>CM070770.1:158655654-159855654 GCA_036346955.1 Dipus sagitta | reverse complement strand
TGCTCACATGTAGGAGCATGTGTGCCACAGCATCTGGCTTTTATGCGAGTTCTGGGGACCTAAACCCAGGTACTCACACTTGCATAGCAAATGCCTTACTCATCGAGCCATCTCCCCAGCCCACACCTATTTTAACTGCGTGAAAGAGGAATCAAACATGGGTGAAATCAACTCACGGCTTGGGCAGGAGCTAACTGTCCAGGAAACCTTCAACACAAAGATTTTTAACCGCTGGGGCTGGAGAACATAGCTCAGTGGTAGAGTATTTTCCCAACAAGTCCTAGGTTTGAGGGAGGGAAGAATATTTTCATCTACTAAAGTACAACAAGATGTTACGTAATCTGTATCTAAGCAATAGTATTTTACTGAGAAATCAGAAGAGCCACTGAAACCTCTTCAAAGTGGCCGTAAGTCCACTGGTGTGCAGACCTGCACACAGAGGACTTGATCCCCAAGGCTGAGGTCCTGGCCCAGGAAAAAAAAACACAGCAGTAGTTTAATAGTTTAAACAGCATCACCCAAAGTCAAATGACTACACAGGGAACAAACCCAAAATATAACCAGTGTTATAGCCTGTTATATATAAGCAGATAAAGCAAGTTTAAGCCACAGGGAAAACATAGTACCAAAGCAGTTACTGGAGTTAAGGAAAAATCTAATTATCTAAAGTTCAAAATATCCATGGCACATGGTGGGGGATAGGGAGAAAGTAGTGCAAAGCTGAGCCCAGTGGTGTATGTCGCTCACCCCACTAAAGAGGATGAAGCAGTATTGCCACAGTTTCAAGGAATATCCACATAGTAAGCACAAGAACAGCCAGGGCTACATAGCAAGACAAAGCAAAGCAAAACAAAAGCCAGGTGTGGTGGCTCAAACCTTTAATCCTGGCACTCAGGAGGCTGAGGTAGGAGGATTGCAGTGAATTTAAGGTTAGCCTGGGCTACAGTGAGACTGCCTCAAAAACAAAACAGGGATGGAGGGATGGCTTAAGCTGTTAAGGCATTTGCCTGTGAAGCCTAAGGACCAAGGTTTGATTCCCTAGTACCCATGTAAGTCAGATGCAAAAGGTGGTGCATGAGTCTGGAGTTAAGTTTACAGTGGCTAGAGAGCCTGGCATACCTATTCTCTCTATCTGCCTCTTTCTCTCTCTCAAATAAGTAAATATTTTTTTAAAAAGGCTGGAGGGATAGTTTAGTGGTTAATTAAGGTGTTTGCCTGCAAAGCCAAAGGACCCAGGTTCAATTCCCCAGGACCCAGGTTAGCCAGATGCACAAGGGGGCACACACTATCTAGAGTTGGTATGCAGTGGCTAGAGACCCTGGCGCACCCATTCTCTCCCCCACTTTCTCTGTCAAATAAATAAAAATAAAAATAAATAAAAAACAGTTGGGTGTGGTGGTGCACACCTTTAATCCCAGCACTTGGGAGGCAGAGGTAAGAGGATTGCCAAAAGTTCGAGGCCAGCCTGGGACTAATTCCAGGCCAGCCTGGGCTAGAGTGAGACCCTACCTCAAAATAAATAAATAAATAAAAACAGCAGGGTACACAATTGACGGCATCCACAGGGAGTAATCCCAGGCTCTGAGCAGACCTGGAGGAGCAGTTAAAATAAACAGGCTCCCAAGTCCAGGCCAGGAACTGCCTACTTCACAGTAGTTCTGTGACCTTCAGCAAGTCACTCAATGCTGCTAAATCCCCAGCTCCCTCCAGCTGTTCCTCCCCAGCACCAGTTACAAAATAAAGGTTAGATGCTGGGCCCGGCATGGTGGCACATGCCTTTAATCCCAGCACTCGGGAGGCAGGGGTAGGAGGAATGCCCCTGAGTTCAAGGCCACCCTGCGACCTCATACTAAGTAAATTCCAGGTCAGCCTAAGCTACAGCGAGATCCTACCTTGGATAACCAAAAAAAAAAAAAAAAAAAAGAAAGAAAGAAAGAAAGACCAAAGGTTAGTCAATAAGACCCAGTAGGAAGAGGG
The DNA here is from genome assembly GCA_036346955.1 of Dipus sagitta. NCBI lineage: Eukaryota > Metazoa > Chordata > Mammalia > Rodentia > Dipodidae > Dipus > Dipus sagitta. The sequence goes on along the minus strand of CM070770.1, from coordinate 159,853,677 downwards.
GAGTCTCAGTCTGGGGTCCCCCAATCTGAGCACTGGAGGAGGCTGCCCTGTGCCAGGTAGGATGCTAGCAACATCCTTATCCTTAGATGCCAGTTGTAACATCACCACCGAAGGACAATCAAAAGCATGTAAGTAAATAACCATATGTTGAAGGTTGGGGTAGAACCACTTCTATTGAAACCCATTCCTCTCTGCAGAATTTATTTACCTCTGGTCCCCAAAACTGTAATACCAATCTATTCTCTAGACTGACTTCCAACTCTTAACCTTTGCCCACCTTTGTTCAGAATCACAGAATCCTCCCAATTCACCTACTTCAGCTGACAGCAGTTCCCTATTCCCACTCATTCTCCTTTCAAACATCCTCACTCACGTGTAAGTCCTCCCTCTCTCACTGCAACAGCCTCCTGCATCATCTCCTAGGCCAGCCCAAAACCTGTGGCTAAAATAGCAACTTTAACTATCCTTATCACCTTGAAAGGAGCCTGCCTCTGCTTACTCTTGCACTTTTCAGGGTTCAAGAGAGCTCCCCCCTTTTTTTTTTCAGTGTGTACTCTCTAGCCCAATGCTAGAGCCCAGCCCCAGGACTACTGTAATACTCAACACAAGTAGTATTGAACACACTGAGATGTATAAATAAATATGTTGTGAAAGACAGGAAGATTACAGTCTCATAAAACAAAGCTAAAAAGGTGGCCTTCGGGGTAGAGGATGGTGCAATCCTAAACAGATGCTGGCTAGATGACAAGGCTCCACTAGAGAGAAAAACTACGAGGAACAGTGGCACCAGAGTAGAGACTGAACAAGCCAAGAGTCAAGGCTAAAAGCAAGACACAGATGGGGAAGAGGGGGAAAAAAAGAAAGTCCACAATAACACATGTTATCCCCACCATCAGTGGTACTGAAATACCAATCAGGCTAGGGGTATAGCCTAAAAAAAATTTTTTTAAGACTAAAGGGCTGGAGAGATGGTTCAGCAGTTAAGGCACTTGCCTGCAAATCCTAACGACCTGGGTTCGATTCTCCAGTAGCCACATAAAGCCAGATGCACAAAGTGACGCATGCATCTGGAGTTCATTTGCAGTGGCTAGAGGCCCTGGCACGCCCATACACACTCTCACTCTCTCCTCACTTTCCTCTCCTCTCTCTCTCCTATATCCCTCTGCTTGCAAATTAATAAAATATTTTTTAAAAACTTAAAAGTAGGAGCTGAGGGCTGGAGAGATGGCTTAGAGGTTAAGCGCTTGCCTGTGAAGCCTAAGGACCCCAGTTCGAGGCTCAATTCTCCAGGACCCACGTTAGCCAGATGCACAAGGGGGCACACGCATCTGGAGTTCCATTTGCAGTGGCTGGAAGCCCTGGCGTGCCCATTCCCTCTCTCTCTCTCTCTCTCTCTGCCTCTTTCTCTGTGTCTGTCGCTCTCAAATAAATAAATAAATAAAAATGAAGAAAAAAAAATTTTTTTAAATAGGAGCTGAAAAGCCAGGCGTGGTGGGGCACGCCTTTAATCCCAGCACTTGGGAGGCAGTGCTAGGAGGATCGCCGTGAGTTAAAGGCCACCCTGGGATTACCTAGTGAATTCCAGGTCAGCCTGAGCTAGAATGAGACCCTACCTTGAAAAACAAAATTAAAAAAAAAAAAGGAGCTGAAGAGAAGGTTTAGGGGTTAAGGCACCTGCCTGCAAAGCTTAAGGACCCAGGTTCAATTCTCCAGGTCCCATATAAGCCAGATGCACAAAAAGGTGCATGCATCTGGAGTTCATTTGCAGTGGCTAGAGGCCCTGGCAGCATCCACTCTCCCTCCCTCCTTCTCTCTTTGTCTCTAACAAAAATAAATATACATAAAAAAAATTAAGGCTGCCAGGCGTTGCGGTGTGGACACCTTTAATCCCAACAATCAGGGAGGCAGAGGTAGGAGCATCCCAAGAACTCACTATCCAGTCTCGTCTAACGGATGAGCTCTGGGCCAGTATCTCTCACTGAATATTAACACCCGAGATTGTCCTCTGGCCTATGTGCACGCATGCGCGTGCATGCACACACACACACACACACACACACACACACACACAAGCAAGCACCCATGCAAATGAACACTCATACACACATCCAAAAAAAGAAAAAAAAAGGTGTACCCCCCAAGATAAAAAACACCCCAACCCTCCATGGAGACCAATCATAGAATCTCCAATCTTCCGCAATATTTACCTCTAAGAGGTCTATGAACTCCTGTCAAACAGCTGGGCATGGTGGCTCAAGCCTTTGATCCCAGCACTCAGGAAGCAGATGCTGCGAGTTCAAGGCCAGCCTAGGACTAGAGTCAGATCCAGGTCAGCCTGACCTAGAAAGACCCTGCCCTCCTGCCCGCCCTCAAAAAAAAAGAGAGAGAAAGAGAAATTGCAAATATCATTGTAGAAAGCTAAAAATAAGGGCTGCCCTGGAGCACAAAGGTGACTGAGGGGGAGATGCCTTAATTCCAACAATCTTAAACTACACCACTGCATTCTGTCCTTAGTGCAGTCCGTCTGTTCTAAGTAGACACTATTTTGCCACAGCCTAACCTCTACCTGGGAGAAGGAAAAAACACCATTCCAGTCCCCTCAGGCCATTCTGTCCCACATAAGAGGAGTAAAAACTAAGATGCACTGGTGAAGTCATAGTCTAGAGGCACAAGCTCACCAAAAGACAAACTTAAAACTGAAGGACACAGGAACAACATTCCAAAATCAATTTATTCAATCTACCAACTCAAGATAATCATACTTTCAAGGCCACCCTGAGACTACTTAGTGAATTCCAGGTCAGCCTGAGCTACAATGAAACCCTACCTCAAAAAACAACAACAAAAATAAAGATAGTCATACTGTAAAAAAAAAAAAAAAAAAAAAAGGAAAATAGTAATGAAAGCAACATTGAAATTGTTTCTTAAAATGGAGTCAGGCCCATCAGGGAAGTACGGATACATTCTCAAGTCCAGCTGCTGCCTACATGCAAAATCTGATTATCTCTGCCCTTTGACCCCAGGCATCTGGTTCAACCTAAACATCTGAACAATTAATTAGGTTGTATTCAAAGGCTACATACATATATACCAAGGGGTTACTATTTATTTGCAAGGATAAAGGGAGAAAGAACTGACACACTAGCGCCTCCTACCATGCAAATGAACTCCAGATGCATGTGCCACTCTGCATGTGTCTTTTTATGGGTACTGGGGAACCAAACCTAGGTTGCAAGCCAAGTACCCTTAACCACTAGGCCATCTCTCCAGCCCTGGGCTTCTTTGTTTTGAGATAAAAGTCCTGGCCAGGCGGGGTGTGGTGGCACATGCCTTTAATCCCAGCAGAGGTAGGATGAATTCCAGGTCAGCCTGGACTACAGTGAGACTCTACCTTGAGCCCCCCCCCCCAAAAAATGTCTTAGCCAGGCATGCCGTCAAAGTCCTGTAATCCCAACACTAGAGATAGAGTCTCATGTACCCTATGCTGTCCTGGAACTCCCTTTGTAGCTGAGGATTATCTTGAACTTCTACTAATTCTCCTGCTTCCACCTCCCAAGTGCTGGAATTGATTACAGGTATGTGTCACCATGCCTGGGGTATGTATCTGTGGTGTGTTTTTCATTGTTGTTTTGGGTATTGGGGTTGAACTTAAGGCCACAAACATACTTAGCAAGTGCTCTACCACTTAACTATACCCCCAGCCCTTTTTGAATTCCTTCCTTCTTTCCTTCTTTCTTTCTTTATTTTTGAGGTAGGGTTTCACTCTAGCTCAGGCTGATCTGGAATTCACTCTGTAGTCTCAGGGTGGCCTTGAATTCATGGCGATCCTCCTACCTCTGTCTCCCAAGGGCTGGGATAAAGGCATGCACCACCATACCCGGCTTTATTTATTTATTTATTTGAGGTAGGGTCTTACTCTAGCTCAGGCTGACCCGGAATTCACTATGTAGTCTCAGGGTGGCCTTGAACTCATGGGTTAAAGGTGTGTGCCATCACACACCTTTTTGGGTTCTTGTTTTAGGCACACTCCCTCCCATTCTGCTTATGCTTTTGTTTTTGTTTTACATCATTGGTCATGGTTCACTGCATTCCGCAAAACACTCAGCGTTATATGAAACCACCTGAATTGTTTGTGGCCAAAAAGATGAATCTAGACACAGACTTTACCCCCTTTATAAAAATTAACCTTAACTGCACCACAAATCTAAATGTAAGGTGGCAAGCAATAAAACCACTACACAGTAAGACAAGCTCCAGATGATGTTGGCTATGGGGATGACTTTTTAGATACAATATTAAAGGCATGATCCAAAGCCAAGGGAATGTCTCAGTGATGAAGTGCATGCTTAGTCAGCATACTCCAGGCCCTGTGCTAGATCCTCACCACTGAAGGAATAAAGAGAAAAAAAGAAGTCAGGCATAGTGGCTCACACCTTAAATCCCAGCACTCTGAGGCTGAGGCAGAGGAGGCCAGCCTGGCTACAAAGTTGGAGAACCTGTCTCAAAAAGAAAAGACGAGCCGGACATGGTGGCACCAGCCTTTAATCCCAGCACTGGAGAGGCAGAGGTAGGAGGACCGCTGTGAGTTTGAGGCCACCCTGAGACTACACAGTTAATTCCAGGTCAGCCTGGACCAGAGTGAGACCCTACCTTGAACCCCCCCCCCAAAAAAACTAATTTTCACAGTAAAGATTAAAATAGTATAGCTGAAACTTTATCTTGAAAAATAAACAAAGTTTGTTCTTATATACCAGATTAAAAAAAAAAAAAAAAAAAAAAAAACACCAAAATGAGGGCCGAAGAGATGTCTTAGTGGATAAGGCTTCCTTGTCTGCAAAGCCAAAGGACGAGGTTCAATTCTCCAGTACCCACATATGCCAGATGCACAGGCATCTGGAGTTTGTAGTGGCTGAGGACCCTGGTGTGCCCATTTTCTCTCTACCTGCCTCTATCTCTTTCTCAAATAAATGAAGAAAATAAATTTTTAAAAAATGGTTTCTCTTATATGTAAGAGAACTCAGATTACAAACGCAACTGTGTAGTCACACTTAAAAATGAAATAGAAAATTTCAAAGCATCCATAAAGCAAGGTGCTTTGTAATCTGAACCTCAAAAGTCTAGTTGCATGTTAGAAATCATGTAGACCAGCTGACAGAAAGCTGGAAAAAGCCACACTGCATGCAGCTCAATGGGAGAGAGAGAAATCACCAGTGAAGATACTCCACAGTGGACACTGCAAGCCTTATATTTGGCCAAATGAGTCAAGGGGTGCAATAGTGGCACATCTGTTTGGGGGAAACCAACCGCCCTCTAATTGGACTGGAGGCCCACTCCATGGGAGGGAATACATCCCTGATACTGAGAACCTACAACAGGAGTAGTCATGAGTCCTAGGGGTGTAATGTCTGCTGCTGTCTGGCTAAATGTATATACTATGCTCATCAAACCGCCCAGTAAGCACTTCTCTTAATGTTCATACCCATATATTAATGCTATTCTGACTTCTTCATTAGAGAACTTTCTCTGTTCAGATGGCAGTGACCTTGGGATGACTCACAAGGCATCACAGTGCTGAGAAGTGACAGAGGAGTGCTCAGCACTGCAGTATCTCTATCACACCTTCCAAGGCTCTTGGTCCATTGGGGAAGAGGTGGTGGAAAGAAGAGCCAAAGGAAGGGTAGGACTCCTTACAACGTGCTCCCCCCAGACACAAAATGGCCTGGGTATCCATGATCTCACAGTGCCTGACACTACCTACACATGACCATCATAATAGTAGGAAAAGATCATGACATCAAAATAAAAGAGAGACTGATTGAGAGGGGGAAGGATGTGGAGAATGGAGTTTCAAAGGGGAAAGTAGGGGAAGGGAGGGAACTACCATGGGATATTGTTTATAACCATGGAAGCTGTTATTAAAAATTTTTTAAAAAGCCGGGCGTGGTGGCGCACGCCTTTAATCCCAGCACTCGGGAGGCAGAGGTAGGAGGATTGCCATGAGTTCAAGGCCACCCTGAGACTCCATAGTGAATTCCAGGTCAGCCCGGGCTAGAGTGAGACCCTACCTCGAAAAACAAAAAAAAAAAAAAAAAAAAAAAAAAAAGAATTAAAAAAAAAATAAAAAGCTTAAAAAAAAAAAAAAGAAGTCATCCTAGACACAGGAGACACTATCCCCAAACACATGAACAAACAAAATAATATGAAAGCCAGGCATGGTGGCGCATGCCTTTAATCCCAGCACTCGGGAGGCAGGTGGATTGCTATGAGTTCGAGGCCACCCTGAGACTACATAGTGAATTCCAGATCAGAGATCAGCCTTGGCTAGAGTGAGACCCTACCTCGAAAAAACACAAAAAAGAAAAATGAGATGCCCTCCATCTAACATGAGTGAATGAATACGCCCACATGCACAAGCATGTTAAGTGTTCTAATGTCAAGGCCTGTAGGTATGGATTCCTGGGGAGAAAATCAAGATGGTGGGGAAAAAAAAATCATTTGTTTGGTTCTCTCTTGAGTTAGGCCTTGAGGAGGAATTTTAGAAGCAGTCATTAGGGAAAGGCTGCCAAGCAGAGGGCAGGAGCAAAGAAAGGCCTGGGAACTGAGACACAAAGCTCCCTCAGAAAGGCTGGGAAGGAGCTCCACCTTAGCCGCTGCAGCGGGGGAGGGAAACTGCAAAGCAGCAACAACAAAAATAACCCTTCTCGCAAGGTATGTGGAACTCAAGTTTAGACCCTGCTAACAAGTTTGGCTTTTATTTCCTAGCTACAGGAAAGCCAGGGGAATAATGAATGATTTTTGAGAAATAACTGGCAACAGGATACTGAATGGGCCGGAGGAGGACACACGTGAAATGCTTATATCCCTCAGCACCTCCTCTGACAGTATCTAAGCAAGGGCAGACCAGTCATAGGCCAGGTGGGGGGACCTTGGCCATCACAGTACAAAAGGACTCTAGGGTAGCACAGTCAGAAATGATCCAGGGGTTTGAGCCAGGCTGCTGTTCCAAATAGACAGAAAGCAGGAAAAGCACATTCCAGCATGGCAACAGCCAGCGTTAAGTCGGGAACAGGCTGACTGGACCAAGTTAAGGGGGTATGGTGGAATACATCACTGAAGAGGAAGTGGACCCAACAAAAAGCTTCACTGCTGCCTCTAAACTTTGTTTCAAAGCTAGGAAACACCCACTTCCTTGTGTCCTGAATCATCTTTTCTCCTTGTTCAAAATATTCTATAACCAAACTCTATTCCAGAATACTGTCAGGCAATGAGCAACGTGCTACATTATTTTAAAAGGACTTTCAATTCAAAAGGAAAGCCAAGACTACTAACTCCTGGAGAAAAGAAACAATACTTCTTCTATGCTTTTGCAGAGACTGGTTTAGTCAGATTGATTTTACTGATGACATTCCCTGGAGAGAATCACAAAAAGGCCCTACAGAGGGATACAGGGGCCTAGTCAAGTTCCAGGAGAGGACAGTAACAGGCTAGAGGTTTCAGTTTAGGCCACTGATATCTCAGGCAAGGCACATCTCTAGAATTTTTTTATTTAAGAGCGACAGACAGAAAGAGGCAGGAAGAGAAAGAGAGAGAGAGAGAGAGAGAGAGAGAGAGAGAACGGGCATGCCAGGGCCTCCAGCCACTGCAAAGGAACTCCACACGCATGCGCCCCCTTGTGCATCTGGCTAACGTGGGTCCTGGGGAATCGAGCCTCGAACCAGGGTCCGTAGGCTTCATAGGCAAGTGCTTAACCACTAAGCCATTTCTCCAGCCCATCTCTAGAATTTTCGTTGGTTTTGGTTTGATGAGACAGGATCTCATGTAGGGCAGACTAGGCTTGGACTCCTGATCCTGATTCGGCCTCTCAGTCTTCAGATTCTGGGATAACAAGCATGGTCTACCAGACCAGCTTTACTTTTCCCAGTTTTCCCATTTTTACACAACGATAAAAGCATATATGATCTGGAATGATCTCTACCATTCCACTCTTATAGTTTAGAACACTCAGGCCTATCCAGATTTACATTTGGGGTTCAAGTTTTCTTTTTCATATTTTCCTTAAGGTTTACTAAGAAACTCAAGAATGGGAACCAGAAAGACGGCTTAGTGGTTAAGGTGCTTGCCTGCAAGCCAAAGAAACCAGGTTCGATTCCCCAGTACCCATGTAAGCCAGATGCACAAGGGGGCGCATGCATCTGGAGTTCGTTTGCAGTGGCTAGAGGCGTTGGTGTGCCCATTCTGTCTTTCTTCTCTCTAGCTCTCTCTTTGCTTTCAAATAAATTTTTTTTAAAAATGCCTTTAGTCCCAGCACTCCAAAGGCAGAGAGGTAGGGGGATCTCAGTGAGTTCAAGGCCAGCCAGAGAATTTGCAGTGGATTCCAGGTCAGCCTGGGGCTAGAGTGAAACCGTACCTCAAAAAGCTGGGGAAAAAAAAAAAAAAGATGGATCTGTGGTTCCCAGCCAACCAAATAACGCTGGACAGGTATTCCTTTGCAACAGCAAGAGACTCTGGCATACATACACACACACACGTGCATATAAATAAATAAATAAAAATAAATTCAGAGCTGGGCATGGTGGTGCATGCCTTTAATCCCAGCACTTGGGAAGCAGAGGCAGGAGGATCATCATGAGTTCAAGACCACCCTGAGATGACATAATGAATTCCAGGTCAGCCTGAGCTAACAAAAAAAAAAAAAAAAAGTGAGACCCTACCTCGAAACCAACCCCCCAAAAAATTAGTAAGTCCAGAGCTAGAGAGATGGCTGAGCGGTTAAGGCACTTGCCTTCAATGCCTAAGGACCCAGGTTCAATTCCCCAGTACTCACATAAAGCCAGATGCACAAAGTGGTACATGTATCTGGAGTTCATTTGCAATGGCTAAAGGCCCTGGAGCACTCATATTCTTTCTCTCTCTCTTTGTGTCAACCTCCTTACAAAATTTTTTTTTCTTTTCTCTCTCTCTCTTTTTTTCTTTTTGGTTTTTTGAGGTAGGGTTTCACTCTAGTCCAGGCTGACCTGGAACCTGGAATCACTATACTAGGGATTAAAGACGTGTGCCACCGTGCCCAGCTAAAATATTTTTTAAAAAGTAAATTCAGAAGCCGGGCACAGTAGCGCACGTCTTTAATCCTAGCACTCAGGAGGCAGAGGTAGGAGGATTGCCGTGAGCTCGAGGCCACCCTGAGACTACATAGTTAATTCCAGGTCAGCCTGGACCAGAGTCAGACCCTACCTCAAAAAAACAGAAAAAAAAAAAAAGTAGGCTGGGGAAATGGCTTAGCGGTTAAGGCACCTGCCTGCAAAGCTTAAGGACCCAGGTTCAATTCTCCAGGTCCCATATAAGCCAGATGCACAAAAAGGTGCATGCATCTGGAGTTCATTTGCAGTGGCTAGAGGCCCTGGCAGCATCCACTCTCCCTCCCTCCTTCTCTCTTTGTCTCTAACAAAAATAAATATACATAAAAAAAATTAAGGCTGCCAGGCGTTGCGGTGTGGACACCTTTAATCCCAACAATCAGGGAGGCAGAGGTAGGAGCATCCCAAGAACTCACTATCCAGTCTCGTCTAACGGATGAGCTCTGGGCCAGTGTCTCTCACTGAATATTAACACCCGAGATTGTCCTCTGGCCTATGTGCACGCATGCGCGTGCATGCACGCACACACACACACACACACACACACACACACACACACAAGCAAGCACCCATGCAAATGAACACTCATACACACATCCAAAAAAAGAAAAAAAAAGGTGTACCCCCCAAGATAAAAAACACCCCAACCCTCCATGGAGACCAATCATAGAATCTCCAATCTTCCGCAATATTTACCTCTAAGAGGTCTATGAACTCCTGTCAAACAGCTGGGCATGGTGGCTCAAGCCTTTGATCCCAGCACTCAGGAAGCAGATGCTGCGAGTTCAAGGCCAGCCTAGGACTAGAGTCAGATCCAGGTCAGCCTGACCTAGAAAGACCCTGCCCTCCTGCCCGCCCTCAAAAAAAAAGAGAGAGAAAGAGAAATTGCAAATATCATTGTAGAAAGCTAAAAATAAGGGCTGCCCTGGAGCACAAAGGTGACTGAGGGGGAGATGCCTTAATTCCAACAACCTTAAACTACACCACTGCATTCTGTCCTTAGTGCAGTCCGTCTGTTCTAAGTAGACACTATTTTGCCACAGCCTAACCTCTACCTGGGAGAAGGAAAAAACACCATTCCAGTCCCCTCAGGCCATTCTGTCCCACATAAGAGGAGTAAAAACTAAGATGCACTGGTGAAGTCATAGTCTAGAGGCACAAGCTCACCAAAAGACAAACTTAAAACTGAAGGACACAGGAACAACATTCCAAAATCAATTTATTCAATCTACCAACTCAAGATAATCATACTTTCAAAGCCACCCTGAGACTACTTAGTGAATTCCAGGTCAGCCTGAGCTACAATGAAACCCTACCTCAAAAAACAAAACAAAACAACAAAAATAAAGATAGTCATACTGTAAAAAAAAAAAAAAAAAAAAGGGAAAATAGTAATGAAAGCAACATTGAAATTGTTTCTTAAAATGGAGTCAGGCCCATCAGGGAAGTACGGATACATTCTCAAGTCCAGCTGCTGCCTACATGCAAAATCTGATTATCTCTGCCCTTTGACCCCAGGCATCTGGTTCAACCTAAACATCTGAACAATTAATTAGGTTGTATTCAAAGGCTACATACATATATACCAAGGGGTTACTATTTATTTGCAAGGATAAAGGGAGAAAGAACTGACACACTAGCGCCTCCTACCATGCAAATGAACTCCAGATGCATGTGCCACTCTGCATGTGTCTTTTTATGGGTACTGGGGAACCAAACCTAGGTTGCAAGCCAAGTACCCTTAACCACTAGGCCATCTCTCCAGCCCTGGGCTTCTTTGTTTTGAGATAAAAGTCCTGGCCAGGCAGGGTGTGGTGGCACATGCCTTTAATCCCAGCAGAGGTAGGATGAATTCCAGGTCAGCCTGGACTACAGTGAGACTCTACCTTGAGCCCCCCCCCCCCAAAAATGTCTTAGCCAGGCATGCCGTCAAAGTCCTGTAATCCCAACACTAGAGATAGAGTCTCATGTACCCTATGCTGTCCTGGAACTCCCTTTGTAGCTGAGGATTATCTTGAACTTCTACTAATTCTCCTGCTTCCACCTCCCAAGTGCTGGAATTGATTACAGGTATGTGTCACCATGCCTGGGGTATGTATCTGTGGTGTGTTTTTCATTGTTGTTTTGGGTATTGGGGTTGAACTTAAGGCCACAAACATACTTAGCAAGTGCTCTACCACTTAACTATACCCCCAGCCCTTTTTTAATTCCTTCCTTCTTTCCTTCTTTCTTTCTTTATTTTTGAGGTAGGGTTTCACTCTAGCTCAGGCTGATCTGGAATTCATTCTGTAGTCTCAGGGTGGCCTTGAATTCATGGCGATCCTCCTACCTCTGTCTCCCAAGGGCTGGGATAAAGGTATGCACCACCATACCGGCTTTATTTATTTATTTATTTGAGGTAGGGTCTTACCCTAGCTCAGGCTGACCCGGAATTCACTATGTAGTCTCAGGGTGGCCTTGAACTCATGGGTTAAAGGTGTGTGCCATCACACACCTTTTTGGGTTCTTGTTTTAGGCACACTCCCTCCCATTCTGCTTATGTTTTTGTTTTTGTTTTACATCATTGGTCATGGTTCACTGCATTCTGCAAAACACTCAGCGTTATATGAAACCACCTGAATTGTTTGTGGCCGAAAAGATGAATCTAGACACAGACTTTACCCCCTTTATAAAAATTAACCTTAACTGCACCACAAGTCTAAATGTAAGGTGGCAAGCAATAAAACCACTACACAGTAAGACAAGCTCCAGATGATGTTGGCTATGGGGATGACTTTTTAGATACAATATTAAAGGCATGATCCAAAGCCAAGGGAATGTCTCAGTGATGAAGTGCATGCTTAGTCAGCATACTCCAGGCCCTGTGCTAGATCCTCACCACTGAAGGAATAAAGAGAAAAAAAGAAGTCAGGCATAGTGGCTCACACCTTAAATCCCAGCACTCTGAGGCTGAGGCAGAGGCCAGCCTGGCTACAAAGTTGGAGAACCTGTCTCAAAAAGAAAAGATGAGCCGGACATGGTGGCACCAGCCTTTAATCCCAGCACTGGAGAGGCAGAGGTAGGAGGACCGCTGTGAGTTTGAGGCCACCCTGAGACTACACAGTTAATTCCAGGTCAGCCTGGACCAGAGTGAGACCCTACCTTGAAACCCCCCCCCAAAAAAAAAACTAATTTTCACAGTAAAGATTAAAATAGTATAGCTGAAACTTTATCTTGAAAAATAAACAAAGTTTGTTCTTATATACCAGATTTAAAAAAAAAAAAAAAAACACCAAAATGAGGGCCGAAGAGATGTCTTAGTGGATAAGGCTTGCTTGTCTGCAAAGCCAAAGGATGAGGTTCAATTCTCCAGTACCCACATATGCCAGATGCACAGGCATCTGGAGTTTGTAGTGGCTGAGGACCCTGGTGTGCCCATTTTCTCTCTACCTGCCTCTATCTCTTTCTCAAATAAATGAAGAAAATAAATTTTTAAAAAATGGTTTCTCTTATATGTAAGAGAACTCAGATTATAAACGCAACTGTGTAGTCACACTTAAAAATGAAATAGAAAATTTCAAAGCATCCATAAAGCAAGGTGCTTTGTAATCTGAACCTCAAAAGTCTAGTTGCATGTTAGAAATCATGTAGACCAGCTGACAGAAAGCTGGAAAAAGCCACACTGCATGCAGCTCAATGGGAGAGAGAGAAATCACCAGTGAAGATACTCCACAGTGGACACTGCAAGCCTTATATTTGGCCAAATGAGTCAAGGGGTGCAATAGTGGCACATCTGTTTGGGGGAAACCAACCGCCCTCTAATTGGACTGGAGGCCCACTCCATGGGAGGGAATACATCCCTGATACTGAGAACCTACAACAGGAGTAGTCATGAGTCCTAGGGGTGTAATGTCTGCTGCTGTCTGGCTAAATGTATATACTATGCTCATCAAACTGCCCAGTAAGCACTTCTCTTAATGTTCATACCCATATATTAATGCTATTCTGACTTCTTCATTAGAGAACTTTCTCTGTTCAGATGGCAGTGACCTTGGGATGACTCACAAGGCATCACAGTGCTGAGAAGTGACAGAGGAGTGCTCAGCACTGCAGTATCTCTATCACACCTTCCAAGGCTCTTGGTCCATTGGGGAAGAGGTGGTGGAAAGAAGAGCCAAAGGAAGGGTAGGACTCCTTACAACGTGCTCCCCCCAGACACAAAATGGCCTGGGTATCCATGATCTCACAGTGCCTGACACTACCTACACATGACCATCATAATAGTAGGAAAAGATCATGACATCAAAATAAAAGAGACTGATTGAGAGGGGGAAGGATGTGGAGAATGGAGTTTCAAAGGGGAAAGTAGGGGAAGGGAGGGAACTACCATGGGATATTGTTTATAACCATGGAAGCTGTTATTAAAAATTTTTTAAAAAGCCGGGCGTGGTGGCGCACGCCTTTAATCCCAGCACTCGGGAGGCAGAGGTAGGAGGATTGCCATGAGTTCAAGGCCACCCTGAGACTCCATAGTGAATTCCAGGTCAGCCCGGGCTAGAGTGAGACCCTACCTCGAAAAACCAAAAAAAATAAAAAATAAAAAAAAAATAAAAAAAAAATAAAAAGCTTAAAAAAAAAGAAGTCATCCTAGACACAGGAGACACTATCCCCAAACACATGAACAAACAAAATAATATGAAAGCCAGGCATGGTGGCGCATGCCTTTAATCCCAGCACTCGGGAGGCAGGTGGATTGCTATGAGTTCGAAGCCACCCTGAGACTACATAGTGAATTCCAGATCAGAGATCAGCCTTGGCTAGAGTGAGACCCTACCTCGAAAAAACACAAAAAAGAAAAATGAGATGCCCTCCATCTAACATGAGTGAATGAATACGCCCACATGCACAAGCATGTTAAGTGTTCTAATGTCAAGGCCTGTAGGTATGGATTCCTGGGGAGAAAATCAAGATGGTGGGGAAAAAAAAATCATTTGTTTGGTTCTCTCTTGAGTTAGGCCTTGAGGAGGAATTTTAGAAGCAGTCATTAGGGAAAGGCTGCCAAGCAGAGGGCAGGAGCAAAGAAAGGCCTGGGAACTGAGACACAAAGCTCCCTCAGAAAGGCTGGGAAGGAGCTCCACCTTAGCCACTGCAGCGGGGGAGGGAAACTGCAAAGCAGCAACAACAAAAATAACCCTTCTCGCAAGGTATGTGGAACTCAAGTTTAGACCCTGCTAACAAGTTTGGCTTTTATTTCCTAGCTACAGGAAAGCCAGGGGAATAATGAATGATTTTTGAGAAATAACTGGCAACAGGATACCGAATGGGCCGGAGGAGGACACACGTGAAATGCTTATATCCCTCAGCACCTCCTCTGACAGTATCTAAGCAAGGGCAGACCAGTCATAGGCCGGGTGGGGGGACCTTGGCCATCACAGTACAAAAGGACTCTAGGGTAGCACAGTCAGAAATGATCCAGGGGTTTGAGCCAGGCTGCTGTTCCAAATAGACAGAAAGCAGGAAAAGCACATTCCAGCATGGCAAGAGCCAGCGTTAAGTCGGGAACAGGCTGACTGGACCAAGTTAAGGGGGTATGGTGGAATACATCACTGAAGAGCAAGTGGACCCAACAAAAAGCTTCACTGCTGCCTCTAAACTTTGTTTCAAAGCTAGGAAACACCCACTTCCTTGTGTCCTGAATCATCTTTTCTCCTTGTTCAAAATATTCTATAACCAAACTCTATTCCAGAATACTGTCAGGCAATGAGCAACATGCTACATTATTTTAAAAGGACTTTCAATTCAAAAGGAAAGCCAAGACTACTAACTCCTGGAGAAAAGAAACAATACTTCTTCTATGCTTTTGCAGAGACTGGTTTAGTCAGATTGATTTTACTGATGACATTCCCTGGAGAGAATCACAAAAAGGCCCTACAGAGGGATACAGGGGCCTAGTCAAGTTCCAGGAGAGGACAGTAACAGGCTAGAGGTTTCAGTTTAGGCCACTGATATCTCAGGCAAGGCACATCTCTAGAATTTTTTTATTTAAGAGCGACAGACAGAAAGAGGCAGGAAGAGAAAGAGAGAGAGAGAGAGAACGGGCATGCCAGGGCCTCCAGCCACTGCAAAGGAACTCCACGCGCATGCGCCCCCTTGTGCATCTGGCTAACGTGGGTCCTGGGGAATCGAGCCTCGAACCAGGGTCCGTAGGCTTCATAGGCAAGCGCTTAACCACTAAGCCATTTCTCCAGCCCATCTCTAGAATTTTCGTTTCGTTGGTTTTGGTTTGATGAGACAGGATCTCATGTAGGGCAGACTAGGCTTGGACTCCTGATCCTGATTCGGCCTCTCAGTCTTCAGATTCTGGGATAACAAGCATGGTCTACCAGACCAGCTTTACTTTTCCCAGTTTTCCTATTTTTACACAACGATAAAAGCATATATGATCTGGAATGATCTCTACCATTCCACTCTTATAGTTTAGAACACTCAGGCCTATCCAGATTTACATTTGGGGTTCAAGTTTTCTTTTTCATATTTTCCTTAAGGTTTACTAAGAAACTCAAGAATGGGAACCAGAAAGACGGCTTAGTGGTTAAGGTGCTTGCCTGCAAGCCAAAGAAACCAGGTTCGATTCCCCAGTACCCATGTAAGCCAGATGCACAAGGGGGCGCATGCATCTGGAGTTCGTTTGCAGTGGCTAGAGGCGTTGGTGTGCCCATTCTGTCTTTCTTCTCTCTAGCTCTCTCTTTGCTTTCAAATAATTTTTTTTTAAAAATGCCTTTAGTCCCAGCACTCCAAAGGCAGAGAGGTAGGGGGATCTCAGTGAGTTCAAGGCCAGCCAGAGAATTTGCAGTGGATTCCAGGTCAGCCTGGGGCTAGAGTGAAACCGTACCTCAAAAAGCTGGGAAAAAAAAAAAAAGATGGATCTGTGGTTCCCAGCCAACCAAATAACGCTGGACAGGTATTCCTTTGCAACAGCAAGAGACTCTGGCATACATACACACACACACGTGCATATAAATAAATAAATAAAAATAAATTCAGAGCTGGGCATGGTGGTGCATGCCTTTAATCCCAGCACTTGGGAAGCAGAGGCAGGAGGATCATCATGAGTTCAAGACCACCCTGAGATGACATAATGAATTCCAGGTCAGCCTGAGCTAACAAAAAAAAAAAAAAAAAAAAAAAGTGAGACCCTACCTCGAAACCAACCCCCCAAAAAATTAGTAAGTCCAGAGCTAGAGAGATGGCTGAGCGGTTAAGGCACTTGCCTTCAATGCCTAAGGACCCAGGTTCAATTCCCCAGTACTCACATAAAGCCAGATGCACAAAGTGGTACATGTATCTGGAGTTCATTTGCAATGGCTAAAGGCCCTGGAGCACTCATATTCTTTCTCTCTCTCTTTGTGTCAACCTCCTTACAAAATTTTTTTTTCTTTTCTCTCTCTCTTTCTTTCTTTTTTTTTTTTTTTTTTTTGGTTTTTTGAGGTAGGGTTTCACTCTAGTCCAGGCTGACCTGGAACCTAGAATCACTATACTAGGGATTAAAGACGTGTGCCACCGTGCCCAGCTAAAATATTTTTTAAAAAGTAAATTCAGAAGCCGGGCACAGTAGCGCACGTCTTTAATCCTAGCACTCAGGAGGCAGAGGTAGGAGGATTGCCGTGAGCTCGAGGCCACCCTGAGACTACATAGTTAATTCCAGGTCAGCCTGGACCAGAGTCAGACCCTACCTCAAAAAAACAGAAAAAAAAAAAAAAGTAGGCTGGGGAAATGGCTTAGCGGTTAAGGTGTTTGCCTATGAAGCCTAAGGACCCCAAGTTTGGTTCCCTAGGACCACATAAGCCAGATGCACAAGGGGTGCATGTGTCTGGAATTCATTTGCAATGGCTGGAGGCCCTGGTGTGCCTATTCTCTCTCTCTCAAATAAATAAAATATTTTTTTTAAAAAAAAAAAGTAAATTCGGGGCTGGAGAGATGGCTTAGCAGTTAAGGCACTTGCCTGCAAAGCCAAAGGACCTCGGTTCAATTCCCCAGGACCCACGGAAACCAGATGCACAAGGGGGTGCATGCATCTGGAGCTCTTTTGCAGTGGCTGGAGGCCCTGGTGCACCCATTCTCTCTCTCTCTCTCTCTCTCTCTGTCTCTTTCTCTCTCAAAAAATGAATAAAAATATTTAAAAAAAAAAAAAAGTAAATTCAGCTGGATCTGGTGGTGCAGAGATAGGACAATGGCTGCGAGTTCAAGGCTTGCCTGAGACTACAATAGTGAATTCTAGGTTATCCTGGGCTAAAGTAAAACTCTACCTTGAATAACCTCCCCCCGCCCCAAAAAAAGCAAATTCAGGCACTTGCCTGAAAAAGCCTAATGACCCAGGTTTAAATGGAACAAGATGCACAAAATGCCACATGCATCTGGAATTCATCTACAGCAGCTGGAGGCCTTGGCATGTCCATTCTCTCTGTCACTCTCTCCCCCCCCCCCCCCCGCTTACAAATAATTTTTTAAATATTTTATTTTTATTTATTTGAGAGAGAGATACAGAAATAGGCGTGGACAGAGAGAGAGAGAGAAGAGACTGGGCACGCCAGGGCCTCCAGCCTCTGCAAAGCAACTCTAGATGCGTGCGCCCCCTTGTGCATCTGGCTTACGTGGGTCCTGGGAATCGAACCTAGGTCCTTTGGCTTTGCAGGCAAGCACCTTAACCACTCAGCCATCTCTCTAGCCCCCAGAAATAAATATTTAAAAAAGAAAAAAAGATGTCAATTCAAGCCAGGTGTGGTGGCACAAGCCTTTAATCCTAGCACTCGGGAGGCAAAAGTAGGAGGATCATTGTGAGTTTAAGACCAGCCTAGGACTACAAAGCTAGTTCATGTCAACTTGGGCTAGAATGAGAACCTACCTAGAAAACACACAAAGTAAATTCAAGAATTATCTAGATGTCCTTGGTATTCCTTTTCCTA
The DNA here is from genome assembly GCA_036346955.1 of Dipus sagitta. NCBI lineage: Eukaryota > Metazoa > Chordata > Mammalia > Rodentia > Dipodidae > Dipus > Dipus sagitta. The sequence goes on along the minus strand of CM070770.1, from coordinate 159,835,601 downwards.
CTTTCCTACCAACTGCCTTTTTTTAAAACTGTCTGCTTATAAAACAGAGAGAGGGGACTGAAATACAAAGAGGAAATGAAGTTCAAACAGTTAATTTTGCTGCATTTGTGATTCTGGTGGGAGACTGGGCAGAGAAAAAGAATCAAATGACTAAAACTGGATCTGAGGATTGGTGGCAGGCCAGTTTCTAGACACTTTGCACTCAACCTAGTCAACCAATTAAAAGAAAACTAGCCAGGCATGGTGGCACAATGCCTTCAATCCCAGCACTCAGAAAGCAGAGCGAGGAGGATAGCTGTGAATGTGAGGCCAGCCTGAGACTACACAGTGAATTCCAGATTAGCATGGACTAGAGAGACCCTACCTCGAAAAACCAGAAGGAAAAAAAAAGACTAGCAAAAAAGAACAGGTTTCCAAAGGTCTGCATTCAATAGTAAACGCTTAGCATTTAACTACAATCAAACAGACTGCTACATTCTTCTGTTAAATCAGAATATGTACAAATATTTCTTTTTGTAATTTAAATTTAAGATTAATGCCAGGAGTGGTGGCCTTTAGTACCAGCATTCTGCAGGCAGAGGTAGGAGATCACCCTGAGTTCAAGGTCAGCCTGAAACTTCATAGTGAATTCCAGGTCAGCCTAGGCTAGAACAATAGAACAAGACCCTACTTCAAAAAAAAACAAAACTGAATAAATAAATTTAAGGTTAAACATCAGCAAAAGAAAGAGGGCTGGAGAGATGGCTTAGCGGTTAAGTGCTTGCCTGTGAAGCCTAAGAACCCTAGTTCGAGGCTCCATTCCCCAGGACCCATGTAAACCACAAGGTGCACAAGGTGGCGCATAAATCTGGAGTTCGTTCTTTGCAGTGGCTAGAGACTCTGGCGCACCCATTTCTTTCTCTCTCTCTGCCTCTTTCTGACTGTCGCCCTCAAATAAACCAAAAAAAAAAAAAAAAAAGAGAGAGAAAGCCAGAGGTGGTGGTACAAACCTGCAACCCCAGCACTTAGGAGGTGGAGGCAGGAAGATAGGGGCTTCAAGGCCAGCCCTGTCTACATAGTTGCAAACAGCCTGGGCTACATGAGACCATCTTTTAAAAATAAAGGCTGGGCCAGGTGTGTTGGCTCACACCTTTAATCTCAGCACTTAGGAGGCAGACGTAGGAGGATTGCCATGAGTTCGAGGCTACCTTGAGACTACATACTGAATTCCAGATCAACCTGGGCTACAGCAAGACCCTACCATGAAAAAACAAAATAAAAATAAAGGCTAGGGCTGAAGAGATGGCTCAGCAGCTAAAATGGTGCTTCCTTGCAAAGCCTGAAGGCCCAGGTTCAAGTCCCCAGTATCCATGTAAAGCCAGATGCACAAAGTGGCACATGCACCTGCAGTTCGTTTGCAGTGGCAAAGAGGTCCTGGCATGCCTTTCTTTCATTCTCTCTCTCCTTACAAATATATAATAAAGTTAAAAAGATTTTTAAGGGCTGGGGAAATGCCTCTGTGATTAAAGGTGCTTGCTTGCAAACCATACCTGCCAGGGTTTCATTCCTCATAAATCCCAGGCACGCCTACACGTACATAGTACACACACACACACATACGTAAACATTAAACATTTTTTCTTTCTTTTTTGGGGGGGTTTTTCAAGGTAGGGTCTCACTCTAGTCCAGGCTGACCTGGAACTCACTATGTAGTCTCAGGGTGGCCTCGAACTCAAGGCGATCCTCCTACCTCTGCCTCCCGAATGCTGGGATTAAAGGCATGCGCCACCATGCCTGGCTCACAAATTTTAAAAATATTTTTATTTATTTATTTGACAGAGAAAGAGGGAGAGGGAGGGAGGGAGGGAGGAGGGGGAGGGAAAGAGGGGGGGGGGAGAGAGGGAGAAAATATGAATGGATGTGCCAGGCCCTCTAGCCACTGCAAATGAGCTCCAGAAGCATTTGCCACCATGCACATCCAGCTTATTATGTGGGTCCTGGGGAATCGAACCTGGGTCCTTAGGCTTCGCAGGCAAGCCTTAACAGCTAAGCCATGTCTCCAGCCCAATAAAAATATTTTTAAAGTAAATAAGGGCCCGCAGGGGTCTTTTGTTCCTTACTCTCAAATTTTGGAGCTGCGCCTCCCTATGCTGGCCAGCAACAGCTACATGAAGACTCAAGAGCCCCCACGGTGAGGCTTCCCCTCCATCAACCTCTATCAAACGAGGGAGAAAATAAAATTACAGGCTACAAGAACTCATGGAAAAGTTACCTCGTGCAACTCCCCCCCCCCTTAAAATATCCCTCCTTCATTTTAGGACCTAATCAGAAAAGAGGCTTTCTAGGCACATTTTGTTTAAGACAGGGTATCACTCTAGCCCAGGCTGACTTGAAACTCACTCTGTAGCCCAGGCTGGCCCCGAACTTATAGCAATCCTCCTACCTTAGCCTCCTAAATGCTGGGGGGTGGGGGGGCTTACAGGCATGAGGCACCACACCCGACTTCTAGACACATTTGTGGGTTTTTTGTTTTTTTTTTTTTTTTTTGAGCTTCGGTACAAAACGTACTCTCCCTGACTGCACGGTATTGTTCTCGCGGAACCCGGTTTTTATCCTGAAAGCGACATTTTCCCAAAAAACCTCGCCTCGGGCATTCACGGGACCCGTTACTCGGGAGCCGCCCGTGTGTCTTTCCCAACCCCCCCCACGCCACCCCACCCCACCGCACGGCACGCGCGGCGCAGCCACCGACCTGATGACACTGATGTGGAACTGGTCCTCGCGAAGGCCCCGCCAGGCTCCGGGCAGGAACTCCTTGCACCACAGGTAGGCCCTGCGCCGCGTCCGGGGCTCGGGCTGCTCGTCCGCGGGCGTCAGGGGCGGCGGCGGAGGCAGCGGCAGGGGCGGCGGCGGCGGCGGCGGTAGAGCGAGCGGCTGCGGCTGCCGTCCGCCCAGATGCTTCGCCTCCAGCTCCGTGGCTGCGTCGCGCTGCTGCCCCACGCCTGGCGCCGGGGCCGCGCTCCCGCCACCGCAGCTCAGCAGCAACCCGAGCGGCGAAGGCTCCGCCTCGCCCCCGGTGCAGAACTTGGTTTTCATGCCGGACAGGAGACCGAGGAGGCGCGCGCGGCCGCAGCGCGAGAGGGCGAGGCTCAGGGTCCGGCCGGACGCCCGCCTCACGGGAAGATCGGGGGCGACGACGATCGTACCACCCGGCTTCGCTTGACGGGCCGGGCGGCGGTTAACGGGGAAGGGGCGCGCGTGGGGCGACGGCGGGAGACGAAGGCGGCGGGCGGAAGGGCGGCGAGCGGCGAATGGCGAACGGGCGGGCGTCTGCTCTGAAGCCGGCCGCCGCGCTCGCTCCTTTACAGCGCCGCACGAGGAGCGCCCCGCGTCACAGCCCGCCCCCGCGCTCACTGCTGATTGGACGTCGCGGCTCATCACAACCGCCGCTGCCCTCGCCATGCCGCCTTCCCATTGGCTGAGGCGCACGCCTTTCCCCGCCCCCCGCCCCAGGCGCTGAGCGGCCCCCTGGGCTCCGGCAGAGAGGGGCGGGCCCGGCGCGAGGGTGGGGCGGAGCGACGATCGCGGCTCTCTTGGGGTCGCGGGCTACCGGGTAAGCCGAGCTAGGTTGGGGGGCGGGGGGCGGCGATCGTAGGGCCGCGCGTATCCGGGCTGGACCACGCCCAGGCGAGAGAAGAAGAGGGCTCCTGAGCCCTGGACCACCCTGGAGTGGGTTTGGGGAGTGAAATTTTTTCCCTCGACCCTTCTCTGAGAGCCACGATTTCAAAGGCCGCTGAGGGGACCTGGCAGAGGCGGGCAGGAAATTGATGTGTGTCTGGAGACTGGTTACTCTTTACCGCGTGATGTTGGGGCCAGACAGCTCCTGGGGCCCTATAAGTGTTTTTATAACATGGCCCAGTGCTCTACGAGGGGCATCCAGGTCCCGTCTAACCTAGGTCCCGAGTCATTTCTACCCCCGGTGGAGAAATCGAGATCCAAACGAGGGAGAGAAGTGACTGGTTCAAGGCCACACAATCAATCAGCTTGGACTCAACCTGCGGGCTTGCCCTGGAGACTGCAACCCTAGGCCGCCTCAGTTTCCCTGTCCGTGGTGCTGAGGACGCTGACAGAGTCTCGGAACATCTCTACCAAGGGGCTGCCACAGCTGCCAAAGGTGTTTGCCACTAGGGCTGCTGGCTTTGTGAACGCTGTCACCTACCTACCCCCACAACACACACACACTTTGCAGGACACAGCCACGTGACTATGACTAATGTGCCTTTGCCCTGGGCAAAGAGGAGTGCAAGGGCCCCTGCTGCAGTCTGCCCACATATTCCCTCAGGTCCCTCACTCAAGGTAGGGTACAGATAATATAAACCTACAGCTTCGTGTTTGGGACGTGAACTAAAAGGAGACCTAGGAAATCCAGAGCAGTGTGTGCACAGGAAATGGCTTCAAAAACAGAAATCTGGCTTGGACCTAATGGGAGTTGTGCTGGATGACTGGAAGGCCAATGTTATCAAGATCTCTGTTCAGGAAGGCATATAGATAAGGGAGCCAAGGACTTTGTCTAAAAACACCAGCAGGAGGTGAGGCCTTGTCAGTGGCCTGCTCAGGTGACAGGCCTTTTGTCCTCACACCAGAGTGTTGGAAATATGGCCAGAGAGAGGGAGCTGCACTGGAAGCAAGAGATGATATCTGTGTAATTTGAAATAACTTTCTCCCTGACATCCGCCTGTTTAGTCCGTGAAAATCCACAGGAGCCTTAATGGAAGCACAGCTTCCTGTGGCAGTAGGAGGTTACCTCAGTAAAAGGGTTCCTGAGACTCAAAGCTTTGAATGAAAGTGGAGCGTGGGGGTAGGTGGTAGGGCTCCAGGACTACAGGTTAGGAGGGTGTAGCACAGACACTGAGCACGATGGGAGGCTGGTCCAGCATTGTTTACCCCCTCTAGGAAACTTAAGTCCTTTGCGCTAATATAAGGAAAATCAGTGTACAGTCCACCCGTTAGTATTCCAGATATAAAATGGCTATCGAGAAAGCCGGGTGTGGGGGCGCATGCCTTTCATCCCAGCACTTGGGAGGCAGAAGTAGGAGGATCGACATGAGTTCGAGGCCATCCTGAGAGTACATAGTGGATTCCAGGTAAGCGTGGACTAGAGTGAGAACCTACCTTAAAAAAAAAAAAATGGCTCAGCTGTTAAAGGTGTTTGCTTGCTTGTTTGCTAGCCCAGGTTCAATTCCTAAACCACCCTGTTGTATGGCAAATTTCCTCCGCCTTGACAGGTGTAAACTATTGCCTGCTTTATCAAAAGCAGCTGGGTCAACTCACCAGAAAAGGTGTGGGGAGGGGCATCAGACCCCCTCCTGAAGTTTAGGTGCCTCCCCATCAGCTGTATACAATAATGCACAAGATCTCACGTAACCTCAGGGAGAAATAGAGAATCTATAGAGAGGAAAAGATTTAGGAACAGTGAGTTCCATCTAAGGTTTCTTTGGAGTCTCCATGCTCTGTAAGTAAGCCCTCAACCCCCCCCCCCCGGGCTGAGGGAGGAGCATGGGGGGGAGTAATCCTGGTATAGTGAGCCCCACTAAAGTGCTGCCCAGTGGCCTCACTCCTGGACAGAGACAAGGAGCTTCTAGAAGCGCCTATAGGGAAGTCGTCATACATGGTAGAATGAGACTTTGTGGTGCGGCTGCTCTGGGGTCCTGATGCTCTGTAAGTAAACCCTTATCCTGGGGCTGAGGGAGGCACATCCAAGGAGTAATTTTGACAAAGGAATCTCCATCAAAGTGGCTGCTTTGGGGACTCCACATTCCTGTAAGTGACCCCCTCCCCCAATAAACTCATTGGTTCATCGAACTGATATTGGTGTCTTCGTACTTTGGTCTGCCAACTGAGCTTTGTTTGGGGTTGTGTGTCCTTGTCTGCCCAGGGGAAAAGTGTCCCATGACACACCCACTTAAGCCAGATGCAAAACATGGTACAAGTGTCTGGTGTTTGTTTGCAGCTGCAAGAGCTCCCCACACACCTACACTCATGCAAATAATTGTTTTGTTTTATTTTTCCAGGTAGGGTCTCGCTCTATTACTCTAGCCCAGGCTGACCTGGAATTCACTATGGAGTCTCAGGGTGGCCTTGAACTTGCTGTGATCCTCTAAGTCTGCCTCCTGAGTGCTGAGATTAATAGGCATGTGCCATGATGCCTAACTCAAAGAATTTATTTTTTTTTTTATTTTTTTTGTTTTTATTTATTTATTTGAGAGCGACAGAGAGAAGGAGGCAGAGAGAGAGAGAGAGAATGGGCGCGCCGGAGCTTCCAGCCTCTGTAAACGAACTCCAGATGCGTGTGCCCCTTGCGCATCTGGCTAATGTGGGTCCTGGGGAATTGAGCCTCGAACCGGGGTCCTTAGGCTTCACAGGCAAGCGCTTAACCACTAAGCCATCTCTCCAGCCCTCAAAGAACTTATTTTTTAAAACTTTTTTTTATTTATCTATTTTGAGAGAGAAAGAGAGAATAGGTACACCAGGGCATCCAGCCACTGCAAACAAACTCCAGAAACATGCACCCCCTTGTGCATCTGGTTTACGTGGGTTCTGGTGAATGGAACCCGGGTCCTTAATATTCACAGACAATCACCTTAATCCGTAAACCATCTCTCTAGCCCATCACAAATAATATTTAAGATGGCCATGGTGGCACACACCTTTAATCCCAGCACTCGGGAAGCAGAGGTAGGAGTATCGCTGTGAGTTCCAGGCCACCTTGAGACTATAGTGAATTCCAGATCAGACTGAGCTAGACTGAAACCCTACCTTGAAAAACAGAATAACAAACAAACAAAAAAACTCTATTTAGCAACAAATAATGTTTAAAAAGAATTTGTATAGCAAAACCTGATGGGGGAATGGTGGTATAAACATGTAACTTCAGCACATGGGAGGCTGAGGCAGGAAGAGCACCTGGAACTCAAGGCCAGCTTGGGCTACAAAGTGAATTCCAGGCTATAGTGAGACTATCTCAAAAATCAGTAGAAAGGGCTGGAGAGATGGCTTAGCAGTTAAGCGCTTGCCTGTGAAGCCTAAGGACCCCGGTTCGAGGCTCGATTCTCCAGGACCCACGTTAGCCAGATGCACATGGGGGTGCACGCGTCTGGAGTTTGTTTGCAGTGGCTGAAAGCCCTGGCACACCCATTCTCTCTCTCTCTCTCTCTTTCTGCCTCTTTCTCTCTGTCTCAATCTCAAATAAATAAAATGTTTTTTAAAAAAAAATGAGAAGAAAGCCAGACATGGTAGTGCACACCTTTAATTATAGCACTTGGGAGGCAGAGGTAGGAGGATCTCTCTGAATTTGAGGCCACCCTGAGACTACATAGTGAATTCCAGGTCAGCCTGAGCTAAAGTGAGACCCTAACTCAAAAAAAAAAAAAAAAGAAGGAAAAACAATAACAAACCTTAATGATACTCTGGTGGCTTGAATATAGAGTCCCCATTGCCTCCTATGTTTGTGATTAAGCCTCATATCCCCAGCTGGTGGAGCCTTGCTGGAGAAAGTGTGTCATTAGGGTGGGCCTTGGGATTTTACAGACCAGTCACCTCCTTGCCAGTGCTAGCTAGCTAGCTCACTCTTGCTGCTTCCTTCCACTTGATGTGACACCTAGATGCCTACCATACTCAAAACTGAGAGCCAAAACTAACCCTTTCCTTCCAGAAGCTGCTTCTAGGGGCTGGCAAGATAGCTGAGCAGTTAAAAGCACTTGTTTGCAAAATCTGCCAGTCCAGGATTCAATTCCCAAGCACCCATGTCGGCTAGACACAAAAAGTGACACAATCATCTGGCATTTGCTTGCAGTGACAAGAGGCCCTGGAGTCTCAGTCTCTCCCTAACCCCCCCCCCACACACACACACACACAGAGCAATCACAAGGGAACAACCAGCCTTACCAAAAAAAAAAAAAAAAATCAGCCAGGAGCTGGACATGGTGGCGCACACCTTTAATCCCAGCACTTGGGAGGCAGAGGTAGAAGGATCGCCATGAGTTAGAAGCCACCCTGAGACTACATAGTGAATCCAGGGCATGGTGGCACACCTTTAATCTCAGCACTTGGGAGGCAGAGGTAGGGGGAAATCATAGGAGTTCAAGGCACGTACTTGCAAAGCCTGCTGGCCAGGGTTCAGTTCCCTAGTACCCACTTGAAGCCAGATGCATCTGGAGTTCCTTTGCAGCAGCAAGAGGCTCTCGAGTGCCCCTTCTCCCAGACCTGTCTAAAATATTTTTTTTAATGCCCCATACATAAAATTGCTCATTGCCATGTCATTAATGGATAAAAGCGGATAAGCTGAATCTCTAGCACCTGGAGGGACTGGGCCCACTTGTTGGTATATTTGACAGAAGTTAAACCTGAGCAAGTTGAAGTCTGTCTGGAAGAACAAAGGAAGGGTTCCATTTCACACTTATTTCTGGAGTATCTTCCATGTGCCCGCCATAGGCCTTAGCAGCAGAGATACAGGAAAGCGGATCTTCTGGCTCCTGCTCTAATCTAGACTGTCAAACTACCCCCCACCACGCTCTCCTTCTCCTCACCCCTGCTGCTCTGTCTTCCCAGGAAAGCAGGAAGGACCTGATGCTGGCAGACCTTCGTGAGGTCCCAGTCCACACTGTAGTGACAGATGCCCTCGGCACAGCCTTGGTTTCCTTAGCTGTGAACTGGGGACTAGAGTATCAGGCGCATGGGTGGTCCTGAGGATTGTTTGGAAGGACGTCTGCCGAGAACGTGTAGCAAACAGGAAGCAGCCATATTGTTGTTTGCAGTGTGTTGCATGGTGTAGCCTCTCTCCAGGTAACCAGGTTCAGAGATGAATAATGCATACACTTGTAACTCACAGTCAAGGAAAACACTGTTGTGTAAGAAAAGAAGTGTATTGCACATAGTGTAACGTTATAGTCTAGTTACCAAGATACCATGTTGCTATCCATGCACACTAACCAAGCCTTGGGGAGAAGTTTTCTCTGACAGGCACTGGCCCTGAGAAAAGGCTATTTCGTTGTTTTTTGTTTGTTGGTTGGTTGGTTGGTTGGTTTTTGTTTTGGTTTTGGTTTTTGTTTTGGTTTTGGTTTTTCGAGGTAGGGTCTCACTCTAGCCCAGGCTGACCTGAAATTCACTATGGAGTCTCAGGGTGGCCTCGAACTCATGGTGATCCTCCTACCTCTGCCTCCCGAGTACTGGGATTAAAGGCATGCACCACCACGCCCGGCTTAGAGAAGATGCTATTTCAATTACAAACCTTTTCTTCTGGGACAGGAGGAGTGTTCATAAGGCTCAGCGAGTGATGCCTGACAACTGAGGCTGAATTTCGAAGATAGACACTAAGTGTGGGTGATGGGCTTTGGGAAGGAAGGAGGGAGACAGAATCCCTGTTAGCCTCACATTCTTTGATTGCTCACTGTGTTCTGGAATGAGGGCCAGGCAGAAAAGTTTCTAGAGTCCCTGGGGAGACAAGGGCCCTCCAGAGCACAGAAGGGTTCACCCAAGGGCCCCAGCCAACACTTCCATGTACAAGGCCTATTCTTAGCAAAGGCTTTGTAATGGCTAGGGTGTGCCTCAGAGTAAAGGTTTACGGAGTATGCCTAAGGCCCTGGTTTCTAGACCCAGCACAGGAAGAAAAAAAAAACTTTTTTTATTTTTTAGCGGGGAGCAGGGTTTCAAGGTAGGGTCTCGCTCTAGCCCAGGCTGGCTGGGAATTCACTATGTAGTCTCAGGATGGCCTCAAACTCATGGCAATCCTACCTCTGCCTCCCAAGAACTGAGATTAAACGTGTGTGCCAACATGCCTGGCTGGGGGGTGGGGGGACTTTTTAAAGGAAAGGAAAAAATCTGCCTGTAGGAGCAGCTTTGAATCCTTTACCAAGAAGCAGTTTCTCCACAAACAGTCTCTCCACAAGCAGTGAGTCTACTTAACACCTCACCTCCCAGGCCACAGAGGCATCTCATCAGAGGTGAGAGCATTTACCCAAAGCCAGCAGGTCCTGGAGGCCCCACCAAGGACCCTGTCCAGGAAACTTATCTTTCTTTTGTTTTGTTTTGACTGAGGTAGGGTCTCACTGTAGCCCAGGTTGACCTGGAATTCACTCTGGAATCTGAGGGTGGCCTCGAACTCACAGTGATCCTCCTACCTCTGCCTCCTGAGTGCTGGGATTAAAGGGTTCCCTTCAGGGTTCTCTAGAGGTTTGACTGGGCTGAAAACTGCCCACCCCCCACCAGCTTCCCCCACAGATCAGGCACTACTCCAGTTCTGAGCCTTCAAATATTGATGAGAGCACCAAGTCAATGGGCTGGAATCTTCTATGCTGGGGGATTGGGTTACTGCCCCAGCCAGCAGAGCAAGAGAGTAAGGCCCTTCACTCTTCTACCATACTGCTGTTAGTCTCCAAGCTCTCTATACATCCCCCTCCTAAGGTCCCTACCATCTGGCCTTGTTAACTCGAGGATGGCCTCCAGGTATAGTAATTGAGTGTACCTGTGAGCTAACAGGAAGAAAGGTCACCTTCCCACAACTCAAACCTCGACCCACCACCGAGGCCCCAACTATCACATAGCAGTCTCTCTCTCTCCCCATAAAACCACTCCCTGGGGCTGGAGAGATGACATAGCAGTTAAGGCGTTTGCCTGTGAAGCCTAAGGACCCTGGTTCGATTCCCCAGGACCCATGTAAGCCAGAGGCACATGCGTCTAGAGTTTGTTTGCAGTGGCTGGAGGCCCTGGTGCACTCAGTCTCCCTCTCTCTCTCTCTGTCTCTCTCTCATCCCCCCTCTTTCTCTCTAATTAATTAATTAAATATAAAAAAAAATAAAAAACTCCCTGGCTCACACTTTCTCTCTTTCTGAATCTCCTGCTTCTCAGATGCATGCAACCCTCTCTTATCTCCTCTCTCTGGTTCTCTCTCCCTTCCCTCCCAACCCCCGCTTCTTCCTCTTCCTTATTACAATAGTCTTAGATCCAAGAAGCTGTCTGTCTTGGTCTCCCATTACAAACCCTGAGATCTAACATTCCCACCTCAGTCCCCACAGCTTGGCTCAGAGGATTCAATGAACACAGGTGACATGATGCCTGCAGGTCTCATCCCTGATTTGCGTAGCATTAGGCTGGCAAATCTGTCTTTGAAGGTCATGTTCCTGTGACCTGTGTGACATTGAATAAGGCATCCACCTCTCCGAGCTTAATGTGGAGGTAATTGTCCCTATGCTGCAGGGTTGTTGGCGAGAGTCCCGGAAGCCAGCAGGAAAAGCTTGTTGTAGATCTGGATCTCCATAAACACTCATCTGGAGTTCATTTGCAGTGGCTGGAGGCCCTGACACGCCCATTCTCTCTCTCTCTCTCTCTCTCTCTGCCTCTTTCTCTCAAATAAATAAAAAATATATATATTTTTAAAACTATTTTATTTTTTTAAATTTTTTGTTTATCTTTATTTATTTATTTGAGAGTGACAGACAGAGAGAGGAAGAGGGAGAGGGAGAGAGAGAGAGAATGGGCGCGCCAGGGCCTCCAGCCACTGCAAACGAACTCCAGGCGTGTGCACCCCCTTGTGCATCTGGCTAACGTGGGTCCTGGGGAATTGAGCCCCGAACCGGGGTCCTTAGGCTTCACAGACAAGCGCTTAACTGCTAAGTCATCTCTCCAGCCCCTTTTTTGTTTTTTTGAGGTAGGGCCTCGCTCTAGCCCAGGCTGACATACTAGCAATGCTTACCTTGAACAAATCAACACAATATATGTGTGTGTGTGTGTGTGTGTGTGTGTGTGTGTGTGTGTGTGTCTATATATATATATATATATATTTTTTTTTTTTTTGGTTTTTCGAGGTAGGGTCTCACTAGCCCAGGCTGATCTGGAATTCACTATGGAGTCTCAGGATGGCCTCAAACTCATGGTGATCCTCCTACCTCTGCTTCCTGAGTGCTGGGATTAAAGGCATGCACCACCACACAAGGCTCCTTTGTTTTTTGTTTTGGGGTGTCTTTTATTTTGAGCCAAGTTTTTCTTATTGGAGTTATTAGGGTCAAAGCCTGAGCCCTAACAGTCTCCTAAGAAGCCAGGTTAAGCCACCCATTTACAATAAGTCAATTAAACACATAATAGGGCTGGAGAGATGGCTTGGCCATTGAGATGCTTGCCTGCAAAGCCTAATGGCCCAGGTTCGATTCCCAGTACCCAGGTAAGACCAGATGCACAAAGTGGCCCATGCATCTGGAGTTTGCAGCGGCTAAAGACCCTGGCATGCCCATTCATCCTCTTTCTGTCTCTCTCTGCTTGCAAATAAATAAAATATTTTAAAAACATAACAGTGAAAAGCTGACAAAAGAAGTGTATTCAGTATGGCCACATAAGGGAAGGTACAATGACAATCCCAAATCCATCTTGGGGGAGGGGTCCTGACATGAGCTTCAGGTTTAAATAGCCTCATTACTAAACATTCCTGGTCAAGTTGTGATCCCAAACTCCATCATCTTGTCAGCTTTTAACATATATGTAAAAACACCAAGCAAGATAATTGTGCTATTCTCAAGCTAATAGAGAGATTAAGATAATGGCTTGTAGGCCACCTTCAGGGCTGTGAAGAGTATCTTTCATGCTTGCCATTTTGTCTTTGTGGCATTCTGTAGCCCTTATTTAAAGATGACATCAAAAATCTAAATCTCAGGGCTGGAGAGATGGCTTAGTGGTTAAGGCACTTGCCTGCTAAGCCAAAAGACCCGGGTATGATTCCCCAGGACCCACATAAGCCATGTGCACAAGGTGGTGCATACATGTGGAGTTTGTTTTCATTGGCTGGAGGCCCTCGCATGCCCATTCTCTTTCTCTCTCTCAAATAAATAAAAATAAAATATTTTTTAAAATCTTGAGCCATCAGCCAGGCCAAATGAGCCAACGGGTACAATAGTGGCACGTCTGTCATGGTAGAAACCAACTGTCCTCTAATTGGACTGGAGGCCCGCTCCATGGGAGGGAATACATCCCTGATACTGAAAACCTACAACAGGGGTAGCCATGAGCCTTAGGGGTGTAACATCTGTTGCTGTCTGGCTAAATGTATATACTATGCTCATCAAACTGCCCAGTAAGCACTTCTCTTAATGTTCATACCCATATATTAATGCTACTCTCACTTTTGCTAAAGAACCTTCTCTTTTCAGATGGCAGTGACCTTGGGATGACTCAGAAGGCATCATGGTGCTGGGAAGAAGTGACAGAGGAGTGCTCAGCACTGCAATATCTCTATCACACCTTCCATGGCTCAGGGTCCATTGCTGAAGAGGTGGTGGAAAGAATGTAAGAGTCAAAGGAAGGGTAGGACTCCTTACAATGTGCTCCTCCAGACACAAAATGGACTGGATATCCATGACCTCACTGTGCCTGACACTACCTACACAAGACCATCATAATAGGAGGAAAAAGATCATGACATCAAAATGAAAGAAAGACTGACTGAGATGAGCAGGGGATATGATGTAGAGTGGAATTTCAAAGGAAAAAGTGGGGGGAGGGAGGGAATTACCATGGGATATTGTTTACAATCATGGACGTTGTTAATAAAAAATAAATTAGTTAATGAGCTGGAGAAGATGGCTTAGTGGTTAAGACACTTGCTTGCAAAGCCTAAGAATTCATTTGCAGTGACTACAGGCCCTGTTTTCCCCACCCCCAATAAATGAATGAATATATATATATTTTTTTTTTCTTTTTTTTTCTTTTTTGGTGTTTTGAGGTAGGGTCTTGCTCTAGCCCAGGCTGACCTGGAACTCACTGTATAGTCTCAGGTTGGCCTCAAACTCACAGCAATCCTCCTGCCTCTGCCTCCCTCACTTCATCAAGCAAGACTCTACCTCCTAGAGATGCCACACCCTTCCAAAACAGCTCCACCAGCTGTGAATCAAGTGTTCCAACCACTGAACATATGGGGAACATTTCATATCCAAACCCCAAAAGGGAGAGCAATTTCAGAGAAGGTAGGGTCTCACTTTAGCCCAGGCTGACCTGGAATTCATATGTAGTCTCAGGGACCTTGAACTCACAGTGATCCTCCTACCTCTGCCTCCCAAGTGCTGGGATTAAAGGTGTGCGCCACCATGCCCAACTAAAATTTTTTTAAATATTTTTATTTATTTATTTGAGAAAGAGGCAGATATAGATAGGCAAAGAGAGAGAGAGAAGAATGGGTGTGCCACGGCCTCCAGCCACTGCAAATAAACTCCAGATTAAAGGTGTGTGCCACCATGCCCGGCCTGGCTCTAGATTTTTTTAAACTAATTTATTTTTTAATTTTTTAAAAAAATATGATTTATCTATTTGAGAGAGAGAAAGGCAGAGAAAGGGAGAAAATGGGTGCGCGAGGGCCTCCAGCCACTACAAATGAACTCCAGATACATGCACCCCCTTGTGCATCTGGTTTATGTGGGTCTTGGGGAATCGAACCGGGGTCCTTTGGCTTTGCAGGCAAAGGCCTCAACCACTAAGCCATCTTCTCCAGCTCATTAACTAATTTATTTTTTATTAACAACTTCCATGATTGTAAACAATATCCCATGGTAATTCCCTCCCTTCCCCCACTTGTGTATCTGGCTTACCTGGGTAGTGGGGAATTGAACCTGGGTCCTTAGGCTTCACAAGCAAGCACCTTAACCACTAAGCTATTTCTCCAGCCCTAAATAAAATATTTATTTTGTTTATTTATTTTTTGGATTCTCGAGATAGGGTCTTTCTCTAGCCCAGGCTGGCCTGGAATTCACAATGTAGTCTCAAATTAGCCTTGAACTCATGGCAATCCTACCTCTGTCTCTGGAGTGCTGAGTTTAAGGTGTGTGCAAACCTCATCCTGCTAAGTTTTTTTTTGTTTGTTTGTTTTTCAAGGTAGGCTTTCACTCTAGCCCAGGCTGACCTGGAATTCACTATGGAATCTCAGGGTGGCCTGGAACTCACAGCGATACTCCTACCTCTGCCTCCTAAATGCTGGGATTAAAGGCATGCACCGCCACGCCCAGCTTAAATAAAGTATTTTGTTTTTAAAAATCTAAATCTATGCAGGGTGTGGAGACTCATGCCATTAATTAACTTGAGTTGCCATGAAGATCCCAGGGCTGAGGGGACAGCTAAGCAGGTAAAGTGCTTGCTGAATAAGCCTGATGACCTTAGTTCTGAGCTCCAGAACTCACATAAAGACAGATGGGCTCAAGTGTCTGTAATACCAATACAGGAGCAGAAACAGGAGCATCTCAGCTAGCCTGGCATACCCAGTGGCAAACAAGAAACCCTGCCTCAAACAAGGCGGGTGGTATTAGAACCAGAATTCTCCATTTTTTAACTCTGATTGCCATTTTACAGAAGTGACCCAAACCATCTAGCCCAACTACAAACGAATTGTCATTTCCCTGAAATGGCCTAGTGGTTCCTCTCATTTTCTGCTTTGTTCCTAACTGAAGGCCAGGACTGACGCTCAAGGTGGTCATCTGATCTCCACACATATGCTATGGCATGTGAACTCACACCCACATCCCAGATACCTTGGAAGTCATACTATAGGGACAAGACTTCCGAGTTGTGAGTTGAGAAACCTGGGTCTAGGTACTGCACCCCACCGACCTCCCCCTCCTCAGTCAGTACTGGGCCCTATGGGCTGGACTTTTGCCTGGTGGCCTTCTGCAGGAGACTCACCTCCCACCCAGTACCGATAGGTAAGCCGAGGCCCAGGCAGGCGTCAGCGCCTCTCCTCTTTCTGGATGCCATGGTCCATCCTGGGGATTTCTCTCTTTCCAAGGGCGCTTGTCATCTGTGGCTTGGATATAGCAGTCTTCTAAGGAATGATCTGTCTCCAACCCCTCTAAGGTGCCCACAAGCAAGTAGGGTTGCTGACAGCCTCTATCCCCACTCTGTCAGGTAGAAACCACCAGAAATGGCCCATGGACGAACACACTACCTGACCTTGGCCATTCCCCAAGCTTCTTGGACCACAGAGCACCCGGAGGGGGCGGGGAACGGGACAGATAAGTGGGGAGAGGGATGGTGAGAAGACCAGCTGAGTACTGGGAGACAACAGCTGACCCTTCCACCCCCCCAGTTTCTCTGGCTGGGTCGAATTTCAATGCCACTGATTGCCCAGGGAGAAGGAATCCAGTCCGACCGGATTCTGTCCCCAGGAGGTGTGGACTGGAGTTTAGCTCACACTGCCAATATGGGCAGACTGTGGACGTGGCTTAAACTGAGAAGGGGACCTCCCTGACTGTCAAATACCTTGGCTTTGGTACCAGGCCGGAAGTTGCCCACTAAAGCTCAGGTCGGGGGCAAGCATTGACCAAACTGCCTTTGCTGTTTGTTAGGCGTATGTACGACGCTGGTGAGAAGAGCAGGGTCTGGGAGACAAGCAGCCTGTGATACTATAGGTTGACAAGCTTCCTGCATCGGGTTTTTGCTTGTCTATTTCCATCCTCAGAGGCTAGACTAAGGCCTTCAGTGGACCAAGGACCCCTGCCAGGCCACTCTCCAAGACTTTGGGCTCATGTAGTGAGACCCCTCTGTTGTTCCTTGCTGCCCACATCTACTCACCCCTTGGTCCCTCTTCTTCCCACAGTGTATGCCCATTGTAAGTGCTCAAAAAATTAAATGAGGGCTGGAAAGATGGCTTAGCGGTTAAGCGCTTGCCTGTGAAGCCTAAGGACCCTGGTTCGAGGCTCGATTCCCCAGTACCCACATTAGCCAGATGCATAAGGGGGCGCATGCATCTGGAGTTTGTTTGCCAGCTGGAGGCCCTGGCGTGCCCATTTTTTTTCTCTCTCTCTCTGCCTCTTTCTCTCTGTCTGTCACTCTCAAATAAATAAACAAAAATGAATTTAAAAACTTAATAAAATTAAATGAACCAGGCATGGTAGCTTGCACGCCTTTAATCCCAGCACTTGGGAGGCAGAGGTAGGAGGATCGCCCTAAATTTGAGGCCACCCTGAGACTACATAGTGAATTCCAGGTCAGCCTGAGCTAGGGTGAGACTCTACTCAAAAATAACAACAAAAAAAGAGAAATGCCTGGCATGGTGGCTCACACCTTTAATCCCAGCACTCAGGAGGCAGAGATAGGAGGATCGCCGTGAGTTTAAAGACACCCTGAGAATACAGAGTGAATTCCAGGTCAGCCTAGACTGGAGTGAAACCCTACCTCGAAAAATCAAAAATTAATTAATTAATTAATTAAATGAGGGGCTGGAGAGATGGAGTAGCGGTTAACGCACTTGCCTGCAAAGCCTAAGGACATAGGTTTGACTCAGAACCCATGTAAGCCAAATGCACATGGTGGCACATATGACTGGAGTTTGTTTGAAGTGGCTACAGCCCCTGGCGTGCCTATTCTCTCTCTCTTTAATAAATAAATAAATAAAAATAAGATATTTTTAAAAAATTAAAGACGAGGAGCTAGCAGTGTCCACCTGTAAACCCAGCACTTGGGAGGTGGAGGCAAGGAGGATCAGGAATTCAAGTCCATCCTGAACTATCTAGCAAGTTGGAGGTCAGCCTGAGCTACATGAGACACTGTTTCAAAAAACTAAAAAAGGGGGGCTGGAGAGATGCCTTTAGTGCTTAAGGAGCTTGCAGGCAAAGCCAAAGGATCCAGGTTCAATTCCCCAGTACCCACATAAGGCCAGATGCACAAGGTGGCTCATGTGTCTGGAGTTCATTTGCAGTGGCTAGAGGACCTGGTGTGCCAATTCTCTCCCTCTTTCTCTCTCTCTCTCAATATATATATATGCATATATATATGCATATCTGCCTCTCTCCCTCTCTCCCTCTCAGCACTTGGGAGGTAGAAATAGGAATGCCATGAGTTCAAGGCCAGCCTGAGACAACATAGTGAATTCTGGGTCAGCCTGGGCTAGAGAGAAACCCTACCTTGAAAACCAAAAAAAAAAAAAAAGATTTTTAGTTTGATCCCAAGGACCAGCAGGGGTGGATCAAAGTAGCCTGTTTTCCGGCAAGTAGCTAGCTAGGGACTGGCACATAGAAACATGGGTGCTACCATGCTTGCGCTGGCAGGACCAGAACCGAGCCTGATTGACTAGGAAAGGGGAGAATTTCTTTTGTTTTTCTTTTTCTTTTTGTTTTACAAGGTAGGGTCTCGCTCTAGCCCAGGCTGACTTGGAATTCACTATGTACTCTCAGGGTGGTCTCGAACTCACTATGATCCTCCTACCTCTCTGCCTCCTAAGTACCGGAATTAAAGGCATGCACCACAACGCCCGGCAACAACGCATGCCTTTAATTCCGGTACTTAGGAGGCAGAGGCAGGAGGATCACAGTGAGTTCGAGGCCACCCTGAGAGTACATAGTGAATTCCAGGTCAACCTGGGCTACAGCGAGACCCTACCTCAAAAAAACAAAAAAAGGGCTGGAGAGATGGCTTAGCAGTTAAGCGCTTGCCTGTGAAGTCTAAGGACCCCAGTTTGAGGCTCGATTCCCCAGGACCCACGTTAGCCAGATGCACAAGGGGGTGCATGCGTCTGGAGTTCATTTGTAGTGGCTGGAGGCCCTGGCATGCCCATTCTCTCTCTGTCTGTGGCTCTCAATAAATAAATAAATTTTTTTTTAGAAGTGTTCCACTTGAAAGGTGGAATAAAAAAATTATTTGTTTATTGAGAAAGAGGCAAATAGAGAATGGGCACTCCAGAGCCTCCAGCCACTGCAAACGAACTCCAGATGCATGTGCCACCTTGTGTATGTGGTTTACGTGGGTCCTGGGGAATCAAACCTGGGTCCTTACACTTCGCAATTAAGTGCCTTAACTGCTAAGCATCCAGCTCCTTTGCCTTCCCTCTTAATCGAACTCTCCCTAAAATAAATCTCATAATTCATAATTTACCCTTCTCTGATTCCACATTTTCAACGTTTTGCTGTCTTGGACCAGGACTCAAAGTGGGATTCAGGGGCCTGGGGGGCTCTCCTACATCTTTACGGAAATCTCATCCCTCCCAGGACTCCAGTCCTGCATCACCAAAAGAAGACACGTGAGCAGAGTTGCCAGTCCTAAGTGTTAGGAAAAGTGGGAAAGAAACCAGAGAGAAGGCTCCACTCAACAGCTGAGACAGGCTTTAGAGAAGAGCTCTGACCAGGCAGGTCAGAAGCCACTTCTCTTACAGACTAGGGAAGACTTACTTATGGGGCAGAGGGGTCATTGGAATTCTTTGGTTTCAGGGTGATTTACCTTGCCTCAGGGCGTGGGACACTTCAGGGAAGTGATAAATGGATGGGTGGTATTTTGGGGTCATTCAGGAAAGTGACAATGGGGAGGGGTGGTTGGGTTACTCTTGGGAAACAGAGGTACAATAAACTGGCAGTCAAGAGTGCAAAACTGGAGCCATCATACAGAAGGCCAGCTGTCCACCACCTGAATGAACAAAAGCATGGAGAGCTGGGCGTGGTGGCGCACGCCTTTAATCCCAGCACTCGGGAGGCAGAGGTAGGAGGATCATTGTGAGTTCGAGGCCACCGTGACACTCCATAGTGAATTCCAGGTCAGCCTGGGCTAGACTGAGACCCTACCTTGAAAAACAAGCAAACAAAAAAACAAAAACAACATGAAGTGACACGTTTCCCATCAGGGCCAAGAGCTGGTAATCTTCCCTGTATTCTTTCCCTTCCCAGGTGACTTAGAGGCCACAAGATGAGGATCACCAGGGTGCTGAGGAGGGAGCCTGGGCACCTGTGCCACCACGTAGAGGAGAAATGCCTGTGAGAGTCCCAGGGCTCTCTCCCTCCTGCCGGGAATCTGGCCATGCTCAGAGGAGATCTGGGATTCCAGGACCACCACCCGGGATGGTGGAGAGGGTATCTCTGTACAAAGAAGAGGGAAAGGCAACCTCACCCTGCCAAGCCCTACCTCAGCACATCACCAAGGCCCCTGCCTCAAAGGGAACTTTCTCTCTTCTTTCCCTCTCAACCTCTTTGTCTCTCTCTCTCCCTTCCCTCTCTCTTTCTCGCCCCTTTTTCCTCTCCCCCATGACAATAAATCCTTAAACTCAAGAAATGGTTTGTCTGGGTGCCTCTATCCTGACTCCACAATCTAACAGATGATTCCCCTGAATACTAACCACTAGCCATCAGGGAGTAGGGGAGTCAAAGAGAGCTTGAGAGGGCCAGAGAGAGAGGGTTCGAGTGGAAGACAAGGGGAAACTAACTGCCCTGCAAGGGAGGGACCTAGGGTGACATGCTGAGGTAGGTGGCATGTTCCTCTTTTTAGCCCAGAGGTATCTTCAATTACCAGATCAGGACGTGGTCCCAGAATCCCAGACTTGGTCTGAGCATGGCCCGATATGAGGAGGAGGAGAGCTCTGGGCCTTGCCAGAAACACCTGCGGGGATTCTGTGTGACCCCAGAGCAAAAGGAGGTCTGCTGGGGTGTGGGGCATACACCTTTAATCCACCTTTAATTGGGGGGCGGGGAGGGAGGCAGGGAAACCAGAGCTCTGGGGTGTTCACTGGGATCTGGACTGCTTGTTACAGCACTTTGCCCACCCTCACTAACACATCACTAGCCTGCACCCCAGATGAACGGAGTGCCTCCTTTTCCCCCTGCCTCCACGACTGCCCTGCCCGGGAAATACTGCAAATGTCCAATGTTCTTGAAGAACGTGCTACAACTGGTTCAACTAGTTCTGCTTTAAATTCATGACCTGCCTGCAACCAGGTAGGGTCTTCACACTGCCCTTTTCTTCCTGTTGCTACACACCCTGTGGTAGCATTCTATCACGGGACCAAGTGCCTGAGTTGAAAAGCAGAAAAGTTAGGGCTGGCAAGATGGCTCAGCAGTTAAGGTGCTTGCCTGCAAAGTCAAAGGACCCAGGTTTGATTCTGTAGTACCCACTTAGACCAGTTGCACATGCATCTGGAGTTATTATTATTATTATTATTATTATTATTTGCAGAGGAACAAGGTCCTGGCGTCCCCATTCTTTCTCTCTCTCCAGTAAATAAAGTTAAAAATTTTTTTGTTGTTTTTTCAAGGTAGGGTCTTGCTCTAGTCCAGACTGACTGGAATTGACTATGAAGTCTGCCTCCCAAATGCTGATATTAAAGACGTATGCCACCACACCCAGCTTAGATAGGAGGCAGAGGTAGAAGGATAGCTGTGAGTTCGAGGCGAGCCAGAGAATACAGAGTAAATTCCAGGTCAGCTTGGGCTAGAGTGAGACCCTTCCTCAAAAAAAAAAAAGAAAAAAAAAAGTTAATAAAAAAACATTAGCCAGGCACTGGGGAGGCAGAGGTAGGAAGATCACCATGAGTTCAAGGCCACCCTGAGACTACTTAGTGAATTCCAGGTCAGCCTGGGCTAGAGTGAAACCCTACCTAAAAAAAAAAAAAACAAAAAAAAACAATAAATTAGGCCAGGTGGGGTGACGCACACCTTTAATCGCATCACTTGGGAGGAAGAGTTGGGAGGATTGCTGTGAGTTCTAGGCCACTCTGAGACTTCCTAGTCAATTCCAGGTCAGCCTGAATTAGAATAAAACCCTACCTTGAAAAATAAGTAAATAAGAAAAATCAGGGGCTGGAGAGATGGCCCAGTGGTTAAAGGGACTTGTTTGCAAAGTTTGAAGGCCTTGGTTCGATTTCCCAGCACCCACATAAAGCCAAATGCACAAGGCGGCACATTTGTCTGGAGTTTGCAGTGACACTAGGCCCTGGTGCATTTATTCTCTGTCTCTCAATCTTTCTCTCCCTCTCTCTGTGTCTCTCTACTTTCAAATAAACAAAATTATTTTAAAAATTAGGTGCTGGAGAGATAAACCAGCACTTAAAGGTGTTTGCTTTGCAAAGCCAGATTGCCTGGCATTTAATTTCGCAGTATCCATAGAAAGTCAGATGCACAAAGTAGTATATGCATCTGGAATTTGTTTACAGTGGCAGGAGGCCCTGGTGTACCCATATTCATATTCTCTCTTTCTCTGTCTCTCTCTGCATGCCTCTTTTTTCTCTTTCTCTCTCAACCAAATAAATAAAAATATTTTCAAAGAAAAGAAGGGCTGAAGGGATGGCTTACCAGTTAAGGTGTTTGCCTGCAAAGCCAAAGGACCCATGTTTGATTCCCTAGGACCCACGTTAGCCAGATGCACAAGGGGCACACGGGTCTGGAGTTTGTTTGCAGTGGCTGGAGGCCCTGGCACGCCTATTCTCTCTCTCTCCCTCTTTCTCTGTCAAATAAATAAATATAAAATATTTTAAGAAAAAGAAAAGAGGGCTGGAAAGATGGCTTAGCAGTTACACACTTGCCTGTGAAGCCTAAGGACCCTGGTTCAAGGCTCAATTCCCCAGTTCCCACATAAGCCAGATGTACAAGGTGGCACATGCATCTGGAGTTTGTTTGCAGTGGCTGGAGGCCCTGGTGTGCCCATTCTCTCTCTCTCTCTCTCTCTCTCTCTCTGCCTCCCTCTCTATCTTTCTCAAATATATAAATAAAAATAAGCAAAAGAAAAAAAAATTTAAAGAAAGAAAAGAAAAATTAAGCTGAGCATGGTGGCGCATGCCTTTAATCCCAGCACTCAGGAGGCAGAGGTAGGAGGATTGCTGTGACTTCAAGGCCACCCTGAGACTACATAGTTAATTCCAGGTCAGCCTGGATCAGAGTGAGACCCTACCTCGAAAAAAAGAAAATTAAAAGGAAGAGAAGTAAGTCATGGAGGAGGGGGCACATGTCCTTAGGAGTATATCTTGACCTGTCTTCTCTCCAATATCCCCTTTTCTCTGCTTCCTGAGTGTGAGGATGTGAGCTGTTCTGCTTTTCCATGCCCTCCCGACCATGGTGGACTGAATCTGTGAGCCAAAATAACCCTATCACCAGGGCATAGTGGTACACGCCTTTAATCCCAGCACTTGGAAGGCAGAGGCAGGAGGATCACTGTGAGTTCGAGGCCAGCCTGGCACTACAGAGCGAGTTCCAAGTCAGCCTGGGCTAGAGTGAGACCCTACCTCGAAAACAAACAAAAAACAACAACAAAAAAAAGAGTTCAAATAAATCTATTCTTCTTTGAGTTGTAAAAAATTTACAAGGAGGTGATGTTTATTTTCGCTTATGGACACAGGAGGAATGGACAGGGGCACTTTTATTGTCTGTACTAAAAAGGCACATTTGATCTCCATATTATTGATAAGAATCTGAACGTACATGCTATTAATAGTTTAGAAGGGGCACATTGTTAAATGATTTGTTTGTCCTGAGTTAACAACCCCCAGCCTGGATGTCCCTAAGGAGTACACATTGACACCGGCACATATTAACTAAATCCGGTGTTTCAAGAAGTTCCTGAGGTCGTCCACAGAATGAGGGAAGAGTGCGGGGGGGGGGGGGTAATGAGAGAGGGTGCAGACGGAACGAGACTCAGAAGACTGCCTGGCTGCCTGCGCAGACTGCGCTCCGGAATGACTGACTACCGCTGCTCCCATCCCACTCCCCGTCTCCCTGCAAAGCCTGCAGGCTAGAGAAAAGACGGGAGCCTGCATGTGTGTGTGTGTATGTGTGTATACATGCATGCTCACACACTCACACACACACACACACACACACACAAATGCGCGCCTGTGTATGAGTCCATGTGCCTGAAGGCCACAGCACACGTGGAAGTCAGAGAACAAACTTGGTCCTCACCTTCACCTTGTTGGAGGTAGGCTCTGTCTTGTTCACCGCAGTGTGCTGGCCTGTGAGCTTCCAGAAAGTCTCTCTTTACTCCACCGCCCATCTCACTGTAGGAGCACCGGGATTGCAGCCTCTGTACTGCTGCTGCCTCTGTCTTTCTGTGGCTTCTGGGGATCCACACTCGGGGCCCAATACTTGCCCAGCAAGCTCTTTACCCACTGAGCCGTTTCGTCAGCCTTTTTTGTCTTTGCAGATGTGAAGCTGCTGGTTTTTATTTTTATTTATTATCATTATTTTGGTTTTTTGGAATAGGGTCTCACGGTAACTCAGGCTGACCTGAAATTCACTATATAATTTCAGGGTGGCCTTAAATTCACAGTGATTCTCCTACCTCTGCCTCCCTAGTTCTGGGATTAAAGGTGTGTACCACCACACTCGGCTTTTTATTTATTTATTTAGTATTTTATTTATTTATTTATGAGAAAGAAACAGAGGAAGAGGCAGAGAAAAAGAGAGAATGGGCACACGAGAGCCTCCAGTCACTGCAAACGAACTCCAGACGCTTGTGCCTCTTGTGCATCTGGCTTATGTGGGTCCTGGGGAATCGAACCAAGGTCCTTAGGCTTCGTAGACAAATGCCTTAACCGCTAAGCCATTTCCCCAGCCCCCCGGCTTTTTATTTTTCATTTTATTGTTTTGGTTTTTTGAGGTAGGGTCTCCCTCTAGCCCAGGTTTATCTGGAATTCACTATATAGTCTCAGGGTGGCCTCGAACTCACTGTGGTCCTCTACCTCTGCCTCCTGAGTGTTGGGATTAAAAGGCGTGCATTACCACGCCCGGTTTAAACTGCTATCTTCTCAGATTGCCAGCTGTCTGAATGAAGCACAACTTTAAGTTTCAGTTCCTGTCTCTGCTCATTGGTCTTTGTGGTGACAGAAGGCACAAGCTCTGGAACTCCAGCTGTATAGAGGTGCACAGGTTTAAAGTCCATGGTTGTCTGAGAACATTGTTCTGTCACTCTGTATGGCAGGTCTAACCATATCAACATAGCCTGAAGACATGGCTGGGTATGCTGGCACAAGCCTTTAATCCCAGCACTTGGGAGGCAGAGGTAGGACGATTGCCATGAGTTCAAGGCTACCCTGAAACTACATAATGAATTCCAGGTCAGCCTGAGCTAAACTGAAACCCTACCTCAAGAAAAAAAAAAAAAAAAAAAAAAAAAGATAGCCAGAAGACAAAAGAGAGATAGAAAGGGGCAGTGAGACCCATCATTCAGGTTCGCAACCCCAATGAACTAACTTCCTTCCACTACACCTCACCTCCTAAATGTTCCACCATCTCTCAACAGTACCATAGCCTGAGGATACTCAGGAGCCAGACTATCTGGGCATGGTGCACACGCCTTTAATCCCAGCACTCAGGAGGCTGAGGTAGGAGTATTGATGTGAGTTTTAAGCCAGCCTAGGCTATAGAGTGAGTTCCAGATCTCTAGGTGAGCCTGGGCCTTAAAAAAGAGAGAGGTCTAGCCATTGTGGAAATCAGTGTGCAGGTTCCTAAGACAGCTAAAAATACATCTAACATATGACCCAGCTATAGCACTCCTAGGCATATATCCTAAGGACTCATTACCTTAGAG
Source organism: Dipus sagitta (assembly GCA_036346955.1). Classification (NCBI taxonomy): domain Eukaryota; kingdom Metazoa; phylum Chordata; class Mammalia; order Rodentia; family Dipodidae; genus Dipus; species Dipus sagitta. The sequence continues at coordinate 159,810,326 of CM070770.1, read as the reverse complement.
ATACTTGCTCAACCATGTTTATTGCCGCTCAATTCACAATAGCTGGGAAATGGAATCAGCTTAGATGTCCCTCAACTGATGAGTGGATAATGAAAATATGGCACATTTATACAATGGAGTTCTACTCAGCAGTAAAGAAAAATGAAGTTATGAAATTTGCAGGAAAATGGATGGATTTGGAAAGTGAGGTAACCCAAGACCAGAAAGCCAAGTGTCGCATATTCTCTCTCATATGTGGATCCTAACTACAGATGATTGGATGTCTGTGTGAGTAGGAAGAAAACTCAGTAGCAAAGGCCAGTAAGCTAGGAAAGAGATATAAAGGAATAGAAAGGAAGGGAGGGGGGTACTTAATAGGATGGTATTGTATATATGTAAGTAGAAGAATAGATTAATGGGGGTGAAAAGGCCCAAAATGAGGTCAGGGGAAGAGATTTGAGTAAAGGAAAGGTGGAGGGAGGGCTAATCAAAATCTAAGAGGATATAAATAAATCATATGGAATCCTACCTTTTTGGACAATGGAACACTCAGGAGTCATAGATTGTTGCTAGAAAATTTTCAGTACCAAGGATGGGATACCTTCCAGTGAGTTGTTGGCCAGGGAGGTCCCTGATGCCCCCAAACATAATAGGCCATTGTGGAGGCCCTTGGTTTCCCGCCAGGAATAGATGGTAAGACCCTATTGCTGAAGACTCCACATACTTGGGCTGCAAGGCCACTGAGAAATCCTGCTGGAACTGAGCTGATAATCTCCTCCATGTAGACCAGCTGACAGAAAGCTGGAAGAAGCCGTTCTGCATGCAGTTCAATGGAAGAAAGAGAAATCACCAGTGAAGATACTCAACAGTAGACACTGCAAGCCTTTTTGGCCAGCCAGGCCAAATGAGCCAATGGGGGCAATAGTGGCATGTCTTCATGGTGGAAACTAATGCCCTCTAATTGGGCTGGAGGCTACTCCATGGGAGGGAATACATCCCTGATACTGACAACTTTAAACAGGGGTAGTCATGAGCCCTAGGGGTGTAATGTCTGCTTCCATCTGGTTAAATGTATATACTATGCTTATCAAACTACCCAGTAAGCACTTCTCCTAATGTTTATACCCTTATATTAATGCTACTCTCACTTTTGGTAGACAATCTTCTCTTTTCAGATGGCAGTGACCTTGGGATGACTCAGAAGGCATCATGGTGCTGGAAAGAAGTGACCGGAGTGCTCAGTACTGTAACATCTCTATCACACCTTCCAAGGCTCAGAGTCTATTGCGGAAGAGGTGGTGGAAAGAATGTAAGAGCCAAAGGAAGGGTAGGACTCCTTACAATGTGCTCCCCCAGACACAAAATGGACTGAATATCCATGACTTCACAGTGCCTGACACTACCTACAGAAGACCATCATAATAAGAGGAAAAGATCATTACATCAAAATAAAAGAGAAACTGGTTGAGATGGGGTGGGAATATGATGGAGAATGGAATTTCAAAGGGGAAAGTGGGGGGAGGGAGGGTATTACCATGGGATATTTTTTATAATCATGGACGTTGTTAATAAAAAAAAATTGAAAAGACAAAAAGAGAGAGAGAGATGGGCTGGAGAGATGGCTTAGTAGTTAAGGCACTTGCCTGCAAAGCCAAAGGACCCAGGTTCAATTCCCCAGGACCTACGTAAGCCAGATGCAGAAAGTGGCACATGCATCTGGAGTTCATTTGCAGTGGCTGGATGCCCTGGTGTGCCCACTCTTTCTCTCCTTCTCTCTCTCCCTCTCAAATAAATAAAAATAAAATATTTTAAAAAGAGAGAGAGTTAAACTTTATGTCAAGCATGGTGACACATGCCTATAATCACAGCTTCTCAGGAGGTGAGATGGGAGGATTACTTGTTCAAGGCCAGCCTGGGCAATTTAGTGAGTCCTTGTCTCAAACTAAAAGGGAAGAGCTAGGCACATAGCTCAGTGGTAGAGCGCTTGTTTACTACTGGGTTCAGTCTTAAAAGAAGTAAACTTAGTAAAAGAATGCTACCAATTCCACACAGTGAATTCTAGGCCAGCCTGAACTACAGGGTAGGAGAGGCCTCCCCTCCCACACACCAAAAAAAAAAAAAGGAAGGATTTTTTGTGTGTTTTTAAAAGTATTTTATAGCTGGTGTGGAGTTGCATTCCTTTAATTCCAGCACTTGGGTGGCAGAGGTAGGAAGGTTCACTGTGAGTTTGAGGCCACCTGAGACTACATAGTGAATTTCAGGTCAGCCTGGGCTAGAGCAAAACCTACCTCGAAAAACCTCTTTCTGCTGGAAAAAGCCACACTGCATGCAGCTCAATGGGAGAGAGAGAGAAATCACCAGTGAAGATATTCCACAGTGGACACTGCAAGCCTTATATTTGGCCAAACAGGCCAAATGAGCTAACAGGTGCAATAGTGGCACATTTGTTATGGGGGAACCAACCGCCCTCTAATTTGACTGGAGGCCCTACAACAGGGGTAGTCATGAGCCCTGGGGGTACAACATCTGCTGCTGTCTGGCTAAATGTATATACTATGCTCATCAAACTGCCCAGTAAGCACTTCTCTTAATGTTCATACCCATATATTAATGCGACTCTCACTTCTTCATTAGAGAACTTTCTCTTTGCAGATGGTAATGACCTTGGGATGACTCAGAAGGCATCACAGTGCTTAGAAGAAGTGACAGAGGAGTTCTCAGCACTGCAATATCTCTATCACACCTTCCAAGGCTTAGGGTCCATTGGGGAAGAGGTGGTGGAAAGAATGTAAGAGCCAAAGGAAGGACTCCTTACAATGTGCTCCTCCAGACACAAAATGGCCTGGATATCCATGACCTCACAGTGCCTGATACTACCTACACAAGACCATCATAATAGGAGGAAAAGATCATGACATCAAAATAAAAGAGACTGATTGAGAGGAGGAAGGGATATGATGGAGAATGGAGTTTCAAAGGGGAAAGTGGGGGGAGGGAGGGAATTACCATGGGATATTGTTTACAATCATGGAAGTTGTTCATTATAAAAAATTAAAAAGAGAAAAACCTCATTCTCTTTCAAACAGATAAAACAAATTAATTAATTTAAATTTTTTTTTAAAGCCAGACACAAAAAGTGGCACATGCATCTGGAGTTTGCAGTGGCAAGAGGCCCTGGCATGCTCATAATTTTTTAAATATATTATTTTAAAATTTATTTGAGGGGAGTAGACAGAGAGAGGAAGAGGCAGATAGAGAATGGGTGTGTCAGGGCCTCCAGCCACTGCAAATGAACTCCAGATGCATGCACCACCTTTTGCATCTGGCTTATGTGGGGCAAGCACCTTAACCACTAAGCCATCTCTCCAGCCCAAATGATATATATATATAATATATATATATATATTTTTTTTTTTTTTTTTTTAAAGAAAACACTGAGCTGGGCATGGTGGCGCACACCTTTAATCCCAGTACTCAGGAAGCAGAGGTAGGTGGATCGCCATGAGTTCAAGGCCACCCTGAGAGTACATAGCAAATTCCAGGTCAGCCTGGACTATAGCGAGATGGCTTAGTGGTTAAGGCGTTTGCCTGCAAAGCCAAAGGATCCCAGTTCAACTCTCCAGGAACCATGCAAGCCAGATGCACAAGTGGGCGCATTTGCCTGGAGTTCGTTTGCAGTGGCTGGAGGCCCTGGCCTGCCCATTCTCTCTCTCTCTTTTTCTCTGCCTCTTTCTGTCTCTCTCTCTCTCTCTCTCTCAAATAAATAAATAAAAATAAAGTTAAAAAAGCCAGCCGTGGTGGCACACTCCTTTAATCCCAGCACTCGGGAGGCAGAGGTGGGAGGATGGCTGTGAGTTCAAGGCCACCCTGAGACTCCATAGTGAATTCCAGGTCAGCGTGGGCTAGAATGAGACCCTACCTCAAGAAAAAAATAAAAATAAAGTTTAAAGAAAAAAAAAAAGAAGAGTGAGACCCTACCTCGGAAAACAAAAAAACAAAAGACAAAAGAAAACAATAAAAAGGAAACACTGTCTACCAGCAACACCTAACATTCCTGTTCTTCCAATAATCTTCCCACAACTTCACCAACATTTATTGTTTTCTGTTTTTTCAAGGTAGGGTCTCGCTGTTTTGTGAGGTTCTAGAAACCAGAAGATGGATGCTAACTGGAGCAAGTGAGTCAGTTGGGATATGTCCTTGGAGGCTGTATTTTTTTTTTTTTTTTTTAATCAAGGTATGGTCTCGCTCTGGCCCAGGCTGACCTGGAATTCACTATGTAGTCTCAGAGTGGCCTTTCAAATCAAGGCGATCCTCCTGGATTAAAGGTGTGCGCCACCAGCCGGGCTTGGAGGCTGTATCTTGCCTTGGCTCGTTTCTCCTCTTTCTTTCTGCTTCCTGGCCACCGTGAGGTGAGAGACTGTTCCAGAGCCCAGAGACAAGGGAGCCGGCTGAAATGAACTAGGATCTTCTGAGAGCATGAGCCCAAAGAAATCTTGCCTCCCTTGCACCGTTCCTCTCAGGTATTTTGTCACAGCAATGAAAGTCTGACTCACACACAGGTCCCCACCTCCACCAAGCTGTCCCAGTGGAGAATTCCACACAGCACAAAGGGCATCAAATGTGGGGCAGACAAACAAAGCAGTCAATGCTCCTACCCAGAGAAACGCTGTCATGTGATGGTCAGAGCAGCGCGTGTGTGCTGAGTACCCAACGGGCACCGGGCCCTGTGCTGAGCTTTCTACGCACATTACACACCGAGCCCTCACCCTTGCCCTGTGAGTCAGCATGTTGTCATCCCTCCCTTTGCAGACAAGGAGGCAGGCACAGAATTGGTCACTCACTCAGGACCACGGGGGCGGGGGGGGGGTGCGGAAGTAACACCCTATGACATATTAGAAGATGCTCAGGTGCCAAGACGATCCTGAACACTACAGACTTCTGAGCGTGAGAGTTATGTCCTTTGGTACTGCAGAGGCTGGAAGCCTGAGAACCACATTTCCCAGCACACCCTGCAGTAGTGTTCTGATTAGAGCTTGTCAATCACTGGTACTTATCTAAAATCTGGAAGGCTAGCAGGGCGGCGTGGCACGTGCCTTTTATCCCAGCACTCCGGAGGCAGAGGTAGGAGAATCGCCGTGAGTTCAAGGCCGCCCTGAGACTACAAAGTGAATTCTAGGTCAGCCTGAACCAGGGTGAGACCCTATCTCGGAAAAAAAAAAAAAAAAATCCGGGCTGGAGAGATGGTTTAGTGGTTAAGCGCTTGCCTGTGAAGCCTAAGGACCCGGGTCCCAAGGCTTGATTTCCCCAGGACCCACGTAAGCCATGGCACATGCATCTGGACGGGCGCGCCCATTCTCTCTCTATCTGTCTGGCTCTTTCTCTCTCTGTCTGTCACTCTCAAATAAATAAAATAAACAAAAATAAATTTTTTAAAAATCTGGAAGGCTGGAGGCAGGCCATGTGTGTGTGTGGGGGGGGGGGGGCGTGCTGGAGGGAGGGAAGAGCAGACTATCACAGATATGCTTACTTGGCCAGGGACTTCCCGTGGCTCCTCCTCCTCAGTGAGCTCCTTGCTTCCTGACTTCAGGTGGCCCAGCATGGCTTCCTTGGCCTTCCCCCTCATTTCATCAGCCCCAAATTCCCGGTACTTAATCTCTTCCTGCAAAACATCCTGTTTCTCTGGTTGAACTTTGAAGTGACAGAATGTAGTTAAGGTGGTTGGACCTAGATCCTCCCAGAACATCAGTAATGGACCTCTCAGGGTGTGTATGTTTTCTGTAAGGGAGGAAGACCTGCCTTGAATACAGGCAACATCATCTGTGCCAGGACCCAGATGTACCAACAAAAGAGAGAAAAGAAGAAAGCCAGCCAAAGCAGCATTTACTTTGCTTCCTGACCACCGAGGTATAAGCTGTTCTGCTCTGTCACACCCGGCCCATCATGGTGGACCGAGACCTTGGAAACCATGAGCCAAAATAAATCCTTTCAGTTGTCTGTCCAAAAACACTGACAGGCACAGGAAAGTATTAATGAAAAGTAGAACGAGTGGACCAGGGCCTTCAGCCTCTGTAAACGAACTCCAGATGCACGTACCGCCTTGTGCATCTGGCTTATGTGAGTCCTGGGGAATCGAACCTGAGTCCTTTTGCTTTCCAAACAAGCATCTTAACAGCTAAGCCATCTCTCCAGCATGTGTGTGTGTGTGTAGGGTTGTTTTTTGTTTGTTTGTTTGTTTTTTCGAGGTTTTCTGGTCCAAGCTGACCTAGAATTAACTATGTAGTCTCAGGGTGGCCTCGAACTCTCAGCGATCCTCCTCTGCCTCCCAAGTGTTGAAATTAAAGGTGTGCGCCACCACACCTGGCTTCTAGTGCTATTTTTAAATTGTATTATATTATATTATTTATGTATTTGAGAGAAAGTGAGGCAGATAGAAAATGGGTGTGCCAGGGCCTTCAGCCACTGCAAACTCCAGATGCATGCACCACCTTGTGCATCTGGCTTATGTGTGGGTACTGGGGAACCAAATCTGACTCCTTTGGTTTTGCAGGCAAGTGCCTTAACAGCTAAGCCATCTCTCCAGCCCTGTATTTATTTTTTAAATACTTTTATTTACTTATTAGAGAGAGAGAATATATATGGGAGCACCAGAGCCTCCTGCCACTGCATATGAATTCAGACATACATGCCACTTTGTGTTTCTGGCTCTATGTTGGGTATTGGGAATTGAACCTGGACCATCAGGCTTTGCAAGCAAGTGCCTGTAACTGCTGAGCCATCTTCCCAGTCCCAGACACTATATTTAGAACAGAAAATCAAGGGTTCAAAATCTGGCTCTGGCTGGACGTGGTGGCACACACCTTTAATCCCAGCACTCAGAAGGCAGAGGTAGGAGGATCACCATGAGTTCGGGGCCAGCTTGAAACTACATAGTGAATTCCAGGTCAGTCTGGGCTAGTGTGAGACCCTACCTCAAAAAACAAACAAAACAACAACAACAACAAAAAAACAAAACAAAAAACCCCCACCTCATGGGGACAGGGTATTATTATTATTATTATTATTTTATTTTACTTTTTATTTTCTTTAATTTTTTTGTTTGTTTTGTTTTCCAAGGTAGGGTCTCACTCTAGCTCAGGCTGACCTGGAATTCACTATGTAGTCTCAGGGTGGCCTCAAACTCTCTGTGATCCTCCTACCTCTGCCTCCTGAGTGCTGGAATTAAAGGTGTGTGCCACCACTCCAGGATCTTTAATATTTTTATTAATTGAATTTGCTAGAGAGAGAGTATAGGCACTTGAGGGCATCCTGCCATGCACCACTTTGTGCATCTGGCCTTATGTAGACACTGGGGATTCAAACCTGGGTTAGCAGGATTTAGAAGCAAGAACCTTTAACTCCTGAGCCATCTCCCCAGACTGATATGTATATATATACATACATATATATATATGTTCTTATTTATTATTTGCAAGCAGAAAGAGAGTGTGAGCATGCCAGGGTCTCCAGCCACTGCAAATGAACTCCAGATGCATGTGCACTGTGCATCTGGCTCTACATGGGTCCTGGGGAATTGGACCCAGGCCATCAGGCTTTGTAAGCAAATGCCTTTAACTGCTGAGCCATCTCTGCAGCCCAGAGCCATCTCTGCAGCCCAGAGCCAGATTTTCTTTTTGTTTGTTTGTTTTGTTTTGGAGGTAGGGTCTCTCTATAGCCAAACTGACCTGGAATTCACTTTGTAGTCTCAGGCTGGCCTTGAACTCACAGCAGTACTCCTACCTCTGCCTCCAAATTCTTGGATTAAAGGCATGCACCACCACACCCAGCCTGAGCCAGATTTTGAACCCTTGTTTTTCTGTTCTAAATACAGTGTCCAGCCATGATTTTTTTTTTTTTTTTTTTTTTTGACCAATGGCTTAATGCCATTTGAAACCTGCTGTGTCAATGGTGAGAAATCAAGACAACATGAGGAAAATACAAGGCCAGGGAGTTATTATTATCATTCCTATTTAGCAAATGAAGAAAGTGAGGCCCAAAGCTGGGTGTGGTGGCTCACACATATAATTCCAGAATCCTTTTTTTTTTTCCCCAAATTTCAAATAATTTCAAATTATTAACAACTTCCATGATTATAAAAAATATATTGAAGCAGGCAGATCACTATGAGCTTAAGGCCAGCCTGCTTTACATAGTGAGTTCATGACAGCCTAGGTACTTGCACAGTGAGGCTGTCAATAAATAAAAAAATAAAAGCCTGGTTGGGGAGATGGTTCAAAGGTAAAGGTGCTTGCTTGCAAAGCCTGCTGGCCTGGGTTCAATTCCCTGGTCACCTATATAAATCCTGATTGATAGGCATTTGTTTGCAGCAGCAAGAGACCATGGTGCACCCACGCACATGCACTCACAAATAAATAATTATTTTTTTCTTTTCAAAAAAATTTTTTTATTAACAACTTCCATGATTATAAAAAGTATCCCATGGTAATGCCCTCCCTCCCCCCACTTTCCCCTTTGAAACTCCACTCTCCATCATATCCCCTCCCCCTCTCAATCAGTCTCTTCTTTATTTTGATGTCATCATCTTTTCCTCCTCTTATGATGGTCCTTGTGTAGGTAGTGTCAAGCTCTGTGAGGTCATGGATATCCAGGAATTTTGTGTCTGGAGGAGCACGTTATAAGGAGTCCTACCCTTCCTTTGGCTCTTACATTCTTTCCTCCACCTCTTCCACAATGGACCCTGGCCTTGGAAGGTGTGATAGAGATATTGCAGTGCTGAGCACTCCTGTCTCTTCTTTCCAGCACCATACAAATAAATACATTTAAAAAAGGAAAATGAAAGTGCCAGGCATGATGGCACTCTGGAGGCAGAGGTAGGAGGATCGCTGTGAGTTCAAGGCCACCCTGAGACTACATAGTGAGTTAAAGGTCAGCCTGGGCTTGAGAGAGACCCTACCTCAAAAAAAGGGGGTGGGTGGGAGCTGGCCATGGTGGCACATGCCTTTAATCCTAGCACTCAGGAGGCAGAAGTAGGGGGATCGCCAAGAGTTGGAGGCCAGCCTGAGACTACATAGTGAATTCCAGGTCAGCCTGAGCTAGAGCAAGACCCTACCTCGAAAAAAAAAAAGGGGAGGTGGGGGTGCTGGAGAGATGTCTTAGCAGTTAAGGCACTTGCCTGAAAAGTCTAAGGACCTAGGTTTGATTCCCCAGTACCCACGTAATCCAGATGCACAAGGTGGCACATTAGTCTGGAGTTCGTTTGCAGTAGCTGAAGGCCCTAGCATGCCCATTCTCTCTTTCTGCCTCTCTCTCTCTCTGTCCCTCCCCTCTCAAATAAGTAACTAAATAAAATATTTAAAAAAAGAAAGAAAATGAAAGTGAAGCTTTTACCCCAAATCATACAGTCACCTAGTAGAGTGGTATAAAATTAAATCCAACTCCCCTGTCCCTCCCTGCTGGGACTTAGGGCTTATGACACTTGGGGAGTCAGTGTCCCAAGAAGCCCTATCAGCCTGCGCCCCTTCCTCTCTAGAGCTGCCTAGTGGAGCAGGGGGCTGCTGCGGCCCCAGCCTACCCACCTCACCAGCCCACTCAGACCTTGCCAGCCCTGTGTCCTCTGCAAGGGAGGGGTCATAGCCCACCGGTGACAGAGGCTGAGAGCAGGGCAATGTCTGGCCTGGATCACACAGCACGATAGTGACCAGTTTGGCCTGTGGCCTCATCCTGGGTCTCAAGTCTCATCACCTAGGCTTGGTTCACTCTGTCCAGGCTGGTCGCAAACACAGATGGAAGATCTTTCCTGTGGTGGTAGTGTGGCTCAGTCCTAACAACCCAGCTACTCCTGAGGCAAACCACCTCAACCCAGAATGAGGGCATGACTTTTCCACAAAAAAGGGGACTGGACTCCAGGAAGCATTAAGATAAGAGAAGCCAGCATGGAAAACTGTCCACCCTACCTTTTTTTTTTTTTTTTTCCAACGTAGGGTCTCACTCTAGCTCAGGCTGACCTGGAATTCACTATGTAGTCTCAGGGTGGCCTCGAACTCGCAGCAATCCTTCTACCTCTGCCTCCTCAGTGCTGGGATTAAAGGCGTGCGCCACCATGCCTGGCCTTCATTGTCCCTTTTTTATCTCCTTGGCAGTGGGAGTAGTGGTGGCAGCAGGGACATACTGGACCTCCTTTTGCAGGAGATAGAAAAGGAAGGAATGTTCTTTTTTGTTGTTGTTTTCGTGTTTTCAAAGTATGGTCTCGCTGTAGCCCAGGCTGACCTGGAATTCATTATGTAGTCTCAGGGAACTCACGGCAATCCTCCTACCTCTGCCTCCTGAGTGCTGGGATTAAAGATTAAAGGCATGCGCCACCACGCCCGGCTCATAGAAACCTTTTTTTTTTTTTTTTTTTTGGTTTTTCGAGGTCTCAGGGTGGCCTCGAACTCACGGCGATCCTCCTACCTCTGCCTCCCAAGTGCTGGGATTAAAGGCGTGCGCCACCACGCCCGGCTTCATAGAAACCTTTTGAAGCCATGTGGCCCAGCACATTCTGCCACCCCTACAGCACCTTGGTTATCTGACCTGGAGGCTGTGTGCCTGAGGGCTGTGACCCAGTGTCTGGAGTCCTGCTTGTAGCTTTGCCCACATGCACAGCCGCACTCCCTGCTTCCTGCTGCAGGGAGGGGATTTGGGCTGAGGACAGAGGGCAGGCTCCTGTGCAAGCTTGGCCCCTGCCTGACTACACCCCTCCTGGGCCTTGGTTACCCTCTCTGTGTTTCTTGGCTATACAGAGGCAGGCTCAGAAGTCTCCCTGTAGCTGGATGAGACTGGGTTTCCAGTTCAGCACTTTTGGGGCTTAGCCTTTGAGGTTGTGAGAACTCCCAGGAAGGGTGCAGCCTTGTGCCAAGGGGTGTGCCAGGGAGGACAGTGTGTTCCACACCACCCACCATACTGTGCTGCTTGGTACAAGGGCTGAGGCAGTGGCTGGGTGAAGTTAAGAGACTGCTGGCCCCCCTCAAATCAGATCTCAGGATGCATTATGGGTCCAGTGCAGAGCAAACTGCTCACTGCTGCCTGCCTCTCTTGTGCTGAGATCTGCTGGTCCTAGGTGTAGTCCATGGCCTCCTGGGCCACACCCTCGCTCGGGGCATAGTGGTTGGCGCAAGGATCCCATGGCTAGTGGTCTTTGGGTTGTGCTGATTCTTGCCAGGTTACGGATGTAAAATGTTGGGGTAGCTAAGGGCTTTCTTCTCCAGCGAGGCACCCCAACCTGCCAGTCTTGTACCTGCCTAGACCCAGCCCTGCTCAGGCCCAAAGGACTCCATGTGGCTTAGGAGATCAGGGCCAGGGTCCAGGGTGGAAGGAATTCTGGGATTCCAGTAGGTCTCAGAGAACTTATGGGGGAGAGGGCACCACTAGATGTGGGGTGAGTGGGTGACCCAGGGAGGGCTGCAGACAAGGGAGACACAGGTGCAAAGCCCTTCACGACTGGGTGGCCCCAGGACCATATTCCACACTTCCCCTGCCTGCGTCACACTTCAGGCCACAACCCACCAGGGCCTCCTAGAAACCTTTGGTCCTCTGGCCTGCAGTAACTCTGTGGCGTGGAGCCTGTAGGCTGAGTGACACAGGGTGACATCTCCCTTTGGAGCGCAGGCACTCTTTTAGAAATAGTGATAAGGAACCTAGTCCCACCAGCTGCCGTAACCCCAAAGGCCCACGAGAAACTCCTGTAAGCTTTGTGCTAGGCTCGCTGTGGCAAGAGCAGGTTCAGGCTGCTGTCACCGTTAGGGGATGAAAGTCCCACCGCTAGGTCCTTGCAGCAGCTCCAGGGGCCAAAGTGAGTTGAACATTAACCTTGCTAGTAAGTGGCCCCAGGTAAGCAAACACAGTTGTCACATGTCAATAGTAGCTGCCAGCCTGGCCGTCTGCCTGGCACTGTCTGCCACGTTGGCATAGCGTGGGGGGGGGCCCTCTGGCTGCCAGGCAGGGCAGGGTAGGTACTGCCTGGATGCAATCCTGGTCAACCTCTGCCTCCCACTTAACCATGGGATCCCAGCAAGGCCAATGCCCTGGCCCATTTTGGTCTGCTCACCTCGAATGGCTCTGGGGAGAGTGGACAAGGGCTAGGGCCACTAAGGTGAAGCCAGAGAAAAGGCATAGCCTTTGGAATTAGGTCACAGGAAATAACAAAAGCTGCTGCTGCCACTCACCCTGTGTCAAGCACAGAACTGCACAATTTTTTTCTACTGTATTTATTTATTTATTTATGAGCGAGAAAAAGAGAGAATGCCCATATGAGTTCTGGAGAATCAAACCTGGATCCTTAGGCTTTGCAGGTAAGTGCCTTTAACTACTAAGCCATTCTTTTTTTCTTTACGAGTTAGGATCTCGCTGTAGTCCAGGCTGACCTGGAATTCACTACATAGTTTCAGGGTGGCCTCGAACTCGCAGTGATCCTCCTACCTCTGCCTCCTGAGTGCTGGGATTAAAGGTGTGCGCCACCGCACCCACACCTGGCATCAGCCTTTTGTTTGTTTGTTTGTATGTTTGTTTTAGACAGTCTCATGTTGCTCATACTCTCTACGTAGCCTAGGATGAACCTGAACTCCTGATCCTCCTGCTTCACCTCCCCAGTGCTGGGGGTTACGAGTCTGTGTCTCCTTGGTCTGCATTCTGCTGCAGCCACGCACTGGAGGCGTAGGCCTGGCTGAGTTAGGAATCATGGGAATGGTACACACTTCCAGGAAGCCTGATCAGCCCTCTCCCCAACTCTACCTGGCCTCTTGAGAAAGGCAGGCTGGACTCCACCTGCTGACCTTCTCTTCTGGACACCCTGTCCCTCCTTATCTCTAGGACTTTGCACACGCCCACTGGCTCTCTACTGTCCCTGGGCTGCTGGTGTTCCAGGGGCCCACAGATAAAAAGGAATCCTCCCACCTTTCCCGGGCAGCACTGGCCTCAGCCTCCTACAAGGCGCAGAGAGCTGCCGGCCCAACTCCCCCACTTTTCAGGCTCCAAGCCTGTTTGACTAATGGGCGTGGGTCACCCTGCTTATCTCCACCTTGACCTTTGGACACACCGGCCCTCCCCACTCACCACGCAGCAGTCACTGGATGGCAGTGATTCTCATTTGTCGTCCAAGGGGATTCTGAGGAAACCTTCCAGAATTGTCCTGAGAGGTGCAGGGCTCTCTCTCTCTCCAGGTGTGGCTCACACAGAGCTGGGACCTGGGTTGTTCGGTTCTGGTACTGACCACTTGCTGCGTGGCCTCGGGTGGGTGACCCGCTATCTCAGTAGACCATCCCGTGTAGGGTCTCCGCAGGTTCAGTCTATGTAGAGCTGCTGGTTCTGTTCCCAGGGCTCTTGCCCTGACCTAGCACTAACTTCAATTGCCAGGGAGGCCCTCAGTGAAAGCAGTCTGTCTGCCACAGACCAAGGTCCTGCTCCCAGTCACCCTGATACTCTCCATAAGGATCCACTGGAATCTTGTCATCTCACACACACACACACACAATAATCAGCTTCTCAGGGCTGGAGAGATGGCTTAGCAGTTAAGGCACTTGCCTGCAAGGCCTAGGAACCCAGGTTCAATTTCCCAGTATCCACATAAGCCATATGCACAAAGTGGTGCATGCATTTGGAGATGGCAGTGGCTAGCGGCCCTGGTGTGCCTGTTCGCTCTCTCTCTCTCTCTCTCCTCTCTCAAATAAGTAAAAAACTAAAATTAGAAGAAAATTCAGCCTCTCCAAAGCCCCTGATGTCACCTGACCCACCCGCTCTCTGATTTCCCCAGTTGCTTGCCCAGTGGTCCCTTGGATCTTTTCATTTTATTTATTTATTTATTTATTTGACAGAGAAAGAGGGAAGGAGGGAGAGAGAGAGGGAGAATGGGTGCACCAGGGCCTCCTGCCACTGCAAACAATCTCCAGACGCATGCACCCTCTTGTGCATCTGGTTAATGTAGGTCTTGGGGAATCGAACCTGGGTGCTTTGGCTCTGCAGGCAAATGCCTTAACCGCTGCTAAGCCATCCCTCCAGCCTCCCTTCAGTCTTGACAAGAAAGTGCCTTGAGGCAAGTGTCTCTCTACCTTTGTTTGCAAGTGACCACCTCAGCTTCCAGACTTGCCTCCTCTCTTTTATCCTCTCCCCATGCATGCATGGTTCTCCATTCAGCAGTTTGTATTGTTGCATGTATGTGTGCACATGTGTGCATGCATGTTTGTATGTAATAGACTTAGTGCACACACATGCATGTACATGTGGAGGCCAGCGGTTGAAGTTAGATGTCTTCCTTAGTTGCTTTCCATATTTTTAATTTTTTTGGTTTGTTTATTTTATTTTATCTTATTTATTTATTTGTTTTTGTTTTTTCGAGGTAGGGTCTCTAGTCCAGGCTGACCTGGAACTCACTATGTAGTCTCAGGGTGGCCTCAAACTCACGGCGATCTACCAACCTCTGCCTCCCAAGGGCTGGGATTAAAGGCGTGCATCACCACACCCGGCAATTTTATTTTATTTTTGAGGTAGGGTCTTGCTCTAGCCCAGGGTGACCTGGAATTCACTCTTTAGTTTCAGGGTGGCCTTGAACTCACAGCAATTCTCCTACCTCAGCCTCTCAAGTGCTGGGATTAAAAGGCATGCACCATCATACTAGGCTCCATCTAATTTTTTCTTTTTTCAAAGTATGGTTTCACTGTAGCTCAGACTGACCTGGAATTAGTCCCAGGTGGCCTTGAACTCAGAGTTATCTTCCTACCTCTGCTTCCCCAGTGCTGGTATTAAAGGCATGTGACACCACAACTGGCCATCATTTAACAATTTTTTTTATTGATAACTTCCATAATTATAAACAATATCCCATGATAATTCCTTTCCTCCCCCCCATTTTCCCCTTTGAAACTCCACTCTCCATCATATCCCCTCTCCCTCTCAGTCTTTCTTTTGTTTATTTATTTATTTTTCTTTTATTTTGATGTCATGATCTTTTTCCTATTATGATGGTCTTGTATAGGTAGTGTCAGGCACTGTGAGGTCATGGGTATCCAGGCCATTTTGTGCTTGGAGGAGCACGTTGTAAGGAGTCCTACCCTTCCTTTGGCTCTTACATTCTTTCTGCCACCTCTTCTGCAATGGATCCTAAGCCTTGGAAGATATGATAGAGATATTTCAGTGCTGAGCACTCCTCTGTGACTTCTTCTCAGCACCATGGTACCTTTTGAGTCATCCAAGGTCACTGCCATCTGAAAAGAGAAGCTTCTCTAATCAAAAGTAAGAGTAGCATTAATATATGGGTATGAACATTAAGAGAAGTGCTTACTGGGCAGTTTGGTGAGCACAGTATATACATTTAGCCAGACACCTGCAGACATTATACCCCTAGGGCTCATGACTATCCCTGTTGAAGGTTTTAAGTATCAGAGATGCATTCCCTCCCATGGAGCGGGCCTCTAGTCAAGTTAGAGGGCAGTTGGTTTACCCCATAACAGACGTGCCACTATTGCACCCATTGGCTCATTTGCCCTGGCTGGCCAAATATAAGGCTTGCAGTGTCTACTGTTGAGTATCTTCACTGGTTATTTCTCTCTCTCCCATTGAACTGCATGCAGAACGGCTTCTTCCAGCTTTCTGTCAGCTGGTCTACATGGAGGAGGTTATCAGCTCAGATCCAGCAGGATTTCTCAGTGGCCTTGCAGCCCAAGTATGTGGAGTCTTCAGCAATAGGGCCTTACCATCTATTCCTGCTGGGAAACCAAGAGCCTCGGCAATGGCCTGTAATTTTTTGGGGGCATCAGGGACCTCCCTGGCCAACAACTCACTGGAAGGTATCCCATCCCTGGCACTGAAAATTTTCTAGTAGGAATCTATGGCTCCTGAGTGTTCCAATGTCCAAAAATGTAGGTTTCCATATGACTTATTTATATCCTCTTAGATTTTGATTAGCCCTCCCTCCACCTTATTTTTTTTTCATTTTTATTTTCTTATTTATTTATTTATTTTTGGTTTTTCAAGGTAGGGTCTCACTCTAGCCAGGCTGACCTGGTATTCACTATGTAGTCTCATGGTGGCCTCTAACTCTGGTGATCCAACTACCTCTGCCTCCTCATTGCTGGGATTAAAGTCATGTGTCACCCAGCTCTTTATTTTTTTGTCCATCTAATTTTTAAAAAATGTTTTATTGGGGCTGGAGGACTTGTTCTACTCTCCAGGTCCCATATAAATCAGACGCACAGTGACGCAAGCATGCAAGATCATACATGTGCACAAGGGGGTGCATGTGTCTGGAGTTCCATTGCAGTGGCTGAAGGTCGTGTTGTGCCAATTCTTTCTCTCACACACACTCTCTTGCATAAAAAAAATGCCAGTCTCTTGGGTTTGACTCAAAAAAATTATTTTATTTTTAAATTTTTTAAAAAAGATTTTATTATTTATTTATTTATTAGAGAGAGAAAGAGAGAGAGTGGGCATGCCAGGGCCTCTAGCCACTGCAAACGAACTCCAGATGCATGAGCCACCATGTGCATCTGGCTTACGTGGGACCTGGAGAACCGAACCTGGGTCTTTAAGCTTTGCAGGCAAGCACCTTAACCACTAAGCCATCTCTCCAGCTCCAGAATATTTTATTGAGGGCTGGAGAGATGGCTTCGCAGCTAAGCGCTTGCCTGTGAAGCCTAAGGATCCCAGTTTGAGGCTCGATTCCCTAGTACCCACATAAGCCAGATGCACAGGGTGGCGCATGCATCTGGAATTCGTTTGCAGTGGCTGGAGGCCTTGATGCGCCCATTCTTTCTCTCTCTCTCTCTGCCTCTTTTTCTGTCTGTTGCTCTCAAATAAATAAATAAAAATAAAAAATAAACAAAAAACATTTTATTGAGTGGCTAGAGAGATGGCTCAGAAGTTAGGGTGCTTGCCTACAAAGCCTAACAACCCAGGTTCAATTCTTCTTACCCACGTAAAGCTAGATGCACAAAGTAGTACATGCATCTGGAGTTCATTTGCAGTGACACTATGCCCTGATATGCCCATACTCTCTCTCTCTGCTTACAAATAAAATTATTAAAAAGTACTTTGGGGGGGCTGGAGAGATGGCTTAGTGGTTAAACACTTGCCTGTGAAGCCTAAGGACCCCGGTTTGAGGCTCGATTCCGTAGGACCGACATAAGCCAGATGCACAAGGTGGCAAATGCATCTGGAGTTTGTTTGCAGTGGCTGGAGGCCCTGGCATGCCCATTCTTTCTCTCTCTGCCTCTTTCTCTCTCTGTCTGTCTGTCACTCTCAAATGAATAAATAAAAATAAACAAAAAAATATTTTGTGTCTGGAGAGATGGCTTTAGCAGTTAAGGCGTTTGCCTGCAAAGTCAAAGGATTTTATTTTGATTCTCCAGGACCCATGTAAGCCAGATGCACAAGGGGGCGCATGCATTTGGAGTTCATTTACAGCGGCTGAAGGCCCTGGCATGCCCATTCTCTCCCTTGCTCTCTTTCTCTCTTTCTGCCTCTTTCTTTGTATCAAATAGATAAATAAATAAATAAAATATATTTTAAAATATTTTATTTATTTATTTGAGAGAGAGAGAGAGAGGGAGGGAGGGAGAGAGAATGGGCACACCAGGGCCTCTAGCCACTGCAAACAAACTCCAGATGCATGCGCCCTCTTGTGCATCTGGCTTACATGGGCCCTGGGGAATCGAACCAGTGTCCCTAGACTTTGCAGGCAAATATCCTAACTACTAAGCCATTTCCCCAGCCCTTAAAAAATATTTTGATTGCTTTACTTGAGAGAGAGAGAGTGAGCATGAACAAGTGTAGGGCGCCTCCTGCTACAAACAAATGCCACTTTGTGTATGCAGCTTTAGTGGGGAATCAAACCAGGGTCACTCAACTTTGCAAGCATGTCTTTAACCACTGAGCTATCTCTCCAGTTACTCCCCTTACAGTCCCGTTCCCCGCCCCCCCCCCCCCCCCCCCCCCCCCGGCGAGGCAGGGTCTCACTCTAGCTCAGGCTGACTTGGAATTCACTGTGTAGTCTCTGGATGGCCTCAAACTCATGGCAGTCCTCCTACCTCTGCCTCCCCAGTGCTGGGATTACAGGAGTGTGCCACCTCCACCCCCAGCTCCCTTTCTTATTCTTCACACCTCGATTGTTGCCTCATCCTCAGATGACCTAGCCTCATGCTGGCCTGGCCCTTCCCCACCCCATAAACCTCATTCCCTCTCAGTAGTCTTATGAGAAGTCACTGGCCTGTGTCACTCTGGAAGGTGCAGACCCCTTTTTCTACAAGCCAGAAAGATAGTTAGTTCTTCACTTCTAACACCTCTCTTGTCTCCCCCACCCCTAAGTCTGGATAACTCTTTTCTCAGGAACATATGACTCTGCTTCCTGTCTTTCAGTTTACATTGTTTGTCCTTTGATAAAATTAGTCACCAACCTGGGGGTGGAGGCACAGGCCTTTAGTCCCAGGGCTTGGGAGGTGGGAGGCTGAGGTAGGAGTGGTGTCATAAATTCAAGGCCAGTCTGGTAGTATAGTGAGTTCCAGATCAGCCTGGGCTACAGTGAGACCCTGCCTTGAGAAAGGAAGGAAGGAAGGAAGGAAGGAAGGAAGGAAGGAGGAGGAGGGAGGGAGGGAGGGAGGGAGGGAGGGAGGGAGGGAGGGAGGAAGGAAGGAAGGAAGGAAGGAAGGAAGGAAGGAAGGGGAAGGGAAGGGAAGGAGGGAAGGAAAGGGAGAAAGAAAAGGAAGGAAGGAAGGAAGGAAAGGGAGAAAGAAAAGGAAGGAAATAAAGGAAGGAAGCAAAGGAAGGAAGGAAAGGAAAGAAGGAAGGAAGGAAGGAAGGAAGGAAAGGAAAGGAAGGAAGGAAAAGAAAGGAAGGAAGGAAAAGAAAGGAAGGAAGGAAAGGAAAGAAGGAAGGAAGGCTTCCCCCCTGGCTGTGCTATACAAGGTCACTGAGGACTGGTGGCCTTGATGCATTTCTTGTGTGGGAGACCTGGGCTCTCTATTATCTGCCTTTCTCCACTAACTAGGCTGCCCAGGTCTCTTGAGTGGGGCCAGTCCCCTGGGGCACCTGCTTCCATAGACCAGTACAGCTCTGTTTCTTCTCAGCAGAGCAAACCTGACAGGGTGGGGGTGTCCCCAAAGGGAAGACTGTCTACCAGGCTTAGCAGGGAAACTTGTGGATCTGATAAGGACGACACAGGACAGAGTGACTGTCTCACACTGTCTCTTTTGGTCACTACCAAAGCCATCTCAACCTGCAGTCTGTCTTCTGCCCTCAGATTGGCAGCTTGGACACGTGTAAACAATGCTCTGGGAGAACACAAGTGGCCAAGAGACAGGAAGAGGTTAGGTGTCGGCCATCTCCTTTCTTAATACTGGCCATTCACACACTAGCCCTTCTACCAAACGCTGTGGTTCTGCCCTCTAGGTTCCACCATCAGCTAACCTAAGCAACACCCAGAGTGGTCCACACTGGGGAGGGAGGAGGAAGCTTGAACCCTTCTCACCTCATACATGCTGGGGCTTGGCTTGCCATCTCCCTGGGGCCACAAACAAGCCCCAGGCTGGCTTGTTCCTCAGAGAGGCACTGGGTTTGTGGCAGACTACACAGCAGAGTGCATGTTGGCAACAGAAAGTTGGCACGAGAGAAACAAGTCACAAGATTTCCAGGCAGTCTGATGCAAACTAGCTTCCGCTGGCTATTTGGAGGGGTGAAAAGCCCTGAGCCGCTGCCTCAGAGATGGGGTACTTAGCAGGCATACCACGCCTGTGCTTTTCTCTAGCCAGGGCCTCCAGCATGGGTGGGTATTTCAGTGGATCAAGGTCAGTGCTTCACTTAGCCTGGCCAGTACCACTCACCCAGACTGTCCTGGGTGGGTGGGTGGGGGGAGCAGTTTGTTCTTGTGATGGTTCTTGTCAGCTTAACTACATTTGGAATCACCATGGAAACACACTTCTGGCCTTTGTGAGGGCATTTCTGGAGGACTGAGGAGGGAAGCCCCAATCTCAATGTGGGCAGCGTCACCCCGTGAGCTGAAGCCCCAGACTGAACCAAAAGGAAAAAGTGAGGGGCTGCAGAGATGGCTCAGAGGTTAAGGTGCTTGCCTGCAAAGACTAATGCCCTGTTTGATTCCTCAGTGCCCACGTTAAAGCCAGATGCACAGTGGCACATGCATCTGGAATTTGTTTGCAGAGGCTAAAATGGTGTGTCCATTCTCTCTTCTGGCAGATAAATTAAATATAAAGAGAGGAAAAAAAGCCAGGCGTGGTGGCACATGCCTTTAATCCCAGCACTCAGGAGGCAGAGGTAGGAGGATTGTCATGAGTTCAAGGCCACCCTGAGACTACATAGTGAATTCCATGTCTGCCTGAACTAGAGTGAAACCCAACCTTGAAAACCGACCCCTCCCCCCCAAAAGGAAAAAGTCAGCTGAACACCAGCATTCATCTTTTTCTGCTTCCTAACTGCACACAGTGTGACCTGGCCTCACACTCATGCCATCCTTTCCCTATGATGGACTATATTTCAAACTCCACGCCAAAACAAACCCTTCTTTCTGTCCTAGCAAGAAAAGCAACTAATGCAGCCATAAATCTTAGCTGGCGGCAGGACCAGGGGCACACGGACTTCTGACGCAGGGTGGAGCTAGGTCAGGAGCGGTTCTGAGCTCCAGCTGCACACTCAGGGCTCTGGACAGTGTTGCTGGGCTGGGTGAATTCAGTTTGACTCCTACCCCAGTGACAGTTCCCTTCAAGTAGAGTTACAACAGTAAATGGGAGAAAAAGGTGCCGGGGGGCGGGGGTGGCAATTCTGGATGAGTTATCAGGAATCAAGAACCAGTAATTGGATTACAGAAGTCCTCCAATGTCATTTTTTTTTTTTTCAAAAAGAGCGTTATTTTTGCTTACAGGCTCAAGGGGAAGCTCCACGATGGCAGCGGAAAACGACGGCATGAGCAGAGAGTGGACATCACTCCCGGGCCAACATAAGATGGGCAATAACAACAGGAGAGTGTGCCAAACACTGGCATGGGGAAACTGGCTATAACACCCATAAGCCCGCCCCCAACAATACACTGCCTCCAGGAGGCATTAATTCCCAAATCTCCACCAGCTGGGAATCTAGCATTCAGAACACCTAAGTTTATGGGGAACACCCGAATCAAACCACCACACCATGGGATATTGTTTACAATCATGCAAGTTGTCAATAAAAATAAATAAAAGATTTTTATTTATTTATTTATTTATTTTCAGTTTTTTGAGGTAGGGTCTCACTCTAGCTCAGGCTGACCTGGAATTCACTTATGTAGTCTCAGGGTGGCCTTGAACTCACAGCGATAGTCCTACCTCTGCCTCTCAGAGTGTTGGGATTAAAGGCGTGCGCCACCATACCCAGCCTCTTCTTTTTTTGAGGTAGGGTCTTAGTGTAGCTCAGGCTGACCTGAAACTTACTCTGTAGCTCTAGACTGGCCTCAAACTCACAGTGATCCCCCTACCTCAGCCTCCCAAGGACAGCAAGGCTTTCTTGAGCTCTAGGGCGAGGCCAAGATGTCTGGAAGTAACCTCCCCCCCTATGGGGAGGAGGGCTAGGCTGCCCTCTGCTCCAGGGAGTGAGGCAGAGTGAGCACTCAGGACCATAGCCAAGGTCACAGTTGTGTTGTTCACAAACTCGGATGAGTGCTAGGTGGAGGACATCACCGTTTTGATCTTTTCTTCTCAGATACAGTGAACACTGACCAAATTGTTTTAATTTCCGAATTTATTAAAATGATTAACCTCAATACTGC
This sequence comes from Dipus sagitta, assembly GCA_036346955.1. Classification (NCBI taxonomy): domain Eukaryota; kingdom Metazoa; phylum Chordata; class Mammalia; order Rodentia; family Dipodidae; genus Dipus; species Dipus sagitta. Next base: position 159,788,581 of record CM070770.1, on the reverse strand, counting down.
AAGTGCATGTACAAAATATTTGTAAAAAATGTTTTTAATGAAACGTTAAAGAACTTACCTCAAATGCTGAAAAAGTCCTTTTCATTCTTTCAGTACAAGGAATACATTGTATCTCAAAAGTATTACAACTCAGCAAAACAATTTAAAACAGTAATTTGAAAAATGATTGAAAATTGAATACATATATTTCTAGGATCATTTTCTAATTCTTACAATTGCCAAAAACTTTACCAATCATTGCATAAGCTCAAGCTGAAAGTTTTATTGAACGTAACCTCTTCCAGACTGGTCAAGAGCGTGGGCTCAGTGCCCACAGTGAAGCTCTCCAGCAGATGAGAGCAGTCCCAGGCCCCTGCCTTGAGAAACGGAAATAGGCTTCCCTAGAAGGCATCAGCAGCTGCTGAGTGCTTGTGCATACGACTCCTGAGAGGCAGAGACCCCTCGCTCGTGAGGTCACTGCTCTGAGACCCATGGGAAGACAGGCCAGAACAGAACTAAAACATCATAAATAAGATACTAAAATTAAGCTTCTATGTGGAGAAAATGGGAAATGTGTTGTTACTTTTTCCTTAAAGAGTGAAATTCCTGAAATGGCTATTGTTGGTATTAAAGGAAACAGTGAGGGTTTAAGTCTCAGAACCTCTCCAAACAGCTCTAGCAAAGGTGGCAACGAGCAGTGGTAACCCACTGCTCCGGGTAGGCTCCAGAGTCCACCATCCTCTTCCTGGAGGCAGCACGGGGTTCACACTTCTGCGCAGGGACCCAGTGAGGACTGGATGCACCTGTGAAGTGCTCCGGGTCCCTCAAGACAGGAGCTCCTGAGACATGTGGGGCTGCCCTCCTAGGCCCATAGCAGAACGGTGTGTGTGAAAGGAGTCTACCTCCTGCCTCCCAATTAGATACCTGAGGATCAGACTGCATCCGGTCAGGGACGAGACTACATGGGACCACCGAAGGTGTTCCCAGAGAACAAGAGCAGTGAAGATGAGCGGAATCTTACAAACTCTCATCAATCTTATTAATTTCTATTTGGAACCTATTGGCAAGAGTTTCAGGACTTAAATAGTGTCACCTGAAGGTGGACACTGGTTGGTGTCAACAGCAGCAGGTAAGCATTGAGGTTTTCTCTCCTGCACTTTTCATTACCTGCAGATTCCTTTTGACATCTTAAAACACAAGCTACTATTCTACAGACACTCTATGAACCCCCCTAACCTGATTTTGTTTAGGAAAACTGAATATCTGAAAGAACATGTACACATTTCCCAGTAAATAAAAAGACCCATTGGTGTCAAACACCTGCTACACATTAATAGTCCCAAATTTTTTGACTTGTAAAATAATAATAATAAAAAAACAAGCCTGGCATTGAACATAAAGTAGTAATCAAAAATTTGCAAATTAAATTACTTAAAATTTCTCTTCTCAAAGTGCTTCAAAAAAACAAATTAAATCTGACTCCTTTTTGTTTGACTGATAATATAATCAAAAGATCTTTGATAATTTCATAACAAACTAACATAAGCCAAGAACTCCCACTGATGCAGTGCTTAAAACTATATATTTATAATTTCCTATTTTATTGGCATGAATATTTCTAAACTTAAAAACCTTCCTGGTAAGTTCTTTTAATTTCTTATGACAAAATTTCTCACAACACACAAGTATTTACAACATATACATTGTTTTCAGCTCTTTACATTAAATTTCAAAGACAGACATTTTTATAGGTCACCACAGAACAAAAGCTGTGACTCATGTTTTTATTTCATAAACTATTATAAGTTAAGTGAATAATTTTTAATATTCCTTGTAGCATCTTACAAGTGCAACAGAAACCTCGAGGAACCGTGTCACGATAGCTGAAGTTCATCAGATGAATGCTGCCTGTTGTCATCACACTGTTCACAGCAAAGTTTTGAAAAAATAAGCACCAATCATTCTTGCAAAGAACAATTTTATCTAAAAGGATTGAAAAGTGTTAAATACAAGGTCTGTAATTTACATGACAAGCAATAAATACGCTCCTTTCAAACTCATCTTGCACACTGCCAACCTCGTACATATAATGTACTGAAAAGTGAAAAGTGAGCTGTCACGCATGTAATTGCATTTTTTTTTTTTTTTTAAAGAAAACCAATCTGACTCCCAACCAATGGTTTGCTATGTTAACAAAGGCCACGGACAGCACACCTGGGCCAGCAACAGTGTGAGACCCGACAAAACTCCAAGGGGAGACATCTAGCAGATAAGCCAAAAAGCCAAAGGTCATTGCTGGTGATATTAGCATATACTCAAAAACCCTTAATATGCTGCTACTATGATTCTGTTTAAATTATTGTTTAGTCGTCTATTAAAGAGCAGCTGATGCTCTCAAAGTTAAAAAAAAAATTGTGTAGCCACATTATTGTTTCAACGTCCTGTGTGAAAGTTGCTATCCCTGTACAGTTTTGCTGGAGCATTTATTTTACAACAGGGCTTTGCCTCTAACTCAGAATTGCACATAAGAAGGCTATTTAAAAAGTACGATAAAAATCTGCACAAATCAGACTTAAGAAGAGTCAGTCTACTGTACACTTTCTACAGTATTATGCTGAAGATAAGAGCCGGTACAAGTGCTGCCACTAAAAAGGTTCAGTTGAGGAATAATTGACTGGAATTTTTATTTCTGTAAAGTAGTTATCCCAGGTCACACTGAGACCAAGAGCTTATGCGTTAAGCCTTAAAGACTGATCTTCTCTTCTCCTTGAAGAAATGTCAATATCTATGGAGTCTTTGCCAACTATTAGCCTCAGGCGCTTGGCTGGAGGAAGAGGAATGAAGTCATCTTCAAAGTCTTCGTCATAGTCCTCCTCCTCCTCTCCCTCTGAAGAGGAGGAGTTGTCTGTACTTTCTTCCTCATACTGACTATAGTCATCCACTTCCATCTGAGACTCCAAGAGGGAGAGGGGATCACTACAGCATACCCCATTCTCATGCAGCCCCTCTGCATATGACCCCCTGCTTTCCTCGTCCCGTTTGAGTTGGATTTTTAATTTTGTGGAGCTACTCCCAGATCCTGAGTTAAATCCGTTATTGAGCTTGGCTACATAGAGATTATTATCATTTTCATGGTCTTTACTTAACTTGATGCTTATTTTGGAAGAGTTCACACCATCATTCTCTTGGTCATTTGTCTTGCTGCTGCTGTCATGGCGCCTACGCAGTGTCAATTTGGGAATCCCAGAGCTGTTTTCTAGGATGAGCTGCGCATCGTACCTTGTGATCCGCCGCTTCTTTTTACTCTTTGCAGTTCTAAAGTTGTCTCTCGTTTTGAACCCATCTGACGTAATAACAGAGCAGGCGACAGGTGAGGGAGCACCGTCTGCATAGCTCACGGGCACCCCAGCCATGCTGCTGGGCTCACCCTGGTCAGGATGGAGCCCTGGCAAATCTGGCTCCACACTGTCTTTCCCAGTGGAGTCATGCACTGGACTGGAGTCCTCCATCTTTGAGAACAGTTTCATGGGTTTTCCTTGTCGTGCCTTCTTTCTGGACATGCCAGGGTCAACCTTAGGACACTTTGCCTCCTCTTTGAGTGTGGTCTCAGGAACCGGCTCGTCCAGCATCTTAGAAGCCGGCGGCTCACCACTGTCTGGGCAAGGTTCCAAAACACCGTTTTTATAGCCCTCCAGTGGATTTGGTTCCAGCTTGATGTCAGCGGGCTCCCTCAGACCCGTCCTTGTCCTCATGGAGCGCCGGGTTGTGTAGGTGCAGGGCGAGCTTGAGCCTTCTCCCTCACCCTGTGTGTGAGCACCTCTCCCAGGGTTCTGCCTGTGTTCTCTGGCCGCATGTCTCGTCAAGCACCCGCTCGCCACTGAGGCTTGGGCTGGCCCCTCCTGCTCCTTCTCTTTCTTAAGAGGCAAGTTTTTATACAGGACAACTTTGGGCTCCTTCAACACTAAGTTTCCCATTTCCAGTTTCCTTGATGAATGCTTCTGCTCCAGCCGCCGGCAGTGATTCCTCAGTTTGATCTTTGAAAGTAAAGGCTTGGCCGGCTTTCTCAGTTTCTTTGGTACCCTGGAATTGTTCATGTGAGCTAGCTTAGGTGAGGTAGAGTTGGAAGAGGTGGGGATTCTTGACATGGATTGCCTTGTCAATGTTCTGCTCTTGCTATTCTTTTTTACACCAACTGAAGATTTCCGGTTAGAAGCTGTAAGGTTAAAAAAAAAAAAGGTGAGATGAAAACAGCTTGGTAATACAGTATAAAGTGTTCAGCAAACAAGGCCCCAAACCATACTATCAGCTACAAACTGTTGACATCCCACAGGCATGGAAGCCAGCCTCCAGGCGTGACCCTGCCAGCGAAGCCTTTTCTGTGCTGCCCTCCAGTTACAGCTCGAGAGCCCTTAGCACAGCAGGGACTGGGTCTGCTTCCCAGTAAGCGTCTTGACTTCAGTCAGGATGCTAGTTCAGTCTAAGTATTTTTCTCCACTTTCTCACATATTTTATTTATTTATTTATTTTTTTTTGGTTTTTTCGAGGTAGGGTCTCACTCTAGCCCAGGTTGACCTGGAATTCACTATGGAGTCTTAGGGTGGCCTTGAACTCACGGTGATCCTCCTACCTCTGCCTCCCAAGTGCTGGGATTAAAGGCGTGCGCCACCACGCCCGGCTTTTCACATAAGATTTTAAAAGGAAGGGTAATGAAATATAATTTTATCTTTCATGAATTTTTAAAAATGTTTAAACTTTTTTTTTTTTTGGTGTTTTGAAACAGGGTCTCACTGTATAGTCCTGGATGGCCTGGAATTTGTGGAGATTTTGTCCCTGCCTCCCGAGTGCTGGGATTATAGGCAAACACCACCATGCCCAGCTCTGTAATAAAATTCTTACAGCCATCATTTTAATTGTGCTTCTAGAGCCATTACTTATTTACCCAAACTAAGTTTGCGACTTGGCCAGTAATACAGAATAGAGACAAGAGACACATTCCATCACAATGGTTTCAAAGAAAAATAGATCCTAAGAGTCATATGCTGTCATTCCCAATATTCATTTGCCAGAAAGGAGGCACACTACTATAAACTGTTCACCTCACCTCTGTAAGGACTAGAAGAGACAGCGGGCAGGCCACCAACACAGAAAAGCTGCACAAACCCTATGGTGCATCCCTTCAGTGACTGACTGATGCCAACAAGCCAACTCAGGACAAGAGGCTCCAAACCTCTTCTCTCCAGGACAGTGATATGTGTGTGTGTGTGTTTAATTTTTTAACAGAAATGCCACCTGTTAAGTGGTTTCTCAGGCAATGTGATTCAAGCTTATGTTGCTCCAGTGTGGCTGCCTACCACAGACTTTGCTTACTTTCTCTACACACTAAGATTTTACATTGGTCAATATTTCAATTATTTAGTTCCCTCATTCCCCAGTCAATAACCTCCTTTAGGACTGGGAAGATCACTCAGTGGATAAAAGCACACGCCATGCAAAAGTTGATAACTGAGTTCAAATCCCCAGACTCTACATAAAAGGTTTGTGTGAGTTTGCATGTACACACTTTAAAACCCTGTCCTTTATTAAAATCAGTCATCAGTGAAGCTGTGATGACCAAATTATCAGCACCCTCACAGAAGCCGGGGACAAAACCAGAGAGGTGAGTCAGCCCAGAATCCTGGCCACCGTGAGAACTTCAGTCCTTTCAATATGGCAAGGGTTGTCTGGGAACTCTATTCCTTCTTACTGTGTGGCAAAAGGAGGTAGCATGTTTTCGAGAGGGTTGAGAATGTATAACAAGCATCCCCAAATAATCACCAGGAGTAGAAGGCTCTGCACTCAGAGGTTCCTTAGTAGCTGTAGGCTACCCAAACTAGCAGAATTCAGTGACGAGATCCACTGAGTGAACCAAGAATATAGTTATCTCTCTGTGTGTGCTGCTGCCAAAGAAGTGACTTATTTCCAGAACATTCGTAGTACTGATGTCTGGATAGCATTGCATTTAAAGACAAGTGACTTGCGAACTGGAATGAAGCAGAACTGCTTACTAGAAATTGTTCTTTAAAATAGGATATTTAGAGAAAACTTTAGCAAGGAGGATGCTATCCAGGGCTTGCTTACAAGGTTGACTGGGTACATGTGAAGTCCATGTGAACACTCATATTCTGGATGTTTGTTGGCAGAACCTAAGGGATTGGCTTTCTATGCATGGTACAGGCTGAGTAGGAAAGAGTTTTGGCTTGGCTTTCTCAATGTGGCTGGGGATCCTTAGCTCATCTCTCATGACTGACCTAGGACCAAGCTTAGTGGCTTTTAGCCTTTGCTCACACCATGGCTGCATATGCATGCTCATCAGCATCCCTCTGCAATGTGGATCCAGCCCTTCCAGTGGGGCACTTGCTTCTTTTCTCTGAATGGAATGCTGACCATTTTATGAGTGCCACAAAAAGCATATGCTGTTTTTCTTCACTGCTGGCACTCTTCCAGCTGTCCCTTATGCCCTCTGCCATCTTGAGACCCTTGAACAGATACCCATTTGCCTGTGGCTATCATCACTCATATCCCAGCAACTAGTTCCCTAACTTCTCTCTAGCCCAATTTTCTCCTGAATTTCAGATCTGGATCAGCAAGTGCCAGCTGAAGCTGCTCATAAGCAAGGAGCCAAGAGGCCTACATTAAGCTCTCACTGGAGTTCTGGCAGCTTCTCAATGGAGTTTGCCATCTTGTCAGTAACAGCAATGACCTCCCTGATGCTCAAGCAGGATGCTGCCCCTCCTTGACTTTCTTCTCTAATTGCCTCATCTGGAGTCCAGTCCTGCAATGTCACTGGAGCCCATCTTCTTCTCTTCCCTGCCTCCATCTCCAGCCTGTACCATGCATAGCGTATTTCCAGTGTCTCCTATTGTTTTCCAACACTCCACCATCCTCCATGCAGCCAGAATGAAGGCCCTACTATCCCATGACACTTGGGAGCTTAGTCCTTTCAGTAACCTGATATTTGAGAATAAAGCCTTAAATCTTAAGCTAGGGTCATGTCTGCAGTTAGTACTGAGTTTTAATTCTCAAGTGCTCCTCTTGTATCCAAGTGCATCCAAGTCCCTGTTGTGAACATTCTTCACCTTGTCAATCTACTCCTTAGGGAGTCTTTCATGACTTTCACTTGTAGCTATATTCTCACAGCACCCAAAACTCTTTCCTACTCAGGCCCTATTTTTATCCAGTGGATACTTTTAAGGTGAATTTGAGGTTGGGTTCTCCCAACCCATCCTTCCTTGCCCCCTACAACATTTCTTGTTGGTGCTCTAAACCAACACAAAGTGGACTGCATTTGATGCTATGTGTTGCTTCTATACTCACTTATGGGTTTGTCTAATTGACAAAGTGGTTTGGTTGAAAACCATTATCACATCCAAAGCCCAATGAAAAGGTAAGCTTAGTCAAAGATTTAAAAGCCAGGTAGAGAAATGTGAGCAAGATTCCCCTAGAGTGCCAGAGGCCCCTCATTGTACAAAGATACTAGAGCATCCTTGTACTTAGGTTGGGGATTCGGTGACAGTAAGACTAGAAGAAAATAGTAGCCACAACGATAAAACTATCAGCAAATCACTTGAAAGTGCAGAAACTAAGGTCCCTGGTATTAGTGGAGGAAGGATGCACTTGTGACTACCCTTGCTTCTGACACTGTTCATCTTATGTGGTGATGGACAAATCCCAAATGCAGAAACATGGGTGGTAATCCTAGGTGGGGGTGCATGTTCTTAGTGATTGCCACCTGGTCAGTACTGTGGACCAAGGTCACATCAGGATGACCTGGAAGTACCTGTCACACCTATCATGGGGTAATGAGTCCAAGACCATCCATCTGCTGGATGGCAGAAATGGGACTGGGACCTAGGTCTGTAGCTCTAGATCCTGAGCTCATGACTACTTGGTTCTGCAGCCTAAATTATGGCATCAGTCCCAGTTCATGAAGACCTACCATATGGCTAAGGTGATCACTTCAAAGTGCCATCAAAAGTGCAATATAGTGTGGCACTGGATGTACAGCGAGATCTAAGTGTTGCAAAAGGACAGGAGAGTCTCCCTGAGCACTCTGGTTGTGCTGACATGCACACCATGTACAGGAACCAAGATTAACACAACAGCCACATGCAGTTTCAATCTCCAACCTAGAGAATCCTGACAACCCCTAGTATTCTCAGAAGACCTATCTCTAGTTAGTAGGTAGGTATGAGCAGTATTCACCAGATATGACAGACTTGCAAAGGCCACCTAGCACACAGTGCTAGGAAGAGTGTGGAAGCAGCTGGAAGGCTTGATAGAAAGGAGTGCAGATTAATTTAGAGGTGGCAGCGAGATGGGGCAGCCTGGCCTTCATGTCTGGGCCAAAGGCTCCTCAGTCAACATACACTCATTCTACTGGCCACCTCTGCTGGATCCTGTGCTGGCTTTTGACATGGGTGTGATTCTGGCTGTGCTTTTATACGCTGCTCAAATCCTTGAGTATCGTATCCCTTATCACTAAGTATAGGAATCAGCCCAGCCAATGAGGCATTGAGGTCTGAAACTGAGCATCCTCCACAATGGCAGTGTAATTCCCACTTGTGGCCTTGATTTAGAAAGTGGATTTCTTATCTCCATTCCTGGATGCTCAAGCAGAAGGGTAAGTTGGAGCTTTTAAGAGATCTCCTAACAAAATACTTGTGTAGAGGCAGAAATGTTTCTTTGTACATGTCATTCAAAGCAGGGCCACTATCAGCTTCTAACTCCCAAATGAAGTGCAGAATAAAAGGGCAGCCAGGTAGAGAAAAGACACCATGTACACCACGCACGCCTGCCTCCCCTGGGAGAAGCTGTCAGGCATTCTTGCCTTCCTCTACCCTCAGTGTCTTCTTAAAGGGTATGACTGAGACACAAACACCAAAATAAATAAAGCCTAAAATAATACATATAAAAATGCAGGTGCAGTGGCGACACTTGTAATCCCAACACTTGGAGAGGTTGAGGCAGGAGGATCTTGAGTTTGAGGCCAGCTTGGACTATGTAATAAGACCCTGTCTTAAAATGGTTGCAAAGAGGACAGATAGATGACCTGCCACATGGCTACTCTTCAAAGTGCCATCAAAATCATAAGGCAAGGCAGCTTGGTACTGCACCATTACAGCCAGATGGGACAGCAGCAAAAGGACACCAAAGACGTGGCTCCTTCAGAGCCCTGGGCCTACTAACTCTGCTGTGACCTCAAGGTCAGTTATACCAACCCTTGACTAACTCCAACAATCTGGCCGCAGAAAGATATTTTGAATAAAGCACCTCCTACAAGCAGACACTGGTGAGTGCTGTGTTTTCTCTTTTAAAATGCTGAGATTATAGCTCAAAGGGACAATTCATTCCTGCTTCCCTGAGAACATGGCATCTTGTCTGCTCTGTACAGTGATTTGTCCTCTTGTCTTGGAGCTAAGGGGCCCAAATCTCATGTATCTTAGTACTTCTCCAAGAAAACTAGCAGGCTTTTAAATAAATATTGGGTAATAGATATTTCTTGATGGCTATATATTACTACATGCCAATACCAGAAAAGAATTTGTATTTTGATCTATTAAACTAAGTTGTATACTGAGTTCAGGATCTATACACTAGTGATAAATTTAATGCACAAAACCATAAAACACTTTTGTACACAGAGCCATTCCCTGTGAACAGCTCTGTGGCTGTCTCCACATAGGGATGGCAGCACACACCTGTATTTTCACATACATATTTATGAAATGGGCTTTACAAGTCTCCAGTTTCACCAAGGAACCAGACTCAGAAAGCAAATGTTCATTATGCTGCATTTATTATTAGAATCAACAGTCAACAGTGAATGATCAACTAACGCCTCCTTTTTGTACACTTTGGACATTATCTACACTATTGCTTTTACACTAGAGGTCACACCTGGCCCCTGACTCCCAGGAGCAAGATTCAGACATCCACACAGTGACATTCACCATCATGGAGACACCTTCCCCTTTCTTCAGGATTGTTCAGTAGGGAAGGGAGAACCCACAGGTAGGCTGAAAGCATCTGAAGGCAGGAAGAAGAGCCTCCTAAAATAACCAGCACTTCAGGGATCCTTTCAGGACTCCTGAGTACTCAGATGTTACTAGACGTTACAGTTGCCTGCATAGCCAGACTCTGTCAAACCTTTCTCATAAATATCTCTGGCAGAGACAATCAACAGAAGAACCCGCCGCTGTCATGGCACCCAGAGAACTGGTGTTACCCAGATGAACAACAGTGGTACCAAAGTTCCACAACATGGTGTGCTGTCTTTTGCCTATGAAGGGTTTCTTCTTTTCCTTTTCTCTGTTTATTCTTCATGCTCTTTTTCCAGTTTCCCATGGTTTCTCAAAGCTTGTTTCTTTCTCCTCTCCGTCTGGCTTGCTACTTTCTGTAGTGGTTAGTAACACATGCCACAACACACCTATATCCAAATGCTCCTCCAGCACAACTCTGAGCCTAGTGAATTGCTGAATTGCGTCAGTTCACTTCAAAAAATGTTAAGCTAGGTAAAAGGTGAAAGCCTTGAGGCCAACTATGAACTCTCACATCCATCCTCTGTTCCTACAGACTGGCTGGACATGGACACAGGATCCTGTCCAATTCTACCCAGTTCTTGTCTTCTTGCAGGCCCAGTGACACCACTACAGTACTACTGACCACTTGAAAATGGTTTCCTCAAACACGATGATTCTGGAGCACAAGCTGAAGACTCCGACATTCAGTTACCAAGTATTCAAGCACAACTGTCAAGAAGACGACCCTGAATTCAGAGTGGACACAAACTGTGCAGTAGACTCAAAACCATTTCTAGAACCTTGCAGGGCTGCTGAAGCTCATGAGTCCCAGTTTCAATATTTAGAAGTTCAAAGGTAATGAAGCATGCTTGAGAAAGCAAATTGTGTGAAAAACTTAAAAAAAAAAAAAAAGTATCTTATATCAAATCTCCCTTACTTACTTGCATTGTTTTTTTCCTGAGTGGTGTCTGCATCAGTGTTAGAGCTGACAGACTGACTGTCTGAATTTTTGCTGCTGTCACCTAACTTTTTAAGCCTATTTAAGCGTTTATCTGTTTCTCTGAGTCCATATTTGCTATTGATAACAGGAGCAGGCGCAGGCAGTCCTACTCTGGATTTAAAAGCACCAGTTCCCCGTCTGAAAGAGAAAAAGCACAGGTCACACAAACAGAGTCCAATTACTTATAACAAACTCGGGTGGTGAGGCTATTTGGCTATACCAGATCAAAAGATGAGGTTCATCATCTCTGGAGAGCCAACTCTATGGTTCTCACAGAAATCCAGCATGCACCTAGTAAAACTAACTTAAAAACTACATGCTTATAATGATTAGCTCTATTATTAACTGCTAGTGAGACTACTGGACATTTATGTGTGGATAAACTGTAACTAATTCAATTTATCTTTTTTTTCAAGCAAGCAAAACTAAAATATGACAATATTAAACATTTTACTTGGCAGCACCTAGTTTCCTTACATCATTACTTTTTTTTTTTGAGGTAGGGTTTTGCTCTAGCTCAGGCTAACTTGGAATTCACTATGTAGTCTCAGGGTGGCCTTGAATTCATGGCAATCCTCCTATCTCTACCTCCCAAGTGCTGGGATTAAAGGCATGCGGCACCACGCCCAGCTCTCATTAATTCCTTTTAAAAAATAATTTATTTATTTGAGAGACAGAGGACAGGCAGACAGAGAGAGAATGGGTGTGCCTGGGCCTCTAGCCACTGCAAACTCCAGACCTATGCACCACCTTGTGCCTCTGGCTTACATGAATACTGGGGAATTGAACCTGGGTCCTTTGGCTTCACAGGCAAGCGCCTTACTCTCTAAGCCATCTCTACAGCCCTACATTATTAATTCTGACTGAACATATGCACTACAACTCATATTTTAATAGAACATCCCATGAATTTATTCAACCACTCCTCACTGATGATTAATAAACCTTTTATTTGTTTGCCATTGCAAACACTGCTATCGTACTGCTCTGTAGCAAATCTTTACTAACTGGACCCCCCCTCTTTTTTTAAAGGCAGGATCTCACTTTAGTCCAGGCTGACCAGGAACTCACTTTGTAGTCCTAGGCTGGGCTCAAACTCACAGCTATCCACCTACCTCTGCCTCCCGAGTGCTGGGATTAAAGGCATGTACCACCATGTCTAGCTTAACTGGTCTTCTTCTTATTATTTTCAGTGTTATGAGGTAGGGTCTCACTCTAGCTCAGGCTGACCTGGAATTCCCTATGTAGTCTCAGGGTGGCCTTGGGATTAAAGGCTTGTGCCACCATGCCTGGCTCTTAACTGGTCTTTTTATAGGATAGTTCTCCCCAGGGAAAGGGTTAGTTTGAATAAATATGGCCACATGACTTTTCTTAAGGGTAGAGCAATTCATGGCCCTTCTAGCATTCTTGGGCACTTGTTTCTTCACATCCTCACCAGCAGTACATATATTGTGTTTCCATTTTCCCAATTGGGTGAGTATAAATGAGTACCTAATTCTGTCCTACTTTCATTGTTTCTGACCTTCTGTGTATGTATACACATGCTCATGAGGGTACATGTGTGTGGAGGCTAGTGGCTGTCTTCCTCGATGGCTCTCCACTTTATTTACTGAAGCAGGGTCTTTCACTTGAACAGAGCTCACTGACTCATCCATCTACTTAGGCAGCTTGCTCTGGGAATTTGAGTTTGCCTCCTAAGCACTGGGATTAGAAGTGGGCTGCCACATTCACATCATTTATATGGGGACTTGGCTTCTGAACTATGGTCTTCATGTTTATGTGGCAAGCGCTTTATCCACTGAACCTTGTCTTGGATTCTTGGTACTCCTCTGGCCTTACCTTCTCCTAAGTCGTTGGATTATAAGCATGAGCCACTACACATGGTTACCTCTAATGTCCTTTAGATTTTCCCCACAGTCAATCCCAAACATACTATTTTGTAAGCTTTAAAATAATTTTATCCAATTGCAAAAACACAGTAAAGCCCAAACAATTTGTATGTTATGAACAGATTAATTTAATTTAGAAGCTGGGGAGATAGCTCAGTGGTTAAAGGTGCTTGCTTGCAAAGCTAACCAGCTGGGGTTTGAGTCCCCAGTACCCATGAAAAGCTAGACGTACAAAGTGGTACACACACCTGAAGTTCATCTGCAGTGGCAAGAGAATCTGGTGTGCCCATATATCTCCCAAATACATAAGTAAATAAATAAATATTTAAAAAGGGAGTTATTTATGTTGTTTTGGCTAAAATCATACTTACTTTTACTTAGGTGTTATTTTTTTTGTCCTGTTATCAGATATTATCCTTCAAATATTTTCTAGCTAAGTGTATATGACTGATGTAGGAACCTATTGGAATCACTACTGTGCAGGTGCTATAACTTAAGACATGGGCTTCAAGTGTCCAGCAGATTTCCCAACCTTGGTGTCTACTCATCTCCCACTCTCTCAGCAACAGTGATCTCCCCACTTTATGGGCCCTGCCTCTCACTGAACTGCCCTGCACTGACACAGCCTAACTAAAGTATCTATTCAGTTATTATCTGATGATAACTCAATAGTTCCTATGACTAGTCTCAGCTTGCCATTTCAATAAAGGCATTTCCTGAGAGATAGTGTCTTACTATGTTGTCCAGCTTTGAATTCGTGGTCTTCCTGCTTCTATTTCCTAAGTGCTAAGATTACAAATATGTGCCATTATGCCCAGATCTATAAATCTGTTTTTCTATTTTCTTTCTTTCTTTCTTTCTTTTTTTTTTTTTTTGTTGTTTTTCAAGGTAGGGTTTTGCTCTAGCCCAGGCTGACCTGGAATTCAGTATGTAGTCTCAGGGTAGCGATCCTCCTACCTCTGCATCCCAAGTGCTGGGATTAAAGGCATGCACCACCACACCTGATTTTCTTTTCTTCTTCTTCTTCTTCTTTTTCTTTGAAGTAGAGTCTCACTCTAGCCCAGGCTGACCTGGAATTCACTAGGTAGTATCAGGGTGGCCTCGAACTCATAGAGATCTTCCTAACTCTACACCTCCCGAGTGCTGGGATTAAAGGTGTGCCACCACGCCCAGCTTCTTTTCTTTTCTTTGAGAGAGGGTCTCACTATGTAGTTTAGCCTGGTCTCAAACTTGCGAATGTCCTGTCCCAGTCTCTTGAGTGCTGGGATTACTGGTGTGTGACATCACGTACATCTTAAAGGGTCCTTTTCTTGAATGTTAAGATTTAACCAACATCTGAATCTTTTTGAGACAGGATTCCACACTGTCAAGGCTGGTTTTGAACTCAAGATCAGTCTCCCAAGTGGGATTAGAGGCATACACCACCATACCTGGCATTTTGAGTCATTTTTTTTTTTTAATGAGGTGGGGGAGGGAAAAAGAATTGGCGTGCCAGGGCCTCTAGCCACTGTAATAGAACTCCAGATGCATGCGCCACCTTGTGCATCTGGCTTACAGGGGATCTGAAGAGTTGAACATGATCCTTAGACTTCGTAGGCAAGCACCTTAGCTGGTAAGCCATCTCCAGCCACTTAAATCACTTTTTAAAAATATATTTTATTTACTTAAGAGGGGGGAGAGAGAGAGAGAGAGAGAGAACGGGCAGACCAGGGCCTCTGGCCACTGCAAATGAACTCCAGATGCATATGCTACCTTCTGCATCTGGCTTACGTGGGTCCTGGAGAGTCGAACTGAGATTCTTTGGCTTTGCAGGCAAATGCCTTAACTGCTAAGCCATCTCTCTAGCCCTAAAACACTTTTTATCGTAGAAAAGGATAAACTTTCTACAATTCCACCTGGCTAAAATTCAAGAGCACTACATCTATCTCTATCAATGAATCAATCAGTCAATCTAAATTTTGGGGGACATCCCTTTGTGGCAAGGAACACACACAGCTGAGAGAAAACTAGCTCCTGGCTCAGATAGCTCCCCATGCCTCTACCCTCTTTCACTTCAGCTGTAGATCCCTGGAAGGGAAATGTTGAGAGAAGGGTTCTCCTCTCTCCCCCGCAGGCTGGTATTAACCAATAATGTGCTCATATCTGCAAAAGCTATAGGTAGTGGAAAAAGGAAGATTCTGAAATCAGGCTGACATTATTATTCTTTTACACAGGGAGTCAAGGCAGGGTGAGTAAATTCCCAGTGCAGTGCTAGGTGTGAAAAATGGGCTCAACTAAGCAAGTTCCTTCCCTATGTGGCCTTTGCAGCAAGCACTAGCTTATGATAAGGCCTCCATGGAGATTTTCTTTCACAAGCCACTATGAGGAGTGGTGTAAGATGGCAGTCCTGCCAAAGTGGAGTTAGAATTTGAATAGGGACCCAGAGTGTCTCCAACCCATGCTCAAGATGGAACCAAGAGGGCCTCATGCACACTAGGTAATTATAATTACTATCCACATCCTTCCTAAAATAGGACCCAGAATCTTGATGTCACCAAAGCAAAGATCCCAAAGTTGATATGCAAGATAATTTCAGTGCTATCACATGTCTGTAGGTGGCGCATCTCACCTGTTGTTTTGAGAATGGCACCTCTCTGTTGCTGCCTATAGACACGCTGTGTAATACTACTTGTTTTCTCCTGAGCACTTTTGTATTCCAACCCACTAGTAACAGCTGTTAACAGAAAGATTTTAAAGAGATAAGTGGGAATGGAGAGATATCTCAGTGGTTAATGTACTTGCCTACAATGTCTAACAACCTGAGTTTGATTCCTCAGTATTTATGTAAAACAAGATGCAAAGTGGTACATGTATCTAGAGTTCAACTGCAGTGGCTAGAGGTCATGGCACACCCATTCATATTCTCTCTCTTCTTCTTGCAAATAAGCAAAAAGGTTAAGTGCACATCAGTTGATTTTGTTTATACACACTACAGTGGGTACTGTGCTACTGAACATGAAAGCTATTGAGATTACTTGAGTCAATGATCATTTAGATGCATGCCAAAGCTGACAATTACACTTAATACTTTACCTTTCACAGGTGTAACACTCGCAGAACTCATTATTTTCTCCAAAAAACCCATCTCCATAATAACAAGAAATTTCTTCTCCTGGCTCAATATCTCTTAATGCCTTCACACATGCCGTGTCTCGACCAGTTGACACAAACTGAAATAAAAGTAACTCTTTTAAGAGTTTCATACCTGAGGCAGGAACAAAATACTTGAGATATGTGTATAATTTGATGCTTACCTTACAGTTAGGTCTGCAATCTGAAAAATGTCCAAAACAGAAAGTCAGTTAACTGCTGATAAGATCTGAAACACGAACAGTTACATAACTCTGAAAATGCTTTTCAGACAATATATTTGACACAAGTTTAGGTCAACCTGGGACTATTTACTTTAAAAAGTGTGAAAAAGAATCATTATTTCAAACTCCCCTTTAAAGGAAGACAGAGGTTCCATGGAGTTTGACACAGCCAAGCTAACTGTTGGCTAGACTGTCTAACCCCAGTTTGGGATACCTCAAAGTGCTGCTTACCATGGTTTATGAATGCAGCAGGACCGAGCCAGAGCTGAGCACAGTTCTTCCTCGTGGAATACATGACACTGAAGTCGTTTTCTCCATGTCTAAGCAGCATGTTCTCCTCAATTTCTGAAAGTTCGGCAATACAACCCACCAGTAATTCTATTTTGTCATTTCGTTTCCTATTTAAAATATGTGATAAAAATTACTAGTAATTATAAGTAAGGCTCTTTTCATAAAATAAGCCTGCCCAATAAATACCAGAAATTGAGCAGCCCTGACTGTGCATATTTTGCTGACTGACTTGGGTCTCACCTGGGCCTCCTCTTTTCCTCTTTGGAACTCCACAGCCTGGTTCCATGGTTGCATGCTATCTACCATATCCCTAGGAGAATGGAAGCTCCTTCAGGACAGTAACTATGCCACACACTCAACAACCTGCACCCAATGCTGAACCTACTACACTGCATTAGATTTGCAGACAGGGACCAGCAGCAGTCAAGGTTGAGGACCTGGAATTGTGGTGCCACAGCTAGCGTTCACCACTCAGTGGGAGTGGAACACACATCCAAGCTACAAGTTTCATTTTCTTTCTTGCTTTTTTTTTCCTGAGGTAGGGTCTTACTCTAAGGCTCACGTGGAATTCACTATGTAGTCTCAGGGTGGCCTTGAACTCGCAGTGATCCTCCTACCTCTGCATCCTAGTGCTGGGATTAAAGGTGTGCACCACCATGCCCGGCTGTTTGTTTAGGTAGGGTCTCACTCTAGCTCAGACTGACTAGGAAAGTACCTCTGTAGCACCAGGCTGGCCTTGAACTCACAGAGATCCTCCTACCTCAGTCTCTTGGGTACTGGGATTAAAGGTATAAGCCATTGCACCCAGCAAGGTTTCCTTCTTCTTTGTAACCTTTCTTTCTTTTATTTATTTTATTTTTTTTGAGGTGGGGTCTCACTCAAGCCCAGGCTGACCTGGAACTCATTGCAATCCTCCTACCTCTACCTCCTGAGTGCTAGGAATAAAAGTGTGTGCCACCATGCCCAGACAATATGAGAACTATTAATGGGAAATAAAATGCAACATGAAATCTGGTCTGTACATCATATAGCACTTAAGATGAACATCTCAAGGACACTATCAAGCTGGTGTCTACTGCACTGCATGGTACGATGAGCCAGGAGATCCAACCAGCAGCCCAATCCTACCCTGAGACAGAGTATCTTCATGGACACCCTCAGCCCAGGCACTTGCTTGGGAATAATGCTCTTTTACAAATTCCATTTTCAAGTATCTGATCCCTCAAATTTTTGCTGGAGGAATTATTGAAGAATTATGAGAGGAATTACATGTTTTTCCTGAGACATATGGTAATGAACAGGTATTAAGGATAGAGGCATACATTCTCTTTTTCATCAGTGGCTTTTAAGTATCCTAACAAGGTTTAACTCTAGTACTTTATTTAAGTTGGCATGTGTCTATAATTTTAAACAAGCAGATGTTTCTACCAGTAACCCACACTGAATGGTTAAGACTTCACTCCGTACCTCTTATCCAGGCCAGTAAAAGACTGACTATGGAAGCCAGATTACCAACAAGGGCTCTCCAACCTAACAGCAATCTCATCACTGAGCAGACATATGGACTTAACACAGTGAATACAAGAATTCTGGATGAGATAGGGCCAGGTGACTTGGAATCCTGACTTTACTAGCCCCTTTCATCTTCAGTCAATAGGTCAGTACAATGGCATTTCACAGGCTCCTTCAGGGAAAAGGATAGCTTCATCCCCCCACCTTTTATAAATGTATGTGTGTGTATATGATATACATATGTGTTTGCATGTATGTAGGTGCACATGTCACATGTAGATGTGGAGGCCAGAGGTTAGTGTTGGATGCCTTCTTTTTGAGACCAAAGCTGTAGTGGAATCAGTGTGCCTTTCTTGTTGAGCCAACACTTTCCTAGGCAGGTATTTTTGAGCAGTGAATCCCTTCTGCTGCTTTTGCATTTCAAAATAAAATTTACATTGCCGCAAGTGAACACCCTTAATGAGTGGGAGCTTGCCCTCAGGGCATCTTTTCTATTGCCCATGAAGAATGGTTTCTCTTTAATTTTGTTTAATCTCTTTACCAAATACTGACTGATCCAAAACTTGCTCACAAACCTTTCCTCCCAAACTTGACTTTTTTCATATCTTTTCATTCTTTTTTTGGTTGTACTATATAAAAGCAGCAAGTAAAAGCCATGACACAAACTCAATGCTATCCTATCTTGCCATTTTCTCCACCAAACACACTAATCTATTATTATTATTATTTTAATATATTTATTTATTTTCCAGCAGAGAGAATGAGATAGGGAATGGAGTGCCAGGGCATCTTGTCACTAAAAATGAACTTCAGATGTATAACCAATTTGTGCATCTGGCTTTATGTAGGTACTAGGGAATTAAATCCAGACTGTCAGACTTTGCAAGCAAGCACCTTTAACTTCTGGAGCCATCTCTCCATAATTTTTAAACTTAGCCTTATTTAAATCCTCAGGACATAAGGAAAATGAAGAACCCAGAGCTCACTGATTCAGCTAGCAAGTCCTGAGGATCCTCCTGTATCTTCCTTCCCAGCAACAGGACTGCAGGAATGAACTGGCCACACCCAGCTTTTATGTGAGTGCTAGGGATCTGAATTCAGGTCCTTATGCTACTGTGGAAAGCACTCTACCCACTGAGCCATATACCCAGCCCCAATGGCTTACTTTTAACCATGAACTTTTAAGCACTTCAAGGATAACTTAAGAGATTTTTAAATAACATTACTTTATGAGTTAGACTAATATAATAATTACCACTCTTTTGTTGCAACTATTTTGGCTCCATTTTGTTCTGAAGAGTATCTATTACAAGGCAATATTTCAAATCCACTGTCAGTCGCAAACATCCGCAAGTAAATAAATACCTAAAGCAGGAAAAAGATGATAATGACTAAAACGTATCCTGCTAGCCATTCTCAAAAATATAAACATACACCACCCCAACAATGTAAAAAAAATGGAGGGCAACTCAGTGACACACTTCAGCATTAGTGTGAAACTTCATATGAGTGCTGAGTGGCTTGTTTAATGTTGCTCTTAAAAGTTCACAATGAACCTCACTCCTAGATGACATCCAAATGATCTCTAGTATTACAAGACCTTTATACACTATTTTTATGATGAACCAACCTAAGGGCTGGGGACGTAGCTCAGTAGGAGAGCACTTGCCTAGCATGTGCAAGGCCCTGGGCTCAATCCCCAGCACTGTAAACAATAGCAATAGCAGCAGCGGCAGCAGCAGCAGCAGCAACAACAACAATCCACTAATATCCAGGCTTTAGCTTACTATACAATTTTTTTGTTTTTCTTTTTGGAAATAGAGTCTCACAGCCTCCTAGATGCTAGAATTCCAGTTGTGAGCCACCATGTCCAGATACTACTCTATACTCCTATCTGAACAGACTGTTACCATCAATCTACTTAAGAAACTTACATGTTCCTTGAATAATTTCTCCTGCATTTTGTTCTTATTGAGAAAATAGTGTCTTGCCCATTCCCCCGAAGTCAAACATTTGAAGGCTTTCTCCAAGTGCTCATCTTTCTTAAAACGTTCAATTACTTCCTTTAGTTCTTCTTGCCTTCCCTTAATAGGCCGAAATCTGAAAGAAATCAAAACAGTAAATTTAGTTTATCACAATTCATAGGCCACTGATCTGCCTTAAGAATTTTTAAAAAAAGACTTATTTAATTTTATTTTATTTATTTGAGAGCGACAGAGAAAGAGACAAAGAAAAAGAGAACAGGCGAACCAAAGCCATTGCAAATGAACTCCAGGTACATGCACCACTTTGTGCATCTGGTTTACATGGGTCCTGGGGAATCAAGCCTCTAATGGGGTTCCTTAGGCTTCACAGGCAAGCGCTTAACCGCTAAGCCATCTCTCCAGCCCAAGGGGGGGAAAAAAAAAATATATATATATATATATATATGAGATAGGATCTCACTCTAGCCCAGGCTGACCTGGAATTCACTACACAGTCTCAGGATGGCCTCGAACTCACAGCAATCCTCCTACCTCAGGCTCCCAAGTGAGTGCTAGGCTGAAAGGCATATGCCACCATGCCTGACCCTGGAAAATTACTCTTTAATTACTTTTTTTAATTTAAAATTTTTTAAAATTACTTTAATTACAATGATCACTTGAAAATACTTCTTTTCCTTCAAGCAGTATTTTTACTTAAACTGTTATCTCATTAACTGTGAGGTGAGTAGATGACTCAAACAAAAGCTGTCTGCTTCAAACCTATGCTAGTCATCTGCTTTGGAAGATCTGTAAGAGTAAGTCCATGAGAAAGAATGATAGGAACTGTCAGCAGAATCAAGCTGGCAGAGTGCAAGGCAGTTTCAAAAGCATGATAATGCAAACAAAACCATACCAAAAAAAGTCCCATGCACATAATTAGAAAACCTGGAAGTATTCTAACAAGTTCTCCAATACTTTTTTTTTTAAAAACAAATTATTAGCCAGGTGTGGTGGTGCATGCCTTTAATCCCAGCACTCGGGAGCAGAGGTAGAAGGATTGCCATGAGTTCAAGGCCACCCTGAGACTCCATAGTGAATTCCAGATCAGCCTGGGCTAGAGTGAGACCCTATCTCGAAAAACTTCACCCTCAAGTGCCACTTTGTGCATCTGGATCTATGTCAGTACTGGGGAACTGAACTGGGAATGTAGGCTTTATAGGCAAGTGTCTTAACCACAGAGCCATTTCTCCTGCCCCAGACTAGTTTTATTTTATTTTTATTTTTTTAAATGTTTTTTGTTTATTTTCATTTATTTATTTGAGAGTGACAGACAGACAGAGAAAGAGGCAGAGAGAGAGACAGTGAGAATGGGCGCGCCAGGGCCTCCAGCCACTGAAAACGAACTCCATATGCGTGCGACCCCCTGTTCATCTGGCATCCTGGGGAATCAAGCCTCGAACCGGGGTCCTTAGGCTTCAGAGGCAAGTGCGTAACCGCTAAGCCATCTCTCTAGCCCTATTTTATTTTTAATTTTGTTTATTTACTTAAGTGTGAAAGAGAGGCAGATAGAGGGAGAGAATGGGCATGCCAGGGCCTCCTGCCACTGCAAATGAACTCCAGATGCATGTGCTACCTTGAGCATCTGGTTTATGTAGGTACTGGGGAATGGAACCTGGGTCCTTAAGCTTTGCAGGTATGTGCCTTAACCACTAAGCCATCTCTCCAATCCTTTATTTTATTTTTAAAATTTTTCTCTTTTTCTTTAAAGAGAGAATGAGTACACCCAGACCTCCAGCCACTACAAATTAACTTCAGATGTTTGTGCCACCTTATGCATCTGGGCTTACATGGGTACTGGGGAACTGAACCTGGGTTCTTAGGCTTTGCAGACAAGTGCCTTAACCCTTAAGCCATCTCTTCAGCCTCTTATTTTTTTAAAAAAAAATTTCGAGGTAGGGTTTCATTCTAGCTCAGGCTGACCTGAAATTCACTATGTAGTCCCAGGGTGGCCTTGACTCACTGTGATCTTCCTACCTCTGCCTCTCAAATGCACCATCATGCCTAGCTTTTTAAAATATTTATTATTTATTTATTTATAAAAGAGAGAGAGAGAGAACAGGTGTGCAAGGGCCTCTAGCTACTGCAAATAAACTCCAGACACATCTGCCACCATATGCACCAGGCTTACATAGGTTCTGGGGAATTGAACCTGGGTCCTTAGGCTTCATAGGTAAACACCTTAACCACTAAGCCATCTCACCAACCCTAGACTAGTTTTAATAATGCTGAATTCTCACCACTGTGAAGCAGAGTTCAAAAACATCCTAATCCTAGAGATATATGGAGAATGGATGGTACCTTCATTTTCTAACTTCAGTCAATTAGTATACATGTCTTTATGGACAGATGAATGAATACAGTAAGTCCTTCAAACAATTCAGAGTGCCTTTAAGTTGTCAGAATAAGGTCAGAGAACCACTACTAAGCTAACCTAAAGGTCTGCAGAACAGGGAAAACACCAAAATGTACTTCTTTGAAGACATCACAATTGATTTTTTTCAAGATAAGATTTCTCAAGAAGCCAATCTAAACCATTCTTACTACAAGCCTACAGGGTTTACTTGTACAGGAAGAAAAGATGAGCCTGGGGGACATAGGTCAATAGTAGAGCACATGACAGCATACACAAAGCCCTAGGTTCAATCTCAGTGCTTGCATGTACATGCACATGTACACCTACACACACAGAGTTCAAAACAACCCCCCCCCACAAGAGAACATTTATGCCAAAAACCAAGATGGCTGCTAGCTAAGGTTAACATTTTAAGCAATATAAATATGAAATGAGAAAAAGAAAGCCTGTTTTGCACAGTAATGAGAAAAGCTATAGATTATTCTGAATAGATCCAATAAATTATCTATCATGTTCAATGGCAGAACTACAAATGACAGAGCCAATCCACCTTTTTAAAAAATATGTATTATTTATTTATTTGAGAGAGAGAGAGACAGAGAGACAGAGCGCACGCAAGAGAGGCAGATAGAAAGAGAGAATGGGCAGGGCAGGGCCTCTAGCCACTGCAAACGAACTCCAGACATATGTGCCCCCTTGTGCCTCTGGCTTACATGGTGCTGGGGAATCAAACCGAGAGTGCCTTAACCGCTAAGCCATTTCCCCAGCCTGCCAATCCATCTTTTTAATCTTCAACACAGAAGCAACCAATGTCAACACTATTTAAAAACAATATAATATGAGCCAGGCATGGTGGTGCATGCCTTTAGTTCCAGCATTTGGGAGGCAGAGGTAGGGGTTCAAGGGCAGCCTGGGACTACAGAGTAGTGAGACCGTACCTCAACCCCCCACCAAAAAACAAGTATGTATGTGCTGGGGATGTAGCTCACTGGTAGAATGCATGCCTAATGTGCAAGGTCCTGGGTTCGATCCTCAGCATCACAAAAAAGACTCAACATATAGAGTATGTCGAAGTTAAACTAACCTAAAAGCACTTAAAATAAGCTACAGCCCTGAAATGGAGGGGGGCTTAAAAAAATGGTTATTCATTTGCACATGTGTGTGTGCGCACGCGCGCGTGTGTGTATGTATGCCAGGATCTCTTCCTGCTGTAAACAAATGCCCATTCAGTGTTATGTGGGTGGCTAGGGAAATGAACCTGGGCTGATAGGCTTTGTAACCTAGTACCCTTAACCAGTGAGTCATCTCCTAAAGCCCTGGAAATAGATATAGATAGATTTATATATTTGTTTTGTTTTCTTTCATTTATTTATTTAACATAAAGAGGGAAAAAGCAAGGAAGAGAGAATGAGTGTGCCAGTGCTCCAGCCACTGCAAACGAACTCCAGAAGCGTGCCCTGTTGTGTATCTGGCTTACATGAGTCCTGGGGAATCTAACCTGGGTCCTTGGTTTTGCAGACACACGTCTTAACTGCTAAGCCATCCATCCAGCCACACACACACACACACACACACACACACACACACATATTTTTTGGTGTTTCAAGGTAGGGTCTCACTCTGGCCCAAGCTGACCTGGAATTTACTATGTATTCTCTGGGTAGCCTTGAACTCAACGGCGATCCTCCTAACTCTGCTTCCCAAGTGCTGGGATTAAAGGCGTGAGCCATCATGCCCAGCCAGCCATATTTTTATATACTGATTTGCAAGGAGAAGAGAAAAGAAAGAGGAAATGGGTGCACCAAGACCTCTTGACACAGCAAACAAACTCCAGGTCCCACATAAACCAGATGCACGTGGTGGCACATGCATCTGGAGTTCGTTTGCAGTGGCTAGAGGCCCTGGCGTGCCCATTCTCACTCTCTCTCTGTCCTTCTCTGTCTCTAATAAACGAATAAAAAATAAATCAGAAAAAAATTAAAAAAAACTGTTAACAGATATCAGGGTCAAAGTAAAAGCTAAAAATCTTATAATCTTCTATTATGATGAAGAAAAATTTCTTCTCCTTTTCCTTCAACTTTAATTGCATTAAATCTTCCATATAAACTTCATAAAGCTATCCTTACATTATGCCACTTAAGGCTAGATTATCAAGAAGAATCCTCTTGTCCACAAATGAGGAAAATCAGGCCCAACAAGCCTAAGCAGTAGGCCAAGGACTTACTTGCTAGGTTGGCCCAGGAAGTCCTTGTTAGTTTTTTATTCTAGTACCTGGACCAGGAGAGCCCTCTTGTGTCGCATTATGGATAGACTTACCTGGACCAGGAGAGCCCTCTTGTGTCGCATTATGGATAGACTTGGAATTGACCGGTGTTTGCCATTAGGAACACCCTCTGAGCCACCAACAAATAGCACTGACTTTAATAATGATGATTCAGAGTGGAAAGAAAGGATGTAAGCATGGATTTTTTTTTTTCTTTTTTTTTTTTTTGGTTTTTTGAGGTGGGGTCTCACTCTAGTCCAGGCTGACCTGGAATTCACTACATAGTTTCAGGGTAGACTCGAACTCACAGTGATCCTCTTACCTCTGTCTCCCAAGGGCTAGGATTAAAGGCATGCACCACCACGCCCAGCTAAGCATGGAGTTTTAAATTCAGTGTGAAAAGGTGGCCATGGAGAAAACATGTTTTCCTCTCCCTGTTTTCAAACAAAAACTGCCATACCAAAAATAAACCAAACTTATTTTTCTCTTCCTATACCTCTGATCAGTGGTTGGCATAAGTAGTAAAAAAAATGAGTCCAGGATGCCAGGTGTGGTGGCGTATACCTTTGATCCAAGCACTTGGGAGGTTGGGGTGGTATGATTGCCTTGAGTTCCAAGCCAGCCTGGGGTAGAGGGAGACCCTATTTCAAATACAAGACACCACTGTGGTAATTAAGAAAAGTTGTACAACTGTGCCCTTCCAGTAGCATGAACAACCAAAAGTTGACAGGCGAAGATGTGAGAAGAGAGAAATCTGCTCAAATATTTAAGATACAAAATGAGAACATTGTGAAACAACAATGTGGACACACCACTGTGGACTGACAGCATGTGGACTGTAGAGAAGAGGTGTAGAAGCACTGTGGCAGAGGGCTCCTTTCTGACCTTAAAAAAGCAAGAGGCCCAAACACAGCCATGGCTGAATCCTCAGCTAATCCAGAGAATGATTACTGATTTTTTCACAATTTATATCTCTTTTTTGGCTATTCAAAGTAGGGTCTCACTAGCCCAGGCTGACCTGGAATTCACTATGTACTTTCAGGGTGGCTTTGAACTCACAGTGATCCTTCTACCTCTGCCTCCCGAGTGCTGGGATTAAAGGTGTGCGCCACCATGTCCAGCCTCATGTTTAAAATTTCCTTGTGGAGTACAAGTAGCTTAAAAAAACAACCAAACGTGATGGAGAGATGGCTTAGCGGTTAAATGCTTGCCTGTGAAGCCCAAGAACCCCAGTTCAAGCCTCGATTCCCCAGGACCCATGTAAGCCAGATGCACAAGGTGGCACATGCATCTAGAGCTCCTTTGCAGTGGCTGGAGGTCCTGGCATGCCCATTCTTTCTCTCTCTCTCTCTGTCTGTCGCTCTCAAATGAATAAATAAAAATTAGAAAAAAACACAGACAAAAATAAACACTAAAGCCCAAGTAACTATTAATAAGACCAGAGTACTTTAAAGGTTTTTAAGTGTTGAAGAATTAAGAACTCATGTTATATTTACATTGACATTTCACATGACTTAATGTTAACACACATAATTCAGGCTGGATCAAGTTAGCTGTTATTTTATTGTTTGCAATGTTCTCTACCTACCTTACAGGGTTGTTGTGAGAAAAACTGTCAGATTTTGAAAAATGCCTTGAGCTCCTCGAAGGAAAGGCGCTACACAAATGCAAAAACAAACAACAATAAAAAACTATGTCTACAATTTGCATTTTCTAAACAGATTTATAACATTCATTATAGAAAATCCTTAAGTCACTGATATTTAAGAACTTTATGAAGCCACAGATAACAATGTCAGATTGCTAAAATTATATTTGTTTTCGTCTCTATATTACAACCTTACCATTGATGAAGTTAAAAAGTTTGGAAAAGTTTCTTATACATTCATTCTAGTCAAGTGCCACACTTTAACATGATAAACTTAAAGTGATTTAGGAGTTGTATCCAAGAGTAAGTATAAATAAATAAATGCATAGAAGTAAAATAAACACTTGACAGTTGCAGTAATGGAAGGATGAGTAAGGACTATGAATTTGACATTCACATTAGAAACATTCAGAAAAGTTTCAGAAGTTCCCTGGGATGATTTTTTTTTAAATATTTTATTTATTTATTTATTTGAGAGACAGAGAGAGGAAGAGGCAGGGAGAAAGACAGAATGGGCGCGCCAGGGCCTGTAGCCATTGCAAACGAACTCCAGACGCATGCGCCCCCCCCCTTGCGCATATGACTTACGTGGGTCCTGTGGGAATCAAACCGGGGTCCTTAGGCTTCGCAGGCAAATGCCTTAACCACTAAGCCATTTCCCCAGCCCACCTGGGATGATTCTTGCTCGGTAACACCATTATGTGAGCCTACGTCACCTTGTGTCTCCCCGCAACATAGCATATATTGTGAGATCTCCAGGTCATGGGCCTATACAAAGGGAATTTCTGAAACCATCCACCCATCTTTACAAATCCCTGCTACAATTCTTTAAAAAAAAAAATCACAGGTTAGCCAGACATGGTGGCGCATGCCTTTAATCCCAGCACTCGGGAGGCAGAGGTAGAAGGATCGCTGTGAGTTCGAGGCCATTCTAAACCACATAGTGAGTTCCAGGTCAGCCTGGGCTAGAGTGAAACCCTGCCTGGAAAAACCAAAAATCACAGGTTATCTGTAACTCCATTCGCTTGTTAAAACAGATGCACAAGGGGGAGCATGTGCCTGGAATTTGTTTGCACTGGCTAGAAGACATGGCTCACCCATTGTCTTTCTATCTCTCTCTCTCTCTCACATGAATAAATAAATATTTTTTTCAAAAAGCATATCAATGTGGTAGCACATGCCTTTAAAAATGTTTTAAGTTTCATAATAAAGTCAACTAAATCTGAAATTTTCTCAAAAAAATTTAGTTAGTATTTTACTTAGACTAAGTACTCATGCTATACTAACTTGGTAAATATAGGAATACTAAGATCTAAACACTAGTACTCAGCCTGGGGTGGTAGTACTCACCTATAAATCAGCACTCAGGAGACTAAAGGCAGGAGAATCCTGTGTTTGAGGCCAGTAGAGGCTATATAACAACACCCTATCTCAAAACCAAAACACAAGCACACAAAATAGAGCCAGTTTTAGAAATTCTTCATTAAATAACCAGTGTATTTAAGTTATTTTTTGTTAAAGGCACACTAGAAGTAGAGAGAGGCAAGGCTATAAAAAACTAGGGCTAATGGCTGGAGATTTGGCTCAGTGGTTAAAGTGCTTGACTGCAAAGTTTAAGGACCCAGGTTTGACTCCCCAGAACCCATGTAAGCCAGATGCACATGCTAACACATGCATCTAGATTTCATTTGCAGTGGCTAGAGGCCTTGGCGTGCCATTCTCTCCCTCTCTCACACATAAATAAATAAATAAATAAATAAATAAATAAAAACATAAAAACTGGGAAGAAATAGTTTTTGTTTTTTATTTTGCTTTTTTTCAAGGTATGGTCTCACTCTAGACCTGGCTGACCTGGAATTCATTATGTCATCTCAGGGTGGCCTCAAACTCTCAGCAATCCTACCTCTGCTTCCCAAGTGCTGGAATTAAAGGTATGTGCCACCACGCCCGGATGGGAAGAAATAACACACATACACACACACACACACACACACACACACACACACACACACACACATTGTTTGTTTGTTTTCGAGGTAGAGTCTCACTCTAGCTCAGGCTGACCTGGATTTCACTATGTTGTCTCAGGGTGGCCTTGAACTCACAGCAATCCTCCTACCTCTGCCTCCGAGTGCTGGGATTAAAGGTGTGCGCCACCACACCCGGTGGAAGAAATACTTAAAAAACAAAAACAAAAACAAAAAAACTAGGGCTAAGATTGAAGAGCACTTGTTAAGCATATGTAAGCTCCTAGGTTCGTCACACAGATGCTAAAGTGCTTGTTTCATAAGACCCAGGACCTAAATTCAGATTCTCAGCACTCACATAAAAGCTAGATATGAGCTAGAGAGATGGCTCAGCAGTTAAAGGCACTTGTTTGAAAAGCCTGATAGCCTGAGTTCAATTCCCCAGTACCTCACATAAAAGCCAGGTGCAAAGTGGCACGTTCATCTGGAGTTAGTTTATAGTGGCAAGAGGCCCTGGCACATCCATTCTCAATCATTCCCCCTCTTTCTTTACAAATCAATACATTTTAAAAAATTAAAAAATGGAACGTGGTGGTGACCACCCTCAGTCCCAGTACTGGGGAGGTTGAGATAGGAAGATTGCAGTGAGTTTGAGGCCAATTTGGGGATACAGAATGAGTTCCAATCAGCTTGGGTTAGAGAAAGACCCTGCCTTGAAGAAGGGGGCAAAGAAGGAAAAGAGGGAGGAGGAGACAGAGGAAGGAGGAGGAGGAAGAAGAAAGGAAGGAGGAAGAGGAGAAGAGGGGAGGAAGAGGAGAAGGGAGGGAAGGAAGAGGAGGGAGGAGGAGGGGAAAGGAGGGGAAGAGGGAGAAGGGAGAGGAGGAAGGAAGGAAGAAGAGGAACGAGGATGAGGAAGAAGGAAGGAGGATGAGGAAGAAGAGGAGAAAGGAGGAGAAGGAAGGAAAAAGAGAAGAGGGAGAAGGGGAAAAAGGAGGAGAAAGGAAGGAAAAGGAGGAAGGAAGAAAAAGAAGGGAGGGAAAGAAGGGAAGAGTAAAGTAGAGAGGGAAGAGAAGGAAGGAACAGGAAGAAAAAGAAAGGAGGAAGAGGCAGGAAGGCAGGAAGAGTAGGAGGAGGAGGAAGGAAGGAAGGAAGGAAGGAAGGGAGGGAGGGAGGGAGGGAAGAAAAAAGAAGAGCTGGGCGTGGTGGTGCACACCTTTAATACCAGCACTTGGGAGGCAGAGGTAGGAGAATCACCATGAGTTCAAAGCCACCCTGAGACTAATTCCAGGTCAGCCTGGGCTAGAGTGTGGGAGGGAGAAGAAGGGAGGAAAAAGGAGAAGACAGAAGAAAAGAAGCAGGGCTGGAGAGATGGTTTAATGGTTATGGGCATTTGCCTTCGAAGCCAAAGGACCTAGGTTCAATTCCCCAGGACCCACATAAGCCAGATGCAGAAGGTGGCACATGTATCTGGAGTTCGTTTACAGTGGCCAAAGGCCCTAGTGTGCCCAGTCTTTTTTTCTATTTACCTCTTTCTCTCTCAAGTAAGTAAAATTAAATTAAAATTAATTTTTTAAAGTAGTAGTAATAGTACTGGTGGAATGATTGAGGACGACACCTGCAGTTGCTCTCTGGCTTCCAGAAGCATAGGCACATGCAATTGTATACAAATGAACACACATACACACACACACTCACAAAGACTGAAAAGTCCATGTTCCCACACGTAGCTTGAAGGGAGGGAATTGCTGAACCCTGTGCTCTGGAAACCTCTGGTGGGAGGAGGGAAACATCATCTACACCAACACACTAGCCTCAAGAGCTACAGCAGGAGGCCTATCTACACCACCACAGGCCAATTTAGGAACTGGATGACTGCAATTAAATAATGATGCATAGATATACAACAAATGTTTTCTTCTGAGACACAAGTTGTTTAACCAACTTTCAATTTTGATGTCCCAGTTTCTGTGGGAAGATGATAGATTTTTACCTTTCCAGATACAGTAAAGTTTTAATAACTGTGTGGTGATCCTGGACTTCATGTACTTCCTTTTTTTTAACCCCCCAATTGAGATAGGGTCTCACTCTAGCCCAGGAATTCACCATGATCCTCCTACCTCTGCTTCCCAAGTGGTAGAATTAAAGGTGTACGCCATCATGACTAGCTCCTTTTTCTTTTCTTTTTTGTTTTTTTTTTTTTTTAAATTTTGTTTATTTTTATTTATTTGACAGCAACAGACAGAGAAAGAGGCAGATAGAGTGAGAGAGAATGGGCGCGCCAAGGCCTCCAGCCACTGCAAATGAACTCCAGATGCGTGCGCCCCCTTGTGCATCTGGCTAACATGGGTCCTGGGGAATTGAGCCTCGAACCGGGGTCCTTAGGCTTCACAGGCAAGCGCTTAACCGCTAAGCCATCTCTCCAGGCCTGTTTTTCTTTTTTTGAACTCACAGTGATCCTCCCACCTCTGCCTCCTGAGTGCTGGGATTAAAGGCGTGCGCCATTACACCTGGCTTCTTTTCTTTTTGTTTTTCGAGGTAGGGTCTCGCTCTAGCTCAGGCTGACCTAAAATTTACTATGTAGGCTCAATGTGGCCTTGAACTCACAGTGATCCTCCTACCTCTGCCTCCCGAGTGTGCTAGGATTAAAGACTTGCATCACCATGCTCAGCTTTTTTTGTGGTTCAAGATAGATTCTTGTTATATAGCTCTGGTTCCTCCTGCCTCAAACTCTCCAAGTGCCATGATTAGCCTGTATTTGTGGTGTGGAGTGGAAGGCAGTACTCTGTCAATGAGCCAGCTATACATTTAGACCATTTTATTTCCCATTTAATGATCATATGGTTTTAAATGAGCCTTTGGATGCTATTGTTAGGTTGTTATTATCCACCTACCCCATAATAATGAAACTCATAGACCAGGTGGGTAGGGCTTAACTATTCCAAACACAGTCTTGACAGCCCTTTATTTTTTTAATTAAAAAATATTTTAAGGGCTTGAGAGATGGCTTAGCGGTTCAAGTGTTTGCCTGCAAAGCTAAAGGGTCCCGGTTCCATTCTCCAGGATCCACATAAGCCAGATGCACAAGGGGGCACATGTATCTGGAGTTTCTTTGCAGTGGCTAGAGGCCCTGGCATGCCCATTCTCTCCCTCCCTCTCTCTCTTTCTGCCTCTTTCTCTCAAATTAATAAATAAAATATATTAAAAAATATTTTAAGGCTGGAGAGATGGCTTAGTGGTTAAGGCACTTGCCTGCAAAGCCTAAGGATTCATGTTCAACTCTCCAGGCCCCACATAAGCCAGGCGCACAAAGTGATGCAAGGTTACACATGTGCACAAGGGGGCACAAGTGTCTGGAGTTGATTGCAGTGGCAGGAGGCCCTGGTGCACCCATTCTCTCTTTTTCTCTCATAAAAAAAAAAAAGCCAGTTTGTTGGGCTTGCCTAAAAATTTATTTATTTGAGAGAGGATGGAGAAAGAGAAAGAGGGAGGGGGGGGGGGAGAGAGAGAGAGAGAGAGAGAGATAATGGGTGTGCCAGGGCCTCCAGCCACTGCAAGCAAACTGCAGACACATGTGCCACTTTGTGCACCTGGCCTTACGTGAATACCAGAGAATCGAACCTGGGTCCACAGGCTTTGCAGGCAAGTGCCTTAACCACTAAGCAGCCCTTTATGAATGCAGAATCTGCAGGGCATGGTGGAGCACACCTTTGTTTTTTTTTTTTTGTTTCCTTTTTTTTTGGTTTTTCGAGGTAGGGTTTCACTCTAGCCCAGGCTGACCTGGAATTCACTATAGAGTCTCAGGGTGGCCTCGAACTCATGGCGATCCTCCTACCTCTGCCTCCCGAGTGCTGGGATTAAAGGTGTGCGCCACCACACCCGGCAGGAGCACACCTTTGATCCCAGCACTCAGGAGGCAAAAGTAGGAGGATTGCCATGAGTTCAAGGCCACCCTGAGACTACATAGTGAATTCCAGGTCAGTCTGGACTAGAGCGAGACCCTACCTCAAGAAAAAAAAAAAAAAAGTAGAATCTCAGACTTTACCCCAAAGCTATGGACTGAGTTTGAATTAAAAAAAAAATTCTCAGGTGACTCACACATAAACCACTGATAAACAATCAGAAGCCTGGGAGGAGAGTTGGAATATCTCCTACTGCAGAAGTCAGTAACAAACACCCTTCAGTTTCTGGAGTAAATTTGGGAGTTTCAGAACAGAAATTCTCAGAAGCCACTAAAACCGTTGCTGCAAGTTTGATGTCTTTCTCAAATGTTTCAGATGCTTCAATATTTCAATATATAGTGCATAATCAACATAATGTAACTTTTTAAATCGTTACAGGCCAATATTAAGGTCTTTAATCATGATAGCCAGAGGCTATTAGATGATTATATCAAAAAGTAATTTGCTTCTTTACACGTCTTAACTAGCAAATAAGAGAAGGCAGTGCCCCATAAGGATCTTCTGGGAGAATGAGCACCATTCATAGAGATCTCAGTTGGGCATAAGTATCCAGTCTTAGAAGAGCAGGCATCTCACAGCTTCATTCCTATGTTCTGCCTCATTTTAGTGAATGGCAGGGAATCACATAAATATTCCAAAGGTACTTTTGTATCTGAATTGTTTTGTCCTGAATTTATACTATAACCAAGAGCAAAGCATACTGTAATTCTGGAGATGGATAACATTAAGAGGGAGCTGAAGATAAGATTTTCCTCTAGTCACCTATACTAACTACTTCTCCATCTCCTGTCAGTGCCCACCCACCTGGTTTTCTATTTTCTCCTAGGTGATCCTAGACACTGGCTCAAAAAGCCAGTGTGGGGCTGGAGAGGTGGCTTATTGGTTATGGTGCTTGCCTGCAAAGCCAAAGGACCCAGGTTCAATTCCCCAGGACCCTCATAAGCCAGAGATGCCCAAGGGGGCAAATACACCTGTAGTTTGTTTGCAGCGGCGCACCCTTACCCCGGCCCCCTCTACCTGCTTATTTCTCTCTCTCAAATTAAAAAATAATTTTTTTTAAAGCTAGTGTGGAGCCGGGTGTGGTGGCCCATGCCTTTAATCCCAGCACTCAGGAGGCAGAGGTAGGAGGATCGCCATGAGTTGGAGGTCAGCCTGGGCTAGAGTGAGACCCTACCTCGAAAAACCAAAAAGCCAGTGTGGGTGTGATAGAGCTGAGAGGAACAGGTTCAGAATGGCTCTCTAATCCAATTCCCTGCTGACATGGTTTTCCACCAGATCCCAACCCTTTGCACAGAAACAAAGAGAAAAAAGGTCTTTTCTGAGAAAGAGGTCGTACGTAAGAGAATTAGAGTAAAGGTGCTAGAGACAGCAAACGTTAAAGTACAAGAGCTGGGCATGGTGTCACACGTGACAGTAACCACGGCACTCAGGAGGCTGAAGCAGGAAGATCAGTAGTTTGAGGTCAGCATGGGCTTACATGAGCTCCTGTCTCAAAATAACTATCCTATAAGCAACAAGATCCAGATGTTAAGACAGAGACTTTAAGGCTGATAGAACAATGTTTGACATATAAATTATTTTACACTAAACACACATATAAAAAAATTCATACTGAATATAAATATTTCCTTAAAAACATTCTTTTAAAATAATTGAATGAGAGGCCAGGCGTGATGGCGCATGCCTCTAATTCCAGCACTTGGGAGGCAGAGGTAGGAGGATCGCTGTGAGTTCAAGGCCACTGTGAGACTACATAGTGAATTCCAGGTCAGCCTGAGCTAGAGTGAAACCCTACCTCGAAAAACAAAAAAACAAAACAAAACAAACAAAAACAAACAAACAAAAATTGGATGAACTGCAAAGATTAAACATGAAGCCAAAATTCCTGTTCAGTGGCCATTATTTAAAAGGATAAAATTCCATGATAAAAACTGATGCAATCTACCATACACTGGAAAAACAATTATATATTTTCAAGATTTTGTTCACTTCTTGGCTCATAAAAAATCCTTGTGTAGCCAAAAATTTCACTTTCATGTCAGTTAAAAATTTAAATATATGCAAGATTAGCCATCTATTTTCTTAAATTTTACATCATTATCTGTTGTACTCAGGAAAAAGACTTAAAATTACCTAGTATTCATTTTGTGTGTCTGAAAACCTAAATAGGGATCAAGAACCAAACTGGTTGCTAAGTCATCATTCTCACAGAGTTCCTTGGCGGACATTCCAGAAGATGGTACATAGCGACTCTGTCCTTCAAATCCTGAGTTACCATTACCTGTGAAAAGAAAAGGAAAAGTAACTGAGACCGAAAATTACTCATATCTCCCTTAAAAATCCTGAGTCAAGCAGAAGGCACCATGGTGCTGAGAAGTGACAGAGGAGTGCTCAGCACTGAAACATTTCTATCACACCTTCCAAGGCTCAGGGTCTGTTGCAGAAGAGGTGGCAGAAAGAATGTAAGAGCCAAAGGAAGGGTAGGACTGCTTACAATGTGCTCCCTCCAGACACAAAATGGCCTGGATATCCATGACCTCACAGTGTCTGACACTACCTACACAAGACCATCATAAGAGGAGGAAAAGATGATGACATCAAAATAAAAGAGACACTGAGAGGGAGAGGGGATATGATGGAGTGGAGTATCAAAGAGGAAAGGGGGGGAGGGAGGGCATTACCATGGGATATTGTTTACAATCATGGAAGTTGTTAATTATATATTGTTCTTTCCCATATATTAAATGCTATTCTCACTTTTGGTTAGAGAAGCTTCCCTTTTCAGATGGTGGTGAACACTGGGATGACTCAAAAGGCACCACAGTACTGAGAAGAAGTGACAGACAAGTGCTCAGCACTGAAACATTTCTATCACACCTTCCAAGGCTCAGGGTCCATTGCGGAAGAGGTGGCAGAAAGACAGTAACAGCCAAAGGAAGGGGAGGACTCCTTACAATGCACTCCTCCAGGCACAAAATGGCCTGGATATCCATAACCTTGTAGTGCCTGGCACTAGCTACACAAGACCATCATAATAGGAGAAAAAGATGATGACATCAAAATAAAAGTGAGACTGATTGAGAAGGGGAGGGGATATGATGGGGAATGGAGTTGTGAAGGGGAAAGTGAGAGGGGAGGGAATTATCATGGTTTATTGTCCATAATTATGGAAGTTGTCAATAATAAAACAATTTTAGGGCTGGGGAGATGGCTTAGTGGTTAAGCGCTTGCCTGTGAAGCCTAAGGACTCTGGTTTGAGGCTCGATTCCCCAGGACCCACATTAGCCAGATGCACAAGGGGGCACACGCATCTGGAGTTCGTTTGCAATGGCTGGAGGCCCTGGTGTGCCCATATTCTCTCTCTCTCTCTCTCTCCCTCTTGCTCTGTCGCTCTCAAATAAATAAATAAAAATAAACAAAAAAATTTAAAAAATAAAATAATAAAACAATTTTAAATGAGATAAAAAGCCGGAAAAAAAAAGTCAGGCAGGGTGTGGTATCTCACACCTTTAATCCCAGAACTCAGGGGACAGAGGTAGGATTACTCTGAGTTCAAGGATACCCTGAGACTACATAGTGAATTCCAGGTCAGCCTAGGCTAGAGTGAGACCCTACTTCAAAAAACCATTTTAAAAAAGGCTCCAGGTGGCTTAGTGGTTAAGGTGCTTGCCTGCAAAGCCAAAGGACCCATGTAAGCCAGATGTACAAGGTGGTGCATACGTCTGGACTCATTTGCAGTGGCTATAGGCCCTGACACACCCATTCTGTCTCCCTCTTTCTCTCTCTTAAAAAAAAATCCTCAGAATCATTGCCCATTCAAACTAGGAATCCATAACTGAAGGTACTGTGATCATATTAGCAATAAGAAGTCAGAATCCTTTGCATAGGTGACAGTATAGGTGACAGAAGGGAAAAGCAGCGAGCCCAGTTACTGAAAGCATTTAGGGAGCTAACACCAGGCTCCCTAGTAACAGGTCTATGGAGAATCTTTGGTTTATTCTTCCCTCCCAGGAATAGCTGAGTCAGTATGCAGGACCATTACAGAGAGGGTTGGGGCAAAAAGGAAACAAGAAGAGTACAGTTTTCACTAGCAGGTGCCACAAATGTGGATCTCAAGTACCAAAAGGATTCTTATGTTCTGCTTCCTGCTTTTGGGCAGCTGAGCAATCATTATTCCCACTTGCGCACAACTGAGGCCCACAGGTTAAAACACTTGTCTTTTTTTTTTTGAGCCCAGGCTGACCTGGAATTCACTATGTAGTCTCAGGGTGGCCTTGAACTTGATCCTCCTACCTCTGCCTTCTGTGTGCTGGGATTAAAGGTGTGCACCACCACACCTGGTTTTTCTTTCTTTCTTTTCAATTTACTTTTTTATTGACAACTTCCATAATTATTGACAATAATCCATGGTGATTCCCTTCCTTCCCCCACTTTCCGCTTTGTAACTCCACTCTCCATCATATCCCCTCTCCCTCTCAATCAATCCCTCTTTTACTTTTATGTCATCATCTTTTCATCCTATTATGATGGTCATATGTAGGTAGGGTCAGCACTTCAAGGTCATGGATATCTGGGCCTTTTTGTGTCTGGAGGAGCACGTTGTAAGGAGTCCTACCCTTTCTTTGGCTCTTACATTCTTTTTTACCCAGTTTTTCTTTTTGATCAGAGAGCTAGATAGCAGAAGTGGGGAAAGAAGTGGAATGAGATTGGGAGGTTTATTTCCATCTAACTTCTGTCTGAAACACTTCTGAATGAATGAATAAAAATGGGAACTGAAACATATAACTGAAATGTTTGAGTCTAACTGTGGAGAAGCAATGTAAAGAAGGCAGGTCACATTTATAAGATTCAAGTTTCATCAATGCTGATTAAGTTTGATCTGTACCTCATATACAGTTTTTCCCTGGATTTAGCACATGTAATTTAGAAGCATGAAAATAGGATAACCTTAGGCTTTCAAAATTAAGACATAGGAGGCTGGAGAGATGGCTTAGAGGTTAAGGCGTGTGCCTGCAAAGCCGAAAGGTCCCATGTTCGACTCCACAGATCCCACATAAGCAAGATGCACAAGGTGACACATGCATAAGTTCATGCATGTGCACAGGTGGTGTGTGCGTCTGGAGTTCAATTGCAGTGGCTGGAGGCCCTGGTGCACCACTTCTCTTTCTCATAAAAAAAATTAAGCCGGGCATGGTGGTGCACGCCTTTAATCCCAGCACTCAGGAAGCAGAGGTAGGAGGATCGTTGTGAGTTCAAGGCCACCCTGAGACTACATAGTGAGTTCCAGGTCAGCCTGGACTAGAATGAGACCCTACCTTGAAAAACCAAATAAATAAATAAATAAATAAATAAGACATAGAAGAATGAGAGGCACAGTGTCAAGTTTAACTTTCTTTTCATCTACTCTTTCATGCAAGTCCTTGCCAAGAGCAGGTATATGATTTTTTTCAATCAAATTATTTTCATGTAGGTGTGTGAAAAGCTACCCAAATTGCTGCTTGGGTCAAACCCAGGACCTCACACATGCAAGGCAAGGGCTTAGGAGTTACATCCTCAGCCCTGAAGTTTCTACATTTTCTTAACAGCTTCATGGAAATACACACAATTCACCCATTCAATGATTCACAGACTTGTTCCACCATCACCCCAGAAAGAAATTCAACCCATAAGCAGTCTATACCTGTTCTCCCTCCTGCATATACCTTGGCAATCACTAATCTAGACTTTGTCTCTTTGGATTTACCTGTTCTGAGAATGACTGATGACATAATAAAACATGTGATGTTTTGTGACTGTCTTCTTCCAATTAGAAGTTTTCAAGGTTCATTCTTATTATACCCCACACCAGTATTGCACCCATTATGGTTAAGAACATTCCACTGTATGGGTATACATATGAGCTGTGTCAACTTTCTGGCTATTAATACTATTACAAATAATATTAAGTTTTATAATCAATGATCATACCATGTCCACCTACCTAGGTTTTCTTTCCCTTCCAAAATGTTTTGCAGCTTTCCGAGATCTTATACTTTTGTAGCGTTTTAGCTTTTTTTTAAAAATTATGATTGTTTTCCATTTTATTTTTATTTATTTGAGAGTGACATACAAAGAAAGAGGCAGAGAGAGAGAGAGGGAGGGAGGGAGAGAATAGGTGCATCAGGGCAGCCACTGCAAACAAACTCCAGATTCATGCACCACCTTGTGCACATGGCTTACGTAGGTACTGGGGAATCGAGCCTCGAACTTGGGTCCTTAGGTTTCACAGGCAAGTGCTTAACTGCTAAGCCATCTCTCCAGTCCTTTTTTCTTTTTCTTTTCTTTTCTTTTTTTTTTTTTGTGATAAAGCCTAGTAGACCTTCATACTAGGTTCTTCTTCTTTAACTTTTTATTTATTTGATGAGAGTGAAAGAGGCAGAGAGAGAGAGAGAGAGAGAGAGAGAGAGGGCGTGCCAGGGCCTCCAGCCACTGCAAACGAACTCCAGATGCGTACGACCCCTTGTGCATCTGGCTAACGTGGGTCCTGGGGAATCGAGCCTCAAACTGAGGTCCTTAGGCTTCACAGGCAAGCACCTAACCACTAAGCCATCTCTCCAGCCCTTTTTTGTGTTTTTTTTTTTTCAAGGTTAGGTCTCACTCTAGCCCAGGCTGACCTGGAATTCACTATGTAGTCTCAGGGGCCTCGAACTCTGGGATTAAAGGCATGTGCCACCACAGCCCAGCTTTTGTCGTTACTTATTTGAGAGAGGGAAAGAGGCAGAGTGAGTGAGAGAGAAAATGGGCATGTCAGGGCTTTCAGCCACTGCAAATGAACTCCAGACACATGCGTCCCTTGTGCATCTGGCTAACATGGTTCCTGGGGAATCAAACCAGAGTCCTTTGGCTTTGAAGGCAAGTACCTTAACTGCTAAGACATCTCTCCAGCCTTTTTGTTTTGTTTTGTTTTGTTTATTTATTTATATTTGAGAGTGACAGACATAGAGAGAAAGAGGCAGATAGAGAGAGACAGAATGGGCATGCCAGGGCCTCTGGCCACTGCAAACGAACTCCAGACACGTGCGCCCCCTTGTGCATCTGACTAAGGTGGGTCCTGGGGAACCGAGCCTCGAACCGGGGTCCTTAGGCTTCACAGGCAAGCGCTTAACCGCTAAGCCATCTCTCCAGCCCATTTTTTTTTCATTTTTTGAGGTAGGGTTTCACTCTAGTCCAGGCTGACCTGGAGCTCACTCGGTAGTCTCGGGCTGGCCTCAAACTCACAGCAAACCTTCTATCCCTGCTTCCCAAGTGCTGGGATTAAAGGCATGTGCCACCACACCCAGCTTCCACTTTCAAATTAAAAAAAAAAAAATTTACTTATTTGATAGAGCAAGAAGGCAAGGGGGGGGGGATAGAATGGGTGCACCAGGGCCTCAAGCCACTGCGAACAAAATCCCGACACATATGCCACATTGTGCATCTGGCTTACATGGGTCCTGGGGAATCAAACCTGGGTCCTTGAGCTTTGCAGGCAAGCTCCTTAACCACAAAGCCATCTCCCCAGATCCAATTTTTTTTTTGGGGGGGGAGGGTTCAAGGTAGCATTTCACTGTAGCTCAGGCTGACCAGGAATTCACTATGTAGTCTCAAGGTGACCTCAAACTCATGGTGATCCACCTACCTCTGCCTTCCAAGTGCTAGAATTAAAGGCGCGTGCCACCATGGTTGGCTTCCCCCCACCTTTTTAATTTAAGGTTTAGAGTGCCTATTAGATTAAGAGAAGAAAGTACAGAGAGCTCCTGCCATGTGGAGAAGAGGAGGGGGTAGAAAGAGGTCAGGGGGGCTCTCCCCTCATCTCAGCCCAGCAGGGTAGAGACAAAAGGAAGCATATCAGAACCTAGAGGTTCAGAAGTGATGAATGAGCAGCCAAGAGTTCAGTTTTTTTATTTTTATTTTTGGTGGGGGGAGGGTGGTGGAGAAAGGGTTTCACTCTGTAGTCCTGATAGGCCTTGAACTGTTAGCAATCCTCCTCCACCTGCTGGAAAGATTACAGGTATGCCCCACCATGCCCAAGCTCTACATTTCATCTTTGATGAAATGAAGCATCTTTTTAAAGTCATCCTGTATTCTGGTGTTCAGAGTAAGATTAACATTACATTTAATGTTCTTTGTAGGAATCATCCAGTTGGTGCATTTACAATGTAGCTGAGGATAAGTGTAATTTTTTTCCCCCCGAGGTAGGGTGCTGCTGTAGCCTAGGCTGACCTGGAATTCACTATGTAGTCTCAGGGTGGCTTCAAACAGTGATCCTCCTTCCTCTGCCTCCCAAGGGCTGGGATTAAAGGCATACGCCACCACGCCCAACAAGCATGGCCACTGAAGCTTGTCTAGAGGGAACCCCCCCCCCTTTTCCACACATGTGCGAACAGATTTGTATACTTTGTGCATGCGTACAGAGGCCAGAGGAAAATATTGGTGTTCTTTTTGCTGATCTTTTTGTTTCCTTGAGATGGATGGAGCCTCTCACCAAACCCAGTGACTCTCCTGAGGTCACAGTTATGTGTGGCTAAGCCTGTTTATGTGGGTGCTAGAGAGTATGAATCAGGACTTCTCAGGCCAGGCCATGTATGGCCAGCACTCTCATCTGCTGAGCCACGTCCCTACACCTTAGGGACTATTTTGTTCTGACCTCTTCTTGTTGCTATTTGCTCTGCTTCCTGTCTGCCATAAGGTGAGCTTCTATGCTCCATCACATGCTCTCCCATCGAGATATATCTATCCAGCCTTGTGGTAGATCCAGAGCAATGAAGCCAGCCTACCTCTGAAGTTGTGAGCCTAAGTAAATACTCTCCCTTGTTTTCTGGATATTCCCTTACAATGGTGTGGTCATATATACAAGTCACATCATCTGCAATGTGGAAGTTGCTTTACTTTTTCCTGTTCAATCTGGGTGACTTTTTAAAAATTTTTTTTAAAAGGATGGGCATGTCAGGGCCTCTAGCCACTGCAAATGAACTCCACACGCATGTGCCCCCTCGTGCATCTGGCTTATATGGGAACTGGAGAATTAAACTTTATCCTCAGGCTTCATAGGCAAGCACCTTAACTGCTAAGCCACCTTGCCAGCCCCTGGGTGACTTTTTGTTCATTTCTTGCCTGTTATGACTCAAATCTCTAGTACAATGCTAAATATTAGTAACATGAGAGGATATTCTTGGCTTGTTCTGAATCTTAGGGAACAAGTAGTCTTTCAGCATTAAGTATATTAGTTGTTGATTTTTTGTATATATCTCATATATGAAATATATACATTTTATATTTGTGATAGTTTGAATAGATGCCCCTCCCTCAAAAGATTCAGGAATTTATTAAAGCTTCTTAGATTTCCACCTATTTGGCTGGAAGGGCAGATCCTGCAGTTGAGCCCTAAGGCATGGTGGTGAATTCCAGTCTAAAGATATGTAGTACCTGAGCTCTGTCTGGAGTTCTTGAAGTCTGCTTGCTTGTGCTGGTGATGGTGTTGGTTTTTCTCTCTGCATGGACCTGTGAAGGCAGGCCAGCTTCTTCTGCTATTAAGGAACTTCCCCTGGATCTGTAGGCTTCAATAAATCCCTTCTTCCATAACTGTGCCTGGTCTGGAAGTTCATCTCAGCAATGTGATGCTGTCTACATTATATATTCTTTTTATATTTACATTAT
The DNA here is from genome assembly GCA_036346955.1 of Dipus sagitta. Classification (NCBI taxonomy): domain Eukaryota; kingdom Metazoa; phylum Chordata; class Mammalia; order Rodentia; family Dipodidae; genus Dipus; species Dipus sagitta. The sequence continues at coordinate 159,746,610 of CM070770.1, read as the reverse complement.
ATATATATATATATATATATATATATATATATATATATATATGTATATGTATGTATGTATATGGTCCTTCATTGCATTGCTATGGTTTATTAGTTCATTTTCATTTTTAAAAATTTTATTTATTTGAGAGAGAATGGGTATGCCAGAGCCTCCAGCCACTGCAAATGAACTCTAGGTGCATGTATCCCCTTGTGCATCTGGCTTACATGGGTCCTGGGGAATTGAACCGGGATCCTTTGGCTTTGCAGGCAAACACCTTAACCACTAAGGCATCTCTCCACCCATTTTCATTCTTTTAACTTTTGTTTTTAAATTTTAGAGAGAGCACATGAGAGAGAGACAGAGAATTGGCGTGCCAGGGCCTCAGCCACTGAAATTGAACTCCAGACACTTGTGCCACCTAGTGGGCATGTGCAACCTTGCGCTTGCCTCACCTTTGTGCATCTGGCTAACTGGGATCTGTAGAGTAGAACATGCCATCACTCAAGCCCTAGTTCCTTTTCAGATTTTAATTTTGTATTCCTGGGATACATATATCCCAGGAATATGTATTATTATATTATTAACTTTTATTTATTTATGAGATAGAAAGAGGTGAGTATGGGCACACCAGGGCCTGATCTTCTGCCACTGCAAATGAACTCCAGACTCATGTGCCACTTTGTGCATCTGGATTTACATCTGGGTACTGGAGAACTGAACCTGGGCCATCCACCAAGCTTTGTAAGCAAGTGCATTTTACTGTTGAGCCATCTCTCTAGCCCTTAACTTCTATTAACTATTTTTTAACTTTTTCTTTTTTATTTTGAGAGAGAGAAAGAGAAGAGGGAGAGAGAGAGGGCCTTCAGCTGATGCGAATGTACTCCAGATGCACGCATCCCTTGTGGCACATATGCGACGTTGTGCACTTACGTCACTGTGCTTCTGGCTATGTGAGACCTGGAGATTCAAACACAAGTTCTTAGACTTCGCAGGCAAGTACCTTAACCACTAAGCCATCTCTCCTGCCCTTATTAACTACGTTCTTCCTTCCTTCATCCCACCTTGCCCAGCCTCTTTTTGAAAAATAATTTTTGATGGCTTAAAATTTTTTTTATTTATTTGAGAGAGAGAGGAGAGGGGTCAGCAGAGAGAGAAGGAATGGGAGTAGCAGGGCCTCTAGCTACTGCAAGTGAATTCTAGATGCATGCGCTACTTTGTGCATCTGTCTTTATGGGGGTACTGGGGACTCAAACTGGGTCCTTAGGCTTTGCAGGCAAGCGCCTTAACTGCTAAACCATCTCTCCAGCTCCTTGATTTCTTTATAGTCTTTCATTAATTCCTATCCCAATCTACAGTATCTCTCCTCTACTTCCATTGGATTTAGTCCATTCTTTTCTCTAAGACAGAATGGTAGCTCATTGATTTAAGATTATTGTTATTATTTTTGTTTGTTTGTTTTTCGAGGTAGGGTTTCACTCTAGCTCAGACTGATCTGGAACTCACTATGTAGTCTCAGAGTGGCCTCAAACTCACAGCAATCCTCCCTATCTCAGTGGCCTCCCAAGTGCTTCTGCAAATGAACCCTAGATGCGTGCACCATTTAGTGCATCTGGCTTTATGTGGGTACTGTGGAATTAAACACGGGTCATTAGGTTTTGCAGACAAGCACCTTAACTGCTCAGCCATCTCTCCAGCTCCTGATTTTTTTTTTCTTTCTTTCTTTGAGACAGGGTCTAAGGTGGCCTAAGTGACCTCTAACTCACTTTGTAGCCAAGTATGGCTTTCAACATCTGATCCTCTTGCCTGAGTGTTGGGACAGCAGCACCCACTCAGTTTTGTGCACTGATGGAGTTGGAATATAGGGCTTTGTGCATACTAGGCAAATCCCTACCAACTGAGCTAAAACCCCAACCAACATTACTTCATTTTCAAATGTTCATTTTTCTTAATAAACATTTTTATTACTTTCAAGTTTATATAGTTATCTGGCACAAGCTATTCCTACCATTCTTGCCAAGTACCAGGGCCTGTACTTTAATGAATAGATAAAATACGTAACTTTTTAAAATATTTTATTTATTTCCTGGAGAGTGTGTGTGTGTGTGTGTGCGAGAGAACGGGCACATCAGGGCCTTGAGCCACTGCAAATGAACTCCAGATGCATGCTTCACCTTGTGCATCTGGCTTACAAGGGTCCTGGGGAATTGGACCTGGGTCCTTAGGCTTCACAGGCAAGTGCCTTAACTGATAAGCCATCTCTCCAGCCAAAAATACATAACTTTTATTGAAGGGATGTGGATATTTCCAAAGTGCTCAAGTGTTCATTTTTATTCATATAAAAGTGTTTCCTGGTTCTCCTTTTGATTTCTTCTTTGATCCATTGGTTATTTATTGTTTGCTTAAACTATTATGCTCTGTTATTATAGTGTTTAAATTCAATGTATTAGCAGATTTACCAAATCTCTTGATTACTGATTTCTAATTTTTACTTTGTAATAGTCAGAGAAATTTATATTTTACTTTTAGTTTACTGAGGTTTGTTATATTGCCTAACATATGGTCTGTCTTGAAGAATGTTCCATCATACCTGAGAATAATGTGTCTTTCCAGGGGCATTTAAACCCACTCTTCTTTTGCCAATCTTCAGTCTAGCTGTTGGTCTATTAGTAAGAGTGGAGTGCTTAAGTATCCAACTTACCCACCATTTGTCTATTTTCCCCTTCAAATTTATCAGCTTTGGCTTTATGTATTTGGGTCCTCCTGTCAGGTAAAGGTGTTGTATTTTAATTCACATGGAGCACTGCTTTGTGCTCTCCTCTTTCTCTCCATCACTTGCTCCTCTTGTGCCATTCTTGCTGTCATCTCACTTAGTATGCATCACCAACAACTCAGTTCAAACTAAAGCCTTTGTCACTATGATTCACAAAAGGAGGTCAACAGAAATTTGTCTAAAAGCTTCAGGAAAGTCTAATTTACTGACTACAACCAATACCACCAAGGTGGTCCATTTCTCAAGCCTTCCGGTTTCCATGAAATGCTTCGAGGTGTAACAGGATTGGGGCTCATGTGTCAGCAATCTCAAGGTAAGCTGGTATCCATGCAAAGTACAGAGCATTCAGTCTTGGACTCTCTCCTAATTTTTTTTAAACTTTGTTTTTATTTATTTATTTGAGAGAGAGAGAGACAGAATGATGCACAAGGGCCTCCAGTCACTGCAAATGAACTCCAGACGCATGTACCCCCTTGTGCATCTGGCTTCCGTGGGTCCTGGAGAATGGAACCGGGGTCTTTTGGGTTTGCAGGCAAACACGTTACTGCTAAGCCATCTCTCCAGCCCGTATTCTTTTTTCTTTTTAATTTTTTAAAATATTTTGAGAGAGAGATAGAGAAAGAAAGAGGGGGAAAGAGAGAGATAGAGCGAATGGGCACACCAGCGCCTCTACAGCCACCACAAACGAACTCCAGATGCATGTGCCACCTTGGGCATCTGGCTTTATGTGAGTACTAGGGAACCAGGGTCCTTAGGCTTTGCTGAGCCATCTCTCCAGCCCCTCTCTCCTATTCTTATCTGAATCAGGATATGTGCCTAGTTTTCTAGAGAATCAGTGACCTCATCTGGTATGGAACGGGTAAAGGCAGCCTATGCCCAATAAACAGCATAAACTCCTAAAGGGGAAGGAGAAGAAATGTAATTCAGAACTGGAACAATCTTTTGAAACTCAGGCCAATTTCAGTATAAACTGAGGGTAGTCAGTAATGGATGGGGTTAAAGTCAGGGAAAATGAGAAAGCTGTTCTCCCAAACATAAGCATATTCATACGACTGCCTACTCAGGCTTACCCTCAAGCATTTTACTATTGCCAGGAGCTGTAAAACAGGAGCCAAACATACAATTTCTCCAGTCTCAAAACAGCAGCCCCATCCCCACCTAAAGTACAGAGGTAATGAATAGCTTCTTATCAGCAGGGCTTCTCTGTCAGGATAAGCAGTTCACCCTGTGTAAAGAAATCGGCTACAGAAGGGCATGGTGGCCCACAAGCCTTTAATCCCAGCACTTTTAATCCCAGCACTCAGGAAGCAGAGATAGGAGGATCGCCTGAGTTCGAGGCCACCCTGAGACTACATAGTGAATTCCAGTTTAGCCTGAGCTAGAGCGAAACCCTACCTTGAAAAAAAAAAAGAAATTGGTTACCATCTATGAGGCTACTTAAAGTGGCTAGTTCTATTTGTTTATTCCTCATGTAAACTAGGTGACTATTTTATTTATATAAGTCCATTAACCATTTATGGAAGTTAACAGAGAAGTACTATTTACTTATACTTACAAGAAATTCAACAGTAGCATTTTAAAAAATTCTTATAACTGGGCATGGTGGCACATGTCTTTAATCCTAGTACTCGGGAGGCAGAGGAAGGAGGATTGCTGAGAGTTTGAGGCCACACTGAGACTCCATAGTGAATTCCAGGTCAGCCTGGGCTACAGTGAGACTACCTCGAAAAAATAAAACAAAACAAACAAACAAACAAAAAAGTTTCTTATAGAACAGATCAATCTTCTATAAAACATAAAGTTATATAAAAAAGTATAATTAGGATTTTGTTAAGACATTAAACCTTTTATATTTTCTGTGATAAGAATAAAACTTGCCAGGCGTGGTGGCACATGCCTTTAATCCCAGCACTTGGGAGGCAGATGTAGGAGGACCGCTGAGTTCAAGGCCACCCTGAAACTACAGAGTGAATTCCAGGTCAGCCTGGGCTAGAGTGAGACCCTACATCAAAAAACCAAAAAATTAATTAATTAAATTTAAAAAAAGAGAATAAAACATGCCATGGCTGAGACCTAGCTACTTAGGAAGCTCAGATGAGAGGATTACTTGAGCCTAAGAGTTTGAGTTTAGCCTGGGCAACAAAGTGGGCACTGTCTCAAAAAAGGAAGGAAAAAAATAAAAGCTAAGCAGGGGGAGACTGAAGAGATAGCTTAGTGGTTAAGGCATTTGCCTGCAAAGCCAAAGGATTCTGATTCAATTCCCCAGGACCCACACAAGCCAGATGTACAAGGTGTCACATGCATCCGGAATTTATTTGCAGTGGCTAGAGGCCCTGGTACAACAATTCTCTCTCCCTCCCTCCCTCTCTCTCTCTCTCTGCCTGTTTCTCTCAAATAAATAAATTAATAAACAAACTAACTAAGCCAGGCATGGTTGCATACACTTTTAATTCAAGCACTTGGGAGGCAGAGGTAGGACGATTACTGTGAGTTCCAGGCCAGCCTAAGACTACATAATGAATCCCAGGTCAGCCTGATATAGTGAGATCATACCTTGAAAAGCAAAACAAAAGAAAAACTGATAAAACTTTTAGAATGAAAAGATATGCCTTTAAGTATGAGAAAGTACAGAACTGACAAGAGGTCTGAAGAGATGGCTTAGCAGTTAAGGCACTTGGCTGCAAAGCCAAAGGACCCAGGTTTGTTTCCCCAGCAGTCATGTAAAGACAGATGCACAAGGTGGTGCATGTGTCTGGCGTTCATTTGCATTGGCTAGAGGCCCTGGCACACCTATTCTCTCTCTCAAATAAATAAATAAGAAAATAACTGAAAGCCAGGTGTGGTGGCACACGCCTTCAATCCCAGCACTTGGGAGGCAGAGGTAGGAGGATCCTGTGAGTTCCAGGCCACCTTGATACTACATAGTGAATTCCAGGTCAGCCTGGGCTAGAGCAAGACCCTACCTCAAAAAAACAAAAAACTGACAAAAGAAAATGGTGCACATTAAGACTAGAAAGAATTATTGCCAAAGCACAACCAAAACCATGGTAGATTACACAGGTACGTACATCTGCTTGACCTCCTCTCCACAGTGCTTTTGCCAGTCTTCAGAGTGTCCTTGCCCGTGTGCTGTAATTTTGATTGCGTCTGCTGATGGTCATTAGACAACTTGCCTCCATTTCTCCTGCCATTCACCACCATGTTCTTGGACTCTCCCAACCACTTCATACCCGCAGACAGCCTGACCCAGGTGCATTTAGTCACTCTCTTCAAATCGCTCAGAAAGTGACTTCAATGTTCTCTCCTAGCAAAAACAGAACAGAACAGGGAGGTAAATACATGAAAGACTGCTAAACAGACCATAAGAGAGATACATATGACTAAAGTTAACTTAGGAATTGATGCCGCCCCACTTTATGGATTATCTTGTTTTTAACTTCAACCATACCATGTCATGCTTAGGACTAGAGTGTCCCAGACTCTAATGGTAGTGTAAACTACAGAAGGCAGAGCATTATTCTGTTTTTTTTTTTTTTTCCTTATATTTGAAAGAGTGACTGGTTCAATAAATATTCACCTTCAGTTACCAGCAACTAAGAATCACCCTGGCCCTTATGCTGATACCTAGTCCAGCTTTAGCTCATGTTGCCTCACTACAAAACCATCTCCTTTGTCCTAAGAAACTGACAAGCAAATGTAGCAGCAGAACAAGAATAAGGAATATGACGGATTGCACGTCTTTGTTTGCCAGGGCCTTTAGCCACTGCAAACAAACTCAAGATGTATGTGCCACTTTGTGCATCTAGCTTCACGTGGGGGAATCAAATCTAGGTCATTAGACTTTGCAGGCAAATTCCTTAAGCACTGAACCATCTCTACAGCCCTGCACTGTTTTTTTTTTTGTTTGTTTGTTTGTTTGTTTCTTTTAAGTAGGGCCTTACTCTAGCCCAGGCTGATCTGGAACTCACTCTGTAGTCCCAGGCTGGCCTCAAACTCACAGCGATCCTCCTACCTCTCTGCCTCCCAAGTGCTGAAATTGAAGGCATGTGACACCATGCCTGGCTTTTTATTGATGGGGTGTATGTGGATGGATGTGCACATGCCACACCACATGTATGAATGTCAGAGGAGAACAGGCACACTGGGATTATAGATGCTCACACTATAGCACCTGGCTTTATGTGAGGTATAGAGATCTGAACTCAGGACTCACACTTACACAGCAAGGCTTTATACACTGAGCCACATTTCCAGACCAAGATGTCATATCTCTTTGCTGTTAGTTTGAAGTCACTGTTCAAGGTATCTAAGAATCTAATATCCAAATATCAAGTGCTGCTCATCTGGAAATATCTACCTATTGTGCCTTCACAATAGTTGCAAGATTAAAGGATTACTATGTATTTAATAATGTAGAGGAATTTCTCACTATGTGAATTTTAATGAGAATTGAATGGCTTGGATAGTGGAGGATATAACCTACTAAGACCTTTGTAATAAGGCTATAATGGATTACTGCTGCTAATGGAAGGAGGAAAAATGATGCTTGTGATATCATACCATTAAAGAATACTTTAGTCTAAATCAGAAAAGGCTCCAAGGTAAGAATGTGCAAAAATACAGAACTTTAGCCAGGCATAGTCATATCCCAAAAAGCCATTTCAGCCTTGCACAATGTTGAAAGGCCCACTGATGTCAGGATACCTCTGTGGCCCCCTGGGCTGTGGGAACCCAGGTTGAGAATATCTGATTGGTTTGGGAGGCAGAGGTAGGTGGATCACCATGAGTTCAAGGCCACCCTGAGACTACATAGTGAATTTCAGGTCTGCCTGGGCTAGAGTGAGATCCTACCTTGAATCGCCCCCCCACATACACACACACAAAAAAAATCCAGAACTTTAGAACTAAAGAGAATTTAACATTTAAGATCAAGAGCACAAGTCCTTTAGTAGTATATAGATGAAATGGAGGGATGGGCATATGCCCAATGCCACATAATCAGAACAAAAATGAACACAGCACTTTTTAAAAATATATTTATTTATTTATTTATTTCCTTATTTGACAGAGAAAGAGGGCAAGAGAGTTGAGAGAATTGGTGCACGAGGGTTTTTTTTTTAATAATTATTTATTTGAGAGAGAGAAAGAGGCAGAGAGAGAGAGAGAGAGAGAGAGAGAGACCGCGAGAGTGCACCAGGGCCTCCAGCCACTGCAAATGAACTCCAGAGCATGTGCCCCCTTGTGCATCTGGTTTATGTGGGTCCTAGAGAACCGAACCGGGATCCTTTGGCTTTGCAGGCAAATGCCTTAACTGCTAAGCCTCTCTCCCGCCCCCGAACACAGCACTTTTACCCAAAGATCTCTCAAGTACATAAGACAAAGGACAATTCCCCTTACTTTTCACTAACACAATAAACTTTTTCGGGGGGTGGGATGGTGTGGTAGTTTGAATGTATGCCCAACAGATTCAGGCGTTTCATTAAAACTTGGATTTCCAGAGCCGGGCGTGGTGGCGCATGCCTTTAATCCCAGCACTCAGGGAGGCAGAGGTAGGAGGATCCCCATGAGTTTGAGGCACCCTGAGACAACATAGTGAATTCCAGGTCAGCCTGGGCTACAGTGAAACCCTACCTCAAACACAACAACAACAACAAAACAAAACAAAACTTGGATTTCCAGCCACCTGGCTGGAAGAGGTTTCACTGGGGACAATTCCTGGGGTCCTGCCTAAGATATGTTTGGACGCAGATCTAATTTCCAGCCTAAAGGTATGCAGAGTAGTCTGAGCTCTGTCTGGGTCCCCACTGCTGGCTGCTTGTTCCCTGCTGTTTATTGCAGGGTTTTGTGCTTGCTGATTGGTTTTGTGCTATCTTGTGGTGCTGGTTGGCTGGTGGTAGTATTCTCTCCACTTGGATTTGTGAAAGGGGCCAGTTTTTTCCACCATTATGGAACTTCCCCTGGATCTGTAAGTTTCAAATAAATGCCTTCCTCCCATAAACTGTCTGATTTGGATGTTCATTCCAGCAACATGGAGCTGATTACAACAGATGGTGAGGCTAGAACCCAGGGCTTCACACACTCTAATCTCATGATAAATGCATCCCTTTAACGATATTCTACACAAACACAAAGCAGCAGCTTGTATGTGCCCTTGGAATGCTGTATGCGGATCAAACAGGAATATGATTAGCAGGTAGGTGAGAGATAAAAAAAAAAAAAAAATCTGACTGATGTTAAAGACAGTTCTGTAACTGCCCTCTAGTAAGTTTTTCTCCTGATCCCTTTTCTATTTTAATTCACTGGGTGCTTAACTTTCATTGACATTCATCTTGTAGGCTTAAGCCCAGAGGAATGCTATTGCTTAAACTACAAGAAAGTGCAAGTAAACCAACATCAGACGTAGAGTATTCAAATCTTAGATTTTATCAAATTCATATAGGACCTTTAATGACCAAATACCTTGTGCGGTTAGACTTAGGAGAACAGGCACATAACTTCCAAGCAGCACACTTCTGAAGCACCAGGAGGGTTAGTATCAGGTCCCACTTACCGTTCTCTGGTTTGGCTAACTCCAGTAAGACCCAGGTTAAGTGTTAGGTCCTCAACAAAGTTTCCTTGAATTTTCCTACCACAAACCATCTGCACCTTTACTCCAAAACATAGGTGAGAAAGCCTTTATGTCACTATAGTGTAAGTAATCACTGAGTTCCTGAGGTCAAGAAACCATTTTTCCTGTCTCCAGTTCTAGCATCTGTCATAACACATGGTAACACAGTAGATTGGGGGCACTCAACTGTTGAGAAAGAGTAAATGAGGCTGTGATCTAAACCACATCACAGAAATTATATTTCTGTATTTCTTTGAAACTGTAAATTAAAGTGACTGCCTGACCTCTTAAAATCTTTCTTGCTGGGTGTGGTGGTGCACGCCTTTAATCCCAGCACTTGGGAGGCAGAGGTAGGAGGACTGTTGAGCATTCAAGGTAGTCTGAAATGAATTACATGTCAGCCTGTACTAGGGTGAGAGCCTAACTCAAAACAAAAACTGAAACAAACAACCTTTCTAAAGATGCCCATAATGTCTCAAGGAGGTGACATCCCTACCACCTGCACTATACTCAGTGTCTACTTCTGGCTCAGGGTCTACTTTAGTTATGTACCTTCAAAGGAAAGTGACATAAAGGAGAAAGTAATACATGTTTGGTTCTTTGAGAACTCATCCCCAGAATGCTCTGCATGACACACCATTTACAGGCAATGACTGAAGTCTTAGGCTCTTAGGAGTCTTAATTTTCCACAGTGATACGACAAAAGGTGTTAGCAATACAGAACAGTGAAGAAACTTGACAGAATTGAGAGAGACAAGAAACAGGAAGCTATCCACTACACAGAATCCTTAAGTCCAGCCAAGCATCCCACTCAGAAAATCCAATGATGAGCCTAGCAGCTGGTATTTTATTGAGACCTCTAGGTAGTGAGTGCAGGTTTCAGCATGCTAAGTGCTGCTCTCAACTACTATTCTTTCATTTTATCATCTTTGGGGAAAAGAACAGATGCTGAAAGTTTAATAAAAATCATGGATCAAGCCGGGCGTGGTGGCGCATGCCTTTAATCCCAGCACTTGGGAGGCAGAGGTAGGAGGATCACTGTGAGTTGGAGACCACCCTAGACTAGAGAGTGAATATGAATTCCAGGTCAGCCTAGGCTTGAGTGAGACCCTACCTCCAAAAAAAAAAAAAAAAAAAAAAAATCATGGAACAGAAATTAACTTGGAGGAAATAATATCTACCAACTAATTTTCCCCAGAAAACGTGCAACAAATCATTTCAGCAATATAGTCCCATAGTACCCAGATTGAGATCTACTCACATTTCAACTAAATGTGGAATGATTCAGATAGTAACAATTGTGTTTTTGGTCTTATTTTCATGCAGTCGAATGATAACTGCTGTTTGACCAGAAGGTCCCTTTGTTTATCAGGCACTCTTGCATTCTCAAGAATGAGGCTGGGCTCACTGGCATCCATGTTTGTACACAATATGACTTAGCTGATATGGCCATTCTCTCCATGTGACATGTATTCTAGTAAGAGGTAAGGCACAATACCTTACACTTAAGGGGCTGGGGAGATGAGAGCTCAGTTGGCAAAGTACATGTTTCTCAAGCATGAGGACCTAAATTCAATCCCCAAAATCCATATAAAAATGCTTAGAGTAGGTAGTGTTGAAAGAATGACACCCACGGTTGTCCTCTAGCCTCTACAGAGACAGACAGAGGGAAAGAGAGACAGAGGGAGCGAGTGAGAGACCTTATTTAAGCTTGCAAATAAAAATTCTACAAAAGCCGTTCTAATAAACTTGTCAATTTTAGGGGTAACCTGAGTTTTTAGCTTAAAATGAGTATGGAAGAGAGTGGGTCTACTCTTGCTGGCATAGTCTTCCCTAAAAGTTGCAAAAGTTAGACTAGCTGTACACACACTGATGCAGAGTGAAGAAAAGCTGAGGGCAGTTGATACAAAGTCCAAAGAACACAGACACCACACTCCCTACAAGCAAGGGTACAATAAGTCTTTGCCATAGAACACAGTGGGCACAAATGGAGATGCCCCCATGGTCATAGCTCAGCTGGCAGTATCTTAACTAAGTAGTAGCTGACGCTTATATTTAGAAGGAAAAGTCACCTCAATTTTATGCCAAAACTGGAAGGGAAGAATTTCAGTAGGGTTAGCCCTTAATAAGTTGTGGCACAATAACACTACATCTTTCTCTACTCTGACTCTGTGAGATGCCCACTCTACCTCACACACAGCTGGGGTACCAATGATTTGTTAAAGGAAAACAAGATTTTGCCCTCACCTGCGCTTATACAGGTATTCTATGAAAGAAAGTTAACAGTCTAATGTCAGCTGGAGAGAATAAAAACAGTTTATGTGGCAGAAGTGTTTCTGGTCAAGGGGTATGACGATGTCTCCTAAGAGAGGGGAAGTGGTTGGCAGTCAAAGTTGTACTAGGCACAAGGAAGGTAAGCACCACGCTCACACCAAGAGGCCATATGGCTGGAATAGATAAGAGGGGGCGGGGTGCAGGGCAGACAGAGATGCTGATGGACTTTACTTCCACTGACATGGAAAGCAGAAGGCCAACAGGATCCAACTGTGTTAAAAAACTATGTGAAGACCTCATAAAAACCTAAAGAGCAGTTCTAATGAAGCTACTAGTAATTTCTAGGAACAAGAGAAAGCAGGGTGATGAGATTATGGTGATAAACCAGACAAGAACCACTGGCTTGCAACAGCATGGGTGAAATGGTTGGCTTCAGGGTCTTTTTGAAGGTTTGATTGACAACACTTACCAACAGGATAAATGTGGGGGTAAGAAAATGAGGACTCGTATGTACCTCCACGTGGAAAAATGGAATTATTATTTAGCTGACAGAAACAATAGGAAAATGAGATTTTAGTAATTTCTGAGACAGCCACCAGTGAGCCAGTGGAGGGCTGAGGATATGGCCCAGCGATTAGAGTACCTGCATTCCCCAACATGTATTCCTGTTCTATCCCTTGAATTCAATCCCCAGATTGGTGCACAAACCAAGCATGGTGGAGGTAGGAGGGTCAGAGGCCTAAGGTCACCTTCTAACACAATGAATTTGAGGCCAGCCTGGGAAAGAAAATGAAAGGGAAGGAGGGAGAGAGTGAAAAGTGGGGAGGGGAGTGAGAGCCAGGTGGAGTAGGCAACTGACACAAGGCTGAGATACAGGGTAGAGCTATGAACCCAGGGTCACTGTGCTGATGGTATTTTAAGCCCTGGACTAAAGTTATCTAGGAGTGAGTATGTGGGTGAAATATGTCCAAGAACTGAGGGGACTTGCTAATAAAGTCAAGTTGAGGACAAAGGAGCACAGGAGAAGTAAGGAAGGAGGAGATAACAGTAAAATCAGGGACAGCAATTCAAGGAGGGGTCATCGTGGGTAGAGGCTACAGAGGGCCAGAAGGCAAGTGTCTCTTTTTCTTATGAGTCTAGACTCCCACATAGGACAAACCACTGGTGATGGAGCACTGGTCAGAAGTAAGTGCCTGGAGCCAGGTATGGTGGCACATTCCTTTAATCCCAGCATTTGGGAGGCAGAGATAGAAGGACTGCCTTCAGTTCAGCCTGTTCTACAAAGTGAGTTCCAGGTCAGCCTGGGCTAGAGTGAAACACTACCTCGAAAAACCAAAAACAGATAAATAAGTAAAAGAAGTACAGTGTCTAACATGGGTAAAATGTCTTGAAATAGGCACGGAGGAAGACAGGTAATATGGCATAGTGAAGAGGATTAGCAAAACAGAGTCAAGTTTCACATACCGGAAAAGATATATGTAAATTAAAACTCATGGGGCAGGGGATGATGGAAATAGATTAATCTGAGAACAGTATGACTTTTGAGAGCTTTTGGGGTTTGTGTTAAAGTTTTTAAAAACTAGGTTAGAGAGATGGCTTCATGATTAAAAGGCTTGCCTGCAAAGCCAAAGGAGCCAGCCAGGTTCACTTCTCCAGCACCCACATACAGCCAAATGCACAAGGTGGCGCATGCCACAACAGTTATTATATTCAGAGACCAGCAGCAGAGGTTCACTAACACTACCATCAATATAGTGGGATATGCACGTACATACACACTTCACTTAATTGTTCCAAATTACGGGGGGGGGGGATGACGACTTAGGACCAATGTGTAACACATTGGAAAACTGCTAAAATGAGAAATGCATTTAGAAAAGAAAATATGGGGCTAGAGAGATGGCTTAGTGGTTGAGGTGCTTGCCTGCAAAGCCAAAGGACCCAGGTTCGATTTCCCTGGACCCATGTAAGCCAGATGCACGAGTTGGTACAGGCATCTGGAGTCTGCAGTGGCTGAAGGCCCTGGCGCACCAATTCTATCTGCCTCTTTTTCTCTAATAAATTTTAAAAAAATTACAATATTTAGGGAATCGAGGGGAAAGGCTGAGCATGGTACTACTCTGTAATCACAGCAATCTGGAGGCTTAATACAGGAGGACGATCCATGCCAAGCCAACCTGGGCTACATACTGAGATTCTGTCTCGAGAGAAAAAAAAAATCCTAAAAACTATCCCCTCCAAGAGGAAGCTCCTGATCAATATCACACTACTATTTGGGTACAGAGTAGCCCACTCACTATGATCAGGTCCATTCCCCACCTGAACAGTAATTAATAGCTATCTTGGAGTGCAGGATGGCTCAACCAATATTTTTCAGGCTGGACAGATGGCTTAGCAGTTAAGGCGCTTGCCTGTTAAACCAAAGGACCCAGGTTCGATTCCCCAGGACCCATGTAAACCAGCTGCACAAGGTGGCGCCTAAGTCTGGAGTTCCTTTGCAGTCAGTGGCTGGAGGCTCTGGCGTGCCCACTCTCTCTCTCTATCTGCCTCTTCCTACCTCCCTCTCTCAAATAAATAAGTAAATTAAAAAAAAAAAATTCCAGCCAGGCGTGGTGGCACACGCCTTTAATCCCAGCACTCGGGAGGCAGAGGTAGGAGGATCACCATGAGTTCAAGGCCACCCTGAGACTACATAGTGAATTCCAGGACAGCCTGGGCCAGAGTGAAACCTTACCTTGAAAAAAAACAAAACAAAACAAACAACAACAAAAAAAAAACCACATTTCCCCTAAATGATTATAATCCATGTCTTAAACAATATATTATTTATTTATCTGAGAGAAAGAGGAAGGAAGGGGGAGGGAGAAAATGAGACGGAGGGAGGGAAGGAGAGAATAGGGCGTGCCAGGGCCTCCAGCTACTGCAGACAAACTCCAGATGCATGTGCCCCCTTGTGCATCTGACTTAGGTGGGTCCTGGAGAGTTGAACCAGAATCCTTTGGCTTTGCAGGCAAACGCCTTAACTGCTAAGCCATCTCTCCAGCCCCATTGTTTTTGTTTTTTTTTGAAGCAGGGTCTCACTTTAGCCAGGCTGACCTGGAAGTAATTCTGTATCCGAGGCTAGCCTCAAATCTATAGCAATCCTTTTACTATTTCAGCCTTCTGAGTGCTGGGGACTAAAGGTGTGTGCTACCAATCCAGCCAATCTATTTACTTCTCCTCAGAGAAACATAAAAGCCTTGATGATTTTACAAGTTTCAGAAGAAAGCAGTCATCTTAGGAAATGTGCTCAGTTCAGAGATGACTGCTTTATGACCAGCAGTGCTGGACCCTCAGCAGAGGTAAAAAATGTCTGGTAGGATTTTGAGTTACCAGTGTCTGCTGTTACAATCCTTTTTCACTTAAAAACAGAAATTTTTCCTTATTTTAAAAAATTCTGTCAGAAAAATGAAAACAGTGATTATGAATGACTATCAATTTTTAACAGAAATCCTCTATAATTACCAAAAATTCTTTAACAAGTTTAACACACTGAACTTGCATGCAGAGTTTACCTTAGAGAAATTATACAGGAGCAGAGAAACGATCCCCAAGTGGTTAAAATAGGAAACAACACACATTTTTAAGAAACAAGCTGTAGCTTGTTGGAGAACTTCTAGAAATTATTATTCAAAAAAAGGAAATAGAGCAGGAGAGATGGCTTAGCAGTTAAGGCGTTTGCCTGCAATGCCAAAGGACCCAGACTCAATTCTCTAAGGCCATGTGGAGTTCATCTACAGTGGCTGGAGGCCCTGGCATGCTCACTCTCTCTCCACCCCCTTTCTCTCCCAAATAAATAAAATACATTTAAAAAAAATTTTTTAAAGAAAGCAAATAAAGCTGGGCATGGTAGCACATGCCTTTAATCCCAGCAGTTGGAAGGCAGAGGCAGGAGGATGGTTGTAAGATTGAGGCCATGAGACTACATAGTGAATTACAGGTCAGCCTGGGCCAGAGTAAGACCCTACCTCGAAAAACCAAAAGCAAATAAAAGCATTCCAAATCAGCTTCGGCTAGAGCGAGACTCTAACCTCAAAAAAACGAAACATAACAAAAAAGCAAATAAAGCATTTTTCAAGCAATTTAGCTACCATTTGACAGGAAAACAGTTATTTATGCCAAAGTATCATCAGTATTATCTGTGAAGATTAAGGTTATAAAGCATCTTCACCTGGTACATAATCAACTTTTCAAAATGAGCATGTAAACTGGCATAGTGGTGCATGCTTTTAATCCCAGCACTCGGGAGGCAGAGGACTGTTGAGAGTTCAAGGCCACCCTAAGACTACATAGTGAACCCTACCCTGAAAAACAAAACAAACAACAAAAAAAGAGAGCATGCATTACTTTTGTTGTGAAAAATACTACAGACATATGTAACAAGGAAAGTAAGGCAGACCAGCCACTTCCCATCAAGGGACTCTGCCCATGGAGGTTACAGCCCCCTCTCAGTTCTGCCAGACCCCACTTCCCCAAACTCTTCTGTGTCTTTTTTCTTAGCTTTAACCCCTTCATATTTCTCCTCTTGATGCTTATTATAGTCACATGTACCTCTTTGTGCCACCAATTGATAACACTTGGTTTCCCCACTGAATTGGAACATAGCTGAGGTACTTTTATATCAATGGAATGTCACACAAGACTGGACATACTACAGGTTCATTCTTATCACACCCTCTATTTCTGCTTCAAGCCTAAAATCTACAGGTAAGCCCAACTGGTTATTTCTTCCAAATCTTAAATTACAAAATACTGCTCAAATCAGTCTTTATCAATGGCTATTATTCCAAGTCCATCCGTAGTCAAAACATGTCCAAGGCTCTAAGGACCACCAAGTTATCAGAGGCATTTGTGATCAATACAATGTGACAGGGCAAGTGCTCAGTTGCCAATTTGCTAGAGAACTACCATAAATTCATGCTTACTCTTGCTGTTATTAACACTGTCAACAGAAATAAATCTCCCTGAGAAGCGTGATGACTTGTCAGAGTACTCCCATGTGTGCTAGTGGTATGAAAGGAGGAAAGCTTTGGAGATTGGTTCTGTAAGTTCACAATCATGGCTCTACCTGCAACAGAGCTGTCACTGAGACAAGAGCCCTCACACTCACTCAAATGTTAAGCAGTACCAAGTATCAGCAAGGTAGCAAAGCACAGGTCTCTCTCCTTGAATGTAAAGTAATGAGAAATGTCCATGTAATTATTAGGGCACCATTCTAGCTTTTCTTCTCTAGCTATTGTACAATCAAGTTCAGATGCGTTTTTTTTTTTTTTTTTTCTCCTAAAGACATGGCTCCACACTCCTTTTATCTCAGATGCATTTTTGTCCTGGCCAATTCAACAACTCTTCCACACACCCTTAAGTGGTCACACCCTTACGGGATCACACCAAGGAAATAAGGCCTAAAGCCAAGAATATTTCCACAATGCCTCACTCTCACCTAGCATTTCAGGATAAAATGGCTATTTGAAATCCACCTTTCACCGTAAGTTGGCTGAACTATTCTGAAAAGGTTGAAAAATAGCCCTCACATTTATCAAGCCCTAACCTCTGGAACTTGTGAATGTTACCTTATAATAAAAAGGGTCTTTGAAGATGCTATTAAGGTTCTTATGATGAGGGAAATTAATCCTAGAACACTCAAGTGGGTCATTAATGCTATCACACATGCACTGAAAGAGGCAGAGGGAACCACCTCCATAGAACAGAGGGCAGAGGCAGAGACTGAGCAATGCTGCTACAGGGGAAGGAGGCAGCCAGCAGCAGCAGGCCAGGCAAAGGCTGGCTCCACCCCCAGCAAGCACAGTCTTGATGCTAAGTCCATGCTCAAGGGAACACACAATTACTTTTATGTCACCAAGAGTGTGGTAATTTGCTGCAGCAGCTATGGGAAATTACTACTAGAGACCATGAAAAGTAAACCAAAGTAGAAATCCTTACAATTACCACAAAACACCAGGGTTAAAATCAGGGTACTGAAATAAAACATTTTATTTTATTTTGGTTTCTCAAGGTAGGGTCTCAATCTAGCTCTGGCTGACCTGAACACACAGTGATCCTACTACCTCTGTTGGGGTTAAATGTGTGTGCCATGACACCTGGCTAAATAAAACATTTTAAAGTGTTTTTTTTCTCTTTGGCTATAAGTATGAGACAAATTATAGAGTTGTACAGATTTTGAAAATTAAACTGGCCTCTCAACCAAACACCTTACCACTTATGCACTCTGTACACTAAGCCAGATAACCATGATTCCTTAAGGAATACTATAGGACTGACATTTTCCATATAGCCTATGTAGAAAGAATTTTTTTTATTGAGCCAAACATTTTAAACAGCAAAACACCCACTACTGGCTAATTTATAATCAGACAGCTGCAATATTTGGCTGATAACCTATAACCTGACCTGGCCTATCCACCTCTCCCAAAGCCTCAGTACAGAGAAGACCAATTCAGCAGTTGCTTACACACCCACAGTCTGTGCTGCACCACAGCATTCTATGTGTGCTTCATGCCTCTGGCAGGTGTTTGTAAAATGAAGTTAATTTTTCTGAGGTAGGGTCTCACTCTAGCTCAGGCTGACCTGGATGGAATTCACTGTGTAGTCTTTGGTTGATTTGAATATAAAGAAACTCCACAAAAACACCTTCCCTAATTCTCACCTGACCCACATGCTTACCCAGTAGTAACTAATAAAGACAAGGATGCTTCCTTTGATACTGTTAGCACTTCACCTTTCTAGAGAAAGGTGCCACCTGCTGCCACAGGCCTGAAAGTACAGCCTGCACAGCTCCTGGTAGTCAATTCCTACTGGGCAAAGCACAAAAGAAGCATTTCAACAGTGGTTCTTGTTCAGGACTTTCAAGATTATGACTGAGTCTGCCAGGTGGTAGACTCCCCAAAGGAGCCAGTAAGGTGGCTAAGATGACGACTCTGCAGTCAAAATACCTGGAACCCACCCTAGCTTCATCCTGTACTTTCTGGCAATGTGACCAAACATAATCATTGAACTTCACTAACACTTTTCAAGTATGAAAAGGCCCATAGACTAAATAAGCAGAAATTTCTAATTAAGGCCAAAAGTTCCCATCTTCTTAAAATCAGAGCTGGGCATAGTGGCACACACCTTTAATCCCAGCACTTGGAAGGCAGAGCTAGGAGGATCACCATGTATTTGAGGTCACCCTGAAACTACACAGTGAATTCCAGGTCAGCTTTGGCTAAAGAGACACTACCTCAAAAAACAAAAACAAAACAAAACAAAAAACAAAACTGTTTCACTCATTTTTTTAATAATAATGACAACAAATTTGGGGCTGTAGAGATGGCTTAGCGGTTTAAGGCATTTGCCTGCAAAGCCTGGTTCATGTTAGACTCTCCAGGTCCCATGTAAGCGGGTTGCACAAGTGCACAAGGGGGAGAGCTTGCATCTGGAGTTCGATTATGGTGGCTGGAGGCGCTGACACAATAATTCTCTCTCCTCCCTCCCTTCTCTCTCTCTTGCATTAAAAAAAAAAAAAAAAAGAACAAATTAAAAGTCAGGCGTGGTGGCGCACACCTTTTATCTCAGCACCCAGGAGGCAGAGGTAGGAGGATCACTATAAGTTTCAGGCTGGCCAAAGACTACACAGTGAATTCCATCCAGGTCAGCCTGAGCTAGAGTGAGACCCTACCTCAGAAAAATTAAACAAAACAACAAATTTTCTTTTCAAGAGAATGAAAAGGGATTAGAGTTCTACCTGTGATAAAGAACTAAATACTAGGTTTGCTTTCCTGCTGCTCCTAAAAAGGTGCGGGCTTCCCAGATGTGTATGACTGGAAACCAAACTGCACCTCACATGCTGACACAAGATGCAGGTTATAAGAGAACTCAATTTTCTGTGTGTCTGACAAAACATTAAAAAAAAATCTGGGGCTGGAGAGATGGCTCAGCAGTCAGCAAAACCTAAGGACCGGGGCCCAATTCCCCAGTACCCACATAAAGCCAGATGCACAAGGTGGCACATGCATCTGGAGTTCCTTTGCAGTGGTTAGAGGCCCTGGAGTGCCCATTCTCTTTCTCTCTCTCATAAATAAATAAATAAATAATTTTAAAAACAGCCTGTAACTCCACTTTTTAAAACAACAAAGGGACTAAAGAGTGGTTAAGATGCTTGCTTGCAAAGCCTGATGGTCGGGATTCAATTTCCAGTACCGACATAAAGCCAGATGTACAAAGAATGTGTCTGGAGTTCATTTGCAGTGGCAGGAGGCCGTGGCATGGCCATTCTCCTTCCTTCTCCCCTCTCCTTGCAAATAAATAAGTTTTTAAAAATTATTTTATTTTTATTTATTTACTTATTTGACAGAGAAAGAGAGAATGAGAGAATTGGCACACCAGAGCCTCCAGCCATTGCAAATGCACTCCAGACGCATGCACCCCCTTATGCATCTGGCTAATGTGGATTCTGGGTAATCAAACCTGAGTCCTATGGCTTTGCAGGCAAACACCTTAACTGTTAAGCCATCCCTCCAGCCCAATAAATAAATTAAAAAAAAACAAAAAACCCTCTAGCCCAGTCTGACCTGGAGCTAGTGTTGAGATTAAAGGTATGTGCCACCATGCCCGGCAACATGCATTCTTTTGCATACCCTGTAAGTACCTTTTTTCTTGCTTATACAGATGAGAGGTTGGAAAATTTGCTCAACTATGCTCTACAAAAGACTCCTATAGTAAAAGACTATGAGATCAGTGGCAGAGGGGTCAGGTAAAGAGGAATAATTGCAACAATAGCAGTGAAGGGGAAGAGAAAATTTTTTTTAAAAATAATTTATATTTTTATTGACAACTTCCATGTTTGTAAACAATATCCCAAGGTAATTCCCTCCCTCCCTCCCCCCACTTTCCCTTTTGAAACTCCACTCTCCATCATATCCCCTCTCCCTGGAAGATCAAACCTTTAGTGTTTTAGATACAAGCAGCTTGGTGTGTTGGAGCATGCCTTTAATCCCAGCACTTGGGAGGCAGAGGTAGGAAGATCGCTGTAAGTTTGAGGCCACCACGAGACTACATAGTGAACTCCAGGCCAGCCTGGGCTAGAGTGACACTCTACCTCAAAAAACCAAAAAGATATGCATGAGGGGCTGGGGAGATAGCTCAGCAATTAAAGGCACTTGCTGGCAAAGCCTGTTGGCTTGGGTTTGATTCCATAGCACCCACATAAAGCCAGATCCAAAAAGTGGCACAAATACAAGGCATTCATCTGCAACAGCAAGAGAGACCCTGGCATGCACACACATACAGACATGTGCAAATAAATAAAAATGTTATTTTAGGGCTGGAGAGGTGGCTTAGCAGTTAAGGTGTTTGCCTGCAAAGCCTAAGGATCCAAGTTCAATTCCCTCTATCCAAGTAAGCCAGATGCACTAGGCAATGCATGTGTCTGGAGTTTGTTTGCAGTGGCTAGAGACCCTGGTGTGCCTGTTTTCTATCTGCTTCTTTCTCTCTCTCTCTCTCAAATAAATAAATAATTAAAAATATTATTTTGAAAAAGCTGGGCATGGTGGCACACACCTTTAATCCCAGCACTCAGGAGGCAGAGGTAGGAGGGCTGCTGAGAGTTCGAGGCCACCCAGATACTACATAGTGAATTCCAAGTCAGCCTGTGCTACAGCAGACCCTGCCTAAAAACAAAAACAAAAACAAACAAAATGAGTTAGATTCAGGTGGTGAGGAACAAGTTAGGTCAGAAATCGCTAGTGGGGGTAAAAATTTCAGTGCAGAAGACTGTACGACTGACTTTAACTCAGGGAACATAAAAGGAATAAGCTTGCAGGGAAGAGAAGAACATTTGGACTTCATAAATTTGGGAGAAAGGCACTATCCAGGTAAATCTGCTGTAAGATGCTAGAACTTAGTAAAGAAATAGAGATTGCATTAACAGAATTTTCCACTTCACTAAGACATTAACATTATGTTAATTCACTACAAAAAAGCCTTAAATTCAAAGAAACAAATTTAACCTCTGTACAGTGGGCACATACCTGTAAGTCCAGCTACTTAGGAGGCTAAAGCAGGGGGATCTCAAATCTGAGGTCAGACTGGGCTACACAATGAGATGCTATCTCAAAAACAACAAAGCAAAGCAAAACAAAACACCCAAGAGGCTCAGAGAGATAGTTACCTGGCCTAGCAATTCACTTTTAACAAGATACTGTGCCCAACAATACAAAAATATTCTGAGTATTAGCATGAGTAATTAAATGAAAGGAGAGGGAACAGGAAAGGAAATGCCAGCACCAGAGAGCCAGCCAGGTCTTGCAAAGCAGAACATTATCCAAGGTGAGTAGGGACTATGTGTGGTTAAGTATCTGGCTCAGGGTCCAGCACACAACTAACTGCTGGCAACCTGAAAAGCCACTCCCCTGGCACAGCAGAGATCATCTCCTAAATGGTGTTTTGGGTACCACTGTTTCCCTGTGACCCAACTGTGCCAATCATTTGCTGGACATCACACCATGTTTTTACACTACAGCCCTTTTAACACATACACATGCTGCCCTAGTGTACTGAGAAGGAGAACAAGTCTTGGAGAATTAGGAAAAATTAAGCCAGGACTAGGCTGAAAGAATGAATACTCTGGGCTGGAGAGATGGCTCAGCTGTTAAAGCATTTGCCTATGAAGCCAAAGGACCCAGATTCAATTCCCCAGGACCCACATAAGCCAGATGCTCAAGGTGGTGATTTGGATGGAATTCATTTGCAGTGGCTGAAGGTCCTGGCATGCTCCTTCTCTTTACCCACCTCTTTCTCTCTCTCATTAAAAAGGGGGGGGGGGCTGGAGAGATGGTTTAGCAGTTAAGGTGCATGTCTGTGAAGCCTAAGGACCCAGGTCCGATTCTCCAGGTCCCACGTTAGCCAGATGCGCAAAGGGGCACACACCTCTGGAATTTGTTTGCAGTGGCTGGAGGCCCTGGTGTGCCCATTCTCGCCCTCTCTCCCTCTTTCTCTGTCAAATAAATAATGTATAAATATAAAAAAGGATCATCTTTTGGGGAGTAAAAACTCTCCTGCTATCATCTATTTCTATCTGCCAAACAAATATTTAGAGGCAACTGGTTTGTCTAAACACTGTAGGCCCCTGAGTGAGGCCTGTTTGGTTTTTTTTTTCCTTAAATGACAGAGATAAGGTTTCCTACGGCTTCTCTAGCCCCAGACTCTACCTGCTTGTTGGATGAAAGAACAAGCCCCCCTCTGTTTCTCAGTGGGGGGAGCGCCACATTATGAAGAGTAGGTGGGTTTTCTGTTAATATACACCTCTCCCCACTATGTAACATAAGTATTTCCCTCAGAGATAATTAAGATGTAACAGATGTAGGCTGAGAAAGACTGCTGGTCTTTCAATTCCCAAGTACCTACAAAAAACCAGATTCAAAGCAGTGCAGGCATATGGAGTTTGTTTGCACCCCAAAAGTCAATCTCCCCCCAATAAAAACATTTTTTTAAAGATATAGCAGATGCTTCCCCTTGTTAGAGAAATTAGATAAAACAATTCATTTCCCAGACCTGGAATCCACTCACTTCCACATATTTATCAATAGCCCACTGGAAGCCGTCAAGCACTGTTCATGGTGCTGGAATGCAGCTGGGCCAGGAAACACTAGAGGGTGCTCGAGAACTTCTGCTTTTAGAAAAATCAGGCAGAGCTAGTCATGGGGGTGACCAAAATTTAAGGGAAGGAAATATGAAAAAAATGATTATGGAGGCACATGCCTTTAGTCTCAACTGAGGTAGGAGAATCACTGTGAATTGAGGCCAGCCTGGGCTAAAATGAGACTCTGCTTCAAACAAGCAAACCCAAACAACAAACACAACTAAAAACAAGGCAAAGGGGTGTAGATTAAAAGGCCCAGTGACCCTAGCTTGCATGTCAAGTCTGAGAGCCAACCCTAGTATTGTCCCTCTAAAGGCAAAGTTAAATACAGGTGCATGACACTGGGATTAGGTGCTGTACTATTTCACACTAACATGTAAGACTGAAGGCTCAGCAGCTCAGCTCAGCTGCCTCAATACTTAGCTATCATAACTACATACGAGAAGGCTAAAGCTCAGGATCAATTACTTTCCTGAAGTCAAACTCCTACTAGGTGACAAGGCTTGACCTAGCAGTCTGGGCTTACTTCACTATTAGAGCCATACCTAGAGGCTCATCATTGGTAAATGCTCCCCAGGTCCATGACTATAACTTTTTTTTAAGTGTTTTTTTTTTTAATTTAATTAATTATTTTTTGGTTTTTCGAGATAGGGTTTCACTCTAGCTCAAGCTGACCTGGAATTCACTATGTAATCTGAGGGTGGCCTCAAACTCACAATGATCCTCCTACCTCTGCCTCCTGAGTGCTGGGATTAAAGGCATGTGCCACCACACCTGGCTTGACTATAATTTTTTTAGTGTGCTATAAGGATACAGAAACCAAGACATCTGGCAGAGATGCAGGTGGCAAACAGGAGCCACACAAGGCTTAAGAACCAAGATTTTGAGCTGGAGAGATGGCTTAGTGGTTAACAATGTTTGCTTGCAAAGCCTTAGTTCTATTCCCTAGTACTCCTGGAAAGCCAGATACACAAAGTAGCCCATGTGTCTGAAGTTCATTTGTAGTGGCAAAAGACCCTGATTGGTCTCTTAGTCTCTTTCTCCTTGCAAATATATGTTTTCATTTTATTTTACTTATTTTAAAGAATCAATGCCGGGCATAGTAATGCATGCCTTTAATCCAAGAACTCAGGAGACAGAGGTAGAAGGATTGCCATGAGTTTGAAGCCAGCTTGAGACTACATAGAGAATTCCAGGAGCCTGGGCTAAAGAGAGACCCTGCCTTGAAAAACCAGGGAAAAAAAGAAGAAAGAAAGAAAGAAATTATGGAAAAAATGAAAGTAAAATTTAGGATTGGAATTCACCTCAGAGACAAATGTTTGGTCATATGCCAAAAACTGAGAATGGGACCTAGAAATGGCTTAAACAAAGCAACCTAGCAAAGACTGAAACAGTTAATCTTACACCAATGGTCATATAACTAGCTTGCAACTCTTATCTATATACAACATCACAATTTCATACACAACCCTAGAGTTACAGGGTGTCTGAGTTTTTCTTATACCCACACCACTTAGCCCCAATTGAGAGTCCTTTGGCACCACAGAAGGAACTTGGCCAAGTAAAATGTCATATAGGACACCTACTGTGGACATCATTCTTTCTTCTTTTGTGAAGCAAATGGTTTGTGGTTTCATCACTCTATTTTACTGACCCAGAACAATACAAACTAAGAACCATCCTCCCTCAAAAAAGTTTTAAAAAGTATTTGTTTATTTAATTGAGAGTGAAGGAGAGGCAGAGAGAGAAAGGGGGGGGGGGGGAGAAAGAGAGAGACTGGGCACATCAGAGCCTCTAGCTGCTGCAAATGCACTCCAGATACATGAGCCACCTTGTGCATCTGGCTTATGTGGGTTCTGGGGAACAGAACCTGGATTCTTTGGCTTTGAAGGCAAGTGCCTTAACCACTAAACCATCTCTCCAGACCCGAAAGTTTTAAAATGATAAAATCTTCTTAAAATCATTACAATTTTTAAAAACTTTAAAAATAATTAGAAGTTAACATGAATTTATAGAAACAATATAGGGTGATTGTTGGACAGATAGAACCTTTCTATAGAATGCTTGTATGCACCAGGCATAGCGGTGCACACCTTTAATCCCAGCACTTGGGAGGCAGAGATAGGAGGACTGATGTGAGTTCAAAGCCACCCTGAGAGTACATAGTGAATTCCAGGTCAGCCTGGGCTAGAGTAAAACCCCACCTCAAAAAAAAAAAAAAAAAAAAAAAAAAAAACTTGTAATGCATTTAAAATAAAGGTTCATGACTGAAATCTGGGAACACTGCTTTCGGAATGAAATGATATGCTTGTAACTGAAAACTGTGCTTTTTTGTTTTTTTGAGATAGGACCTTACTAGCCTGGGCTGTCTTTCAACTGAAGATCCTCCTGCCTCACCCTCTAGAGTTGGAATTACAGGCATGGGCAAACCACCATGCCTAACTTTGAAAAGCATTTTAATTGGACTAGGACAAGGGGAAATTCAGATCATACTAGTAGATAAACAGAGGTTAGATATTGATCTGACACCTTTCCTCTCACTGAATATGCCTAGTCTTCTAGGAGCATCAAATTACTAAGGAAAAAGCCCGGGCGTGGTGGTGCATACCTTTAAGCCCAGCACTCGGGAGGCAGAGGTAGGAAGATCTCCTTGAGTTCAAGGTCACCCTGAGACTACATGGTAAGCCTGGGCTAGAGTGAGACCTTACCTGGAAAAACAAAACAAAACAAACAAACAAAAAAGGGCTGGAGAAATGGCTTAGCAGTTAAGGTGCTTGGCTGCAAAGCCAAAGGACCACGGTTTGATTCCCCAGGATCCACATAAGCCAGATGCACAAAGTGGCACATACATCTGGAGTTCGTTTGCAGCAGCTAGAGGCCCTGGCATGCCCATTCTCTCTCGCTCTCCCTCTCAAATAAGTATTTAAAGCCGGGTGTGGTGGCGCACGCTTTTACCCTGAGACTACCCAGTGAATTCCAGGTCAGCCTGGGCTAGAGTGAGACCCTACCTTGAAAAACAAAACAAACAAACAAACAAACAAAAATTAAATTACTAAGAAAAAAGGAACTGTTGCAAGAACTACAGTAAAATTATTTGTAAGGATTTCCGTAGGGGGTAGGAGTAGTGTAGAGATGGCAGAATTTAAAGGAGGCTGCTACACTGTCCTCCTATTAAAAGCTCCCTACTTGCTGTCTAGGAATCCTTCTTTGTACAGTACATTCCATGGAACTCAGCCACTAAACTTGGAGGGCTTTAATTCATACTTCAGACTCAAGAGTCTTCAACGGAACGTATGTTTTTAAGACTCCAAAGTTGACAATCTAGCCAAGAAACGAAGTTGCTTCCCACACTGCTTGCCTTTATTATCAGCCAATCATTCATTTTCCCTTCAATAGTTTTAGTTTGTGCTTCCTGCAGCAACTAATTCCATTTTCTGCACTGACATGCCAGTAAAAAATAAGTTTTTTCCTAAAAAAAAAAATAAAACAATTAAAAACAAGGCAGGCCAGGCATGGTGGTGCATGCCTTTAATCACAGCACTTGGGAAGCAAGAGTTTGAGGCCACCCTAGGACTACATAGTGAATTCCAGGTCAGCCTGGGCTAGAGTGGAAATGTACCTCAAAAAAAAAAAAAAAAGGCAAAAAACTTAAGTTATATTTTACATATACAGCTAGACCCTGATACAACCACCTCATGCCAGATGCATCTCTCTCCATACTTACTTAATATGTGCCTTGTAACCAATAATGTTACCCAGTGGAGGGATGGCACATGTGCTCTGGTCTTACAAGTCTACAGTGTTCTAGGGTTGACACTGTCCTGGCTGACAAGGATTGTGGTAAATGAAGACAAAATTAAGTTCTTATGTGGTAACAAAAGCACTAAATCACACTAGCACAGCATGTATCTGAAGATACTTGGTCTGCAAGCCATGGGATGGGCACCCCTGAGACAGAGCTGCTCAGACATCACACACAAGTCTGTCACATAGCCCGACCACATATCCAGGCCCTAGAAACCTATAAGTTGGTGCTGAGGAAGAGGAAAAATCAGAATTGGGCTCAGGTTCATATGACCCAAGGGAGAACTTAAAACCAACTATACCCACCTACCCACAAAATTATTCTTACTCAAAGACAAACACACAGGATGTGTCCCCCACAGGCACACTTCTCACCTGCATGCTGTTCTACCCACCCTCTTCCCAAATATAACCTAGTGACATCTGCTACAAGTGCCAAGAGTTCAGAAGGTTCGTAGCCCAGTATGACACTGTGGGGGCAAGATAGCACTTGGGGTAGCAAGGAAAAGAGAAAATGAGTCCTCAGAAATGATTTTGAAAAGTCTGAGCAAGAAATGGAGGCCCACCCACCTCTTGTTGAAGTATATGTATATTCAGCATTTCACTCTCAAACTAAGCTTTAAAAAAAAATGCCTTTAGGGGCTGGAGAAATGGCTCAGCAGTTACAGTGCTTGCCTGCAAAGCCTAGCAACCTGGGTTCCATTCCCCAGTACCCACATAAAGCCAGAATGACAAAGTGGTGCATGCATCTGGAGTTTGTTTGTAGCAGCTGGAGGTCCTGGTGCACCCATTTTTTTCTGTCTCTCTCTGCTTGCAAATAAATAAATAAATAAAATATTTTAGAAGTAGTGCTTTTAAGTAACACTAAATTGATACATTTTGAAAAGCTACAGACAGACTTGATGAGTTGGAAATTTGTTAATACAAAGTATCAGTTTCATCAAGGGATAGAGTACCTGCTCCTGAGAGGGTAAGACAAAAAAAAAAAAAAAATAGTCTAAGCCTCAACAAGATCACAAGAGAGCACAGGGGAGTGCAAGCACACAAGCAGATATACAATGTAATGATTGCTCAGGGAACAGAGGAAGCATGCGCTCTCTCCTTGGGGACCAGCCAAAAGTACTGTATGCTCAAGAGAAGGTGCCAGGAGCAGGAACTCCTCTGTTGGGGCCTTTCTCAAGGATGGGTATATACTGGGGCAAGAGGGGCATGGGAATACCCTGAAGAAAGTGGTCAAAATGTACCAGACAATGGAAACCGTACACTAGAGCTTGGAAAAGGGAGTACAAGGTAAAATACTGTGGGTCTCAGAAATTCAAAAATCTGCTGGTGTTTCCCCACCTGCAAGATTAAAGCACTTGTGGACTTCAACCTGGGACTAGAGGGAACTCCAACAGTGACAGGGCCACAATGTACACCAAGTTGCCAAACCTTCCCTACACAGTGAAAGTGCCTAGGCAAGTCCCTCTTCAAGTCTGTACCTCAACAGGCACACATCATCTGTGGTTATTCTAGGCAAAAATGACTTCCTCCTCCCCTCTGAAATGAACTGTTTCTACTCCGAATTACCAAAAATTACAGATGTGCTCTCAATAAAAGACTGAAGGGCTGGAAAATGCTTCCTCTAACATTCCACTCAGCTGTCTTCCCACTCATAAGGCCACGCTTAACTGATCTTTGTGTCAAAATCGTTTATGTCTAGGAGGCGTCCTGTTCTTCAGTGGACTGGTAATTTGCCTGTGCTCCAGTAAATAATCCCCACCCATGTTCATGCAAGCAACCCTAATTAAGTGGGACGGACTCACACACACACAGACAGACAAAGTAGGAAGGGGATTCGTTGGGAAGAAGTGTTCAATGGGAGGAGGATAAGAAAGGATAATGGGGCGAATATGATCAAAACACATTATATACATATATGAAACCGAAAAATAAAATTTAAAAAATCCATAAACAAACAAAAACGTGCTTGAGTCTACGAAAGGTCTATGTAAAAAGAACTGCCACCGATCCAAATAGTTCATTGGCCCACTGCTCTAGAGGGCTCTCCGTCGGAGTGAACTTCATCAGTTAAGTTCATCAAAGAACACATCTCCACTTCCCTTCTTGAAGTTTATTTTTCCCCGCCCCCAAGTGATCCTAAGTTTCTGGTCCAGGCCGGACAAGTTTCCTTGGCCCCCCTTCCCCGCCCCCCAAAACAGGAGATCTCTCAGCACCCGGCTAAGCGTGTCTCCCTCGGTCCTCCCAAAAGGATCGCGTGTCCCACTTTGGGGGAAACACGTTTGTGGGGTGACCCTGCGGACAGCACATAAGGGGCAGCAGAGACGCGTTCCGAGGGACACTCGGGCCGAGACAAAACAACAACAGCAGAGAAAAAAAAAAAAAAAAACCCACACCGAAAAGTTCAGCGCGGCCGCGGGAGCCGATTGGGCGAGCCCGATCACGGCTGCCCATTGGCGAAGACGGAAAACAGAGTCCCCCAA
The DNA here is from genome assembly GCA_036346955.1 of Dipus sagitta. Classification (NCBI taxonomy): domain Eukaryota; kingdom Metazoa; phylum Chordata; class Mammalia; order Rodentia; family Dipodidae; genus Dipus; species Dipus sagitta. The sequence continues at coordinate 159,717,016 of CM070770.1, read as the reverse complement.
TCGCGAGCGACGGGGCTGTTCCCCTCGTGCGGCCGCGGCCCGGCCCCGACGCTGCCCGCCCGCCGGTCCGCCCGCCCGCTGCGGCGGCCTCTACCGCTCCCTTCCGGCCGCCGCCTCCACTGCAGGCCGCGAGCGCGCGCCCGGCCGCCCCGCTCCTCAGCCCCGTCCCGCGAACCACTCGCCCCGGGATCCGACCGTGGTCCCCGGCTCCTGTACGGTGGCCGCCGCGGTCCCCTCACACGCCTCCGCCCGCTCGCTGTCCTCGGCTCACCGCCGGTTCGGCCTACCACCAGGTCGGCGGCACATCTGAGGCGTCACTTGCCCGGATGTTGCGACCCGGAATCCCGCGCAGCCGGGCTACACTTTCTCGTACCCTCAGAAAATTAGTCACACGCATACATACACACACACACATACACACATACACACACAAAATAATACTAATAATTCCTGAGGAAAAAAAAAAAAAAAAGTAAACCCAAGATGGCGACGCCGACGCAGCACCGCCCGCTCCCTCCGCTGAGGAGGAGGGGGTGAAAAGAAGTCCGCGCCGGCCGAGGCCCCCGCCCCCACCCGGCCGCCACCGCTGCCGCGTCCCGGGCGACCGTCCCCAATCCCGGCCCGGGCTCGTTTTGCCCGGCCACCTTCACCCCGAAGATTCCTGCACCCCCCCCACTCCCCCCCAACACACACACACACACACACACCGGGCCTCACCTCCGCCTCACGCGCAGCCGCGGGGTCCGTAAGGCATCCGCCGGCTTCGGGGCCGCGCGTGCCGCGTTCTCGCGCTGCGCCGCGCCGTGCCGCCTCCGGTCCCCTGGCGTCCTCACCTCATAGCCCCGGAGCCTCGCTACCGCACCGCAGACGTGTCGCCGCCCCCCCCCCCTTTCGGTGAAGCCACCCGGACACCGCCCGGGCCCAGTGGAAGGACACGAAAATGAGTCCACGGACTGAAGGCGGAGGGACACCACGTCGGCTTTGAACGTGTTTTTTTTTTTTTTCCCCCTCTACAACCCCGGCTCCAGTCGCCGCCGTGACTTCGACGGGATTCTTCGGGAGGAGGCGGAGAGACGCCAGAAAGAATTAAGTTCCCCGCCTCCCCCCGTCACATACACACACACACACACACACACACCCCCGTCGCGGCTCCCGACGGCGGCGGAGGCGCAAGAGCGATTTTGGAGAAAACGAGCCGCGTCGTTGCCCGTCGCTTGGCTGGACGGCGGAGGGATCGCGGCGAGCGTCGCTCGCAAATCCCTCCGCCCAGCTTGCCCTTTAAATCGCGGTGGAGGCGGCGTCGCCGTGCGCCCCGCGGGCGCCACCTAGCTCCCCGCTCGTGTGTGCCGCTCGCCCGGCGCCACCCCCCCTCCGTCACCGGGGCCCGCCCGCCCTCTGCCCTCGCACACCTGTACCTACCAGGGACAGCTCCCGAGCTGGGCTTGCGGGGGGATGGAACGGGGAGGACGCCTCAAGCCCTGGGCGCCTCCCGGGTGCGCCGCGGGGAGGCGGCCCTGGGAAGGCGAGTTTCTTTGTTGTGGGAATGGGTGTCGCAGGGAGGGATACAGCCTTCAGGACCATGTGGGCAGCCCGAGCGTTACCACGCGGGAGGAGGGGAGGACGCTGCCACCCGGCCGTCCCTCGAGCACCGGCTAGAGTCCGTGGCCCTCTCTCCTCCCCGGGCTCTGCGGACCCGTGGAGGCTCAGCTCCTCGGGGAGCCAAGGCAGTTGTACTCACAGTGCCGGGGATGTGACGAAGCCCCAGCGCCTTAGATCCTCCAGTCGTGAGGGCTACAAAATGACACTTCATCTCTTACCAGGCTTCCATCCCAGGCCTCTTTAGGATAGCAACCCCTATTTCCCCACGACCACCACCACCGCCGCCTACACACACACACACAGAGGTGGGAGTTTTATGATCCCCAGTTTACACATAGGGAAATTGAGGCACAGACTGGTAAGGTGACTTCTAAGACAACTAATCAGTGGGGGAGGGGATAGCAGATTTCAAATAAATAATAAAGGTGGATTTAAGGTCCTGCATGAAGTGGAGGTTGGGGCTGGAGAGATGGCCTAATGGTTAAGGCCCACACCCATCCTCCTTCCCTCCCTCCCTCCTTTTTCCCTCCCCCCTCTCTCTCTCTCTCTCACTCTCTCTCTCTCTCGCTCTCACTCTCTCTGTCTCTCTGCTTTCCCTCAAAATATTTAAACAACAACAAAAAGATTTCATTTATTTAGTTATTAGAGAAAGAGAGAATGAGCACATTAGGGCCTCTAGCCACTGCAAATGAACTCCAGATGCATGTGTCACCTTGTGCATCTGGCTTATGTGAGTTCTGGGGAATTGAACCTAGGTCCTTAGGCTTTGCAGGCCAGTGCCTTAACCACTAAACCATCTCTCCGGCCCTCCCCCAAGATTTTTTAAACTTTATTTTATTTATTTACTTATTTTGGTTTTCCAAGGTAGGGTTTCACGTTTGCTCAGGCTGACTTGGAATTCACTGTGTCTCAGGGTGGCCTCGAACTCACAGTACTTCTCCTACCTCTGCCTCCCAAATGCAGGGATTAAAGGCATGTGCCACCACGCCCGGCTTAACTTTATTTTTATTTATTTATTTATTTGAGAGAGTCAGAGAAAGAAAGAGGTAGAGAGAGAGAGAGAGAGAATGGGTGCTCCAGGGTCTCCAGCCACTGCAAATGAACTCCAGACACATGTGCCCCCTTGTGCATCTGGCTTACGTGGGTCCTAGGGAATGTAGGTCCTTTGGCTGTGCAGGCAAATGCCTTAACCACTAAGGCATCTCTCCAGCCTCCAAGATTTCTTTTTAGTTTTTTTATTTTTATTTGTATGAGAGCGACAGACAGAAAGAGGCAGAGAGAGAGAGAGAGAGAATGGGCACAACAGGGCCTCCAGCCACTGCAAGCAAACTCCAGATGCATGTACCACCTTGAGCATCTGGCTTACATGGGTCCTGGGGAACTGAGCCTTGAATCAGGGTCCTTAGGTCCTTAGGCAAGCGCTTAACCGCTAAGCCCAGCCCCCCCCCCCAGATTTTTTTATAGCACTTATTCACAAGTACATTCCAAAAATACTGAGGTTACCTCTACTACACCGCCTACAGAATGCCATAGGAGGTGGGCACACATGGGAAACATTACCTGCCTCTAGTGGCATCTGCAGTCCTACATTGACCTTCCAGCGTGTGTGTAAGGCACACGTGCCATGGGCAGGTGGATGGAGGTCAGAGGACAACCTTGGGTGTTGGTTCTCACCTTCCACCTTGTTTGAGGCAGGCTGTCTCTCTAGCTACCCCTGCGTTTTCACCAGCTAACTGGACCTTGAGCTTCTGCAGTATTTATTCCCTTGCCTCCAACTCCCATCTCACTGTAGTGCTGGAATTATAGCAGCTGGCTTTCTGTGGGTTCTGGGGATCCAAATTCAGGTACTTATGCCTGTGCAGCAAGTGCTTTATCCACTGAGCCGTCTTCACAGCCCCACCCTTCAAGGTCTTGATGCTCAGACTCCCAAATCCAACCACATCTCAGGCAGCCTTTCCCAGCCCTAAACGTTCCAGAGCCCACCCAAACACAGTTGTGCACCACCCTTCAGATCCCCCCAATCACCAGCTCTGTAGGGCCCCAGCCTCCTAAGACACCAGCATCTCCGTTTATTCCCTGCCTAATGCCAAGTTAAATATTGTGGGCATTGCCTTGCAAGGGAGCAGGATGGGCCTCCAGCCTGGCAGAAGAGATGGATGAATGAACTCAGCACAGTCTCCTCCCAGCCTCCCCAGCCCTTAGAATTGCCTGCTGCTGGTGGCAACTGAGGAGCCCAGGGAGGTCAGGGCTGTTGGCAAAACTGAGCTGGACTCAGGACCTTGGTGGAGCCATGTTATGCTAAGGGCTTGGAGCCTTTGGGTGTGCTGATCTAGGAAGGATAGGGCTGGGTTGGCAGTGGGCACAGCTAGGAGCCGCCCTCCTGGGATAGACTAGAAATCAAACCTCCCTGTAGTGAGAGAAGCCAGCTGGCAAGAGGGGGCAGGCAGGAAATAGGTGGCCAGGCACCTGCTGGGTCCCCCACCCCACATGACAGGAGCCCTTGGCATTTATAATGTGAAGCCTCTGGATGCCCCGCAGCAGAAGCCAGCCGTAGAGCCTGGGCCCCACCCAGCCTAGCCAGACTTTGAGGGATTAACAACTCTAAAGAAAGACTGAGTTGGCGGAAGGGGCTCAGCCAGTTCCGAAGCACTCTGAAGCTGACCAGGAGCCAAAGCTCAACCCTGGCCTGTCCCCCAAGCAAGTGGTGCCCTTGCCAGGTCACAGGCTGAGCCGACATAGTTCTGGTGGCCCCAGCAGGCTGGCCTTGGTATACCCGGGGAGCCTTCTAGGCACTCAGCCTGGTGCCACCATCCTGCACTGTCCTCCATCCGCCCCCCCCCCCCCCCCCGCTTCTCCAGATGCCAGTTTCACTCAGTCCTTGGCCACTGGGGATTTGCTCCCTGGAATGCCATGCACACTGAGAGTGCCTACAGGTTGGGTTGTCCCTAGAATTCTAGGCTAAGGGTGGCTGCATCTTATTGCAAAGTGACTTGACATTTGGACTCTCCTCAGATCTCCAGCCCTGCCACAAACACAAGACTCCTAGGCTGAGGACAGATGTTTGAAGCTGGTGGAAAAATAAGGGGAATTCCTGGACATTCTGGGGGCCCTCTGAGAAGCTGGCTTTCTGGTCACATGTCTGAGCACTGCCAGTCCCCAATACCATCCTTGACTTCCACTTGCTCTTCCATTGTTCCCCTTCTTTGACAGATAAGGAAACCACCTCTAAAAGGTTCTATGATATACCCTGTCAACTCCCTCAACAGCAAACCTGGGCACAAACCTGACCTGGCTTTGAACCTCAGCTTGTGTGATGTTGGGTCAATGTTGCAGGACACTGCTGGGAAAGGTACGTCCCTGGAGCCAGCATAAATAATCTCGCTGATGGTTTTAAGATCATTTATAATGTTGGGGTGGGGCTCATTGGCCAGGTGGTTGCACAAAACCTATAGTTAGTTCTCCAATGCTGAAAAAATAATAATTTACACAGGCACACTGAGAAGCAAAACCCCTTCTTAGACACTCTTCTAGTTGCCCAGTTGCAAAACTCTGTTTTCCTTCTCCCTTAATTACATCAGGCATATTATTCCTCAGCAAATATCCCAGGTGGTCTAGCCTCCTATATCTTTAATAATTTATTTATTTGAAAGAGAGAAAGAGGCAGAGAGAGAGAATGGGCAGGCCAGGGCCTTCAGCCACTGAAAACGAACTCCAGACCCATGCACCGTCTTGTGTATCTGGACACAAGGACACAAGGATTACACAGGACCTGAGGAATCAAACCTGGGTCCTTTGGCTTTGCAGGCAAGCACCTTAACCACTAAGCCATCGCTCCAGCCCAGCATCCTTCATCTGTGACTTTATTGTTCGGGATTTCTCTCAGTTCTCTTTCTAGCCTTTAGGATTCTCCAGGAAGAGGGCCTTGTCTATCTGGTTCAGGGCTTGTCTCTCCAGCTTCTAGAACAGCCCCGGGGCACTGTGTGGAGGCTCAGTTCATATTCCAGGAAGGCAAAGAAGGAGAGAAGAAAGAGAAGGGGAGAAGTTATTTCAACCTTCCACACTTGCTAGAAGGCTGCGAGCTTGAAGGACTTGCTAAGTCCTTGCCCGCCTCTAGAACAGGGCACTCAAGCTTCAGTTCATGAAGCTTCAACTCCATCCATGCCTACAAGATGTGGAGCTTGTGAGTCCACAGGGACCCTGGGATGTCTGTGTGCAGTGTCCACCTGGGGCAAACAAATGGACAGGTTAAGTCCTGTGTGGCTGAGGGATGTCACTCTTAGGGGTTCCTCCCACATACTCTCTTTTATCCTGTCCCCTCATTAGTCACTTTTCTCATCACTGAGACAACAATACCTGACAAGGGGATGGAGAGATGGCTTAGCGGTTAAGGCGCTTGCCTGTGAAGCCAAAGGACCCAGGTTCGATTCCCCGGTACCCACATAAGCCAGAAGCACAAGGGGGCACATGTGTCTGGAGTTTGTTTGCAGTGGCTGGAGGCCCTGGTGTGCCCATTCTCTCTCTGTCTCCTATCTCTCTCTCTCTGCTTGCAATAAATAAATAAATTAAATTGAATAATTTTTTTTTTTAAAAAGACCTGACAGGAATCAGCTTAAAGGAGGATTTTATTTTAATTTTTGAATTTACGCTTTGAGGGGATACAGGCATGGAGGCAGCACTGTGGAACAGCTGGTCATACTCAGTCCACAATCAAGAAGCAGAGCATGATGAAGGCTGGTGCTCAGCTAGCTTTACACGGATCATGACCTCAGCCCATGGGATGGTGCCACACACAATTAGGGCCTCCTCTCGTCAATTAACCTAATCTAGAAACTCCCTCCCAGACATGCCCAGGGATTTGTCTCCTAGGCGATTCTAGATCTAATCAAAGTTACAATAGAGATTAACTATCACACTGGTCCCTACCATTAAACCCGGGCTTTTAAAAAATGATTTATGCTTCTGCTACTACTTACTAAAATTCACAGGTATACTCTAAGTAGACTGTTCTTTTACACACACACACACACACACACACATGCACACACTGAAGTAAGCACAGAGGACTGTCTCCATTTTCTATTGCTGTAACGAAATACCGAAGGCTGTGTATTTAATAACAAGTGGAGCTTATTTGACTCACCAGTGATTCTGGAGTCTGGGAAATTAAAGACCATGGTGCTGACATCTGATGACTGCCTTCTCACCAGGTCATCACATGATGAGACAAAGAAAGTGTGCTGGCTTGAATCTCTCCTCCAGATACTCATGACATCATGGAGCTCCACTCTCATGACCTCATCAAATCCCAGCTACCTCCCAAAGCACTCACCTCCAAAAACAATGGAAAAATGAAGCCGGGCGTGGTGGTGGGTGCCTTGAATCTCAGCATTCAGGAGGCCAAGGTAGGTGGATTGTTGTGAATTTGAGGCCAGCCTGAGACTACATAGTGAATTCCAGGTTAGCCTGGGCTAGAGTGAGACTCTACCTCAAAAAAAGAATAAATAAATAAATAAATGACAGATTACGTCCCCAATACCTAAATATTGGGGAGACACATTCAAACCACAGCAAAGGCCAACAGTATCAGAACAACTTGTTTCTTCAAAAACAAGCAGAGGGCTGAGAAGCCTAAGGATCCAGGTTCAGTTCCCCAGTACCCAAGCAAAGCCAGATGCACGTGGTGGTGCATGTGTCTTGAGTTCATTTGCAGTGGCTAGAGGCCCTGATGCATCCATTAAAAAAGAAGAAGAAGGAGAAGAAGAAGAAGAGGAAGAAGAAGGAGGAGGAGAAGAAGAAGAAGGGAAGAAGGAAGAAGAAGGCTGGAGAGATGGTTTAGCAATTAAGGTACTTGCCTACAAAGCCAAAGCACCCAGGTTCGATTCCCCAGGACCCACATAAGCCAGATGCACAAGGTGGCACACACATCTGGAGTCTTTTGCAGTGGCTAGAAGCCCTGGTGCACCCATTCTCTCTCTCTCTCCCTCTTTCTCTCTCAAATAAATAAATAATAAAAATTTCTTAAAAACAAACGAACAAACAAACAAGCAGAGCCCCATGCATACAGGAGGCTGAAGCAGGAGGATTGGTATGACGTCCAGCCAAACCTGAATTCTAGTGTGAGACTCTGTCTTAAAAGAAGGGCTGAAGCTGGGCGTGGTGGCACACGCCTTTAATCCCAGCACTCGGGAGGCAGAGGTAGGAGGATTGCCATGAGTTCGAGGCCACCCTGAGACTCCATAGTGAATTCCAGGTCAGCCTGGACTAGAGTGAGACCCTACCTCCAAAAAAAAAAAAAAAAAAAAAAAAAGAAGAAGGGCTGGGGGGCTGGAGAGATGGCTTAGCAGTTAAGCACTTGCCTGTGAAGCCTAAGAACCCCGGTTCAAGGCTCGATTCCCCAGAACCCATGTAAGTCAGATGCACAAGGGGGTGCATACATCTGGAGTTTGTTTGCAGTGGAGGCCCTGATGTACCCATTCTCTCCCTCTCTCTCTCTCGCATTCTCTCTCCTTCTGTCTGACTCTGTCTCTTTCAAATGAATAAAAATAAAATATTTTTAAAAAGAAGGGCTGGAGTGGTTAAGGTGCTTGCCTGCGATGCCTAAGGACCCAGGTTTGATTCCAGGTTTGATTCATAAACCAGATGTACAAGGTGGCACATGCATCTGGAGTTCATTTGCAGTGGCTAGAGACCCATCTACCATCTATCTATCTATCTATCTATCTATCTATCTATCTATCTATCTGCCTCTTTCTCTCTCAAATAAATAAATAAAATATTTTTAAAAGAACCAACCTTACTGGGCATGGTGGCACACACCTTTAATCCCAGCACTCAGGAGGCAGACCTGAGACTACATAGTGAATTCCAGGTCAGCCTGGGCTAGAATAAGACCTCACTTCAAAAAAAACATGAGGCCACCCTGAGACTACATAATGAATTCCAGGTCAGTCTGAGCTAGAGCAAGACCCTACCTCGAAAAACCAACCAACCAAACAACAACAACAAAAACCCAGCAGGCTGGAGAGATGGCATAGAATGCCATGGTGTGCTTCATATGCAAGCATGAAGGCTTGAGGGGGCCTGAAACCACAAGATTTTAAATCTCCAGAACCCTGGGCTTAGCAGTTAAGGTACTTGCCTATGAAGCCTAAGGGACCCAGGTTTGAGTCCCCAGTACCCATGTAAGCCAGATGCAGAAGGTGATGCATGCATCTAGAGTGCGTTTGCAGTGGCTGGAGGCCCTGGCATACCCATTCTCTCTCTCTCTCTCTCTTTCTCTCTGTCTGCCTCTTTCCCTCTCTCACTCTCTCAAATTAACTAATTAATTAATTAAATGTTTTAAAAAGGGAGAGCAGAGACCAGGGAATCACCTGGGCTCATAAAAATCAGCAAGCTCTGGTAAAGACTCACACTCCAATAGGAGTGGGAGGAATGGGCTGAGGAGATGGCTCAGAGGATAAAGGTGCTTGCCTGCAAAGCCTGGGCTTGACTCCCTAGTACCCACATAAAACCAGGTACACAAAGATGGCACATGCATCTGGAGTTGCTTGCAGTAGAGGGAGGCCCTGGTGCACCCTATACTACCTCTCTATCAAATGAAAAAATTGGGGGCTGGAGTGATGACTTAGCAGTTAAGGCACTTGCCTGTGAAGACTAAGGACCCAGGTTCGATTCTCCAGGTCCCATGTAAGCCATATACAGAAGGTGGCACATGTGTCTGGAGTTCATTTGCAGCAGCTGAAGGCTCTGGCACACCCATTCTCTCTCTGCCTCTCTCTCTCTTTCCCCTCTATTTGCCTCTCTCTCTCAAATAAATAGATAATTTTTTAATTTTTAAAAATTAAAAAAATTAAAAATTTAAAAATGGGCAGAAGAGGCCTGGAGGTATGGCTTAGCGGTTAAGGCGTTTGGCTGTAAAGCCAAAGGACCCAGGTTCAATTCCCCAGGACCCATGTTAGCCAGATGCACAAGGGGGCACATGCGTCTGGAGTTTGTTTGCAGTGGCTGGAGGCCCTGGTGCACCCATTCTCTCTCTCTCTCCCCCTCTTTCTCTGTCAAATAAATAAATAAATAAAAATATCTGAAAAAAAAATTTAAATGGGCAGAAGAGGGATGGAGCCAACACCTAATGTTCTGCAAGTGAGTGTGAGTGCATGGGGTGCTGCAAGGGCACCACACACATACACACACCACATTACACACACACATTGAAAAGATTGCTTAGAGTTTAAGGAGCTTGCCTGCAAAGCCAAAGGACCCAGGTTTGATTGCCAGTGCCTACATAAGCCAGATGGACAAGGTGGCACATACATCTTGAGGTTGTTTGCAGTTGTTACAGGCCCTGGCATGCCCATTCTCTCTACCTATCTGCCCCCACCTTCAAATAAGTAAATAAAATATATTTTTTTTAGAGTTACAGAAAATTTATTTATACAACTAATTGGCTTTTTTTTCAAGTTTTTTTTCTTTTCAAATTTTTAAATAAAATATTATTTTTAAAAAAGAACCAAGGGTTGAAGAGACAGCTTAGCGGTTAAGGCACATACCTGTGAAGCCTAAGGACCCAGGTTCAATTCTCCAGGTCTCACCCAAGCCAGTTGCACATGGTGGCACATGCGTCTTAAATTTGTTTGCAGTTAGCCGGGCGTGGTGGCGCACGCCTTTAATCCCAGCACTCGGGAGGCAGAGGTAGGAGGATTGCTGTGAGTTCAAGGCCACCCTGAGACTCCATAGTGAATTCCAGATCAGCCTGGGCTAGAGTGAAACCCTACCTCAAAAAAAAAAAAAAAAATGCTTGCAGTGACTAGAGGCCCTGGCACACCTGTCTCCCCCTCCTCCTCTCTGTCTCTAATAAATAAATAAATAAAAATCTTAAAAACACCAACCAGGACTGTGGAAGCAGTTCAGTTGGCAAAGTGTTTGCCTTGGAAGCATGCAAACCTGCTGGGCGTGGTGGCACACGCCTTAATCCCAGCACTCAGGAGTCAGAAGTAGGAGAATTGCCATGAGTTTGGGGCCACCCTGAGACTACATAGTGAATTCCAGGTCAGCCTGAGCTACAGCAAGACCCTACCTCAAAAAAAAACAAAAACAAACAAACAAACAAACAAACAAAAAACCTGAACCACATCTAAAATTTTTTTAATTTTTTAAACAATTTTATTTATTTACTTATTTGAGTCAGAGAGAGACTGAGATAGAAATAGGCAGGTAGAAGGTAGAGAATCTAGCCTCTGCAAACAAACTCCAGATGCGTGTGTCCCCTTGTGCATCTGGCTAACATGGGTCCTGGGGAATTGAATCTGGGTCCTTTGACTTTGCAGGCAAATGCCTTAACCTCTAAGCCATCCCTTCAGCCCCTGAACCACATTTTAAAAGTTAGATGTGAGCTGGGCATGGTGGCACACGCCTTTAATCCCAGCACTCAGGAGGCAGAGGTAGGAGTATTGCCATGAGTTCAAGGTCACCCTGAGAATACGTAGTGAATTCCAGGTCAGCCTGAGCTAGGGTGAGACCCTACCTCAAAAAAACAAAAAGCAAAAAACCAAAACAAGACAAACGTTAGATGTGTTAGCACATGTTTGTAATCTCAGAGCTGGGGAAGCAGAGGCAGGAGGATCCCCAGGGTTGGTGACCAGCCAGTCTAGCCTACTTGATGAATTCCAGGCCAATAAGGTCTTCTCACAAAGGTGTGCCTGAGGATGGCACCCAAGGTGGTCCTTGGACTTCCACAGGCACACATGGGTGTGTGCACGTGGACATATACACAATAACCAATCAGACCAAAAAAATAAAAGCAGCTCTTCATTTTATTATTTTTTCTTTTTTTGGTTTTTCAAGGTAGGGTCTCACTCTAGCCCAGGCTGACCTGGAATTCACTATGTAGTCTCAGGGTGGCCTCGAACTCATGGTGATCCTCCTACCTCTGCCTCCCGAGTGCTGGGATTAAAGTCATGTGCCACCATGCCAGGTTCATTGTTTCTTTTAAAAAATTTTTTTGAATTTATTTATATTTGAGACAAAGGTAGTGAGAGAGAGAATGGGCACACTAGGGCATCTAGCCACTGCAAATGAACTCCAGACGCTTGTGCCACCTTGTGCATCTGGCTTACATGGGACCCGGAGAATCGAGGCTGGGTCCTTAGGCTTCACGGGCAAGTGCCTTAACCGCTAAGCCATCTCTCCAGCCCTCATTATTTTTTTTTATATAATTTCAGATACATAGACGTTTCAAATACATCACACAGAATCTTTCGGGTTGTCTGACTATAAGTCCATGGATGCTCCATTATCTCCACATAGTTTCAGGCATGTTTCCTTCCATCTAGGACATGGTGTTAATTTTCTCCTTACTGTGACAGAATCCTTGACAGAAACAAGAAAGAAACAGAAACATGGGTCCTGGGGAATTGAACCTGGGTCCTTTGGCTTTGTAGGCAAATGCCTTAACCTCTAAGCCATCCCTCTAGCCCCTGAACCACATTTTAAAAGTTAGATGTGAGCTGGGCGTGGTGGCGCACGCTTTAATCCCAGCACTCGGGAGGCAGAGGTAGGAGGATCACCATGAGTTTGAGGCCACCTTGAGACTCCATAGTGAATTTCAGGTCAGCCTGGGCTAGAGTGAGACCCTACTTCAAAAAAACAAAAAAGAAACAAGAGAGGAAGGATTGATTTTGGCTCATGACTCAGGGGACACAGGCAGGGAAAGCATGGTGGGGACTGACTGACTCCCGCCTGTGGCATGGGATTGTATATCTCAGGGAATCAGGAAGCAGAAAGCCACAGACCAGAGCAGAAATTGTTTGATTTCAATTATACGATGTCCTAGAACATAAAAGCCTAATCTAGGGGAAAGAAATCTGAAGAGGCATTTGCACCCTGGCGGGTGGCTTGCCTACATTTGGCGACAAGACTTTATAGTGAAGTGGAAATGCCTTTGAGCACTATAGCTGTAAGTCTAAGTGCCGTGCAAATTACTGCATGTGAATTATGCGCTCAAGAAAAGTGGGGGGGAAATGAACCTAACTTCTGTTTAATGAGGACATCTTCAGTTTTTCCATGATTTGTCTTTGAGTAAGTAAGTTTTGCAAGAGTTTTTTTCTTGGGTGTTTCCTGTTTTTGCTTTTGGGACTGACTCAGGTTCACAGCACTGGCTCCAGGTTCAAAGCGAAACGACTGAAGCATCAGGGCACTGTTGGAGCCAGTTACCACTGAGTGAGATTTAATTTTTAAATATGTTAGTTATTCATTTATTTGCAAGGAGAGAGAGAAGAGAAAGAGAGAGAGAGAGAGAGAGGGAGAGGGAGAGAACGGGAATGGGCATGCCAGGGCCTCTAGCCACTGCAAATTAACTCCAAATACATGCACCACTTTTTAAAAAATATTTTATTTAGGCCTGAAGAGATGGCTTAGCAGTTAAGGCACTTGCCTGCAAAGCCAAAGGACTTAGGTTCAATTCCCCAGGACCCATGTAAGCCAGATGGACAAGGCAGTGCATGCGTCTGGAGTTTGTTTGCAGTGACTGGGGGCTCTGACACACCCATTCTCTCTGTGTCTCTTTCTCTCTCTCTCTCCAATAAATAAAATAAATAATATATTAAAAAATATTTTATTTGCCAGTGTGGTGGTACACGCCTGTAATCCCAGCACTCGGAGGCAGAGGTATGAAGATTACCATGAGTTCGAGGCCACAGAAGAGGGACAGAGAACGGGTGCACCAGGGCCTCCTGCCACTACAAACTCCAGATGCATGTAGCACTGTGCATCTGGCTTTACACGGGTACTGGGAAACGAACCCCAGGCTTTGCAGACAAGTGCCTTAACCACTGAACCGCCTCTCCAGATCCTGAGTGATATTTAAAGAGTGGAGAAAAACTGTTCTGGAACCTTTGACAACCATGTGAAACTCCCCTTGGGCTGCCTCATTGCTGCTGCCTGGACTGGTCCCTGGCTGGTTCTGAGGTGACCCTATGAATGTCTTCTGTAGAACCACCCTATCCTCTATCTCAGGATGGTCCTTACACGACGTTGTTCCCATAGAGAACCTCTGGTCATGCTGGTAACCACAGAGTTCAGGGCCTTTGATATGCCCAGTGGTTCCTATGGTCATGTGTCCAGGCTGGCTGATACCAGCTGGCTGGGTCATTCCAGCTTTTTGTTGTTGTTGTTTGCTTTTGTGTTTTTTTGAGGTAGAATCTCACTCGAGTCCAGGCTGACCTGGAATTCACTATGGCAGCCTGGATTCATGGCAATCCTTGTACTTCTGCCTCCCAAATGCTGGGATTAAAGAGAGGCGCTACCACCGGGCGTGGTGGTGCACGCCTTTAATCCCAGCACTCGGGAAGCAGAGGTAGTAGGATCGCTGTGAGTTCGAGGCCACCCTGAGACTCCATAGTGAATTCCAGGTCAGCCTGAGCTAGAGTGAGACCCTACCTCGAAAAACAAACAAACAAACAAAACAAAACAAAAAAAACAAAAAAAAGAGAGGCGCTACCATGCCTGGCTTCTCTTTTTTTTTTTTTATTTTTTTTGGAAGTAGGGCCTCCATCTAATCCCAGCTGACCTGGAATTCACTTTGTAGTCCCAGGCTGTCTTTGAACTCACAGAGATACTCTGACTTCTGCCTCCCCAGTGCTGGGATTAAAGGCTTCTGCCACTGTGGTGGTTTGATTCAGGTATCCCCCATAAATTTAGGTGTTCTGAATGCTAGGTCCCGAACTGATGGCAACTTGGGAATTAATGCCTCCTGGAGGCAGTGTATTGTTGGGGGCAGGCTTATGGCTGTTATATCCAGCTTCCCCATGCATTTGGCATACTCTACCGTTGCTGTTGTCCACCTGATGTTGGCCAGGAGGTGACGTCCACCCTCTGCTCACGCCATCGTTTTCCCCTGCCATCAAGAGCTTCCCCTCAAGTCTGTAAGCCAAGATAAACCTTTTTTCCCCCAAAAGCTGCTCTTGGTTGGGTGTTTTCTGCAACAGCCACCATGTCAGGCCGCATCTTTCCTTTTATTGAAAAATTTCATAAATGAACGTGTTGTAATTTGGTTATAATCCCCTCCCATTACCTACTTTTGTCTCCCCTCCCACATGCAGTCCTACTGAACTTTCTCCTCTTTCCAGTCCTTCTGTTTTGCAGGAAAATGGATGGATCTGGAAAGGATTATACTAAGTGAGGTAACCCAGGCCCACAAGGCCAAATGTCACATGTTCTCTCTCATATGTGGATCCCAGCTACAAGTGATTGGACTTCTGTGTGAGTAGGAAGAAAACTCAGTAGCAGAGGCCAGTAAACTAGAAAGGAGATATAAAGGGAATAGAAAAGGTGGGGGTGTGGACCTAATAGGATGGTATTGTATATATGTAAGTAGAAGAACAGATTAATGGGGGTGAAAAGGCCTAAGTGAGGTCAGGGGAACAGACTGAATAAAGGAAAGGTGGAGATAGGGCTAATCACGATCTAAGAGAATACAAATAAGTCATATGGAAACCTACTTTTTTGGACAATGAAACTCTCAAAAGCCATAGATTGTTACTAGAAAATTTTCAGTGCCAGGGATAGGATACCTTCCAGTGAGTTGTTGGCCAGGGAGATCCTGATGCCCCCAAAACATTACAGACCATTGCTGAGGCTCTTGGTTTCCCACCAGGAATAGATGGTAAGACCCTATTGCTGAAGATTCCACATAATTGGGTTGTAACGTCACTGAGAAATCAAACTGGAGCTGATCTGAAAACCTCCTCCATGTAGACCAGCTGACAGAAAGCTGGAAAAAGCCATGCTGCATGCAGTTCAATGGGAGAGAGAGAAAGCACAAGTGAAGATATTCAACAGTGGCCAAATGAGCCAGCGGGTGCAATACTGGCATGTCTGTTATGGGGGAAACCAAACTTCCAAGGCTCAGGGTCCATTGCAGAAGAGGTAGCGGAAAGGTTGTAAGAGCCAAAGGAAGGGTAGGACTCCTTACAATGTGCTCCCCCCAGACACAAAATGGCCTGGATATCCATGACCTCACCATGCTTGACACTACTTACACAAGACCATCATAACAGGAGGAAAAGATGATGACATCAAAATAAAAGAGAGACTGATTGAGGGGGGGAGGGGATATGATGGAGAGTGCAGTTTCAAAGGGGAAAGTGGGGGGAGGGAGGAAATTACCATGGGATATTGTTTACAATCATGGAAGTTGTCAATAAAAAAAAAATAATAATAATACTATAAAAAATAAGAAGAGGAGAACCAGGTGTGGTGGTGCACATCTTTAGTTCCAGCACTTGGGAGGCAGAGGTAGGAGGATTGCCAAGAGTTCAAGGCCACCCTAAGACTGCATAGTGAGTTTCAGGTCAGCCTCAGCTAGAGTGAGACCCTACCTCGAAAAAAAACAAAAAAAGGAAGAGGAAGAAAAGGAGGTAGAGTGGAGAAGGACAGATGAGATAAATGAGGTGAGCTAGGCATGGTGATACATGTCGGTAATCCTACCATTTGAGAAGCCGATATGGGACGATCATGAGTTCAAGGCCAGCCTGGACTACATCATGAGCTACATCAGCAAGACCCAATTTCAAGTAGTCAGTTGATCACTTGAAGATGAGATGAGACTCAAAACTCATCAAAGTGCTGAGAATAAGAGCCTGTTGAGAGCTCAGCAGTAATTTAGACATCTTGATCACTCCCTCCAAGGCTCTAACATCACAGGAAGAGGGGGCAGAAAGAATGTAAGAGCCAGAGGTTGGTGAGGAGAACTCTGGGACACTGTTCTCCAGACATGAAGTGACTGCTGCATTCCTGACCTCATAGTGGATGTTGGCTGTTGTTACGTCTGCAAGACCTGAACAGTTCTGACCCCATCAACATTTTGACATGGGTGATGGAGGTGGGAAAAAAAAAAGACATCAACATTTGGTTTTTCGGGGCAGGAGGGTCTCACTCGGGCCCAGGTTGACCTGGAATTCACTAGGTAATCTCAGGGTGGCCTCGAACCCACACCATCCTCCTACCTCTGCCTCCTAAGTGCTGGGATTAAAGACGTATGCCACCACACTGCCTTTTTTTTTCTTCTTGCTTTTTGTTTTGATGTTTAATTTATTTGCATGTGTGTGTTGTATGGCTTGGGAATTGAACCCAATCTGTCAAGCTTTATGAACAAACACCTTTAGCCACCAAGCCATCTTCCCAGCTTCTCTTCTTACTTTTGCCTCCTCTCGGTGGGTGTTCACACACAGTCCAGCAAGCTTTGTCCTTCATACCCACTCCTGTGATGATGATCTACCTGCCTGTACTCTGTGTCCCAGACTTCTAAACCTTCTCCTCCCAGGCCTCAGATCAGTCAGCCAAGCCACTCATCATCACTGCCCACAAGTCTCTATTTTCTAGCAGAGGGACAATGCACTATATCCACTGGATACCAAATAATGACCTTGGTAGTAGACACAGTGGCCCAGCAGGAGAGTGCAGACAGACAAGAGGGTGCGGGACCACGTGCTCAGGAAGGTTCAGATCAAACAGATGGACGAATGGAGGGTCGTGAAGAAGCTCCCAAGCCTGCTCATGAATTGCAGGTGCCAACCTTGCCCCGCTCCCTTCTCACTTGTGCTGAAGACACTGGATCATTTTAAAAAATATTTATTTATTTGAGAAAGAGAAAGAGGGAGGGAGAGAGATAATGGGTAGACCAGGCCCTCTAGCCAATGCAAACAACTTCAGACGCATGTGCCACCTTGTGCATCTGGCTTATGTGGGTACTGGGGAATTGAATCTGGGTCCTTAGGCTTTGCAGGCAAGTGCCCTAACTGCTAAACCATCTCTCCAAGCCCATTTTTATTTTATTTGCTTATTTGCAAGGAGAAAGACAAAGAGAGGCGGGGGGGGAGTGGAGAGAGAGAGGATGGGTGCGCCAGAGCCTCTAGCCACTGCGAACAAACTCCAGACACATGTACCACTTTGGGCATCTGGCCCTACGTGGGCATTGGGGAATCAAACCTGGGTCCTTAGGCTTTGCAGGCAAGTGCCTTAACAGCTGAGACATCTCTCCAGCCCACCCTGGATCATTTATTGAAAATATTTTTATTTATTTGCAAGGAGAGAAAGAGAGAGAGAGAGAATGGGCATGTCAGGGCCTCTTGCCACTGAAAACAAACCCCAGACCCATGTACCACTTTTTGCATCTGGCTTTATGTGGGTCCTGGAGAATTGAATCTAGGCCATCAGGCTTTGCAAACAAGCTCTTTTAGCCACAGAGCCATATTCCCAGCACAAGACCCTGGATCTTATGCCAAGGATGAAGCTGGGCAACATGATGCAATTTGGAGGATAAGGTTTTATTTTTGTACACTTCCAAACGTGCAAGCAAAATTGCCAAGAACAGTGTAAGAAATTCCCGCATACATGTTATTCCTTATCCATGGCAGTTTCAGGGAGGCAGTGGATTCTGAGCCATTGCTCTTAGAGGAAACACGTGGTTAGGTTCCCGCAAGCCTCCTGCTGTAACATTTTATTCACCCATCAATACATAATCTTGTTCCCATGTGCTTTTGCTTAAGGACAATTTAATACACATTGTTGATCAATTAACACTGGTATCATGGCCAGCAGGACTACAACTTGCAGCTGAGTGAAACTAATCCTATCGCATATGTGCGGATGTTCTCACTCCAAAGTACTAAACAACCTTTTTGTTTTCCTTTCCTTTTCTTTTTTTCTTTTTTCTTTTTTTTACTCCAGATGCATGTGCCACCTTGTGCATCTGGCTTTAACGTGGTACTGGGGAATCAAACTCATGTCATTAGGCTTTGTAGGTGTCTTAACCAATAAGCCATCCCTCAGTCCTGTGTTAAATGAAAAAAAAAAAAAAAAAGAAAAAAATGGCTATTTCATTTCACTCTATGCACTTGTATATGAATGCTCACAGAAGGGCTCCTAGTATTGACTTTTGAGGTTATAATAGATAGATAGATAGATAGATTTTTTTTTTTGGTTTTTCAAGGTAGGGTCTCACTGTAGCCCAGGCTGACCTGGCATTCACTATGTAGTCTCAGGGTGGCCTCGAACTCATGGCGATCTTCCTACCTCTGCCTCCCGAGTGCTGGGATTAAAGGCATGCACCACCACGTTCAGCATTTTTGCTTATTTATGAGAGACAAAGAGAGGAAGAATGGATATACCAGGGCCTTTTGCCACTGTAAACAAGCTCCAAACACATGTGCTTTGTTGTGCATCTGGCTTTATGTGGGTACTGGGGAATTGAACCTAGGACAATAGGCTTTGCCAGCAAGTACTTTTTTTTAATTGCTGAGCTATTGCCCTAGCCCCATATAAATAAATAAATTTTGAGTCAGGCATGGTGGCACATGCCTTTAATCCAAGCACTCAGGAGGCAGAGGGATGACATGAGTTCAAAGCCACCCTGACACTACATAGTGAATTCCAGGTTAGCCTGGACTAAAGTGAAACCCTACCTCAAAAAAAAAACCTAGCCGGGCATGGTGGCACATGCCTTCAATACCAGCACTTTATTTGTTATTTATTTTATTATTTATTTTTCCTTTGAAATGAGCACAACTTTCTTGTTTCTTGATGAGCCTTGTGACTTTTTTGTTGTTATAGATTTTGGGGTACAGGATTCTTTTTCTAGACCTGTGAATCCTAACTTTTAGATTCTTGTCCATTTATCAAAGAATTTGAGGAAATGGACTCTAAGAAGAGTGAATTATGAATTGTGAGATTTATTTAAGGAAAAGTGATATCCAGGGAAAGGTTGGAATGGTTACATGAAAGGCAGGACTCTGAGAGTCCAGGCAGGAAGCGGAGCATGAGAGCGCAAGCCTGGTGCATGCACGCATGGAAACAGGACCCGAGAACCCATGTCAAAAGATTTATCCAAACCGGGTGTGGTGCACACGCCTTTAATTCCAGCACTTGGGAGGCAGAGGTAGGAGGATCGCCATGAGTTCGAGGTCACCCTGAGACTACACATTGATTCCAAGTCGGCCTGAGCTAGATAGAGACCCTACCTTGAAAAAAGCAAAAAAAAAAAAAAAATATATATATATATATACATATATATATATATATATATATATATATATATGTATATATATATATATATATATCCAGTGCCGGGAGTGGTGGCTCATGCCTTTAATCCCAGCACTCAGGAAGGCAGAAGTAGGAGGATCGCTGCAAATTTGAGGCCACCCTGAGACTACAGAGTGAATTCCAAGTCAGCCTGAACTAGACTGAGACCCTACCTCGAAAAACCAAAAAGAAAAAAAGATTTATGCAAACCGGGTGTAGTGGCACATACCTTTAATCCCAGCACTCAGGAGGCAGAAGTAGGAGGATCGCTGTGAGTTCAAGGCCACTCTGAGACTACACAGTGAATTCCAGGTAAGCCTGGGCTAGAGAGCAAGGACCTACCTCGAAAAACAAACAAAGAAAAAATATACATAAATATAAAGATGTGAAAGAGAGATTGCCAGGGAAATTGGAAAAGAGCCAGAATTTAAATTTTTTTTGTTGTTGTTATTTTATTTATTTGAGAGAGACAGACAGAGAGAGAAAGAGGCAGAGATAGAGATAGAGAATGGTCGCGCCAGGGCCTCCAGCCACTGCAAACGAACTCCAGACGCGTGCGCCCCCTTGTGCATCTGGCTTATGTGGGTACTGGGGAATGGAGCCTGGAACCGGGGTCCTTAGGCTTCACAGGCAAGCGCTTAACCGCTAAGCCATCTCTCCAGCCCAAGAGCCAGAATTTAGGGGAGAGCAACGCATAAAAGGGAAGATTTACCTGGAGGTTCAGGAAGAAACATGAACAACCAAGATCCCTTGTCCACACGGCAGCAGGCCTTTTTTTAAATAGTTCATTAGGATGAACTTTACTGTCAGACTCAGGTGGACACGGGGGAGGGTTCATGGACTCAAGGGGAGCAGTGTGCTAGATTGGGGGAAAAGCAGGGGTCCCTGTTGCTGAAGAATTGTTTGTAGCCGTCTTGGTTGAGATTGGGTCCGACTCTGAGTTCCAGCTTTGCCAGGACAAGTGAGGTGGCATCTCCTCGTTCCCTCTCCTTGGGCCTTTGTCCCTGACTGAGTACGTATTCAAAAAAACTACCTTGCTCCTATTTCTCCCTCAGTTGAACACTGGACAGCTGAAGCTCATACAATGGTGATACTAGAATACTAGGACCCAGATTTTCCTCTTCCCCGGCGTTTGCTGAGCTTTGTTATTATTTGTATATATATGCATATATACATATACATATGTGTACATATATATGTAGAATACCTCTATGCAAGGATCAGTCTTGTAATCTTGTATATTTAAGGTCTTCTCAGATCTACGTAAAGCCTGCATTCTTCCCTGGGCACACACAATAGCATTCCAATTTCCCTTGTACATGTAACTGTTTGCTGAATGTCCTAGTATTTAAATTGTGCCCCCATCTCCTCCAAGGGGGCAAAAGGGTTAAAAAAAAAAATCAAAAGGAGAAAAAGGAGTACCAGCCCTTTAAATCCCCAGGATCTTCACTTTAGCCAGGGGGAGGGGCTTTCAACAATGGAGGAGGGGCACCCACCACTGCCACCTTTCTCTTTGTCTACACCTCGGTGATCAAGCCAACAATCTTCGGAAGAGCCTGCATCCCAATATTAGGAGGACGGAGACCTTTTTTTTTTTTTTTTTTTTCTCTCCCTGGCTCTCAGCTGCCTGCCACTGGGGTGGGAGTCAGGATTGGGTAGCAGTTACGTACCAGGAGTGAAAACTGAGCAGAGTTAACTGCAGCTTACTGGCTCATGCCTTCTCTTGCAGCCTAGTGTTCCAGAATGTGCTCCTGGATAAGAGACATATACCTGCTTTTCCTAGCCTCTCTTACAACATAGCAGCAAAGCAAACGTTTTTAGTTTGAAAAGTCCCATTCATGAAGTTTTTCTTGTAGGAACCAGGATTTGGTGCCATAACTAAGAATCACGTGCTTAACCCAAGATCATTTCCTCTTATGTTTTTCTAAGCATCTTATTGTTTTTTATATTTAAATCTGGGTTCTATATTTTTCTAATTTTTATTTATTAAAGTATAAGCTAAGAATTTTGTTTTTCTTTATTCCTCCTCTCTCTTCCCCTCTCTCCTTTTGATTGTATGTGGATGTCAATTGTTCTAGCACTGTTTGTTGAAAGACTATTCTTTCTTGTGTGTCTGTGTGTGTATGTGTGTGTGTACACATGTGCATGCCACAGCATGTGTGTGAAGGTCAGAGGACAAGTTTCCAGTCCTTGCCTTTTGCCTCATTTTGAGGCAGGGTCTCTCTGTCTTTCTCATTCTCAGTGATGGTGGATAATTTCTATCTTTCTTTCTTTCTTTCTTTCTTTCTCTTTTGAGGTAGGGTCTCACTCTAGCCCAGGCTGACTTGGAACTCACTGTAGTCTCAGGGTGGCCTTGAACTCATGGCAATTCTCCTACCTCTGCCTCCCAAGTGCTGAGATTAAAGGTGTGTGCCACCACACCCCGCTGGCTGATTGTTGGTAATTGTTGCACTCGCTAAGCCCTTCTGGGAAATTCTCCTGTCTCCACCTTCTATCTCTCTTTATAATTTTTTAAAAAACATTTTATTTATTTATTTGAGAGAGAGAGGCAAGCTGACACAGAGAGAGAATGGGCACACCAGGGCCTCCAGCCACCATAAAAGAACACCAGATGCATGCACCACCTTGTGCATCTGGCTTACGTGGGTCCTGGGGAATTGAACCAAGGTCCTTTAGCTTTGCAGGCAAAGCCTTAACCATTAAGCCATCTCTCCAGCCCAATTAAAAAAAAATATTTGCAAGCATAAAGAGAGAATGGGCACACCAGGGAATGAATTCCAGGCACATGGGCCACTTTGTGCCTCTAGCTTTATGTGGATACTGGAGAATCTAATCTTGGATGTTAGGCTTTGTAGCAAGTGCCTTAACTACTGAACCATCTCCCCAGCCCAAGCTATTCTCTTTTTCTTTTTTCTTTTTCTTTGTTTATTTTTATTTATTTATTTGAGAGCAACAGACAGGGCTGGGGAAATGGCTTAGTGGTTAAGGTGCTTGCCTGTGAAGCCTAAGGACCATGGACGGTTCAATTCCCCAGGACCCACATAAGCCAAATATACAACGGGGTGCATGCATCTGGAGTTCGTTTGCAGTGGCTAGAGGGCCCAGCGTGCCCATCCTCTCTTTCTCTCTATCTGTCTCTCTCTCTCTCTCTCTCTCAAATAAATAAATAAAAATACATTTAAAAAAACACAGACAGAGAGAGAAAGAGGCAGAGAGAGAGAGAGAGAGAGAATGGGCACGCCACTGCAAATAAACTCCAGATGCATGCACCACCTTGTACATCTGGCTTACGTGGGTCCTGGGGACTCGAGCCTTGAACCGGGGTCCTTAGGCTTCACAGGCAAGTGTTTAACTGCTTAAGTCTCTTTTTCTTTTTTAAAAACATTTTTTAAATTTAATTTTATTTTTTAGAGAGCAAGAGACAGAGACGGGGGCGGGGTGGAGAGAATTGGCACACCAGGGCCTCAGCCACTGAAATCCAACTCCAGATGCTTGTGCCACCTAGTGGGCATGTGAGACTTTATACTTGCCTCCCCTTTGTGCATCTGGCTTACATGGGATCTGGAAAGTCAAACATGAGTCTTTAGGCTTCACAGGCCAGTGCCTTAAACACTAAGCCCTCTCACCAGCCTCCTCTTTTTTGTTTTTAATTTTTTTTGTTTTGGTTTAGTTTTATACAAATGGTATATGTTTTTAAAAGGGGGGGTTAGCCAACTGTGGTGGCACATGCCTTAATCCCAGCACTGGGGAGGCAGAGGTAGGAGGATCACTGTGAGTTTGAGGTCACCCTGAGACTACATAGTGAATTCCAGGTCAGCCTGAGCTAGAGTGAAACCTTACCTCAAAAAAACAAAACAAAACAACAACAACAGCTATATATATATATATATATATGTACAAACATATATTAAAATTTTGATCCCCCCCTTTGTTTTGTTTTGTTTTTTGAGGTTGGGTCTCGCACTAGCCCAGGCTGACCTGGAATTCACTATGTAGTCTCAGGGTGGCCTTGAACTCATAGCGATCCTCCTACCTCTGCCTCCTGAGTGCTGGGATTAAAGGCATGCACCACCATGCCTGACTTAAAAAATATTTTTTTATTTATTTGTAAGCACAAAGATCCAGAGAGAGAGAAAGAGAGAGAGAGAGAGAGAGGCAGAAAGAAAGAGAGAGAGAGAAAGAGAATGGGTGCTCTAGGGTTTCTAGCTACTGAAAACGAACTCCAGGTGCATGTGCCACTTTGTGCATCTGGCTTTATGTGGATACCAGGAATCCAAACCCCAGCCATTAGGCTTTGCAAGCAAGCACCTTGACCACTGAACCATTTCTCCAATCCTATTCTTTCTTTTTGTAATTTTCAAAATTTTACTATTTATTTTTTTATTTGAGAGAGAGAGGCAGATAGAGAATGGGTGTTCTAGGGCCTTCAGCCCCTGCAAACGAACTCCAGACACATGTGCCACTTTGTGCATCTGGCTTACATAGGTCCTGGGGGAACAAACCTGGGTCCTTTGTCTTTGCTGGCAAGTGCCTTAGTGCCTTACCTGCCAAGCCATTCTCCATCCCCCCCACCTTTTTTTTTTTTTTTTTTTTTTTTTTTTGGTTTTTCAAGGTAGGGTCTCACTCTGGCTCAGGCTGACCTGGAATTCACTATGTAGTCTCAGGGTGGCCTCGAACTCTCGGTGATCCTCCTACCTCTGCCTCCTGAGTGCTGGGATTAAAGGCGTGCGCCACCACGCCCGGCTCCCCTTTCTTTCTTTAAAAAAGAGATTTATTAGCTGGACATGGTGGCGCATGCCTTTAATCCTAGCACTCAGGAGTCAGAGGTAGAACAATTGCTGTGAGTTTGAGGCCGGCCTGAGATTACAGAGTAAATTCCATGTCAGCCTGGACTAGAGCAAGAGCCTACCTTGATAAAAAAAAGAACCATTTATTTTTTTTTAATTTAATTTATTTATTTGAGAGAGAGGGAGGAAGGGAGGGACAGATAATAGGCATGTCAGGACCTCCAGCTACTGCAAACAAACTCCAGATACATGCATCACCTTGTGCATCTGGCTTACGTGGGTTCTGGGGAATTGAACCTGGGTCCTTAGGCTTCACAGGCAAACACTTTAACTGCTAAGCCATCTCTCCAGCCCTTATTTATTTATTTACTTATGAGAAAGAATGGGCATGCCAGGATCTTCTGTCACTGCAAACATGAACTCCAGATACATACACCACTTTGTGTGTATCTTGCTTTATGAGGGTACTAAGGGATTGAACTTGGGCCATCAGGCTTTGTAAGGAAGTTCCTTTAACCACTGATCCATCTATCTAGCAACCTCCCCCCACCCCACTTCTTTTCTTCTGTTTCAAGGTAGGGTCTTGCTCTAGCCCAGGATGACTTGAAATTCACTATGTAGTCTCAGGGTGGCCTCAAACTCACTTTGATCCTTCTACCTTTGTCTCACAAGTGCTGGGATAATTGGTGGATGCCACCACACCCAGCCTATCCAGCCCCTTTAAAAAAAAAATTATTCTTTCTTTATTGACTTACTGTTTTTTTCCTCTTTCTCCAGATAGTGTCTGTGAATTCTCTAGGTTTGTTTGTTTGTTTGTTTTTTGAGACATGGTTTTACTAGTCTTGCAAGGGTTACAGGTGTTTGCCATACTGAATGGTTTCAAATTAGGTTTTTTTTTTTTTTTTTTTTTCTATTGTAGTTCCTTTGTTGAGTCTTACAAAATTACACTGCTGAAATTTTGATGATAATTAAGTGAAATCTATAGATAAATTCAGTGAGAAGTCATTGCAGGTACATTCTCATTGCTGGGACAAAACACTGGACAAAATGCAACCAATGGGAGCCCTGCGCACACCTTTAATCCCAGCACTCGGGAGGCAGAGGTAGGAGGATCGCTGTGAGTTCGAGGCCACCCTGAGACTCCACAGTGAATTCCAGGTCAGCCTGGGCTAGAGTGAGACCCTACCTCCAAAAACCAAAACCAAACAAAAGCAACCAATGGGAAGAGAGCTCATTTTAGAGTCTCAAGGAGAAATTTCACTATGGCATGACAAAGCAGAGGCTGGGCATCAGACCTTGCCACAGCAACTGGGAGGTAGCAACAACAGTTCATAGCTCTGGCAAGGGGGAGCTGGGCTATGACACCCCAAAGCTCATGCTAAGCAACACGCCTCCTCCAGCAATGCTCTACCTCCTCAGTTTCCACCAGCTAGGGGTTGGGTATGAGCCTTAATTGCAAACATGTGAGGCCATGGGGGACATTTCACATTCAAACCAGCACAAAAATAATCTTTTTTGTGTGTGTGTGTGGCTTTTCAAGGTAGGGTCTCACTCTAGCTCAGGATGACCTTGGAATTCACTAGTCTCAGTGTGGCCTAGAACTCACGGTGATCCTCCTACCTCTGCCTCCCGAGTTCTGGGATTAAAGGCGTGCGCCACCATGCCCAGTTTAGAAATATAATCTTTTTTTTATTTTTTTTGCATTTATTTTTATTTATTTGTTTGAGAGCAACAGACAGAGAGAGAAAGAGGCAGATAGAGAGAGAGAGAGAATGGTCGCGCCAGGGCCACCAGCCACTGCAAATGAACTCCAGACGCGTGTGCCCCCTTGTGCATCTGGCTAACGTGGGTCCTGGAGAATCGAGCCTTGAACCGGGATCCTTAGGCTTCACAGGCAAGCGCTTAACCACTAAGCCATTTCTCCAGCCCTAGAAATATAATCTTAACTGTAGCCTTCTAAACCATAAATATAGTATGGCTCTCTTTTGGGTTTCATTTGATTTAGTCCATCAGCATTTTGCAATATTTTCTTTATAGCTCCTAGACATCTATTTTTTTTTTCTTCGAGATAGAGTCTCATTCTAGTCCAGGCAGACCTGGAATTCACTAATTAGTCTCAGGGTGGCCTCAAACTCATAGTGATCCTCCTGCCTCTGCCTGCCGAGTGCTGGGATTAAAGGTGTACACCACCACACCGGTCCTATTTTTCATTTTTATGTGTGCGTGCAGAATGTGTGATTATTAAGGGTGTGGGGTCCACAAATGATACATATGCAGAGATGAGAGGAGGATGTTGGGTATCGTCATAGTCAGCTCCAGACTGCTCTGATGAACCTCCAAACCAGACACAGGTTATGAGAGGAAGAGGATTTATTTCAGTTTACAGATCCATGGAACGTTCCATAATGGTGAAAAAGGCTGGCACCCCTTCACAGATTCATGCAGGCAGAGATGAAAACCACCACCAAAAGCAAGCACACACCAGGAACCCAGGCAGAGTTCAAGCACTCTGCATACCTTTAGGCGGGAATTCAGTTCTGTCCCCAGATCCGTCCACAGTGACAACTCTTCCAGACAGGTGGAAATCCAAGTTACAGCTTTGATAAAACATTTGAGGACTGGAGAGATAGCTTAGCGGTTAAGATGCTTTCCCATGAAGCCTAAGGACCCAGGTTTGGTTCCCCAGTACCCACGTAGGCCGGTTGCACAAGGTGGCACATACATCTAGAGTTCGTT
Source organism: Dipus sagitta (assembly GCA_036346955.1). NCBI lineage: Eukaryota > Metazoa > Chordata > Mammalia > Rodentia > Dipodidae > Dipus > Dipus sagitta. Next base: position 159,689,819 of record CM070770.1, on the reverse strand, counting down.
TGCAGTGGCTGGTGTACCCACTCTCTCTTTCTCCATGTACCTCTCTCTCTCTCTCTTGTCTCTCTCAATAAATAAATGAATAAAGAAAATGTTTTAAAAGTTGCTGGGTGTGGTGGCACACACTTTTTTTTTTTTTTTTTTTTTTTCGAGATAGGGTCTCACTCTAAGCCAAGCTGACCTGGAATTCACTACGGAATCTCAGGGTGGCCTCAGACTTATGGTGATCCTCCTACTCTGCCTCCTGATTGCTGGGATTAAAGGCGTGCACCACCACGCCCGTGGCACACACTTTTAATCCCAGAACTCAGGAGGCAGAGGTAGGAGGATCACCATGAGTTCGACACCACCCAGAGACTCCATAGTGAATTCCAGGTCAGCCTACCTCAAAACTCTACCTCAAAAAACATACCATACACACACACACACACGTATATTTAAAAAGAAAAAAACATTTGAGTCTATTGGGGGACATAAATTCAAACTACCACGGTGTCTTCCTCTACCTTGCTTTCCTAACAGAGTCTCTCACTGAATCTGAAGCTCATGTTTTGTGGTTAAACTGGTGGACCAGTGAGCCCAGTGATCCTCCTGTCTCCACCTCCATTAGTGCTGGGTTTACTGGTGAGTGCACCCACACTTTGCTTTTTACATGGGTTCTGGGGATCAAACTCTGCCATCTTGTGCAATAAGTGCTCTTATCAATAGTTATCTCCCGGGGCCCTCCTCCACTTATTTTATTAGATTTAAACCAAAGTATTTAAAACTTTTGTTTTGTTTCTTTTTTGAGATAGGGTCTCATTCTAGCCCAGGCTGACCTAGCACCCACTCTATTGTCCCAGGCTGGACTTGAACTCACAGTGATCCTCCTACCTATGCCTCCTGAGTGCTGAGATTAAAGGCATGTACTACCACACCTGGAAGTATTTAAAACTTTTATATTTTTATTTATTCATTTATTTGAGAGACAGAGAGAGAGAAAGGAAGAATGGGTGCACCAGGGTCTCTAGCCACTGAAAATGAACTCCAGATGCAAATGTTACCTTGTGCATCTGGCTTATGTGGATACTGGGGAATCAAAACATATTTATTTGAAAAAGCTGGGCGTGGTGGTACACAACTTTAATTCCAGCACTCAGGAGGCAGAGGTAGGAGGATCACCATGAGTTCAAGGCCACCCTCTGATTACATAGTGAATTCTGGGTCAGTCTGGACTAGAGCAAGACCCTACCTTGAAAAACAAAACAAATAAACAAAAAACAAAAACAAAAGCCTATATTTATTTGAGAGACAGAGAGAGAAAGAGAATGGACACGCTAGGGCCTCCTGCCACTGCAAATTACCTGCAGATGCATGCGCCACTTTGTGCATCTGGCTTTACATGGACCTGGGGTCATTCAACCTGGGTCATCAGGCTTTGCAAGCAAATGTCTTTAACTGAGCCATCTCTCCAGCCCCTGCTAAACCTCCTTCCATTGCAGACTGAAAACTCGTAAGTCCTCCAAAGCCTTCTGTCATTTGTTTCTTCTCCCTCAGAGGTAACTAGCAACTAAAACAACAGCAACAGTGCCATTTATAATAGCTCTTAAAAGTTTTAGGACTGGAGAGATGGCTTAGCAGTTAAGGTGCTTGCCTGCAAAGCCTAAGGACCCAGGTTTGATTCCCCAGGACCCACGTAAAGCCAGATACACAAAGAGGTGTGTGCTTGTGAAGTTTGTTTGCAGCAGACGCAGGCTCTGGCACACCCACTCTATCTCTCTTTTCTCTCTCTCTCTCTCTGCTGACAAATAAATAAATAGAAATATTTTTTAAAAAAGAAGTGAAGTGCTCCCTAGAAGTTTTCTTTGGTTGAGGAAAAGGATCTAGATGCCTGGAGGCCTGGACTGGAGTTCACAGGGCTCAAAGTGGTGAGATTGTATTCTGGCATTCAGAAAGGCTGTGTTGCAGGCGTGGTTGCGCACGCCTTTAATCCCAGCACTTGGGAGGCAGGGAAAGGAGAATTGCCATGAGTTCAAGGCCACCCTGTGAGTACATAGTAAATTCCAGGTCAGCCTTGGAACGAGTGAGACCTTACCTCAAAAAACTGGAAAAAAAAAGTCTGTGTTGCAATTCTTCTGTGTATCAGTGGATCATACACGTGAGGAAAACACTAGGGCTGGGGAAAGAGGCATTGAAAGGATCAGAAGTAAGAGTCACAACAGTTCATATTAGGCTACAAATATGTTTCCTTTCTCACCAGCAGAGTAGAACCCTTAGGGACCACTGGATAAAGTATCAGAAGATTTCTACCTCAGCAGCAAGAAAAATTAGTCTTAGACTAAACATTGCTCTGGTTCTGCCTGAGAAAGCAAACCCAGAGAGTCCAACTATTTCCAAAGTATTTTTTTTTTGCTCATTTTTATTTATTTATTTGAGAGTGACAGAGAGAGAAAGAGTCAGATAGAGAGAGAGAGAGAGAGAGAGAATGGGTGCGCCAGGGCTTCCAGCCACTGCAAACAAACTCCAGACGTGTGTGCCCCCTTGTGCATCTGGCTAACGTGGGTCCTGGAGAATCGAGCCTCGAACCGGGGTCCTTAGGCTTCACAGGCAAGAGCTTAACTGCTAAGCCATCTCTCCAGCCCTATTTCCAAAGTGTTTAACTGTGTCCCAGAACAAAGTTCAAGAATATTTATATGGGCTGGAGAGATGGCTTAGCAGTTAAGGTGCTTGCCTGTGAAGCCTAAGGACTCGTGTTTGACTCTCCAGATCCCACATAGGCCAGATACACAAGGTGACACAAGCGTGCAAGGTTCCATATGTGCACATGGTGGCACATGTGTTTGGAGTTCAATTGCAGTGACTGGAGGCTCTGGTGTGCTAGTTCTCTGTCTCTCATAAAGAGAGAGAGAGAGAGAGAGAGAGAGAGAGAGAAGAACATATGGTGCTCACTTCAGCGGCGCACACACATATACTAAAACTGGAATGATACAGAGAAGATTAGCATGGTCCCTGCTCAAGGATGACACACAAATTCTTGAAGCATTCCATATTTTTATGAGATCAGGGAATCTCTCCCGTTTACAATTGCCTTACCAAAACAAACAAACAAATAAATAAAGTTACCTTGGAATAAACCTAACCAAGGAAGTGAAGGATTTCTACAATGAGAACTTTAAAACACTCAAGTGAGAAATTGCAAGACACTAGGAAATGTAAAGACGTCCCTTGTTCTTGGATTTGAAGAATCAATATTGTGAAACTGTCAATCTTACCAAAAGCAATCTACACATTTAATGCAATCCCCATTAAAATTCCAATGGCATTCTTCACAGAAATAGAAAAAAGCAATCCTAAAACTCATTTGGAAGCATAAAATTCTTTGAATAGCCAAAACAATTTTGAGCAACAAAAATAAGGCTGGTGGTATTGCTATACCCAATTTTAAACTAGATTACAGAGCCATAGTAACAAAAACAGCATGATACTGGCACAAAGACAGACACATAGATCAATGGAACAGAATAGAGGACCCAGTCATTAATCCACACATCTAGAGCCATCTGATTTTTTTTTTTTTTTCGAGGTAGGGTCTCACTCTAGCCCAGGCTGACCTGGAATTCACTATGTAGCCTCAGGGTGCCCTTGAACTCATGGTGATCCTCCTAACCTCTGCCTCCCAAGTGCTGGGATTAAAGACATGTGCCACCACATCCCCCCTAAGACAATTTCTTTTTTTAAAATATATTTTATTTATTTATTTATTTGATACAGAGAAAGAGGCAGAGAGAGAGAGAGAGAATGGGCATGCCAGGGCCTTCAGCCACTGTAAAGGAATTCCAGATGCATGTGCCCCGTTATGCATCTGGCTTACGTGGGTCTTGGAGAATCAAAGCAAATGCCTTAACTGGTAAGCCATTTCTCCAGCCCCTAAGACAATTCCTTCCTTCCTTCCTTCCTTCCTTCCTTCCTTCCTTCCTTCCTTCCTTCCTTCCTTTCTTTCTTTCTTTTTCACAAATAGGACCTCTTACTTGTCACTATTAAAACCAGAATTTTAAACAGACTCTTGCACCGGTGGCTCGTATCCATTAGCTCGCTCGGCTTTAGCGCCTGTCTCGTCACCAGTAGCCTTTCTAGAACTACTGCCTTCGCCGTGAAGCTCCATGAGTTTTCCCAATTCAAATTTGGGCTTCTTCAGCATTTTTACTTTTCTAACAAAGACATCATGAAGAGGGTAAATAGACTGGCAAGCCTTTTCTGTGTCTTTCCCATTGCTGTCTGGAATCAATTTATTAACCACTTCTTTCAAGTCATTTGTCTGCACCTCTCGGGTCATGATTTCCATCATCTTCTTCTGGATCTGGCGGACCTGTTGGTGCTGCGCATAGGATATCTTGCGGATCTGGTTGTTGCGTTTTTTAGTAAAACCAACACAGAACAGACGAAGCAAATAGCCGTCGGTTGTCTTGACATCAACATGAGCTTCAATCATGGTCTGCCACTTTTTGACCATGGAACACATTTTGTCCCAGGTGAGATCCATGCCATGGAAGTTAGTCAGACAGTTTTTGCCCTGAACATCTTCAGTGATGAGCTTGAACTTCCAGAGGGCAACTTCATCATTCTGCAGGTCAGCAAGGCTCACTTCACAGACACCCCCCTTGAGGCCATCAGAGGCAATTTTGGTTCCTTGAGTTCCTTGTGACTAGCATCTTTCCAATATTTCGAATATTAAACATAGCCGGTGCCTTCACATCATACCAATCTTTCTTAGAAAATGGATCAACCCTGAAAACTTAAAACAAGGGTAGTCATGAGCCCTAGGGGTGTAACATCTGCTGTTGTCTGGCCAAATGTATATACTATGCTTATCAAGCTGCCCAGTAAGCACTTCTGTTAATGTTCACATCCTTATATTAATGCTACTCTCACTTTTGGCTGAGAATCTTCTCTTTTCAGATGGCAGTGACCTTGGGACGACTCAGAAGGTATCATGGTGATGGAAAGAAATGACCGCAGTGCTCAGTACTGCAATATCTGTATCATACCTTCCAAGGCTCAGGGTCTAATGCAGAAGAGGTGGCAGAAAGAATGTAAGAGCCAAAGGAAGGGTAGAACTCCATACAACATGTTCCCTCCAGACACAAAATGGCCTGGATATCCATGACCTCACAGTGCCTGACACTACCTACACAAGACCATCATAAGAGGAGGAAAAGATCAAGACATCAAAAGTAAAAGAGAGACTGATTGAGATGGGGAGGGGGTATGATGGACAGTGGAGTTTCAAAGGGGTAAGTGGGGGGAGGGAGGGTATTTACCATGGGGTATTTTTTATAATCATGGAAGTTGTTAATAAAAAAATTAAAAAAAAAGAAAATGTATCAACCCCTTTCTTCTTGGCTCCCTTCTTGCCACCTTTCGTAAGGCGCTTGTCCAATTTCTTGATGCTGCAAATGAATCACCAGACTGCACACGAAGGTCAGACTAGCTGGCCCATGAGTTTTGCATTCTCCCGGCTCAGCCATTTACTGTCATCGGCGCTTTGTGATCACAGGTACGTGAGCCACTTTGCATCCAGCTTCACATGGGTGCTGGGGGATTGAATCAAGGCCTGCAGGCTTTGCAAGCAAGAACCTTTAGCTGCTCAGCCGTCTCCTTAGCCTCTCCTTCTAGCCTTTCATCAGTTCTCTGCTCTCACCGCGGCTTCTGCTTCCCTCCTTCCTGTCCTGGTCATTCTCCAACTGGTCAGCTGCTGTTTCAGTTGTCAGTGGCAGCTGACAACATGACTTGGGGTTACCCGCCTGTGTTGGGACAGCATTCAGGAACCGGAGCACATGGAGGGCCATCCTGCCACTGGCCATTGGGTACAGCAGGGACCACTTAGGTACACGTACCCCCTCCCATGAGTTGAGACCCTGGTGAGTGGATGGGATGCCCACAAGTCTGAAGGGCAGTCACGCCACACAGGTTCTGCTGGGTAGATTCAGGCCGGTGGGTGCTTCTGGGGGAGGGGCTGGCTGCCACTCCAGCTGTCAAGTGGCCGTGCCCAGGCCTCCATCCTGCCACATCTTCATGGAGCTCGGGAGCTTGAGAACTGATGGCCAGCATGGATATTTGAGCGTCCAGCATCCAGTGTCAGAAAATGAGTGTGCTGTATAGCAATTTCCTCTAAATTGACACATTCCCTTCTGGGGGGAAGGAAGGAAGCTCAGGAAACCCAGGGACAAGTCTGAGAAAAAGGTTACAGAAGACCCCTCCGCAAGGTTATGTAAAGGGAAAACAACTGCTCGGGAGGAAACTGTCCCAGCAGCCGAGCTGCCTGCAGGTTGTGCAGCGAGCTCCAGAGACGCAGCTTCCGCGAGTCGTCACCGATGCTGATGATGATGATGGCTATTCCGTGATGTAGTCGCCCTGGAGTCATCCACTGTACCTGTAAGCAACCCTTCACCCTGCTTTGTAAGCAGCCCCAACACACCCCGATAAGCCAGTCTTGGTAAAGCACTGGTTCGCCAAAAGCGGTTTGGCCGCACTCGAGCTTCGGCCCCAGCTGTGGCGGGTCAGACCGGTGTTTGCGTCGCGCAGGAGGTTTCCCCGGACAGAGCTACTGCCCGCGCCGCCTTTGAAGCCTCTTTTCAGCTGCTGGGAAGTTACTGCAGCTCTTGAGCTTGGAGGGTCAGGAACACCCCTGGGCCATCTGGAAGCGTGGTGTGGGGCGTCAGAAGCGCTAAGGTGCACACAGGCAGAGCCGAAGGGTCGGGTTCATACAGAGCTGTCAAGCCAGAGGGCTGGAGCATGGGGCACTGGTGACAACCCACAGTCCCTAAGGGCCAGTGCCACTGCCCAGGTGGGAGCTGGCTCAGCCGTCACGCTGTCCCCGGCGCCTCTGCTGCTCTGGCTGCTTGGTGAGGCTCTGCTCTTTGCTCCTTTTGTCTCCAGCTCCTTCCGCACTACGGAATGCATGCAAGGAAAGGCCACCGGAGAAAAGTCCATTGTGGACCTCATGCAGCAAAACCAGAGAAGGTAACACAGCGAGGTGGCTTCCAGGCAACTCCCTGGGTGAGCCTGAGCAACTTGCTTGATATAGCCCAAGACTGGTGTGTTTGGACCAGTCACAGCAGTTTATTTGGCCAATCACAGCCTTGCCTCCAGCGTTAATCACAGTCACCAAGTCTTGTGTTTTGGACCAATCGTAATGTTCCCTCCACCAGAGGGAGTACTTCCTTCTACACAGTGTGAAAATGGTTCGATCAGGCTTAGGACTGCAAAGGTCTGCTATAAACTATTTCAAACGGTCCTGGAAGGGACTGTGCCTTCAGGATTCAGGGCTACCTTTAAGTTATTTTTATATTGTTTGCTTTAATTTTTTAAATTTATCATATTAAAAAATTATTTATTTATTTGCAAGCAGAGAGAGAGACATAGAGAGAAAGAGAGACAGAGAATGGGCATGCCAGGGCCTCTAGCCACTGCAAACAAACTACAGATGCATGGGCCCATTTTGTGCATATGGCTTACTTGGGTACTGGGGAATCGAATTTAGGTCATTAGGTTTTGCAGGCAAATGCCTTAACCACTGAGCCATCTCTCCAGCCCCCTAAAATTATTTATTTGAGAGAGAGAGAGAGAGAGGCAGATAGAGAGAGATGGAGGGAAAGATGGAGGGAGGAAGGGAGAGAATGGGCGCACCATGGCCTCCAGCCACTGCAAACAAATTCCAGATGCATGCGCCACCTTGTGCGTCTGGCTTACATGGGTACTGGGAAATGGAACTGGGGTATTTAGGCTTAGCAGGCAAGTGCCTTAACTGCTAAGCCATCTCTCCAGCCCCTCAGCTGCAATCCTTTTGCATAAATTGTCTCAAGGTATCTGTTGAGGAGCTGGGGAGATGATGGCTCAGCTGTTAAAGGAGCTTGCTTTCAAAGCCTGGTAACCCAGGTTCAATTCCCCAGCACTCATGTAGAGTCAGACTCAAAAAGGGGCTCAAACACACTCATTTACAGTGGCAAGAGACGCTGATATGCTGTCTCTCTCTCTCTCTCTCTCTCCTCTCTCTCTCTCTCTCTCACACACACACACAAAAATAAAGTAAAAAAAGGTATTGGTGGAGATTCTAGATGGCTGATGTATGTGTGAAGGTAGTCTGATGGGCTGTGAGATTACTAGGGCACACTTGTAACCCCAGCACTCTCCCACAAAGAAGCAATGAATAACTCACAATTTAGGATTCAACACCCCATTTTCAATAAGTAATAAAATAAATAGAAAATTAGCAAGGATTAAGCATATGAAAAACACTATCAAGTAGCTTGACTTAACTGATGATTGTAGAAAATATTACTGTCATAGAAAAACACATTTGCCAATGGAGAAGATATTCTGAGCTATCACACAAGTCTCGGCAAATTTAAGAGGATTCATTATCTAACTATCATGAATTAAATCAGAAATAAAAAATAGAAATAGCTCTGGGAATTCTCTAAATATTTGGAAGCTAAGTGACATATGGCTAAATAATGAACGGGTGAAAACCATCAGAAGGTAAAGTAAAAGTTGTTTTGAGTTGAATAAGCATGAAATACATTTTATCACATCACGACAGTATGACAATATGTCAGATGCAGCTGAAATGTATTTAGGAAGAAATGTAAATCACTAAATATATGTATTAGAGGGGCTGGGGAGATGGCTCAGAGTTAAAGGAGCTTCTTGCAAAGTCAGCTGTCCTAGGTTCTATTCCTCAGTACCCATGTAAAGCCAGATGCACAAAGTGGTGCATGTGTCTGGAGTTCATTTGCAGCAGCTGGAGGCCCTGGCGTGCCCATATTCTCTCTCTGAAATAAATAAATAATAAAATATTTTTAAAAAGAGGATTTGAGCCAGGCGTGGTGGCACACGCCCTTAATCCCAGCACTCAGGAGGCAGAGGTAGGAGGATCGCCATGAATTCGAAGCCACCCTGAGACTACATAGTCAATTCCAGGTCAGCCTGAGCTAGAGTGAAACCCTACCTTGAAAAGCCAAAAAAAAAAAAAAAAAAAAAAAAGAGGATTTGCTTTAAAAATAAATAAACTCTGTCTTTGAAACCTGGGCATAGTGGTACACGCCTTTGATCCCAGCACTTGGGAGGCAGAGGTAGAAGGATTGCCGTGGGTTCGAGGCCACACTGAGACTACATAGTGAATTCCAGGTCAGCCTGGGCTAGAGTGAGATCCTACCTGGAAAAGCCAAAAACAACAACAAAAAAAAACCCTCTGACTTTGGTGGAGAGATGGCTTAGCAGTTAAGGTACTTGCCTGCAAAGTCTAAGAACCCATGTTTGACTCTCCAGATTCCATGTAAGACAGATGTACAAGGTGATGCATGCATCTGGAATTTGATTACAGTGGCTGGAGGCCCTGGCACACCAATTCTTTCTCTCCCTCGCTCTTGCTTTCTCACATTAAAAAAAAGGTCAGTCTGGGGCTGGAGAGATGGCTTAGCGGTTAAGGTGCTTGCTGCAAAGCCAAAGAACCTCAGTTCGACTCCTCAGGACCCATGTAAGCCAGATGCACAAAGTGGTGCATGCATCTGGACTTTACAGTGGCTGGAAGCCCTGGTGTGCCCATTCTCTCTCTCTCTCTCTCTTTCTCTCTCTCTGCTTCTTTCATGCTCTCAAATAAATACATTAAAAAAAAAAAGAGTCATTTAAAAAAAAAAAAGTCTGTTGGGCTTGCCTCAAAAAAAAAAAATAACACTTTATCTTAAAATTAAAAAAAAAGAGCCAGGTGTGGTGGCACACCTTTAATCCCAGCACTCAGGAGGCAGAGGTAGGAGGATTGCCGTGAGCTCAAGGCCACCCTGAGACTACATAGTGAATTCCAGGTCAGCCTGAGCTAGAGTGAGACCACCCTACCCAAAAAAACAAAATAAAACAAAATTTTTAAAAAGGGCCTTGGAGATGGTTAAAGGTACTTGCTTGTAAAGCCTGACAATCCCAGGCTCAATTCCCTAGCCAACCACATAAAGCCAGACAAGCATTTAATTTTAGGGGCAAAAGATTCTAGTACATACACACATGTTCATATAAATCAATAGTCTTTTTAATGTATTAGAGACAGAGGGAGAGAAAGAGAGAGCAAGAGAATGGGCGTGCCAGGGCCTCCAGCCACTGCAAACAAATTCAGATGCATGTGCTACCTTGTGCATCTGGCTTACATGGGACCCGGAGAATGGAACCTGGGACCCTCAGCTTTGTAGGCAATTGCCTTAACTGCTAAGACCTCTCTCCAGCCTTAAATAAATAAATTTTAAAAGAAGAAAAAAAGAAAACTACTTAAAATATCCATAAGTCTATTAGATAATCTCAATTTGTAATTAACTTTCCCACAAAGAAAACTAGGCTCAAGTGGCTTCATAGATGAATCTAGAGAATTAAAGGAAGAAAAAAAAAAAACCACCATTATGCATAAAATCTTCTGGAAACAGAAGACTCATTCATTGAGCCAGTGACTGCCCTGGTACCATGGCTAGACAGAGACATCACAGAGGGAGATACCCCCACAGAACAGTACCTCTTACGAACAGTGATGCAGGCATTCTTTTGATTTTGAAATTTTTTTTGTTTTATCTTTTTGAGGTAGGGTTTCACTCTAGCCCAGGCTGACCTGGAATTCACTATGTCATCTCAAGGTGGCCTCAAACTCAGTCCTACCTCTGCCTCCCAAGTACTGGGATTAGAGGCATGTGCCACAACGCTCAGTTGATTTTGAAAATTTTTAGAGGCAGAAATAGGATCACCATGAGTTCAAGGCCACCCTGAGACTACATAGTGAATTCCAGGTTAGCCTGGGTTAGAGTGAGACCCTACCTCAAACCACCCATATATATATATATATATATATAAAATTTTTTTATTTTCAAGGAGAGAGAGAATAAATGGATGTGCCAGGACCTCCTGCCACTGCAAGCCAACCCCAGATACATGGACCACTTTGTGCAACTGGCTTTTGTGGGTTTTGGGGAATCAGATTCAGGCCATTAGGCTTCACAAGCAAGCACCTTTAACCACTGAACTACTTCCCCTGTCCCCTATCCTGATTTAAAATATTTTATTTTTATTTATTTATTTGACAGAGAGAGAGAATGAGTGTGCCAGGACCTCCAGCCACTGTAAATGAACTCCAGACACATGTGCCACCTTGTGCATCTGGCTTACGTGGGTCCTAGGGAATTGAACCAAGGTCCTTTGCAGGCAAGCGCCTTAACCGCTAAGTCATCTCTCCAGCCCTCCTACTCTGATTTAATACGCCTTCCCTGCCAGGATAAATTGTGTTTTTACTTGAATGTGAAATATCCCTCACAGGCTCATGTGCTTGAATACTTCCCCAGATGGGGGCGCAGTTTTGGAAGGTTGGAGAAACTTTCAGAAGTGAGGTCTGCCTGCAGGAAGTGGGTCACTGCAGGGTGGGCTTTGAGGGTTATAGCCCAGCTCCTGCCTGGTCCAGACTACACTGAGGTATTACTGCCTTCCTCCTATTCCCACTGCCATGGCCAGGAGCTGCTCCCACTGCTGTGCGTCCCTGTGATGATGTACTTGTGCTCTGAACAAAGATCCAGAATAGATCCTTCCTGCCTGAAGTTATTTCAGGTGTCAGATCACTTCAATGAGAAGAAAATCATAGACTGAAAACTCTGAGACCTCAAGCCAAAACAAATTCTCCCTTAAGTATTTGTTACATACCTAAAAGACTAACCCAGACAATATCCAAAATCCGTTCTTTGTTTAAGAAATATTATTTAAGCCGGGCATGGTGGTGCACGCCTTTAATCCCAGCACTTGGGAGGCAGAGTTAAGAGGATCGCCATGAGTTTGAAGCCGTCCTGAGACTACATAGTGAATTCCAGGTCAGCCTGGGCTAAAGCGAGACCCTACCTTGAAAAACTATATATATATATTAAGTATTTGCAAGAAGAGAGAGAAAGAGAAAGAGAAAGAGAATCAGCATGCCAGGGCCTCTTGCCACTGCACACTCCAAATGCATGTGTCACTTTTTGCATCTAGCTTTATGTGGATGCTGGGGAATCAAACCTGGGCCTGCAGTCTTTGCAAGCAAGTGTTTTTTTTTTTTTTTTGTTTTTTTTTTTAACTGCTGAGCTATCATCCCAAACCCAGAATCCATTATTTATTTTATTTTATTATTTTATTTTATTTTATTTTATTTTATTTTATTTTATTTTATTGGTTTTTTCTTTTTTTTTTTTTTGAGGTAGGGTCTCACTGTAGCTCAGGCTGACCTGGAATTCATTATGTAGTCTCAGGGTGGCCTCGAACTCACAGCGATCCTCCTACCTCTGCCTCCTGAGTGCTGGGATTAAAGGTGTGCACAACCATGCCCAGAAACTTTTTGGTTTTTTTGAGGTAGGGTCTCACTGTAGCCCAGGCTTACCTGGAATTCACTATGTAATTTCAGGGTGGCCTCAAACTCATGGTGATCCTCCTACCTCTGCCTCCCAAGTGCTGGGATTAAAGACGTGTGCTGCTACTGTGCCCAGCCCAAAAGTTTGTTTGCAGCTGCAAGATGCCCTGGCAGCCTATTGTCTCTCTCTTTCCTTGCAAATAAATAAATAAAAATTTAAAAATCCTACAGCTAACATTGTACTGGTTGACTCATATCTATTCAACACTGTACTGGAGGCTCTCACTAGTAATTAGGCAAGAAAAAGAAGTGACAGGCATTGAGATGGAAAAGCAAGACATTCAATGGTTTATTTATAACTGGAAAGATTGTCTCTGCTGAGAATCCAGTGGGGTAAAGTTAGGCCATATCAGGGGAAGAGATTGAGTAAAGGAAAGGTGGGGGGAGGGCTAATCAAAATCTAAGAGGATATAAACAAGTCATATGGAAACCTACTTTTTTGGACAATGGAACACACAGGAGCCATAGATTGCTACTAGAAAATATTCAGTGCCAGGGATGGGATACCTTCCAGTGAGTTGTTGGCCAGGGAGGTCCCTGATGCCCCCAAAACATTACAGGCCATTGCAGAGGCCCTTGGTTTCCCACCAGAAATAGATGGTAAGGCCCTATTGCCGAAGACTCCACATACTTGGGCTGCAAGGTCACTGAGAAATCCTGACGGAGCTCAGCTGAAAATCTCCTCCATATAGACCAGCTGACAGAAAGCTGGAAGAAGCCAAGCTGCATGCAGTTCAACAGGAGAGAGAGAAATCAGTGAAGATACCCAACAGTGGACACTGCGAGCCTTATATTTGGCCAGATAGGCCAAATGAGCCAATGGGTGCAATAGTGGCATGTCTGTTATGGGGGAAACCAACCACCTTCTAATTTGACTAGAGGCCCGCTCCATGGGAGGGAATACATCCCTGATACTGAAAACCTAAATCAGGGGTAGTCATGACTCCTAGGGGTATAATGTCTGCTGCTGTCTGGCTAAATGTATCTACTATGCTCACCAAACTGCCCAAAAGCACTTTTCTTAATGTTCATGCCCATATATTAATGATACTCTCACTTTTGGTTAGAGAGCCTTCTCTTTTCAGATGGCAGTGACCTTGGGATGACTCAGAAGGCATCATGGTGCTGAGAAGTGACAAAGGAGTGCTCAGCACTGAAATATCTCTATCACACCTTCCAAGGCTCAGGGTCCACTGAGGAAGAGGTGGAAGAAACAATGTAAGAGCCAAAGGAAGGGTAGGACTCCCTACAATGTGCTCCTCCAGACACAAAATGTCCCAGATATCCATGACCTCACAGTGCCTGGCACTACCTACACAAGACCATCATAATAGGAAGAAAAGATCATAACATCAAAATAAAAGAGAGACTGATTGAGAGGGGGAGTATATATGATGGAGAGTGAAGTTTCAAAGGGGGAAGTGGGGAGAGGGAGGGAATTACCATGGTATTTTGCTTACAATTGTGGAAGTTGTCAGTAAAAAAAAAAAAAGAATTGTTTTTAAGAGGGCTGAAGGGATGGCTTAGCAATTAAGGCACTGGCCTGCAAAGTCAAAGGACCCAGGTTCGATTCCCCAGGACCCATGTAAGCCAGATGCACAAGGTGGCACATGCTTCTGGAGTTCATTTGCAGAGGCTAAAGGCCATGGCACACCCATTCTCTCTATATATCTGCTTCTTTCTCTCAAATAAATAAAATAAAATAAATAAATTTTTAAAAAGTTAGGCCATAAATAAGTGAGGCTTAATCAGGTTACAAGATACAAGATCAATATACGAAAAACTCCATTGTGCTTCTACATACCTGCAACAAGCAATGCTGTGTTCCACCAAACATGAAAGACAGAGGCTCTTCCCACTCTCCAGGATGGTGGATGCTGTGATTTGAATGCAAAGTATCTCCTACAGGCTCCTATGCTGGAACACTTGGTCCCCAGCTGGTGATGCTGTTTGGCAAGTTGTGGAACTTTTTTTTTTTTTTTTTTTGGCTTTTCGAGGTAGGGTCTCACTCTAGCTCAGGCTGACCTGGAATTCACTATGGAGTCTCACGGCGATCCTCCTACCTCTGCCTCCCGAGTGCTGGGATTAAAGGCGTGCGCCACCACGCCCGGCTAAGTTGTGGAACTTTTAAGAGGTGGAACCTTCCTGAAGGAAGTGAATGGCTGGGGAAGGGCCTTGAGATTTATATAGTTCAGACCCACTTCTTGTTCACTCTGCTGCTTAACTGACCTGTGACAAGCCAGCCTGCCATGCCTTCCCCACCATGAATCTTCCCCTTAAGACTTAAAGCTGAAAATAAGCTTCCGTATGTTCCTTCTGGTCCATATTTTGTTCCAGCAGTGAGAAAACATCTGATAGTGGGTCAAGGTGAAAATGACTCCGTGCTATAACTGCATCTGCAAGCTGTGACCCAACATCTGTGTGGGGAGAGTGGAGACATACCGGCATAGACGCCCATGTGTCAGGGCATCTTGTAGGCAAACCCCTGAGTTTCTCAAAACTAGATACACTGACTATGCCTTTGGACTTAGGGGAAATAAGAGGATTGCCATCCATGGCATTAGACAGAAGAAGGGTCTCAAGGTGAGGGAGTATGAATTCAAAACAGAACCTCTCAGAGACTAGGGACTTTGGTCTTGGGATTTAAAATTTATCCATCAGAACATCAAATATGAGCCAAACGTGGTAGTCATGGCTTTGGTATCTCCTCTCTTTCTCATATTTTCAGAAAATATTTAATTTGAGGGCTGGAGAGATGGCTCAGCAGTTAAGGCGCTTGCCGGTGAAGCCAAAGGACCCAGGTTCAACTCTCAGAACCCACATAAGCCAGATGCACAAGGTGGCACACGGCATCTGGAGTTCGTTTGCAATGGCAGGAGGCCCTGGCCCACCCATTCTCTGCCTCTTTCTCTCTTTCAAATAAATAAATAAAATATATATTTAAAAATACTTAATTTGGGGGCTGGAGAGATGGCTTAGCAGTTAAGGCACTTGCCTGCAAAGCCAAAGGACCCAGGTTCCACTCCCCAGAACTCATGTAAGCTAGATGCACAAGGTGGCGCGCACATCTGGTGTTTGTTTGCAGGGGCTGGAGGCCCTGGTGCACCCATTCTCTCTCTCTCTCTCTCTCTCTCTCTCTCTGCATGCTTATTTCTGTATCTCTCTCTCAAATAAAAATAAAATATTTAAAAAAATATTTAATTTGGGCTGGAGAAATGGCTTAGCAGTTAAGGCATTTGCCTGTGAAGCCAAAGGACCCAGGTTCAATTCCCCAGGACCCATGTAAGCCAGATGCACAAGGGGTACACACATCTGGAGTTCGTTTTCAGTGGCTGGAGGCCCTGGTGTGCCCATTCTCTCTCTGTTGGTGTGTCTCTCTCCTTCTCGTCTCTCGGTCGCTCGTTGTCTCTCTGATTGCCAAAGAAATAAATTAATTAAAAAAAATATTTAATTTGAGCGGGCCTTGGTGGTGCCATGTCTTCAATCCCAGCAAGTTTGGGAGGCAGAGGTAGTGATCATCTTGTGAGTTCAAAGCCACCCTGGAGACTACATTGTGAATGCCAGTCAGCCTGGACGAGAGTGAAATCCTGCCCGCAAAAAAACAAAACAAAACAAAACAAACAAACAGAAAATTTATTTATTTGAGGGCTGGAGAGATTGGCTTAGTGTTATGCGCTTGCCTGTAAAGCCTAGGACCGTGGTTCGAGGCTCGACTTCCCCCTGGACCCACGTTAGCCAAGGCACAAGTGGGCGCACATGTGGTCTGGAGTTCGGTTGGCCGTGGATGGTAGCCCGTGGCGCACCCATTCTCTCTCTTTCTCTTTCTCTCTCTATGTGCCTCTTTCTCTGTTTTTCTACGCTGCATGGCAAGAAGTGATGTCCAGCCTCTGCTTATGCCATGCTTTCCCCGTCATCATGAAGCTTCCCCTTGAGACTGTAAGCTAAAATAAGCTCATCAGCTTGGGGTAATTACAACAGTGTGTGTGTGATGTGTACGTGGGTGTGTGCATGTGTGAGTGTAGGTACGCATGCCTGAGTGTGGCGTGCATGTGGAAGGCAGAAGATAACTCTGGGTACTAGTCCTTGTCTTCTACTTTGTTCGAGGCAGGCCATCTTGTTTGTGTCATTCACTGCTGCATTCCTCAGGCTAGCTGGCCCATGGGCTTCTGGACAATTCTCTGGTCTCTGCCTCCCTTCTTGCCCTGGGTGTTCTGGGATTATAGATGTTAGTACTATAGCATCCAGATAGATCTAGGATCTGGGGGTCTGAACTCAGGCACTCAATGCTTGTGAGACAAGTGTTTTATGCATTGAGCCATCTCCCCCATCCTCTCAGTTGTTTCTTTTTTTTTTTTTTTTTTGAGACAAAGTCTCACTATGTAACCCAGGCTAGCCTTGAACTCCATATGTAGCCAAGGCTAGCCTTCAACCTGTGTCAGTCTTCCTGTGTGCCAGGATTTCAACTGTGTGACATCTTGCCAGGCTCCATGGCCTGGACTTCCGCCTGGTGTTGGATAAATCTGGATTTAGTACTATAAAAGAGAATCACAGTGTAGATGGGTGTGGTGACTCAAGTTTATAGTCCCAGCACTCAACAAGGTTGAGGCAGGAGGAGCTTGAGTTCTAGGACAGCCTTGGCTACACAGCAAGACAAAAGAGAACCAGCAAAGATGAGGCCACATTGGTTCCCTGCAAAGGATAATGGGATAATCCTTCCTGGCAAAGAAATTTATGTTTCTATCCAAAGGGCCAACAAAAAATTTTCAGTAAAATGTAAAAGGTGGAAAAAAAGTACTTAGGTCAGGCCTTATGTGGTGGTGCATGCCTTTAATCTCAGCACTCAAGAGGCAGAGGTAAGATGATAGCCGTGAGTTCAAGTCCAGCCTGGGACTACTGAGTGAGATCCAGCTTAGCCTGGGCTACACTGAGACCCTACCTTAGGTGGGGGGTACCTTAGAGGGAGAAAAAAACCTTAGGTCAGGCATTGTGTCCCATGCTTCACATGCTTATAATCCAGCAAGTGGGAGGTGGAGGCAGGAGAATCAGGAGTTCAAGACCAGTTTTTTTTTTCTACTATAGGGAGTAAGAAGCCAGCCCGGCTTACATGAGACCCTGTCTCAAATAAGTAAAACAGGGCTGGAGAGATGGGCTTAGTGGTTAATCTCTTCCCTGTGAAGCCTAAGGACCCCAGTTCAAGGCTCGATTCCCCAGGACTCACGTAAGCCAGATGTACAAGGTGGCACATGCATCTGGAGTTCGTTTGCAGTGGCTGGAGGCCCTGATGCGCCCATTCTCTCTCTCCCTCTCTCTCTGTGTCTTTCTCTCTCTCTCTGTCTGTCTGGCACTCTCAAATAAATAAAAATAAGAATAAGCAACAAAAAAAGAAAATTTATAATTCTTTTTTAAAAAATAAAACAACCAAAAAAAGAAAGAAGGAAAAATGAGAATAGATGTGAAAGATTTGCATATCAAAAATTATAAAATATGAGGGCTTGGGAGATAGCTCAGGTAAGGACAAGAGTGCAAGAAACATGGTAGTTAGAAATCTTTCTTATATTCCCTTGCTTCCCATGAGGAACTGAGTTTGGTCCCCAGAGCCCATGTGGAAAAAAAAAAAAAAAGCCGAGTGAGGTGAGGCACACTTGTAATCTCAGCACTGAGAAGGTAGAGGCAGGTGGATTCTTTTTTTTTTTTTTTTTTTTTGACCTGATTTTTAAAATTATTATTATTGGGCTGGAGAAATGGCTTAGAGGTTAAGGTGTTTGCCTGTGAAGCCAAAGGACCCAGGTATAATTCCCCAGGACCCACGTAAGCCAGATGCACAAGGGGCACATACATCTGGAGTTTGGTTGCAGTGGCTAGAGTCCCTGGTATACCCATTCTCTCTCTCTCTCTCTCTCATTGCAAATAAATAAATAAAATTTAAAAAGTTATTATTATTAGTTATGTACACAGTGTGTATACAGCCATGTTGCTACCATCATTAGCCTCCTCCCTGTCTTCCCGCCTCCACAGGGAGCCCCCCTCATTGGGGAATGTGGGTCATGCATTGTGGGGGTAGCCATCAGTTATGGGGAAGAGGCAATGTCTCTGTGCATAATGTCCCAACTAATGGCTCTAACAATCTTTCTGCCCCTCTTCCACGATTTTCCCTGAGCCATATTGGGTTCGTTTTAGGTCTACTTCAGTGATGAGGTCTTGGGAGCCTCTGTGTCTCTAGATATCTGGTTTGGTAGGAGGTGAGTGTTCTCTGTGTCTGTCTCCTTCACCCTTGTGCTGGTACCAGGTTCACCAAGAAAGCAGCACTCCCGCTCAGTTCCCCAATTCCTCTATGGTTTCAGCTGCGGCCCTGGTGAGGTGTGATGGGCTGAAAAAATATGGAATGCTTCATGAATTTGCATGTGATCCTGAGCAGAGGCCATGATAATCTCTGTATTGTTCCAATTTTAGTATGTGCTGCCGAAGCGAGCATGCAGGTGGATTCTAAGGCTCAGCAGTCAGCCATTCTAAAAGAAGGTGGGCAACATTCCTGAGGAACGACACCCAAAGGTGTCCGCTGGCTTCCATGTGCATGTGCACACACCTGCTTGCACACACAAAAGACTATAAAATATTGCTAAGAGAAATGAATATCTAAAATGGAGAAAAATACTTTGTGGGTTGGAAGTTTTAATATTATTAAGAAGACAGTTTCCCCCAAATTTATAGATTCAACATAATATGAATCAAAATCATACTAAATATTTTGTAAGATACTGGTAAACTAATTGAAAAAAAAATTATTTATTTGTGAGAGACAAGAGAGAGAGAGAGAGACTGACTGAATGGGTGCACCAGTGCCACTTGATGCCACAAACTTTAGATGCATGCACCAGTTTGTGAATCAGGCTTTTCATGGGAACTGGGGAATCGAACCCAGGTTGGCAAAAGTTTGGAAGCAAGCACCTATGACTGCTAGCCTTCTCCATAGCCCCTTGATAAGCTAACTCTAAAAATTCACATAAAAGCTCATAGACCTAGAATAACTAAAACAATGGTCACATTTTAAATCATGAAAAGAGAGAGAGGGAGAGAGATTTCCACCACACCTACCATTACCCAGGCCTGGACACTTCATAAACCTCACTTGGGCTCTAAGAACCACATGCTGATTCATGCCTACATCCTGATGCCCTCCAGAAGGATCATAGAGTCTAGTTGAGTCATGTTGGAGTGTGAGGCAAAAGAAAAACATCAGTAAAACTGTATCCATTATTTTCTCATTGCTGGAACCAGGAGCAGCTTAGGAAAGGACCAAGTTTATTTCTGTCTTACAGGTTTGAGAGGAAGTTTCATCATGGCATCACGTCTTCAGATCTTGTCATCAGCAGAGAAGTATCAAGAGAACCAGCAGGGCTGGTCTGTCCTCCCTCAACGCCTGAGCCCAATGTCACACTTCTGCAAGCAAGGCTCCACCTCTTAAAGGTTCCACCAGTCTTCCCAAATGTTGCCATCAGTTGGGGATTAAAGAGTTAAATACACGAGGCTATGGAGGACATTTTATATTCAAACAACCCCAAAAAGTAGTACGGAGTTTAGTATTTTGATAGTTGGCTTATTGTGAATTATTTGCACTTTTTCGAGGCAGGGTTTCACTCTAGCTCAGGCTGACCTGGAATTCACTATGTAGTCTCAGGGTGGCCTCAAACTCATGGTGATCCTCCTACCTGTGCCCTCTGAGTGCTGGGATTGAAGGCATGTGCCACCACGCCCAGCTTTTCTTTTCCTCTTTCTTTCTTTCTTTCTTTCTTTCTTTCTTTCTTTCTTTCTTTCTTTTCTTTTCTTTCTTTCCTTTTTCTTTTTGAGGTAGGGTCTCACTCTAGCCCAGCCTAACCTAGAATTCACTATGTAGTCTCAAGCTGGCCTCAAACTCACAATGATCCTCCTACCTCTGTCTCCTGAGTGGTATAATTAAAGGCATGTGCCACCACACCCAGATATTTTAAACTTTTGATTGATAGCTTCCATAAGTAGACAATACACCATGATAATTCCCACCCCATTCTCCCCCTCTCAAATTCACCCTCCATCGAATTCCCTCCCCCTTCCAATTAGTCGCTCTTTTATTTTGATGCCATCATCTTCTCCTCATATTATGAAGGCCTTATGTAAGTAGTGTCAGGCACTGCGAGGTCATGGATATCCAGGCCATTTTGTGTTTAGAAGATTGTATTGTAAACGCCGGGCGTGGTGGCGCACGCCTTTAATCCCAGCACTCGGGAGGCAGAGGTAGGAGGATCGCCATGAGTTCGAGGCCACCCTGAGACTCCATAGTGAAGTCCAGGTCAGCCTGGGCTAGAGTGAAACCCTACCTCGAAAAACCAAAAAAAAAAAAAAAAAAGATTGTATTGTAATCAGTCCTACCTTTCCTTTGGCTCTTACATTCATTCTGCAATGGACCGTGAGCCTTGGAGAGTGTAATAGAGATGTCTCAGTGCTGGACACTCCACTGTCACTTCTTCTCAGCACTATGGTGACTTTTGAGTCACCCTAGTGGTCACCACCATCTGAAAAGAGACACTTCTTTAACCAAAAGTGAGAGTAGCATTAATATATGGGTATGAACATTTTTTGTTCATTTTTATTTATTTATTTGAGAGTGACAGAGACAGAAAGAGGCAGATAGAGAGAGAGAGAGAGAAAATGGGCACGCCAGGGCTTCCAGCCACTGCAAGGGAACTCCAGATGCGTGTACCCCCTTGTGCATCTGGCTAACGTGGGTCCTGGAGAATCGAGCCTCGAACCGGGGTCCTTTGGTTTCACAGGCAAGCGCTTAACCGCTAAGCCATCTCTCCAGCCCGGTATGAACATTTTTAAAAAAGTTCTTACAGGGCAGTTTGGTGGGCATAATATACGTACTTAGACAGACAATAGCAGGAGTTACACCCCTAGGGCTCATGACCTCCCCAGCCATAGGCTTTAGACAAGGTTTTCAGTATCAGGAATGTATTCCCTCCTGTGTAGCAGGCCTCCAGCCCAACTGAGAGCAGACATGTCACTATTGCATTACTTGGAATATTTGGTGTTCTTGGCTAATCTTAAGGTTTGCAAGGTCCATTGCTGTTGATACCGTTGGTGACTTCTCTTTCCCACAAGGCTGCTCATTCTTCTTCTTTTTTTTTTTTTCTTTTGGCTTTTCAAGGTAGGGTTTCACCGTAGACCAGGCTGACCTGGAATTCACTATGTAGTCTCAGGGTGCTCAAATTAGCAGTGATCCTCCTACCTCTGCCTCCCAAGTGCTGGGATTAAAGGGGTGCGCCACGACGCCTGGCTGAGTTCAGAACTCTTGTTAAGATTGCAGTGCACCTGGGGCTGGAGAGATGGCTTAGCGGTTAAGGCGCTTGCCTGAAAAGCCAAAGGACCTCGGTTTGATACCCCAGAACCCATGTAAGCCAGATGCACAAGGTGGCGCATGTGTCTGGAGTTTATTTGCAGTGGCTGGAGGTCCTGGAAAGCCTGTTTTGTCTCTGTGTCTCTTTCCTTCTCCTGTGTCTTTCTCTCAAATAAATAAATAAAAATTTTATATATATATAATTTTAAAAGAGTGCAGTGCACCTTCTTCCAGGACTTTCCCCACTGTTTCATAGATGTGTTTATTTAGAAATGCCATCTCTGCTTCCTCATTTTGTTTTGTTTTATTGTGTTGGGGTTTTTTTGTTTTTTGTTTTTTGTTTTGTTTTGTTTGTTGAGGTAGGGTCTCACTCTAGCCCAGGCTGACCTGGAATTCACTATGTAGTCTCAGGGTGGCCTCAAACTCACGGCAATCCTCCTACCTCTGCCTCTTGGATTAAAGGTGTGCACCACCATGCCTGGCCTAATTATTATTTTTTTAATGAGAGAGAGAGAGAGAATTGGCACACTAGGGCCTCTGCAATCAAACTCCAGATGCATGCGCAGCCTTGTGCACATGTGTGTCTGTCTTATGTGGGTTCTGGGGAGTCAAAGCTGGGTCCTTAGGCTTCGCAGGCAAGCGCCTTAACCATGAAGCCATCTCTCAAGCCCTGTTTTTTTTTTTATATTTAGTTGAGTTTCGTTTAGTCCAGGCTAACCTCAAATTCACTATGTAGATGAGGAGGATCCTGCTCTCCTGATCCTCCTGCCTCCATCTCCCAAGCACTGGGATTACAAGTGTGTTCCACAACATCCGGCTGCCTCCTGATTTTCATGTCCTATATAATCGGCTCTCCTTGAGTGCGGTCAGATTATTTTACTTACTTCAGCCAAGCAATACAACAAAAGTGACAAGATGCACATGCAAGGGAGGATATTATATGAAACTGTGCCATCGTGCAAAAGGCAGGGTAGGAAGCTCGGAGTTGGTCCCTCCATTGAAGCACCCACGGAGCTGGAGGGAGCAGCTAGAATTTGTCATCTGATTAGACAGCTAACAACCAGTGGTGTGTTTAATGGAGGGAGAGGTCGTTGTTCTTTGAAAACACAAAGGCCAGGGCTGGAGAGATGGCTCAGCAATTAAGGTGTTTACCTGCAAAGCCCAATAACCTGGGTTCAATTCCCCAGTAACCACGTAAAGCCAGATGCGCAAAATGGTGCATGTGTCTGGAATTCGTTTGCAAGGGCTGGAGACCCTGTCACATCTATTCTCTCTGTCTTTCTTCTATCTCTCTCTGCCTACAATAAATAAATAAAATAATAAAACAGAGGCATATGTGAGCTAGCTACCATTCTCCATTCCTCTGACCTGCAGTGGATCTTCCAGGACTGGATGGTTGGTGCCAGAGTGGACAGGGGACCTTGTTATTCAAAAATTAGAGGTTCCTGGGCAAGGTGGCACACACCTTTAATCCCAGCACTCAGGAGGCAGAGGTAGGAGGATCACCATGAGTTTGAGGCCACTCTGAGACTACATAATGAATTCCAGGTCAGCCTGGGGTAGAGCAAAAAAAAAAAAAAATAAATAAATAAAATAATATTAAATTAAAGGAATACACTACCATGCCCAGCCCTAAATACATATTTTAAAAAGAAAGAAAAGTGAGCTGGAGAGATTGCTTAGTGGTTAAGAAGCTTGCCTGTGAAGCCTAAGGAACCACATTCAATTCCCCAGAACCCACATGAGCCAGATGCACAAGATGGCATATTTGTCTGGTGTTAATTTGCAATGGCTAGAGGTCCTGGCATACCCATTCTCTCTCTCCTTCATAAATAAATAAATAAAATATTTAGCTGGGCATGATGCTACATGCCTTTAATCCCAGCACTTGGAAGGTGGAGGTAGAGGATTGATGTGAGTTCGAGACTACCCTGAGACTACATAATGAATTCCAGGTCAGCCTGGGCTAGAGTGAGACCCTACCATGAACATAAAATAAAATAATAAAATAAAATTTTAGATTTTTTTTTTTAATGTAGGGTCTCCGCTATCCCAGACTGACCTGGATCTTACACTGTAGTCCCTGGCTGGCCTTGAACTCACAGAAATCCTCCTACCTCTGCCTCCTGAGTGCTGAGATTTAAGGTGTGCACCACCATGCTTGGCTAAAATAACTTTTTTCTTTTGGTTTTTCAAGGTAGGGTCTCACTCGAGCCCAGGATGACCTGGAATTTACTCTGTACTCTTAGGGTAGCCTAATTTCATGGAGATCCTCCTACCTCTGCCTCCTGAGTGCTGGGATTAAAGGCGTGTGCCACCACACTCAGCCAAAATATTTTGTTAAAAAAGAAAGGTAGCTGAGCGTGATGGCGCATGCCTTTAATCCCAGCACTCGGGAGGCAGAGGTAGGAGGATCGCCATGAGTTCAAGGCCACCCTGAGACTACATAGTGAATTCCAGGTCAGCCTGAGCTAGAGTGAAACCCTACCTGGAAAAACAAAAACAAACAAACAAACAAAAAAAGAAAGACAACTAAAAATATCAAGAAAATTGTTTTTAAAATGTTCAATTTGGGCTGGAGAGATGGCTTAGCAGTTAAGGCATTTGCCTGTGAAGCCTAAGGACACATGTTTAACTCTCCAGATCCTATGTAAGCCAGACACACAAAAAGTGAGGTAAGTGCAAGGTCGCACATGCACACTAGGGGGCGCAAGCATCTGGTGTTTGATTGCAGTGTTTGACGCCCTGGCACACCAATTCTCTCCCTCTTTGTCTCACTCTCACTCTCTGACTCTCTCTCCAAAAAACTAAAAAAATTAAAATGCTCAATTTACTAAATAAAAGCAACAGTGAAGAAAATGAGACTATAAATAGTCAAAAAAAGGAATCAAACACTTTTGGAGCTTAAAATTTCAGTGACTAGAAAAATTCACTAGAGGGTTTCAGCAGCGCATGTCAGGAAGCCGAAAGAAAGATGAGAAAATTGAACATAAAACAGTTAAAGTCATTGAGTCTAAGGAACAAGAAGAAAAAGGAATGAAGATGGACTGGAGAGATGGTTCAGAGGGTAAGGTGCTTGCCTGTAAAGCCTAACAACCTGGGTTCAATTCCCCAGTACCCAAGCAAAGCCAGATTCACAAAGTGATGCATGCATCTGGAGTTCATTTACAATAGCTGGGGACCCTGGCACACCCATTCTCTCCCTTCCTTTCTCTCTTTTCTTTCTTTCTTTTCTTTTTTCTTTTTTTCCTTTCGTTTTTCAAGGTAGGGTTTCACTCTAGCACAGCGAACTCACGGCGATCCTCCTACCTCTGCCTCCCTCCCGAGTGCTGGCCCTTTCTCTCTTTTCTCTGTCTCTGTCTGCATACAAATAAATAAAAAAATTTTTTTTAAGAAATGAAGAAAAGTCAATAGAGCCTGGCTAGGAATATAGCTCAGTTGGTAGAGAGCTTCCCTAGTATGCACAAGGCCCTGGGTTCAGTCCCCAGTACAATAAATCCCTGCAGATCCCAATGTAGTGGCGCACGCCTTTAATCCCAGCACTCGGGAGGCAGAGGTAGAAGGATTACCGTGAGTTCAAGGTCAACCTGAGACTACATAGTGAATTCCAGGTCAACCTGGGCTAGAGAGAAACCCTACCTCAAAAAAACCAAACCAAAAAAAAAAAAAGGAGGTTGGGCGTGGTGGCTCACGCCTTTAATCTCAGCACTCAGCAGGCAGAGGTAGGAGGATCGCCATGAGTTGGAGGCCAGCCTGAGACTACATAGTGAATTCTAGATCAGTCTGGGCTAGAGTGAGGCCCTACCTCAAAAAACAAATAAGGGGCTGGAGAGGTAGCTTAGCAGTTAAGGCGCTTGCCTAGGAAGCCCAAGGAGCCAGGTAGGACACCCCAGAACCCACATAAAACAGATGCACAAGGTGATGCACACTCACAAGGTGGCGCACATGTGTGTCTGGAATTCAATCACAGTGGCTGGAGGCCCTGGCGTGCCAGTTCTCCCTCTGTCTCTCTCTTGTACACGCAGTCTCTCTCTCTCTCATAAAAAATTAATTAATTAATTACAAAAACGAAATAGATACTTGCACACCCATGTTTATTGCTGCTCTATTCACAGTAGCTAGGAAATGGAACCAGCCTAGATGTCCCTCAATTGATGAGTGGATAATGAAGATGTGGTACATTTATACAATGGAGTTCTATTCAGTGATCAAGAAAAATGAAATTATGAAATTTGCAGGGAAATGGATAGATCTGGAAAGGATTATACTAAGTGAGGTAACCCAGCCCCAGAAAGCCAAACGTTGCATGTTCTCTCATATGTGGATTCTAGTTATAAAAGTTCAAACTTGTGTGTGAGTTGGAGCAAAAATCAGTAGCAGAGGCCAGTAAGCTAGAAAAGGGTTATAAGGAGCCGGGCGTGGTGGCGCACGCCTTTAATCCCAGCACTCGGGAGGCAGAGGTAGGAGGATTGCCTTGAGTTCGAGGCCACCCTGAGACTCCATAGTGAATTCCAGGTCAGCCTGGGCTAGCGTGAGACCCCACCTCGAAAAAAACCAAAAAAAAAAAAAAAAAAAAAAAAAAGGGTTATAAGGGAGAGAGGAGAGGGGTGGACTTAAGGGGATGGTACTGTATATATGTAAGTAGATGAACAGATTACCGTGGGTGGAGTGGCCTAAGTGAGGTCAGAGGAAGAGATTGAGTAAAAGAAGAGTGGGGGAGGGTTAATCAACATTCAGAATATTGTGAATAAGCCACATGAGAACCTACTTCTTTGGATAATGGCACACCCAGAAGCCATAGACTATTACTAGAAAAATTTTAGTGCCAGGGATGGGATACCTTCCAGTGAGTTATTGGCCAGGGGGTTCCCTGATGCCCCCTAAACATTACAGGCCATTGCCAAGACCCTTGGTTTCCCACCAGGAATAGATGGTAAGACCCTACTGTTGAAGATTCCACATGCCTGGGTGGCAAAGTCACTGAGAAATCAAACTGGGGCTGAGCTGAAAACTTCCTCCATGTAAACCAGCTGACAGAAAGCTGGAAAAAGTTGCACCGCCTGCAGCCCTATGGGAGACAGAAGCCATCAGTGGTGAAAACAGTGGACACTGCAAGCCTCAAGTTTGGCCAGTTTGGCCAGCCAAGCCAAATGAGCCAATGGGTGCCATAGTGGCATGTCTGTTATGGGGAAACCAACTGCTCTCTAATTAGACTGGAGGCCTGCTCTTTGGGAGGGAATACATGCCTGGTACTGAAAACCTAATCAAAAGTGTATGATGGTGGAGGTCTTAGGAGTGTAACACCTGCTCTTGTCTGGCTAAATGCATATACTATGCCCACCAAACTGCCTTGTAAGCACTTCACTTAATGTTCATACCCATATATTAATGCTACTCTCAGTTAGTTAGAGAAGCTTCTATTTTCAGATGGCGGTGACCACTAGGATGACTCAAGAGGTACCATAGTGCTGAGAAGATGTGATGGAGGAGTGTTCAGCACTGAAACATCTCTATCACACCTTCCAAGACTCAGGGTCCATTGTGGAAGAGGTGGCAGAAAGAATGTAAGAGACGTAGGAAGAGCAGGACTGCTTACAATGCAATCATCCAGACAGAAATTGGCCTCAATAG
The DNA here is from genome assembly GCA_036346955.1 of Dipus sagitta. Lineage (NCBI taxonomy): Eukaryota > Metazoa > Chordata > Mammalia > Rodentia > Dipodidae > Dipus > Dipus sagitta. The sequence goes on along the minus strand of CM070770.1, from coordinate 159,662,388 downwards.
CCATGACCTCACAGTGCCTAGCACTACCTTCACAAGACCCTCATAATAGAAGGAAAAGATGATGACATCAAAATAATACAGAGACTAATGGAGAGAGGGAGGGGATACAATGGAGTGTGGACTTGTGAAGGGGAATGTGGGAGAGGGGAGGGAATCATCATGGTTTATTGTCTGTAAGTTTGGAACCTGTCAATAAAAAAGAAAGAAAGAAAGAAATAGGGCTGGAGAGATGGCTCATCAGTTAAGGATTCTTGCTTGCAATACCTGATAGCCCAGGGTTTAATTATCCAGTGCCCATGTAAATTAGATGCAGAGTGGTGCAAGCATCTGGAGTTTGGTTGCAGTGGTAGGAGACCCTGGTGTGCCCTCTCTCTCCTTACCAATAAATAAAATATTTATTTATTTGAGAGACACACAAAGGCAAATAGAGTGAGAGAATGGGTACACCAGGGCCTCCAGCCACTGCAAATGAACTCCATGAATGCACCACCTTGTACATCTGGCTTATGTGGGTATTGGGGAATCGAACCTGGGTCCTTAAGCTTCTATGGCAAGTGCCCTAACCACTAAGCAATCTCTCCAGACCGAAATAAAATATTTTTTAAAACCTCATCAAAGGGATGGATTGATGGCTTAGCAGTTAAGGTGTTTGCTTACAAACCCAAAGGACCCAGGTTTGACTTCCCAGGACCCATGTAAGCCAAATGCATAAGGTGACATATGCATCTGGAATTCATTTGCAGTGGCTGGAGGCCCTGGCATGCTCGTTCTCTCTCTCTCTCTCTCTCCCTCCCTCCCTCTTTCTCTCTCTGAAATAAATAAATAAAAATAAAATATTTTAAAAAATCAGATAGCTGGGCATGGTGGCATATGCCTTTAATTCCAGCACTCAGGAGGCAAAAGTAAGATCACCATGAGTCCAAGGCTACACTGGGACTATAGATTGAGTTCCAGGTCAGCCTGGGCTAGAGTGATATCCTATCTTGAGAAAAAAGAGTAGCTGGGCGTGGTGGTGCACGCCTTTAGTCTCAGCACTCAGGAGGCAGAGGTAGGAGTTTGAGGCCAGCCTGAGACTAAATAGTGACATATGGACATCATGAATAATACCAACATATGCATTACAAGATCATCAGAGGAGAGGAGAAAAAAAAAAGGCAAGGAAAAACAACTGAAGAAATAGCTAAAAATTTCCCAAATCTGATGAATTTATATTTAAGAAGTTTAAGCAGCTCCAATTAGACTAGATTTTGAGATCTACACTGAGAAATACTGTGGTCAAATTCTGGAAGACACAAAAGCAAATAGAGTTGGAGAGATGGCTTAGTGGTTAAAGGCACTTGTTTGCAAAGCCTGTTGGCCAGGGTTCGATTTCCTAGTACTCATATAAAGCCAGATGCACAAAATGGAGTTCATTTGCAATGGCAAAAGACCCTGGTGCACTTTCTCAAACCACCTCTCTCTCTTAAATAAATAATTTTTTTAAGAATATGATGTTAAATAAAAGCAAAACAAAAAAGCTAGGTGTGGAGGTTGACATCTGTAATCTCAGAACTCATAAGGCTGAACCAGAGGATAACCATGAGTTTGAGCCTAGCCTGGGGGACATGAGACCCTGCCTCAAAAAATAAACAAAAAACAAGAAAAAATGCAAACAACAAAAGAAAGCAATAAAGATGCTGGGCATGGTAGTGCACGCCTTTAAGTCCAGCACTTGGGAGGCAGAGGAAGGAGGATCATCACCATGAGTTTGAGGGCAGCCTGAGACTCCATAGTGAATTCCAGGTCAGCCTGGGCTAGAGCGAGACCCTACCTCGAAAAGCCAAAAAAAAAAAAAAAAAAAAAAAAAGCAATAAAGGAGAAGTGACCTGTGACATACAGTGTATCCTATGTAAGATGAATGGCTGATTTCTCCTATTTTTCCTAAGAAGTCATGGAGACCACAAGACAATACAGTGATATACTTAAAATCCTGAAAGGGGTTGGAGGGATGGCTTTTAGCAGTTAAGGCATTTCCCTGCAAAGCCAAAGGACCCAGGTTTGATTCCCCAGGACCCACATTAGCCAGGTGCACAAGGGAGCACAAACATCTGGAGTTCATCTGCAGTGGCTGGAAGCCCTGGTGTACCCATTCTCTCTCTCTCTCTCCCTCTTTCTCTGTCACATAAATAAATAAATGAAAAAAAAATATTTTTTAAAAAGGGTGGGGGAGCTGTCAACAAAGAATTATATAGCCAGGGGGCTAGAGAGATGTTTTAGCAGTTAAGATGCTTGCCTCCAAGCCTGGGGACCCAGGCTCAATTCCCCAGGACCCATGTAAGACAGATGCACAAGGTAACACATGCATCTGGAGTTCATTTGCAGTAGCTGGAGGCCCTGGAGCACCATTCTCTCTCTTCCTCTTTCTGCTTTTCTCTTTCAAATAAATAAATGATTTAAAAAAAAAAACAAGAAATATATAGCCAGCAAAACGATCCCTGATGAGGGATTGGGGAGATGGCTTAGCAGTTAAGGTTCTTTTTGCAAATCCATAGGACCCAGGTTCAATTCCCTAGGACCCATGTAAACCAGATGCACAAGGTGGCACATGTGTCTGAAGATCATTTCCAGTGGCTGAAGGCCCTGGCGTGCCCATTCTTTCTCTTTCTTTCTGCCTTTCTCTCTCTCTCAAATAAATAACATAAAAAAATTAAAACAACTATCCCTGATGAATGAGTACAAATTAAGATATTTTCAGATGAACAAAAGCTGAGGAAGGGCAGGAGAGATGGCTTAGCAGTTAAAGTGCTTGCCTGAAAAGCCAAAGGACTCAGGTTCAACTCCCCAGGACCCACATAAGTACAAGGGGCGGTGCATGCAACTGGTGTTTGTTTGCAGTGGCTGGAGGCCCTGGCACACCCATTCTCTTTCCCCTCTCTCTTTCTTTCTTTACCTGCCTATCTATCTATCTATCTATCTATCTATCTATCTATCTATCTATCTCACTCTGTCTCAAAATAAACAAATAAATAAAAATAAAAAACTGCTGGGCGTGGTGGTTCACACCTTTACATTCGGGAGGCAGAGGTAGGAGAATCTCTTTAAGTTCGAGGCCACCCTTAGACAACATAGTGAATTCCAGGTCAGCCTGACCTAGAGTAAGACCCTACCTTGGAAAACAAAACAAAACAACAACAACAACAACAACAAAAAAGCTGGGGAGTTCATTACCAGTAGACAAATCCCAGAAGAAATGCTACAGAAGTCATAGTTATTTGGTCAGGAATGAAAGGACATTAAACAGAATCAAAGCCACAGGAATGTGTGAAGAGCACACCACTGCTGAGATAAATGCAGAGGCAGCATCACAGTACTTGTGGCTTCCTCTTGTATGACTTAAAGGAAAAATGCATAGACCAAAATTCGAACCTATAGGTTAAGAGGCAGTATGCGCGGTAACAACACACAGGAGAGGTAGGTGCATGAGAGAAGAGTGTGTACCCCTGAAGCACCGTGGGGACTATTCACACTAGGGTGTTATAAGCCTAAGGTGTCCATTGTAATCCTCATGCTAACCACCAAGAAAATAACTTAAAAATACACAGGAAGCTGGGTATAGTAGCTCACACCTATAAACCCAGCACTTAGAAGTCTGAGACAGGAAGATTGAAAGTTCTAGATCAGTCTGGGCTACAGAGTGGGACCCTGTCTCAAAGCAACAGCAACAACAAAAGTAAAAGTAGAACTAGCTAAAACTAAAAGCACACAGAAAAAGCAGGTATAGGAAGAAATAAATCTTTTAAAAAATATTTTTATTGGGCTGTAGAGATGGCTTAGCAGTTAAGACTCTTGCCTGTGAAATCTAAGAACTCATGTTCAAATCTCCAGGTCCCACATAGCCAGATGCACAGTGACACAAGCATGCAATGTCGCACATGAGCACCAGGGGGCACACGTGCTTGGAGTTCGTTGGCAGTGGCTAAAAGCCCTGGCACATCCATTCTCTCTCTCAGAAATAAGTAATAAAAATTTATTTATTTATTTATTTATTTATTTGCAAGCAGAGAGGGACAGAGAGACAGAGACAGAGAGAGAGAGAGAGAGAGAGAGAATGGCAGAGAATGGTCCCACTACAGCCCCTATGGACTGCAAACAAACTCCAGATGCATGCCACTTTGTGCATCTGGCTTTCTGTGGTTACTGGGGAATCAAACTTGGGTCTTTAGGTTTTGCAGGTAACAGCCTCAAGTGCTGAGCTATTTCTGCAGCCCAAGAAATAAATCTTTATAACTTCTAATTTAAATTATGGAATTCTTCAATTTAAAAAAATTGAGCTGGGCACCTTTAATCCTAGCACTTGAGAGGCTCAAGTAAGGATTGATGTGAGTTTCAGGCCAGCCTGAGACTACATAATGAATTTCAGGCGCGCGCTCTCTCTCTCTCTCTCTCTCTCTCTCTCTCTCTCTCTCTCTATATATATATATATATATATATATATATATATATATATATATATATACACATACATACATACATGCATATATAATGTATATGTCTAGTAAATAAATAAATAAAATATTTTTTTAAAATTGATGCCGCTGGGCATGGCGGCGCACGCCTTTAATCCCAGCATTTAAGAGGCAGAGGTAGGAGCATCACCATGAGTTTGAGGCCACCCTGAGACTACATAGTGAAATCCAGGTCAGACTGGACTACAGTGAGACCCTACCTTAAAAAAAAACAAAATAAATAATGCTGGGCGTGGTGGTGCACGCCTTTAATTCCAGCACTTGGGAGGCAGAAGTAGGAGGATCACCATAAGTTCGAGGACACCCTGAGACTACATAGTGAATCCAGGTCAGTCTGAGCTAGAGTGAGACCCTACCTCAAAAAATAAATCAATAAATCAATAAAATAAATCAATAAACAAATAAATGATCCAAATATTTACTGTTTTTTATTTTTAATTTTTGTTTCATTTATTTATTTTTGGTAGGGTCTCACTCAAGCCCAGGCTGACCTGGAATTCACTCAGTAGTCTCAGGGTAGCCTTGAACTCATGGTGATCCTCCTGCCTCTGCCTCCCAAGTGCTGGGATTAAAGGCGTGTGTCATTATGCCCAGATATTTTCTGGCTTTTAAACATTTTTTAAATGAATTTATTTGAGAGAGAAAGAGGCAAATAGATAGCACATGCAAGAGAGAATGAGTATACCAGGGCCTCCAGCCACTGCAAAAGAAGTCCAGACACATGCACCACCTTGTCCATCTGACTTTACATGGATACTGGGGTATCCAACCCAGATCTTTTGGCTTTGAAGACAAGTACTTTAACCACTAAGCCTTCTCTCCAGCCCTGTTTTTTTTTTTTTTTTTAACTTTAATTAATTAATTTATTTGAGGGAGAAAGAGAGAGGCAGATAGAGACAGAGAATGAGCACACCAGAGCCTCAAGCCACTGAGAATAAACTCCAGACACATGCAGCACCTTGTGTATCTAGTTTACATGGGTATTGGGGAATTGAACCTGGGTCCTTAGGCTTCACAGGCAAGCACCTTAACTGCTAAACCATCTCTGCAGTCTGTTTTTTTTTGTTGTTGTTTGTTTGTTTGTTTGTTTGTTTGTTTGAGGTAGGGTCTCACTCTAGTCCAGGCTGACCTGGAATTCATGAATATAGTCTCAGGCTGGCCTTGAACGCATAGTGATACCTCTCCTTCCCAAGTGCTGGGATTAAAGACGTGCCCCACCATGCCAGGTTGGTTTTTGTTTGTTTGTTCTTTTTAGATGGAGCGGGAGAGAGATAGAGAGACAGAGAGAGGAGAGACAGAGAGTTGTGTGCCAGGGCCTCAGCCACTGCAATCAAACCCCAGACGCTTGTGCCACCTAGTGAGCATGTGCAGCCTTGCGCTTGCCTCAACTTTGTGCGTCTAGCTAATGGGTGATCTGGCAAGTAGAACATGGGTCCTTAGGCTTCACAGGCAAGCGCCAAGCCATCTTTCCAGCCCTATTTCTTCATTTTTTGAGCAAAGTCTCACTCTAGCCTGGACTGACCTGGAATTCACTCTTTTCTAGTCCCAGTAGTATAAAACTGAAAACCAACAACAGATACTAGAAAATTCACAAATATGTAGAAATCAACACACTGAAACAATGGGATGAAGAAGAAATCACAAATAAAATTAGAAAATATATTGAAGTAAAACAAAAATAGCATATCAAAACTTAGATATAGCTGGGCGTGGTGGCGCACGCCTTTAATCCCAGCACTCGGGAGGCAGAGGTAGGAGGATCGCTGTGAGTTCGAGGCCACCCTGAGACTCCCTAGTGAATTCCAGGTCAGCCTGGGCTAGAGTGAAACCCTACCTCGAAAAAACAAAAAACAAAACCAAAAAAAAAAAAAAAAAACTTAGATATAGATAAAGCTGTTCTAGGAAAAAAACTTAATTTATTTGTAAGCAGAGACAGATAGAAGAGGCAGATAGAGAGAATGTGCATGACAGGACCTCCAGCCACTACAAATGAACTCCTGATGCATATGTCACTTTGTGCGTCTGGCTTTACATGGGTACTAGAGAATCAAAACTGGGTCCATTAGGCTTTGCAGACAAGTGCCTTAACTGCTGAGCCATTTCTTCAGCCCCAAGAAATGGGCTTTTTTTTTTTTTTTTTTTTTTTTTTAAGATTTATTTGTTAGAGACAGAGAGAAAGGGAGAGACAGACAGAATGGGCACGCCTGGGCCTCCAGCCACTGCAAATGAACTCCAGACGCATGCACCACCATGTGCATCTGGTTTCCGTAGGACCTGGAGAATCAAACCTGGGTCCTTAGGTTTCACAGGCATGCACCTTAACCACTAAGCCATCTCTCCAGCCCCAAGAAGTGGGTTTTTTTAAAAAAATATTTTTTTAATTTATTTTATTGGTGAAGGAGTGGGAGAGAGAGGAGAAAGAATATGGGTGTGTCAGGGACTCCAGCCACTGCAAATGAACTCCAGACACATATGCCAATTTGTCTGTCTGGCTTTACATAGGTATAATTGTGGTTTGCAAGCATGTGCCTTTGACTGCTGAGTCATCTCCCCAGCTCTGAGAAATATTTTGGAGAAATATTTTGTTGTTGTTTAATATTTTATTTATTTATTTGCAATCACAGAGATACAGACAAACACACACACACACACACACAGAGAGAGAGAGAGAGAGAGAGAGCAAGCATGTATAGGTGCACCTCTAGCAGCTGTAAACAAACTCCAGATGTATGCACCACCTTGTGCATCTGGCTTTACATGGGTGCTGGGGAATTGAATCTGGGTCATTAGGCTTCATAGGTAAGTGCATTAAACTGCCTGGCCATCTCTCCAGCCCTGTTGTTGTTTTAAAGAAAAGGTCTCATATAGCTAAGGCTGGCCTTGACTTTACTATGTAGCCATGGATGGCCTTGAACTTCTGATCTTCCTGAAGTCAGGCATGGTGGCACAGACCTATAATCTCAGTACTTGGGAGGCAGAGGTAGGAGTATTGCTGCGAGTTTGAGGCTAGCCTGGAACTACAGTGTGAGTTCCAGGTCAGCCTGGGCTAGAGTGAGACCCTAATCTCGAAAAACCAAAAAACCAAAAGAGAAAATAAATAAAATGATTCCAGGTGTTAGGGAGGACTGATGTGGGATCTTCAATAATGACTCTGCGGTGACTTTGTGTCACCACAAATGTGTGACTAAAGCAGACAGTACTACAGTGTACCAAGGCCCAAGAACATCTTGAAGCAGTACTCATTCTGTTACACATAGCTCTAGCACATTCTTTTGAAAAGCTCAGTACTTTCATGGCATTATTGAATGAGGCTATTCAGACCTTTGACAATGTTTCACCATTACAGCGTGCTCCTGAGCTGCCATTCATTTGCCAACTACCTTCAAAGTGGATCTGCTGGGGGAAAAAAAAAGTGGGTCTGCTGAGTTCTGCCCCCCCACCTGGCCCCTGCTTTGCTTGCAACTGTTGCCACCAAATTCCCACTGTGACTCTTTGAGGATAGAAGGTACAATCTTTTAGTCTTTGTGCTCTAGAGCTCAGCCCAGGGCACCTATTCTCCCAAGTTCTCCTATGGCCCCTCACAGTATAAAAAAGCCACATGTGGGGCATATGCCTGTGGTTAAAAGTGCCAGAACTCAGAAGGCTGAGGCATGAGTATTGCAAGTTCAAAACCAGCCTAGGTTGCATAGAAAATGGAAACAATCCAGGCACACGCCTTTAATCCCAGCACTCAGGAGGCAGAAGGTGGTGGGAGGATCACCATGAGTTCAAGGCAACCCTGAGACTACATAGTGAATTCCAGGCCAGCTGCCTGAGCTAGAGTGAGACCCTACCTCAAAAAAAAAAAAAAAAAAAGAAATAACATGTTACTGGGGATGTACCTTGGCATTGGGCTGGGTTCCATCAGCAAGAAGCAAAGAGGGCGGAAGGGAGGGAGGAAGGAAAGAATAATGAGAGGAGGAGAAAGGAAGGAAGGGACGGAAAGAGGAAAGGAAGGAAGGAGGAAGGGAGGAAAGGAAAAAGGGAAGGAAGGAAAGAAGAAGGGAGGGAGGAAAGAAAAAATGATAAAAATAGTGGAAGTTGGGCTGGAGAGATGGCTTAGAGGTTAAGGCGCTTGCCTGCGAAGCCCAAGGACCCAGGCTCAATTCTCCAGACCCCACGAAAGCCAGATCCTCAGAATGCTGGCACATGTGTCTGAGTTCATTTGCAGTGGCTAGCGGCCCTGGTGTACCCATGCTATCTGTCTCTCTCTCTCTCTCTCTCTCAAATAAATAAATACAAGAAAACTATTTTTAAAAAATAGTAGAAGTGGGGCTGGAGAGATGCGGTGTGCCTGCAAAGCCAAAGGATCCTGGTTCGATTCTCCAGGACCCACGTAAGCACAAGGGGGCACACGCATCTGGAGTTCATTTGCAGTGGATGGAGGCCCTGGCGTGGCCATTTCCCCCCCTCCCTCTTTTTCTCAAATAAATAATAAAATGTCTTAAGAAAAATAGTAGAAGTCCCATGGACTTGGTCTCCAGAACATGTCCTCAAGTTCCCTGTCTTTTCTCTTGGCCATGAACAGCGCTCGGTTCCAAGCCAGCACCCTCGCCCTGGGGATGACCCTGCAGCCTCCCAAGGACCCTCCCTGTATCAAGCAGAAAGCTCATTTACTTACGAGACAGAAGACAACCTCCATTCTTCCTTCTCTCTCTTCCCTTCCCTCCCTTTCTAACTTTTCACCATGGACACACAGACATAGAGAAGGGGGGGGGGCGACAGGTCGCCTCCCCAGCAGCTTCTGACTGTATCAGTGCTTTATCGCTCTCCCCTTGTCCTTCAACCTTTTAAAGCCAACCTCAGCAGGTCACTTCGATAAAATAATTGTTTAGACCCTAACCCTGATGACGTCATTCTGCTTCGAGTCCCGGCATCATGGGTGCCGGCCCTGACTTTCTCTTCCCCTCCCAACTCCCGCCAGCCCTGTGTCACGGAGCCCAGAGCCCACGTGCCCTTGACTTTTTTTTTTTTTTTTTTCGTCGCCACCTCCCTCTGGCAACATGCATTTTTAGCTCAAATGTTTGGATTTCTTTCTCCCAACCTCAGTAGGAGGCCAGCCCAGGGAACTGAGCATTACTAGGATCTGAGTTCTGTTTTAAAAATATCCTCCTGGCTGCTAAGTGGAGGATGAGCCGGGGACGGGGTGGGGGAGCTGGAAGAATGTGATCTGCCATAATTAAGGGACATGGCAGCTAGTGTAAGCTCAGCAAGCAGAAACTGAGCTGTGGGCACTCACTATGCTGGAGAGCACCCACCCCTTTCTTTTTGCCTTTTACTTAGTTATATTTATTTTTGAGGCAGGGTCTCACTCTATCCCAGGCTGACCTGAAACTCACTCTGTAGTCCAGGCTGGCCTTGAACTCACTGCGAGTCTCCTACCTCAGCCTCCTGAGGGCTGGGATTATAGGCATGAGCCACCAATGCGAAACTCCCTGTTTTTTTTTTTTTTCTTTATTTTTTATTTTTTTTTTTAAATTTTTCGAGGTAAGGTGTCACTCTAGCTCAGGCTGACCTGGAATTCACTATGTAGTCTCAGGGTGGCCTCAAACTCACGATGATCCTCCTACCTCTGCCTCACGAGTGCTGGGATTAAAGATGTGTGTCACCACACCCAGCTAACTCCCCCCTCTTTTTAAGCAAAGTGTAGATGTAAAGATGGTGGCTGAATGCAGACATGGTTACTCCACATGATCCCAAGATTGTGGGTTCAGGGTCACCATGTGAGTGGGTTACAAGTTCCCTGAGCTCCACCCTGGGGAGAGTGTTTACAGACATACATGACATCATTCCTCCTAAAACATGGCTCTAGATTTAGGGACAGGACCCCCACCCTCGGCCTGGAAGCACCCTGTGAGGGAGAAACTGCTCCAGTAGGGATAACCAGGGGTGATCCTGGGGTTCACTGTTGACTAGAGGGCCTTGTGTGGTTGGCACAGCAAGAAGGTAGGATGCCAGGAGAAGCTCAACCACCAGGGGGTGCACGTGAACTTCCTCTGCAGTGGCCAAGGAGCCGCCCAGGTGAAGTCCACCGGGCACCTCATAGTCCGTGGCCTTGGAGGCAGCCTCCACTCCCCCGCTGCCTCTGTGCACAGCGAAGGCTGGGAGGTCGTCTGTGAATCCCGTTCTGCCACTGCCTGGAGGGGCGGGTGGCCCTGGGCCAGCGACTTGACATTTTTGTGCCTTGCTTTCCTCACTGGGCGCTGTGGGGTCTGGAATCTGACCCTCACTTCTACCCTGGCATTCTGGCAGTTTCCACAGGCACTCTCATTCGTCAAAAAGTGACTGCACCTCCTGTGAGCCAGAGCTGTGCAGTGCTCCACTCTGGTCCTGTCGTCACCCCTGCCTCAGGGCCTCTTCTGAAGTCCCTAGGTAGGCAAGTGGTCTCCTCTGTGTGCCCCTTTCCTTCTCTGCACTTCTAAATGGGTGGGGTGGAGCTCCTGGCACACTGGGAGACATGGGACATGGAAGGGCTCCCACTGAATGCCGCTAAAGGGCAAGCAAGCACCACATGAGCCAATGCGGTGGGACTATCCTGTGGCTAGGAGGGTGCTTGGCTCTCCCCACAATCCCCGTCTTCCAAGGCAGCGAGATGGCCTAGCCTGTGATCCAGACACGCCTGCCATGGAGGGGTCTCCTCTGTCTCCCCAGCCCTCTTGAGACCCTCTCTCTCTCACTAGATAGAGAAGCCTGGCCTCTTCCCAGGGTATGGTCAGGCAGGCACGGTGGGTGTTGGGGATTGAGGTGGAGGATGGCTGACTGCGGGTTGTCAGGGAGCAGTAGTCAGGCAGCTGGTGACAGTTCCCCGTCTGGGCTGGAGTAGGCCAAGTGGCCAAAGCATCGATATCTAGCTCAGGCAAGCGGCAAGGTCACTGGATAGAGTCCCCTCTAGGCCAAACCCATTCCTGGGGACTGATGCTGGGCATGGCCTTGGCTATCACAAGTTTGAGGCACCTATGGCCAACTGTGAGTGCCATCCTTGAGGGAATGCCAGTGGGCAGCTGGGACTAGGGTTCCCAAAGAGCAAACAGCTTTCAGGATGGCTGGTTGGGGCAGGGGGACAGGCTAAGGTCCCAGACCACTGCTCCTCTTCTCACCTCCCTGAAAGGGACAGCAACCTCCAATTAACATGGTTCATGTGGGTCCAGGGCTCCACCAGTCAAGAGGGGAGCTTGTTCCTAAGGCACTGGGGTAATGCCTGGCTGGGGACAGGGAATGTGCTTGAAAGCCCAGATTCTTTAATGGGGTGTGTATGTGAGCGGGGGTGTCCCAGGAAGCAAGTTTCTTCTTAGGAGCCATGACAATGATGGGTGCCAGCCTGGAGCTCAGGTCAACCAGGGAGTCAAGCCAGGGGCAGGACCCTAGTCTTCCAGCCACTGCCAGAGCCAACATGTGGGCTTAAGCATAAACACATGGCTTAGGTGGGTGTCACCTGCTTGGGAATGCAGAAGAGGCCAGCTATCAGTACAGACCAGACAGCAGCCGGGGCAGCAGGGCAAGCCTGACAGAACAGTAACAAGGGCGAGACCAAGCCGGGGGAGGGGGGGGTCACAAGCTGGTGAGAGCAGTGTAGAACTTTTGTTCGTTTTTTCAAGGTAGGGTCTCGCTCTAGCCCAGGCTGACCTGAAATTCACTATGTAGTCTCAGGGTGGCCTTGAACTCAGGGCTATCCTACCTTTGCCTCCTGGGTGCTGGGATTAAAGGTGTGTGCCACCACACCTGGCAAACTTTTTTTTTTTTTTTTAATGATTGGATTAAATTTTTTGTTTAAATTTAAGAGGGCCGGGGGGGGGGGGTGGAGAATGGGCATGTCAGGGCCTCTAGCCACTGCAAATGAATTCCAGATCTATGCACCACCTTGTGCCTCTGACTTATGGCATGTCTCCAGGCCCCAGTGTATGATTTCTAATCCTCTCTTGCCACTTTGTGTAGCTCTACAAACTTGTCAGGAACTTAAGTCTTTTGTTATGGCCCAGCTGATATTCCTTTGGGGCAAGGCAGAGCTTGGATGAGAAGCTGGATCCCCAGCAGCAGAGCCATCTTGGAGAGGAGAAACGGAAGCAGCAGACAATGCTGGCCTTGGCCATGGCCACAGGACAGCCAACTCCCCTACCCGGGCTGGGCCAGGCACCATGCTGGCCAGGCTTGATCCTGGGGTTCACTGTTGACTAGAGGGCCTTGTCATGGCAGCACAGCAAGAAGGTGGGATGCCAGGAGAAGCTCAACCACCAGGGGGTGCACGTGAACTTCCTCTGCAGTGGCCAAGGAGCCGCCCAGGTGAAGTCCACCGGGCACCTCATAGTCCGTGGCCTTGGAGGCAGCCTCCACTCCCCCGCTGCCTCTGTGCACAGCGAAGGCTGGGAGGTCGTCTGTGAATCCCGTTCTGCCACTGCCTGGAGGGGCGGGTGGCCCTGGGCCAGCGACTTGACTTTTTTGTGCCTTGCTTTCCTCACTGGGCGCTGTGGGGTCTGGAATCTGACCCTCACTTCTACCCTGGCATTCTGGCAGTTTCCACAGGCACTCTCATTTGTCAAAAAGTGACCGCACCTCCTGTGAGCCAGAGCTGTGCAGTGCTCCATTCTGGTCCTGTCGTCACCCCTGCCTCATGGCCTCTTCTGAAGTCCCTAGGTAGGCAAGTTGTCTCCTCTGTGTGCCCCTTTCCTTCTCTGCACTTCTAAATGGGTGGGGTGGAGCTCCTGGCACTCTGGAGACAATGGGACATGGAAGGGCTCCCACTGAATGCAGCGAAAGGCCAAGCAAGCACCACATGAGCCAATGCAGTGGACTACTACCCTGTGGCTAAGGTGCCTGGCTCTCCCTACAATCCCCGTCTTCCAAGGCAGCGAGATGGCCTAGCCTGTGATCCAGACACGCTGCCATGGAGGGGTCTCCTCTGTCTCCCCAGCCTCTTGAGACCCTCTCTCTCTCACTAGATAGAGAAGCCTGGCCTCTTCCCAGGGTATGGTCAGGCAGGCCACGGTGGGTGTTGGGGATTGAGGTGGAGGATGGCTGACTGCGGGTTGTCAGGGAGCAGTAGTCAGGCAGCTGGTGACAGTTCCCCGTCTGGGCTGGAGTAGGCCAAGTGGCCAAAGCATCGATATCTAGCTCAGGCAAGCGGCAAGGTCACTGGATAGAGTCCCCTCTAGGCCAAACCCATTCCTGGGGACTGATGTTGGGCATGGCCTTGGCTATCACAAGTTTGAGGCACCTATGGCCAACTGTGAGTGCCATCCATGAGAGAATGCCAGTGGGCAGCTGGGACTAGGGTTCCCAAAGAGCAAACAGCTTTCAGGATGACTGGTTGGGGCAGGGGGACAGGCTGAGGTCCCAGACCACTGCTCCTCTTCTCACCTCCCTGAAAGGGACAGCACCCTCCAATTAACATGGTTCATGTGGGTCCAGGGCTCCACCAGTCAAGAGGGGAGCTTGTTCCTAAGGCGCTGGGGTAATGCCTGGCTGGGGACAGGGAATGCGCTTGAAAGCCCAGATCCTTTAATGGTGTGTGTGGGGGGGGGAAGGGTGTCCCAGGAAGCAAGTTTCTTCTCAGAAGCCATGACAATGATGGGTGCCAGCCTGGAGCTCAGGTCAACCAGGGAGTCAAGCCAGGGGCAGGACCTAGTCTTCCAGCCACTGCCAGAGCCAACACGTGGTCTTGACTACTTTACTCCAGGTTTTGTCAGGGACTAAGTATCCTTAAAGTGAGAAAATGAGCAGAGAAAGAGAGACAATCACTTGCAGTCACCCTGGGTCCCAGCCCCAGGGCTTGCTCTGGACACCACCGCCTTCTCCAGCCAGAGCTCCAGGAGTCAAGGGACGTGTGTGGGGGCCCAAGCCTTGCTATTTGTTTTTTGTTTTTTTCCTTTTTTGGAAATGGGGTCTCCCTTTGTAGCCAAGGCTGATGTGAAACTCATAAAAATCCCCTTGCCTCAGCCTCCCAAGAGCTGGGATTATACATGTGAGCTACCTTACCCAGCTTGGGCCTTCTCCCCACTATGCTGACTACAGACCCCTGAGAAGCCCCTGACACCTTGAGTTAAGAACTCCTTTGCCCTCTTCGAACCTCCAAGTCCATGGAGGAGGAGGCCCTGAACTTGGCTACCAGATCCAATTTTCAAAGCATCTGACCAAAAGTCTCACATTATGGACGTGATTTGCCATTTAATTTTTTTTGTTTATTTTTATTTTATTTATTTATTTGAGAGTGACAGAGAGAGAGAAAGAGGCAGATATTGAGAGAGAGAGAATGGGCACGCCAGGGCCTCCAGCCACTGCAAACGAACTCCAGATGTGTACACCCCCTTGTGCATTTGGCTAACGTGGGTCCTGAGGAATTGAGCCTGGAACCAGGGTCCTTAGGCTTCACAGGCAAGCGCTTAATCGCTAAGCCATCTCTCCAGCCCTGATTTGCCATTTAAAAACAAAACGGATGGGGTGGAGATGGCTTAGCAGGTAGGGCACTTGCCTGCGGAGCCCAAGGACCCATGGTTCAATGAATTCCCCAGTAGCCACGTAAGCTAGATGCACAAGTGGATGTATGCATATGGAGTTTGTTTGCAGTGGCTAGAGGCCCTAGCGCGCCCATTTTCTCTCTCTCTCTCTCTCACTAACTAACTAACGAAATAAATAAATAAATAAAACAGATCCCAAACCACTGCAAACACACTCAGGTTTACAGAGGAGATGGGTGGTGATGGCACAGACAGTCACTTTCGTTAAGAGCACTAAGCTCCAGGAGGGGCTTTGCCAAAGCAGTCCTTGGAGACATGAGTAGTGTCTGGACTACGAGTGCACTGAGTATAGATGTGAGAAGGAACAAACTACATGACAACAAAAATGAAATTTACAAAGATAAGATACTCTGCAAGGGCTGGAGAGATGGCTTAGTGGTTAAGGCACATGCCTGCGAAGCCTAAGGGACCCAGGTTTGATTCTCCAGGTCCCATGTAAGCCAGATGCAGAAGGGGGCGCATGTATCTTGAGTTCATTTGCAGTGGGTAAAGGCCCTGGCATGCCCATTCTCACTCTCTTTCCCTGTCTTTAATAAATAAAGAAAAATAAAATCTTAAAAAAAGGGCTGGAGAGATGGCTTAGCGGTTAAGCGCTTGCCTGTGAAGCCTAAGGACCCCGGTTTGAGGCTCGATTCCCAAGAACCCACGTTAGCCAGATGCACAAGGGGGCGCACGCTGTCTGGAGTTTGTTTGCAGTGGCTGGAGGCCCTGGCGCGCCCATTCTCTCTCCCTCTCTGCCTCTTTCTCTCTCTGTCTGTCGCTCTCAAATAAATAAATAAAAATAACAAAAAAATTTAAAAAAAAAAGAAAATCTTAAAAAAAAAAAGATACTCTGCAAGAGCCGGGCATGGTGACACATGCCTTTAATCCCAGCACTCGAGAGGCAGAAGTTGGAGGATTGCCATGAATTGGAGGCCACCCTGAGACTACATAGTGAATTTCAGGTCAGCCTGGGCTACAGTGACACCCTGCCTTGAAAAACCAAAAAATAAAAAACAGTAGTAAATAAATAAATACTCCGCAGGGTTAAGCAAATGAACCCTGTAGGGCCCCCTGGGGGTTCCCACTATGCTGTCCATGTCCCCCAAGAAGCTCTGCATGACAGCCCTTTGCAGCCTTGCCCCCGGGGAGTTGGGATTCACTTGGGCACCACAGGGGGCCTGTCCAGCAGTCAGGTGTGCTTCTCACTTACGTGACTCATCGGATGCGCCCAGGCTTCCAGACAAGGGCAGGGAGGAAATCCAAACCAGCACAAGGGCTGTCCACATCTTGCGGGGGAGCTCGGAGCAGGGCTGCCAGTCCCTGGGGCTCCCAGCCAGCTGGCCCCTCAGGCTATCAACAGTTCCCTTCTGCTTGGTCCAGGGGTCTGGGGTAAAGAAAGCAAGCTGGTCAGAGGCGGCGCAGCCTTGCTTGAGACCCAAGAGCTCAGCGCTTAAACTAGGGTCCAGTGCCCAAAAAGATCACGACACGCTGCAGCCGTGGTAGTGAGGACAATCTGCCCCAGGGCTCGTCTTCACGAACTAAAGCACGTGACCCATTTCCCTGTGAGTCTCAACGTCTGCAAGTTCTGCTCTCCCTCCCCAGAGGCCAGAGTTGGAGAGGGAAGGAGAGAGCCAGGGCTCGGGCGTGCTGAGAGGGCCACACACTTTCATCACTAAGATTGGATGTGTCTTCCTCCTCGACTTCTTCCATGGTCTGCAGGGCACAAGTCAGGCCTAGTGCCGCTGTGTGTGCCCTAGACGGCTGACCATGTCCTTCACACAGGAGACATCATCCATCCGTTCACCATCTATCGAACCATCCAGCCTCATCCCACCTATCCATCACTCCACACACTCATCCATCCACTATGCCATCTAACCACCCATCCACTCAGTATCTATCTATCCATCAACCATTCCATCTAAACAACAATCCACCCACCCGCTAATCCATCCAACCACGCATACTCCTACATACCCATCCATCCATCAACCACCCCCCTTCATCCATCATCTACTCGTCCACTCATCATCTGTCCATCCATCCACCTCTCCAGTATTTACCAGGTGTTGCAGTTACTTTCATGTTGCTGGACAAACACCAGACCAGAAGGAGCTTATGGGGGAAAAGGGTTTATTTCAGGCTTATAGAATCCAGAAGAAACACCATCAATGGTGGAAGAAGCTGGCTTCCTTCTATAGATCATAGCAGAGAGACACCACCAAACTGCCAGCAAACACAGACATCCAGAGCTCAAAACACCTCAAAACATGCTCTTTACACCTAGTAGGGCTGGTCTACAAGATACTCCTCCCAGTAACCCCTTCTCCTGAGCAGAGTTCCGCCCCCCCCCCCCCCCACCGAGGTAGGGTCTCTCACTCTAGCCCAGGCTGACCTGGAATTCACTATGTAGTCTCAGGGCGGCCTCAAAGTCATGGTGATCCTCCTACCTCTGCCTTCTAAGCGCTGGGATTAAAGGTGTGCACCACCATGACTGGCTGAAAGCTTAATCTTAATAAAAAAAAAAAATCTCTAAAACTATGGGGGACATACATTCACTTTCAAACCACCACACTGAGTGTCTAGTCATATGCCAAACAGCACATCTGGGGGGGGGGGGAGATTACAAAATACACAACTCCTCCCTGGGGGGAGGCTGTAGTGTATTAGGAGACCCAGAAATGAAGCCATTACAGGGTGGCATAAGCACATGCAAGGGGGCAAAGTGCTAGGAAGCGAGAAGGAAAGAGTCCATAGGCTGGCCGGCTGGGCTGACGCTCTGAGGGTGGCTAGGCAAGGCCAGCAGAGGGCAAGGTGGGGACTAAGGACACTGAATTCAGTCAGGGGTGGTGGTGGGTATGCCAGGGAAGCTGACACTCAGGGTTTATTCTGAAAGGTGGTCAAGGATTCACCTAGCTGACAAGGTGAGCTGTGACAACGAGGTGCCCATGGTTGAGGAAGAATGGTGAGACACAGATGAGTGGCAGGCTCAGGTCCCCCACAGGTCTCACGCACCAGGCAGCACTGATCTTGCTGGGCACCCTGCACTCACCTGAAAAACGATCACAACCAGGGGCATCCTGGGTAAATCCACTCCTCCTCTGACCCACCACCGCCCATGCGCTTCCTACACCCTGCCTGTCTCCTGCCCGTCTCCCTCTACCTGCTGTCGCTAGGCTGAAGGCAGGAGCTGCCTCTCTCCTCTTCTCAGCCCTGGCTCCCAGGGGGCGGCACAAACCTGACGGGGGTCACTGAATGAATGACTGAAGGAACAGCTGCAGAATGAGCAGCTTCTCCACTGGGGAGACCGGGCTGTCCTCATGATCTCCCGCCGGCCCGTAAAGCGCCTCTGACATCGCACAGAGGTGACGAGATGCAGAGGCCTTAAGGAATCTTTAGAAGCAGCATGTCTGTTTGGTCTTTGGGCGTGCGTGTGTGACGTGTGTGGGCACGTGGAGGCCAGAGGGTGACCTGCTGCTGCCTCTTTTTTGAAAGAGGATCTCTCACCGGCCTGGAACTTGCCAAGTATGCTAGATTGGGTGGCCAAGGAGTCCTATGGATCCAATTGTCTCCACTTCTCCAGGGCTGGGGTTACAAACACATGCCACCACACCTGGCTTGTCTTTTTTTTTTTTTTTTTTTTTTTAAGTAAAATAAGAACAGTAGTGAAAAGGAAATGGTGCTGGGGAAATCAGTACTTAACAGCCCATAGCAGGAAGACTCCAGACACCAAGCTGCAGGTGGGGCTGGGGGAGCTGGGTCAGAGACTTATTCGTCGCTGGGGACTGAGAGACCACTTCCTGTATGCCTCCACAAGCAGCCTTCTTCTCATTCCTTTAGCACCGCAAAAGGAACCAGAGACCATGCGAGGAAGTGAGAGCCAAGGCAGGCCGGCCACAGCCAAAAGCATACACCAGGGTAAAATTCAGCTCCAAGTAAGCAGACAAGTCACATGCCTTCTCTGAGCCTTCCTGAGCTACACTGAGGGTGACTGAGGTCATTCAGGAGAGCACCCCGCATGGGGTCTGTGGGGCTCGGGAATCAGCTCACTCCACGAAGCTCTTCCAGGTGTGCTGGGGATACACTCAGGCCGCCCCACACAACACAGTGGGATGGCCAGGGCGGTGACAGGGTGGCTTTCTGCGACCTATCAGACGGGAGACTGTTTGCAAAGTTCTCATGGCTGCAAACAGCTACAGCACACACTTTCTGGGAGGCTGGGACACACCAGGAGGCTTCTGTCCTTGGCCAAGAGTAGGTAGCTTTAAGTCACACTTTCCCTCCACAATAGTCACGAGGCCGCCTGACGTCCTGCAGGTTTAGGAACGTGGCGTGTCTTACGACCTGCACACTTGCATTTGTTTTCTAGGGTGCAAAAAGCATTCTTTGTTCTGACGGAAAAACAAGGGGCTGGAGGATAGGGAGACCAGCACTATCTTGACAGGGAAGAATTGAGCCTGACGTTTCCACACAAAGAACTCACACTCAGCTGAGAGCAGAGACAAGGCAGCTGGACTAGGGTAAATGCAGCCATTTAGATGGCTCTCGCTGGTCCGCTCACATCTACTGATGCACTTAAAAATGCCACCACTAGAGCCGGGCGTGGTGGCACATTCCTTTAATGCCAGCACTCGGGAGGCAGAGGTAGGAGGATCACCATGAGTTCAAGGCCACCCTGAGATTACCCAATGAATTCCAGGTCAGCCTCAGCTAGAGTGAGACCCTACCTCAAAAAAAAAAAAAAAAAAAAAAAAAAAGAGCCACCATTAGGACTGGAGAAATGGCTTAGCAGTTAAGGCGTTTGCCTGCAAAGCCTATGAACTCCTGTAGGAATCCTTCAGATCCCATGTACAGACACAAGTGACGCAAGTGTGCAATGCCATGTATGCCCACAGGGGGCGGGCGCATCTGGTGTTCATTCACAGTGGCCAAAAGGCCCTGGTGTGCACATTCTCTCTCTCTCTCAAAAAAAAAGCAAGCCACTACTACCAGGCATGGTAACACACACCTTTAATCCCAGCCCTCAGGAGGCAGAGGTAGGAGGATCGCCATGAGTGAGACCCTACCTAGAGAAACCAAAGTAAATAAGTAAATAAATAATTAATTAAATTAAATTAAAAATGCCACTACTAGGGGCTAGAGAGATGGCTGTGCAAGCATGAGGACCTGAGTTCAATCCCCAGCACTAGTGTAAAAAGCTGGTTTTGAAGCCGGCCGTGGTGGCTCACACCTTTAATCCCAGCACTTGGGAGGCAGAGGTAGGAGGATCACCATGAGTTCGAGCCCACCCTGAGACTACATAGTGAGTTCCAGGTCAGCCTGGGCTAGAGTGAGACCCTACCTCAGGGGAAAAAAAAAACAAAACAAAAGCTGGTGTTGTGTGGCAAATTTTCTCCTCACTGAAAGGTGTGAATAACTACTGCAGGCTTTATCAAAAGCAGAGGAGGTGTGGGGAAGGTCATCAGACCCCCGCCTGAGATTTAGGCACCCCCTGCCCCAGCTGTCTACAATAATACACAAGATCTCATGACCTAAGGGGGAGAGAAGATAGAGTACATACAGAGGAAAAGATCTAGGAACAAGGAGCTCCAATGAGGTGGTGTCTCTGGAGCCTCCGTGCTCTGTAAATAAGCCCTCACCCAAGACTGAGGGAGAAGCATCCATGAGGATAACCCAGGTATAGTGAGCCCCACTGAAGTGCTCCTGGACAGGGACAAGGAGCATCTAGAAGTGGCCACAGGGAAGTTGTCAATCAGGGTGAAATAAGACTTCGTGCTGCGTCTGTTCTGGGGTCCTGATGTTCTGTAAGTAAGGCCTCATCCTGAGGCTGAGGGAGAAGCATCCAAGGAGTAACTTTTTTTCTTCATTTATTTATTTGAGGGAGAGAGAGAGAGAAGGAGAGAGAAAGAGACAGAAAGAGAATGGATATATCAGGGCCTCCAGCCACTGTAAATGAACTCCAGACACAGGTGCCCCCTTGTGCATCTGGCTTACATGGGTTCTGGGGAGTTTGGCTTTGCAGGCAAATGCCTTAACCACTAAGCCATTTCTCCAGCCTGCAAGGAGTAATTTTGACACAGGAATCTCCATCAAAGTGGCTGCTTTGTGGGAGCCCCACATTCATTGGCTCACTGAAATGGTATTGGTATAATTGTACTTTAGGTCTACCATCTCAGCCCTATTTGGGGTGAAGACGTGGGTCCACATCGCTCCAGGGGAAAAATTTCCCATGACTGCTGGACATAGCCAGGCATGCCTGAAACCCCAGAGCTGAGTGAAGATGGAGACAGGCTGATCACTGGGGCGCCCTAGTCAGCCTAGAGAGTCAAATCGAAAAATGGGGAGCTTCAGGTTCAACGAGAGATTCCATCTCAGGGAAATAAGATGGGTAACACCTGATGTCTTCCTCTGGCCTCTGCATGTGTACACATGGGGCACACACATCTTCACACACACACACAATAATATATAGATAAAATGCCACCACTGTGTCCAGTATGGTCCCTGTGCCTTAGCCCTGGACTGCAAGTCTGCTGGGGGGGGAGGGGAAGGGAGACAGTTAAGGTAGGGTAATGTGACAGGGGTTTCTAGAGAGCAAGGAGGGTCTCAGTTTCCTGAACTCCCAAGCCCTAAAACCTTTTGCTGATCCCAACAAGGGCCTTTCCTGTAAAGGGCCAGACGACAAGTATTTCAGACAGTGGGCCATGCAGTCTGCACCTCAGCCACTCAGCCCTGCGAGTGCAGTGCAGACACAGCCATGGGCGACAATACCCAATGTGTGTGGCTGTGTTCTGCACACAACAGGCAGCCCAGTGGGAACTGGTCGTACTTCCCAGTTATAGGTCAGCTTCAGCCCAGCGCAGGGCTCCTTCTCCAGTTGTCAGGGAGGAACTGATTCTATATTTCTGATTTAAGATTTCTGTCTATCCAGTTTTTCTTGAAATGGACACAAACCATATTACAACCAAGACTCTACTAAGTCTTTTTAAAATGCTTTTGTTTATTTTTTATTTATTTCAGAGTGACAGACAGGCAGAGAAAGAAGCAGAGAGAGAGAGAGAGAGAATGGGTGCACCAGGGCCTCCAGCCACTGCAAATGAACTTCAGACGCGTGCGCCCCCTTGTGCATCTGGCTAACATGGGTCCTGGGGAATTGAGCCTCGGACCGGGGTCCTTAGGCTTCACAGGTAAGCGCCTAACTGCTGAGCCACCTTTCCAGCCCAACTAAATCTTTTTAAAGAGGTCTTCTGGCCAGGTATGATGGTGTGTACCTTTAATCCCAGCACTCGGGAGGTAAAAGTAGAAGGATAGCCCTGAGTTTGAGGCCACCCTTAGACTACAGAGTGAATTCCAGGTCAGCCTGGGCTATAGTGAGACCCTACCTTGAAAAAACAACAACAACAAAAAAAGGTCCTTCTTCTGGGGCTAGGAAGATTGCTCAGTGGTTATGGGCATTTGCTGCCCAAGTATGAGGGCCTGAGACTGCCCCAGTTTAACTCCCCAGTACCCACATAAAACAGGTGGGTGTGGCTATGCACACCTGTAACCCAAGTTCAATCTGGGGCAGAGACCCAAGCATCACTGGGCCCCACTTACCAAAAAGAAAAAAACAATGGTCAGAAACAGCAGCCCTTGCAAAGCCACTGAGAAATCCTGCTGGAACTGAGCTGAAAACCTCCTCCATGTAGACCAGCTGACAGAAAGCTGGAAGAAGCCATTCTGCATGCAGTTCAATGGGAGAGAGAGAAATCACCAGTGAAGATACTCAACAGTGAACACTGCAAGCCTTATATTTGGCCAGCCAGGCCAAATGAGCCAATGGGTCCAACAGTGGCACATCTGTCATGGTGGAAACCAACTGCCCTCTAATTGGACTGGAGGCCCGCTCCATAGGAGGGAATACATCCCTGATACTGAAAACCTACAACAGGGATAGTCATGAACCCTAGGGGTGTAACATCTGCTGCTGTCTGGCTAAATGTATATACTATGCTCATCAAACTGCCCAGTAAGCACTTCTCTTAATGTTCACACCCATATATTAATGCTACTCTCACTTTTGGTAGAAAACCTTCTCTTTTTGGATGGCAGTGACCTTGGGATGACTCAGAAGGCATCATGGTGCTGGAAAGTGACAGGAGTGCTCAGCACTGCAATATCTCTATCACACCTTCCAAGGCTCAGGGTCTATTGCGGAAGAGGTGGTGAAAAGAATGTAAGAGCCAAAGGAAGGGTAGGACTCCTTACAACATGCTCCTCCAGACACAAAATGGCCTGGATATCCATGACCTCACAGTGCCTGACACTACCTACACAAGACCATCATAATAGGAGGAAAAGATGATGACATCAAAATAAAAGACAGACTGATTGAGAGGGGGAGGGGATATGATGGAGAATGGAGTTTTAAAGGGGAAAGTGGGAGGAGGACATTACCATGGGATATTGTTTAAAATCATAGAAGTTGTTAATAATAATAATAATAAAAAAAACAGCAGCCATAAACCGGGCGAGGTGGCACACGCCTTAATCCCAGCACTTGGGAGGCAGAGGTAGGAGGATCGCCATGAGTTCAAAGCCACCCTGAGACTACATAGTGAATTCTAAGTCAGCCTGGACTACAGCAAGACTCTACCTCAAAAAACAACAAAAGGGCTGGAGAGATGGCTTAGCGGTTAAGTGCTTGCCTGTGAAGGCTAAGGACTCCGGTTCGAGGCTTGAATCCCCACGACCCACATTAGCCAGATGCACAAGGGGGCGCACGCATCTGGAGTTCCTTTGCAGTGGCTGTAAGCCCTGACAGCCAGCAACCATAAACCGGGCAAGGCGGCACATGCCTTAATCCCAGCACTCGGGAGGCAGAGGTAGGAGGATCGCCATGAGTTCAAGGCCACCCTGAGACTACATAGTGAATTCCAAGTCAGCCTGGTCTACAGCGAGACTCTACCTCAAAAAACAACAACTACAAAAAAAAAAAAAAAAAAAAAAAACAGCAGCTGTGGGATGAGAGACTCCATTTTAAGTAGACAAGCAGGTGAGCAGAAAGCGGAGGACATCCAACATCTCCTCTGACCTGCACATGTGTATGCACAGGCATGCACATCTACACACACAAGTGCATACATTACACACATTATCACATCATACACACATACACATGTGCCAAATAAAAAATAAAAAGAGCAGAGTTAGGAGGATCACTGTGCGTTTGAGGCCACCCTGAGACTACATAGTGAATTCCAGGTCAGCCTGGGGTAGAGCGAGACCCTACCTCGAAAAACAAACAAACAAACAAACAAACAAAAAAAAAACCCTAAGAATGTAAAGTTATTAGGACATAGAAATTTGCATTTGCATCATGGAAGCTAAGAGGTTTCTCTCCTCTACCACTGTATTAGTCCACTCAGAAAGAGAAAACAAGAACTCTGATTTCGGAGGGCCAAACACGCTGCCTCCCACCCTTGCTAACTAGGGACTTGACTGTCTTTTTTTTTCCATGACTCTCTGCTGAGCCAGCGAAGTCCCCTTTCTAGCTTCCCTGTATAGTCCCCATGTAAGCAGGCCCACCTTTCAGGGCTTGGGACACTCACCAGAGACAGCTGCTCAGTGTGTGCTCGCAGGCTGGGCCGGCTTCCTCCTTGGGGAGCTGTGGGCTTGGCATCGTGCGCTTGCCAGGTGAAGCCTGGCTTTGCGAGAGGGGAGAGCAGCTCGGCGGGGCAATCCCAGGCCATGGCCTGTGTTAAAGCCCATGCAGGACAAAGGCAGATGTTCCTCTGGGGTAACAGACACATCTAGGATTTGAAAGAGTCAACATTCCTTAGCAAGAACATAACATTCAGTGTGGGAACCCCCAGAAAATGCAACAGCCCACTAAGATAGCAAAAGGTCAATCTGAATCAGAGCTTTTAAGAAGCAAGCACCTTTAACCAATGAGCATCTCCCCACTCCAAAGTTCAATGTCACGCCTCCTGACGTAGCAATTCTTACACAGGAATTTGTTCTAAACAAGCAACAGGGCCAGGTGTGGTGGCGCATGCCTTTAATCCCAGCACTGGAAGGCAGAGAGGCAGAGGTAGGAGGATGGCTGTAAGTTCAAGGCCACCCTGAGACTCCATGGTGAATTCCAGGTCAGCCTGGACTAGAGTGAGACCCTACCTCAAAAAACCAAAAAAAGGAGCCGGGCGTGGTGGCGCACGCCTTTAATCCCAGCATTCGGGAGGCAGAGGTAGGAGGATCGCTGTGAGTTCGAGGCCACCCTGAGACTCCATAGTGAATTCCAGGTCAGCCTGAGCTAGAGTGAGACCCTACCTCGAAAAACCGAAAAACCAAAAAAAAAAAAAAAAAAAAAGCAAAAAAAGCAGCAGCAGCAACTGGGCAGAAGTCCAAAGATGGAGATCTTGGTGGCATATGCCTGTAACCCCAGTCGGAGAACAATCTTGGGGTGTTGGTCCTCTCCTTCTTCCTTGTTTGAGACAGGTTCTCTCTCATTTTGCCACTGGGAAGGCCAGACCAGTGGGCCTACAAGTTGCCTGATTCTTCTGACTCTCACTCCCATTGTGGTGGGTGAGTTTGGATAACAGACGCATGTGCCACTTTTGTATCTGACTTTAAGTAGGTTCTGGGGTTCCAAATTCTAGTTGAGAGGTTTATGGAGCAAATGCCTTTAAGCATCTGTCCAGCCCAAGGCCAGTACTTGGGGGTTGGAGGCAGCAGGATCAAGAGTTCCAGGTTGGAGATGCACAACAGGGTGCATGTGTCTGAAGTTTGTTTACAGTGGCTGGAGGCCCTGGCGTGCCCATTCTCTCTCCCTCTCTCTGCCTCTTTCTCTCTCAAGTAAATTAATAAATAAAGTTTTGTTTTGTTTTGTTTTTTAAAAAAAGAGTTCCAAGTTGGGGCTGGAGAGATGGCTCAGCAGTTACATGTGCTTCCTGCACAAGCATGAAGGCTTGAAACCACCTAAGTTCGAATCTCCAGATCCCACATAAGCAGCTGGAAGTGGCCACAAACGCTATTCACCCCAATCCTGGAAAGGGAAGCAGAGAGCAGGGAATCACCTGGGCTTACAAAAACCAGCAAGCTCTGATATCAGTAAGAGACTCCAGTTCAAGATGAGAGCCCTGGCTGGAGAGATGCCCTAACAGTTAAGGTGCTTGCCTGTAGAGCCCAAAGGACTGGAGTTCGATTCCCCAGTATCCACATAATGCCAGATGTACAAGGTGGCACATGCATCTGGAGTTCATTTGCAGTGGTTGGAGGCCCTGGTGCTCTCACTCACTCTATCTCTTTCTCTCTCTCCCACTCCCCTCTATCGTTCTCAAATAAGTAATATATTTTAAAAAATGAGAGCCAGAAGAGTAATGGAGTGATACACCTAACATTCTGTTCTGGCCACTGCAGACAAGTACACCCCACATACACTTGCATATACCATACCACACCACACCACACCACACCCATATTTCACACACTTACAAACAAGCAAGCCAAAAAAAAAAAAAAACAAAAAAAACGTTGAGCTGGAGATGGCACAGCCATTAAAGGCTCTTGCTTGCAAAGCCTGATGGCCCCGTTTTGATTCCCCAGTACCCACAGAAAGCCAGATACACAAAGTTGCACATGTATCTGGAGTTCATTTATAGTCACTGGAGGCCCTGGCACACCCATTCCCTCTGTCTCTCTTCTATCTCTCCCTGCTCGCAAGAAGCCCTGGAATGTCCATGCTCTCTCTCCTTCTCATTCACTCCCTCTCTCTTTCTCTCAATTTGCAAATAAATCTATCTATCTATCTATCTATATATGTTTTTTGTTTTTCAAGGTAGGGTCTCACTCTAGCCCAGGCTGACCTGGAATTCACTATGTAGTCTCAGGGTGGCCTCGAACTCATGTCGACCCTCCTACCTCTGCCTCCTGAGTGCTGGGATTGAAGACATGTGCCACCATGCCTGGTGTATAAAAATATTTTTTAATGTTTCAAACTGATGATAACTTGTTTCAACAAACAAGATGGAGAGCTACAAAGATGTTCAACACAGCATTATTTTTAGTGGCAAAAATCTGGAAAAGTTCTGTAATGTATGGTCTCATTCATGTATAAAATACAATTTCAGTTGTTTATGTAAATTCATATTTATTGACACAAAGATGCATAAGATGCACCAAGTGAGCATCCCTATGTCATACATGCATGCATGCAAGCACACATGTGCATGTATACACACACACAGTATCCTCACAAAACTATCTCTAAAACACTACACAAGTTTCCCAGAACACTTCTACTGTGTATAACTCTTAGCCGCAGGACTGGGCGTCACTCCCACAGAACTGGTGGCTGTGGAATATCGAGAACAGGCCTTCGTTGTACCATGACTTCATCTCCCTGGTATGGTCCTGCCTCCACTTCCCAGCAGAATATCTTCAATGCCAAGATCACTGATGTGATGGCACACGCCTATAATCCCAACAACGGGGAGCAGGCGGAGGCAGAGGGAGGAAAATCACTGAAACTTCAAGGCCCTGTCTCAAAACAACAACAAAAATTGTATGTAGAGGCCGGGAGTGATGGGGCACGCCTTTAATTCCAGCACTTGGGAGGCTGAGGTAGAAGGATCACCGTGAGTTCGAGGCCAGCCTGAGACCATGAATTCCAGATCAGCTGGGGGAAGAGTGAGATCCTACCTCAAAAAAAAAAAAAAAATGTATGTAGGGATTCACACTAATTTTTCACAATTACTCACAAGGGGCAGAACATAATGTGATTTAAAATGTTTCCCTGCAAGGGGGCCCATTGCAGAAGAGGTGGCAGAAAGAATGTAAGAGCCAAAGGAAGGGTAGGACTCCTTACAACGTGCTCCTCCAGACACAAAATGGCCTGGATATCCATGACCTCACAGTGCCTGACACTACCTACACAAAACCATCATAATAGGAGGAAAAAGATCATGACATCAAAATAAGAGAGACTGATTGAGATGGGGAGGGGATATGATGGAGAGTGGAGTTTCAAAGGGGAAAGTAGGGGGAGGGAGAGAATTACCATGGGATATTGTTTACAATTATGGAAGTTGTCAATAAAAAATATTAAAATAAAATAAAATGTTTCCCTGCAAGGACTTCAGGGAGCCTTGAATGAAAGTTCAGCCCTTATTATTCTGGAAGAAGAACCAGGCATGGTATAGCACATCTGTGATCACAGCACTTGGGAGGCAGATACAGAAGGATCTCCAGAAGTTTGAAGCCAGCCAGTTTACACTAAAGTTCAGAGCTACACAGTGAGACTGTCTCAAAAACACCAAAAAAGGCGGGGCATGGTGGCACACACCTTTGCCGAGGTAGGAGGATCACCTGTGAGTTCGAGGCCACCCTGAGACTACATCATGAATTCCAGGTCAGCCTGGGCTACAGTGAGACCCTACCTCGGGAAAAAAAAAAAAAAAGATTAAAAAAGTATTAAATCAGAGATTAGATGGAGAGACAAGAGATTAGGCTGAAGCTGGACACTCCCCCTCTTCAGGTAGAACGCTCCACAGGATCTGGAAGGTGCAGCAAGGTACCCCCTTGAGCTAGGTAACAGTCAACAAGAAAGGCACCCCCAGACTGTGTGCCTCTGAGTGTCAATTTTCCTATCCTTCTTTGGTCCAAAATTATAAGATGACTCTAAATTGGCTGTATTTCTCCCCCAGAAGTTCTAACCAGTTCTAACACAAGTAATCCATAGCCTCGGTAAAAGAAAATGTTCTTTCAGCAGTCTAACATGCTGTTAATCCTTACTTATACTCCGAGCTGAGGGAGCTATAGGTATACTTAGCAAGGAACAGGGACTGGAAAAGCCAGTACAGGACAAACCGCAGCCACTAATCCTGACACGTCACCTGCCTGAACTTTGGAAGAAGCAGCTCAGATAACATTTACTTGTAATCCTGTATATATAGACATTGCCCTGTGATCTAAAGGATGTGCCCATGTGGCAGACGGGCACGTGGAACGTCAGGTATCATCTCAACCACACTGCTTTTTCCAGGTTTCTGGAAGGCCAGATATCACTGCTAAATGCCAGAGGTCTCGTTCTTGCTGGCAATGCCAGTAAGTAAATCCCTGACATTATGTTGGTCCAAAGTAAATAGAATTTTGTATTTTAAATGCTTTTCATTGAGGAACCGGGCGTGGTGGCACACGCCTTTAATCCCAGCACTCGGGAGGCAGGGGTAGGAGGATCGCTGTGAGTTCGAGGCCAGCCTGAGACTACATAGTGAATTCCAGGACAGCCTGGGCTAGAGTGAGACCCTACCTTGAAAAATCAACAACAACAACAAAATACTTTCATTGAAAATTTCGGAGCTGCTTCCTAAGAGTGGGGATATAAATGAACGCAAATTGTTAAAGTTAGACTTCTAAGCACGGTGTCAGACCGTAAGAATGCAGACCAGCCATCAACTTAACAGCTAAGTGCACACACAAGGCAGATAGACAGACAGATAGATGGGTAGCTGGGAAAATCTGATGGAAACTCACAACCGGCTCCCAGACACTGACGGTTTGGGGAGCAGGCCTGGGTCACCCAAAGCTTCAACCCTTTCTAGGACACAGTCTGGTTGGGGTGTTGCTCCAGAAGGATCCGCCTACACGGGAATATCCCCGGGTGCCCCCAAACCGAACAAGCGCTGCAGGCGCGACCCCCTTCACCTCCCTGCTCCTGCAGAGCCTCGGTCCATTCCTTCTCCCTCCCTCCTCCTCGCCTCCATTCCTCCTGCTCTGGCGTGCAGCATCCCCCATTCATCCTTCCTTCCCTCGGTCCCTCTCGTGCTTCTCGCGCCCCCATTCATCCCTCTTCCGACCTCGCCCTCAATCCCACCGCGGCTCCGGGGACCCCAGCCGCAGCTTCCCGGAGGACGGCGCGGGAGCCCCTTACCCGCGCGCGGCAGGCCCGCGGCGGCCCTCGGACGGCAAGAAAAGCACCTCCAGCCCCGCGCGGGGACGTGGCCACTGGCGGAGCCGAGACAGCTCAGGGCAGCGCTGCTGCCTCGGCCCCGCCTGCCCGCCCCGGAAGTGACGTCACGACAGGGAGGGGCGCGGATTGGCCAGCTCGTCGCCTGGTGGCGGCGGGTCGCGGGGAGGGCGTGGCGACGCTCTGGCCCCGCCCACTCAGCCCGGGCCCCAGTCAGGTCCAGCGCGCAGCCGGAAGGAGCTATTTTTGGCCAGTCGCTAGCGGAAGTGGGCGCTCCCTGGGTTAGGCCACCAGTGTGGGGTAGGCTGTTCCTGAAGTTGGGGTGTCGGGTCGGTTCCCGTGAGCTCAATCGTGCTGGATTGGCTCCCAGTTGCCGAGTCCGCACGCGTGGCCTTTGAAAGGCCTCGTGAGGCCCTTGAGACAGCTCACTCCTGCCGCGTTCCTGCTTCCTTCATCCCGTGTATGCAGGGTCCCTGTTGCAACCATATGAGAGAGAGGGACTGGTCATGCCAGGGTCACTGCAGACGAACTCCAGATGCGTGCGCCACTCTGTGCTTCTGCCTATACGTGGGTAACTGGGGAATCGAACCTGTGCCGTCAGGCATCGCAAGCAAGCGCCTTTAACTGCCGAGCCATCACACCTCCAGCACACAGTTAACGTTCTTTTGTGCGCCCTCGACCTGTCAGATCTGGGCTCAGCGCCTCCTTCACCAGAAGGGCCAGTGTTCTAGTTCTGTAATAGCACAAAGAGGCCTTCGTCCCATTGTAACAGACTCAGAAACTGAGACCCGCAGGGGATGACAAGGAGACGAAGTGCAAAGAGACTTGACTTTAATTCGAAATAGGCCCTTTGCTGCTGCGCGTGGTGGCGCACAGCCTTTAATCCCAGCACTCGGGAGGCAGAGGTAGGAGGATTGCCGTGAGTTCGAGGCTACCCTGAGACTACACAGTTAATTCCAGGTCAGCCTGGACCAGAGCGAGACCCTACCTCAAAAAACACACACACACACACACAAAGAAAGGAATAGGTGCTTTGCAGGTTAACTAATTCTGTTGTTGAATCCCAGTCTGTGTAAGCCTCTTTTAGCCGCCCATCTCCAAGGTGTAACCAACGCTTGTTTGGAAAGATGATCTCCTGGGAAGAAAAGGAAAGAGCTTCATTGGCAGTTGTATGGTCTGTCTTGGGGTCCTGGGTTTGGAAACCAAATTGCTGAGGGTGTATAAGGACCGGATCAGCTGCCCAGTTCGGAGCTCTGGTAGTAATCCCCACCCCAGCAGCAGTTCATCCTGTTTCCTGCTGTGTGGAGTATAACTGGCAAGAAGTGGGTTTGCTAAGGGCCAGGCCAGCTTGTCTTCAAAAGCTCCTTTTGCTTTGTGTTTCTTACTTCCTGTATTAGTTACTGTAAGGTTCAGGAGTGACCGAGACCACGGAGACCACTCTTGAGGCAAAAATGGAAGCTTTTATTCGGGGAAAACAGGAGCTGCCAGGATTGGCTCAAGAGTGGAGTACAGTCAATTTGGGATCGCAGTGGCCTATATAGAGCTCTTCAGTTGGGGGAAGGCGAGGAGAGGGAAGTGTTAAAAAAAAAAAAAAAAAAAAAAGGTTCTTTAGAGGAGACCTAAGATAGCCAGGATGTGACACCAGAACCATAACCAGGTGACTTACAAGATGGGAGGGCTGGAAATCATGACCTGGGGGGCATTATTAGGCAAGGATGGGATAATGGCTGGGTGGTTCCTTGAAGAATGTGGATGACCCACTTTCTGGTGACTGTCTCCATCCTGCTGTCCTTGGTGACTCCATTTTGGGAAGCCCATCTTGACCTATCAGTTACTTTCTCATTGCTGTGGGAAAAATACCCTACCCGAAGCAACTTCAGTAAGCAAGGGTTTAAGTTCAGCTCAGTTTGCCCTTACAGTGTGTCAGGGCACGGGAGAAGCTGGAAGTGGCTGGTCACTTTGGATCTGCAGTCAGAAAGTAGAGAATGATGGCTGCTGGTCTTCAGCTTGCTTTCCAGGACCCCTAACCCTCGGAATTTTGAGGCCCATTGTTAAAGTGGGTCTCCCTACCTCAACTAACCTAATCTGGAAAAATCCCTCAGACATGCCAAGAGATTTGTTTCTATGGTGATTCTAAATCCTGCCCAATTAACAACCAGAGATTATCCATCACAATTTCTTTTCTTTTTTTTTTTTAATTTTTTTGTTTGTTTATTTGAGAGTGACAGAGAGAAAGAGGCAGAGAGAGAGAGAGAGAATGGGTGCGCCAGAGCTTCAAGCCTCTGTAAACGAACTCCAGATGCATGTGCCCCCTTGTGCATCTGGCTAACGTGGGTCCTGGGGAAATGAGCCTTGAACCAGGGTCCTTAGGCTTGACAGGCAAGTGCTTAACCACTAAGCCATCTCTCCAGCCCACAATTTCTTTTCTTTCTATCATAGTCAGTCCATGTTCCTGGTGAACTTACAGACCAGACACAGTTTATAGGAAGAAGGGATTTATTGAAGCTTACAGATCCAGGGGAAGTTCCATAATGGCGGAAGAAGCTGGCCCCTTTCTTAGATCTCACAGAGAAAAATACCACTGCCAGCACCACAAACAAGCACACCCCAGGATCCCCAGGCAGAGCTCAGACTGTTCTGCACACCTTAGGCTGGGATTCAGATCCACCCCCAAATACACCTTAGGGTTGACCCTAGGATCCGCCCACAGTGACTCCACCTCCAGCCAAGCAGCTGGAAATCTAGTAAGTTACAAGCTTTAAGGAACTCGTGAATCTACTGGGGAAACATCCACCCAAACTGCATTCACCCCTTGCCCATAATAGATTCATAACCATCTTATATTGTAAATTGTATTCAGTGCAACTTCAAAAGTCCCCAAAGTCTATACCAACTTAAGATAGTTCCAAAGTCCAAAGTCTCATCTGAGATTCAAGAATGTCTCTTAAATGTGAGTCCTGTAAAATCAAAACAAGTTACATACTTCCAACATATTATGGTGTCTGCAGAGTAAACATTTCCAACTGCTACAAGGCATAACAAGGAGAGATTGGACCAATGCAAACTCAATAACCATCAAGGCAACATCAAATATCTGCAGTTCAAGTCTGATAGAACCAGTGACTGACCGTCTCCAGAGTTTTCAATTCTTCCCATCCAGCTTGTCTTAGTAGACAGGGAAAACTTCCATCCTGAGCCAACAGTGCTCCATGGTATAGCCCTTGCAGAGTCCTGGTATATTCAAAGTATCTTCGGGTCTCCATGCAAACCATGGTCCATCTGCCAGTGGTTCCACTGGCCTATCAGAGTTATCATGCCCCGTGTATATGCTGCATCTCAGCAGCACCTCCTGGAACCTCCTGGAAGTGTGAACTTCATGACCCATTCCACACATTTTTCATGCTTCTGAAATCATGCAGGACAGAGCCATATTCTTTTTTTTTTTTTAATGCAAGAGAGAGAGAGAGAGAGTTAACATGCCAGGGTCTCCAGCTACTGCAATCAAATTCCAGAGGTGTATGTCCCCTTGTACACATGTGCAACCTTGTGTGCTTGTGTCACTTTGTGTGTCTGGCTGACACGGGATCTGGAGAGTTGACATAAATCCTTAGGCTTCATAGGCAAATGCCTTAACTGCTAAGCCATTGTTCCAGGCCACAGCAATATCCTTTTTGTTTTGTTTTGTTTTTGTTTTTCAAAGTAGGGGCTCACTCTAGCTCAAGCTGACCTGGAATTCACTATGTAGTCTCAGGGTGGCCTTGAACTCATGGTGATCCTCCTACCTGTGCCTCCCGAGTGCTGGGATTAAAGGCATGCAACACCACACCTGGCTCACAGCCATATGCTTGATTCAGGGACAAAACTGTGACCTTAAAAAGCAGGTTCCTTCATTTTTGTCAACTCCTTTTTTTTTTTTTTTCGAGGTAGGGTCTTACACTAGACCAGGCTGACTTGGAAATCACTATGTAGTCTCAGGGTGGCCCCGAACTCATGGCAGTCCTCCTACTTCTGCCTCTTGTTTATGGAAGGAAGGGGATTTATTGAAGCTTACAGATCCAGGGGAAGTTCCATAATGGCAGAAGAAGCTGGCTCCCTTTAGGTCCATGATGAGAGAAATACCACCACTAGCCCACAGTGACACTATCTCCAGCCAGGCAGCTGGGACTCTAATAAGTTACAAGCTTTAATAAACTCTTGAGTCTACTGGGGGACATCATTCAAACTATCACATTTTCTTTTTTTTTTCTTTTGCGGGGGGGGCATTGAGGTAGGGTCTCACTCTACCCCAGGCTGACCTGGAATTTGCCTATGTAATCTCAGGCTGGCCTGACATCACAGCAATCCTGCTAGCTAGCCCCTGCCCCCCAAGTGCCAGGAAAAGGCATGTGCCACCACACCTTGCAGAATTTCTTTTTCCTTTTTTTTTTTTTTTTTTGGCTTTTCAAGGTAGGATCTCACTCTGACCCAGGCTGACCTGAAATTCACTATGTAGTCTCACGGTGGCCTCAAACTCACGGCAATCCTCCTACCTCTGCCTCCCCAGTGCTGGGATTAAAGTCCTGTGACACCATGCCCAGCTTTTTTTTTTAAGTTGTGCTTTTTTCCTATTAAAAAAATACTTATTTATTTGTATGGGTGTGAGCATGCCAGGGTCTAATCATTGCAGGTGAATGCTAGGTGTACCTGCCACTTTTTGTGTCTGGCTCTGTCATTATGGAAGTGCTGGGGGATTGAACCCAGGGCCAACAAGTGCCTTTAACTAATGAGCCATCTCCCCAGCCCCAACCATCATAATTCTCCAAGTAGTTTAGTCCCACCATGAGTTCAGTGTTCATGCTTACTCCTCCAGGGAAAATACATCAGAAATGTCATGTACCCGGCTAAATAGTTTGGTGGGGTTTTTTGTTGTTTTGTTTTGTTTTGTTTTTTTGGTTTTTCAAGGTAGGGTCTCACTCTAGCCTCTAGCATAGGCTTCACAGGCTGACCTGGAATTGTATTCTCAAGGTGGCCTCGAACTCACGGCAATCCTACATTTGCCTTCTGAGTGCTGGGATTAAAGGTGTGTGCCACCACGCCCAGCTAAATAACGTTTTATTAGAACATAGTCATACTGCTTCATTAAGTATTGTCTGTGGCTGCTTTTTCAATAAAAGGCCAGAGTCAAGTAGTTACCATAGAAAGTGTATGGCTCGCAAAATCTACAGTATTTGTTCCCTGGCTCTTCAAAGGAAATAGCCACTGACACCCAAGGAAATAGCCACTGATACCCACCCAATCTAGAGTGTTACTAGAATGTGGCTTTCAGATAATGGCTAGTCAACACCACCCACCATACGGAAAAACGCATTCAACTCATGTGAGAATTCAGCACCTGCAAACCAAGAGATAGTAAACGAGGCTGAAAAGAAGCAAATAAAATTATTAGGGTTTAAAATAGGTTTGTAAATCAGGAAACATGGACGAGGGCTAGAGAGATGGCTCGGCAGTTAAGTGTACTGTCTGCACAAGCACAAGGGCCTGAGGGAACCTGAAACCACTTGAGTTTGAATCTCCAGAACCCATGTCAACTGCTTGGCATGGCCACATACACCTATAACCCCAGTCCTGAAAAGGGGAGCAGAGACCAGGGAACTGCTCAGGGTCATGAGAAACAGCAAACTCCAGTATTACTAAGAGACTCCTGTTCAAAGTAAGAGTGGGCAGAAGGGCAATGGAGCAGGACAGCTGAGGTTCTGCGCCAGCCACCACAGGTGAGCATAAGGGTATCACAAGGGCATATACACGTGCATATACCACACCACGCACACACATAAAACACAAGCAAAAAAATGCCATATTTGGAGGACACAGTCCTGGATTTAGAAGATTAACCTCTGGAACTTTCCTATCCAGAAGTGGGCAAACTATTTCTAGGAGCAGAGTCTGAGAAGTGGGAGCGCTAACTCCTGGTATACCCAGACCAGGAGTGGGCTAGCTGCCTCTAGCAGCAGCCTGAGAGAAAAAGAAACTGAAGAGAAGTTTAAAGCTATTAGTAAACCCACTGCTTCTGCTGTCACCGCTGCTTGATCTTACTGCGGCTATGGCTTCTTCCTACAGGTACTCATTGGCTTTTTGGTTTGTTTTCGATGTAGGGTCTCACTCTGGCTCAGGCTGACCTGGAATTCACTATGTAGTCTCAGGGTGGCCTCGAACTCTCAGTGATCCTCCTACCTCTGCCTCCCAAGTGCTGGGATTAAAGGTGTGTGCCACCACACTCAGCTTATCATTGGCATTTTTATTGAACAATCAAGACGAGTACTGTGTGAACAGATAGTACATTATATGTGCAAAGGGTAAGGGGCTTTTGTATAATCTTTAAACATTTGTTAAAGGGAAGGGATATAAGGTCTGACCTGCTGGCCTCTGCTAATCCAGAACACACACACTCAGATCACAAGAACAATCACATCGCGCCTGTTGTCTTTAACAGATCTGTGGGCCCGTTGTTACTGACTTCATTGTCACACTATGATCAACACTTTTTTTTTTTTTTTTTTGAGGGAGGGCCGGTTTAGAGGTAGGGTCTCACTTTAGCCCAGGCTGACCTGGAATTCACTATGTAGTCTCAGCGTGGCCTCGAACTCATAGCAATCCTTCTATCTCTGCCTCCCAAGTGCTGGAATTAAAGGCGTGCACCACCACACCTGGCTTTGATCAGCACTTCTTACACCTGTCTGTTTGCTCTGAGTCGAGAGTCCAGCCAGGTCACTGAGGAATTGGGCAAAGACCATAGCTTAAGATAAGTCAGTATCTCTGAACAGTGCTTGTCAATATTGGTCATCTGTGCTTTTCAAGCCAAAGGGACAACAAGGCTGAGGAAACCTAGTCACATTGCTTTAAGCAGGTAGATTACATAGTTGTCAGATTAACTTCAGGGCAAGTTACAAGTAACGGAATTTAACATCTCAGAGCAATAATCTCAGAAAATGTAGGAGGATTGCTGCAGTACAAGGCCAGCCTGAGACTACATAGTGAATTCCATGTCAGTGTGGGCTAGAGTGAGACCCTACCTCAAAAAAAAAAATAATAATCATAGGACTGGAGAGATGGCTTGGCGGGTAAGTGCTTGCCTGTGAAGCCTAAGGACCCCGGTTCAAGACTCGATTCCCCAGGATCCACGTTAGCCAGATGCACAAGAGGTCGCACGTGTCTGGAGTTCATTTGCAGTGGCTGGAGGCCCTGGCGTGCCCATTCTCTCTCTCTCTCTTCTCTCTCTCTGCCTCTTTCTCTCTGTCACTCTCAAATAAATAAAAAAATTAAAAATAAATAATCTCAGAAAAGTTATTTGTAATGTTCATAAGAAATATTCTCACAGTTCTTTCCCATATGTATGTGTGGTGTTGTTGTTTTTTCGAGGTAGGGTCTTGATCTAGCTCAGGCTGACCTGGAATTCACTCTGTAGTCCCAGGGTGGCCTTGAACTCACAGCAATCCTCCTACCTCTGCCTCCTGAGTGCTGGGATTAAAAGAGTGTGCCACCATGCCTGGCTTCCATATTTTATTTTCCTAGTTAATCGCCACAGTTTGTTCTTATAGTACACACACACACACACACACACACACCCCTACCTGCAAGTGGTGCCCCAAACCGAAGGCAGGACAAAGACTTCAGACCAAGAGGACATTCTTTGGGGAAGATAAGCTAGACTAAGGTAAATTCAT
The DNA here is from genome assembly GCA_036346955.1 of Dipus sagitta. Taxonomy (NCBI): domain Eukaryota; kingdom Metazoa; phylum Chordata; class Mammalia; order Rodentia; family Dipodidae; genus Dipus; species Dipus sagitta. Next base: position 159,624,710 of record CM070770.1, on the reverse strand, counting down.
CTGTTGGGAACTGACACAACCTGCAAAGAGGAGATCATAAATTTTGTAGGTGTTGAAATGTGCAGGCCAGTCAGCATTTCTCCAAGCTTGCAGTACACTGCTGGGTTCCAGAGGTTACCTTCTTGGGATTCCTTTCTGCACATGATGTCTTTGTGGCAACCTTCCTCTGTCAGAAGAATGTAAGGCTTGGGAGAGGATTCCTGCTCTCTTTGGGGCCATTCTGTAGCCCCTTCAATTGTATCGTTGTCACCTTTCAGCGCGCTGGGATCTCTGGAACCTGTGCCCACGGAGGGCACCACTCTGGGAATCACACAGCTGTTTCTGTGGAGACTGTGGACAGTGACAAAGCTGGTGTGCTCATGGCAGTGGATGACACAGAAGGGACACTCTGGCCTTCCAGGCTTTGTCTTGGCACACATTATTTCAAATATGATCTGTGAAGAAAGAGGTAAACTCCACCCTTGGTCCTCTCCTTTCAATGTTCGTCCTGACTAAATGCCACATTTGAAAGTGATTACAATAATAAAGGCTGTTTATGACAAACCTACAGCCAACATAATACTAAATGAAGAAAAACTTGAAGCTTTTCCACTAAAATCAGGAACAAGACAAGGGTGTCCACTGTCCCCACTTTTATTTAGTATATTACTGGAAGTCTTAACCATAGCAATAAGGCAAGAGACACATATAAAAGGGATACAAACTGAAAAGGAAGAGATCAAGTTATTATTTGTAGATGATATGCTTCTATACATAAAGGACCCTAAAGACTCTACCCACAAATTGTTAGAACTCTTTTAGCAATGTAGCAGGATACAAAATAAACACACAGAAATCAGTAGCCTTCCTATATGCTAACAACACACACACAGAGGATGAAATCAGAGAAGCACTCCCATTCACAATTACATCAGTAAATAAATAAATAAATAAATAAATAAATAAAGTACCTTGGAATAAACCTAACCAAGGAAGTGAAGGATCTCTACAATGAAAACTTTAATCCACTCAAGCAAGAAATTGCAGAAGGACACTAGGAAATGGAAAGACATCCCTTGTTCTTGGATTGGAAAAATCAGTATTGTGAAAATGGGAATCTTACCAAAGCAATCTACATATTTAATGCAATCCCCATCAAAATGAGAGAAAAACTTTGCCAGCTATCCATCTGACAGAGGATTAATATCTAGGATATACAAAGAACTCAAAAAACTAAGTAATAAACCAAACAACCTAATTAAAAAATGGGCTATGCAGTAAGCACTTCTCTTAATGTTCATACCCATATATTAATTAATGCTATTCTCACTTTTTCGTTAGAGAATTTTCTCTTTTCAGATGGCAGTAACCTTGGGATGACTCAGAAGGCATCACTTTGCTGAGAAGAAGTGACAGAGGAGTGCTCAGCACTGCAATATCTCTGTCACACCTTCCAAGGCTCAGGGTCCATTGCGGAAGAGGTGGTGGAAAGAATGTAAGAGCCAAAGGAAGAGTAGGACTCCTTACAACGTGCTCCTCCAGATACAAAATAGCCTGGATATCCATGACCTCACAGTGCCTGACACTACCTACACAAGACCATCATAAGAGGAGGAAAAGATGACATCAAAACAAAAGAGACACTGAGAAGGGGAGGGGGTATGATGGAGAGTGGAGTATCAAAGAGGAAAGTGGGGCGAGGGAGGGCATTACCATGGGATATTGTTTACAATCATGGAAGTTGTTAATTATAAAAAATTAAAATTAAAAAAAGGGCTATGGAGCTGTGCGTGGTGGCACACACCTTTAATCTTAGCACTCAGGAGGCAGAGGCAGGAGGATCACCATGAGTTCAAGGATACCTTGAGACTACATAGTGAATTCCAGGTCAGCCTGAGCTAGAGTGAGACCCTATCTCGGAAAAAAAAGGAGGGGTGCTATGGAGCTAAATAGAGAGTTCTCAAAAGAAGAAATACAGATGAAATACAAAAATATTTTTAAAAAAGTTATACATCCCTAGCCATCAGGGAAATGCAGATTAAAAATACATTGAGATTCACTCCTATTAGATTGGCTACTATCATGAAAACAAATGACCATAAATGCTGGCGAGGTTGTGGAAAAAGAGGATCCCTTCTACACCGTTGCTGAGAACGCAATCTGGACCAGCCATTGTGGAGGTTCCTGAGACAGCTGAAAATAGATTTACTATATGATCCAGCTATGGCACTCCTAGGCATATATCCTAAGGACTCATCTCACTACCTTAGAGATACTTGCACAACAATGTTTATTGCCACAGTATTTTCTTTCTTTCTCTCTCTCTCTCTCTCTCTCTCTCTCTCTCTCTTTTTTGGTTTATTGAGGTAGGGTCTCACTCTAGCTCAGGCTGACCTGGAACTCACCATGTAGTCTCAGGGTGGCCTCGAACTCATGGGGATCCTCCTACCTCTGCCTCCCGAGTGCTGGGATTAAAGGCATGCGCCACAGGCACCTGGCTGCCACTCTATTCTCAATAGCTAGGAAATGGAACCAGCCCAGATGTCCCTCAACTGATGAGTGGATAATGAAGATGTGGCACATTTACATAATGGAGTTCTACTCAGCGGTAAAGAAAAATGAAATTTGCAGGAAAATGGATGGATCTGGAAAGGATTATAACCCAGACCCAGAAAGCCAAACATCACATGTTCTCTCTCATATGTGAGAGAACATATAGAAGCTACAAATGATTGGACTTCTATGTGAGTAGGAATAAAACTCAGTAGCAGAGGTCAGTAAGCTAGAATGGGGATATAAAGGGAATAGAAAGGGAAGGAGGGAGGACTTAATAGGATGCCATTGTATATATGTAAGTAGAAGAACAGATTAATGGGGGTGAAAGGGCCTAATTGAGGTCAGGGGAAGAGATTGAGTAAAGGAAAGGTGGAGGGAGGGCTAATCAAATCTAAGAGGATATAAATAAGTCATATGGAAACTTACCTTTTTTTTTTTTTGGTTTTTCGAGGTAGGGTCTCACTCTAGCCCAGGCTGACCTGGAATTAACTATGGAGTCTCAGGGTGGCCTCGAACTCACGGCAATCCTCCTACCTCTGCCTCCCGAGTGCTGGGATTAAAGGTGCGCGCCACCACGCCCGGCTGAAAACCTACTTTTTTAGACAACACCCAGAAGCCATAGATTGTAACTAGAAATTTTTCACTGCCAGGATGGGATACCTTCCAGTGAAATGTTGGCCAGAGAGGTCCCCCAAAACGTTACAGGCCATTGCTGAGGCCCTTGATTCCCCACCAGGAATAGATGGTAAGACCCTATTGCTGAAGACTCCACATACTTGAGCTTAAACATCACTGAGAAAACCTGCTGGAGCTGAGCTGAAAATTTCCTCCATGCAGATCAACTGACAGAAAGCTGGAAAAAGCTGTGCTGCATGCAGTTCAATGGGAAAAAGAGAAATCACCAGTGGAGATTCTCAATAGTGGACACTGTAAGCCTTAAATTTGACCAGCCAGGCCAAATGAACGAACGGGTGCAATAGTGGCATGTCTGTTATGGGGGAAACCAACTGCTCTCTAATTGGACTGGAGGTCTGTTCCATGGGAGAGAATATATCCCTGATACTTAAAAGTTACAACAGAAAACCTGGGTGTGGTGGTGTAGACCTTCAATCCCAGGACTCCAGAGGCGGAAGTAGGAGGATTGCCAAGAGTTTGAGGCCACCCTGAGACTACACAGTGAACTCCAGGTCAGCCTGAGCTGGGGGGAGGTAGTTCTGTTTAAGATGCCTCATGTAATGTAAGCAATTGATTCACTAATACTGACCCTAAGGCCACCAGCACTGCATCTCACATCAGAACAAAGCTCACCTGACACCTGAATTTCTTTGCCAGATGCTCAGTGGTAGTCAGTGGTGTAGCACTATGTGGCGGGGCATTTAAATGGTGAAATCACCAGCAAAAAGCACAAAAATACAAAGCTAAGTCACTAAGGAGACTAGAAAGAAAACACCCATCAATAGTAGTACGAGGAGGTGGAGAGAAGGTCATCTTGTCAGGCCTCAGCCAGCATGCGCACATCAGGCTCTGTTGCAGTCCGGTTCGCATTGCTGGTAGAAATCACCCAACCAAGAGCAGCTTCTGGGAAAAAGATTCATTTTGGCTTACAGGCTTCAGGGGAAGCTCCACAATGGCAAGGGAAAACGATGGCATGAGCAGAGGGTGGACATCACCCCCTGGCCAACACAAGGTGGACAATAGCAACAGGAGAGTGTGCCAAACACTGGCATGGGGAAACTGACTATAACACCCATAAACCTGCCCCCAACAATACACTCCCTCCAGGAGGCGTTAATTCCCAAATATCCATCAGCTGGGAACCTATCATTCAGAACACCTAAGTTTATGGGGGACACCTGAATCAAACCACCACAGGGGACTCTGACCTGCCTGACTCTCTGCGGGTGTACACGCCTGCCTTGGTAACCTCACTGTACCTCACGTATCGATTTTAAGGATGCAGATAATCTTTTTTTTTTTTTTTTTTTTGAGGTAGGGTTTATCTGTAGCCCAGGCTAACCTGGAATTCACTATGTAGTCTCAGGAGGCTTCTAACTCACAGCGATCCCCCTACCTCTGCCTCCAGAGTACTGGAATTAAGCCGAGCACCACCACACCCAGCACAGATAAATTTTAACCAGTAGGTGAACCTGCAAATAAGAGACTCATGCACAGGGTGGCGCATGAATCTGGAGTCTGTTTACAGTGGCTGGAGGCCATGGCATGCCCGTTCTCTCTCTGTGTCTGTCTCTCTCAAATAAATTAAAAAAAATTTTTTTTAATTGAGCTGCACGTGGTGGTGCATGCTTTTAATCCAAGCGCTCGGGAGGCAGAGGTAGGAGGATCACTTGAAAACCAAAAAAAAAGTAATACACATTTTATAGAAATTCTGAGAAACAAAGAAAGGCACAATAGTTTCTTTGTCCCTTCTGTCTAGAGTTCTAGATGAATGCTAGAATTTTTTTTCTCAAATTCTAAAAAAATACTAAATGAGTTTTGACTAAAATATGTATTAAACCTGTGAATTTTGGGGGGAAACTTTACAGCTTTACAAGATCTCATTTTCTCACTCAGGAAAATAACATATCTTTTAATTTTTTTCAAGGTTTTTTTTTGTGGTTTTTCAAGGTAGGTTCTTGCTCTAGCTCAGGCTGACCTGGAATTCACTATGCAGCCTCAGGGTGGCCTTGAACTCATGACGATCCTCCCACCTCTAGCTCCCAAACTCTGGGATTAAAGGCATGCGCCACCACGCCTGGTAAGTTTTTTTTTTTTTTAAAACAAACAACAAACAAACAAAAACCTTTATATAGGGCTGGAGAGTTGGCTCAACAGTTAAGGCACTTGCCTGCAAAACCTAATGACCCAAGTTCAATTCCCCAGAGCCCATGAAAAAATCCAGGGGCTGGAGAGATGGCTTAGCGGTTAAACGCTTGCCTGTGAAGCCTAAGGATCCCGGTTCAAGGCTCGATTCCCCAGGACCCACGTTAGCCAGATGCACGAGGGGGCGCACGCATCTGGAGTTTCATTTGCAGTGGCTGGAAGCCCTGGCGTGCCCATTCCCTCTCTCTCTCTCTATCTGCCTCTTTCTCTGTGTCTGTCACTCTCAAATAAATAAATAAAAAATGAAGAAAAAAATTTAAAAAAAAAACAGATGCACAAAGTGTTACATGCATCTGAAGTTCGTTTGCAGTGGCTGGATGCCCTGGTGTGTCCATCTGTCTCTTTTCTCTTTCTCTACTTGCAAATAAATAAAATTAAATATTTATTATTATTTTATTTTATTTATTTGTTCTTTGGTTTTTCGAGGTAGGGTCTCACTCTAGCCCAGGTTGACCTGGAACTCACTATGTAGTCTCAGGGTGGCCTCGAACTCAGAGCGATCCTCCTACCTCTGCCTCCCAAGTGCTGGGATTAAAGGCATGTGCTACCATGCCCAACTCAAATCAAAATATATTTTTTAATATTTTATTTTTACTTATTTGACAGAGAAAGAGGAAGAGAGAGAGAATGAGAGTGCCAGGACTTCCAGCCACTGCAAACGAACTCCAGATGCATGCGCCCCCTTGTGTATCTAGCTAACATGGGTCCTGGAGAATTGAACCTGGGTCCTTTGGCTTTGCAGGCAAATGCCTAAACTGCTATACCATCCTTCCAGCCCTCAAATCAAAACATTTTAAAGCCTTCATATAAAGAAAACTCTAGGCACTGGGGAGATGGCTCATCAGTTAATGGTGCTTGCTTGCAAAGCCTGGCTACCTGGGGTTCAATTTTCCAGTACCCATGTAAAGCCAGATGCATAAAGTGGCACATGCCTCTGAAGTTTGTTTACAGTGGCAAGAGGCCCTGGTGAGCTCATATTCATTCATTCTGCTCCTCTCTCCCTCACTCTCTCTCTTTGCAAATAAATGCTAAAAGTTAAAAAGTGAAAACTCAAAAGCTGACTAAGTTCTGGAAGTCTCACACTAACGTATCCCTAGGTATAGTAGACAGCCTCACGTTGCTGGGATAACTTCCAGATCAGCCACAGGTTATGGGAGGAAGAAGGGATTTATTGGAGCTTCTACATCAAGGGGAAGTTCCATAATGGCAGAAGAAGCTGGCCCACTTTCACAGGCCCCTGCTGTCAGCTGACCAGGTAGACAAAGAGGATGTCCTCATCTGCTTCATAGCTGGTCCTGGCCTCCTGGAAGTTACTGATGCTACTGCTGCATGTTCCTGCTGGGAGGCAAGGACAGAGAGGGGTCAGTGGGTGGGAGAAATACCCACCTGCCAGCACCCAAGAGAGCTAGGTGAGCTCAGACTCTGATCTACTTACCTGGTCACCCCCACTGGCTCAAGTCCTCTATCCCCAGAAAGCCTTCCCTGCCTATTCTGGCCTTCATGAGCTCTTTATTTTATTATTATTATTATTATTATTATTATTATTATTGGTTTTTCGAGTTAGGGTCTCACTCTAGCCCAGGCTGACCTGGAATTCACTATGGAGTCTCAGGGTGGCCTCGAACTCATGGCGATCCTCCTACCTCTGCCTCCCAAGTGCTGGGATTAAGAGTGTTTATTCTTATTTCTTTATTTATTTAACAGAGAAAGAGGGAGAGAGTAAGAATGAGTGCACCAGGGCATCCAGCCACTGCAAACGAACTCCAGACGCATGCACCCCCTTATGCATCTGGCTAACATGGGTCCTGGGGAATTGAACCTGAGTCCTTTGGCTTTGCAGGCAAATGCCTTAACTGCTAAGCCATCCCTCCAGCCCTTATTTATTTTTTGTTAAATATATTTTATTTATTTACAAGGAGACAAGAGAAAAAGAAACAGAGAGAGAGAGAGAGAGAGAGAGAGAGAGAGAATGGGCATGCCAGGGCATCCTGCCCCAGCAAACAAACTCCAGATGCATGCACCACTTTGTGCTTCTGGTTTTACATGGGTACTAGGGAATGGAACCCACATTGTTAGGATTTGCAAGCAAGTACCTTTAATCATTGAGCCATCTCTCTAGCCCTCTACCCACTTTTAGCTGGCCCCCTTCCTCCCATCAAATAGACCCCCCCCCCTTACTGGGCATGGTGGCACACACTTTTAATCCCAGCACTCAGGAGGCTGAGGTAGGAAGATTGCTGTGAGTTCGAGGCCAGCCTGAGACTACATGGTGAATTCCAGGTCAGCCTGGGTCAGAAGGAGACCCTAACTCAAAACAAACAAACAAAAAATAGTACCCCCTTCTGCTGGGATGTTACACGAATTCCAGTTACCTTCTCTTCTAACTAGCTCTATTTCTTGAAGCAAAATTTACATGAAGCAAAATTCACATTCACATGAGCTATTACAAAATATAGTAGTACAGCTATTGCTACGATCAAGGCAGTTAATGTTGCAGGCATACTCCTGTCATCAGACCTATTCAGGAGACTGAGGCAGGAAAATCACAAAATCAAGGCTTGCCTGGGAAACTTAGCAAAAAAAGAAAAAGTCTCAAACTAAATTTTTAAAAAATATTTTTATTTATTATTTATTATTATCATTTGAGAGAGATGGAGACAGAGAAAAAATGGGCACACCAGGGTCTCTAGCCACTGCAGACAAACTCCAGTTGTGTCTGCCGCTTTGTGCATCTGGCTTACATGGGTCCTGGGGAATTGAACCTGGGTCCTTAGGCTTCACAGGCAAGCACTTTAACAGCTAAGCCATCTCTCCAGCCCTGGTTTTGGTTTTTTCTGAGGTAGGGTCTCAATTCACTGTGTAGTCTCGGGGTGGCCTCGAACTCTCAGCAATCCTCCTGCCTCTGCCTCTCAAGTGCTGGGATTAAAGATGTGTGCCACCATGCCTGGCCTACAACATGTGGTTTGTGTGCAGGTGGATGATTGGGGCCGATTCCTTTTTTTTTTTTTTTTTTTGAGGTAGCGTCTCACTCTAGCCCAGGCTGACCTGGAATTCACTATGTAGTCTTAGGGTGGCCTCAAATTCTCAGTGATCCTCCTACTTCTGCCTATTGAGTGCTGGTATTAAAGGCATGAGCCACCACACCCGGCGATTGGGGGTCTATTCTTGGGGTCAGCACCTGTGAGGCAGTGGGGCATCGAAACTAGGCCTGTAGGAAGATCTTAAGCTGAGATGCCATCATAAAGGCCTCAGCTTATCTCACAGAGATCTCTGCAGGCAGGACAAGGGGGTTGGGCCTTTATATCCTAATATCAACCAGCCACTGAATGTGGCCTGACCCTGGTGGAGCCTGATCTCAGGGAGGCAGCTTTTACTGTCTAAGAGCCCATCCAATAAAGGACCACTGCTTGTGTCAACGGCCCACACTCCACACCGCTGGGGTGTGAGTGCTTCAGTCCCAGAAGTTGGGATGGAACATCCCGACACCACCATGCAAACCCCAGTCTGTCCCACCCAGACACCACAGGACCTGCAGAGAGAAGAAAAGCCAAGACAGCCTGTTTATGAAGATCTGATAACGCTGGGGAAAGAGATCAAGTGGAACCAGGTGGCTCCCACTGAGTCAGAACTAACAGGAGGGGGCCAGGGAAGTAGGGGTACAAAAGAGATTGCAAATAGGCCACAGTTTTCTGAAACTAAAAAGACATAATTTCCAAGGCTAAAAGTTCAAAAGAGGAAGTGAAGTGGAAAAAAAAAAAGTGTTGAGGACTATTGCAGTCGGGTTAGCATTGCCGGTAGAAATTACCCAATCAAGAGCAGCTTGTTGGGGAAAAGAGGTTTATTTTGGCTTACAGGCTCGAGGGGGAAGCTCCGTGATGGCAGGGGAAAACGATGGCATGAGCAGAGGGTGGACATCACCCCATGGCCAACATAAGGTGGACAATAGCAGCAACAGGAGAGTGTGCCAAACACTGGCAAGGAGACATTGGCTATAACACCCATAAGCCCACCCCCGACAATACACTGCCTCCAGGAGGCATTAATTCCCAAATCTCCATCAGCTGGGGACCTAGCATTCAGAACACCTAAGTTTATGGGGGACACCTGAATCAAACCACCATAAGCACTTTCTGAAAACTTGGATGGAAAAACTAGGAACACAACACAACTACAATGAAAATGGAATCAAGATGAAAGAGACTGAGGCTGGGGAGATTGGTCAGTGGTTAAAGGCACATGCTTGCAAAGCGCAATGGCTCAGGTTCAATCCCTCAGCACTCACCCCATGTAAAACCAGATGCACAATGTGGCACATGCACCTGGAGTTCAGTTGCCGTAGTAAGAGGCCCTGGTGTGCCCATTCTCTCTCTATTTATAAAAAAAATAAAGATTAAAAAAAAGATTAAGGAATCTGGAAGTCAGAACCTGACTATCCAAAACATGAATAATAGAGTCCCAGAAGAAAAGGGGAGAAAGGAATAAGAGGAACTCATATTGCTCTGGCCTCACCCACTGGGGTCCATCCAGGTCTATTGTTGTCTTATAATGAGGTGCTAAGTGTCCAGGGAAGTAAATGAACCCCAAACCCTAGGTTTATTTCTAATTTTTAAAAATATTCTATTTTTATTTATTTACTTGAGAACGAGGCAGAGAGAGAGAGAAAGAGAGAGAGAATGGGTGCACCAGGGCTTCCAGCCACTGCAAACGAACTCCAGATGCATGTGCCACCTTGTGCATCTGGCTTACGTGGGTCCTAGGGAATCGAACCGAGGTCCTTTGGCTTTGCAGGTAAGCACCTTAACTGCTAAGCCATTTCTCCAGCCCTCATTTCTAATTTTAATCAAAGAATTAAATAAAAAAGAAGACTGAGAAGGATAATTATTAAATTATTATATTTATTGAGGGAAGTACAGAGCCAGGGAAAGGCACCCATGTGGCCAGAGATCCCATGTGGCAGGCTTGGAAAGAAGTATGGAAAGAAAAAAGAAAGTTCAAGGAGCTCCTGCCATGTGGGGAGCTGGAGGGGATAAAGGAGCCCATGTGGAGAGTAAGGGTAGGGGGCCCTCCCACCTGGGCCTGGGCCTGGGCCTGGGCCTGGGCCTGGGCCAAGCCAGCCCAGGCTCAGCAGAGGGAGAAAGTCACCCACAGCTGGAAGTTCCCAAGTGATCAGAGAGCCTGTCTTCCCCTGACAAAGGTTATTTATAACCGTTTAATGGTGGGCTGTCTTCTGGCTCAGGTGAACCAGAGGGCCAGCTGGTTGGTTAGGGTTAGGGGCCGTCTCAGGAAGAGGTTACCCCTGACACCAAATTCTAGAGACTAAACTTGATCAATCACAATATTTAAATCCTATGAAGACCTCCCTCCCTGGAGGGGTTCTGGTTGTGGAAAAACAGGTCTAGGGAACTAGGCAAGAGATAAGAAGTCAGATCATCTTTGATTTCTAGCAAGTGCAAACTTTCCTGCTCTTTTTACCTTCAGGGGTCCAGTCACCCTAACTGTACCCCCCCTCTCAGTCTGGGACCACATTTCAAATGTGTATTGAAGATTGTGCCCACCATGGCACAACCTCAGTAGCCCATGAAGTTAGGGGCCTCAGGGTTGATTTGATTTGATTTTTGCAGTGCTGGGGATGTAACTCAGGGCCTTACGCATGTTAGGCTCTAGCACTGAGCTCAATTCTCAGTCCCATTTTGGCTTTGTTTCTGGTGTTCATCAAAGTAGAGGCTCATTATAGCTCAGGCTGGCCTGGAACTCACTTTGTAGTGCTAGGGTGGCCTGGAACTCACAGCAATCCTCCTACCTGTGCCTCCTGAGTGCCAGGATTAAAGGTGTGTACCACCACACCTGACTCTTCCTCTGTTTTGATGTCTCATTCCTTTTTGTCCTCCTCCATCCTCCAGATCCAAATGTTGATGGGCTCAGAACAGTGCAGGTCTTGTGGGGGTAATGATATCCACTGTGAGGCCATGAATATACCACTCAGTTCATGTCTGGAGGACAGTGTCCCAAGGTACTCCTTCCTACCTTGTGGCTTTTATACTCTTTGCCTCCTATTCTGCAATGCTCCCTGTGTGTTGGAGGGCATGACAGATATCTCATTTAGTGCTGAACTCTTTTTTTTTTATTTTTATTAACAACTTCCATGAGTATAAAAAATATCCCATGGTAATACCCTCCCTTCCCCACTTTCCCCTTTGAAACTCCATTCTCCATCATATCTCCTCCCCTTCTCAATCAGTCTCTATTTTATTTTATTTATTTATTTTTGGTTTTTCAAGGTAGGGTCTCACTCTGGCTCAGGCTGACCTGGAATTAACTATGTAACAGGCTCAGGGTGGCCTCGAACTCTTGGCAATCCTCCTACCTTTGCCTCCCAAGTGCTGGGATTAAAGGCGTGTGCCACCACACCCAGCTGTCTCTCTTTTATTTTGATGTCATGATCTTTTCTTCCTCTTATGATGGTCTTATATAGGTAGTATCAGGCACTGTGAGGTCATGGATATCCAGGCCATTTTGTGTCTGGAGGGAGCACATTGTAAGGAGTCCTACCCTTCCTTTGGCTCTTACATTCTTTCAGCCACCTCTTCCGCATTGGACCCTGAGCCTTGGAAGGTGTGATAGAGATATTGCAGTACTGAGCAGTTCGGTCAATTCTTTCCAGCACCATGATACCTTCGGAGTCTTCCCAAGGTCACTGCCATCTGAAAATAGAAGATTCTCTACCACAAGTGAGAGTAGCATTAATATAAGGGTATGAACATTAAGAGAAGTGCTTACTGGGCAGTTTGATAAGCATATTATATACATTTAGCCAGACAGCAGCAGACATTATACCCCTAGGGCTCATGACTACCCCTATTTTAAGTTTTCAGTATCAGGCATGTATTCCCTCCCATGGAGCGGGCCTCCAGTCCAATTAGAGGGCAGCTGGTTTCCACTATGATAGACATAACACTGTTGCACCCATTAGCTCATTTGGCCTGGCTGGCCAAATAGAAGGCTTGCAGTATCCACTGTTAGGTATCTTCACTGTTGATTTTTCTCTCTCCCATTAGTTATTTATTTGACAGAGAAAGAGGGAGAGAGAGAGAATGGGCATGCCAGGGCCTCTAGCTACTGCAAACAAACTCCAGACTTGTGCGCCCTCTAGTGAATATGGCTAACGTGGATCCTGGGGAATTGAACCTGGGTCCTTTGGCTTTGCAGGCAAAAGCCTTAACCACTAAGCCATCCCTTTAGCCCTAGTGCTGAACTCTTGACAGCCTCTAATTGCTAGCTCTGATGAGTTGTGAGTCTCCTCAGTGTCTACTGCCCTCTCTATAGAAAAGCTTCTCTGGTAATAGTGAGGGCAGCTCTCATGTTCTTTCTCTCAATTGCTCTACAATGTTCCCTGAGACCTGGCAGGTTGTCGTAGAGATGACTGCTCCAGTGCTAAGCACTGTGTTTTCTCTTCTTCTCATCTTCAGAAGTCTTGGGCCTCCCCAGTATTCACTGCCATCTGTAAAAAGAAGCTTCTCTAAACAAAGTGAGACCCACATTAATGTAAATAATTACATTAAATAAATATATAAATAATGTTTTCTTAAAAGGTGTGGCCACCACCCCCGGCTCAAAAGGAACCAATTTTTGCCTGATCTTATCATTTTCTGCCAGCACTCAGCTACATGTGACTAGTGAGGCCAAGGTCCACCTTACCACATAGGCCCTGAGGCATGTGGTCCAGTAAGACATAGAAGGCAATGTAGAAACAGATTTCTTTATTCAGTGTTCTGTTTACAGCTTCTTCCCCTTCCTGAATTGAAATCTGCAATTCAGGAAGGCACGTGTTACCTCTGGAGACAGCTGGATCCAATGCCTGAGATAGGCCTCAGACCTATCTTAGATTGCCTCTGGCTGAGACAGAACCACATTGTTTAGGCTTTTTCTTGTGTGTGTGTGTGTGTTTTTTTTTTTTTTTGCCCCCCCACCCCCACCTCCAGGTAGGGTCTCACTCTAGTTCAGGCTGACCTGGAATTCACTATGTAGTCTCAGGGTGGCCTTGAACTCATGCTGAGCTTCCTATCTCTGCCTCCCAAGTGCTAGGATTAAAGGCGAATGCCACAATGCCCAACCCTTGTTTTATGTTTGTCTTTTCTTTCTTTCTTTTCTTTTCTTTTTAATATTCATTAAATATTTTAAAATATATTTATTTATTTGAGAGATAAAGAGGGAGGAGAGAGAGAGAGAGAGAGAGAATGACCATGCCAGGGCCTCCAGCTACTGCAAACTCCACATGGATGTGCCACCTTGTGCATCTGGCTTATGTGGGTCCTGGGGAATCGAACCTGGGTCCTTTGGCTTTGCAGGCAAATGCCTTAACCACTAAGCCATCTCTCCAGCCCCTTTCTTTCTTTCTTTCTTTTTTAAATATTTATTTATTTGAGAGAAAATTAGAATGGACACATCAGGGCCTCTTGCCAATGCAAACACAAACTCCAGAAGCATGCACCACTTTGTACATCTGGCTTTATGTGGGCGAATTGAACCTGGGCCATCAGGCTTTGTAAGCAAGTGCCTTTAATCACTGAGCCATCTCACCAGCCTTCAGCCTTCTTATTTTTTTTTTATTGACAACTTCCATAATTGTAAACAATATCCCATGGTAATGCCCTCCCTTCCCCCACTTACCCCTTTGAAACTCCGCTTCCCATCATATCCCTTCCCTCTCTCAATCAGTCTCTCTTTTATTTTGATGTCATGATCTTTTCCTCCTATTATGATGGTCTTGTGTAGGTAGTGTCAGGCACTATGAAGTCATGGATATCCAGACCATTTGGTGTCTGGAGGAGCATGTTGTAAGGAGTCCTACCCTTCCTTTGGCTCTTATATTCTTTCTGCCACCTCTTCCGCAATGGACCCTGAGCCTTGGAAGGTGTGATAGAGATATTTCAGTGCTGAGCACTCCTCTGTCACTTCTTCTCAGCACCACATTGTCTTCTGCATCATCCCAAGGCCACTGCCATCTGAAAAGAGAAGATTCTCTACCAAAAGTGAGAGTAGCATTAATATATGGATATGAACATTAAGAGAAGTGCTTACTGGGCATCTTGGTGAGCATAGTGAGAGACCAAATATAACCTTTTAAGTAAAAAGGCCCAGGCCTGACTTAGATAGAGAACTAGCTGGCTAATGTGCTGAGCTTTGCTTCTGTAAACTTTGTTTGCTTGCTCAATTGCTGCCTTTCTCCCTAAAGTTTCTGAGGAATCTCCACTTCAAGGGCCTTCCACAAACACTCCACTGTGGGGGGGCCTCTGGCCTCTGACCACCTGCTTAGATAAACCTGTCAATTCAAAAGTTGTAAAGTACCACTGTTTGCTTAGCTCATCACAATGGAGAGTACCTCATCTGCCTGGAGTGCCCCTAGCTTCTGCCCCCAACTTTGCCCACCGAAAACCCAAACCAATCAGAACTGTTTAAATCAACCAATCATGTGTCTATCCCCTACTTCTTTGTTCGAATTCCCATATGAACTCCTTCCTCCAAAAGAAAGGGGCTCTCTCCCTCACTACCGCTGCGCCGGACTGTAGGGATGGAGCCCAGGCCTAAGCTTGCAATAAAGAAACCTGTTGCTTTTACATTCGAGTGTCTCGGCTTCTGTGGCGGTTCTCTGGGTGACCGGGGGTCTAGGCTCCTGGTCAGGGGACTTGGCACAACACATAGTATATACATTTAGCCAGACAGCTTCAGATGTTTCACCTCTAGGGCTCATGACTACCCCTGTTGTAGGTTTTCAGTATCAGGGATGTATTCCCTCCCATGGATTGGGCCTCCAGTCAAATTAGAAGGTGGCTGGGTCCCCCATAACAGATGTGCCACTATTGCACCCATTGGCTCATTTGGCTTGGTTGGCCAAATATAAGGCTTGCAGTGTCCACTGTTGGGTATCTTCACTGATGATTTCTCTCTCTCCTGTTGAACTGCATGAAGCGTGGCTTTTTCCAGCTTTCTGTCAGCTGGTCTATATGGAGGAGGTTTTCAGCTCAGCTCCAGCAGGATTTCTCAGTGACCTTGCAGTCCAAGTATGTGGAGTCTTCAGCAATAGGGTCTTACCATCTATTCCTGGTGGAAAACCAAAGGCCACGGCAATGGCTTGTAATGTTTTGGGGGCATCAGGGACCTCCCTGGTGTTTTATGTTTTTCAAGGCAGGGTCTCTCTCTATTGTAGGCTGACCTGGAATTCACTATGTAGCCCCAGGCTAGTCTCTATTCACTGAGATCCTCCTACCTCAGCCTCCTAAGTGCTGGGATTGAAGGCCTATGCCACCAGACCATACTTGGCCAACCTACTGGGTTTGACCAGTAGTAACATAAGGGAAAACTGGATTACTATGAGGGAAGACTGGAAATGAATATTATTTTTCCAAGTGTATAAATCAAAATTATCTCAAAAAAGAAAGTGAGGGCCGGGCGTGGTGGCGTACGCCTTTAATCCCAGCACTTGGGAGGCAGAGGTAGGAGGATCACCATGAGTTCGAGGCCACCCTGAGACTCCATAGTGAATTCCAGGTCAGCCTGGGCTAGAGTGAGACCCTACCTCGAAAAAAAAAAAAAAAAAAAAAGAAAGTGAGGGCTGGAGAGATGGCTTAGCAGACAAGGAGTTCCCCAGCAAAGCCAAAGGATCCCAGTTCAGTTCCCCAGGACCCACGTAAGCCAGATGCACAAGGTGGTGCATGCGTCTGGAGTTTGTCTGCAGTGGCTGGAGGCCTTGGTGCGCCCATTCTTTTTCTCTCTCCCTGTGTCTTTCTCTCTCAAATAAATAAATAGTATAATATATTTTTTAAAAGAAAGTACAGCAAAGAGGGGCTGTTTTCAGAGTAACCAAGCTCAACAGACACAAGCCACATGCTTTGGCCGGTGAGAACACATGGCAAGTGAGAACTTAAACCATGCCTGGTGGCATACGCCTCTAATCCCAGCTACTCTAGAATCTCAGGCAGGGTGATCAAAAGTTTGAGGCAGGGCTGGAGAGATGGCTCAGCAGTTAAGGCCCTTACCTGCAAAGCCTATGGACCCAAGTTTGATTCCCCAGGACCCAGATACACAAGGTGGTGTATACATCTGCAGTGGTAAAGGCTCTGGCTTGCCATTCTTTATCTGCCTCTCTTTCTCTCTCTCTCAAATAAATAAATATATGTATTTTAAAGTTTGAGACAGGGGGCTGGAGGGATAGCTTAGCAGTTAAGGCATTTGCCTAAAAAGCCAAAGGACACAGGTTCGATTCCCCAGGGCCCACATTAGCCAGATGCACAGGGTGGCTCATGCATCTGGAGTTCATTTGCAGTGGCTAGAGGCCCTGGTGTGCCTATTCTCTCTCTCTACCTGCCTCTTTCTCTCTCTCTCTCCAATAAATAAATAACATAAAATATATCTAAAAAGTGTGAGACAAACCCCAGTCATTGAGCCACCATTGAGGACTCAGCTGCCTCACACTCCACCGCCCCCTCACTTCTATGCTCCATCCCCCCCATCTTCTGAAAACCAATTCCACCAAGGGGAAGGAATTGTGTGGTATGTTGACTACCCAGTACCTCCAGTCCTTCAACCCCTTTGCAGATGCAAGTAAGGTGATAACCTGCTTCCTGGTGGCATTGAGGATTATATCCATAGAAGAATTCAACAGAGGGCTGGGAAGATGGCTTAGCAGATAAAGGTGCTTGCTTGCAAAGCCTGCAGGCCCAGGTTCAATTCCCCAGCCACCCACATAAGCCAGATGCAAAAAGTGATGCATGCATCTGGTGTCTGCAGCAGCGAGAGACCCTGACACATAAACATACACACACACACACACACACACAAATAAAAATAAGAAATAAAAATAATTCAACCTGGCATGGCGACACAAACTATTTTTTTGGTTTTCCAAGGTAGGTTCTCATTCTAGCCCAGGCTGACCTGGAATTCACTCTGTAGTCTCAGGGTAGCCCTGAACTCATGGTGATCCTCCTACCTCTGCCTCCCAAGTGCTGGGTTTAAAGGCGTGCATCACCATGCCCAGCATGACACACACTTTTAATCCCAGCACTAGGGAGGCAGAAGTAGGAGGACCACCATGAGTTCAGGGCCACCTTGAGACTACAGAGTGAATTCCAGGTCAGCCTAGGCTAGAGAATGAGACTGTATCTCAGGAAGAAAAACAAAGCAAAGATTTCAACAGAGAACCAGCAGGAAGACTCTATTATCCAAAGGATCACTGATGATTATGATAAAAAGCGATGAACAAAGGATCTGGAGAGATGGCTTAGCATTTAAGGCATTTGCCTGCAAAGCCAAAGGATCCCAGTTCGATTCTCCAGAACCTACATAAACCAGAGCACAAGGGGGTGCATACATCTGGAGTTTGTTTGCAGTGACTGGAGGCCCTGGTGCGCCCATTCTCTCTCTCTCTCTCTCTCCCTCTCCCTCTTCCTCTTTCTCACTCTCAAATAAATAAATAATTTTTTTTTAAAAAAAGAGATGAACAAAGGCATTTAAGAAGAAATTTACCTGCAGTGGCACTGTAATTGAACATCCAGAATCTGGAGACCTGATCCAGCTACAGGGTGACGAATGCAAGAACCCATGCCCGTCCTGATACAGACTGGACTGACCACGGATGATCAGCTGAAGGTCACGGGTGTTAAGTGTCTGTGGCTCTCTGAAGTTTAAGTGAGGATTTCTTTGGAATGAGTAGTTTTCTCTTCCATCCTTGCTCATGTGTTGAAAAGGACTTGAATAACTGAAGCACTATCACATTTTTTTTTTGAAGAAGAGACCTGATGCTGGAAGAGTCTCAATTCCCCCTAAATGAACCTAAAAAATTCAGTCTTATTCAAAGTCTCTAATAGGACTATTTTTTTTCTTTTTTTTTTCTCAATTTTTATTAACATTTTCCATGATTATAAAAAAATACCCCATGGTAATATCCTCCCTCCCCCCTCTTTCCCCTTTGAAATTCCATTCTCCATCATATCCCCTCCCCATCTCAATCAGTCTCTCTTTTATTTTGATGTCATGATCTTTTCCTCCTCTTATGATGGTCTTGTGTAGGTAGTGTCAGGCACTGTGAGGTCATGGATATCCAGGCCATTTTATGTCTGGAGGGAGCACATTGTAAGGAGTCCTACCCTTCCTTTGGCTTTTTTTCTTTTGATAGGGAAACTTAACAGAATGATTCAGCAATTGCTCTGGAAGAGTACAAATAGGAGGCAGGGCAGGAAAATTCTAAGAAGCAGCACAATTTCAGTATTCAAATACATTATGATATGCAGCCACAATAATGAAGCTATAGTGACATCAGTGCAAACACACAGATGGACAGAACTGGAAGAGACAGGCCCAACTGCCAGTGGGACTTTAGTAAGTGATAAAAATTGGTTTTTCAAACCACTTGGAAAGGTATATCATTCAGTATATGGTGAGGATTGCCAAACAGCCAGCTGGAAAACAAAATTAAATTACGCGTCTATTGTGTGTGTTGCTTATTTTTGTTTGTTTGTTTTTTCGAGGTAGGGTTTTACTCTCACCCAGGCTGACCTGGAATCCACTATGTAGTCCCAGGGTGGCCTTGAACTCGCAGCGATTCTGCTACCTCCACCTCCCCAGTGCTGCGATTAAAGGCATGCGCCACCACACCCGGCTAAAATTACACATCTATTCTTTACTCTAAAATATGACTGGGTGAAACAAGATGGGTCAAAAATGAAAATGCTGCAGTTTCTAGAAATGAAACCTGAGTAATTTCTTTTCTAAACTTGGAGGTGTGGAAGGCCTCTTTTAGTGCAGAAGGAAAGTCAGAAAGCAAACAAGGCATGAGAACCGTGTGAAAACAAGAAGCAAAACTAGCACTTGGGCTGTGGAAGCACGAGGCTCGGGGGGCATCCTTGGCTACATACTGAGCTCAAGGTCAGTCTGGGCTACCTGAGACCCTCCCAACAAGCATTATAGAGTGAAGCGTAGATTGAGTATCTTATCTCTTATCTAAAAGACCCGGGAATCAGAAATGTGGATTTTGAATAGTTTGGGAGAATCGCATATTTACAATGAGATATCTTGGGAGTAGGACCTAAGCCTAAAAACAGTTTATTTGTGTTACACAAGCATCTCAAATACATAACTTGAAGGTAATATTATTTTAAATATTTTTATTTATTTATTTTATGTGTGTGTATGGGCATTACAGGGCCTCCTACCATTGCAGATGAACTTCAGATGCATGCGCCACTTTGGTCATCTGGTTTTGCAGACGTACTGGGGATTGAACCTGGACTGACAGGCTTTGCCAGCAAGTGCCTTTAGCCATTGAGCAATTTCCATAGCCCCAGGAATATTTTTGAGATAGGGTGTTGCTATGTAGCCCAGGCTGGTGTAGAACTTGCCACCGTCCTGCTTCAGGCTCCTGGGCACTAGGATTACAGGTGCATGCCCAGCTTGAAGGTAACTTTATTTTATTTATTGATTTTTGGTTTTTTGAGGTACAGTCTCACTGTAGCCCAGGCTGACCTGGAATTCAATATGTAGTCTCAGGGTGGCCTCCAACTCACAGCTATCCTCCTACCTCTGCCTCCTGAGTCCTGGGATAAAGGCGTGCGCCACCACACCCAGCCATACCCATATATTAATGCTACTCTCACTTTTGCTTAGAGAAGCTTCGCTTGTCAGATGGCAGTGACCTCTGGGATGACTCAGAAGGCATCATAGTGCTAAGAAGAAGTGACAGAGGAGTGCTCAGCACTGAAACATCTCTATCACACCTTCCAAGGCTCAGGGTCCATTGCAGAAGAAGTGACAGAAAGAATATAAGAGCCAAAGGAAGGGCAGGACTGCTTACAATGCACTCTTCAGACACAAAATGGCCTGGATATCCATGACCTCGCAGTGCCTGATACTACCTACACAAGACCCTCATAACAGGAGGAAAAGATGATGACATTAAGATAAAAGAGAGACTGATTGAGAGGGGGAGGGGATATGATGGAGAGTGGAGTTGTGAAGGGGAAACTAGAGGGGAGGGAATTATCATGGTTTATTGTCTATAATTATGGAAGTTGTCAATAAAAAATTTAAAACATTTTAGCAGGAGTGAAGGGTTAATAGCTTTCCCTGAAAACTAAAGGAAACTAAAGAGTTAATAGCTGTCTCTAAAACTTGCAGGCAATAAAGAAGTTTGGCACCCTTCCCTGATTGATGTACTCCCCTTAGCCTAGGTGGCCTTGGAGGACCAGAGACCACCTGAGTGTCCTCCCTTAGACACTCCTGGCTGAAGAAGCCTGTTCTGAACAATGAATGACACAAACAGCTACAATTTTCTCATCAACTGCATCTGGTCTGGTCTGTTTTTCTTAGGATCTTCCTTATAAACTTACACCCCAGCCTGGCTCAGTGCTTCAGGCCCTATCCCGGGGGAACACTGCTGTCTCTCGCTGTTTTCTCTAAATAAACAGTCTGTCTGTAGAGACCAAGTCTGGTGTTCTCTTTTGCTTTTCTCTTACACTTTCCTTATGAGGGGTAAATGCTTTTACTTATTTTTTATGTGCAAGAAAGTGAGAGGGCTGGATAGATGGCTTAGCGGTTAAGGCACTTGACTGAGAAGCCTAAGGACCCAAGTTCCACTCTCTAGATCCCTCATAAGCCAGATGCACAAAGGTGAGGCAAGCACAAGGTTTCATAGGCCCACTAGGTGGCACAAACGTTTGCAGTTCAATTGCAATGGCTGAGGCCCTGACATGCCAATACTCTCTCTAAAAAATAAAAAAAGATAAAAAGAGAGGGAGAGAATTGGCATGCCAGGTTCTCTTGCCACTGCAAACTCCACATGCACGTGCCACTTTCTGCATCTGGCTTTACAATGGACGCTGGAGATTGGAACCTGGTTGGTCAGGCTTTGCAAGCAAGCACATTAACCACTGAGCCATCTCTCCAGCCACAAAAGTACTTTTTTTTTTTTTTTTGATGTAGGGTCTCACTCTAGTCCAGACTGACCTGGAATTTACTCTGTAGTCTCAGGGTGGCCTCGAACTCACAGCGATCCTCCTACCTCTGCCTTCCGAGTGCTGGAATTAAAGGCGTGCGCCACTACGCCCGACAAAAGTATTTCTTTAAAAAAGTTTTTTTTTTTTTTTTTTTAAAGGAACAAGTTGGCGGGGACAATGTCTTAATTTCCCTTGTAACCCTAACCCAAGCTGACAGTGGAGCCCAGCCTGCAGCTTTCCTTCTGAAAGGATCCCACAGGCCTGGTGGGCGACACAGCCACCACAGCTCCCCTAGCAGCCACTGCCTTAGATGAAGGTGTCAAGAACAGAGTTGATGTCCTTGACTGCACAGGCGACAACCTTGAGCACAGTCCCAGACACCGGTCAGAGCAGTGGCTCTAGGTCACATGCTTCACCTCGCTGAGCCTCAGTTGCCTTCATGCAAATGGAGACTGTGACTGATCACCTGCTAGGACTCCATGGGCACAGAAAGATGGGCCCAGATCTGTCTGTGGATGTGCAGGCCCGTGTGGCCACCAGAATCACGTGATTTGCTCGTAGGTGTCACAGGCAAGCCAGGAGGCCTTGGAGGGTCCTTCACATGGGTGGGCCAGAACCTCAAGAAACAACCAGAAGGATTAGGTTACTACAGAGAAGGACACCCGGGAGGATGAGCTGAGGAAAACCCCACAGAGGCTAGCTGGGCTAGGAGGCAGGGTCCACAACTCTGTCATGATGAGCCACCAGGGTGACTCCCTTGCCACAGAGGGGGAGGTGCTGTACTGGAGGGCTGGACTGTCAGTGTAGGAGCTAGGATTTGATAATCTGGCAACACTGGTGCTGGAATGTGCTCCTAGGAAGTAGAGCCCACCAGGGGGTGCTAACCCAGATGCTACCAGATGTTCATAAGATTCCACCTCTAGATAAGACCTTGGCAGGAAGCTGCAGCCCTAGCTATGAGGAGCCTTCGCTGAGCTGGTAGTTAACAGTTTTTTTTTTTTTTCCCCCAAAGATTTTTATTTTGCGGGCTGGAGAGATGGCTTAGCAGTTAAGTGCTTGCCTGTGAAGCCTATGGACCCCCGTTCGAGGCTCGATTCCCCAGGACCCACATAAGCCAGATGCACAAGGTGGCACATGCATCTGGAGTTCATTTGCAGTGGCTGGAGGCCCTGGCGTGCCCATTCTCTATGTGCCTCTTTCTCTCTCCCTCTCTTTCAAATAAATAAAAAAAATCTTTTAAAATAAAAGATTTTTAAATTTTATTTAGTTATTTATTTGCAAGCAGAAAGATAGAGAGGGAGGAGACAGACAGTGAGAATGGGTGTGCCAGGGCCTCTAGCCACTGCAAACGAACTCCAGATGCATGCACCCCTTGTGCATCTGGCTTATGTGGGTATTGGTGGATCGAACCTAGGTCCTTTGGCTTCACAGGCAAACACCTTAACTGCTAAGCCATTTCATCTCTCCAGCCCCCCCTTTTTTTACATGTTTTTATTTATTTAAGAGGGGGAGACAGGAAGAGGCAAATAGAAAAAGAGAATGGGTGCAACAGGGCCTCTAGTCACTGCAAAGGAACTCCAGACGCTGTGCCACCTTGTGCATCTGGTTTTACATGGGAACTGGGAAATCAAACCTGGGTCAGCCTGGTAGTAACGTTTCATATCTGTCTCCTGGTTATTTTATTCTATCACAGCCCAGCCAGGTGGCTGCTCATCCCATGGGCACAGATCAAAAACCTGCGTTCTCGTGGGTATGATGCCGCATGTCTTTAATCCCAGCACTTGGGAGGCAGAGGTAGGAGGATTGCCCTGAGTTCAAGGTCACCCTGAGACTACATAGTGAATTCCAGGTCAGCCTGGGCTACAGCAAAACCCTATTTTGAAAAACAACAAACAAACAAACAAACAAACAAAAACACGAGGTCTCTGCCGGGCCTGGTGGCTTTGCCTTTAATTCCAGCACTTGGGAGGCAAAGGTAGGATGATCGCCATGAGTTCGAGGCCAGCCTGAGACTACATAGTGAATTCCAGGTCAGCCGGGACTACAGTGAGACCCTACCACAAAAAGCAAAACAAACAACAACAACAAAAACCTCATCTCCTGCATGTACCTCCGCCTCCCCAGTGCTGGGATTTAAGGCCTGAGCCACGACGCCAGGTTCAACAACTCGCTCAAGGTCACGTGGTGAGCAGTAAAGTGGGAATTCCGATTGTGTCCAGTGACCTGAGAGACTTTCCCTTCATCTTGGCGGCATCGGGTGAGTGCACCAGTTGTCTCTCAGGTTGGTGGGTGACCTCACCCTGCCGCCTTCCCCTCCCGCTTTGACGTCAGAGTTGACTTTTCTCAACAGCGGAGAGGATCCCTCCATAGCACAGAGGGACGGGATGCTTCCGCCCCCTTGTGGCCGCACGACAGACTGCAGCCCCGAGGATCTCAGACCTCAGGGGGCCTGGATCTTCTACCCTCATGCCCTTTCGCTGGGCATGGTGGCACGCGCCTTTAATCCCAGCACTCAGGAGGAGGATCGATGTGAGTTCGAGGCCACCCTGAGACTACACAGTGACTTCCAGGTCAGCCTGGGCTACAGTGAGACCCTACCTCGTAAAAAACAAAAAGCAAACAAACAAACAAGGCCTTATTTCCCTTTCTATAAAATGGCCAAGCATTAAGACCTACCTGGAAGGGGCCGTTACAAGGACTTAATCAAGTCTTGATCCATGGTGCTCCTGGAGTGACCTGAAACCTGTCCCTTCTTGTGTGGCAAACACAGAGTCTGGGTGCAAAGTCCTCTGCAGTTTGTTGTTAGCAGGCCCCATGCTGTTATTAGGCCAGTGTGGCCAGGAAGGTTCCAGAATAAGGGATGATGCTGGCCTGCAGAGGGAGCGTGAGTTGGCAGGAGGTGGGGCCACAATGCCAGGCACCCCAGGCAGTGAGCTCTAGGCTGCGCTGCTGCAGGCAAGCTCTTCCTGAACAGCTTTGATGAAGATTCTTAGCTGACTCATGCCTCAGCAAATGCTGTCTTGAGGCTCACTGTCCACCCAGGTACGCTGCCGGCCCCAGGAAGCCACGGAAGCCATTTTCACTCCTGCCAGAGCCCGAGGGCCTGCGACTCCAGCATGTTAACCCTTCACGGGGCTAACACAGGACTCAGCCCCCAGGCTCTCGTCCTCCTCCTTGACCACTTCTGGGAAAGCCGCCTGTCCTGTTCCTTGGATACCTTCCCTTCCTGTCATTGCCGCCAGACCCCAGGATCCTACTGGGGGGCGGGGGGGGGTGGAGTGTGTCTTGCAGGAAGAATTGGGAAAAACCACCCATACCAGAGAAAATGAATACTATCCTACTAGACCAGAGTCCTTATTTGGGGACACCTCCCCCCAATCCTGGTCCTTGTCACTGCAGCTTCCCCACCTACAGATCACCTTCTCTATCCCCACCCAGCCAACCAGCTGCTCCTAACCCCAAATCTGGAGTCACTGGTCCACATGCACCCCCTGCCTCCCGGGAGCACTCAGCCCTTAAGAGCTTGCTGTCACCCAACTACTTGGGAATTTTAGGACCATCAGGCTGGACATGCCAGGGGTAGTGTGTGGCAGGAGGACCTGGGGCAGAACGGGGGTTGAGAGAAGCCGGTGGTGGTTTAAGGGTGGGTGTGTTGGGAGCTGCAGGTTCTGGAAGCAAGATGGAGCAGGAGCAAGAGGTAAAGGCAGGAGGTCCCGTGTAGAGAGTGGCTTTGGCAGCTGACTTGACACTGAGACTATGAACGGGGTGACAGACGTGTGTGTGGATGTGTACGCCCCATGCACATACTTGCAGAGGCCAGAGCAGGGCATCTTCATCCTTACTTCCTAGAGGCAGCGTCTCTCACTGACCTTGAAGCTGACTGTTTTCTGGTTAGACGGGCTGACCAGTGTGCCCCAGTGATCCTCTTGCCTTTGCTTCCTCAGCGCTGGGGTCACAAGCATGAACAACCATGCCCAACTTTTTACGTGGGTGCTGGGGATCCCAGAACCCACGTAAGCCAGCTGCACAAGGTCATGCATGCGCACAAGGTGGCACATGTGTCTGGAGTTCAATTACAGAGGCTAGAAGCCCTGGCATGCCAATTCTCTTCTCTTTCAAAAAAAAAAAAAAAGTCTAAAATATCCATCCAGATGTGGTGGCGCGTACCTTTAATCCCAGCAAATGGGAGGCTGAGGTAGGAGGATCGCCGTGAGTTCAAGGCCACCCTGAGACTACACAGTGAATTCCAGGTCAGCTAGAGTGAGAACCTACCTTGAAAAACCACACACACACACACACACACACACACACACATACACAGAGTCTAGTCTACAATAGGGTTGGAGAGATGGTTATTTGCAAAGCCCAATGACACAGGTTCAGGTTTAATCCCAGTACCCACATAAAGCCAGATGCACAAAAAGTGGAGTTTGTTTGCTAGAGGCTGGAGGCCCTGGTGCGCCCATAATTCTATCTGTCTCTTTTTTCTATCTCTCTTTGCTTGCAAGTAAAATGTGTATATATATACATACATATATATATATATATATATATATATATATATATATATGTATATATGTATATGTGCATATTTACTTATTTATTTTTGGTTTTTCGAGGTAGGGTTTCACTTTAGTCCAGGCTGACCTGGAATTCACTATGTAGTCTCATGGTGGTCTCAAACTCATGGTGATCCCCCTACCTCTGCCTCCCAAGTGTGCTATCTATCTATTTATCTATCTATCTATATTTTTGTTTGGTTTCCCAAGGTAGGGTCTCACTATAGCCCAAGCTGGCCTGGAATTCACTATGTAGTCTCATGGTGGTCTCAAACTCATGGTGATCCTCCTACCTCTGTCTCCCAAGTATGCTATCTATCTATCTATCTATCTATCTATCTATCTATTTTTTTTGGTTTTCCGAGGTAGGGTCTCACTATAGCCCAAGCTGGCCTGGAATTCACTATGTAGTCTCATGGTGGTCTCAAACTCATGGTGATCCTCCTACCTCTGTCTCCCAAGTATGCTATCTATCTATCTATCTATCTATCTATCTATCTATTTTTTTTGGTTTCCCAAGGTAGGGTCTCACTATAGCCCAAGCTGGCCTGGAATTCACTATGTAGTCTCATGGTGGTCTCAAACTCATGGTGATCCTCCTACCTCTGTCTCCCAAGTATGCTATCTATCTATCTATCTATCTATCTATCTATCTATTTTTTTTGGTTTTCCGAGGTAGGGTCTCACTATAGCCCAAGCTGGCCTGGAATTCACTATGTAGTCTCAGGGTGGCCTCGAACACACAGTGATCCTCCTACCTCTGTGTCCCCAGTGCTGGGATTAGAGGTGTGCGTCACCATGTCAGGCACTTTTTTTTTTTTTTTTTGGAAGACTTTTAAAAAATATATTCATTAGCCGGGCGTGGTGGCGCACACCTTTAATCCCAGCATTCAGGACGCAGAGGTAGGAGGATTACCATGAGTTCGAGGCTACCCTGAGACTACATAGTGAATTCCAGGCCAGCTTGGGCTATAGTGCAGACCCTACCTCAAAAAAAAAAAAAAAAAGTCTAGAGATGGCTTTGCAGTTAAGGTGCTTGTTTGTGAAGCCTAAAGGACCCAGGGTCGATTCCCCAGTACCCATGTAAGCCAGATGCACAAGGTGGTACATACATTTAGAGTTTATTAGCAGTGGCTAGAGGCCCTGGTGGGCTGCACTCATTCTCTCTCTCCTTGCCTTTCTTTCTCTCTCTCTCTCAAATAAATAAAATGTCTAAAATATAAATAAACAAATTTTAAAATCTTAAACAACAAAAACAGTAACGGTTCCACTTGCAAGCTCTAAAGGCTTGCCCATCCCCCACAAGCTCAGGCACCCTGCCAGGCTTTGGCTCAAATGCTTGGACCCTGAGTTCTCTGCCCAAGCAGCATGGAGTTCTATAGGGCCCTTGTGCAGTCCTGCCACTGACAGGGATGGTCAGGGCAGCCAGAGGCTGTCACTGTGTTCCAACCCTGTAATCTCCAGAAAGTTCCCCATTAAACTGTCTTCCAGTGTTACAAGATGTAATTGTCCATCCAAGAGGATGGAACACTCTTCTATCACATAGTTTCTTGGCTGGTGTATGCCTCTATTAATTTCTACTTATTTTATAGTGACCGCCTGTAATTTTATTATCTGGGTTTGGAATTTGTTAATGTTCTCACATTAGTCAGAAACATGAACGCTGAGCTCATGTGGCCGGCAGCTCGGTGCTTCTCAATGACTCAGTGCAGAAGAAAACCCTTTACACAAATACAATCATTTTCTCACATTTACACAAACACTAACAGTAAGAGTCATCAGAGCTGTTTCAGTACTGGGGTTGAAACTGGGACCTTGCATATGCTAGGCAAGTGCTCTGCCACTGAGCTACAGTCCCAGTCCTTTTCTCTCACTTTTTTGTTTGTTTGTTTTTGTTTTTTTCAAGATAGGTTTTCACTCTAGCACAGGCTGACCTGGAATTAGTCTCAGGATGGTCTCGAACTCATGGCAGTCCTCCTACCCCTGCCTCCCAAGTGCTGGAATTAAAGGTGTGGCCACCACACCTGGATCTCTCACTATTAAAAAAATATATTTGTTTATTTGAGAGAAAGAGGCAGATAGAGAGAATGGGTGCACAAGGGCCTTGAGCCACTGCAAACAAACTCCAGAAGCATGCACCACCTTATGCATCTGACTTTACATAGGTACTGGGGAATTGAATCTGGGGCCGTAGGCTTTGCAGGCAAGGGCTTTAACCACTGAGCAATCTCTTCAGCCCCTTTTCTTTTTTTTTCAAGGTAGGGTCTCACTCTAGCTCAGGCTGACCTGGAATTCACTATGTCGTCTCAGGGTGGCCTCGAACTCACGGCGATCCTCCTACCTCTGCCTCCCAAGTGCTGGGATTAAAGGCGTGCACCACCACGTCCGGCTTTCACCTTCTATTTTGAGATAAGGTCTTGCTAAGCTGCTCAGGCAAGCCTTGAATTTGTGGTCCTCCAGCCTCAACCTAGGATTACAAGCCTATGCCACCACACCCAGCTAACAGAGCTATTTTCTAAGCAGTATGTGACAGTCAGGACATTTATATTGTCTCTTTTTAAAAAAAATATTTTATTTATTTCCAAGTAGAGAGAGAGAGAAAGAGTATACCAGAGCTTCTAGCCATTGCAAATGAACTCCAGATGTATGTGCCACTTTGTGAATCTGGCTGTATGTGGGTACTGGGGAATTGAACCTGGGACATTAGGCTTGGCAGGCAAGTACCTTAATCACTGAGCCATCCCTCCAGCCTCTGTTGTCTCTCTCTTTTTTTCAGTAGCATTGATATGCTGAGGTATGATTTGTAACTTTCAAGTGGTAAGCCCAGTACTAACTCCTCCTTCTTTCTCTTGTGCAGGGTCCCACACATGCCCAGGGTGGCCAACACACTTGGAATTTGTGGGACTTTCCCAGTTTTTTAAAAAAAATATTTATTTTTATTATTTATTTATTTATTAAAAAATACTTTATTTTTATTTATTTGAAAGAGAGAATGAGGCAGAGGAAGAGAGAGAGAGAGAGAGAGAGAGAGAGAGAGAATGGGCATGCCAGGGCCTCCAGCCACTGCAAATGAATTCCAGATGCATGTGCCACCTAGTGCATCTGGCTTACGTGGGTCCTGGGTAATCGAACCAAGGTCCTTTGGCTTTGCAGGCAAGCGTCTTAACCACTAAGCCATCTCTCCAGAACCTATTTTTTATTTTTTTTATTTTTGGCTTTTTGAGGTAGGGTCTTACTCTAGCTCAGGCTGACCTGGAATTCACTATGTAGTCTTAGGGTGGCCTTGAACTCACAGCGATCCTCCTACCTCTGCCTCCTGAGTGTTGGAATTAAAGGTGTGCGCCATCACACCGGGATAAATTTATTTTTATTTATTTGAGAGCGAGAGAGGGAGATAGAGTGGATGGGCACACCAGGGCCTCTAGCAACTACTGCAAACAAACTTCACATGTGCCACCATGTGCATGTGGCTTAAGTGGGTACTGGGAATCGAATGTGGGTTCTTAGGCTTTACAGGGAAGTACCTTAATCATTAAGCCATCTCTCCAGCCTCATTTAAAAAATATTTATGAGAGAGAAAGACAAATAGAGAGAAAGAGAGAATGGGCATTCCAGGGCCTCTAGCCACTGCACACGAACTCCAGACACGTGTGCCCCCTTGTGCATCTGGCTTACGTGGGTCCTGGGGAATCGAAACTGGATCCTTAGCCTTCACAGGCAAATGCCGTAACCGCTAAGCCATTTCCCCAGTCTCCCAATTTTTTTTTTTTTCCGAGGTAGGGTCTCACTCTAGCCCAGACTGACCTGGAATTCACTATGTAGTCTCAGGCTGGCCTTAAACTCACAGCGATCCTTATACTTTTGCCTTCTGAGTGGTGGGATCAAAGGCATGTACAACCATGCCCAGCTTTTCCAGTTTTACACCTGAAAGTGCCACATCCCGGGAGTCCCTCAGTTCCAGAGAAATGGGATGGTTGGCACAGTCATGAGCCCACCACCCACAGTGAAAGGTATAAGCAAGAGGGAGGGGGATGAGGGGACCAGGGACCGAAAGAGGCTCAGCAGCATATCCTCTTCTTCTCAACCATGGTGGGAGAGTTTCAAAAAGCCATGTAGACACATGTCCCCTGGAATTGTGCCTGATAAATAAAAGGCCCAAGGCTGTGGCTGTCATTGCATGGTAGGCTCTGGGACTGGTTGGTGGCCTTGCTGGGCGAGCAGGCTCTCTCCTGCCTTCCCTCAGGCCCTAGGCCAAACATCACATTCCAAGCTAGGCTCTTCTATCCCTTGGTCCTTTCACCTGCTTTATATTTTCTGGGAATGGACCTCCCTCAGATGCCCTGGCAGCGGTGCGCAATCACTTCTGCAAAGGGCCGGATAGTAAACGCTACAGGTTTCATAGGCCCCACAGCCTGTGACAGTCACTTATTTTTTTTAAATTTATGTTAATTTTTGTTTATTTATTTGACAGAGACAAAGAGAGACAATGGGTGTGCCAGGGCCTCCAGCCACTGCAAACAAACTCCAGATGCATGCGCCACCTTGTGCATCTGGCTAACGTGGGTCCTGGGCAATCAAACCTGGGTCCTTTGGCTTCGCAGGCAAGCACCTTAACTGCTAAGCCATCACTCCAGCCCCCCACCCCTTTTTTGAGGTAGGGTGGCGCTCCAGCCCAGGCTGACCTGGCATTCACTATGTAGTCTTAGGGTGGCCTTGAACTCATGGCAATCCTCCTACCTCTGCCTCCCAAGTGCTGGGATTAAAAGTATGCGCCACCATGCCGGACCTACCTTTGCTATCTTATGTGAAAACAGATGATATCCTTAGCCAGCCATTAATCTCAGAGTGCAGTTTTCTCCTGTGTATGGGTGTGTGGGCACATGTGAACCACGGTGTGCGTGTGGAGGTCAGAGGTCCACGTTGGGTGTCAGTCCTCACCTTCTACCCTGTTTGAAGCAGGGTCTCTCCTTGCTCAATGCTATGTTCACCAGGGTAGCTGGCCCACAAGCTTCTAGGAGATTCTTCTATCTCCACCTCCCTTCTCAACGTAGACACACTGGGATTACAGGCTGTATGTGGGTTCTGGGGGTCCAAACTCAGACATTCAAGCTTGCACTGAGCCATCTTCTCTGCCCTCTACACCTTATTTATTTATTTTTACCATTGTATTATTATTTATTATTATTAACAACATGTTTTATATGGATACATCATGGGTCAGTATCCTCTTTTCTCTCGTCCCTGCCCCCATTACATTGGGGATGCTCCTCAGTGGGGTTGCAGGTATTCCCCATGGGGTTGTAGTTTATGCATTGTGGGAGCAGTAGTCAGTTATTATGGGGGAGGGAGGAATGTCTCTGGGCATGATGTCTCAACCTGTGGCTCTTACAATCTTTCTGCCCCCTCTTCTGCAAAATTCCTGAGCCGCAGTGGGTCTAATTCAGTGATGAGCTTTTAGGAGCCTCTGGATCTCTGCTTTGGTAGGTGTTGAGTATCCTCAGGGTCTGTCTCCTGTACCCTGGCACTGATTATCAGGAGCAGCATGGAAGCAGCACTCTTGCTCATCTCCTCAGTCCTCTGTGGTTTCAGCTGTGGCTTGGCTGAAGTGCGAGGGCTAGTTTACCTCCCCTGGTCTCACTACCTTTGGGACCAGGAAACTGGGAGAAGCCCCAGGGATCCGGGTTCTGGCCTACTCACTTTGTGCCCTTACTCCTCATTAAAAAAAATTTTTTTTAAATGTATTTATCAGAGTCAGAGAGAGAGAGGAGAGAGAATGAGAATGGGCGCAACAGGGCTTCTAGCCACTGCAAATGAACTCCAGATGCGACACGTGTGCCCCCTTGTGCATCTGGCTAACATGGGTCCTGGGGAATTGAACCTGGGTCCTTTGGCTTTTGTAGGCAAACACGTTAACCACTAAGCCATCCCTCCAGCCCCCTTATACCTCATTTTTAAAAATTTATTTATTTTTATTAACAACTTCCATGATTATAAAAAATATCCCATGGTAATACCCTCCCTCCCCCCACTTTCCCCTTTGAAACTCCATTCTCCATCATATCCTCAATCAAGTCTCTCTCTTATTTTGATGTCATGATCTTTTCTTCCTATTATGATGGTCTTGTGTAGGTAGTGTCAGGCACTGTGAGGTCATGGATATTCAGGCCATTTTGTGTCTGGGGGGAGCACATTGTAAGGAGTCCTACCCTTCCTTTTGCTCTTACATCCTTTCTTCCACCTCTTCCGCATAGACCCTGAGACTTGGAAGGTCTTACACCTCATTTTTGAGCCAGTGTCTCTCACTGAACCTGGAGCTCACCAATTCAGCTAGACTCGCTAGCCAGCAGGCCGTGAGGATCCTCCTGATTACCTCCCCAGTGCAGGGATTACAGCCACATTCTGTCCACTCCAGTTGTCTTGAAGGCACTCAGAAATGAAAAAAGAAAAATGGGCTGGAGAGGTGGCTCACTGGATAAGGCACTTGCCTGCAATGCCTAACAACTTGAGTTTGATTCTCCAGCATCCACGTAAAGCCAGATGCACAAAGTGGTGCATGCATCTGCAGTTTATTTGTAGTGGCTAGAGGCCCTGGTGCACCCATTCTCTCTCCCTTTGCAAATAAATAAAATATTAAAAAGAATGAAGGCTGGAGAGATGGCTTAGTGGTTAAGGTGCTTGCCTGCAAAGCCAAAGGGCCCAGGTTCAATTCCCCAGACCCATGTAAGCCAGATGCACAAGGTGGCACATGCATCTGGAATTTGTTTGCAGTGGCTAGAGGCCCTGACACATCCATTCTCTCTCTCACTCTTTCATTCTATCTGCCTCTTTCTCTCTCTCAAATATATAAATAAATAAAATATTTGTATTTATTTATTTATTTGAGAGAGAGAGAGAATGAGGCAGAGGAAGAAAAGAAAGAATGGGTGTGCCAGGTCCTCATGCACTGCAAATGAACTCCAGATGCATGCGCCCACTTGTGCATCTGGCTTATGTGGGTCCTGGGGAATTGAACCAAGGTCCTTTGGCTTTGTGGGCAAGCGCCTTAACCACTCCAGCCCCTAATATTTTTTTAAATGAAAAAATGAAAAATAGTAAATGCAGGCTTTCTCCCTTACTCTGAAGTGATAAACAAAACTGACCAGTAACCCCCCGCCATTCCAGGCCTTCCCAGGGCATGCCTCTCAGCAGGCAAGTCCCACAGCAACCAACGAGGGCTAAATAACAGCAGTAGGGTCAGAAGACAGGTGGTAACTTCTGGAGAGAGAAGTAAGGGGGGACTGGAGAGGAAGTGCCTGGCCCATCTGCCCTCTTGCACAGTCTTGGTTCCAAGTCAACCAGGAGTCATGTTTGAAGTTCTCACCAGCACTGCCTTACGAAGCTCAGATGGTGTTGTCATTCCATTCCATTATGTGATTGAGGAAACTGAGGCTTAGAGAGGAAAGTCAACCTGTATCCTTCACACCCCAGCCATCGCCACAGAGACCATGGGCCCCCCCCCAAACTTTCCAGCGCCCACCCCTTGCACTGAGGGCGTCTTCCTTTGCCTGCTTGCTCCTGGTGCAGGTTGCTGGGAGGTGGTGTGATGCAGGGTCTGAGGAATGAGTGGTCAGTGGTGGCCATGTTACATGGAGAGGGACACCTCTAAGCTGCCCGAGGGAGGATGCTGTGGCTCAGAGAGCCCTAGGCACACCTCTGACTGTGGTCACATTGCCAGGTGGGAGGGACTCTGGTGCCCAGAATAACTTTCACAAGTCAGCAGCTTCAGTCTGGGAGGGAAACCAAAGAGGAGAGGCTCTTTCCAGCAAGGGCCAGGAGGCTGAGACATCAGCCCTACGCGGACCCCAGTTGAGCTCCTATCCCCGGAAACGATTAGATGAGACAGGTGCTGGCCCTTCATACTTCCCCGAGCTGGCCTGTGCATCTGAGGAACGGATTGAGGGTGAGAACTGCTAAAAGCCAGACCTGAGACACGTGGGGTGGTGTCATGAACTGTGACAAGCAACCTTCCCCGGGAAGTGGAAGCTTAGCACATTCTCTGGTTGCTTACTGTGTTACTGAAGGGTCTAAAAATGACTGCCCTGTGATGTCAGAATGCCACAGGAAGAAATAGTGATCGTTCTAGTGCATTCTTTGCAAATGACTTTTCTGAAGGTCCTCACTGGAGTCAGGCCACTTGGGATCTTACACTGATGGGACTTGGGACCCAGAGGCTCCTACTGCCCCTCCCTGGGGGTATCAATGGCCCCTTCTCGATGCTGTTTTCTTTCCTTTTGTGTGTGTGTAATGTGGTATTGTGTGTGTGTGTGTGTGTGTGTGTGATATGTGTCCTTGTGGCACCCCATACAATCGCCTGCAGTGGTGGGAATGGCGCATCAAGTGTCCTGCCCCATTGTTCTTCTGCCTGGTTTTGCTTGTGAGCTGGAGTACCTCTGTTTACTGTTTCTGGAACCTGCAAAACTGGGTCTCCGTTGCCCTGTGGGAACGGAGTTACAGGTGTGCATGCGTGGGGTGTGGAGCATGCCCAGTTCTTTTTACCTGGGATCTGGAGATTTGAACCTGGGCAGTTTCAAGCCCCCTCAGGCTCTTATGTTTACACAGGAAGTGCATCTAGCCACTGAGCCATCTCTTCAGTCCTTTTTTTTAAACAAAGAAATCCAAATTTTTATTTATTTATTTGAGAGAGAGAGAGAGAGAGAGAGAGAGAGGAAGAGAGGGAGAAAGTATGGGCATGCCAGGGCCTCTTACTTCTGCAAATAAACTCCAGACTCATGGACTACTTTGTCTGTCTGACTTTCCATGGGTACTGGGGAATTGAACCCCAGGCCACCAAGTTTTGCCAACAAGCACCTTTAATGGCTGAGCTATTTCCCCATCCCTTTTTCTTTAATTCTTAGTATACTTTACTTCTAATCATTTATAGAACTGATTGTAGAAGTCTTGCATTTGTATAATCCCCCTTTTTTGTGGCTTTACGAGACAGGGCATCACTCTAGCCCAGGCTGACCTGGAATTAGTCTCAGGGTGGCCTCCAACTCACAGCAATCCTCCTACCTCTGCCTCCTGAGAGTGCTGGGATTAAAGGCGTACGCTACCACGCCTGGCTGTATAATCCCTTTGAAATTTAGAACGTGGCTCTAAACTTTTGGGTCAGTCCAGTTTTGTGGCAGAGAAGCTGTAGCTGCCGAGGCCACTTCTGCTCTCCCCACAGCCATTGTCCTCAGTAAGGTCCATGGGTTCAGTCACCACCCACAGCTCCTCACCAGTATCCAAGATGCCACCTCTGCTGGCTCCTCTTGTTCCCAGAGACCTGGGGTCTCTGGTGCGGAAGCCCTGGAAATCACACCCACCCTTCACCTATGTCCTACTCCACCTTCTCTCCCTACTGTCCCATCACAGTGCTTCTTTCTTTCTTTCTTTTTCTGAGGTAGGGTCTTGCTGTAGCCCAGGCTGACCTGGAATTCACTATGTAGTCTCAGGGTGGCCTCAAACTCATGATGGTCCTCCAGCCTCTGCCTCCCGAGTGCTGGGACTAAAGGAATGTGCCACCACGTCCCGCTCAGAGTGCTCCTTTCTAAGAAAATATGTATTTGTAGAGAGAGAGGAATGAGAATGGGCATGTCAGGGCTTCCAGCTGTTGCAAACATGCTCCAGATGCACGTGCCACTTTCTGCATCTGGCTTTACATGAGTACCGGGTTGTAAGGCTTTGCAGGCAAGTGCCTTAACCACAGAGCCATCTCTCCAGCCCCCACAGGATCCCTTTCATCAATGGAAATCAGGAGGCTGGGGCTGTAGCTCAGTTGGTAGAGCGCTTGCTTAGCATGCAAGAGGCCCTGAGTTCAAACCCAGGCACTGCGTAAACCAGGAGTGGTACCTCATACCTGGAATTCCAGGCAGGAGAAGCAGAAGTTCAAGGTCCTTCTCAGTTTACACAGTGAGTTTGAGGCTAGTTAGGCTGAGCTAGAGGAGACCCTAAAAAACAACAACAACAAAAAAAACCCACCCTCTTACTTCATCTGTTCACTCAAGAAACATTTATTGAGCACCTACTATATATATGGCAGGCCATGGTCCAGGCA
This sequence comes from Dipus sagitta, assembly GCA_036346955.1. Classification (NCBI taxonomy): domain Eukaryota; kingdom Metazoa; phylum Chordata; class Mammalia; order Rodentia; family Dipodidae; genus Dipus; species Dipus sagitta. Next base: position 159,588,672 of record CM070770.1, on the reverse strand, counting down.
CAGGACATGAACAGGAAACATGATGCACACACTGGCTCCCTGGAGCTTTGCTCTGGTAGAAGAAACCATGCAGTGTGAAAGAAGAGATGGGGGGGGGCAGGGTGGGGGGATAAGAGGTATTGGGAGGGCAGGCAGTGAAGGGGTGAGGTGTATGATTTTTCCAAAGTTAAGTGGGATGAAAGAATCCTGCTAGACAGAACAGCAGGTGCAAAGGCCCCGAGGCAGGACTGTCTGTCCGCTGGGTCTGGACAGGAGGCCACATGGCTGAAGCAGGCTGAGGTGGGGAGAGAGAGTGGGTGATGAGACAGAGGTAAGGAAGAAAGGAGATGGTGTTAAGGTCTCTTCTTCTTCTTGGACTCTGAATAGTATGTGGTGTATGTGGTATGTGCGCACACGCACGCACACACAGAGATAAATGTGCCTCATGCACACATGAACAGAGGCTGGAGGCGGGCATCGGGTGTCTCCCTCTATTGCTCTACTCATTTCCCTAAACCTGAAGCTCACCATTTTTTCGGGTACACTGGCTTGCAAGGGAACTCCAGAGATCCTCCTGTCTTACCGCCCACACCCCCTGCCCTCCGACTCCAAGCCTGGAGTTATAGGCATATCAAGATTTTTATGCGGGTGCTGAGGATCTAACTCAGGTCCTCATGCTTGCATAGCAAGCGCTTTTACCCACGGAGCCATGTCCCCGGCGCCCTCGGCTTCTTTTGTGGACTGAGATGAGAGTCACAGCAAGGGAAGGAAGGGTGAGACCTGACTCAACAGGCTGCAGGGAGGTCAGGCCGCAGAGAGTCAGCGCTGGAAGTAGGAGGCCCATGGGGGTGAGAGTGAAGGATGGAAGTTAGCTGGTGGTGGGGAGGGTGTCTGGAGCTGAGAGGGTCAAGTCTTTAGTATGTGCTGCCTGGCTGGGCTTGGGTGAGAAGGAACAGGGCTCAAGGCTGTCCAGTCCTTGCAATGGCTCCCCATTGCTCCAGGAGTCCTGACTCTTCCCACCTGAGGTCGGACAGCAGCCCCAGGAGGCCTCCCTTCTGGTTCTTCTCTCTGGCCCCCAACCCCACCTCCGGCATCTGCACCCCTGGTCTTCTGTGGTTCAGCCACAGGCCACAGCGGCCCTGGGACTCAGGACTCTGGCTCTGACTTTTTTTTCTGGCTGAGGGTCCCCTGCCCCATAGTCACTTCTTGGTCCTCAAATGTCCAAAGTCAGATTTTGTCATCAATATGGAAGCCCCACACCCCTTTTTTTCCCTCCTCCTCCTGAGGTAGGGTTCCACTCTAGCCCAAGCTGACTTGGAACTCACTCTAGTTCCAGGTTGGCCTTGAACTCACAGTGAACCTTCTATCTCTGCCTCCTGAGTGTTGGGAATAAAGGCGTGTACCACAACACCTTGCTTTTTGTATTTTTTTTTAAATCATTTTTATTTATTTATTTAAGAGAGAGATACAGAAATAGGCAGGGAGAGAGAGAGAATGGGCATGCCAGGGCCTCCAGCCACTGCAAACACACTCCAGATGCATGTGGCCTCTTGTGCATCTGGCTTATGTGGGTCCTGGGGAATCAGACTTGGGTCCTTTGGCTTTGCAGGCAAGCACCTTAATAGCTAAGCCATTTCTCCAGCCCAGTATTTCTTTTTTTTTTTTTAATTTAAACATTTTCAATTAGCTTTTTAGTTTGTGTATAAAATTTTGTCTCATAGTTTCATACACATATTCTACCTTGTGAAAATTCTCCTTCCCTCACAGTCTGTTAATGTAGCTTTTCTGTTGTTTAAATTCTGTTGTTCTTCCTCTCATATTGAGGCTGGTTTTGAACTCACAGCAATCTTCCTGCCTCAGTTTCCCTGGTGAGGGGAGTTTAGAGAGGCATAGGCAGATAGGGAATGGGTATGGGGACTGCTTACACAGGGGAATGGAAATGCAGACAGTTGAGAATGCAAATGATCTATTTATAATTGACCACCAGGACAGAAAACCATAAAAGCAGAAGCTAGGAGAGAAAAGTTAAAACGGCTAGCAGTTTTAGATGTCTTGAAGGGTGGGGACTGATTGAGGGGGAATGCTGGATCCCAGTCCTTCATTACCATGGCAGGAGGGGAAGAAGAGAGACCAGACTATACCATATATACATATATATATATATATATATATATATATATATATACACACACACACACACATACATACAGTCTTGGGCTGGAGAGATGGCTTAGTGATTAAGGTGCTTGCCAGCAAAGCCAAAGGACCCAGGTTCAATTCCCCAGTACCCACCTCAGCCAGATGCACAAGGGGGCACATGCATCTAGAGGCCCTGGTGTGTCCATTTCCTGTCTCTTTCTCTCTCAAATAAATAAATAAATAACCTCAAAAAAAAGAAAAAGCCTTGAGCCCAGATGGACTCCCAGCACTGGCACCCCTCCCTTCCTGAAGGGAGCTTTTTGCTTGCAATAAAAATAAAGTTTGTTACTTTTGCTTTCACTGTATTTCTGAGTCTTGTCTGCATTTCTGGGGCTTCCAAATCTTTGTTAGCGTCGAGAAAGATCCGTGGACCCCCCCCCACCATCGTGGGGGGGCGTTTTCCCTCACAACACTAATGCTGGGAGTACATGCATAAGCCATCATCCCAGGTTCTTCTATTTATTATTTTGTTTTTACTATTATTTTTTTCTTCTTCCTAGCACAAACCCCAGGAGGGCAGAGGTGTCCTACCAGACAACTTTCTGTATGAGGTCATCTTACACTAGGGTACACAGATGTTTCTGGGGGCACTGTTTCTTGTCTCATTATAAGGCTTTGAAGAACGCCTGAAGACATCACACCTAGATATGTCCAGGGTGTAGTACTAGAAAGCAGCAGGGCCAACCTTTAAACATCGGCCCCTCGGTGTCACTGGGTGATTCCTCTCGCAGCAGTCTTCAGGGGAGGCCGAGAGCTGAACTGGGCGCCAAGGGAGCCCGATGCAGGGCACACCATGCCTATTTGATTGTTGCAGGGCTCAGAAGTGGGGTCTGCGGGTCTTGCTCCCCCAGCTGGTGGAAAAACACATTTGTGGCAAGCGAGTCTGCCGTCTTCACGTAGCCGAATTATTCACGAGTGAGGAAGACTACATGTGGATAATAAATATACAATCTCTCAGCCTTCCCAGCTTCCTCCACGTCTGCCTCCTCTCTGGAGCCAGCTCCCGGTCGCCTTCCTGTATACACATCCCCGAGCGAGACAGGTGTGTGCTGTTGGGGTGGGGGCTGTGCCCAGGTGGCTGTGGTCCTTGGAAAGCGCCCAGGGACTCCTGGGCTCAGGGATCCCTAACTTGCAGCCTTGAAGCCGCTTGGCAGTATGCTCTAGGCCAGCCCCGCCCCGTGCCTCAGTTTCCCCACTCATCAACGCAGTCCCCGCAGCGGGCTCTACAGGTGACCCACCTGCTTCCGGGACTGGCCAGGCCAGTGGGTCCGGAGGGTTTTGGGAAGAGTCCAGCGCCCTCCCGGGTGGCGGGTAAGTCCACCCTTCCTCTCCCTTCCCCGTGGTGGGGGCGCAGTGGGTGGCAAGCCCCCGGCCGCAGCACCCGCCTCGCCGCCGGCCGGCTCCGGGGGGCGCCCGCGGGAGGGCGGCGGCGGCGGCGGGGGGCGGAGACCGGCGCGGCTTCCGCTCCCTCCTCTGCCGTCGTCCTGGTCCGCGGCGCCCGAGGCGGAGTTGGGGGGGGGGGGAGGCAGGAGGCGCCGGGAGCCGCCGCGCCATGGAGCCCGAGTGAGCGCGCGCGGGCGCGTCCGGCCTCCGGACAACATGGAAGCGGCGCCGCCCCGGGCCCCGCCGCCGCCGCCGCCGCCGCTGCTGCTGTTGGCGCTGTGCTGCAGCCTGGCCCCGGCCGCGGGTAGGTGGGCGCCAGGGTGGGGTGGGAGGCGGCGGGCCGCGGCGGACAATGGCCGGGGCGCGCGCCCCGCCGCCGGAGCCACTTTTGCAAGTTGGAGGGCGAGTTGGAGCGCGCGCCCCGGACCCCGCGCCACCCTCCAGCCCGCCCGCGCGGGTCCTTTGTCTCACCCGCCGGGGCCCTTCCCTCCCCCCCATCCCCGGGGACATCGTGTCCCGGGCCGGCGAAGCTCGTGCCGACCCCGCCAGGTGCGGCGCGGGCGGGTCCTCACCTGCCCGGGGCCCTGGGCGCGCTCTGCCAGGAGCCGGGCGGGGAGCGAGTGGCCCGGGACCCGTGGCGCGCCGAGCCTCGGCCCGGAGACTGACCGGGGCCTGTCGGGAAGGACTCGGGTGTGTGTGTATGTGTGTGTTGGGGGGGGGGACGACGACGACGACTCGGGCGAGCCTGTCTCCAGCGGCCCGTGCGGCCGGCCTGCCTGCGAGCCCCGGGAGCTGACTTGGAAGTTGCAGGCGAGAAAGTTCCGAGCTCCCGCGCGCCGTGGGGCGGCCTGGCCTGCGCGGCCGCCGCTTTGATCTGCGTGGCTGTCGTTTTCCAAACACGCTGACACCTGCCAGGTGACCCGACTGACCCATCTGGCTTCTGGCGCCCCAAAACGGTGGCGCCTGGTCACCGCTGACCAGTATCCAAACTCAGGGACCGGACTGCGTGCTGTGTGTGTGTGTGTCCGGGTGTGCCTTGGTCCCAGAGTGTGTGTGTGGGGAGGGGGGAAGAGTGTACTCCTGCCTCGGTGGTACCCACCTTTGGGGAGGTGGCGCGCTAGGGCTCTCTCCAACTTTTGGTGTGTCCCGAGGGGTGGAGTTGAGGTCAGGAGGACTCGCGAGAAACCGAAGCAGTTAGAGACGTTACACATGTTCTTTTAATTTGGAGATTGCCGTGTGGTTTTTTGAAGCAAGCCTCTTGCTACCTAAATCATTGTTTTCGGGTGTGCGTGTTTTGTTTTTCTGGAGTGTGGCTGTCCAAGTGGATTCAGCCAGCGAAGGCTTTTGCACTCTTGGCGGTGCTCTTGGTGGCGCGGGTGGGGTGGGGGGCTCAGGTCCCTTTGTCTGGGCCTTATTAAGGCAAACAGCTGTCTCCCTGCATATTTCCAGTGTAGACATTGTCGAGAGGTTGCCCAGCCCGCCTCTGTGCTCGGATTCCCTGGGCTGCAGCCATTCCACCAAAGTTTGGGGCACGGGGGTTGGGGGGTGCGATGTGGAGAATAGAGAGAATTTGGTCCTTGTTTCCTGAAGCCCTCTTCCTTCCAGCCCCAGCTTGGAGTTCTGGGGGCCCCGGGGGGGGGGGTAGTTTTACCAAACTTGTCTCCCTGTGAGGGTGGTTAGGATTTCTGGTGCTAGCAAAACAATGACAGGTCTGGGTAGGCCAGGCTGCTCCTTCTCTTTCCGGAAATGCCTGGGTCATGGCTGCAAGAGGGGTTTAGGGGGGAAGCTGTTTATTTTGAAGGTGGGATTTCTTTTCACCTCCTGGCTGTCTTGGATTTCCTGGACGGGGTGGGAGTGATGGAGCTGGTAATCCTCTGCCTGTGGGTGTTGTGTGATGGGTGACCCGAAGGAGAAAGTTACATCCGTGGAGTTGCGTGTGAAACAGAACTAGGGTTGATGATTTTAACATTAGGGAGCCAGCCTGGAGCACCAGCTGATGGGGCAATCCAGGCCTAAAATGGAAACAAAGGGGAGGAATCCGTCAGCAGCTCTCTCTGTTGACTCTTCTGAGGCTTGGTGTCAGTGTGAGGTGCAGGCTTGGTGAGGTGGGGGAGTGAGTGAGGGCAGTATGTGGACGGCTAATTACTTTTCCTGATTGCTTCCTGTTGGAGTTGGAAGCTGTGAGCCCATGGAAATGCCTTTGTTTTAGTGGTCCTGTGGAGGAGGGCATTGCCCAGCCCTGAAGCTCCAAGCTTCTGGGCACACAGCAGCCTGTTTTGGCTGCCGAAGAATCCTGAGCATAGGCACTGCTTGTCCCCCAGGAAGGCCTGGCAGGCACGTGCTGGCTTAACTCAATGCTGCGCAAAGCAGGGTCTGTGGTCTTTGATCCCTTATGTGCAGCAAATTACCCAGTCAACCTGTTTGAGCCAACATATGTTCAGTGCTTCTCTGGGGATAGCCACGTCGTGGTTCCCCATGGCGTAGTTGGAGCCTTTTAATTTTGACTACACGGTGTTGCCTCACAGGCCAGCTAGCAGAATTCACACAGGAGGGGGTGTGAGGGGTCTGGGGTAGCCAGGTGAGGACTCTTATCTCCTTCTGCCTTGCAGTGGATGCTCTCAGGGCTGGGGTGGGGTTCAGAATAATTTAGGTTTACATGCTCAGCTGCTGTTTGACTTTCGTTGACTTAATAGCCGCTCTGTGTGGGTATATATGGGTCTGCTCACTCCTCTTCCACGTGGTGGGAATGTTGAATGCTGTGCTCCATCTCTAGCCCTAGTGCGGGGTGGAGGCGCCTGAGCTTCCAGGGCGGCAGTTGTGTGTGACACGGTCCTTGATCTTTCTGGACTGGGACGTTGGGAGGCTTTTCTTCTGTGTGTGACCTTGGATGTCCAGTCATTGACTCATTCAGCGCCACAGTACTGGCTGGGGGGTCGAGTATAGCCAGAGCCACAGGGCCCAGGCTCTAATCCCAGCCTTGCCACTTGTCTGGGGGGGGGGGGAACATGGGTGGCTGACTCCACCCTTTTGTGCTTTATGTTTTCTCTCCTTTAACATGGTGATAAAGTTGGCCCGTCGTGGTGCCTTTAATCCCAGCACTCAGGAGGCAGAGGTAGGAGGATCGCCGTGAGTTCGAGGCCACCCTGAGACTAGCGAATTCTAGGTCAGCCTGAGCTAGAGCGAGACCCTACCTGGAGGTAGGGGTGGAAAGCAAAAAAACAAAAACAAAAAAAAAAAAAAAAAAAAAAAAGAAAAAAACACATGGTGATAGAAGTCCTTCCTACCACTAATTCAGTGAGTTAGCCACGTGGGGTTCAGTCAGCTCTTGGTACTATACCTGGTCCCCTGGTGTCTGGTAACTGTGTTAAGCTTGCTGGTTAGGATGTGGGAGGTATGTGGGAAAACAGAGGTTGAGGCCCAGCTGTGGAAGAGATGGGTCCTCATCCTCAGTATGTCCAGTATTGGTCCCGGAACCCTATCCTTGAGGACCGGATGGTCTCTGCTGACAGAGGTCATGGAAGCTTCTGGGAAAGTTATCAGAAAGGTGAAGGAAATACAGGTTGGAGTCAGGGCTGTGTTAGGTGAAGGGAGTGGATATATATATATATATATATATATATGTTTTTTTTTTTCGAGGTACGGTTTCACTCTGGTCCAGGCTGACCTGGAATTAACTCTGTCATCTCAGGGTGGCCTTGAACTCATGGCGATCCTCCTACCTCTGCCTCCCGAGTGCTGGGATTAAAGGCGTGCGCCACTACGCCCGGCTTATATATATGTATTTTGCTTTTTGAGGAGAGTCTCACTCTAGCCCAGGCTGACCTGGAATTCACTATGTAGTCTCAGGGTGGCCTCAGACTCATGGTGATCCTCCTACCTCTGCCTCCCGAGTGCTGGGATTAAAGGCATGCACCACCACAGCCCGGCTTTAAAATATTTTTATTTATTTATTTGTTTGAGAGAGGGAAAGAGGCAGAGAGGGAGAGGGAGAGAGAATGAATGAGAATGGGTGCGCCAGGGCTTCCAGCCACTGCAAACAAACTCCAGATGCATGTGCTACCTTGTGCATCTGGCTTACATGGATACTGGAGAATCAAACCAAGGTCCTTTGGCTTTGCAGGCAAGTGCCTTAACTGCTAAGCCATCTCTCCAGCCCCTGGATTGTTTTTTTTTTTGCAAGGGGAGAGAATATGAATATGAATATGGGTGCATCAGGGCCTCTCAGCACTGCAAATGAACTCCAGATGTATGTGCCACTTTTTTTTTTTTTTTTTTTGGTTTTTCGAAGTAGGGTCTCACTGTAGCCCAGACTGACCTGGAATTCACTATGGAGTCTCAGGGTGGCCTCGAACTCACAGCAATCCTCCTACCTCTGCCTCCCGAGTGCTGGGATTAAAGGCGTGCGTCACCACGCCCGGCTTCATGTGCCGCTTTTGTGCATATGACCTTATGTAGGCACCGGGAAATCAAACCCAGGCCAGCAGGTTTTGTAAGGAAGCCTCTTTAACTGCTGAGCCATCTCCTCAGCCCTGATTTATTTTTTATTTTTTATTTTGGATTGCAGTTGAGCTGGCAATGGTGGTGCACAACTCCAATCCCAGTACTTAGGAAGTGGAAGCAAGAGGACCAGGAGTTTAAGGTTATCCTGGGCTACAAAGTGAGTTTGAGGCTATCTGAGACTCTCTCTCAAACAAAGAAAGCCAAACCCAAACCCCCAAAATACTAATAAAAATTGAAGTTGAAACTTACTTGTATGAACAATCTCTTCTAAATGCTACAGCTCAGACATTTACATGTTCATATTGTTTCCAACCATCCAGACATAAAATGTCTCCATTACCCCCAAAGCAAACCCTGTATCGATTAAACAACAATTTTCCTTGCCCCCACTGCAGTCTGTGTCCTGTCTCTGTGAGCTGCCTATCTTGGCCATTTCTTGAGGATCATGCCCAGGCTGGCCTTGATCTTTTGAGCTGAAGTAGCTGGGACAAGAGGCTCATGCTGCATTTTCTATACGTGGATCCTGCCGTACAGGGTTTGTGTGTTTGGCTTCTTAGCAGAGTGCAATAAAACAGGTGGCGTACTTCAGTCCTAGCTGAATAGTGTCCCATCATATGGACAGACCTTAATTTATCTGTTCAAACACTGGTGGTCTTGAACACAGCAGCATGAACTTGGGGCTGGGAAGTGCTTGTGAAGTCAGACAGAGGTGGGATTTGGTCAGGTCCTTCTGCTTGAGGTTCAGTAACGTAATGTAACAGGCAGTGGCACAAGCTGGACAGTCTCTGCTGGCCCTCGGGGAGGAGGACACGGAGCTGGGCCCCCAAGAGGGAGGAACAAGCACTCCTTGGGCCCTGCCAGATTCTGGGGGAAGTGGATCTTGTGGTACTGGAGGCCCATGGTGGATAACTTAACAGGCTCTCAAAACCGGAGTCTGGCAGGGCGGCCCTGGTGGAAGCCGAGGGCTGTGTGCCAGCTTCTGGGCTTCGTGACTCTGCTCACACACATTTGCTCAGAGAGTCTTGCACGTGGGCTCTGAGCCAGCCGCCCCGAAGGGCCGCCTGGGGCAGCCCAAGTCCAAGTGTGACGAGTGGAGGCAGCTGTGGAGCCCATAGGGAGGCGGCCCCAAGCCTAACTGGCAAGTCTGTCCTGCTTCCCCTCCAGCTCTGGAAAGTGGCTTGCTGGCTTTCAGCCTCAGTTTCCACATCTGCGAAATTACGATGATGCATTCTTGCCAGGACCATGGGGCTGGGGAGATGCTTTGAGTCCCTGCCCTGGGTGCCCAGATTTCCTTTAAAAGGCCCCTGGGGGTGGGGACTAGAGAGCTGGCTTAGTGGTTAAGGCACTTGCTTGCAAGCCTGAAGGCCCAGGCTCGAATCCCCAGTACCCACGGAAAGCCAGTGGCTCAGGTATCTGGAGTTCGTATGCAGTGTTATTAATAATAAATAATAAAAATATTTAGGGCTGGAGAGATGGCTTAGTGGTTAAAGCGCTTGCCTGTGAAGCCTAAGGATCCATGTTCAAGTCTCCAGGTCCTACGTAAGCCAGATGCACAAGGTGACACATACATCTGGGGTTCCTTTGCAGTGGCTGGAGGCCCTGGCGTGCCCATTCTCTATCTCTCTGTCTCTAATAAATAAATGAACAAAAATGAATATTTAAAAAACAAACAAAAATTTAAAAAAGCAAAAAAAAAAAAAAAGTAACGACTCACGTTTAATTCCTAGTTCCCATGTAAGCAGATGTACAAGGTGACACACACGTCTGGAGTTCGTTTCAGTGGCTAGAGGACCTGGCGTGCCCATTCTCTCTCTGTCTATGCCTCTTTCTCTCTTAAATAAATGAAATATTTTTTAAAAAAATGAGCTGGGCGTGGTGGCGCACGCCTTTAATCCCGGCACTTGGGAAGCAGAGGTAGGAGAATTGCCGGAAGGAAGCCCATTAAACCTATTGGTTCATCAGGGAGAACTTTGGTGGAATTGGACTTTATAGGGCGGGGGTGGGGGGTGGGGGGATTGCCTGCAGGTATCTCCCAGAAAAGAGTTCCTGCAACACCTTGGGAGGTTGTCGGGTTGCATTGCCTCTGTGCCCTTTTTTGGGGTGAGGGAAGTGTTGCTTGCTTGGATGACATATAGCCCAGTGCACATGGTTTTGGGGCACTTGCCCTGCTGCTGTTTTTCTCAGGGTTAATCTGAGTGAGGCACAAGCTCACACTAGGGAGAGGTCTTAGCCTCTCTGGAGTCTTTGTAGTCTGGATCTCCCCTGGCATCTGAGGACAGCACCTTGCCCAGGAGGGCCTCGTGTCTCACTGCAGCCGCCTCTCAGGGGGACCCTGGGGAGCCTTCTCCTCAGTGTGCTTCAGTTTCCCTACTTGTAAAATGAAACCAGATGGTCCCAATCTTTTGAGGACTTGTCTAGCCTGACCCAGGCCTTTCTTCCCCCAGGAGCCCGAGACTTCTGAGTGTCTGGGTAGGGGTGGGCACCTAGCAAGTGCCTTTTCTGCCTGGCACTGTTCTGTCTCCTTTGGGCTGTGTGGGTTCTGAAAGAGGGTGCCTGGCTGCTCCTGAACCCTTCCAGCATCCCTCCCACTTGTGTGTGTTCCGTCACCTCCCCAGCCTGTGGCTCACGCCCGGTCTCTGAAGTTCTGAGCCCTGGGCCCCTCTCCATCACCTGGTCTCTGCAAAGCCTGTCCTTTCCTTTGGCAGTGAGGCTTACAGTCCCTAGGGACTGCCCTGGGTGGAGTTGCCATGGTGGGGCCAGTCTGTCACCTGCACCTGACCCTTCTGCCCTCCCAGTTTGCCATGGATCCCTTCAACCTGTGACTGAACCAAGGCTCTATCTTGAGTCCTGAGTGACCATTCCATGCCACTCTGCTGAGGCTTGGCCAGCACTGATGTCAGCACCTCAGGCCTTCGCTAGTTGTCAAAGATGCCTCCTCAAAGGTGTTCCAGCCAGGGCCAAGACGCTGTGCGACCTCACTGCTTGATGTGGCCTCTTCCGTCCCACCTGTGTGATTGTAGCAGGTCACTCCAGCTCCTGGTGACGTGGTGGTAGCGGAACCCACCTCCCACATCAAGGGTGTACTCCAAGGTGGCTGCCAAGTGTTTCCGCCTTTGGTGGCTGCTTGCACAGCTGGGCAGGAGCAATGGGCCCGTGAGGGTGGTGGCAGGGCCTGTGGCAGGGGACCTGCTGCATGCACCTAGGCTGGTGCCTGGGCTCCAGGCATCTGTCAATGTGAGGCGTGCCTAGTGTCATATGTGCTTAGCACATCAAGGCCTGGAACTGTCCTGGAAACCTTCTTGCTCCTGGTCTGGCAGAGCCCTGCCCACAGAGTGCCCCTGAGGAGTAAGTGCTGTTTCCCATAGGTGCCCAAGCAGGTGGGAGTCTCATGGGGTCTCTGCCAGGAGGTTTTCCAGCAGCTAGCTGGAAACTACTTACTTGGGGTCTGCCTGCCCCATCCCTGTTTGATTTGATGGTTATTATTATCGTTTTCAATTTTCCCGAGGTAAGGTCTCACTCAAGCCCAGGCTGACCTGGTACTCACTCTGTAGTCCCAGGCTGGCCCTGAACTCACGGCAATCAATCCTCCTATCTCTGCCTCCCAAATGCTGGGATTAAAGGCGTGCAGGGCCACGCCTGGCTTTGATTTGTGTTTTTGATGGTGGTGGGCCTGAATGTGCTAAGCACACATTCAAACTATAACCCAACCCTTCTGACTATAGTTATGTTAGAACAATATTTAAATATTTTCTTGTTTTTTTAAATTATTTTTATTTACTTATTTGGGAGTGACAGAGAGAGAAGGAGGCAAATAGAGAGAAAGAGAGAGAATGGGCGTGCTAGGGCCTCCAGCCACTGCAAATGAACTCCAGACATGTGCTTCCCTTTGTGCACTTGGCTTACGTGGGTCCTGGGGAATTGAGGCTTGAACTGGGGTCCTTAGGCTTCACAGGCAAGCGCTTAACTGCTAAGCCATCTCTCCAGCCATAAATTTTTTATTTTTACAATTTCATACACATCAATGTATTATTTCAATCATATTCACCCCCCCCCATTACTCTCTCTTGACCGCTGCTGCTGATCCTCTTCTTCCTAACTAGAGATAAGAACACACATGCACATCATATATCACACATACCTCACACATGCAAAAATAGGGAAGGCTGGGGAGATGGCTCAGTGGATAAAGCCAGATGCTATGGTGTGAGCATCTGTAATCTCTGTGCACCTCCACATGAACACGCATACAGTGTCATAGAATTAAAACTCTTTTTTCTTACAGCTACTGGGTTGCATATCTTGTTATTCTACCACAGATTATAAATACATCCTTTTGTATTTGTTTCCAGATCAATTATTGTTTTGTTGTCTTGTGTTCCACATTCAGATCTTATTCTCCCAGAGTTTTTTTTTTTTTCTTTTTCAAGGTAGGGTCTCTCTCTAGCTCCTTGAACTCACAGTAACCCTTCTACCTCAGTCCTGAGTAGTGCCATTAAAGACATGCATCACCACACCCAGCTTTCTCTCTGACTTTTTACTATTTGATTTTTAGAGAGAGAGAGAGAGAGAGAGAGAGAGAGAATTGGCACGCCAGGGCCTTAGCCACTGCAGTCGAACTCCAGATGCTTGCACCATGTAGTAGCCATATGTGACCTTGTGCTTGCCTCATCTTTGTGTGTCTGGCTTACGTGGGATCTGGAGAGTCGAACATGGGTCCTTAAGGTTTTGCAGATAAGCACCTTAACTGCTAAGCCATTTCTCCAGCCCTCTCTGATTTTGTTTTTTTTTTTAAAGGTAGGGTCTCACTCTAGCTCAGGCTGACCTGGAATTCACGTAGTCTCAGGGTGGCCTCGAACTCACGGCGATTCTCCTACCTCTGCTTCCCAAGTGCTGGGATTAAAGGCATGCGGCACCATGCCCGGCTACCTCTCTGATTTTTTTTAAAAAATATTTATTTCCAAGCAGAGAGAGAGAGAGAGAGAGATGGAGGGAGGGAGGGAGGAAGGGAGGGAAACAAATTCCAAATGGATGCACCACTGTGCATCTGCCTTTATAATGGTACTGGGGAATTAAACCTGAGTTCTTAGGCTTTGCAGGCAAGTGCCTTAACTCCTGAGCAATTTCTCTAGTCTACTCCCTGATTTTTTAATAGTTTTTATTTTTGTTTATTTATGAGAAACAGAGAAAATGGGTGTGTCAGGGCTACTAGCCACTGCAAACAAACTCCAGACACATGTGCTACCATGTGTATCTGGCTTACGTGGGTTCTGGGGGATCAAACCTGGGTCCTTAGGCTTTGCAGGCAGATGGCTTAACTGCTAAGCCATCTTTCCAGCCCCCTCTCCCTGATTTTTTAAAAATTATTTATTTGTGAGCAGAGAGAGTGAGTGTGTGTGGTGGTTTGATTCAGGTGTCCCCCATAAACTTAGGTGTTCTGAATGCTAGGTTCCCAGATGATGGAGATTTGGGAATTAATGCCTCCTGGAGGGAGTGTATTGTTAGGGGCGGGCTTATAGGTGTTATAGCAAGTTTCCCCATGCCAGTGTTTGTCTCTCCTGTTGCTATTGTTTGTCCACCCTCTGCCATCGTGGAGCCTCCCCTTGAGCCTATAAGCCAAAATAAACCTCTTTTTTCCCACAAGCTGCTCTTGGTTGGGTGATTTCTACCAGCAATGTGAACCTGACTAGAGCAGTGAGTATGGGCGTTCCAGGGAATCTTGCAAACAAACCCCAGATATATGTGCCACTTAGTGCATCTGGCTTTACGTGGTTACTGGGGAATCGAACCCTGGGCCAGCAGGTTTTGCAAGCAAGCACCTTGCAGTGCTGAGTCATCTCTCCAGCCTACCCCCACTTTTTCTAAAAAATATTTCTGTTTATTTATTTGAGAGAGAGAGAGAGAGAGAGAGAGAGAGAATGGGCATGCCAGGGCCTCCAGCCACTGCAAATGAACTCCAGACATATGCGCCACCCTGTGCGTCAGGTTCTATGTGGGTACTGGGGGACTGATCCTGGGTCCGTTGGCTTTGCAGGCAAGTGCCTTAAATGCTAAGCCATCTCTCCAGTCCCTTACTACCCCCCCCTTTTTTTTTAAATATATGAGATTCTGAGCTACTTTTTTTTTGTTTATTTTTATTTATTTATTTGAGAGCAACAGAAAGAGAGAGAAAAAGAGAGAATGGGTGCTCCAGGGCTTCCAGCCACTGCAAACGAAATCCAGATGTGTGCGCCCCTTTGTGCATGTGGCTAACGTGGGTCCTGGGGATTGAGCCTCGAACCTGGCTACTTAGGCTTCATAGGCAAGCGCTTAACCGCTAAGCCATCTCTCCAGCCCCTTGAGCTCCTTTTTTCCCCTTTTTTTAAAGATTTTGTTCATATTTATTTATTTTTTTGAGAGCATCAGACAGAGAGAGAAAGAGAGAGAGAGAGAGAGAGAGAGAGAATATGGGTATGCCAGGGCCTCCAGCCACTGCAAACAAACTCCAGATGGTGTGAGTCCCCTTGTGCACCTGGCTAATGTGGGTCCTGGGGAATCAAACCTTGAACTGGGGTCCTTAGGCTTCACAGGCAAGCACTTAACCGCCAAGCCATCTCTCCAGCCTCTTGAGCTCCTTTTTTAAAAAATTTGTTTATTTATTTATTTGAGAACAAGAGAGAGAGAGAGAGAAAATGGGCACAACAGGGTCTCCATCCACTGCAAACGAACTCCAGATGCTTGCGTCACCTTTTGCACCTGGCTTACTTGGGTCCTGGGGAATCGAGCCTTGAACCGGAGTCCTTAGGCTTCACAGGCAAGCTCTTAACTGCTAAGCCATCTCTCCAGCCCCTTACTCCCCTTTTAAAGCATGTGGCATGAGGTATGGATCTAGCCAGTGGATCCTAGCAGCTGGATGGAGTAGTTGAGCGTGTCTTCATTCATTTAAAACACCATTATTATTTCTATACTGTGTCCATATACACCCGGCTCCTGATTTCAGACCTACCCTTTGCTGGGCCTGTGGATGTTGCTCTGTACCTAAAACCATCAGAGTATTTTGTTGTTGTTGTTGTTGGTTTTTTTCTAGGTAAGGTCTCACAGTAGCCCAAGCTGGCCTGAAATTCACTTTGTGTGTCTGGCCTTGAACTCACGATGATCTTCCTACCTGTGCCTCCCCGAGTGCTGGGATTAAAAAAGGCATGCGCCACCACGCCCCATAAGAGTATGTTTTGAGGTCAGCTGTGTAAGTCCCTGTCTCACTGCATGTTCAGGAAGCGAGTTAACTCTTCTTGAACCTTGACTCTTGTGTGATAAACTTCAGGGTCCGCCTCAGGCTCTTCCTTTGATCTCTTGGTGTGAGGACAGTAAATGGTGACATCCTGCAGGTGTGTCAGGGGCAGGATGGTCAGTGGCCCCTGGCTGTGGAAATCAGTTCATTGCCACCTGTGATGCCGCCAGTCTTGCCGCCTGGGTCCTTTGTTGGACACCACGTTGCATTTCTGTGGAGCCAGTGGCACAGAATAGCCTGGGACGTACCTGCCTCCAGGCTCACACTGGCGCCTGCTGGGCATGCCAGCCGCAGTGCAAACTCATTTCATCATGTGCCCCGAGGCAGGGAAGGTACTGAGCACTCCCCTAGTTAGGTGACAGCCTCTCATCTCTTCCCTGGGCTGCGTCCCGCTGTTAGCCCAGATAGGAAGGCCGCTCCTGCCTGGCAGAACTTGTAGGAAATTGCTCAACCGGGCCATTACGAGGCACCATAGCAAAGCCGGCCAGAACTGTCAGCCTGGGTGCCGTCCAGCTTTGTCCCCTGTCAGGCGGCTGCCACCTTGGGTGGGAGGGGCAAGGTGGGGTCTGGGATGGGAGCCAAATTTAATGTGTACCATGTGGTTTCAGAGTAGGGCATGTTCTCCAGCTTAACTTCTGGGTGCCAGGGCCGCTTCTCCCCGCTTTCCCCAACTGACTTGGCGTCCTTCCTAAAGGAGACTGGGTGGGGAGAGTTGGGGTGCAGCCACATTGCCCTCCCCAGGACCCCTGGTCTCTCAGGCGTTACCCCTTGGCCCCACAGGCTTATTTGGTGAAAGGTGAGTGGATGCTGTCAACTTTTGGTTGGTCTCCATGCTTTTTGGTATCTTTGCTTTGCCCATCTATCTTACACACTGGCCAGAATCATTTCTCTGAAACGATTTTTTAAATATTTTATTTATTTATTTGGCAGAATGGGTGCACCAGGGCCTCTAGCCACTGCAGATGAACTCCAGACACATATGCCACATTGTGCATCTGGGTTACGTGGGTTCTGGGAGGTCGAACCTAGGTACTTAGGCTTTGCAAGCAAGCGCCTTACCTGCTAAGCCATCTCTCCAGCCCTAAAGTGATTTTTATCCTGTCCTTCCACTTTCTTAGTAAATGGTACCCGTTCTCGAATGTCTAAAGTGGGAACTTTCTTGTCCAGGCAGGCCTTTCACATCCTCTCTACTTGTAGCGCTTCCCTAGTCACATGTATCTCTGCAGAGTCTAGAACCTTCTGTGGGCCCTTAACTCCAGGAAAGGAGGTCCTGAGTGTCTACCAGATTGTGGGACACCTGCTGTGTTACGTGACAGAGGCTATTGGGGCCATGTCGGGGGTGGGGGTCCTCCTCCAGTGAGAGCCTGTGCTTCTAAGGTGTAGATTTAGATGGACCGAGCTGTTTTCTTGTGAGGAGTCTAGTACTCCCCCAAAAGACTAGACCATATGATGCAGACAGGACTCTGATGTTACTGTGGAGTCTGACACCTAAGCTTTAGTTGGCACTCTTTTTTGTTTTGTTTTGTCTTTTTGAGGCAGAGTCTCATGTAGCTCAGGCTGGCCTCAAACTTCCCTATATAGTTAAGGCTGGCCTTGAACTCCTGATCCTCCTGCCTCCACCCCCTAAATGCTGGGATTATAGGTATGCACTCACTTTTTATCATTTTCAAAAACCTTGGGCTGGAGAGATGGCTTAGATCCTCTTACCTCAGACTCAAGTGCTAGCATACAGGTGTGTACTGTTGTGCCTGGCTCTTGAGTGATGTTTTGAATTTACACGGGAAGCGTGTGTTGCCCCTTCGAGGTTGTGCACTCGGGAGTCCGTGTTCTTGCTCCGCTCTTGCCTGGCTGTCTCTGCTGCAGCAATGACAACATGCAGAACCCATGTCCTGCTCACCAGACAGCCTGGCAGGCGTGGCAACCTTGAAACTGGCCTTGCTGGTGTTGCTTGTGTCTGTCTCCTTTAGGGCTGAGTTGCTGCACTTGTCTTGCCTTAGAGCAGCCTTTGGGGCAGGAGACCCAATGTGATGAATAGTCACCCTCTGGATAGGTAACCGCATGGTCCAAATTGGAACAGTGGACTTTTGGCTTTGGTTATGGTCTTTGTTAATATTTTTATTATTATTTATTATAAAATTTTATTTATTTATTGGAGGGGGAGAGAGAATGGGTATGTCAGGGCCTCTTGCCACTGCAAATGAACTCCAGATGCATGCGCCACCTTGTGCATCTGGCTTACGCGGGTCCTGGGGAATTGAACCATGGTCCTTTGGCTTTGCAGGCAAGCACCTTAAGTGCTAAGCCATTTCTCCAGCCCTGGTTATGGTCTTTGAACAGCAGCCATCGTGTGCTGAAGCCCAGGGGCCATGGACTGGTATGTGGGTGGGTGTGTCCGCGGAGGAAACTCAGAGACAGCGTGGCCAGTGTGTTGACCTGGGTGGCCTCTGCCATGGCCCCAGGACCACACAGCCTTTGTCCCAAAGACATTGTCTTACATAGATGATGGAGCAGCTGACCAAGGAGTCTGGGCCTTTTCAGCCAACCTTTGACCCTCGAGAAGGCTCGAGGTCAGTGGGCAGGTAGAGATGTACACAGGATTTGCTCAGAGGGAAGGGCAGAATCTAGCCTCTGGCTACTGACTTCAGTTTTGGAAAAAATCATTTTTGGGAAGATCTTTTTCTTCTAAGAATCTTTTTAAAAAAGTATCTCTTATTTATGAGAAGGAGAGGGGGGTTGTGCACCAAGGGCTCCTGCCACTGCAAACGAACTCCAGACATATGTGCTATGCCACTTTGTGGATCTGTCTTTACATGGGTACTGGGGAATTGAACGTGGCCTAGCAAGTACCTTTAACCTCAGCGCCATCTCCCAGCTCTCTCTCAAGGCTCTGCATTCACTGAACGCCTCCTCTGCTTGGGTACTAGGTGCTTCTGGGGGCAGAGTAGGAGCCGAGGCCCATGGACCCTTGTCATACCCCAACAAGCCATTTTAGCCTTGCACAATGTTGAATGCCCTTCGGGTGCCAGGATACCTCTATGGCCCCTTGGGCTGTGGGAACCTAGGTTAAGAACATCTGATTGGTTTAATCCCAGCCCTTGGGAGGCAGAGAGAGATAGGAGGATCGCCATGAGTTCGAGGCCACTGTGAGACTACGTGGTGAATTCCAGGTCAGCCTGGGCTAGTGTGAAACCCTACCTCGAAACCCCCCTCCCCCCAAAAAAAAAATCTGATTGGGAAGGTGACATAGCATCTACTCTGGGAGGCATCAGGGCTGGGTTACCAAAGTGGCCTGTGGGTGTCCTCCATGTTCTTATCGCTGAGGGTCCAGGTGACCAGGACCCCGCAGTGAGCAGAGCTGGGTTTCTGATGGCCCCATACTGGAGACCCCAGCCAGCCCGCAGCTTGCTCATTGATAGCCACATCCTGCCATAAAAACAATGTGGCTGAGATGGGACCCTACCACATTCACTCAACACATCCCAGAACAGTGGCCCTGCACCTACGGGGTCTTGTTGGGAACTCACCTGGCTGAGGTGCTCAGTGGTAGGGGTCTTGAGGGTTTCTCAGGGCCTCCCAGGTTCACCCGGAAGGCAGGCTGTGCAGGGGGGTTTGGGCTCAGTTAGGCAGCCCAGCTGAAGAGCCCTGCTCTGCTCTTTGTAGGCATGAGGAGGACCGTTGGGCCTTGTTCCTCTCCTGCGTATCCTGGTCACCAGTGGCCAGCCCACAAGGCCACCCCGCACAGCTGGTTTATTGTGTGCATCTGTGCAGCCCCCAAGGCCACCAGCAGCCTGTGAGCCGGGGCTGCACTCCCCGCCCAGATTTGCTGTTGACAGCTGAGGCGGCAGCAGCGAGCCACAGAGGTCCTGAGGTCACGCAGCCTCCCCCACCTGCTCTGCCCGGCTCACATTCCTGATCCATTCACAGTTGTCTGCAGTGTGACAAGCCTGGTGACCCTCCTTGGCCTCAGTTTCCACTCCTGTGATGGAAGGATTGGTCCCCTGTCCCCAGCCCGTTGGAAGATGGAGCCACGGCGCATGTCCCGTAGCTGTTAGGCATCAGGACGGTTGTCACAAGCTTGGACGGTGCTGTGGTGGGAGAGGATGATTCTAGATTTAACAGGGGCTGAAAGCCTGCCTGGACTCTGCCCATCAATTTGTTTCAAAGGTGGAGGAGTCATTACCTGACTTGGTCCATCCAGTGCTGATTTTGGTCCTCGCCTGGATGGAACCCTGGGGAAGGTGGGCTGGGGAGTTTTGTGGGGACCCTGGGGCCTCTGCTTTGTCCTAGGTGGAGGAGGCTAGCTACCTCCTTGCAGGTATTGCTCCCTCCTCAGAGGAGGTTGGCAAGGGCACCTGTGGTCTTTGCTGTAGCCACTTGGGACCAGTGTGCAGAGTCCTGACTCTGGGTGGAACTGGCTTCCATTCCACTCTGATGGGCTTCCCTCACTAACCACAGTCCTTTTTTTATTATTTTTTAAAATTGTATTATTTATTTATTTGACAGAGAAAGAGGGATATTTATTTGACAGAGAGAAAGAGGGAGAGAGAGATAGAGAATATGAATGGGTGCACTAAGGGCCTCCAGCCACTGCAAACGAACTCCAGATGCATGCGCCACCTTGTGCATCTGGCTAACGTGGGTCCTGGGGAATCAAACCTGGGTCCTTTGGCTTTGCAGGCAAACGCCTTAACCACCAAGCCATCCGCCTTCTTTCCTTTTTTTTTCTCAATTTTTTTATTAACAACTTCCATGATTATAAAAAAAAATCCCATGTTAATACCCACCCTCCCCCACTTATCCCTTTGAAACTCCATTCTCCCCATCTCAGTCTCTCTCTTATTTTTATTTATTTATTTAAATTAAAAAAATTTTTTTATTTGTTTGAGAACAAGAGAGAGAGCCGGGCATGGTGGCACACGCCTTTAAATCCCAGCACTCGGGAGGCAGAGGTAGGAGGATCACTGTGAGTTCAAGACCCTGAGAGTGCAGAATGAATTCCAGGTCAGCCTGAGCTAGGAGTGTGACCCTACCTCAAAAAACCAAAGATCTTTTTCTTCTAAGAATCTTTTTAAAAAAGTATCTCTTATTTATGAGAAGGAGAGGGGGTTGTGCACCAAGGGCTCCTGCCACTGCAAACGAACTCCAGACATATGTGCTATGCCACTTTGTGGATCTGTCTTTACATGGGTACTGGGGAATTGAACGTGGCCTAGCAAGTACCTTTAACCTCAGCGCCATCTCCCAGCTCTCTCTCAAGGCTCTGCATTCACTGAACGCCTCCTCTGCTTGGGTACTAGGTGCTTCTGGGGGCAGAGTAGGAGCCGAGGCCCATGGACCCTTGTCATACCCCAACAAGCCATTTTAGCCTTGCACAATGTTGAATGCCCTTCGGGTGCCAGGATACCTCTATGGCCCCTTGGGCTGTGGGAACCTAGGTTAAGAACATCTGATTGGTTTAATCCCAGCACTCGGGAGGCAGAGAGAGATAGGAGGATCGCCATGAGTTCGAGGCCACTGTGAGACTACGTGGTGAATTCCAGGTCAGCCTGGGCTAGTGTGAAACCCTACCTCGAAACCCCCCTCCCCCCCAAAAAAAAATCTGATTGGGAAGGTGACATAGCATCTACTCTGGGAGGCATCAGGGCTGGGTTACCAAAGTGGCCTCTGGGTGTCCTCCATGTTCTTATTGCTGAGGGTCCAGGTGACCAGGACCCCGCAGTGAGCAGAGCTGGGTTTCTGATGGCCCCATACTGGAGACCCCAGCCAGCCCGCAGCTTGCTCATTGATAGCCACATCCTGCCATAAAAACAATGTGGCTGAGATGGGACCCTACCACATTCACTCATCCCATCCCAGAACAGTGGCCCTGCACCTACGGGGTCTTGTTGGGAACTCACCTGGCTGAGGTGCTCAGTGGTAGGGGTCTTGAGGGTTTCTCAGGGCCTCCCAGGTTCACCCGGAAGGCAGGCTGTGCAGGGGGGTTTGGGCTCAGTTAGGCAGCCCAGCTGAAGAGCCCTGCTCTGCTCTTTGTAGGCGTGAGGAGGGCCGTTGGGCCTTGTTCCTCTCCTGCGTATCCTGGTCACCAGTGGCCAGCCCACAAGGCCACCCCGCACAGCTGGTTTATTGTGTGCATCTGTGCAGCCCCCAAGGCCACCAGCAGCCTGTGAGCCGGGGCTGCACTCCCCGCCCAGATTTGCTGTTGACAGCTGAGGCGGCAGCAGCGAGCCACAGAGGTCCTGAGGTCACGCAGCCTCCCCCACCTGCTCTGCCCGGCTCACATTCCTGATCCATTCACAGTTGTCTGCAGTGTGACAAGCCTGGTGACCCTCCTTGGCCTCAGTTTCCACTCCTGTGATGGAAGGATTGGTCCCCTGTCCCCAGCCCGTTGGAAGATGGAGCCACGGCGCATGTCCCGTAGCTGTTAGGCATCAGGACGGTTGTCACAAGCTTGGATGGTGCTGTGGTGGGAGAGGATGATTCTAGATTTAACAGGGGCCGAAAGCCTGCCTGGACTCTGCCCATCAGTTTGTTTCAAAGGTGGAGGAGTCATTACCTGACTTGGTCCATCCAGTGCTGATTTTGGTCCTCGCCTGGATGGAACCCTGGGGAAGGTGGGCTGGGGAGTTTTGTGGGGACCCTGGGGCCTCTGCTTTGTTCTAGGTGGAGGAGGCTAGCTACCTCCTTGCAGGTATTGCTCCCTCCTCAGAGGAGGTTGGCAAGGGCACCTGTGGTCTTTGCTGTAGCCACTTGGGACCAGTGTGCAGAGTCCTGACTCTGGGTGGGACTGGCTTCCATTCCACTCTGATGGGCTTCCCTCACTAACCACAGTCCTTTTCTTTTTTTATTATTTTTTAAAATTGTATTATTTATTTATTTGACAGAGAAAGAGGGACATTTATTTGACAGAGAGAAAGAGGGAGAGAGAGATAGAGAATATGAATGGGTGCACTAAGGGCCTCCAGCCACTGCAAACGAACTCCAGATGCATGCGCCACCTTGTGCATCTGGCTAACGTGGGTCCTGGGGAATCAAACCTGGGTCCTTTGGCTTTGCAGGCAAACGCCTTAACCACCAAGCCATCCACCTTCTTTCCTTTTTTTTTTCTCAATTTTTTTATTAACAACTTCCATGATTATAAAAAAAAAAATCCCATGTTAATACCCACCCTCCCCCCACTTATCCCTTTGAAACTCCATTCTCCCCATCTCAGTCTCTCTTTTATTTTTATTTATTTATTTAAATTTAAAAAAATTTTTTATTTGAGAACAAGAGAGAGAGCCGGGCATGGTGGCACACGCCTTTAATCCCAGCACTCGGGAGGCAGAGGTAGGAGGATCACTGTGAGTTCAAGACCCTGAGAGTGCAGAATGAATTCCAGGTCAGCCTGAGCTAGAGTGTGACCCTACCTCAAAAAACCAAAAAAAAAAAAAAAAGAGAGAGAGAGGGAGAGAGAGAATGACTGTGGGTGTGGCAGGGCCTCCAGCCACTGCAAATGAACTCCAGATGCATGTGCCCCCTTGTGCATCTGGCTTCCGTGGGTCCTGGGTAGTCGAGCCTTGAACCGGGGTCCTTAGGCTTCACAGGCAAGCGCTTAACCACTAAGCCATCTCTCCAGCCCATAGTCTCTTTTATTTTAATGTCATGATCTTTTCCTCCTGTTATGATGGTCTTGTATAGGTAGTGTTACACTGTGAGGTCATGGATATCCAGGCCATTTTGTGTCTGGGGGAGCACATTGTAAGGAGTCCTACCCTTCCTTTGGCTCTTACATTCTTTCCGCCACCTCTTCCGCAATAGACCCTGAGCCTTGGAAGGTGTGATAGAGGTATTGCAGTGCTGAGCACTCCTCTGTCACTTCTTCCCAGCACTGTGATGCCTTCTGAGTCATCCCAAGGTCACTGCCATCCGAAAAGAGAAGGTTCTCTACCAAAAATGAGAGTAGCATTAATATATGGGTATGAACATTAAGAGAAGTGCTTACTGGGCAGTTTGATAAGCATAGTATATACATTTAGCCAGACAGCAGCAGATGTTACACCCCTAGGTCTCATGACTACCCCTGTTTTAAATTGTCACTATCAGGGATGTATTATTCCCTCCCATGGAGTGGGCCTCCAGTCCAATTAGAGGGCAGTTGGTTTCCATCATGACAGACGTGCCACTATTGTACCCATTGGCTCATTTGGCCTGGCTGGCCAAATATAAGGCTTACAGTGTCCACTGTTGAGTATCTTCATTGGTGATTTCTCTCTATCCCATTGAACTGCATGCAGAATGGCTTCTTCCAGCTTTCTGCCAGCTAGTCTACATGGAGGAGGTTATCAGCTCAGTTCCAGCAGGATTTCTCAGTGGCCTTGCAGCCCAAGTATATGGAGTCTTAAGCAATAGGGTCTTACCATCTATTCCTGGTGGGAAACCAAGGGCCTCGGCATTGGCCTATAATGTTTTGGGGGCATCAGGGACCTCTCTGGCCAACAACTCACTGGATGGTATCCCATCCCTGGCACTGAAAATTTTCTAGCAACAGTCTATGGCTCCTGAGTGTTCCATTGTCCAAAAAAGTAGCTTTCCATATGATTTATTTATATGTTAGATTTTGATTAGCCCTCCCTCTACCTTTCCTTTACTCAATCTCTTACCCTGACCTCACTTGGGCCTTTTCACCCCCCCTTACTCTTTCCTTTTTTTTTTTAAATTATTTATGAGGAGAGAGAGAGAGAAAGAGAGATTGAAAATGAATGTTCCAGGGCCTCTTGCGACTGTAAACAAACTCCAGATGCATCCACCACTTTGTGCATCTGGCTTTATGTGGGTTCTGGGAAATCAAGCCCTAGCCGTCAGGTTTTGCAGTCAAGTGCCTTTAACCACTGAGCTGTCTCTCTAGCCCCAACACAGTCCCTTTCTTTTTCTTTCCCTTCCTTTTCCTTCCCTTCCCTTCCCTTCCCTTCCCTTCCCTTCCCTTCCCTTCCCTTCCCTTCTTCTTCTTTTTTTTTTCCAGACATGTTCTCATGTATCCTAGGTTGGCCTCACACTTGCTGTGTAGTCCAGGATGGCCTTGAACTTCTGATTCTCTTGTCCCAATCTTCTGATTGCTGGGATCAGAAACATTCACCACCATACACAGTTTATGTGGCACTGGGTATCGAACCCAGGGCTTTGTACACGCTAGGCAAAGTACTCTACCAACTGAGCGACATCCCCCAGCCCCTGATCACAGCCCGTTGTAGCCTCCTTGCCACCCCTCTCCATCCCGCCGCTTTTTCTGGGGTGTCTCCCCTCTGAATCCAGTCTTTGCTCTATGTAGTATCTCTTGCCTGGGGGTTGTGGGTGATTAGGGTCTTTCCTGGGACTGCAGTCCAGATGCGCCGAGCTAAATGGTGCCGTGATCAGCCAGAGATATTGCCGTACTCTGTGCGTGTCAGAGGAGTTATGGAGTTCACTTCCCTCTCCTATAGCCTGCTGTGGCTCCCACTGCCTGCTCGTGGGATGAGAGTTGACTTTAAGTTCAAGCACAGGTGGGACCCGCTTGTCTCCTCCTCAATATGAGTGGGCTCTAGCCTTTGCTAATTTCCTGCAGTTGCCTCTGGCCTGGGAAAAATATGTCTCTAGCAGGTGGGTGCTGACTGTTTTTTTTTTTTTTTTCAAGGTAGGGTCTCTCTCTAGCCCAGGCTGACCTGGAATTCACCCTGTAGTCTCAGGGTGGCCTCGAACTCACGGCAATCCTTCTACCTCTGCCTCCCGAGTGCTGGGATTAAAGTTGCATGCCACCACACCTGGCCCTGACTGGTTATTGTATGCCTAGATAGATCTGGGATGCTAGAAACTGAGTGAGTGTAGCTGGACAGGGGTCTGGATCCCAGGGCTACGCTAGGCTGGACCACATCTTGAGAGACAGCGTGTCCTGGCTCTCAGTCTGCGGTGTCACTAGAGGTCAGGGCTTTGGGCGCCTTCACCCTTCCCCTGCTGCCAGGCCCTGGCTACAGGGCCCCTTGGACCTCAGCGTCCTCTACATTGGGGTGTCTCTTTCTCAGGAATGCAAGGTACCTCCCTCTATGTGGTGTTTGCCCTTTGCCGGCTGGCCTCATCTGCATGGTTATGCCTGAGGCTTTACAGGAGTGGATTTTATGGGAATATTAAGGTGGTCATGTGGGAGATGTGCGTAGCTTCCTGCTGCAGCCCCTGGTTACTTGGAGGAGGAGCTGGAGTCTCACTCCTGGGCCCCCGTGTGTTGTGGCCCCAGCATTTGTTGTGTCCATCCTGCAGTGGTGTGTGCCAAGGAGAGCCTGGGTTCTGCCCACTGCTGTGCAGAGGAGCGGAGCCAGACTGGAGCCCTGGTCCACACATGCGGGTCCCCTTACCTTCCCTGGTTGGCCTGCGGCTGCCTAGACCCGTCCTCCCAGCAGCCGGGCCCCCCAGGAGCAGGCAGAGGCTCCTCTGCCGTCCCTCCAGCCCAGCCAGGAAGGTGAGGCCTCCTTGGTATTCCTAGGGAGGATTTTCCCCACCCCTGGATGCTGATGTCACATCTGACCTTTTTGCAGAGAGTTCTAGGCATTGGGTAAAACACATCCATTTTTGGGGGGAGGGGGAGGAGGGGACAAGAATTCGCAGTGTAGCTAACCAGGCTGTCCTTGAACTTGTGGTCCTTCCATCTCAGTCTTCCAAGTGCTGATATCACAGGCATGTGCCACCACACCTGGCTTTCAAATGAATCAAATTTAAGGTCTGTAGAAAGATCCCAGGCAGTTGGGTGTGGTGGTACACACCTTTAATCCCAGCACTCAGGAGGCTGAGCTAGAAGGATTGCTGTGAGTTTGAGGCTACCCTGAGCAAAAAAAAAAAAAAAAAAAAAAAAAAGACCCCAGGCATTTGAGATAGCTAAATGGGGCTTTGGAAGGTTCCTTGGCCACCTTGGGCCTCAGTTTCTTTGTAACACAGGTGACAGCAGTCTCATCTCCTGTGGGGACTAAATGATGTTGGGTTGGAGCAGGCATATGACATGAGGAGAAAGAAGCTGGGCAGGCGTGGGCTCACAGCCACTGAGCCTCCATGGAAGCATTTCCCCATGCGCCAGAGCTTCTCTCTGCTTTTTCTGTTGGGAATTCAGGGTCACACTTAGGTTTCTTTTATAGAGAACTCATGCCCTCAGCAAGTCACCCTTGGCAAGTAATATGGGAAGGGTCCACATGGGGCTGAGGCCTGGGCTCCTCTATCCCCACCATCCTGCACACCTGCTGCCCAGTTGAGCTCCGAGGTAACCAGGATTCAACTCCCAAACCGTCCTCCTACCTTTGCTGAGACCAGAAGGACCAGGGCTTGAGCGCCAGCCCGTCCATCCCCAAAGGTGGTCTGCATTTTCCCTGTGATCATTTTTATCTGTCCAGATGGCCACACACAGGCCAGAGGTGTCATCTGAGCTGAGGTGGTGTCCTATCCTGGTTTCCGGGCGGCAGCCCCAGGGCCTTGGCACCTTTGTTCCCACTGTTTTCCAGGAACCAGGGACCATTTGAAAGCAGAGCCTCCAAATTTTGCTCAATAAACAGATTTTGGAGAGCGATGGTACATTTGGCAAGTCTTTATTGTTTTTCTCCCCCCCCCCCAAACACTTAAAGGAAATAGGAGCTGGTACAAAGGTATGTTTGTTTCTGAAATGTGCTTCCTTCCCCAGATGTTCCCTCCTGCCAAGTCCAGAGTGCGTTCCGAGCTCAGTTCTGCAGTTTCCTCTCTGCGGGCAGAACAATGAGATCTTTGTGGCCACACGGGAACCGCTTCCCTCCTGGGGCACGGGGGAGGGCTGGGGCCATCCCACCGACTCCCACCTCCATGGAAAAGAGTCAGTGCCAACCTGGCTGCTCACAGGGTGTGGCTTTGGGGGCAGCACGGTAGGTCTACAGCTCTGCTCCAAGATCCTTGAGTTCACCCTGTATTTGTCTCAGGCACAGAATTCCTACACCCACGTTGTACTTGGGGACACTGGGACTCATTACTGTCTTGGCTACCTGGCATTTTGCTGGTCCTTTCCTTGGCTCTCTTTCCTCGGTGCTGGGGATCACACCTAGACCCTCACCCATGCCAGGTGAGCTCTCTGAACTGAGCCACACTGCCAGCCCTTTGCATCTGTCCCCTGCCCCAAAGGGAATCCAGGTCTCAGGTCTCTGTGCATATGCCAGGCAGAACCTGGTGGGCGTCACCAGAGTCTTGGGGCTGCAGACTTGGGTGTTCAGTTTATTGCTTCTCTGTTTGAGCTGAGTAGGCGCCCATGGTGGGGGCACTCCTCAGAGGAGTGTGAACCTTATAAAGAGGCACACATGGTGCCCAAGAAGTCCTGCATTCTGTTTCAAAGCCCTGAAGCTTATATGCAGGCTGGTCTGGGTCCTGGTCTGGTCAGAACCATTCCTAGAGGGTTGCTTTATTTGGGATGTGTTTAGGGAAAATATTTAGTTTTTAAATAAAGGCATCCTGCTTTGGAACACCCAAGATACAGAAGTAGATAGAAATAGCTGGGGTTCGCTGTGTATTTCTAGCACGACGGGAGGGTGCTAAGAGACCTCATGCCCTGGGGTGGGGCCATCATCACCCTGGGTTAGAGATAGGGAAACAGTCCAGACGAGGTGAAGGGGCTTGCAAGGTTCATGCAGAGACAGGAGGCCCGCACTGTGTGCCCTCATATCAACCTTTTAGCGCCTATTCAAACTATAAATGCCTTCTTTGAAATTACCTAAGGAGCTATATTCAAACTATAAATGCCTTCTTTGAAATTACCTAAGGAGCTAGGCGTGGTAGCTCATTCATGTCTTCAATCCTAGCACTTGGAAGGGTGAGGCAGGAGAATTGCTTTGAGTTTAAGGCCAGCCTGGGCTATATAGTAAGATCCTGTCTCAAAAAAAAAAATAAATAAAAATTGAGGAGTCTGGAGTGCTATCTGGAAGCCTGGGTGGGTGCCTTTTGCTATCCCAGATCTCAGCCTCTCCTTAACAGATGCGGAGGCCGAGACACATGAACCTGAACAGCTGCCTGGTGGCCCAGACCTCTTGACCTTGAATGAAAGCTGCCACTGTCCCATGGAAGGAGCTCTGGTTGCTTCCACCAGAATGGCAGGGTGTTGAGCCCCCGGGAACTTGAGAATGGCTGTCTCATAATCCTTGCTCTCGCTCTCTGCCATGGTCTTGGGCCACTTCCTGGAGCCTGGCAGGCCAGGAGCCATGGAACCGTGATGGCATGTAATCAAAATGCTATATTTTGTCGAAAATAAGAACGTTAGTATCGGCCTGGTTTCTGGCAAGTCAAACTGGGACTCTGAAATACATATTTTTCTTTGCTTTGCCCTAAACCTTCTAATTAGTGAAAACGCACACTTGAAAACATAAATCAAATGCCATATTCCCTCACGACTTGTCCTGGGTGTCCCTGAGCTGGTAACATTCCGTGGTTGCTAAATCGGGGCTTGCGGGGTATGCGTGTGCATGTGTGTGCGTACTCACGCGCGTGTGTGTGTGTGTGTGCATGTCAGAGGCTGATGGCGCAGGAAAGATGGAGGTGCCCAAGGAGGCCCGGTGGCTGGTGTCTTTTCCTTTCTGGCCGCCCCGGCACGTGCACTGTCATTGCACTGAGTGCAGATGTCACCCAGTGGAAACTGTTGGCTTGCACTGCAGAGAGCAGTTACCTCTAGGAAACCTCTGTTGCCCGGCCTCGTAGCTGGCCCTGCCATTGGACACTTGCTCATCCCCACTGGAATCTTGGTCAGATGTAGACAAGCACTGACATGCCACCTCTGGTGGGCTCTGCGAGGTCCTGGGGTCAGGCACAGGCTGCCTAGGGAGGGTCATTCTGGTTCTGCACTGGGTTAGGCGGCATGAAGCAGTGTCCCAGAGCCACGGGCGTTTGTCTCGTGTGATGGCGTGTTTACTCGCGGACAGTCCTGTGGAGTTCAAGATCCAGAAAGTCACTGGCCTAGAAGCCCATGAGGTAGAGGACAGGGCTGCGGTAGGGCTCCGGGGAACCTGGTAACCTCACGCGCATCCGCCTTCTGGTCTGCGAGAGAGAGTGAAGGTGGGCTGGCAGCTGGGGAGTGGTGAGCTAGGCTGGCTTTCTCCCCCATTCTGAATTCCTCACGCCTCTGCCCCGTCTTGCCTGCTACCTCCTGTTCTGTTTCCTAGGCTAGTGTTCTGCAAAATGTGTTTCCTGGTTCAAAACCAAGCCAATCCTGTGATCAGATATCCACTTGGAAAACCCTGGGAAGGAAGGGAACTGGGTTTCCTCAATGCAGGACTTCTCAGAACCTTTCAAATGGTAACTGCACACTAGCCCGTGGCCCCTTGTCCCTAAGCAGCCGATACAGGTTGTGAAGAGAGGGCAGATGCTTAAATTGGCCCCTGACACTGCCAGTGTCGTTCCTTACTGCCACCCTCGCTCCGATGTGGCTTCTGTACAGTTGGCATGTTAAGGTGGTGTGCTGTGACCCGACCTGAGACTGAGGTCCCAGTAAACTCTGATGGTTCCTATTAAGAGGTTTCTCTTTTACACTCTCTGGGGGTATTGGTTTGTTGCTCTTTGGATTTACTGAGTCTACTATCTCCAGGATAATGGTATAGCATGATGGTGGAAGAGAATGCATCCTAGGGTTGGGGAGCTCACCTGGGGTTCGTCTCCTCTGCAGTGCATGGCGCAGCCTTGGTGTGCTATCTAGCTACAGGGCCTGGCTCTTCCCCTGTGGAAATGGACCAGCCTGGCCCTCCTTTCTTGGTGGCTAGAAGGATGAGCTGGGCTACGGTGAGACCTGCGTCCAGTAGGCCCACAGCAGGTGCTGTGTCTGCTGTGGGTGTTGGTTTAGAGAGACTGAGGCTGGCTTCTGTTTTGAGAACACGTGTGTGGGACTTCAGAGGCTGGGGGTGACGGTGTCCGATGGGTGGGAATGAGGACTGCTACATGGTTATGGGTCACACTGGCCCACACGCAGTAGACTTCTCTCTTGGCTCCCAGGACGATCAGCGTGGCTGAGCACAGTCCTTGGCCTGCTTCTGTGGGACGTAACCTTCACTCTGACCCAGGCAGAGGCCCGAGGATCGCTCTGCCTTCTGTCCAGGGCAGGGCTGCACGTTCTCCTGACTGCCCCTGAGGGCCCACAGCCCCTGGCTGTGCCGTTGTACAGTGAGCAGCCCCCAGCCTTGTTTAGTGAGCACTGGGAGCTCTCTTTCTTTTCCTGCACTTGAAGGTGTCTGACCCTGCAGCCCTGTTTTCCTTTTAATCTTTTTGCAAGTGATTTCTTATCTCCCGCTCCACCTCCAAACCTGCCCTCTGTGTGTGTTTCCTGCTTGCCTGCTTCCCTGACCTTTGAAATGTGGTCGCTGCTCGGGAAGTTTGCCTGGACCTCAGAGTTGATGACAGCTTTCCTCTGTGTGTGTGTGTGTGTGTGTGTGTGTGTGTGCACGCACGCGCATGCACGAGCCTTAATTGTATGCATAAGTACAAGATTATGCTAAGCTTGGAGAGACTAGAATGCGGCACTTAGGCCAGCAGTAATGGGGGATGCCTGAGCCGAGGGGCAGAGGGAGGGTCCTAGGCTGTGGTGGGTGTGTGGATGCAGGAAGGAGGCGCTGGGAGCCGGGCAAGAGTGAGGCACGTCTGTCTCTTTGAGTGGCTGGCCTGGAAAAGGGAGCATGGGAGCCCAGGGCAAAGAGGTGGCCTTGTTCTGCAGCCAGAGACCTGTGCAGACCTTGAGCACAGCTCTGCAATGTGCCTGGCTCACCATGCTGGCCAGGCTGAGGGTAGATAGAGCTTTGCAATACTCTGGAAGGTTCCTCCTCCCCCCCCCCTCCCCTGATGCAACAAGCATGAGAGCCAGACTTGGTTCCATGAGCTCCCGAGAACCCCCCTCCCCAACAATGTCCTAAGAAAAGCTTCTCATAACCCCAGCAGCCATGTGTGTGTGTGTGTGTGTGAGGGGGGGGGGAAAGGGGAGGGGTGCCATCCTTCCAAAATGGGTTGTGGTTGTATGCCAGCCTGGTACCTCTTCTGTGGTCTTGAGGCAAAAGATGGTCTTGGCCTACTGTCTGTGGTTTGAGCCTCGCTGGGTGTCATCAGTCACACCTGCCCCTTGGAGGTGAGTGTCACCTCCACTCAGGAAGGTGCCAATGATTGGCTCAGGGAAGACCTAGGCTTCTCCCCAGGCCTGAGAGGCCAGGTGGCATGCGGGCAACCTTGTCGGGACCAAAAGACTTTTGGGTATGGGACTGGCTGACAACATGAAGGTGGCCAGGTGGGGCATACTGGGGACTTAAGTCTGCTTTGGTGAGGGAGGTTGAGAGCGCCCTGGCCAGGTGAGGAACTGGCTCAATAGGTGGGCAGATGGATGGATGAATGGACAGGTGCATGACTGGATGGATGGGGAAGACTATAGGGCTCAGCCCAGAGGGAGCCTGGGGAGGAGATCCATTTCCTGGGGCTGGAGATGTTATCAGGCCCCACTCTGTTGTGTTTGCTGACTTTCCATGAAAGGCTGAGGCCCGCAGGCTTATGGGAGACCTAATGTTTTCTTGTTAGAGTAAAGGACAAGCCACTTATTTCCAACATCTAGACAACTCCATATTGTGTCACAAGAGCCCTGTTACGACAGGAGATCCTGTGGCTAGGATCTCTGTTGTGGTTGCTTGGGTTTGAGTGGCCTTGCCACCCCCTGGAAAGGGAGACAGGTACCCACTGTTCACTGGATCCCAGGGGTAGATACAGGGGTGGAGAAGGTTCCTGGCTTCACAGAACTGTCTATAGTGAGTTTGGGTGTTTTAACATTTTTTTTTTTTAGTTAAAAAAAAGAATACAAGGGCTGGAGAGATTGCTCAGGGGTTAAAGACACTTGCTTGCAAAGCCTGATGACCTGGGTTTCAGTACCCATGTAGAGCCAGATGCCCAAAGTGGTACATATGCCTGGAGTTCGTTTGTAGTGGTAGGAGGGCCTTACAGGCCATATTCTCTCAATCTGCCTCTTTCTCTCTTTAAAATAAATGAATATTTTTAAAAAAGAATGCTGTTGGTGGTACAGCAACTCATATTTCCAGCCCCTTAAAGACACCTGACCCTGTCTGGGGAGATGGCTTAGTGGGTAAAGTTCTTGCCATGAGGGTCTGAGTTCAGATCCCCACTACCCACATAAAAAATCCAGGCATGGCGACGTAATCCCAGTCTGGGGAGGTGGAGACAGGTTGCCTGAGGCTTGCTCGTTAGCCACGCTTGCCAAATCGGTGAGCTCTGTGTTCGCCTGCACACCCTGTCTCTAAAAATATGATTGGGTGGGGAGGGGTGGCTGGTACTTGTTTGCGTGGTCTGCTGGCCTGGGTTTAAGTCTCCAGCACCTGTGTAAAGTCAGATGCACAAAGTAGTGTGTGCATCTGGAGTTGGTCTGTGGTGCTAAAAGGCTTTGGCGCACGCCCGTTCTTTCTCTGCTTGCAAATAAATAAAAGGTAATTAAGATGAGTTATGACTGAGGAAGTCACCTGATGTAGACTTCTGGCCTCCACATGTATGCACAGGCATACAAAGACCCATATACACATACATTTGTACCATACACTTATACACGCATGCGTGAACAAAGATATCTGCCCTCTGTTCTTGTCAGACAGCTTGTTCTTGAACGTGGAGAGGTGGGATGGCACCTCACTATGTCCTTTGTGCTTTTGAGGATTGCATGGAATTTTCCTTGGTCTCCCATCATTTAGCTAATCATGACCTCTTAGGGGGGAATGGAACTTTCTAACTTGAAGGTAGAATGTTACCCTAAAGACACCCCAGTCTGAGTGTCTTTGCAGTTTCATATCTATCTGTCTGTCTGTCTATCATCTATCATTTATTATTAATTTATTTATTTACTTATGGGAGAGAGAGAAGCAGATAGAGAATAGGTGTGCCAGGGCCTCCAGCCACTGCAAACAAACTCCAGATGCATGTACCACCTTGTGCATTTGGCTTTACATGGGTACTGGGGAATTGAACCTGGGTGGTTTGGTTTTGCATGCAAGTTGCAATTCATCTTTACTGTAACATTCTTGGACGTTTTGTAGAATGACATTGTCCTGCTTTTTTTTTTTTTAATATTTCTATTTTATTTGCAAGCAGAGAGAGAGAGGGAGAGAGAGAAGAAGAGAGACAGAATGGGTGAGCCAGGGCCTCCAGTCACTACAAATGAATTCTAAACGCATGTGCTACTTTGTGCATCTGCCTTTATTTGGGTATTGGGGAATTGAACTCAGGTCATTAGGCTTTGCAGGCGAGTGTCTTAACCACTAAGCCATTTCTCTATCCCCGTGTCCTGCTAGTTGTATTTAATTAAAAAAATGGAAATGCTAGGTATGGTGGTGCACGTCTTTAATCCCAGTATTTAGGAGACAGAGGTAGGAAGATCACTGTGAGTTCAAAGCTACCCTTACACTACACAGTGAGTACCAGGTCAGCCTGGTCTAGAATGAGACCCTAGCTTGAAAAAAAAAAAAAGATTCATATTTCAGCTATGTAGTGTATGTAATAAAACATGCATAATTATAGCAGGAAAATTATGTGCAGGTTATGTACACAGGACCATGGAGATGCTTCTCCAACTTCATTTCCAGCTTTTGGCTGATTCCCAGTAGTCCCTCCCTCCCCTCTTTGCCTTTTCTTTTCTTTTCTTTTCTTTTCTTTTCTTTTCTTTTCTTTTCTTTTCTTTTCTTTTCTTTTCTTTTCTCTTTTCTTTTCTTTTCTTTTCTTTTCTTTTCTTTTCTTTTCTTTTCTTTTCTTTCCTTCCCTTCCCTTCCCTTCCCTTCCCTTCCCTTCCCTTCCCTTCCCCCTTCCCTTCCCCCTTCCCCTTCCCCTTCCTTTCCCCTTTCTCTTTCCCTCCCTCCCTCCCTCTCTCTCTCTCTCTCTCTCTTTTTCTTTCTTTCTTTCTTTTTTTTCAAGGTAGGGTTTCACTCTAGTCCATGCTGACCTGGAATTCACTCTGTATTCTCAGGGTGGCCTTGAACTCACAGAGATCTTCCTACTTCTGCCTCCCCAGTGCTGGGATTAAAGGCATGCACCACCACGCCTGGCTCTCTTTCCCTTTTCTTTTGCAGAAATGTTTCTCTCTTGCTTTCCAGGAAGTAAGGGGGGGACATGTAACATTGCTTACTACTGTAACCATCAGTTTTTGCCTTTTTTTGCGTGCATGCGTGCGTGCTTGTTGCTGTACCTGTGCATTGCAGGTGCGTATGGAAGACAGGTTGAAGTCAGGTGTCTTTCTCAATTGTCCTCCACCTTTTTTTTCTTAGTTTTTCAAGGTAGTAGGGTCTTGCTATGGCCCTGGCTGATCTGGAATTCACTATGTAGTCTCAGGGTGGCCTCGAACTCCCGGCGATCCTCCTACCTCTGCCTCCCGAGTGCTGAATTTGCAGTGGTGAATTGAGTGGTGAATTTGCAGTGACTGTCCTACCTCTGCCTCCCAAGTGCTGAAATTAAAGGCATGCGCCACCATGCTCGGCTCTCCACCTTTTTTTTTTTTTTTTTTTTTTTTGGTTTTTCGAGGTAGGGTCTCACTCTAGCCCAGGCTGACCTGGAATTCACTATGGAGTCTCAGGGTGGCCTCGAACTCCCGGCAATCCTCCTACCTCTGCCTCCCGAGTGCTGGGATTAAAGGCGTGCGCCACCACGCCTGGCTTGCTCTCCACCTTTTTTGAGACAGGGTCTCTCACTGAACATATTGCTCACCATTTTGACTAGACTAGCCAGCTGCCACATCCTGCTTTTTACGTGAATGCTGGGGAATCTGAACTCAGGTCCTCATGCTCGCAAGGCAAGCACTTTACCCAGTAAGCCATCTCCCTAGACCTGGCGTTGAGCTTTTTTGCTGTGCTGGGGATGAAAATTAGGGCCTTGAATTACACTAAGCAAGTGTTCCACCACTGAGCGCCTCCCCTGGCCCTCTTTTTTTGTGTCTTTGTTTTGATGTTTTCAAGGTAGGGTCTCACTCTAGCCTGGACTGACCTGGAATTCACTATGTAGTCCCAGGCTGGCCTTGAACTCTTAGCTATCCTCCTACCTCTGCCTCCCTTGTGCTGAGATTAAAGGTGTGCACTACCATGTCTGGCTCACTGACCCTTGTTATTTTTTTAATATTTACTTATTGGGGGGGACAGATAAAGAATGGGCATACCAGACCTCTAACCATTGCAAATCAACTCCAGATGCATGTGCCACCTTGTGCATCTGGCTTTACATGGGTACTGGGGAATTGAACTTGGGTCCTTAGGCTTCACAGACAAGTGCCTTAACCACTAAGCCATTTCTCCAGCCCTAACCTTGTATTTTTTTCTTTTTTATTGACCATTTCCATAATTATAGACAACAAACCATGCTAATTCCCTCCCCTTGCCACTTTCCCCTTCACAACCACACTCTCCATCATACCCCTTCATTCTCTCAATCATTCCCTCTATTATTTTGATGTCATCATCTTTTCCTCCTATTATGATGGTCTTCTGTAGGTAGTGTCAGGCACTGCAAGGTCATGGATATTCAGGCCATTTTGTTTCTGGAAGAGTGCATTTAAGGAGTTCTACCCTTCCTTTGGCTCTTATATTCTTTCCGCCACCTCTTCTGCAATGGACCCTGAGCCTTGGAAGGTGTGATAGAGATATTGCAGTGCTGAGCACTCCTCTGTCACTCCTCAGCACTGTGCTGTCTTCTGAGCCATCCCAAGGTCACCACCATCTGAAAAGAGAAGCTTCTAATCAAAAGTGAGAGTAGTATTAATATATTGGTATGGACATTAAGAAAAGTGCTTACTGGTGGTGAGCATAGAATATACATTTAGCCAGACACCAGCAGATGTTACACCCCTAGGGCTCATGACTTCCTCTGTCATAGGTTTTCAGTATCAGGCATATATTCTCTCCCATGGAGCAGGCCTCCAGTCCAAGTAGAGAGTGGTTGGTTTCCCCCATAACAGACATGCCAGTATTGCACCCACTGGCTCATTTGGCCTGGCTGGCCAAATTTAAGTTGCAGTATCCACTGTTGTTTATCTCCACTGTTGATTTCTTGTGCTCCAATTGAACTGCATGTAGTGTGTTTTTTTCCAGCTTTCTGTCAGCTGCTGATCTGTATTTTTCCCCCCAGGTAGGGTCTCACCCTAGCTCAGGCTGACCTGGAATTCACTATGTAGTCTCAGGGTGGCCTTGAACTCAGTGGCCTTGAACTCATGGCGATCCTCCTACCTCTGCCTCCCAAGTGCTGGGATTAAAGGCATGCGCCACCACGCCCTGCTGACCTGTATTTTTAAGGGTACACTTCAGTGGCAATAGGAATATTCACACAGTTTTGTTGTTACCTTCTCGTTGCTGGGATCAAACACCCAACCAAAAGCAGCTGGTGGGAAGAAAGCTATTTTGGCTTCCAGTCTCTAGGGGAAGCTCCATGATGGCAGGGAAAGCATGGCATGAGCAGAGGCTGGACATCACCTCTTCCACAGCAGGAGAGTGAGCTGAGCCCTGGCAAGGTGGAGCTGGCTGTGACCCCCAAAGTCCATCCCCAGCAACACACCTCCTTCAGCAAGGCTCCATCTGCCTAATTGCCACCAGCTGGGAACGAAGTGTTCCGAACACTTGTGTTGACGAGGCCATCTGATCCGAACCGCCACACATAACCAGGTGTTGGTGCACAAGTTTGTAATCCCAACCCTCAGGAAGCTGTGGCAGGTGGATCATGAACTTGAGGCCAGCCTGCACTGTGCAGACAGACCTTGTTCCCCCCCCCGTCCCACAATCAGAAAAAAGGGAAAAATGAATGCTCACATTTCTCTACACCCATCTCTCACTCCGTAATAAACTATTAGAACCATAGTTTCAGGGCCGGGGAGATAGTTCAGTGGGTAAAGGCACAGCTTGGTGCCAGGCCTGGGTGTACTCCTCATTCACCACCCCTTATTCCTCCTTCACGCCTTTGAGCTCTGCTCCTCCAGGAAGCCTGCCCAGCATCCCACAGCCAGCATCATCTCCTTGGAGCTCTTGTCTGTGCCAGTCGCTTCCTCTTGCTTAGGTGGAGATGTTTCACCATGTGTGATCGTATGCATGAGTACGTGTGCCGTGCCCAAGTGGGAGACTTCTTGTATATGCACCCCGATTTCTTCCATGGTGAGGCCTCACATTGAGTTGGCATTGGACTGGAGAGCTTTCCCTCAGCGCACCATGTGTGCTGGCTCCTGCCAGCTCAGCGAGCCCTGGGAAGCCCAGTGTTCTGCTTGGTAAATATAAATAGGGCATGGGCCAAGAATGCTGCTTGTTTTGGGGTCAGAGCATAGGGTTGACTACCTGGAAGCGGGCCTTGTTTGGGTAACTGTAAGCAGTATAGATAGAGCACCAGCCTCTGGAATGGAAGCCAAGCCATCTGTTGTGAATTCTATATATAAATACTGGATATGCTCACATGGGTTAAAAATGGGATTGTTGGCATTAGGATTTCCAGACTCCTGCTTCTGCTGTGGCGGGGACCCTAACCTGACCGCAGCAGGGCCTGGCCCCCAAGGCAGGAGGGGGTCTGAGTGGATCTTTTCTCTGACACCAGTTTGCCAGGGTACTGGGAGCGGCAAGCACACACCCATCAGAGATAGGTCTGAGCTGTTGGCTCCCTCTTCCGATGGTGGGTGCTGAAAACCCTTCAGGAGTGTGGGGTGTCCATGTTCCTGCTGAGAAGGGCCGCGTCAGATCAAACAAATGGGGACATCGGGATGGACAAAGGGAGCAAGTCACATGTCACAGGAATTCACTCTGTTCAGCCATCAGTGGTGCCTTTTCAAAACATTGGCTTTTTTTGTTTCTTTAGGTTTTTTTTTTTTTTCCCCCAAGGTAGGGTCTCACTTTGGCCCAGGCTGACCTGGAATTAACTATGTAGTCTCAGGCTGTCCTCGAACTCACGGTGACCCTCCTACCTCTGCCTCCTGAGTGCTGGGATTAAAGGCGTGCACCACCATGCCCAGCCCTTGCAGTTTTTTTTTTCTCCATTTTTATTAATATTTTCCATGATATCAAAAAAAATCCCATGGTATTACCCTCCCCCCTTTCCCCTTTGAAATTCCATTCTCCATCATATCCCCTCCCCATCTCAATCTTTCTACTTACATATATACAATACCAACCTAATAAAAGCCCTCCTCCCTTTCTTTCTCTTCCCTTTCTATCTCCTTTTTTAACTTACTGGCCTCTGCTACTGAGTTTTTTCCTTCTCACACAGAAGCCCAATCATCTGTAGCTAAGATCCACATATGAGGGAGAACATGTGGCGCTTGGCTTTCTGGGCCTGGGTTACCTCACTTAGTATAATTCTTTCCAGATCCATCCACTTTTCTGCAAATTTCATAACTTCATTTCTCTTTACTGCTGAGTAAAACTCCATTGTATAAATGTGCCATATCTTCATTATCCACTCATCAGTTGAGGGACATCTAGGCTGGTTCCATTTCCCAGCTATTATAAATTGAGCAGCAATAAACATGGTTGAGCAAGTATCTCTAAGGTAATGAGATGAGTCCTTAGGATATATGCCTAGGAGAGCTATAGCTGGGTCATATGGTAGATCAATCTTTAGCTGTTTTAGGAACCTCCACACTGATTTCCACAATGGCTGGACCAGATTGCATTCCCACCAACAATGTAGAAGGGTTCCTCTTTTTCCACATCCCCGCCAACATTTATGATCATTTGTTTTCATGATGGTAGCCAATCTGACAGGAGTGAGATGGAATCTCAATGTAGTCTTAATCTGCATTTCCCTGATGACTAGGGATGTAGAACATTTTTTTAGATGCGTATATGCCATTCGTATTTCTTCCTTTGAGAATTCTCTATTTAGCTCCGTTTCCCATTTTTTGATTGGTTTGTTTGATTCCTTATTATTTAACTTCTTGAGTTCTTTGTATATCTTAGATATTAATCCTTTATCAGATATATAGCTGGTGAAGATTTTTTCCCATTCTGTAGGTTGCCTCTTTGCTTTCTTCACCGTGTCCTTTGCAGTGCAAAATCTTTGTATTTTCATGAGGTCCCAGTGGTTAATCTGTGGTTTTATTGCCTGAGCAATTGGGGTTGTATTCAGAAAGTCTTTGCCAAGACCAATATGTTGAAGGGTTTCCCCTACTTTTTCCTCTAGCAGTTTCAGAGTTTCAGGTCTGATGTTAAGGTCCTTAATCCATTTGGACTTAATTCTTGTGCACGGAGAAAGAGAAGAATCTATTTTCATCCTTCTACAGATATATATCCAGTTTTCCCAACACCATTTGCTGAAGAGGCTGTCTTTTCTCCAATGAATATTTTTGGCATTTTTATCAAATATCAGGTGGCTATAACTACATGGGGTTACATTTGGGTCCTCTATTCTGTTCCATTGATCTACGAGTCTGCTTTTGTGCCAGTACCATGCTGTTTTTGTTACTATGGCTCTGTAGTATAGGTTAAAATCAGGTATGGTGATACCACCAGCCTTATTTTTGTTGCTCAGTATTATTTTAGATATTCGAGGTTTTTTGTGAT
Organism: Dipus sagitta; assembly: GCA_036346955.1. Classification (NCBI taxonomy): domain Eukaryota; kingdom Metazoa; phylum Chordata; class Mammalia; order Rodentia; family Dipodidae; genus Dipus; species Dipus sagitta. The sequence goes on along the minus strand of CM070770.1, from coordinate 159,548,826 downwards.
TCCAAATGAATTTTTGGATTGTTTTTTCTATTTCCGTGAAGAATGCCTTTGGAATTTTGATGGGGATTGCGTTAAATGTGTAGATTGCTTTTGGTAAGATTGCCATTTTCACAATATTGATTCTTCCAATCCAGGAACAAGGGATGTTTTTCCACTTCCTAGTGTCTTCTGCAATTTCTCGCTTGAGTGTTTTAAAGTTCTCATTGTATAGATTCTTTACTTCCTTAGTAAGGTTTATTCCAAGGTACTTTATTTTTTTTGATGCAATTGTGAGTGGGAGTGATTCTCTGATCTCATCCTCTGTGTGTTTGTTGTTAGCATATATGAAGGCTACTGATTTCTGTGTATTTATTTTGTATCCTGCTACATGACTGTAGGTTTTTATCAGCTCTAACAGTTTGCCTTGCAGTTTTAAAAATGTTTTATTTATTTATTTGACAGAGAAGGAGGGGGAGGGGGAGGGGAGGGGAGGGGAGAAGAGAGGAGAGGAGAATGGGTACGCCAGGGTCTCTAGCCACTGCAAACTCAAGACACATGCGCTCCCTTCTGCATCTGGTTTTACTTTGGGAATTGAACCTGGGTCCTTTGGCTCAGCAGGCAAGTGCCTTAACCACTAAGCTAACTCTCCAGCCCTGCTTGTAGTTTTGAGACAGGGTCTCTTGTAGCCCAGGCTGGCCCCGAACTCACAGTGTAGCTGAGAATGACCTAAAGCCTATGATCCTCTTGCTTCCACCTCCCGAATGCTGAAATCACAAATGTAACATTACTGTTTCTTAGTATCATTACAGATAAGGCCATGGTAAACATTGCGTCTAGGGTGTTTCCTTCTTGTGGGTGTTTCTTGGCATGAACACCTGCCATGGTGACCCCAGGGTGACTCAGAGGCTTAGACATTTTATGGTCTGGAATGCTCCAGGGACGGCAGTGCTATCCAAATGGTTTGTTCATTTATCCTTTCCCCCAGGTGACTGTGAGCTTTTCCTGGTGACACGAGGTTCCCATTTATGGTGTGGGCTGGGCCCCTGGATCTGGCCTTCAGCAAGATGCCCTCCTGAGATGCAGCCTTGGGGGGTAGAGGAGGTCCTCCCAGCGCCCCCTGCCCAGCTCCACTGCCCCTCTCCTTTTCCTTCTTGAACTTCCCTAGAGTCCCTTCTTCTTCCTTCCTTCCTTCCTTCCTTCCTTCCTTTCTTTCTTTCTATTTGCGAGAGAGGGAGAGATATAGAAATAGGCAGACAGGGAGAGAAAGAAAGAGATAGAATGGGCACGCCAGGGCCTCCAGCTGCTGCAAACGTACTCCAGATGCATGTGCCCCCTCGTACATCTGGCTTATGTGGGTCCTGGGGAGTCAAACTGCTAAGCCATCTCTCCAGACCTAGAGTCCCTTCTTGTCACTGCTCAGCACTCGGGCCAGAAGCCAAAAGCTCATCACGAGTGGTGTGACCCGAGGCAGATCAAGGGTCCTTTCTGGAGACTGCAGGCTCTTTGACCCGGGGTATGTGCAAGCTGGGACCCCTGAACCATGGGGTGGGGGTCGCTATTCAGTGAGAGGCCTTGGGCATGTGGGCAGGTAACCTGGCCGGGAAGGAGCTCATAGGATCAGTGTCCACCATGTTCACCCCTGTCACACGCTACCCCTGTGTAGTTCTACTCTTGGACCTTTGCACCCAGCTCCCTCGTACCTCATTGAGACCTCCCTTGACCACCTTTTTTTTCCCTCAATTTTTATTAACATCTTCCATGATTATAAACATATCCCATGGTGCTACCCTCCCTCCCCCTGACTTTCCCCTTTGAAATTCCATTCTCCATCATATCCCCTCCCCATTTTTTTTTTTTTTTTTTGAGGTAAGGTTTCACTCTAGCCCAGGCTGACCTGGAATTCAGTATGTAGTCTCAGGGTGGCCTTGAACTCACGGCCATCCTCCTACCTCTGCCTCCTGAGTGCTTGGATTAAAGGTGTGCACCACCATGCCAGGCTCCTTGACCACCTTTCATAGCTGGGCTCCTCTCCCTGTCACCTGTTCTCTGTGCCCCGCCCACAGCATCACTGGCCACGACCTGACCATGGCCACTGTGTCTGCACATTGGATCTGGAAGACAGGCTCCTGTCCCAGGAGCAGGCTGTGCATGCTGGGTAACATCCCACATAAGGGTGTGGTTCATCTTTCTAGAACCTTCTCTCCCCCCTCTGTTCTTAACTGCTTCCACCTTGGGAGAGGAGAGTGTTGTGGAGCCCTGGGGTGGCACAGTGCCCACAGCAAGGGAGGGGAGGAGAGGTGGGTAGGGGCCACCCACATTGAGGCCCCAACTCACTGTGGGTCCCTGGGGCCACCACCAGCCCCTCTCCAGGGAAAGCCAGGTGTGTGATGTCGGTTCCTCTTAGAACTTGGAAATGAAGTGTGTGGTTTTTCTCAGCAGTTCAGAGGCAGGAGTAGCTGCCTGTAGCTCTTTAGCACTGGCTTCCCCTGGCTGTGTGCCCCCACCCCGCCCCCACCCCCACCTTGCTCCCTGGCTCTCAGTGGGGGGTTAGGGAAAAGCACAGGAAATTACAAAATACCCCTATCTCTGCCTTTGAAGAGCGCACCTGAACTTCTGAGGAGCCAGAGAAGCATGGGGAAAGTGGACTTTCCAGTTTGGGGAGAGAGAGAGAGAGAGCGCGAGCAGTCAGAGCCTGGGCTTGAGGAGGCCTGGAGTGGCTCCCAGGGACTCGTCTCCCCCAGAGACCACTGGCTTCAGTGAGGGGTGTCCTCAGTGGCGGTTCCTCTGCCTCTTGGGGGCTCTCTGTGTGTCCCCTCCTACCTGGAGGCCCCGCTCTGGGTACTCCCTGTTCAGAACTCTTCTAGCCTGGGAGGCACTTGGCTGTGCCTAGGGTGCTTTTGTAGATCCAGCCCCTTACCTCCTTCCACAGCTCCCTTCCTCACTGACCAGGAGCCAAACCCAAGCAGAAAGCCCCGTGTCTGCTTCCTCCTCCCCCGGCCCCCCAGTCTGGAGTGGCGAGGGGCTCTGGGCCACACTGGTGGGGAATCTCATGGGGCCTGGTGACAGCACCTTGTGTTCGGTTAAGTGCATGGAGTTTTAGCGTTGCCCCGGCAGAGCGCATCCTCACCAGGTGTGTGGGGACCAGTCACTCACCTCACCCTGCCTCAGGGAACCTTGGGGCAGCTGGGCACAGTCAGCCTGATACAGGAAATGGCGTTATTTATAACGCCAGCTCTGGTCACCTGTGGGAGGGGATCCTGTCGGGGTGTTTGTGTGTGAGTAGTGACCTAGCCCGCTGGTCCCACCGTGCCCTCCAAATCCCGCGCACAGCTGCCATCCACTAGTCTCGGGGCTTCCGTTTCTGTGAAGGTGCTGGGCCCTCCCTGATCCTGATCGCCACCTCTGCTCTCCCACAGACCCTTGCCACTGATGGCATGTATCGACCCAATTTCCTAATGTGCCCAGAGCCTGGGGGTTGGAGTGGTGTCCCTCTGGACAGCTGTTCATCTGCTGCTCCTCACCTCTTGTAAGGCATGGGTGATCAGGATCTTGAAGCTGGGGTGCTCATAGGTCGGGGGGGGGCAGGTGGGCCAGGCACCTCATAGCATTGAGAGGGCAAGTTCACGTTCATGGAGAGTGCAGTCTACTGGGACCCTCCGTACTCTGAGAAGTGTCCTTGTGCACAGAGTAGCAGGAGACTGGCCTTTGAGCCAGGAGCAGGGACAGCTCTGTTTTTCATTTTGAAACCGTTCTCTCTCCTCGGGCTGTTCTAGAAGTCATTGTGTAGTCTAGGTTGGCGTCAAGGTCATAAGAAAGCCATGTGTTCTCACAGCATGAACTTGCACATACTGGGGTGTTCCCAAGTGCTGGGGTCTTTGTAGTCCTGAGGACTGTTTGTCACTGTGCAGGGTCCTCTCTGTCTCCAGACATCCTCACAGTACTGGCAGGTGAGGGACCAGGTAGTGTCCCTGTGTGTGGGCCATGGCTGCCAGTCTGACCTGGTTCTTCCCTCTTTCCCTGAGGGTGGAGGCGTGAGATTTGGGGACAGAGGCTTTTTGCCATGGCATTTCCTTGTGAGAAGTCCAATGACACATTCAGTTCCAATCGGTATACCTCATCATTTGATTTTTTTTTTTTATTTCTCTTTCAAGAAATTTTTTTTTTCAAGTTAGTTCACTCTAGCCCAGGCATACCTCGAATTCACTCTGTATAGTCTCAGGCTGGCCTCAAATTCATAGTGATCCTCCTGCCTCTACCTCTCCAGTGCTGGGATTAAAGGCATGTGCCACCACACCTGGCTCAAAAGTTTTATAATGGTTAGATTCATATGATTTTTAATTTCTCATCTTAATTGTTTCTAGTACATTGACACTGTTACATAGCCACCCCATGACCCGCTCCCAGAACTCATTTTTTAAAATTTGATTTAAAGTATGAATGCATATGCACATATGAGTGTTGAGGTCAGAGGACAACCTTAGATGCCATTCCTCAGGAATGTGGTCCACCTTTAAGCCAGAGTCTCTCACTGGCCTGGCACTTACCTAATTAGGGTAGACTGGCTGGCTAGTGAGCCAAGAGATTGGCCTGTCTCTGCCTCCTCAGTGCCGGGATTACAAATGCATACCACCCATTCCTGGCTTTTATTTTATTTTATTTTATTTTATTTTATTTTATTTTTCTCAATTTTTATTAACATTTTCCATGATCATAAAAAATATACCATGGTAATACCCTCCCTCCCCCAACTTTCCCCTTTGAAACTCCATGCTCCATCATATCCCCTCCCCATCTCAATCAGTCTGTCTCTTATTTTGATGTCATGATCTTCCTCCTCTTATGATGGTCTTGTGTAGGTAGTGTCAGGCACTATGAGGTCATGGATATCCAGGCCATTTTATGTCTGGAGGGAGCACATTGTAAGGAGTCCTACTCTTCCTTTGGCTCTTACATTCTTTCCGCCACCTCTTCTGCATTAGACCCTGAGCCTTGGAAGGTGTGATCGAGATGTTACTCAGTACTCCAGTCACTTCTTTCCAGCACTATGATACCTTCTGAGACGTCTCAAGGTCACTGCCATCTGAAAAGAGAAGATTCTCTACCCAAAGTGAGAGTAGCATTAATATAAGGGTATGAATATTAAGAGAAGTGCTTACCGGGCAGTTTGATAAGCATAGTATATACATTTATCCAGACATCAGCAGATGTTACACCCCTAGGGCTCATGACTACCCCTGTTTTAAGTTTTCAGTATCAGGGATGTATTCTCTCCCATGGAGCGGGCCTCTAGTCCAATTGGAGGGCAGTAGGTTTCTACTGTGACAGATGTGCCACTATTGCACCCGTTGGCTCATTTGGCCTGGCTGGCCAATTATAAGGCTTGCAGTGTCCACTGTTGAGTATCTTCACTGGTGGTATCTCTTTCTCCCATTGTACTACATGTAGAGTGGTGTCTTCCAGCTTTCTGTCAGCTGGTCTACATGGAAGAGGTTATCAGCTCAGTTCCAGCAGGATTTCTCAGTTGGCCTTGCAGCCCAAGTATGTGGAGTCTTCAGCAATGGGGTCTTACCATCTATTCCTAGTGGGAAACCAAGGGCCTCGCATACCTGGCCTTTTTAATGTGGGTCCTGGGGATTGAACCCAAGTCCTCATGCTTGCAAAGCAGACACTTCACCCACTGAGCCAATCCATTTTCCCAGCCAGAACTCTTTTATTTTATTTTAAAGCATTTAAAAAGTATTTATTTTATTTATTTGAGAGAGAAAGAGTCAGAGAGAGAGAGAGAGAGAGAGAGAGAGAGAGAGAAAATGAATATGAATGGGTGCACCAGGGCCTCCAGCCACTGCAAATGAAGTCCAGACATATGTTCCACTTTGTGCATCTGGCTTAAGTGGGTACTAGGGAATCAAACCTGGGTCCTTAGACTTTACAGACAATCACTTTAATCAATAAGCCATCTCTCTAGCCCTAAAACATTTTTTTTTTAATTTTTCATTTTTCGAGGTAGGGTTTTACCCTAGCCTAGGCTGGTCTGGAATTTACGATGTAATCTCAGGCCGGCCTTGAACTCACAGCAATCCTCCTACCTCTACCACCTGAGTGCTAGTATTAAAAGCATGAGCCATCATGCCTGGCTCTAAAATATTTTTTATTGATTTGAGAGAACCAGAGCGATAGAGTGAATGAATATGGGTGCCCCAGGGTCCTCCAGCCACTGCAAATGAATTCCAAACACATGCACCACCTTGTGCATCTGGCTTACCTGGGTCCTCAGGCTTGGCAGGCAAATGCCTTAACTGCTAAGCTATCTCTCCAGTCCTAAAATATTATTTATTTATTTGAGAGAGAGACAGAGTGAATGAGTATGGTCACACTAGAGCTTCCTGCCACTGCAAATGAACTCCATACGTACGCGCTACTTTGTGCATCTGCCTATCTATGGGTACTGGGGAAGTGAACTCAAGCCCTTAGGCTTTGCAAGAAAGTGCCTTTAACTGCTGAGCCATCTCTCCAGCCCCAGAACTCTTTTATGTCTTCCCCAACTGTCCCCATTAAACTCTTGAGTCCCACCATGTCCCCATGTCATCTTACTTTCTGTTTCTGATCTGACAACCAGGGAACCTGTGTGAGTGAAGCCACCATCGTATATGTCCTTCTGATACCCACTTATTTCACTCGGTATAACAGCAGAATCCTTTTTTTTTTTTTTAAGGTTATGTTTTCAAGGCAGGGTCTCACTCTAGCCTAGGCTGACCTAGAACTTACTCTGTAGTCCCAGGCTGGCCTTGAACTCACAGCAGTACCTCCTACCTTTGTCTCCTGAGTGCTGGGATTACAGGTGTGAGTCACCATGACCTGCTTGCTTGCTTTTTTTTTTTTAATGGTTGAGTAATACTCTATTGTGTATCTAGACCCCATTTCATCTATCCGTTCATTCATCAATAGATATCTGTGGTGGTTTGAATAAGATGCCCCCCCCCCTTAAGCCAATGTGTTCTGCATGCTTGGTCCCCAGCTGATGGACCTTTGCTGGAACAGACGTGTTCTTGCGGGCAGGCTTAGGGACGTTATAGCCAGCTCCCCTGTGCTGGAACTCAGCTCACTATCCCGCTGGTATTTGCCTTCTGCTGTGGCAAGGTGATGTGCACCTTCTTTGGATGTCTCTTTGAGTCCTTTGCTAGCTTTTTTCTTTTTTTCCTTGAGGCAGAGTCTCACTTTAGCCCAGGCTGACCTGGAACTCACTCTGTAGCACAGGCTGTCCTTGAATTCATGGCAGTCCTCCTACCTCAGCCTACCTCAGACTCCTGAGTGCTGGAATTGTAGCCTTTTTGTTAGCTACTAAGTCATCTCTCCAGCCCTATTTTTTTAATTGTTTTAAAAATTTTATTTATTTATTTATATATATTTGAGAGCGATAGACAGAGAAAGAGGCAGAGAAACAGACAGAATGGGTGCACCAGAGCCTCCAGCCACTGCAGACAAACTCCAAATGCATGAGCTGCCTTGTGCATCTGGCTTATGTGGGTATTGGGGAGTCCAGCCTTGAACCAGGGTCCTTAGGCTTCACAAGCAAGTGCTTAACTGCTAAGCCATCTCTCCAGCCCTTTTTTGTTTTGTTTTGTTTTTTGAGGTAAGGTCTTACTATATCTAGCTCAGGGTGACCTAGAATTCACTGTGTAGTCTCAGGGTGGCCTCAGACTCAGTGATCCTTCTACATTCCCCAGGACCCTCATAAGCCAGATGCACAAGGTAGCGCATGCATCTGGAGTTCGTTTGCAATGACTGGAAGCCCCGGTGCGCCCATTCTCTCTCTCTCTCTCTCTCCTCCTTCTTTCTTTCTCTGTCTGTTGCTCTCAAATAAATAAATAAAAATAAACAAAAAATTAAAAAAAATATAGATCCGAGCTTGGTGGTGCACGCCTTTAGTCCCAGCACTCGGGAGGCAGAGGTAGGAGGATCATTGTGAATTCGAGGCCATCCTGAGACTACAGAGTGAATTCCAGGTCAGCCTGGGCTAGAGTGAGGCCCTGCCTTGAAAAACCAGTAAAAATAAGTAACTAAATAAAATATATATTTTCAAGGAGAAAGAGAGTCTGACTGAATAAATGAAGGTACACCACGCCCTGTAACCACTGCATACAAACACTAGATGCATGTGTGCATCTGGCTTTATGTGGGTACCAGGGAATTGAACCCAGGAGGTTTTTAGGCATTGCAGGCAAGTGCTTTAACCACTGGACCATCTCTCCAGCCCCATGGCCATCTCTTTAAGTTCCTTGTATGAGGTGAGGGTTGCTGCAGAAGAGTTATCCATGTTTGAGGAGGGGGAGGTGAACCAAGCCTCTCGGTAGTAGCTGAGTAAGCAGCAGTTGTCTGTGAGCCTCAGGAGGAGACTGTTGCTGCCCTGGAGCACGGCAAGGCCGGAAGGGCACAGGGTCTGGAGTGTGGGTGGGCCAGTGTCCCAAGTGGATCATGAAGGCTGCCTGACCCCCTCCTGTTCCTGAAGCTGTGAGTCCCACCCGCTTGGTCAGTGTCCTCACAGTTTGCTCTGCCTTACAGCCTCGCCACTCCTCCTCTTTGCCAATCGCCGGGACGTGCGGCTGGTGGACGCCGGCGGCGTGAAGCTGGAGTCCATCATCGTGGCCAGCGGCCTGGAGGACGCAGCCGCTGTGGACTTTCAGTTCTCCAAGGGCGCCGTGTACTGGACGGACGTGAGCGAGGAGGCCATCAAGCAGACCTACCTGAACCAGAGCGGGGCGGCCGCGCAGAGCGTTGTCATCTCTGGCCTCGTCTCACCCGATGGCCTGGCCTGTGACTGGGTGGGCAAGAAGCTGTACTGGACGGACTCGGAGACCAACCGCATCGAGGTGGCCAACCTCAACGGCACGTCCCGCAAGGTGCTCTTCTGGGAAGACCTGGACCAGCCGAGGGCCATCGCCCTGGACCCTGCACATGGGTAAACCACTGCTGCCTTCCTGGCTCTGTGGGTGGGTATGGCCCCTGTGGCTTCCTTTCGGGTTCCCTCAGCCTTCCTTCCTTCTGCTCAGCCCATGCGGTAGGCCAATGAGGAGAGCCCCTGACAGAATGTGTCCCTGCTAGGACTTAATTCCCCTCTGGACCCTGGACTTAAGCCTAGCCATGCCTAGGTATGGTGACTCACATCTTTAATGCCAGTACTGTGGAAGCGGAGGCAGGAAGATTGCTGTGAGTTTCAGGCCAACCTGGGTTACAGAGTGTCTCCCAAACACACGCATGCACGCACACAGATTTGGGGCTGGGGAGATGGCTCAGTTGGTAAACTACTTACTGCACAGGCATGAGGACCTGAGTTTGGGTTTTTAGCACTCATGTAAAAGTGCTGGGCCTGGGATGGAGAGATGGCTTAGCAGTTAAGATGCTTGCCTGCGAAGCTTAGGGACCTGGGTTCAGGTTCCCAGTATCCACTTAAGCCGGATGCACAAGATGGTGCATGCATCTGGAGTTCATTTGCAGTGTCTAGAGGGCCTGCTGTGCTCCCATTCTCCCTCTGCCTCCTTCTCGCTCTCTCAGATAAATAAAATGCTATAAAAAAAATAATGCTGGGCCTCACTTTGTGTACATGCCTGTAATTCCAGCTGGGGTGGCAGAGGAAGGGCGAACTACTTCAGCTGAATCAGTGAGCTCTGGATTCAGTGAGAGACCCTGTCTCAGAAATAAGGTGGAGGGCTGGAGAGATGGCTTAGTGGTTAAGATGCTTGCCTGTGAAGCCTAACTCAGGACTCAGGTTTGATTCCCTAGGGCCCACATAAGCCAGATGCACAAAGTGGCACATGCATCTAGAGTTTGTTTACAGTGGCTTAGAGGCCCTGGCATGCCCATTCCCTTAAATAAATAAATTAATTAAATATTATTAAAAAGTAAGGTGGATACACAAGACCATCATAAGAGGGGGAAAAGATCATGACATCAAAATAAAAGAGAGACTGATTGAGAAGGGGAGGGGATATGATGGAGAGTGGAATTTCAAAGGGGAAAGTCGGGGGAGGGAGGTTATTACCATGGGATATTTTTTATAATCAAGGAAAATGTTAATAAAAACTGAGAAAAAAAATGTAAGGTAGAGAGTGATTGAGGAAGACACCTGCCGACCTCTGACCTCTGCATGTACACACACACGTGCCCCCCAACATGTGCCAACATGTATAGGAACACACACACACATGCTTTCACACCACATACACATGCACACAACAATGATTTAAAGTTCACTATATTTCTTGCACATAGGATGTACAGGAAAGTGAAGACACCCTTGTGGATACCTTGTACCTTTAAGATTTTATTTATTTATTTATTAGAGAGAGAGAATGGGAGACCACCGCAAACAAACTCCAGATGCATGCAGCACCATGTGCATCTGGCTTATGTGGGCATTGGGGATTGAACCTGGGTCCTTGGGCTTTGCAGGCAGGTGCCTTAACCACTAAGTCTTCTCTCTAGCCCCCTTGTGTCCTTTTACAGTTGCATTGTCTGAAATGGGTCCCTGTCTGGATGCAGTAGCTGCCCTGTGTGTTGTGGAAGCCTCTTGCCAGCTGGTGTGGCTGAGCTCACCTTGATCCTCAGAGCTCAGGGAAGCCACAAGGGCCAGGTAGGGGTGGGAGGGAGTGGCAGTCAGTTAAGCCGAGTACGTCCCATGACTGAAGGCTAGGAAGGATGGAGAGGTGGGGAGAGATGACCTTGACCTCACCATCCAGGCTCATTCCAGAGTTTTCTGAATGTGCGCCATTTCCTTGGTTACCTCTCACCCTTCCTTTGTCCCTCTTCTCTTGGGAGTGACCCTGGGTTGTGGTGCACAAACTTTTGTTCAGGTCTCTCTGCCCAGCCATGCCTGTGCCTGTTCCGTCCTGAGAACAGTCAGCTGGCCAGACACATGGCCACACATCTGGAGCAGTATGCTTGAGCTGGTATTGTTTTTTTGCCTTAGGCCATGTTGGAAGCACTTTGCATTTTAGATCCTTCAAAGTCGCCCAAGCCTCTGAGAAATCCTGGCCTGGGCCGCCCTAGAGAAGGAACGTGGTGTGAGGCTTCTGTGGTGCCCGCCTCTGTGAGCTGTCAATCTGGAGATGGCTGTGTGCCCAGTCCTGCAGAGTGGCTCCCAGCTGCTCTATGCCCACCTTCCTCTCAGCTAAGGGTCCAAAGCCCATCTCCTGGCTGTCTCTAGCAGTGGGATGCTTTTAAGCTACCAGGCAGGACTGGAGAGCCAGCTTGCTGTGGCCCCTGCTGGTGGGCTTCCTACTCCGGGTGACCCCGGCTATTCTGTGGCCTGAGGAGAAGCTGGGCGAGGAGAGGCTAGATGGGCCTGGACGGTGGGAGGTCCAGGGTGTTGACAGGAGGCCACTGGACTGGATGCTGAGAGCATGGGATCAGCTGAGCTTCTGGAGCTGCCTGCTTGGTGCAAAAGCCGTGTGTGTGTGTTTGTGTGTGTGTGTGTGTGTTACAGAGAGACAGACACACACACAGTGGGAGGGTGGGAGGCCCTGTGTATGTGCATCTGTAGTCCAGGTAGGCCTTGGACTTGTGATCTTCTTGCCTCAGTTCCGGAGCAGCTAGGATGACAGGCTTACACCACCAGACCCAGCTTCTTGCTGACTTTTGAGCAGAAATCTAAAGTGGACAAGCATGGCAGCCTGGCAGTATCTGGAGAACATGCCAGGCAGCAGGAATAGCCAGTGCAAAGGGCCTGTGGTATACAGAGGATGGACCTGTTGCGAGGTTGACTCGGGCTCAAGGGACTCCGCCTGGCTGGTGGAATGAGAGTCGGCTTCAGATTGGGCCTGGGGTGTCTGATAGCTGTTGTTGTGGGCAGTAGAGCGGGCAGCAGCTTGGACCAGGGAGGTAGTGGGCTGGGGGGGTGGACAGTAGCCAACTTTGGGATGTAGTCTAAAGGCGAGAACAGCTGGATTCTCTTGGCTGTACATGTAGGCGGGAGAGAAAGACCAGAGGCGAGGGTGACTTGTTGCTGCTCTGTTCCTTGGAGTCCCCATCCATCCGTGTGACCATGTCATGTCACACGAAAAAACACCGAGAACCATTCATGGGTTTGATACATGTTGCTGTTTATAACACAGATACCCTTTCTCCACCACAGAAGATAGTCTGCACATATCCAGTTTACTCTTTGACCTTTGACCACGATGTTTGGGGAAATGCTTGGCATCCCACTGGGAGGTGCCCTGGGCTTGGTTGGCAACTGTTGCGCATTCTCACATCTGGGCTGGCGAGGCCTGTATTGTCTCTGGGGTCCAGTCAGTCTCTTTGGCTCTGCCTGTCCTTACTAAATGACATCTGTCTTACTCATCTCTCTGCCTGAGGACCAAGGTCGACCTTGCCGTTGCTACCTTGGGCCTAGACTTCTTTGTACTCTTTCCCCCACCCCAGATGAGTGAAGGTGTGAGGGCCACGGAGGGTGCTGTTGGGAGTGTGGACTCTGAATGGGGAGGGTTTTGTCCTCTGTCCTTGCTACAGCGTGAGGTTGTGAGGATCGGCTGAGCCTTCTAGTCCTGAGGGAGTCCCTTGTGCTTCCCCATGCCTCTGTTTCCACCCGGAGCCCTCCTCAGATGAGGAGACTCCTGCCCCAGCCACCATCAGGAAGGACAACTCCTGGCCCAATACCCGCCTGGTGTGCAGTCAGGGTCCTGCAGCCAAGAGCCCATAGGTGCTATGTGAGTAGTGCACATAGCCTGTATGGGTAAGGGGTGGGGACAGATGTCCTTGTGTGGCAGAGGACCTGGGCCCAGCCTAGGGGAGACCCTGTGTACAGCCCTTTGGGGCTGCAGTGGCCGCTGGGTCTCTAGGTAAAGATGCCACCTGCACTGCTTTGAAACAGCCCCACGCTGTGGAGAAGCCAGCGTTCCTCTGTGAGCCTGGAGCCAGCCTGCGCGGGCCTGTCCACCGAGCCAGCAGCCTGCCAGGTCCCCATTTAAGGAAACCCACAGGCCCAGGCCAGGATCCTGGGAAGGAATGTGAGTTACTAACTCCTATGTTTCCATGGGGTCCCCAGATACCTTCTCAGTGGATGGTGGGGCCCTGGGCCTCTTCCAGGTCCCTGGGGGTAGGAAACCCACATGGAGGGAAGGCACTGCCCAGATCACTGAGAGCCTCCGCAGAGGCTGCCAGGAGAGTCCACCCCAGTCCTGGCCCCTTGGCCCAGGGTGAGTCATCCCCCTGGCCTCACGCCTTCTGTATAACGATACAAGCTGTCAGGTGCTGCCATTTGACATGTGCCCGAGACAGATCTACCTGCCAGGGCCCTCATCTTTCTAGTGGGAACAGCTGCCTGGCTTTCCCCGTGGTGGTCAGCACAGAGGCCAGCATAAGAGATGCTGTTTGGAGAGGCACCCCGTGAGAGGGCATGGTGACAACAGCTGGGGTTGGTGTACTTTAGACACTGAGCAAGGAACAAGAGGACATTTGCCTGAAGTCCCTATGTCCCTATTCTTACTCATGTCATTATAGTCTTTTTGGAAGGTGGTGATGGTCCCACCTTACATAAGACTCCCTGAGAAGCCCTGGGGTGGCCCCTCAGGGCAGCTGAAGGTCCTGTGGCCTACAGAGCTCCCATATGGCAAGAAGAGGCAGCTGTCCCTTGCCCCCTTGAGATAGGATTTCTATAGCTCTCAGGCTGGCCTGGAACTCACAGCAGTCCTCCTGCCTCAGCCTCCTGAGTGCTGAGATTACAGGCATGAGCACTAGGTCCAGTTTACAGTTCTTAGTTTACCTTTCCATGCTGATGGAGACCCACAAGGACCCAGCTGCAGTGAACGTCCATGCCCCACAGGGATCATGGTCCCCTGGTCCTGTGTGAATGAAGTTTTGCCTCTACAGCAGGAGGCCCAAAGTAGGGCAAGACTTGTCAGGTACTAGAATGGGCTAGAAGAGAGGACTTGGTGACCCGTGGAGCTGGGATGTCCTGTAAGTGTCACAGCGCCCTGTCTTACAAGGACCTAATGGAAGCTAGGCTCCTTGGAAGATGGTCCAGCATTGTCATGTGGTGGTTTGACTCAGGTGTCCCCCATAAACTTAGGTGTTCTGAATGCTAGGTTCCCAGCTGATGGAGATTTGGGAATTAATGCCTCCTGGAGGCAGTGTATTGTTGGGGGCGGTCTTGTGGGTGTTATAGCCAGTTTCCCCATGCCAGTGTTGGGCTCACTCTTCTGTTGCTATTGTCCACCTTATGTGGGCCAGGGGGTGATGTCCGCCCTCTGCTCATGCCATCATTTTCCCTGCCATCATGGAGTTTCCCCTTCAAGCCTATAAGCCAAAATAAACCTCTTTTTCCCACAAGCTGCTCTGAGTTGGGTGATTTCTACCAGCAATGCGAACCTAACTGTAACAGTCACCTTCTCTGAAGAGGGAGCGGACAGAACAATCGTGCCTGCCACCTTTGTGTCCCATGGCCCACCCACAGACTCCTGGGATGAGAACTTATGTCCGCAAGGCTGGCATGGCTCTCCCAGGGCCTCCACTGTGGAGTCACACTCTACATAGGCTCTGGGTGCTGGTCGGGTTGGGACCTGTGATCACGGGTGTTTATGGGTATATGATGCCCGTCTCTTATTGGAATCCTGAACCAGCTCCACAAACCCTCTTGGGATTCACTGTTGCTTTTTTTTTTTTTGGCTGCCGGTGGGGGGGTGTTCTGTTTCTGTGAGGTAGGTTCTCATATGTAGCCTAGGCTGGCCTTGAACTTATGACAACCTTTCTATCTCTGCTTCCTGAGTGCTGAGATGAGAAGTGTGGGCCACTATACCCTGCAGTTCGGTTTTTTTGTTTGTTTGTTTGTTTTTCAAAGTAGGGTCTCACTGTAGTTCAGGCTGACCTGGAATTCACTATGTAGTCTCAGGGTGGGGATCCTCCTACCTCTGCCTCCCAAGTGCTGGGCTTAAAGGCGTACACCACGTTGGCTCCCCTGCTGTTCTTTTTGAAAAGACTGCATTGTAGAAGTTTTAGGTTCACAGGAAAACAGCCAAATGAATAGCAATTTCTCATATACTCCCAGACCTTGATTGTCGCCATCTCCCCCTCCCCCCTCCCCAGCAGCACACTTGGGACAGCTGGTGATTCCAGACTCCATGTTTTGCATGGGGGCCCATGGTGCTATGCATTCTGTGTGGGGCCAGTAGATGTTGTCCCATGTCCACTGTCACCACATCCTGTAGGAACTTCTGTCTGGAACGATCTGGACTTCATCTGTCCCACTTTTTAACCTCCCCCTCCACCCTTCCAGCCCACCAACCCCTGACCTTTCTGCTGCCTCTAATATGTGGCTTATTCCAGAACTGCATACAGCCAGGTGTGGTGGTGCATACCTGTCATCCCAATACTCTGGAGGCTGAGGCAGGAGAATCACTGCAAGTTTGAAACTAGCCTGGGACTGCAGAGTGAGACCTTGTTTCAAAAGAAAAAAAAAAAAAACTTAACAAAAACAGAATGCCATAGAATTTATTATTTTTATTTATTTCTTTTAAATATTCCATTTATTTATTTATGAGAGAGAAAGAGACAGATAGAGAGAAAGAGAGAATGGGCACGCCAGGGCCTCTAACCACTGCATACGAACTCCAGACACATGCGTCCCCTTGTGCATCTGGTTTACGTGGGTCCTGAGGAATTGAACCCAGGTCCTTAGGCTTCGCAGGCAAATGCTGTAACCGCTAAGCCATTTCCCCAGTCCCCAGAATTTATTTTTTATTCATTTATTGTGAGCTGGAGTAGCTGAGGACAACCTTGAAATTCTGGTCCTCTTGCTTCCACTTCTGGTGTGGTGGGATGACAGGCATGTGGCTTGTAATGTACACTTGAGGCACCTGAGTCTTCATGGCTCATTCCATTTTAGCACAAGGTATGTTTCCTTTTGTATGCTTTGAGTTGCCTCCTAGAGGTCCATTTAAAAAAATTATTGACAACTCCCATAATTATAGACAATAAACCATGATAATTCCCTCCCTTCCCCCACTTTCTCCTCACAAAGTCACCCTCCATCATTCCCCTCCCCCTCCCAATCAGTCTCTCTCTTATTTTTATTGTTTTGGGTTTTCAAGGTAGGGTTTCACTCTAGCCCAGGCTGATCTGGAATTCATTATGTAGTCTCAGGGTGGTCTCGAACTCAAGGCGATCCTCCTACTTCTGCCTCCAGAGTGCTGGGGTTAAAGGCGTGCGCCACCACTCCCAGCTGTCTTTTTTATTTTGATGTCTTCTTTTCCTCCTGGTATCATGAGGGTCTTGTGTAGATACTGCCAGGCACTGCAAGGTCGTGGATATCCAGGCCATTTTGTTTGTGGAAGATTGCATTGTAGGGAGTTTTACCCTTCCTTTGGCTCTTACATTTTTTTTTTTTTTTGTCACCTCTTCCGCAATGGACCCTGAGCCTTGGAAGTGTGATAGAGATATTGCAGTGCTGAACATTTCTCCATCACTTCTCCTCAGCACTGTGGTGCCTTCTAAGTCACCTCAGTGGTCACCACCATTGGAAAAGAGAAGCTTCTCTAACTAAAAGTGAGAGTAGCATTATCATATGGGTATGAACATAAAAAATGTGTTTATACAGGGCAGTTTGGTGAGCATAATATATGCATTTAGCCAGACACCAGCAGGCGTTACACCCCTAGGGCTCATGACCTTCCCCTGCCATAGGCTTTTTTTTAAAAAAATATATTTTTATTTATTTATTTGAGATCAACAGACAAAGAGAGAAAGAGGCAGAGAGAGAGAGAGAGAGGAGTGAGAGAATGGCCTCCAGGTCCTCTAGCCACTGCAAACAAACTCCAGACTGCATGCGCCCCCTTGTGCATCTGGCTAACGTGGGCCCTGGGGAATCAAGCCTCGAACCGGGGTTCTTAGGCTTCACAGGCAAGCGCTTAACCACTAAGCCATCTCTCCAGCCCTGCCATAGGCTTTTGAGTAGGTTTTCAGTACCAGGCCTGTATTCCACCCTGTGGAGCAGGTTTCCAGTCTACTTAGAGAGTGGTTGGTTTACCCCATAATAGACATGCCACTATTGTACCAGTTGGCACATTTGGCCTGGCTGGCCAGCCTTAAGGCTTGCAATGTCCATTGCTGTTTATCACCTTTGATGCCATCTCTCTCCCATAGGGCTGCATGCAGTGTAGCTTTTTCCAGCTTTCTGTCAGCTGGTCCACAGGGAGGAGGAGTTGCTTCTTAATAGAGGTCCATTTTTTTTGCTATTTTAAAAAATATTTTATTTTTATTTATTTACTTGACAGAGAAAGAGGGAGGGAGGAAGGGAGATAGAGAAAGAGAGAGAGAGAGAGAATGGGTGCGCCAGGGACTCCAGCCACTCAGCCACTGCAAACGAACTCCAGACATGTGCGCCTCTTGTGCATCTGGCTGACGTGGGTCCTGGGAATCTAACCTAGGTCTTTTAGCTTTGCAGGCAAATGCCTTAACTGCTAAGCCATCCCTCCAGCCCTGGTATTTTTATCTTTTAATATATTTTTTATTTATTTGCAAGCAGAGAGAGGAAGAGAGAGAGAACGGATAGGGGAATGCCAGGGCCTCTGGCCACTGCAAATGAACTCCAGATGCGTGCACCACTTTGTGCATCTGGTTTTACATGGGTACTGGGGAATCGAACTCAGATTGTTAGGCTTTGCAGGCAAGTGCCTTAACCACTGAACCATCTCCCCAGCCCTATCTATTTTTATAGCAGCAAAGAAAAAAAGAAAGAAAGAAAGAAAGAAAGAACCCAAGTGTTGAACATAGAGTTTTATAGTCAGGTCCATGTTGCTGGGATGAACTTCTGAGCCAGACATAGTTGATGGGAAGAAGGGATTTATTTGAAGCTTAAAGATCCAGGGGAAGTTCCATCAATGGTGGAAAACGCTGGCCCACAGGGACCCAGGCTCAGCTCAGACCTCTCTGCATACCATTAGGTGGAAATCAGTCACTTCAGGGCTGGACCCCAGGATCTGCCACCAGTGACTCTTCTACTCAGGTGACTGGAAATCCAAGTTGCAAGTTTTTTTTTTTTTTTTTTTTTTTTGAGATAGGATTTCACTCTAGTCCAGGCTGACCTGGAATTCACTATGTAGTCTCAGGGTGGCCTGGAACTCATGGTGATCCTCCTACCTCTGCCTCCCGAGTGCTGGGATTAAAGGCGTACACCACCACGCCTTGCCCAAGTTACAAACTTTAATAAACATCTAAGTCTATGGGGGACATACATTCAAATTACCACAAAGACCTGTTTAACAGTAAAATATATACCAATGTGAAAAAATAATTTTTATTTTCTGTATATATGTGTGTGCATTTATATGCACATTTGTGTGTGTGTATGGTGGCCAGAGGCAGACATCAGGTTTCTTCCTCAATTGCTATCTACTTCATTTACTGAGGCAGAGGTCTCTCACTTGGACCCAGGGCTCACCAATATTTGTTTTTTTATGAGGTAGGATCTCATTCAAGCCCAGGCTGACCAGGAGTTCACTATGTTATCTCAGGGTGGGCCTTGAACTCACAGCAATCCCCAAGTGCTGAAATTAAAGGCGTAAGCCACCACACCCAGCAATATTTGTTTTTGAGACAAGTTTTTGTTAGGAAGCCCACACTGCCTTTGAATTAGTGATCCTCCTGCTTTAGGCTCCTGGATGCTGGGATGACAGGTGTACACCACTATGCCCAACTCAGGAAATATTTCCATTAATGAGAGGGGAAGGTACCCAGAACATACTGATAACTGAGAGCCTTTTTGTTGTTGTTTTGGAGGTAGGGTCTTGCTCTAGCCCAGGCTGACCTGGAATTCACTATGTATTCTTAGGGTGGCCGCAAACTCACAGCGATCATCCTACCTCTGCCTCCCCAGTGCTGGGATTAAAAGGCGTGCGCCACCACGCCCAGCTAATTGGTGACATTTTGGTCGGTGAGGCAGAGTGCAGGTATTATTGCCTAGTGATGGTGTAGCCATTAGTCTGTTTACATTGATATTGTTTTTTTCCCAGAGGTTTTAAAAATTATTAACAAAGATGTTTTTACAGAGAGGGAGAGAGAGAAAAAGAAAGAATCGGGGCCTCAGCCACTGCAATTGAACTCCAGATGCTTGCATCACCTAGTGGACATATGTGACCTTGAGCTTGCCTCACCTTTGTGTGTGTGGCTTATGTGGGGTCTGGAGAGTTGAACGTGGGTCCTTGGACTTCACAGGCAAGCGCCTTAAGTGCTAAGTCATCTCTCCAGCCTGACACCCAGCTTTTTTATTTTTATTTTTACTTATTTATTTTTGAGAGTAACAGAGAGAAAGAAGCAGAGAGAGTGAGAGAGAATATGGGCGCGCCAGGGCTTCCAGCCACTGCAAACAAACTCCAGATGCGTGCGCCCTCTTGTGCATCTGGTTAACGTGGGATTTGAGCCTCGAACCGGGGTCCTTAGGTTTCATAGGTAAGTGCTGAACCACTAAACCATCTCTCCAGCCCCACCCAGCTTTTTATGTGCCTTCTGGGGAATTGAGCTCCAGAAGTCTCAGGCCCTCCCATTCTCTCATGCATTAGTGGTAAGCAGATGCTGAATGATCTTCCCTAGCCTGCATTTTTTGTTAAGAACGTTCCGGGGGTTTGGGGGGGGGGGCTGGAGAGATGGCTTAATGGTTAAGGCGCTTGCCTGCAGAGCCAAAGGACCTTGCTTCGATTCCCCATGACCCATATATGGTAGATGCACAAGGGGGCGCATGCGTCTGGAGTTCAGTTGCAGTGGCTGGAGGCCCTGGCACACCCATTCTCTCTCTCTCTCCCTCTTATTCTCTCTCTCAAATAAATAAAGAAAAATAAAATATTTTTTAAAAAGGGATGTTCCTGGGACTAGAGAACTAAGAAGGTAAGAGCACTTGTAAGCCAGTATGAGGGCTTGAGAAGGCTAGAGTTTGATCCCCAGCACACATGGAAAATGCTGGCTGTGACCACACACATCTATAACCCCAGTCCTGAGCGGGCTAGAGGCCAAAGAATCATGGGTTCTGGTTAGCCAGTCTGACCATAAAAGCAGCAGCGCCAGGTAAAGGTGAGATGCTTCTTCTCAAAGGAACAATGTGATAGAGGAAGACAGCCTCCACACGTGTGTGCATGAGGTGTGTTCATCCACATACACATGTGCATACATTGTACATACCCCACACCACCATACTCCACACAGATACAAATGACCAAAAAAGAAAAAAGGAATGTGTTCCCGGAGAGGTGGCTGAACAGATAAGGCACTTGCCTGTGAAGCCTAAGAACTCAGTTTCAATTCCCCATGACCCACGTAAGCCAGAGGCACAAGGTGACACATGCATCAGCAGTTTGTTAGCAGTGGTTGGAGGCCCTGGCATGCTCATTCTCTTTCCCTCTCCCTCTCTCAAATAAATAAATAAAATAATTTTTTAAAAGGGGTTCTTGAAGCTGGGTGTGGTGGTGCACGCCTTTAATCCCAGCACTCGGGAGGCAGAGGTAGGAGGATTGCTGTGAGTTTGAGGCCAGCCTGAGACTACATAAGGAATTACAGGTCAGCCTGGACTAGAACAAGGCTCTTACCTTGAAAAACCAAATCAAACAAACAAAACCAGTGCTGGAGGGATGGCTTAGCGGCTAAGGCGTTTGCCTGCAAAGTCAAAGGACCCAGGTTTGATTCCCCAGGTCCCACGTTAGCCAGATGCACAAGGGAGTGCACGTGTCTGGAGTTTGTTTGCAGTGGCTGGAGGCAGGGCCCATTCATTCTCGCTCTCTCTCCCCCTCCCTCCCTCCCTCCTTCTCTGTCAAATAAATAAAAATAAAAAAACAAAACTAACCCCCCCCCAAAAATCAAAAAAAGTGGTTCTTTGGCTGGAGAGATGGCTTAGCAGTTAAGGCGCTTGCCTGTGAAGCCTTAGGGCCTGTGTTCGACTCCCCAGATCCCACATAAGCCAGACACACAAAGGTAAGGCAAGTGCAAGGTCACACATGCCCACTAGGTGGTGCAAGTGTCTGGAGTTCGAGTACAGTTACTGAGGCCTTGGCATACCAATTCTCTTTCCCTCTTCTCCCCAAAAATAAAAAAAGGGTTTCTTGTCCAACCTAAAACCCTGGACCCCAAAGCCCTAACCGTGGTAATCTCCAGTAGATGAGCTTTTGTGCCCGTGTCTGAGACTGGAGCCAGCGCTCAGGTGTTGGCTTCCTCTCCTCTCGTCCTCGCCTCCTTATTAGATACATGTACTGGACAGACTGGGGAGAGACGCCCCGGATCGAGCGGGCGGGGATGGATGGCAGTTCCCGGAAGATCATCGTGGACTCTGACATTTACTGGCCCAATGGGCTGACCATCGACCTGGAGGAGCAGAAGCTGTACTGGGCTGATGCCAAGCTCAGCTTCATCCACTGTGCCAACCTGGATGGTTCCTTCCGGTGAGTGTCGGCTGGCTGGCTTGGGGGGTGCCCAATCTCATGGCACTTTGCTGCTCACTGGGTGTTCAGAGGCCGTGTCTGACCTCAGGACCTTCCAGGAGCAGGAACAGAGCACAGGTAGCATGCTTTACGTCACAGCTGAGGTCACTGCTTATGTAGCAACATGTAGAACATTCACTGCAACCTGGAGAGAGAAGACTGCCCCTGGCCACTGCCACCAAAACCACAATTTTCAGCACATTTAAAAAAAAATTTTTATTTATTTGACAGAGAAAGGGGGGGGGGAGAGAGGGAGGGAGGGAGGGAGACATTGGGTACACCAGGGCCTCCAGCCACTGCAAATGAGCTCCAGATGCATGCGCTCCCTTGTGCAGCTAGCTAACGTGGGTCCTGGGGAATCGAACCTGGGTCCTTTGGCTTTGCAGGCAAACGCCTTAACCGCTAAGCCATCCCTCCAGCCCTTTCAGAACATTTTGCATTTTAAATTTGTAGCTGAGAGCTTGTGGCCAGATGGGGTTGGGAACCGTTCCCTTCCCTTGCATGCCTGCAACCCTTCCATAGCCTCCTGAGAGCAGCAGCCAGAGTTTCCTATCACTGTTGCCCCCATCTTGCCCAGTGGCTGTGCCCATAGAAGAAGCTCAATAACATGGGTTGGATGGGGGGGGGGGCTGGGGAGGATGGTTCAGTGGATAAGAGCACTTACTGTGGAAGCACAAGGAGGATGTGAGTTTGATCCTGAGCACTCATGTAAAAAGTTAGGCCTAGCTGTGTACATCTGTAACCCCAGTGCTGATTGTTGGGGTGTTGGGGAGGGGGGAAGGAGGCAGGCGGATTGCTGGGACTCGCTGGTCAGACAGTCATTGAAAACCAGTGAACTAACTACAAGCTCAGCAAGAGACTCTGTCTCAAGGAAATAAGGTGGGAGGTAGACAGAGGAGAACGTTTGATATCCTCCTTTGGCCTTTGCATGTGTAGTGCACAGGGTATGTGCATCTGGACACATTTGTACACCGTACGTACACCACATATCCTAGGCACCTCCCCAAACCCAAATGATAAATAGGAAAGTCTTTCCCCTCATTGAGTGACTGCTTTCAGTTCTACTTGGTGTAGCAGCACCTCCCTTGAGTCACAGCTGTGTCCTTCATGTGCAGGTAGGTGAGAAGTCTTCACTCAGTGGCCACATACTGCCTGCGGTCAGGTCTTGTGCCTCATGGGAAGGCAGACCTCATTTCTGCCCTAGGGGAGCCCCTGGCCTAGGGCCCTGGGAGCTGGTACAGAGGGCTCATCTGGTGACCTGGCGGAAGCTGAGAGGGCTGCAGTTCCTCCAGAGACTCTCTTCACACAAAACCATCCGTGGAGAGCTGGCTCGAAGCATTGTGTCCCGTTATTACTAAGGGGCATGGGCTGGCCTGGTCTGAGATTTGGAAATGAGCAGTTTGGGGACTGTGGGCTTTGGGGAGCAACTGGTCCTGGCAGTAATGAAGGGTGGCCCAGAGTCCAGAAAGGCTGTTGGCTGGGGTGTCCTAGATCATGGCAGGATGGTGGCAGCTGAACCAGGGTGGTGGTATTGGGGGTTAACCCTTCCATAGTACCAGCTGTGTTCTGGGACATGTATCAGTTCTTTTAATTTCATACCAACCCCATGAAACTTTTGCTATCTCTCTTTCATTGTGATGATGTACAGAGGGGCACATGAACTCATCCAAGGCCGCACAACTAGTCAGAACCCATTGTGGTGAGCACGTGAGGCGCACACACACACACACACACACACACACACACACACCCATCATCACCACCACCACCCATACAAAAACAAAAAAAAATATTGTCATCACAGGTTATTGGCTGTGATCCATTCTGATCCTGTTCCCAGTGTCTCTTTTGTGGGACGTTCTAAAGCTTTGCCCTGATGTTGATACGAGTCTAGTCCACTCAGAAGATATAAACTGTGGACTTCAGGAGTGAGCAAATTCAGGACTAGGGAGATGACTTAGCAGTTAAGGTGCTTGCCTGCAAAGTCAATTCCCCAGGTTCAATTCCCCAGGTCCCTTGTAAGCTAGATGCACAAGGTGGCACATGCGTCAGGAGTTTGTTGGCTGTGGCTGGAGGCCCTGGCATGCTCATTCTCTTTCTCTCTCTCTCAATAAATAAATTAAAATTAAAATTAAAAATTGCCAGGTGTGGTGGCATATGCCTTTAATCCCAGCACTCGGGAGGCAGAGGTAGGAAGATTGTCTTGAGTTCGAGGCCAGCCTGAGACTCCTTAGTGAATTCCAGGTCAGCTTGGGCTAGAGTGAGACCCTACCTCAAAAAAACAAAAAAACAAAACAAACAAACAAAAAAAGAGTGAGCAAGTTCAGCCATGGGGCAGAAGGGCTGCCAGGCTTCTTGGCAGCAATGTGTCTCCAGGTATGCCCACATCCTCCTTTCCTCTCTTGAAGGCCCTTGGCCCGGGGACCCCTGAGTCTCCATCAGTGACAGGGTCTGGCAGGGTGTGAGATGCCCGTGTACACCAACCAGGAAGCTTTTTTTTTTTTTTTTTTTTCTGGAGTGGACAAAGTGGGACATGCTCC
Source organism: Dipus sagitta (assembly GCA_036346955.1). Taxonomy (NCBI): domain Eukaryota; kingdom Metazoa; phylum Chordata; class Mammalia; order Rodentia; family Dipodidae; genus Dipus; species Dipus sagitta. The sequence goes on along the minus strand of CM070770.1, from coordinate 159,524,861 downwards.
CAGCTGGGGACCACAGTGGCTTGAGGACCAGCAGAGCAGGTCAGAAGCTGTTCTGCAGGAGGCCTTTCCCATCCCTCTGCCCTCTCCTTCCTTGCTGCAGGCAGAAGGTGGTGGAGGGCAGCCTGACTCACCCTTTCGCCCTGACGCTGTCCGGGGACACACTCTACTGGACCGACTGGCAGACCCGTTCCATCCACGCCTGCAACAAGAGGACGGGGGAGAAGCGGGAGGAGATCCTCGGTGCCCTCTACTCACCCATGGACATCCAGGTGCTCAGCCAAGAGCGGCAGCCTCCCCGTGAGTGTGGGCAGGCAGGCGGGCAGCAGGCACAGGTGGGGCCGGGCCTGTGGTAGCAGGGCAGAGCCAGGGAGGTGACGTTGGGTGGAGCAGGGCAGACGGCAAGTGCTCGTGGGACAGGGGGTCAGTAGAGAGACTGCCACGTGAATCTGTACCCAAGGCTAGGTCTTTCCCGTGTAGGAGCTCCCAGGCATAGAGGCCACCTCTCCAGAAAGGTTTGTCCTGCTCTGGAAGGAGGCTGGGCAGGCCATGGTGGTACGCAGGGCCTTTCTGCAGAATATAGGGCTGCCATCTAGGGGCCGGTGACCTCCCCTCCCTTAAAAGAATCTGAAGGGAGCCAGGTATGGCCGCACACACCTTTAACGCCAGTAGGAGGAATAGGATGGCCGTGAGTTCAAGGCTACCCTGAGATGACCTAGAGAGAGACCCTACTTCAAGAAACAACAAGAACAAAAAGACCCTGAAGGGTACTAGAGTGAAACATCTGCTAGGAGTCCTTGGTTCTCAGCCTGGGGTCCTAAGCTTCTAAAGGGCACTGCTGCCAGGAAAGGTGCCTGCTATGTTTCTATGGCAGAAGTACCAGATGGTGTGGCAGGTCTTGAGATCCTGCCACCGATTCCTTACTGGGGACCAGTGTCCTTCAGGGACTCTGAGGAAGAGGAGTGTTTTGTTTATTCGTTGTTGTTAGAGATGCTCAGGGTGGAGAAAAAGCTTGCTTCAGGGGCAGGGCAGTTTTAAGAAAAAATATATAGTTTTTTAAATAGCCACATCTGATAGCATGTACTTTTTTTGTTTATTTATTTATTTGAGAGCAATAGACAGAGAGAGAGAGAGAGGCAGATAGAGAATGGGCGCGCCAGGGCCTCTAGCCATTGCAAACGAACTCCAGATGCATGCTCCACCTTGTGCATCTGGCTTATGTGGGTCATGGGGAATCGAGCCTCGAACCGAGGTCCTTAGGCTTTACAGGCAAGTGCTTAGCTGCTAAGCCATCTCTCCAGCCCGAAGAAAATGGTTTTGAAGAAAATTTAGGCCAACTGACAAGGCTGAAAGTCCTTTGTGGTGGGTAGTCAGTAGTAGTGAGGTGGCATGGCATTGGGCAGTTCCCCGAGGGACATTCTGGGGGACAGATGCGAGCTCATTTGGAAATGAATGTCAGGGTAGGGGTGAGGGTCACACACCCTAAACTGGAACTTTCACTCTGTCTGATTTTCTTTGTTTTTCACAGTCCACACGCCATGCGAGGAGGACAATGGTGGCTGCTCCCACCTGTGCCTGCTGTCCCCGAGGGAGCCGTTTTACGCATGTGCCTGCCCCACGGGTGTGCAGCTCCAGGACAACGGCAAGACGTGTAAGGCAGGTGAGACGCAGTGCGGTCTAGGGCAGGAGGGGGTCTGGCCTGGTCGCAAGCCTCGGTGTCTTCAAAGGAGGCACGGCAGCCCGGCCACAATGGTTTGCTCCCTTCAGCGAAGGCCCCAAGCGTCTTGGACTCTGCACCCAGTTGACTCTGGCAGTGGGCCAGAGTTCATGGTTAGCTCCAACCTCTGTGCTTCACTGGCAGACCATCTCAGACATCTTATCAAAAATCTTATCCAAATCAGACATCTTATCAAAATCTTATCTTATCCAAAGCTCTTTTGGAGCCTTGGGTTTCCCATCTATGAACTGACGTCGCAGTATCACCAAAGTGCTAAACGTGCAGGTGGCGTGTGGTGCTCACAACCTAAAAGCTCTGTGTTTACGGTTTAAAAAGAAGCAGGTTGGCAAGTTCATAGACGCTGTGAGGCAGGAAGCAAGCCTGCAGTGCTGTGCCCCGTGCCCGTGGGAAGCTTTTTCCCTGGGGAGATGCCGACACACGTCCATTCACCGCACATAGGACGCAGACAGCAGATCCGAGTACAGTTCCACATGAGCCAGTTTTGGTGAACCAGTGAGTTTAATGGGATACTTAGAGGAATGTGGAGCTCCCGAAGGAGCTAGCTGCACCACTGAGAAGTCTCATATCAGCACGGATGACGGCCTCCCCCTGGCTGCTCCAAGGAGCTCACTGTGTCGGGGTTACCTGTATGGATGATCTTCCCTCGGTCTCGGGGTGAGGGCTTGCTTACAAAGCATGAGGACCCCAAAGCAGTCGTACCACTGAGAAGTCTCGTGCCGGCACGGATGACGACCTCCCCTTGGCTGCTTAGGTGGAGCTCGCTGTCCCCTGATCTTTTACCCTCTACCGATCTCCTGAGGCCACAAGGGCATGAGCATCATTTCATGTGGCTGGCACAGGGGGTGCCTCTCAGGTTGAGGGGAAAGGGCCTGACAACCTTCCCCACACCATACCCTTCCTTCTATGGGGGAACGTCAACAGGTTCAATCTTGAGAGTCTCTTGTGAATGGGCCCAGCTTTTTTTTTTTTTAAAGGTGGTATCTTGCTGTAGCCCAGGCTGACCTGGAATTCACTCTGTAGTCTCAGGCTGGCCTTGAACTCAAGGCGATTCTCCTACCTCTGCCTTGTGAGGGCTGGGATTAAAGGTGTGCGCCACCACACCCTGCCCAGCTGCTTTTGATAAAGCCGGGGATCATTGTTTACTGCTGTCAGCATGGAGGCATTTGTCATAGGACACCCTAGATTTCCTCTCTTGTACCATCCCCTCTGTTGGAGAGCACGCATGGTGAGGCTGCTGGTGTGGTTTTTGGCTTCTGTTTTCCCCCATCTTGTACATGTTTCCCTGTTTTGAATCTCATTCCCACAGTCTTCCCACCACACAAATGCTCCTGTGGGAACGTAGGCCACGAGAGCGTTTTCTCCTGGACGCACAGAGTTGGTTCTCCCTCTGCCTGCGGCTGATTTTTTTGCTTCCCGTATCATGGCCTCACCGCTCGGCATTTGCTTCTCCGGGACGCCTGGTCATATCCTGCAGTGAGGTGGTTCCACCTTGGGGGACCCAACAGTATTTCTCACTGTGGGGCTCTTCTGATAATGAGAGGTTAGGAGAGGACTGGTCTGGCTTCAGGGTGAGTATAGGGCATGTCTCATGAGGCGTCGGAACAGCTGCCATCCCTGGGACCACTCCTCCCTGTTTTCTGCTGGAGACGTGGCCTGCTTTCTGCACCCTCGTCTTAGCTGGGGAAAGGCAGCTGTAGCAGTTACCTTCTCCTTGCTGGGACGAAACACCTGACCAGAAGCAGCTTGTGGAAGGACAGGGTTTATTTCAGTGTCAAGGGAAAGCGTCATCGTGGTGGGCAAACATGGCAGAGCAGACAGCTGGGCATCACGTCTTCACACGAAGTAGGGAGGAAGCAGCAAGAGTGAGCTTGCAAGAACCAGCTGGCTGGCGGGCTGGGAGCTCGACTATAAAATCCTGGAGTTCGCTCTCAGAGACACACCTCCTGCAACAAGGTTCCATCTCCCAAAGCTCCACCAGCTGGGAGATTAAGTGTGAGGCTTAATCACAAACACATGAGGCTGGGGGGGGGTGTCATTTTGCCTTCAAACCACCGCAGCAGGGGAGGCACGGCTTCCTAGGTGGGCTGACTTTCAACTTGGCTCTTTGCAAGTGGTCTTGTCTCTCTAGGTGGGTTGGAGAAATTCTTCATTCAGTGCCAGCTGCTCCCCAGGCATGAGGGGTGCTGTCTGTAAGGCTGGGTTCCTGGTTCTTATGCTCCAGAAGGCCATGCATTTTCTGTGTCATGTGCAGTGGCTGGGGCTGTGTGGGCGGCCGTGGTCAGGTGGGATCTCTTACCTGCCCCTCGTAGGAGTTTTGCTTCAGGGATAGCCTTCCAGGCCCAGAATCACTCCTCTTGTTTCCAAAATGGGATGCCTTGAGCAAAGGGAGACATGGCCAGGAGCTTCTGTAGGGACAGCTGGGGAAGCTCCCCCCACAATAGTACTTACTTTCCCAAGTAGGAAGATGGAGTGGGCCACCAGTTGAGAACTAGGGACATAGGTGGCCCAGGCTTCCTAGTTCTCTTAAAGACCCCAGATGCTCTGAGCTGGGGGCTCACATGAGAAACTACGGGGACTGTGCCACTCTCATTCAGGTATTTATATACTACTCATTCATTCATTCAGCTTTGCTCACTCAGCAGGCATTTATGAAGGACCTGCTATGTGCTACACATTCTCAGGCACTGGAGACCTTGCAGAAAGCAGTGCAGGCCAGTTGCTGGCTTTTGGGGCTCACACTGTAGGGCTGGGGCAGAGGAGGGGAGCACAACAGTGCACATCAGTCCTCGGGACATGTGGAAAACCTTCGCTGTCCCCGGCTGTGGGGAGGCATTCTGGAATCAGCTGGGCCTATGTGAGAAGTTCCCAATGAGTCCCCATCAGTGATCCAGCCACACTGGGGGCTTGGGCTGAGAGCTTGAAGGTGGTTTAGGGGAGCAGCTTCCTTCCACAGAGGGGCACCGACAGCAAGTCACCAGCTTAGAGTCACCTACCGCAGATAGCAGAGTAAGGTCTAGAAGGTAAAAATCTCCTGATAAATAGACAACCTGGAGGCTGGCGCCTTGTGCCCTGGCCTGGTAGAGCGAGTCCCTGGTGTCCCACCTAGGCTGTTCAGCGCCCCTTGCCTGTTCCTCAAGGGGACCGAAAGCTCAGCTTGACAGACTCCATCAGACAGGGACACTCGGCTTGTTGACCTCCTTCTCCAACCCCCATTTTTTTAGTTGAGAGAGAGAGAATTGGCGTACCAGGGCCTTAGCCACTGCTAACGAATTCCAGACATGTGCCCCACCTTGTGCATCTGGCTTGCATGGGTTCTAGGGAGTTGAACCTGGGTCCTTAGGCTTTGCAGGCAAGTACCTTAACTGCTAAGCCATCTCTCCAGCTCTTTTTCCCCATTAAAAAAAATATATATATATATATATATATTTATTTATTTATTTATTTGAGAGAGAGACAGATAGAGAGAATGGGTTCACCAGGGCCTCTAACCACTGTAAGTGAACTCCAGATATATGTACCACCTTTTGCATCTGGCTTTATATGGGTACTGGGGAATGGAGCCCGGGTCCTTTGGCTTTGCAGGCAAGTGCCTTAACCACTAAACTATCTTTCCAGCCCCTGCTGACCTCTTAAGAAGTCTGACCTTTTCATTTTTTACTTTCCTGCCATCTTTCTGTTCATTATCGATGAGGGGAATTGGATTCATGGTGGAGCTGGACCCTGAAGCTCTACAGTGTCAGTCGAGACTTTTTCAGGAAGAAGTGGCCTCATTGATTGGTGATGCCTTCCTGAGCCTTGTGTTAAATAGGTTGGTGATGTCTGCTTTGGGAGAGAGAAGGGCCATGCTGGATGCTGCTATTTTTGTTTGTTTGTTTGTTTGTTTTTAACCCCCCCGTCCCTGTTGCTTGTGGGACCTGAGCTAGGTTGTGTGTGAACACTTGCAGAAGGATTGGTGAGGTGGACAGGGCCTGTCCAAAGTTGGATCATATAGTGGTGCCTAACAGACACCTGCCCCAAGAGGAGAACTCAGATAGCTAGCTTTTTGATTGGTCTTTGTGAGACATAGGCAGAACAGGATACCAGCCCAGTTGGGATCCCAGAGGTAAAACCCTGTGTGGTAGTTTGAATAGATGGCCCCCAATTTATTCAGTGTTTTATTAGTTTGTAGTCAGGATCTGCAGTCACCTGGCTGGAGGAGGTGTCACTGGGCAGATCTTTGGGTCCAGCCCTAAGGTATCGTGGTGGATTTGAAATTCCAATGTAAAGATTATGCAAAGTGCCTAGTTCTGCCTGGAGTTCCTGAAGTGTGCTGCGTGGCTTTTGGCTTTTGGGCTTGTGGCTCTCTCTCTGCTTGGACCTGTGAAGGCAGGCCAGCTTCTTCTGCCATTATGGAACTTCCCCTAGATCTGTAAACTTCAATAAACATGCCTTCCTCCATAACTGTGCCTGGTCTGGAAGTTCATCTCAGCAAACCTGAAGCTGTCTGCTACACTCTGTGAGGCCTCAAAGAAGTCTGGGGTTCTCTGAAGAGCGTGCCCAGACCACCCTAGGGTGAAGAAGGCCACTGGGTCACCTGGGGTAGATAGTGTCTAGGGCCTTGCTGGTCCCCATCCCTCACTGGTGAGGTGGGAATCATAGTCCACTCCTGCCCGGTGGGAACTGGATGTCTGTAGCTGAGCTCTTTGTAGACATCATGTTCTTTCTCTAGATGTTAACTCCTTGTCTCTAAGTTCAGCCCAGAATAGCCATGGGGAGTTCTGGGAGCTTGCTGTCCTTTGAGAAAGGTGATGGGGAGCGAGGGGCAGGTCCGTGTGATGAGCAGTGTGAGGAAGTGGCCTGTGGTTGCAGGGCCCTGTCAGGTAGCCAGGCGGGAGGGCTTCCTGGAGGAGGTGGTATGTCCCTCCCACCACAGGCACTTGTGGGGTCACAACAGTGGGTTAATATTAAGTCAGCTCTGTCCTCCTTTTGGGTCGATGGCACTGTTTCCAGCCTCCCTCAGCACAAGGATAGCCAGGTTCCCTGGCCACTCAGCCATTTAGGGGCCATGCTTCCTGCCTTCCTAAGAACTCTCCTCCACGTGTGAGCTGCACTTATTTTTAAAATTATTATTATTTTTTTAATTTTTGAGAGAGAGAGAGAGGTAGAGAGAGGAGAGAGAGAATGGGTGCGCCAGGACCTTCAGCCTGCCGCGAATGATCTCCAGATGCGTGCACCCCCTTGTGCACGTGTGCGACATTGCATGCTTGTGTCACTGTGCATCTGGCTATGTGGGACCTGGAGATTCGAACATGAGTTCTTAGGCTTCGCAGGCAAGCACATTAACCTCTGAGCTGTCTCTCCAACCCGAGCTGCACTTCTTGGAAATGTGGTTGGAGAATGCCAAGTCACAGGAGAAAAGCATTTTTATTCAGACCCCTGCTTGTGTGGGAGCATGCTGGGCTGAGGGTGTCCCCTGGGGACTTTTGTAATTTTCGGTGTTGGCCGTAGATGCCCTGGCTGGGGTGTGATGTTCAAAGGAAGGAGATGCTCCCAGAGGAGACCAAAGGGATGCATCCGAGAATCTTGCTGTGTGTGAAAACAGGGCTGTAGGTTTGCTGTTGTCCGAGTGGTTCCCAAGCCTGGCCTCCCTGTGGGCTTCCACTCACTGTCTGTCTGATGCTGACTGAGGCTTCTCTGTCTCCCTGCCCTGGACAGTTCCCTAAGCTGCCAGCGTGGAAAGAGAATTAAAAAGAAAATAAAAAAGAAATCAGGGCTAGAGAGGTGGCTTAGGGGTTAAGACACTTGCCTGTAAAGCCTAAGGACCCAGTTTCAATTCCCCAGTACCCATGTAACCCAGATGCACATGGTGGTGCATACCTAGAGTTTGTTTGCCATAGCTAGAGGCCCTGGCATGCCCTTTTTCTCTCTATCTCTTTTTTTTTTTTTAAAATTTTGTTATTTTTTTATTTATTTGAGAGTGACAGAGGCAGATAGAGAGAGGGAGAATGGGTGCGGTGCGCCGGGGCCTCCAGCCACTGCAAACGAACTCCAGATGCGTGCACCCCCTTGTGCATCTGGCTAACGTGGGTCCTAGGGAATCTAGCCTTGAACCAGGGTCCTTAGGCTTCACAGGCAAGCGCTTAACCACTAAGCCATCTCTCCAGCCCTCTCTATCTCTTTATCTCCCTCTCTATTTTTGCCTGTCTCTCAAAGAAATAAAATATTTTAAAAAGTCCTAAATTCAGAAGTTTTTGGTTTTTTTTTTTGGCTTTTGGAGGTAGGTTTTCACTTTAGTTCAGGCTGACCTGGAGTTCACTATGTAGTCTCAGGGTAGCCTTGAACTCATGGTGATCCTCCTACCTCTGTCCATTCCCCCCCCCCCCAAGTGCTGGGATTAAAGGCGTGCACCACCACGTCCGGCTGGCTCTAAATTCTGAACTTTCTACCATGATGCCTTTCTATGAATTCAAGGTGCTTCTGCAGCATCTTTTCACATGTCCTCATCCCGAGGGGACCGAGCATGAGTGACAGGGTTATGTCCTTGAGGACAGACATAGCCTCATGGCTCTAAGCCTGGGAGGCAGGCCCGGCTTGGGCAGGGACCTCAGACTGCACAGGAAAACCAGGTCATATCCTGTCTGTCTTCCTTTCTCTGGTGTCCCCCTAGGCTGGTAATGTCCCTTGATGTAGGGAGCTTTGCATCCTGGGGTGTGTGGTTCTGTGTGGAATGTGGGTTCTGCCTGCTGCACGAGGCAGAAGACAGTGGTAACTGGCTATGGGAGGGTAAAGCGAGGAGACTGTGAAACCCCAGGTCTGCACAGCTGGCCTTGTGGCTTTGAGGTGCTGGTGGCCAGAGGCCTTGTGCAGCTGTCTCGCCAATGGGAGGTCAGAGTCAGCTGGAGAAGAAGAGGTGCCTGTGGGCTGGCCACCAGCATCTGGGGAGTCCTCCAAGGTGTCTTGTTGGAGGAAGCTTAAGATGGGCAGAGGAGGCCAGGGGGCACCTGGCAGTCTCCTCCTCTTGGTAGTGGAATTCGTGAGTTGTTGTGTCCCAGGAAATGACAAACTGATGCCGTGTGAGGAGGGCCCTAGAGGACAGGCCTGTGGGGAAGTGGAAGTGCGTAATGGAGGAAGAGGCTGTGCTGGGGGCGGGCTGGTGCTGGGGGCTTTGCAGATTTTCCAAAGACAGCACTGGAAGTGACGGACGTTTAGCCCATGGGGACTGAGAATAGATGACCTGACCTGCTCTAAATCGGGAGCCTGTCAAAGATTCTTGCAGGTGGTGAGGAAACTCATTGTCTAACAAACCCAGAATTCTGAGCACCTAAAGCTTCAGCTATGTGACATGTATATGTGACACGTTTGTTACGTGGTTTTAATGAAATCCATGTCCTGGCTGTGTGCTGTTTGTGAAGGATTCCATCTCTCTGTGCTTTGGTTTTCTAACATGTGGAAAGGGGAACACTGACAGCGTTTCATTTCTCATGGAGGTGGTTGGAGGAATGCTTAGTTATTCTGCAAATGTGAGTGAGCTGTGCTTGTATTTGAACTTGGAGCCAGGCAGGCTGTCTGATGCTGAGAGAGTATTTCGTTCTAGAACATTTGTAATCAGAAATAGCCATCAGGGTTGTGTGGTGCCAAGTTGGGGTGGCAGGGCTGGAGAGACCTCCTCATATAAGTGGGCAAGCAGGCTGGCGACCTGGTGGAGGAGTGGGGCATTTGTCCTGAGAGCTCAGGGTATGTAAAGCTCCTTACCCGTGGGTTCAAGGTCAGCATTCTACCTGCTGGGCTAGGGGGCAAGGATCTGGCGATGCCACTTGGATTCCAGTGACATATCCGGGTTCCTGGCCCACTGCAGACCTGCTCGTGGAGAAAGGGACACGGTGGGTTTTCAAAGGCAGTGGGTATTCAGCAGGTGAAGGCCACTGGCATGACTGGGTCTGTCCTGGCATGGATCCGGAGCCCCAGCTGTGACGGACAGATTCCCGGGCTCCACTCTGGGCTCTGACCTTTTACTTCATGGAGTAGGAGACGAAGACTTCTTCGTGACATTACTAATCCTTGTTTCTCCTGAGTTTGAGCGGATGAAGGCCAGCCCAGCATTGAGTGTCCTCAAGAAAGGGTCTGAGACAGAGGCCATTTCAGGAGCCCAGAGAATGGAGAAGGGCACTCCCGGGGACACTGAGGAAGCACAGGGGGCTGGTGCCAGCAGAGTCACACTGCTCATGCCCCCTGAGCTTGCAGCAGTCCCTCTTGTGAGGCAGGGAGAACAGAATGACCCCTCAGAGTGTTTGGGGACCAGAGCTGCTTTTTTTCTGAGACAAGGTTGTGCAGTGTAGCCCAGGCTGGCTTCAAACTTGCAACCCTCCTGCCTCTGCTTCCTGAGTATGGGGATTGTAGGTGTGCACCACCCTGCCCAGCCTGAAAATGCCTTCTTACATTGCTTGAGTTGGCACAGACTGCATGTTAGATGTGACTCTTCTCAGTGGGACCCCCTCCCCATGTCCCTGTCCTTTGGGCTCAGGAGCATCTTATGTTCCGAGGCTCTGTGCATGGGGGTGACCTTTGGCTTTGGAATCTCGGTGTTTCCTGTTCCGCAGCCTCGGTGAAACTAGCTGTGAAACTTCACAGCAAGTCGTCTGCTCCTGCCCAGCTCTGCTTGGGTCCAGGGAGACCCAGGATGGTTGTGCTGTGGGGGTCTTTCAGCTCAGGGTGACTCGCGTCCCCAGCCAGGAGCCCTGCCTAGGCCTGGCTGTCAGGCGCTGAGCCGGCCTCCCTCCTGCCCCCGCTGCCATGGCCCCCGCGAGCAGCTGGCTTTGCTTTTCCCCATGTTTTTTCAATTATGTGGATTGGGCTAAAAACAGCAGTAGCAGGGGCCTTATTTGGGAGTTGCCGCCGTCATTCTCCAAAGTCTGCAGCTCTCTCTCCCCGCCCGTGCCTCAGCATCCTGATCTTCGTGGACCGGGCCTTTTTGTTTAAACTGTTGTCACCCACCCATACCTCGAGACAGTGGCCTAGGGACATGTGCCCTGCTGCTCAGGGCCACGAACGACCAGGCCAGTGCATTCATTTGCGTCCCCCCAGGCCCGAGCTGTGTCAAGGGCGATCAGAGAGAGCTGGTTGTAAGGCCTGCTGCCGGTCGGCCCCCTGTGGATGAGGCCCTGGCTAGGCAGCAGGGCGGGTATGGGCTTGGGGATTTACGGTCCCCCCCCACATACCCAACTGCACCTCGCCAAGACATAGTTTTAACAGATGTTCATCTGTCAGAGACAGGAAACAAAAAGAAGTGTGGCCCGAGCAGGAGCTACAGGAGGAACAGAGGACCCCACTGTTGGGCCCGCCGGGCAGGCGAACAACTGGAGCTTCTGTTGCCAAGCCCCTCACATCTGTCCTCTGTCTAGCCCATCCATCCTCTGTCTAGCCCATCCACCCACCCAGCCTAGCAAGCAGCCTGCAGCCCAGGACCAGAAATACAGGCGTGTTTGTTCCCAGAGTCTGGCTGGCTCGTCACTTATCAGGGAAGTAGGTCAAAGGGAAAAGAAAGGAGGCCCTGGGGGTGGGGGGGGGGGAGTCTGTTCTGCAGCCCTGATTGACATTGACTTTGCAAACAGAAGGCAGCTGCTGTTCTCAGCCATGGACCGTGAATTTTTAATAGCAAGAAAATCGGATCACACAGTCCAGGAAATGGGTGTGTGTGTCAGGGTCGGGGGTGGGGGTGGGGGGGACAAGCCTGCATGCCAACGAGCTTCTGTTTAGCCCAGGCGTAACCTGCAGACAAAAGCATCGTGTCTTAAGTGCACACTCCGATCAACTTGGACAGTTGTGCACATCTGTGGAACCACTGCCCCAGACCGGCGAAAGACCGTTTCCACCACATGGAGAAGCTCCCTGGACCCTCCCAACCCCCGCCCCTACCCCAGCGCCGTAAGAAGAAGCGCCTCGCTGCTGACTTCTGCCACTGGGATTCGTTTCCCCTGTTCTCGAACGCCACAGAAACGGAACCATACTGCACACGCTGTTTTGTGTCTTGGCCTGGACAGGAACCTATAGGGCAGAGGAGGGGACACACATCATGTTCCTAGAAAGGACAATTTATTCTGGGGCCAGGCGCACCCAGTTACCAGCTGGCCTTTGTACCTTCTTGCTGCCCACAGGACCGACGTCAGGGCCCAGGACAAAGTCCAGTTACGTTCACTGTCGTGGTGAGAGCTGGGCCGCTTTGGCCATTGGGAAAGCCAGCAGCAACTGTCTGGCCTGTGTCAAGTGAGGCCACTCTCATTCCCTTCGTCACCCTCAGGGACATGGATGTCAGAGCACCTGAGTTCTGGCCTCAGTTCTTAGGGCTGTAAAGTACAAGTTCTTTGTGCCGCATCCACTTGGGAATATCAAATGAGATCCCTCCTTTGAGCTTTGTGGTTTTTTTTTTTTTTTTTTTTTTTTTTTTTTTTTTTTGGTTTTTCGAGGTAGGGTCTCACTCTGGTCCAGGCTGACCTGGAATTCACTATGTAGTCTCTTGGCGATCCTCCTACCTCTGCCTCCCAAGTGCTGGGATTAAAGGCGTGCGCCACCACTCCCGGCAAGCTTTGTATTTTATTTGTTATGTATTTTTTATGTTTAATATGATTTGTCAAGTCAGAGTCTTTATTTTTTCAATCTTTTATATATATGTGTGTGTATGTATATATTATGTATGTGTGTATATGAGAGAGAGAGAACGGGTGCACCAGAGCCTTTAGCCACTTGCAAACGAACTCCAGACACACGCACCACCTTGTGCATCTGGCTTCACATAGGCACCGGGGAATCAAACCCAGATCCTTCGGCTTTGCTGGCAAGTGCCTTCACCACCAAGCCATCTCTCTCCAGCCCCAAGGCAGAGTGTTTCTGTGTAGAGTAGGTTGACCTCTAACTTGTGGTGGTCTTTCCCCTGCTTCCACCTCCCAAGTACCAGGATTACAGGTGTGCCCCGTCATCCACGGCTAAGTTTACACCGAAAAGTGCTGTGCCCTTGAGTGTTTGAGCCATGTGAGCTGCTGGCAGACGATGGCGTTTCACATGGTTCATCCTGGTAGACTGGATGGCCTCTGGCCAGCCACCGAGGCTCTGAACAGTGGCAGTGAAGGAGTGTCCTGGGCATAAGAGCTGCTGCGTTGGGCACAGCTCTGAGCCCTGCCCTTATTTGCTCCTCACTGGGACTGTGGGGGACCTGCATACAGTGGTGAGAACATCTCACATGTGCAGCTGGGATTTGGGTTTGGGCGCCCCAGCTTAGGGGCTGCCCACTCTGCCTGGGGCACCTTCCTGCAGAGTTCCCCAGTGCAGTGGGCACAGCCATGCATCAAGCCATAGCCGGCTTCAGGAGGCACAGGGCAGCATGTGATTGACTACTGATAGGTGCTTGGGCTCAGAGAGCCTGGCTTTCTGGAAGACAGTCTCATCCGTGAAATGGCGTGTATTAATGATTTTTCTCACTACTGTGACAAAAGCAACTTACGTAAAGGATTTCTGGTGACTTCCCTTTCGAGGTGGTGGGAAGGTGTGGCGACAGGAGAGTCAAGCCGCTGGCCACGTCTCCACAGCCGTAGGATCACCCCAGCCTTTCTGGACGCTGTGTCCTTTTGAGTCCTAACCGTCGGAAACAGGTCAAGTAGTTGTTCAAGAGCATTCGGTGAGGAAATGGGGCTGTCTGATTTGAAGTGTGCATGCTGACTGCTGGACAATCCTGCCTGTGAGTGAGTATGCAGCTGCTCAGTAGCCTGAGCGTCATGGTGCGTGGCGTGGAGAACAGACGCAGGTAGTTGAGGACCCAGTGAGGGGCTGGCACCTGGAGTCAGAAGAAAGAACCAGCCTGCAGGAGGGTCCAGTCCTGGCCCTGACTTGCCCCTGTCTGGTCATCCTGTGCTCTTGGGCAATGAGTGACTTATTTAAGAATTGGAGCTAGGTGTGGTGTCTCACACCTATGATCTCAGCACTCAGAGTGAAGTTCAGAGCACTAGCTGGACTAGAATGAGACCCTGCCTCAAGAGAGAGAGGGACAAAAAAAAAAAAAAAAAAAACAAGAGTTGTACACACAGTCTAGAACTTAGGCCGGATGTCTGCTAGGCCATTCCTGGTGGGCCTTCCTGCACGTGCTTGCTGGGCTCTGCAGGGTCGGCCCTGAGGGTGGACAGCTGCTTGGGTCTCAGGTTGCAAGCAGAGCCCATGATGGGCTTGCCCACTTCCTCTGTGCCTTGTGACCCTGCGGTCACTTGGTGTGGTTTCCTGGGCCAAGGTGCTGGGCTGCGGTCTCCGCATTTGCCTAACCACTTACCCCAGGGAGGTGGTGGAGAAACTTAATCAATTGCTAAAATACAAAAAGAATCTGGCTGCCAGCCAGATGGGAAGCTGTGTGGCCAGGCTGTTTATGGTCTTCGAGACTGCAGAGGAGACGGAGGCCTGCACTGTCACACAGCTCAAGAAACTGGGCGGCGGGGAAGCTGGCTGTGGGCGCACCTGAGGAAGAAACCCTGAAGCTGGGAACAGAGCAAGACAGGCATCAGGGGTACAGAGAGGGGCTGGATCTCAGCTTTCCTTCAGGAAGAGAAGTCAGCAGTGCAGAGCCATGGGAAGCCGTGGCGGTCACAGATGCCTCTAAAGCCTCCTGGAGTATCCAGGAGGAGCCAGGCCTTTTGAGGGCAGCCTGTGACCTTGGAAGTGTGGTGGGCTCCATGTGGGAGGGTGGGGCTATTCACTCTGGCTGTGGAATGGGTGGGGATGAGGTCACATCTATGTTGGTGTCATGTGGCCATGCCTGGGGTGGCTTGGTTTGCTTGCGTGAAAGACCTCTTTTCCCATATTGGTCCCATCATGGCTAATTCCTATATGCGAGGCGGGCAGCAAGTCACGTCCTCTGGGGTTCAGGCAGAGATCAGTGTGGTCACTGGATCACAGTTCGGAGCTTCCAGGGCATTCTTTGGCCTCATCTTTCTCGCTGCCCTTTTTCTTCTCTTTCGTCAGCACTCACAGCAATCCTCCTACCTCTGCCTCCCAGTGCTGGGATTGACCGTGTTTTTATCTTCCGTTTATGTTTGATTTTGTTTGTTTCTTTGACAAAGGGTCCGGCTATGTAGTCCAGTCCTGGAATTTCTTAGGGGACCTGGTCTGGCCTCCTTACAATCCTCCTGCCTCAGCCTGCTGAGTATTGGGATTGTAAGCATGTACTGTTTCATCTGGCTGACTACGCTTTTTCTTCTGGTAATTTGTTCATGGTTCCTCTGTAGAGCCTCTCCTTTCCCTGTTGGTGTCATCCACTTTCTCCCACACAAATCACATGTTCTTTCCTTCCTTTGTTTTTTTAATTTTTCTTTTCTTTTCAGTGCTGGGGATTGGATCTAGTTCCTAAACATGCCAGGCAAGGGGCTTTTTTCCTGAGTAACACTGCCAGCTTCACACAGCCTTCTTTTTTAAAATTTTGTTTATTTATTTATTTGAGAGAAAGAGGCAGATAGAAAGAGAGAGAATGGGTTGCTAGGCCCTTCAGCTGCTGCAGATGAACTCTAGACACATGCGCTACCTTGTGCATCTGATTTATGTGGGTTCTGGGGAACCGAACCTGGGTCCCTTGGCTTTGTAGGCAAGCGCCTTAACTGTTAAGCCATCTCTCCAGCCCAGCCCCACCCAGCCAGCAAGGGTTGGCACTCCTAGTCATGGGCCACGGGACTTACCTCGGGTTTCTGTGCAGCCCGAGGGCTCAGGGCAGTGTATGCTTTCTCACACGGCTGAGAAAGAAATTAGGAGATTTATGCTTTGTGCCATGTGGGATTGCTAAGAAGCTCAGGTGTCAGTATCCGTATACCTGCCATGTTCATTTCCACATCGTCTGTGATAGGCCCCTTCCCTACTACAGTGCCAAAGTCTCAGATGGGCCATTATGGCCTGCGATGCTAAAAATACTCCCTGGCCCATTTTTGTCAACCTCATTGGACAACCCTAAAGCAGGATAGCAACTGACCCAGATCAGCCCCGTGGACCTTTGGGCATATTTCCTTCCTCCTCTGTGGGAGGTGGGGGCGTCTTGTCTGTGTCTGCTTCTGCACACAGTGTGCTATTTGCTTATAGCTTCCTGGAGGACAGGCTGAGCTCACAGCTGTCCTGGGTCCTGCACACAGTGGGTCCTCAGCAGAGAGCATGACCGGGGGCACAGCTTACACCCTGTGGTGAGCGCACGGGCCTCTGAGCTCTGATCACGCTCCGCCTCTTCTGTTCCCCGCTGCTGCAAAGCAGCCTGGCTGTTGCTGGCCAGTGCATCCTTGTCCAGCTACGTTTTCTGCCTGGAGTTCCCTCCCTGCACCTGCCTGGTCCTCACCTTGGTCTCTGCCCCGAAGCTGCTGACCCCAGCACCTGTTTGTGACCTAGTTTGGAAGCCCAGGGCTTTGCAGAGGTAATCAGATGAAGTTGAGGCACCCTGGAGCAGCGTGGGCCCTGTGTCCACAGGGCTGATGTTCTGGTATGAGGAGGGATGCAGAGACACGTGGGTGAGTCGCCTGTGTGAAGCTAGAGTCAGAGATCTGAGTGGTGTGGCCACAAGCCAAAGAACGCTGAGTATTTCCGGCAACACCAGGAGCTGGAAGAGGCAGGAAGGACCCTCCCAAGGGCCTTTGGAACTGGCCCTGCTATACCTTGACTCTTCATTTCTCTGCTCTAGACCTATTACATTTCTCTTGTTTAAGCTGGTGGTTTGAGGGCGTAAAGGATATGCCCTGTGCATGATCCTGGCTCTTGTAGGAACGCTGCCCTCCTGGGCTGTGCACGCATGCAGGGAAGAGGCAGGGAAACCAGGGGCCTTTTCTGCAGGCTGCAGGAAAAGCCCCGGATGCAAAGGTTTCACTTTCCCAGGCAACATTTTTTTAAAAAAATATTTATTTATTCATTTGCAAGCAGAGAGGGGTGGGTGGGGGAGAGGGGAGAGAAATGGCCTGCCAGGGCCTCCGGCCACTGCAAACAAACTCAGATGCGTGCGCCACTGTGCGTCTGGCTTTATGTGGGTACTGGGGAATTGAACCCTGGTCGTTAGACTATGCAGAGGCAAGCACCTTAACTACTAAGCCATCTCTCCAGCCCTCCCAGGCAACATTGTAAAGCTATAGGACAGGCTATTTGTTGAAACAACCTCAAAGAAATCATTTGGCCAAGCAGCGTACTATTCTGATGCTTAATTGAACCTACTTAACTCTGCCGGGCCCAGGCAGGAGATGGGCCTCTTCTGTTTGTAGCCAGCACTGTGTCATCTCTTGCCACTCCCACCCGGGCCTGTAGCCCCATGGCCAAGGCTCCTGCTTGGACTTTGCTACTAAAGACCCTTCTTAGAGGACTGCTGTGGGTAAATGCCTGGCTGGGGGTGCTGTCTCTGAAACTGCCCCCTGCTGGCCTTCCATCACCAGCGCCAGGACTACATGCCAGGCACAGCCCTCAGACCTTTGGGCTAGCAGGCTGGGCTGTGTCCCACTGTCTGTATTTTTTCTTGGAAAAACTAAAACAACAACAACAACAAAAACCCTCAAAAGCTATGCAGCCACCGGGGTGTCAGAGATAACCCCCCTATCTTTTTTTTTTTTTCCTTTGGTTTTTCCAGGTAGGGTCTCACTTTGGCCCAGGCTGACCTGGGATTCACTATGTAGTCTCAGGGTTGCCTCGAACTCATGGCGATCCTCCCTGCCTCCTGCTGAGTGCTGGGATTAAAGGCGTGCACCACCACGCCCGGCTTCCCCTCTTATCTTTTAATAGTTAATACCCACAGGTTTAGCTCAGCAGTGAATTCCTACTACAGTCATGAAGACTCCACTTAGTTGTCTACCAGTCATTCTGAGGGGGAATGAGCGGGGTACCTGTTGCTGGGTGTGCCTAAGGCTTTGAGTTGACTTGACTCCCGGAGGGCTAGGTCCTTGGGGACCCTCTGCTGGGATCTGCTGTGTGCAACAGGTTTTTGAGCCAGAGCGCAGTCCCCAAGCCCCCACACCTACCCTTCAGTGAACTACCCTGTCCCCCAGCTGTGCTCCATGGTGCCAGCTAAAATTTGAGTTTGTGTGTCCTTTGTTGGGATCACTCGCTTAAGGTCTCTGGCCTGTGACCCCAGGGACATGAGGGGACAACTCATAAATCTTCTTTGCCCATCTCTGATGCCCTGCAGCTGGTCTGAGGCTTTGCTAAAGTGCCCATAGATACCAGTGTCATGATCAGTCTGGCTAGATGGTGAGTGAGAAAACAGGTCTCCTGTGGGACCTGCTCCTCAGATGAGTCGAGGAACGTTATTGTCATCTCAGGTCCGGCCGGGAGCTTGACCTGTCTGTGAACCAGGTTCCTTATCTGTACCATAGGGCACGGTCATACCTGGTGTGAAGATTATGCTGTTTGGGGTGATTGTGGTAGGAGGATCGTAGGAACAGGGACAACAAGCCAGGCTCAGCTGTTTTGGGATTGAGAGTAGCTTTCGGTGGGACCCAGCACTTCTTGTGGAAGCACTGCCAGCTGGCTGTCAGCTTACACTGCTTGTCTGACCAAGAGGCCCCTGTCCCAGGCACAGGATCCCGCAGCAGCCTCTCTGGAGACTTCTGCAGGGGCCCCTTGGATCCTTGGACAGGGTTTCCTCCTGACCTTGCCCTGGGGGTCCACGAGCAGCTGCCCGTCCCTCATCCTGTTGGCTAAGCCTCATGATAGCCTGTTTATGGTGCCTCGGGTGTCAGAGCCAGATGGGACCCCAGCACCTTCGGGCCTGGATGATTCTTCACCATGATGGGGAAATAGGCTCAAAGAGAACCGAGGTCCCGCCTAAGGTCACACAGCAGAGCTGAGCCAGTCAGGCTTTGTCTCAA
Organism: Dipus sagitta; assembly: GCA_036346955.1. Taxonomy (NCBI): domain Eukaryota; kingdom Metazoa; phylum Chordata; class Mammalia; order Rodentia; family Dipodidae; genus Dipus; species Dipus sagitta. The sequence goes on along the minus strand of CM070770.1, from coordinate 159,506,303 downwards.
GTTCTGCCTAGGTGTCCTGGGACACAGAGCTGCCTCTCCACAGGCAGGTTTGGCCCCTGTTCAGGGAACAGTGTGAAAGTGCATGTATGTGCCAGGATTCCCCCACAAACCTGTGTGGTGGCACCCAGGGGTGCACTGGGGCAGTATAGGCACGTTCATTGAGGCCAGGGGTACAAGGCCAGCTTCATTTATTTATTTATTTTGAGATGAGAGTCTTGCTCAAGCCCAGGCTGACCTGGACTTCACTTTGTAGTCTCAGGCTGGCTTTGAACTCACAGTGATCCTCCTACCTCTGCCTCCCAAGTGCTGGGATTAAAGGCGTGCGCTCCCATGCCCATAACTGGCTTCTTAGAAAAGCAGGAGGTGGTGTGTGACCTAGACCTTGAAGGACAGGTCAGATGTCAGCAGAACATTTTGGGAATGGAGCCCAGAGGAGAACGTGTGGAACTTCAGTATTCCTCTCCTCAGTCAGCCTGAGTTTGAATCAGAGGTCTCAGTTACAATTGGGCCCTTGGGACTCTTTACAAGGTTGCTGTTGGCCTCAGTTTCCCTGGCCCTGGGTAGGAAATTGTTGCTGTCATGTTTTTGCCCTCTAGTGGAGGAATTGCATCATGAATTTGGGCTTGGAGCAGGTGCCAGGAGGACACTCTGGCTTCAACACTGCATGTCCCTGGGTAGCTTGTGGAAGAAGCCAGCATGGGTACAGGAGGCCACCTTTTGTTTGAGGGCTACAGCTTGGCCGGGCATGACAGATGCCAAGTGTGAGGAGGCTCCAGGCCACTGTCTGTCTTGAGCTGCTTTAAGGTCACGGTGGGGGGGGGGCAGGAGGCTGGAGGTGATCTCTAGTACAGACATTATTCATGGTTGTGTGGGTCCCTGAGACCAATAATGGCTGGAAGGGAAGATAGTGGCCTAGGAACCTATGCCAAAGCAGCCTCGGGAAGAAAAAGAAAGAAAGAAAAAAACCTAGCAAAATACATTCTTCTAAAAAGTGAGGAGTATAAGAAAACATCAACGGCAGCGGAGAGGTAAGAGAGATCCAGAGCATCTAGAGCCCACAGAGTGAGGCAGAAGCGGCTCCAGCAGCGGCAGCACCAGGTCTGCATGGCCGCAGGAAAAGCCAGGTGAGGAGATTTTCCACTCACACCAGCCTCCTCACAAACTCAAGAAATGTGAACGGAGGATGGCAGGGATCAACGGAGTGGCACGTGAGAAGAGGATTGCGAGGACCAGCGGGAGAACTTCAGCCACCATCCACAGCCTCCCCTCCCCCACTGCCAGTGCAAGCGCCAGCAAGCACCGGAGTCCTGGGGGAGGAGCTCACCTTCACAGCACCCGGCACAGGCGGTCAGAGCAGCGACCCACCGACCCAGCCAGCCTACCTGAGCCCACAGCGCAGCAAAGAGGGACCCAAGTGGGCATGCAGCATAGCTGAGACCAAAGCCATCCCAAGAGGTAACTGGGATTACACCAGGCCAGTACCCGCCAAAAAAGCCTGGTATATAGGCTTGAATTGGAAGTGCTGATTGCACCTTCCATGTCAGGGTAAATTATATGTTAAATCTGATGGATGGCCGATTTTCCATTCTTAAATAAGCTATATTTTGGGCTTGTTATTTGTTGCTTCCTGATTTATAGTGCCTTTGTCTCCTCTTCTGCCGTTCATTGGGGAAGAGTTTCACTCAGTTACAAGCTGACCTTGTAACCCTCTACAGATCAGAAATCTCAGCCTCCCAGTTGACAGGATTAAAGGTGTGGGGCAACATACATCCTTAGGGACTGTGACTTTGTTAGAGGATCTGTTTGTTGTAATACCTACTCTTGCTTACTCTGTGCTGTTTTTCATTGAATGTGTATATTGTTTATTAAATTTTAGAATTTTCCTGTATTTTGTTCCACTCAGCCTACTTGAATACTCTCATAGCAGGCAAACCCAACACCTAGGGTCGCTTTTGTGGTTTCTCTGAGAGTTTTAAGAGCCACACCTAGCACCTTAAGCTCCTACCCTGAAGATATATAACATCAGGTTGATTGATATACATCTAATAATACTGCAGATAATTAGAAAACCCAAGCATTAAATTAATCCAAGATACAAAAATCTCTACATTATAGTACAAGTAACACAAAAATTCAAGACAATATAAATACACCAAAAAGTATTAATCCATCAGAAATGACCTCCAGTGAGACTGATTTAGAGGAAATCCTTGAGAAAGATTTCAAAAGAATGATTATAAATATGCTCAAAGAAATCAAAGAGGGAATCAAAGAAGACACAAGAGACCAATTTAATGGAACAAGAAAGTCAATACAAGACATGAATAAGGAAATAGAAATAATAAAGAAAAACCAGTCAGAAATACTAGCAATGGAAAACAGTCAAATAAACACTGTAGAAAATCTCACCAGTAGAATGGATGAAGGAGAGGACAGAATATCTAAACTAGAAGACCAGGTGGCAGATCTAATACAGTCCAACAAAGAGAAAGACAAGCTAATAGGAAAGTATGAATGGGAATTTCAAGATATTCAGGACGCTATGAAAAGATCAAACATAAGAATTCAGGGCATAGTAGAGGAGAAGAATTTCACTCCAAAAGCATAGTAGGCTTTTTCAACAAAATCATAGAAGAAAACTTCCCCCAAATTGGGAAAGAGGTGCCAATGCAGATTACAGGAAGCCTTTAGAACACCAGACAAAACCTGGAAAGAACCTCTCCTCGCCATATTATAATTAAACTACCAACATACAAACCAAAGAAAATACTCTGAAAGCAGTTAGAAAAATCAAGTCACATACAAAGGCAAGCCCGTTCAGGATCACAGCAGATTACTCAACACAAACTTTAAAAGCCAGAAGGGCTTGGAGTGATGTATTCCAAGTTCTGAAAGATAACAGCTGTCAACCAAGGTTACTTTATCCTGCAAAACTATCCATTCATATAGACGGAGAAATAAGGACATTCCATGACAAAAGCAGGCTAAAGGAGTATTTGAAGACAAAACCAGCTCTACAGAAAATACTTGAAAGAATCCTCCATGCTGAAGAGAAAGAAAAGCACACATATAAGGAACCTGGAAAAAACAAACCATACTCAAATACTAGTTAATACAAGAGAGCAAAGGTAAAACTGGAAACAAGAAAAAACAGCAAAAATAAATACACATCTTTCAATAATAACTCTTAATATCAATGGTTTTAATGCCCCAACCAAAAGACATAGGTTTGCAGACTGGGTTACTAAGCAGGATCCTTCAGTTTGTTGTCTCCAAGAAACAAACTTATCTTTGTACAAAGGATGGACACTGTCTTAGGGTGAAAGGTTGGAAAACAGTGTTTCAAGCAAATGGGCCTAGGAAACAAGCAGAGGTCACTATCCTAATATCTGACAAGGTAGACTTCAGTCCAACATTAGTTAGGAAAGATAAGGAAGGTCACTTTATATTAATTAAAGGCACACTCCAACAGGAGCACATTGCAATCCTAAACACATATGCACCTAACATGGGGGCTCCCAACTTCATCAAACAAATGCTGTTAGAACTAAGGTCACAGATAACACCAAACACAGTTGTAGTGGGTGACTTCAACACCCCACTCTCATCAACTGGGAGATCATCCCAGGAAAAAATAAACAGAGAGGCATCTGGATTAAATGAGGTCATAGAAGAAATGGACCTAACAGATATATACAGGACATTTCATCCAAATGCTGCAGAATACACATTCTTTTTTTTTTTAATTTTTTCTTCATTTTTTTTTTATTTATTTGAGAGCGACAGACACAGAGAAAGAGGCAGATAGAGAGAGAGGGGATGGGCGCGCCAGGGCTTCCAGCCACTGCAAACGGAACTCCAGATGCGTGCGCCCCCTTGTGCATCTGGCTAATGTGGGTCCTGGGGAATCGAGCCTCAAACCGAGGTTCTTAGGCTTTACAGGCAAGCGCTTAACCACTAAGCCATCTCTCCAGCCCCTGAATACACATTCTTTTGAGCAGCACATGTAACATTCTCTAAAATAGACTATATATTAGGACACAGAGCAAATTGCAGCTCTCTGAGAGGGCGTCATGTCCTGACCCTGGCAGCATTGGGAGGCATCTCTGTCAAGGTCAGCATTTTGGGGTCGCTGAGTCTGCACAAGGCTCTCTGTGCATCTTCCAGGGGATTTTGATAATGCAGCAGGGAGGGCCTGGACAGAGTAAGGTGGCCACACTGCTGTATACCAGACTATTGTTTCGGAGGACAGGCTGCCCTTTTTAACCTCAACCTTGCTTCTCAGCATTGGCTCTATTGTATGTGTATGTATGCACGCATGTATGTGTGCACGCTTATGGAGGCCAGAGGATGATCTTGGGTGTTTTACCTCAGACACTGTCCACCTTTTGAAATTTTCTCATTGGTCTGGGACTTGCTAAGTAGGTTAGACTGGCTGGCCAGTAAACCCCAGGGATCCTCCCCTGTTCTCCAGTAGCCATTAACTGCCTGTAGATCCTCTGAAGGAATATAAGGTTGTTGGACCTTCCTCTCTAGTTAACCCATAACTGTAAATCCTTAGGGAGGGATGGGTTCTTGTGATTGCCCGGCTTTGTGTTATTGTTGTTGTTTTTCGAGGTAGGGTCTTGCTCCACCCCAGGCTGACCTAGAATTCACTATGTAGTCTCAGGGTAGGCTTGAACTCACAGCGATCCTCTTAACCTCAGCCTGCTGAGTGCTGGGATTAAAGGCGTGCACAACTCCATCCTGCCTTGCCTGACTTTTTTACATGGGTTCTGGGAACTGAACTTGGGTCCTCACACTTTACCAACTGAGCCACCTCCCCAAGGCATTTGCTCTTAAGGTGTGTTTTTTTTTAAATTAATTAATTTATTTATTTGCAAGCAGAAAGAGAGAGAGAGAGAGAGAGAGAAGAGAATGGGTGCGCCAAGGCCTCTAGCCACTATAAACGAACTCCAGATGCATGTGCCCCTTGTGCATCTGGCTTACATGGGTCCTGGGGAATCGAACATGGGTCCTTTGGCTTCACAGGCAAACGCCTTAACCACTAAGCCATCTCTCCAGCTCTTAAAGTGTGGTTTAAACTCAGTCCTTGGGGTTTGGAACATGTGGGAAGTCACACCAGGGGTTTAAAAGAGATTCTTGTAGCCCCTTGACTCCAAGCCAAAATGCAGAGGTCTGAGGCCCACCAAGAAGCTGGAGTGGATGGGGACAGGATTCTATAAGGGCCTGGGGGCCTGGTACTTGCTAACCATTGGGGAAGACATTTAGAATGACCCTAGCAGCTAGTGTCCCCAAGACCCTGCTCACCCAAGGCTCTCTGCCCAAGGCCTTAGGCCTCATCCAGAAAGGCCTGGATTTTTCCTCTTCTTCACTGCTCACAGGTTCTCAAGCCACAGTGGTGGTTAGGTTTGGTACATGTGCCTGGCGCCAAGAAGACTTTTAGGAATTGAGTCCATGCCTTGAGATCCTGCCTCAGATGGACAAGATGGCATTACTTGTTACTGGAATCACCCAAGCCTCCCTCTGTGGCCAGCGCCAGTTCAGGTCCATCCAGTTTATGTTCTAGGGTAGGAGTAGGCTCTCCTCTTGTTCATTACCCCAATGTTGCCCTGAACTCCATCTACCCACATTGTGACAGGCTCAGCCTTAAAGAAATTGAGCATCCAGGCTCTTTTCTACAGGGAACACCCTGGTGGCTAGGGCTGGGAGTTTTGTAGTGTGATTTGGAAATGTATTAGAAATGTGGTCCTTGTCTACCCTCCACAATTCCGTGACGGTAGCCATTCTCAAGACTACGCCAGATCCTCAGGGGAGCCCTCCCACCTGGCTGTACCCATTCTCTTTCAGCTCCCCCTCTCTGCGTGTAAATAAATAAAAATATTTAAATAAATACACACACACACTATGAATGAGAATGAGAGAATGGGCCTCTAGCCACTGCAAATGAACTCCAGATGCATGTGCTACCTTGTGCATCTGGCTTACGTGGGTACTGGGCAATTGAACCTGGGTCCTTAGGCTTCATAGGCAAGTACCTTAACCACTAAGCAATCTTTCCAGCCCTTTTTTATTTATTTGCAGAGAGAGAGAGAGAACATGGATGCATCAGGACCTCTTGCCACTACAAATGAACTGCAGACGCGTGCACCACCTTGTGCATCTGGCTTACATGTGTTCTGGGGACTCGAACCTGAGTCCTTAGGCTTCGTAGGCAAGCGCCTTACCCAGTAAGCCATCTCTCCAGCCCTTATTTATTTATTGGCAAGGAGAGAATGAGAGAGAAAGACAGAACATGGATGCATCAGGTTCTCTGGCCTTTGCAAATGAACTCCAGATACATGCATCACTTTGTGCATCTGACATGAGCCCTACATTTTTTTTATTAAAAAATTTTTTTTTTGATTTTTCTTCATTTATTTATTTATTTGAGAGTGACAGAGAGAGAAAGAGGCAGATAGAAAGAGAGAGACAGAGAGAATGGGCGCGCCAGGGCTTCCAGCCACTGCAAACGAACTCCAGACGCGTGCGCCTCCCTGTGCATCTGGCTAACGTGGGTCCTGGAGAATCCAGCCTCGAACCGGGGTCCTTAGGCTTCACAGGCAATCGCTTAACCACTAAGCCATCTCTCCAGCCCATGAGCCCTACATTTTATATTACATTTGTGCAATAGAAAGTGCCCAGCCAGGCAACCTCTGTCCCAGAGCTCCATGAATGTCAGGGCTGAATAAGGAGGTTTGCTGGTTTGATGGTCACTTACGGCTCTTCCTGGAAGCTGAATGGCAGAGCAAGACAGGAGCATCTCTTCCCTGTCCCTGGGTGCAACAGTAGGGCCTGAGGCTGGGGTGAGGAGAAGGACTTCATGTCGGAAATGGCATTTGGATAGAGCCAGGGAGGGTGAGTAGTCCCATGCTTCCAGCAGGACTTGTGGATGAGGCAGGCTTGAGGTCAGGAGAGGAGCTTGCAGGGGACAAGGCGGTAACTGGGGTTAGCTCTCACAGGTGGAAATCAAATGGCTTGGCTGTGTGGCTTTCAGCTGGTCACGTGACCTCTCTGTATTTCAGTTTTCTCTTCTACAAACACACAGAGTTCCTATGCGGACGGCCACCACAAGCTAAAACCCGGGGACCTGTCTGAGTACCGCCCTGGCTGTACTTATCACAAGCCCAGGCTCTTAAGCTTGCCACGACTGCTGGCCTCTGACCCCACTGTTCTGTCTCCTCAGGGGCTGAGGAGGTGCTGCTGCTAGCCCGGCGGACGGACCTACGGAGAATCTCCCTGGACACGCCAGACTTCACAGACATTGTGCTGCAGGTGGAGGGGATCCGGCATGCCATCGCCATTGACTACGACCCCCTGGAGGGCTACGTGTACTGGACAGACGACGAGGTCCGAGCCATCCGCAGAGCGTACCTGGACGGGTCGGGGGCGCAGACGTTGGTCAACACCGAGATCAATGACCCTGATGGCATTGCGGTGGACTGGGTGGCTCGCAACCTCTACTGGACTGACACAGGCACCAACCGCATCGAGGTGACGCGCCTCAATGGCACCTCTCGCAAGATCCTGGTGTCCGAGGACCTGGACGAGCCCCGGGCCATTGTGTTGCACCCTGTGATGGGGTAAGGCTGGTGCCGTGGGGTGCTTTGAGATGGATCCTGTCTAGCAGCTTGTTAACAGGGAGACAGTTGAGTCAGTGGATTCCGTGGGTCTGAGGACTGTCACTTCTCCAGCCCCAGCACTGAGGATGCTGACATCCTCATACTGCACTTTGAAGGGTTAGAAAGCCCCAGAGGGAGCCAGGCGCGGTGCCACACACCTTTAATCCCAGCACTTGGGAGGTAGAGGTAGGCAGATCGCCATGAGTTCGAGGCCAGCCTGAGACGGCATAGTGAATTCCAGGTCAGCCTGGGCTAGAGCAACACCCTACCTTGGAAAAAAAGAAAAGAAAAGAAAAATCCCCAGAGAGGTATGAGGAGATGGCTCGGTGGGCAAAGCGCTGGCTGTGCAAGTGTGAGGACCAGAGTTCAGATCCCGAGAACCCACGTAAAGCCCGACATCATAGCTCAAGCATTTTAGCATGCCAGTGCATGGACAGCAAGAAGGGAGGCAGAGACAGGAGACTGTCCTGGCAAACTTCGTGGCAAATGAGAGAGCCTGCCTCAATCAAGGTGGAGAGCCAGAACTGACACCTGAGCTTGTCCTCTGACCTCCACATGAAACGAAAGCCCTGGAGACCTGGGCACGCTGTGGCTTACTCTGGGCCTGTTTGCTCATCACTCGTGGAGTGGGACAGTTGCATGGAGGGTTTTCTAGGACAGGTAGTAATTGGGGACAGTGCTGTCTGCTACTGCAGCCCAGCCTCTCCTAAACACACCCTGTAGGCAGCCACTGTTGTGCACTGGAAGACTCTGAAGACCAGAGATGTTAAGGGACATCCCAAGATCACATAGCTGGCAGGTGGCAGGTTGGAGATTGGACCCAGCCTTCTGGCTCCAGCTTTGCATTCAGTGTTCTGTGTAAACAGAGAAATTACCTGTGAGTGGAGGGGGCCCATCCTGGGGCTTCTAGGGAGCTAGAATGCTTGACAGGTGTCCTCTAAAGTGGGTAGCATAACTCACATAGATGCCCACAGGCGCTGGTACTAGGCAGACAGCTTGCCTATCTGCGGCACTTGGGCTCCTTACCTTGCCCCAGGCCTGTGCACAGCTCGCCCTGGGGCTTTGCAAGCTGAGGGCTCCCCATGTGTGTAGGCCAGGCAAGGCCTCAGGGGACAGCAGCTGGGACGGAGGGTTATGGGAAGGGCTGGGGCCCGGCATCAGGTAGAGCACTATTCCATGGTGGTACCTGAAGAGTGGGGTTGTCCCCCAGGAGGAGCAGCAGGGACCTTGACACTGTGGAGGCAAAGAGGCTGGTGGTCAGCTCAGGTGACAGGAACTTGGCCTTGACATCAAGAAGCTCATGACCTTCTCCCAGCTCTTGCCACTGAACTTGGTTAAGTCACTGCCCCGTGGGGGACGGGCATCAGGACTTCTCCTAGCCTATGTCTCTTTGAGCCAGAGGATCTGGGGAGATGGGACAGGCAGTGAGGCACAACAACACCAAGGTCCAGGGAAGAGTGTTTCAGACACGGGGAGCGGGGGCAGGGTGCAGAGTTGATTAGAGGTGGTGAGAGCTGAGTCTATGGCCTGGCCTCCTGTGGCCTGGCTCTCCACCCCCTCAGGATCCAGTTGCCGTTGTTGGCATGAGAACAAGTCACCCACCCTTGACACATGGGAGCCCTGCCGCACTGTGAAGAGGCTCCCCCCTACCCCCCAGTGCTCAGTTCTCTAGTGCTGGATCCTCAAGAGCATGGCTTCTGCAGCTCACCCTGTGAGAAGAGAGCCGAGCTTGCAGCCCCTGGGAGTCCAGGCCCCTCAGTGCTGCCCATGGTGTGGGGTTCCCTAGGATCCCTAGGCCATATGCTAACCTGTGTACATGCTCAGTTGGTTGATAGCAAGTGCTTCTAGCGGTGGGTAATTCAGGAACGGCTTGGCCCTCAGAACTGGGGTACAGCAAGACAGGACAGTCAGTCATGGCCATTTGCTTCTTCTTCAGCCTCATGTACTGGACAGATTGGGGTGAGAACCCCAAAATCGAGTGTGCCAACCTAGATGGGCGGGAGCGGCGCATCCTGGTGAACACCTCCCTTGGATGGCCCAACGGGCTGGCCCTGGACATGCAAGAGGGCAAGCTGTACTGGGGGGATGCCAAGACGGACAAAATCGAGGTGAGTCATAGCCACGTGGCAGGTTGGGGTGGAGGCTCGTCAGCTCAAAAAGCAGCTAGGGGTCTGAAGAGATGGCTCAGCACTTAAGGTGCTTGTCTGCAAAGCCTAACAATCTGGGTTCAATTCCTCAGTATCATGTAAAGCCCAGATGCACAAAGTGGAGCATGCATCCGAGTTCATTTGCATCTGCTCAAAGCCCTCGTGTGCCCCGGGGGAAATCAGAGACAGGCAGTTTTCAGGGGCGGGCAGCAGTGAGAGAATATCATTGTGTCTATATTTTGGGATTTTAGATACTACCTTACAGTGGGGGCCAGGAACTTGGAATGGGGTTGAGAGATCATCCTTCCCATGAAAACTCAAGGAGATGCCTTTAGAACCATTTGCTGGTAGAGTTCCCTATAAATTATGTTATTTCCTTTTTAAAAAAAAAAAGAAAGCAAAAGAAGCTAGGTGTGGTGGCGCACACCTTTAATCCCAGCACTCCGGAGGTAGAGGAGGGAAGATTGCTGTGGGTTTGAGGCTACCCTGAGACTACAGAGTGAATTCCAGGTCAGCCTGGGCTAGAGTGAGACCCTACCTTGAATCCCCCCCCCCCCACGCCCGCCAATAAAAAGGAGGCAGAGACAGGAGAATCTGTTGGAAACAAATGAGAGACCTTGCTTCAAAATGGGATGGGAAGTGAGGACCAACACCCCAATTTGTCTTCTCATTTCCACATGCATCCCGTGGCACACATGTGCCCGCACCCACAGGAACATTCATGTACATCATACACACACCAGAAAGATAGCTTTCAGTGTGTTCATGGTGGTGTTTGTCTGGTTTATGTGGGTGTTAGAAATTGAACCTGGGCTGTCAGGCTTTGCACGCAAGCCCCTTTAACCAGTGAGCCTTTTCCCAGCTCGCTACCCTGACATTTATTTAAAAACAAACAAACAAAAAAGAAACTGGGCTGGAGAGATGGCTTAGGTGTTAAGGCACTTGCCTGCAAAGCCTAACAACTCAGGTTCAATTCCTCAGGACCTAGTAAAGCCAGAAGCACAAAGAGGTGCATGCATTTGGGGTTTGTTTGCAGCGGCTGGAGGCCCTGGCGCACCCATTCTCTCAGTCTATCTTCTTGCTCCCTGTCTTTCTCTGTGCTTGCAAATAAATTAAAAATTAAATTAAATTAAATTAAAAAATCACTTATCTGCATGTGCTTGAGCGTATGTGTGTGTGTGTGTGTGTTCATGTACCAGGACTTATTGCTTCCTCAACCCAATGCCAGATGCTTGCACCACGTTTTTTTTTAACAAATATTTTTGTTTATTTTATTTATTTATTTGAGAGCGACAGACACAAAGAGAGAAAGAGACAGATATATATATGTGTGTGTGTGTGTGTGTGTGTATATATATATATATGTATGTATATATATATACATACATATATATATATACACACATATCTGTCTATATATATGTGTATATATATATAGAGAGAAAGGCGGGGCCTCCAGCCACTGCAAGCTTCACAGGCAAGCGCTTAACCGCTAAGCCATCTCTCCAGCCCTTGCACCATTTTTTGTAGGCATCAGACCTCAAGCAAGTGCCTTTAGCCACTGAGCCTTCTTCCCAGATCTGTCCCCTCAACATTTTGTTTGTTTGTGTGTGTGTGTTTTGTTTTTTTTCAGGGTAGGGTCTCACTCTAGCTCAGGCTGACCTGGAACTCACTCTATAGCTCCAGGCTGGCCTTAAACTCATAGCGATCCTCCTACCTCATACTCCCTGGTGCTGGGATTAAAGGTGTGTACCACCACACCTAGCTTGACACTTGGCATTTTTACATGTTGTATTAGTCAGGATTCTCTAGAGGAACAGAACTGCTAGAATGAATTATTTCAAAAAGGGGATTTATTGGATCAGCTTACAGTAGTCCAATAGCAGTTGCAGGCCCGAGAATCACCAAACCTGGTACCTGCTCAGTCCACGTGGCCAGATGCCTCAGCAGTCCGACCCGGCACTGCAGATGGTGCTGGAAAGCCTGGAGGCTTCCTGAGGAGCCCCTGGGTTTCTGTCTTCAGTTGATGCTGGTCTTTAGTCCGCACTGGTCTTCAATCCATGCTGGAAGGTAGCGAGCAGCTCTGACAGCCTAGTGGAAGGAAGGGAGGGAGGGAGGGAGGAAGGGCTCTTTTTAACCAGAGCTTCCTTATATCAAGTCCCCCTCTGAGCGGGGCTGCCCCCTCTGGGGGAAGGGCTCACTCTGGGGGAAGGACTTCCTCCTTTAGTTGATCCTTCCTAGAAGCAACCTCACCCGAGAAAGGGATTTCTGTGGATTACTAAACAGATCAAGTTGACAACACCTTAACTATCACACATGTATTCTGGGGATCCAAACTCATGTGCTTGCATGGCACTGTATCCACTAAGCCATCTATCTCCTCAGCCCAAAGCTAGCCATGCTTTCAATCCTGGGCAGAGCTGCTGCAAGTCCTGTTCCAGAGGTCTGGTCTGTGTCCTTTCCAGGCCCCAGCATCTGCGGGTGTTCCAGCATGGGTCTGGGTCCTGAGTTTGGCTTTGGCTCAGTGCCCTCGCAGGAGTCAGATTGGCCATGTCCTCTCTACCCTATCACCTCACGCTTAGGCAATCCTTGCTTGGCTTAGGGATTCTTGGATGTGGCTGTCCCCAGGCAAGGTGGAGACTGCTGACTTGAGCCACTGACAGTCCCTCCCCATGCTCCAGAGTCTGGGAAAACCCAGGACTAGCTGAGCAAGTTTTCCAGATGTGTTATAGTGGACAGGGTGAGGGTGAGAAGCTGAAGGTATACCTTCTTAGTATTCAGAGTGCAAGGTTTGGGGGTGGGTCCCAAGCATCTCAAAAATATAAATAAATAAAGCCATTGTGTGTGGGGGGGTAGGGGAGGCCACTACGGGATCATTCCTATCCCTGCAGATTAGAACAGCCAAGAGCTTCTCACTGCAGGATTCATGCTTTTCCAGGTTGGCGGGTGGTCTGTAATCTGTGAGCTAAGGAGTGACAGGGGGTGTGGCTGTTCAGTTCCCAGGGTGACTCTGCTGCTGGGCCAGCCCAGAGAGCCCTGACTGGCTCAGGAGAGCTCTAATCCCCCCTCACACACCCCATTGCTTTAGAACAGCCAGAGAGAGGGAACAACGGCACAGAGAGCAGAGAGGACAAGTGGCTGCCATCCACCATGGGCTGCCCCCTTCCCAGCTTCTCTGTGGGCTCCTTTCGCCATCCTAGAGTGGATCCAGTGGTGTGCTTTTCATTGCAGTTCATTTCGACATGCTGGAAAGAATATTGGGGGGGGCAGGGGCGATAGCTCAGAGGTTAAAGGTGTTTGCTTGCAAATCTTGCCAGCCATCCATATAAAGCCTGACATAGGGCTGGAGAGATAGCTCAGAAGTTAAGGCACTTGCCTGCAAAGCCTAAGGACCCAGGTTTGATTCGACAGTACCCACGTAAAAGCCAGATGCACAAAGTGACGTGTGAATCTGGAGTTCGTTTGCAGTTCCTGAAGGCCCTGGTGCACTCATTCTCTCTCTCTCTGCCTCTGTCTCTCAAATAAATAAATTTTAAAAAATAAATAAGCCAGGAATAGTGGCGCATGCCTTTAATCCCAGCACTTGGGAGGCACAGGTAGGAGGATCGCTATGAGTTCAATGCCACCCTGAAACTACGTAGTGAATTCCAGGTCTGCCTTGGCTAGAGCGAGACCCTACCTACAAAAAATAATAATAATAATAATTCTAAAGCCAGACATAAAAAGTGTGTAAGCATCTGGTAAGTATATCTGGCTTGGAATGGACCTTAGCTGGTAGGATGATTGCCTACCATTCATGAGCTCTGAGTTCCGTCCCCAGCATAGCCTGCCATCACTGCCTATATGGGGCAAGGTGACACATGCCTATAATTCCAGTCAGTGCTCAGGAGATAGAGACAGGAACATCAGAAGATGCACAAGGCACAAGGTGGCACATGAGTCTGAAGTTCGTTTGCAGTGGCTGGAGGCCCTGGCACACCCATTCTCTCTCTCTCTCTAATACATAAATATTTTTATTTATTTATTTTTGTTTTTCGAGGTAGAGTCTCACTCTGGTCCAGGCTGACCTGAAATTAACTATGTAGTCTCAGGGTGGCCTCAAACTTGTGGTGATCCTCCTATGTCTTCCTCCCAAGTGCTTGGATTAAAGGCGTGCGCCACCACTCCCAGCTAAATAATTTTTTTTTTTTAAAAAGGAGAATGCTGACCTTGAATCTTTTCTTTTACTAGGTAAGGATTATTTTCTTTCTGCCATCTTCCCTCCCTCCTTTCCCTTCCCTACCACTGCTTGTCCCCCACTAAGGAAGAGCAGGGTCCCTGTGTTTCTCCGAGTCCTGCCTGTCACCAGCCCTCCCCACCTGTACTTCCTGATCCATAAGCCCCCAGGTGGGCGAGTTCTACCTGATGTGTGCTGCTGAGGGCAGTCCAGACTCCCAGGTGTTCATCCCAAAGCTGGTGACCCGTATGTCACCTCTGTGTGCATCCTTGCCATGGAGGCAAAATGTAAAAGTGAACCCTAGGCTGTGTGAATCAAGGCTGTCCATTGCTGACCTGAGTCATGGACAGAGAGAGAGAGCTCAGCCTGGGGACTGGTGGAGCCAAGCACCTGGCTTCCTGGTGAAGCTCTGTGTACTGGGCTACTCTCCGAGTCCCTGGGAATGGCTCTGGTAGGCTCATTCAGAATGGCTCCAGGCTGGGCTTGGCCATGGGCTTCTGTTTTGTAATATTCTCTGGTGGTTTAACTGCTGACTGGTCTGATCCTTTGCTGTAGGTGGAGACGCTGAGGTTCATGGGGTGCAAGGTCTTACCCAAGGACATCAAGCACTGTGCTGGCTGGGGACCCTCACTAAGTGCCAGCACTGCCCGCTCTTGCCCGGTGGCCCAGCAGTTTTGTCCTCTGCTGGTGAACTTCAGAAAACCAGTGTCTTGTGCTCGGCATTCGGTCTGCAAAACCACATCTATAGCTCTTCTCATGCGCAAGAAGTAGAAAGTGGCTCCGGAGCCAGCCGAGGCTTGCCTTCTATCACCTGCTCTGCTTCCCCCTGTCCCCGAGAGCCCCCGAGGCCTGGAGGCTGCCCCTGCTGCCATGGAGTCTCAAGTCCTCACGGTCCCGCTTGTCCCTGGTGGCTGTGGCCTTTACCGTGGGAAGAGCTTTTGTATTTGACTGGCGGCTTTTGTGATGGCTATTGATTTTTCTTTGAGATAGGGTCTCATGTAGCTCTGGATAGCCTTAAATTCGACTACTAGCCGAGGATACCCTTGAACTCCTGATCCTCCTCACTTGTCTCACAAGGGCTGGGATTACAGACCTTCAGCACCACGCCTGGTTTATGCACTGCTGGAGATCAAACCTGCAGCCTCATGTATGCTGGGCAAACTCTGTACCTGCTGAGCCACATCCCTAGCTCTGGTGGTTGCTTTTTATTTTGGTGGTGGTGGGGGGGGTTGAGTTAGGGTCTCGCTGTAACCCAGACTGACCTAGCATTCGCTATGTAGTATCGAATTCAGAGCGATCCTTTTACCTCTGCTTCCTGAGTGCTGGGGTTAAAGGCGTGTACCACCACACCTGACTATTTAAAAAAAATATTGATATAGACAGTATACCATGATCATAATCCCCTCCCACTACCTTCCTTTTTCCCTCTCTCTGGTCATTCCCTCTTCACTAACTCTCTTCCTCTAGTCTCTCTTCTGTTTTGATGTCCTCATTTTCCCCCTTGTACTCTGTAGTTCTTGTGTAGGTGGTATCAGCCACTGTGAGGTCATAAATGCTACAGCCACTGTGTGTCTGGAAGACAGTATTGCAAAGCACTCTTGCCCTTCCTTTGGCTCTTCTATTCTATCTGCCACCTCTTCCACCAGGTCCTTGAACCTTGAAGGGTGTGATAGAGATGTCTCAGTGCTGAACACTCCTCTGTCCCTTCTTCTCAGCACTTTGATGAGTTTTGCTTCTCCTCAGTGGTCACCACCATCTGAAAAGAGAAGCTTGTCTATGATGGTTGCTTTGTTTTGTATAAAAAATTATCTATTTATTAGAGAGAGAGTGTATGTGAGTATGGGCACACCAGGGCCTCCTGCCGCTGCAAACGAACTCCACATGCATGTGCCACTTTGTCCGTCAGACTTTACATGGGGACTGGGGAATCTAACCCAGGCCATTAGACTTTACAGGCAAATGGCTTTAACCATGGACTTCTCTCTCTAGCCCTATGGTGGTTGCTTTTAATCAGTACTGGTTCTTCTAGAAGGGATTTAGCTCTTACATGTCACAGTGAACAGGGGGAAAAAAAAGCACCTTAGGTCTTCAGACTTCGACTTGGAAAAAAGCTGCCCAGGTGTTCTGGTCCTATGGGGACAAACTCACCCAGGTCCTGTGGTGTCCCTGCCCTTTGAAATTGTGTCTCACCTAGAACACACCCCTTCCCTGGCTACACCTCTTAGCAGGCATTGCTAATGGATGCCAGACCTTCCTCTTCTGGAGCCCACACCAGGTCTGAGCCCCACCTCTTGGTGCTCCAGACACCTGTGCACTAGCAAGGCAGCACGAGGACTTTGCTTTGCTTGTTCACAGTATCCACACCCAGAGCCAGGAGGCTGTGGTGGCCGCCCCTGAGCTGAGCCCTGTCTCCACTCCATCAGCCAAGCGTGTGGTATCGCATGTCATATCATGTTGAATGGGTCCTTTGGCCCGAATCCCCCATGATCCGTAGCACCTGGCATTGTACCTGGCAAGGTGCAGGTGAAGTCGAGACTTCTGGGACTTGAGCCTCTCTTCTTAGGGCAGCCCAGGCTTGGGGCAGGCTCCAGGATGGCTTTCCTAGGCATGGCCCAGGCCCATCCAGACCTGTGCCTCTGCCATCCCGCAGGTGATCAACGTGGACGGGACAAAGAGGCAGACTCTGCTAGAGGACAAGCTGCCGCACATTTTCGGATTCACGCTGCTGGGGGACTTCATCTACTGGACGGACTGGCAGCGGCGCAGCATTGAGCGGGTGCACAAGGTCAAAGCCATCCGGGACGTCATCATCGATCAGCTGCCCGACCTGATGGGGCTCAAGGCTGTGAATGTGGCCAAGGTCATTGGTGAGTGTGGGGAAGACCCAAGCCACAGCTCAGCGGGGCCCAGTTGGCCTGAGGTAGAAGTGACAGGTCCAGACCTGGAGCTTAAGTGTCCAGCAGGGCACCCCACTCTGGAGATGGGCAGGACAGGAGGCAGTGACTGTATCTGACTAAGAACAGGGGAGAGGGAGGGTGGTATGTTGTTTAGGGATACAGACTAGGTAGGGATAGAGACCGTGATTGACGTGCTGAGTGCCAACTGCATGCCAGGCCCTGGGAAGGGCTATAGTGCCCACAGTCACCTGTATAGTAGTCTCAGGCACTGCCCCTTGGGCTCTGGGGAGAGGGAGACAAGGCCATGTGGCTAATGGGTGGCCAAGCTTAAGGACTCACTCGGCATGCCTTGCCCGCATAGGCTGTGCCCATTGTCCACTCTTGCATGGTGGGGACTCTGACATATACCTACCTCTTAGCTGCAAGCAAGGATTGAAAAACAAACAAACCTCACTTTCTTTCTGAAGATAATTCCAAATAAGTTCCACTCAGAGCAGCATCCAGCCAGAGGAGCAGGGACAGCGCGGTGGGCTCTGTGGGGCAAGGGCTCTGTCCCCAGCTAGAGCTCACGTGCGTAGGGCCATGCCTGCCTATCCTGAGCACTCAGGAAGCATTTACCTGACGAAGAAATGAAGGAAGAGGCCCTAAGTGCGCGGGCAGCTTTGCTTACAGTGTGTGGGTGAGGTGACTCAGGTCAGCTCAGCTCAGCTGCTGCTAGGTGGCTGTCGTGGTAGGAGGGATGACCAGCTTTATCAGTACAAAGGAGGTGATTGGGCTTGAACCTGAAGGAGGAGGTGCCGGGGGTGGGGGGTTCAGCGTGGGCCTGGCTGAGCAGAGGTCTGGCAGTGGAACAGTGTGGGTTCCTCCACGTGGCTTGTGCCTCCCCTCGCTGGCAGGCTGTATGGTGACCTACAGTCTTGAGGACGGAACACAGGAAGGACAAGCCTCAGTTCACCAGGCACCTGTGAAAACAGGACAAGGCCAGACCCACCTGTGTTTGTTAATCAAGGAAAGAGACAAAGCATGCCTCCATAGGCTGCAGTTTAAAGTAGAAAAATTGGGGCTGGAGAGATGGCCTAGTGGTTAAGCGCTTGCCTGTGAAGGCTAAGGACTCCGGTTCGAGGCTCGATTCCCCAGGACCCACGTTAGCCAGATGCACAAGGGGGCACACACGTCTGGAGTTCGTTTGCAGTGGCTGGAGGCCCTGGCATGCCCGTTCTCTCTCACTCTCAAATAAATAAATAAAAAATGAACCAAAAAATATTTTAAAAAATAAAGTAGAAAAATTGGCTCTTGCTCTCTCTCTCATGATATAGGGGAAACATTCTCTGTTTTTAGCTGAAATACTTAATATTAAATTAAAAACACTTAGCAGCACATTGATCACAGTGAGATAACAGGTTGGTTCAGAATAAACAAGCATGTTACTTCCATCTGCTTTAATTAAAAAAGGGGAGTGCTGGAGAGATGTCTTAGCAGTTAAGGCATTTGCCTGCAAAGCCAAAGGACCCAGGTTCGATTCCCCAGGATCCACGTAAGCCAGATGCACAAGAGAGCACATGCATCTGGAGTTCGTTTGCAGTGGCTGGAGGCCCTGGCATGCCCATTCTCTCTCCCTCCCTCCCTTCCCCTCTTTCTCTCTCTCAAACAAAAATAACATAAATAACTAAATTAAAAAAAATGAAAAAAAAAGTTGAGCTGGTCGTGGTGGCGCACACCTTTAATCCCAGCACTCGGGAGGCAGAGGTAGGAGGATCGCTGTGAGTTCGAGGCTGCCCTGAGACTACAGAGTGAATTCCTGGTCAGCCTGGGCTAGAGTGAGACCCTACCTCGGAAAACCAAAAAAAAAGTCCTTTAGCTGTTGTAGCAGTTACCTTCTTGCGACGAAACAGCAAGCCAGAAACAGCTTCATGAAAGGAAAGGGATTTGTATTCAGGTTATAGTTTCATGGGCGAGTTTCAACCTGGGGAGTCATATCTTTACAGCAGCGGGAGGAAGTAGGGAGGCTAAGCAAACTGGCAAATGGGACTGGGCTATAGCACCTCAGGCCTGCCCCCAGCAACATAACCTCCTGCAGTAAGGCTCCACCTCTCAAAGGCTCCACCAGCTGGGGATTAAGTGTAAGGCTTCATCATAAACACTTGAGGCTAAGGGGGCTGGGGGGGGGGGGGCGGCAAGCGCACATTTTACATTCAAACTGCCCTAGCTGTCTTGGGCAAACCTGAGTTTTAGAGGTTGGCAAAGGTGTCAGTGGGTCAAAGAATTTTCTGGAAGGATGGCAAGAGCCAGTCCCACCAGCAGGCCAGGATCAAGAATGAACAGCTTGGTCAGGAGGAGTGGCTGAGATCCTGGCATTGTTGGTCCTTATTGGTCTGGATGGAGCTGAAGTTAGGCTGCCTGGGTTTGAGTTCGCACCAAGCTGCACTTGGCTTGCTGATGACATTCAGTACCTTCATTAACCACCTGTTGCTGTCTATCCCCTTACAGACATGGATGAGTTTAGCTCCAGTCTCCCAAAGAGTTAAAGCAGGTGACACCCGGGGACCAGTGCCTGGCACATGGCAGGGCCCTGCTGTATTGTCACTGCCACTTGACCCTACTAGGGATGATTAGTTGCCATCATCTGGGGCTTTCTTCCCCTCCTTGCTCTTTGTCCCCACTTAGTGTGTGGCAAGAGTAAAGCCACAGACAAGTGGAAGTGAGCACACCTCCCTCCTTCCCTCCCTCCAGTGGGATGCCAATATCGAGAGCTGTGCATTTATCCTGTAGGAACCAACCCCTGTGCGGACAGGAACGGTGGGTGCAGCCACCTGTGCTTCTTTACGCCCCACGCCACCAAGTGCGGCTGTCCCATGGGCCTGGAGCTGTTGAGTGACATGAAGACCTGCATCGTCCCGGAGGCCTTCCTGGTATTCACCAGCCGAGCCGCCATCCACAGGATTTCCCTGGAGACCAACAACAACGACGTGGCCATCCCCCTCACAGGCGTCAAGGAGGCCTCTGCGCTGGACTTCGACGTGTCCAACAACCACATCTACTGGACGGATGTCAGCCTCAAGGTACCACACGTGAGGCCGTGATGCCTGCGGCTTTCAGTAGGACCCTTGCCTGTGATGTTACTGCTTTATGCTTCAAGGTTATTTATTTATTTTTTTTTTCAAGAATTACAGTATGGGAGGTTGGGGAAATTGCACTTGCTGCAAAGTGTGAAGACCAGAGTTCAGCTCCCCAGCACCCATAGACATGTCAGGCAGGTTCAGTAAGCCACCTGTCATCCCAGAAGTGCCAGGAGGCAGAGGCCAGGGATCCTTGGGGCAGCTGGCTTGATTAGACTGCCCCAGTTGGCAAGCTCTGGGTTCAGGTGAGGAACCCTGTGTCAACCAGTAAGGTGGAGAGCGATCAAGGAAGACACCTGCTGTCAGTGTCTGGCAACCACACCCATGTTCATGCACACTACACATGTATACATGCACAGAGAGAATTAGAGAATTATATATGACTCAACTCAGGGTAATAAAATACAAATACCTCGACTTTATTATTTTAATTTTTATTTGTGTGTGTATGTTGTGCGTGCGTGTGTGTGTGTGTGTGTGTGTGTGTGTATTACGTGCTAGGTTCTCTTGCTACTGCAAATACATGCCAGATGCTTACACCACTTTTTGTGGGTAGCTTGGGAATTGAAATTGCAGGCTTTGTAAGCAACAGTCTTTTGACTGTTGAGTCATCTTCCCAGTCCCCTGTGTCTCTGCTTTAATAAGCAAATACAAATGATTGTCACGGCCTGGCCTGCCAGGAGATCCGCCTAGGGCTTTTGTCATGTGAAATACTTGTTAGCACTTGACACTGCCCCATGCCATCCCCACAGCCCATCTGCACTGCAAATGTTCTCCACTCGGCGCGACTGTCTATAACGTGTTGGAGGGCACGTACAGGAAGGGACTTGCTGTCCTCTAACGTGGGTCTGTGTGCCGTGCTGACTGTAAATGGTTTTATTGGAACATAGCGATGCTCATGTGGTTAGGGAATGTCTGTGGCTGTTTTTGTGCTTCTCTGGAGGAGTGGGACCTGGGAAGTCTATACTATCAGCCCCTTTCCAGAAAAATTTACTGATGGCCGTCTTTAAAGTGTTGGCTGATTAATGAATGCAGTTTAGGCACTTGACTTTTTGGTTTTTTGAGGCAGAATCGCACTCTAGCTCAGGTTGACCTGGAATTCACTATGTATTCTCAGGGTGGCCTCGAACTCACAGCGATCCTCCTGCCTTTACCTCTCTGCCTCCCGAGTGCTGGACTTAAAGGCGTGCACCACCATGTCCAGCACTTGTCTTTTTTTATTTTCACAAGCAGCCCTTATACCTGGCTCTGTGCCACTATTTATGTTACATATTTTATAAACAGATTTAGCTGGGCGTGGTGGCGCACGCCTTTAATCCCTGCCGAGGTAGGAGGATTGCTGTGTTTTGAGGCCAGCCTGAGACTCCATAGTGAATTCCAGGTCAGCCTGGGCTAGAGCGAGACCCTACCTCAAAAAACAAACAACAACAATAACAAAAAACAGATTTTTACTGATACACACACACACATATATATTTTTTGTTTTTTTTGAGGAAGGGTCTCACTGTAGTTCAGGCTGACCTGGAATTCACTCTGAAGTCTCAGGGTAGCCCCACACTCACGGTGATCCTCCTACCTCTGCCTCCTGAGCGCTGGGATTAAAGGTGTTCGCCACCCACACCCGGCTTAAGATTTTTACTGATTTTAAGTTATAAGGGTTCTTTGAAGAAAAAGAGAACTATGAGCTAGGGAGATGGTTCAATGAATGGATAAAACACTTACCTCACACAAGTGTGAGGACCAGGGTTTGAATCCTCACTACCCACAGGTGGGAGTGTTAAGCCACCTGTAATCCTGGCTCCTAGCAGGCAGAGACAGGAGGTCCCTGGACAAGTTGGCTAACCAGACTAGCCGAATTGATGAGCTCTTTGTTCAAGTGACAGACTGTGCCTCAGTAAACAGTGGAGAGCAACGAAGGTAAACACCTGCTGTATGTCAGTCTCTGGCTTCCATACGTCTCCGCATATATGTGTACCCACACACACATGAACATACATGCACATACAGAAGGAAAAAGTTCTGGTTCATAAACACGGCTCCTTCCTTCCTCTGGACCTCAGACCATCAGTCGAGCCTTCATGAACGGCAGCTCAGTGGAGCACGTGATCGAGTTTGGCCTTGACTACCCTGAAGGCATGGCTGTCGACTGGATGGGCAAGAACCTCTACTGGGCCGACACAGGGACAAACAGGATTGAAGTGGCCCGTCTTGATGGGCAGTTCCGGCAGGTGCTTGTGTGGAGGGACTTGGACAATCCCAGGTCCCTGGCCCTGGACCCCACTAAAGGGTAAGAACTGTTTTTGTCTGTCATATGCATCCCTCCCACCTGTCCACACCAGCCCATGCAGTGATCCAGTTGGCCCCACTAGGCATTCTGTAGGTACGTTGTACTGATTGCCTTTAGCTTGGAAGGTTGGCAGGATCCTGGGAAGTCATTTAGCTCATTTCCCAAGGGAAACTAAGGCCAGGGTGGAAGGTGCTACTAGCACTGAGCTGGCTGCTTTTGCTGGACTGTGTTCAGTGAGCCACCTGGGCCAGTATCTGTGTCTCTAATTTTATTCACATAGAAACTCAGGCTCAGAGAAGTTATGGCTGGTCAGATCAGCACTACATCCAAAAAAAGACACCATGTCCTGGAGAGGTGGCTTAGCGGTTAAGCACTTACCTGAGAAGCCTAAGGACCTTGGTTCAAGGCTCAATTCCTTAGGACCCACGTTAGCCAGATGCACAAAGGGGCGCACGCATCTGGAGTTTGTTTGCAGTGGCTGGAGGCCCTGGCGCGCCCATTCTCTCTCTCTCTCTCTCTCTATCTGCCTCTTTCTCTCTCTCTTGCTCTCAAATAAATAAAAACAAACAAACAAAAGCCATCTCAGATTCAGACAGACCTCCTTTCCTTGTTGCAGGGCCATCCTGTTCCTCAGAAGTGGCCTTGGAATTAGATTTGGGGCTGAATGCAAGTCACTTCTTGTGGGCCCCTGAGCCGTGGCTACATTGAGAGGCAGCCAGGCGCTGTCCTGGGCGCTGGGGCCAGATGGGTCAGAGTGCAGTCTCTTCGGACCCAGGTGTCCCTTTCCGTGCCTGTCCTGCAGATCCTCTGAACCCTGCCCGGAGTATGTGCTGATTTGGTAGCTCAGGATGTTAGGCACGATGAAGAGAGAGGTCCAGGTGTGACATGCAGTTTCCTGCAGTGCGGGTGTGAGCTCTTTTTTTTTTTTTTTTTTTTGGATGTACCATGGAAGAAGGAGGTAGAGCTAGCTACTGCTGCCCCTCTTTAGTCTTTGGTCCAGTTTTCTGCTCTCTTCACCTGTCTGTATTTGCCATGTCCCTCCTGGTTCACAAATCCTACCACCATCCCACCAGCCCAGTCAGCTTCCATCCCCTGCCTGGTGGTCTTTCCTGTGAGTGCTCCCTTTGCACGCTTGTGTTTGTGACCACATGTGAGTATTTTCCAACCTGTCAAGGAGGAGGCAGGACAGCTCCTGGGGCAAATCAGGGCTGCCTCAGGGATCTGGCCCCTTCTTTTGTTTTGTTTTTTTTTTTTTTTTAAAGGTTTTTTGTTTAGCCGGGCGTGGTGGCGCACACCTTTAATCCCAGCACTTGGGAGGCAGAGGTAGGAGGATCGCCGTGAGTTCAAGGCCACCCTGAGACTACATAGTTAATTCCAGGTCAGCCTGAGCCAGAGTGAGACCCTACCTCGAAAAACCAAAAAAAAAAAAAAAAAAGGTTTTTTGTTTATTTTTATTTATTTATTTGAAAGTGACAGAGAGAGAGAGAGAGGCAGATAGAGAGAGAGAATGGGCATGCCAGGGCCTCCAGCCACTGCAAACGAACTCCAGATGCGTGAGCCCCCTTGTGCATCTGGCTAACGTGGGTCCTGGGGAATTGAGCTTCGAACCGTGGTCCTTAGGCTTCACAGGCAAGCACTTAACCGCTAAGCCATCTCTCCAGCCCTTGTTTTTGTTTTTATTATTGTTCTTCAGAGGTAGGGTCTCACTGTAGCCCAGGCTGACTTGGAATTCACTATGTAGTCTCAGACTAGCCTCGAACTCACAGTGATCCTCCTACCTCTGCTTCCAAAGTGCTGAGATCAAAGGCATGAGCCACCATGCCCGGCCTCCCTTCTTATTTATTTATAAAAATAAATAATAAAAGTGGGGATGCCACTGACTTGCCTCCTCCAGGAGGGAAGGCCGAGGCCCTAAGATGGTGACTGCTCTCTGCCCTGAACCCTGTGATGAGCAATGATTCACCTCTCCCCACTGCCTTCCAGCTACATCTACTGGACAGAGTGGGGCGGCAAGCCCAGGATCGTGAGAGCCTTCATGGATGGGACCAATTGCATGACGCTGGTGGACAAGGTGGGCCGGGCCAACGACCTCACCATTGATTATGCTGACCAGCGTCTGTATTGGACCGACCTGGACACCAACATGATTGAATCGTCTAACATGCTGGGTGAGGCTGATGGTTGGCAGAGTGGGTGTGGGGTCCAGGGAACAGCTTACTGACCTTCTCCTCACCAGTGACTTGTGCTGGCCTAAGTG
This sequence comes from Dipus sagitta, assembly GCA_036346955.1. Taxonomy (NCBI): domain Eukaryota; kingdom Metazoa; phylum Chordata; class Mammalia; order Rodentia; family Dipodidae; genus Dipus; species Dipus sagitta. Next base: position 159,481,722 of record CM070770.1, on the reverse strand, counting down.
CCTTATGCCAATGTGAGGCATGGATACAGCCATGAGTACTCACTGACTTCACCTTGCCCTGGGGTGTGACCTGTCCGAGTGCCCTTGCCGTAATTACATTGGGATAAGCCTGATGGGCTCCATGGCTAGATAAGCCCTATGGCAGGACTGGAATTTGACCTGCCACCACATGACAGAGATTTTCATTAATAGGGAAACTGAGGCCCAGGGCCATTATAGGACTTGTCTAAGCACACTGAGCAAGGGATTAATGGAGTCCCACTAAGACTCTAGGGTCAAAAAAATTTATAATTTTTTTTATATTTATATTTATAAAATTTTATATTTAAATTTATTTATTTATTTATTTATTTATTTATTTTTAGTTTTTCGAGGTAAGGTCTCACTCTAGCCCAGGCTGACCTGGAATTCACTGTGTAGTCTCAGGGTGGCCTTGAACTCATGGCGATCCTCTTACCTCTGCCTCCCAAGTGCTGGGATTAAAGGCGTGCGCCACCACGCCCGGCTTATATTTAAATTTATAAAACTTATATTTGGGCTGGAGAGATGGCTCAGCTGTTAAGGTGTTTGCCTGCAAATCCTAACGACCTGTGTTAGATTCCCCAGCACCCATGTTAAGCCAGATGCAGAAAGTGGTGCAGTGGCTAGAGGTCCTGGAGCACCCATACACACACACACACACATGCGCTCGCTCTCTCTTTCTCATAAAAAATTTTAAAAAGGCGCTGGAGAGATGGCTTAGCGGTTAAGGTGTTTGCCTGCAAAGCCAAAGGACTTCTGTTCAATTCCCCAGGACCCACGTAAGCCAGATGCACAAGGGGGCTCATGCGTCTGGAGTTCATTTGCAGTGGCTGGAGGCCCTGGCGTGCCCATTCTCATTCTCTCTCTCTCTCTCTCTCTCTCTCCCCTTCTCCCTCTCTGTCTCCAATAAATAAATAAAAATAAACCAGAAAAAATTTTGTTTGTTTATTTATTTACAAGCAGAGAGTGCTAGAGAGGTAGAAGGAGAGAATGTGGGCATGATGGGGCCTCTAGCTGCTGCAGTCAGACTCCAGATGCATGCATCACTTTGTGCACCTAGTTTTATGTGGCTATTGGGGATTTGAATCTGGGCACCATGTGCATTTCTCTTGCACGTGCGTCCTGGGGCAGGGGTTGCTGGGTAGGGGATTTTGGCCAATCTGTTCATTTTCTGAAGCCATTGAGGCTTTCTGGCTTTAGCCATGGTTCTTGGGCTACAGGGTTGGCCTGCCTAACCCAGGACACCCTGAGTTCTGTGGCCTGACTCTTCCCTGGCTGACCTGCGTACCGTGTCCCCATGCAGGGCAGGAGCGCGTGGTGATTGCTGACGACCTTCCACACCCCTTCGGCCTGACACAGTATAGTGATTACATCTACTGGACTGATTGGAACTTACACAGCATCGAGCGAGCTGACAAGACCAGCGGCCGGAACCGCACCCTCATCCAAGGCCACCTGGACTTTGTGATGGACATCCTGGTGTTCCACTCCTCTCGCCAGGATGGCCTCAATGACTGCATGCACAACAACGGCCAGTGCGGGCAGCTGTGCCTTGCCGTCCCCGGAGGCCATCGCTGTGGCTGCGCCTCGCACTACACCCTGGACCCCAGTAGCCGCAATTGTAGCCGTAAGTGCCTCCATCCCCTCCCCTCAAGCCTGTGCCTTAATTCCGCATTAGATCATCTGGCACTGGGGGCACTGAGGTGGGAAAGAGCTTCTCATGTAGGGGTACCATGGGGTATGTGGATTGTTGGGCAGGTTGTAGGCTGCATGATGCTGCTTGGTGTCTCGGGCTGGGCGAAGGACCTGTTTCTCCATTGAGACACAAACAAATGGGGCACACCCTCAGCCAGTAGGTTCTGTGGGAAGAGCTTGGGATGTGAAAACCAGTCACACAGGAGAGTGTCCACTTATATGGTTAGCACTGTCATTGTCCTGTGTTTTCTGTGGCAGTTAAGTCTATAGATTACAGGGTTGAGCATCTCAGGCCCCATCTCACAGCCAAGGGACCTGAGGCTCTGAGATATGTAGTGCTCTGCCCAAGACCACCTTACCGAGAGGTTGGAGCCAGGCTGGCTCCACAGTCCATTATCTTGACCTCTTCTTACTAATGGCCTCACAACAGCTCATTCTACCCAGTGCTCATCCTCAGAGCTGGCAGACTTCTGTGTTCCTATGTTTATGACGGAAACGTAAGCTCCAGGGGATCTAAGACTGATTTCCCATGGCCCTCCGTGAGTACAGGCCTGTCCTACCACAAGCTCTCCTAGGAATCGGCCTCTCCTCAGCATTTGACAATCTTTGGAGCACACTGTCATCTGGGCCACATCCAGCCCTAGGCATAGCTCAGTAGCACGGTCTGGCTCTCTCTCTTTGTCTCTGTCTGTTTCTCTTTTCTCTCTCTTGGCAGAGTGTCATGTAGTTCAGTCTGGCCTGAAATTCATTAGTTGAGCCTGACCTTGAACTGCTGATCCTCCTACCTCTGCCACCTGAGTGCTGGGATTACAGGTTTGTGTCACCATGTCTAGTTTGTATGGTGCTGGGTCGTGAACCCTGGACTTCATGCCCCCAGCTTGGTGCCTCAAATATAGGTGTCTAGAGCTGGGGATGTGGCTCGGTTGGTAGTGTTTGCCTAGCTTGCACAAAGCCCTGGGTTCGATTCCCCAGCACTACATAATCCCGGCATTATGGCACGTACCTGTAATCTTAGCACTCAAGCGGTTGAGGCAGGAGGATCAGAAATTCAAACTCATCAAACTCCTCAACTACATAGCAAATGTGAGACCAGCTTGGGCAGCATGAGGCCCTGTCTGAAAAAAGAAAGAAACGAGTGTGTATTTTGGAATGAACTATGCACTTTACTTTGGGCCGACAAAGACATACTTAGCGTGAAGAATAAAACTGCCCATTATCTGCCCCAGGGGGTTGGCTCTGAGTCCACCCACTCTTCTCTAGGTTTCTAGTGGGGCCTGCGCTTATCTACCAGGAGACTAGAACCGCGTGGGCTGCCGGCCCTCAGCTTTCACATGCTGACGTGGAGCCCTTGGTGTGTTTGTCCCACTCCAGCGCCCTCCACCTTCTTGCTGTTCAGCCAGAAATGCGCCATCAGCCGGATGATCCCTGATGACCAGCACAGCCCAGACCTCATCCTGCCTCTGCATGGGCTGAGGAATGTCAAGGCCATCAACTATGACCCTCTGGACAAATTCATCTACTGGGTGGACGGCCGCCAAAACATCAAGAGAGCCAAGGATGATGGAACCCAGGCAGGTGCACCCGTGGGCAGGGTGTGGGGAGCGCTCGTGACTGGAACTTATCCTGGTGGCTTCTGGGGCTGTTCCCTCCTTTCTGAGCAGGGCTTGGGGTTACTAAGGGATTTGGACTGGGATTATGTAATTTCAGGTGCTATTCTGGGTGTGTGCAACCCTAGGCTGATTGAGAGAGGGACTGGACTTCCCAGTTACTAGCATAGTCATTAACATGGAAGGGGTCCAGCCTCTGGGATTGTCTCTGACCAAGGTGGTGTGTGTTGCTCAGGGGGTAGCTGACCCTGGCCATACTAGATGTCTTTTATTTCATGGGATCTGCGTAACCAGTTCTGCCGTACACACTCCTAAAAGTTGTCAGCCTGCACAAAACTGCACAGCAGAAACAACGGCTTGTGGGACAAAGAGAGGTGGGGCCTAACCCTCAAAAACTCCATCAGTGACGCACAGGAAGGAGGATGGGAACAGAAGTGTGTCGCTTTACGTGGCCAGTCCCATGCATGATGTATTGCTGTGTGATGAGCGTGGTGGGGCATGTAGACCTGGCACCGGCTTGTGGATGTGGGCATCCAAGGGCTTTCATGAAACTCCTAGAGCCTCATGGAGAGTGGGATGGAATGGAACGTTCTCACTGCAGGCGTGGCTGGGTGTGGCTCCTCGTACATAAGTGGAGGTGTGTCAGCAAGTCCTCACGGGCTTGGTACCAGGGCAGGTGTCTGCATGCGCTTTGCTTGTGTTCTGTTTCGTTGAAACGGGGGGTCTCCTGTAATCCAGTCTAGCCTCAGACTCGCCATGTGGCTGAGGCGGGCCTTCGAACTGATCCCCTAGTGTGTCTACCTCCCAAGTGCTGGCATCCCAGACCTGCGTCACCATGCCTGGCTTCTCTATCCACTTTGTATTTTCCACAAAGAAACGGCGCATAGTCAGATGTATAGAGAGCCTGTCATGCTCAAATTGTTTGCATGTGGAGGCACGCCTGGCTCAGCTCGTGGAGCCCTTTCTCAAGATGTCTTTTTTAAAAGCTACAGAGCCTTTCCCAATGTGTGGGGGATTGTCTAGCTCCACAGTGATATCCTGATGCGTTGTGACAGCCAGGCAGAGGAGAGCTCGCTCACATGTCAGGTTTCCAGATGACCTTCCATGGCATAAAGTAGATTTTTTTTTTTTTTTTTTTTTTTATGCTTCACCCTCACAGCTGTCCCTGTGGGCTGGATGTTCCTCTGGACGGAATTCTTCACCTGGCTGGCAGTGTGAGGCACGTGTCCCCTGTTGACAGGGAAAGCCAGTGGCCAGCACTTTAATCTGGTCCTGGCTTACTCCTGCTTATTGGCATAGGTGACAGTCACTGTGGGTGTTAATTGATTATTGCGGCCCCCGGTGAGAAAGCTCCTGGGTGCAAATTGCTTAGAAGTTCCTGTGAAGATACTTCTTTCTGTGGTGTCCCTGCAGCTGGGGACGTGGAAGACAGGCTCTGCCCGTCCCTTGCCTACCCCACCCTGGAGGGCTTCTGACTGTACTATTAGCTACTTGACTATGGTGGGTTTTTTTTTTCCTATTAATTTGTTTTCACTGTGGTAAATCCATGTAAGCTAACTTTTTTTTTGTTATTGTTGTTTGCTTTTTGTTTTTTCAAGGTAGGGTCTTACTCTGTCTAGCTCAGGCTGACCTGGAATTCATCTGTAGCCTCAGGGTGGTCTCGAACTCACAGCAATCCTCCTATCTCTGCCTCCCGAGTGCTGGGATTAAAGGTGTGCGCCACCATGCCTGGCTAGAATTCCCTTACTTTTGAAGGCTAAACATCCCACTGCATGCACAGTGACATACGACTTGTTTGTTCACCTCTTGGGGGACACTGGGCTGCTTTTTCCTTTGGCCTCTTGTGACTTCATGCTCTTAGGAACATGTCCAGCTGGCTAAGGCTTCATGCCAAGGAGGAAATAGGTTATTGATTGCAGTAAAGGGTAAGAGTTTTGTATTAGCAATGGTTTCTTATGTGAGAACCAGAATTCTGGTTTTATTTTATTTTTTTTATTTTATTTGGGGGAGAGAGAGAGACTGGACATACCAGAGCCTCTAGCGTCTGCAAACAAACTCCAGACACATGCATCGCCTTGTGCATCTGGCTTTACATGGGTCTTGGGGAATTGAACCTGGGTCCTTTGGCTTTGCAGGCAAGTGCCTTAACCGCTAAGCCATCTCTCCAGCCCGAGAATTCTGGTTTTATAAGCAGCCAGGCTATGACGCTTGCCACCTCATCTTGGTCTGCTTGGAGACGGCAAAGCAAGTGTGGAGCTTACCCTCCATTCCTTTGGGTGATGGTTCTGATGCTAAATTCCCAGAGTCTAGTTCTGCATCTGCCGAGCCCTGCTGGGGCCCTGAAGATCTTGCCTGTCTTCTTGCCCATTGGCAACCTAGGGCCGAGGGCCCTCAGCTGGGGAGCCCTGCGGCTTTTGGAAAGGAGATTGTTGGTTGGAGTTGATGGCAGGCTTTGCTTGCTAGTCCGTAGCAAGTGCAGAGGCTCTATCCAAAGATGCCTAGTTCTGAAATGGAGGCTTTAAGCTCAGACATTAACAGGTTCCTGCAGTGCCACACAAGGCTGGGCAGGAGCTAGTGCACACACGTGTGTGTGTGCATGTGTATGTGTGTTGGGGGGAGTGTCTTTTCCAGGGGAGCCAGAGGCTGGACTTAGGGTAGGATCTTCATTTGGCTGAAGCCCCTCTTTTTTTTTAATTTTTTAAAATTATTTTTATTTATTCGAAAGTGACAGAGAGAGAAAGAGGCAGGTAGAGAGAGAGAGAATGGGCACGCCAGGGTCTCCAGCCACTGCAAACGAACTCCAGACGCGTGCGCCCCCTTGTGCATCTCGCTAACGTGGGTCCTGGGGAATCAAGCCTTGAACTGGGGTCCTTAGGCTTCACAGGCAAGCACATAACTGCCAAGCCATCTCTCAAGCCCCTCCTGCTACATGGGCATTCCTGCTCTTTTACCTGCTGGGAACAGGAGATGAGAGGTTCCAAAGCATGCTGTGTTAAACTGCTGTGCTTGGATTCCTCCTGAGTCCTGGACGGAGTAGGGGGCAGAGCTGCTGGCACCATCCTTCCCTGGTCTGGGGTCACAGAGCCCGGATAATTTAGCTTCCTTTGCACCAGACTATGCTACCAAGAAACCAAATGCCTTTGGCTTTGTGGAGTCAGCCAAGGAGAAACAGTGTATTAGGGCACTGGCGTGTGGGAGATAGGCTGATGCTGAGTCCTCTCTTGACTGTACCGTTTAACAAAGCCCTTTGGGAGCCACTCTTTGTGGGGGTCACTAAAAGCCTAGTCTTCTCTCTGACTGTAGTGATGGCTTGAGGTCAGGCCCACTCTTTAAAGCTATCTGGGTCGAGACTTAGGAAGTGTGGGAGGGGCACTGGAAACCAAGGCTGGCTCTGTTCTGCCAGCAGACAGCATGCATACCACCTGCTGGTGTCTCCTGACCAATATATCCAGACTATGCCATGCCCCTTGCCTGCCCTGTGCCCTGTACCTGCTGTGTACCCACCTCTGGCTCTGCAGTCCCCAAGAAAGGGAGCAGAGGTGACCCTTGTTCAAAAACAAGATTTGAGCATTTTATGTGAAGCAAAGGGTTCTGGGTAATGGAAAAGAGTTGTGGGAGGTTCTCCTGAGGAGGTACTTGTGCCTTGTCCAGCTGACAGTTGGCCACCTGTGTGCTGGATGGCACAGGGGAGCCGATAGCTACCAGTCTGGTGACACACAGCTAGGGCCCTTTGGTGGATTCCTTCATGTCCTCTGGAATCCAGGGTCATATTTGAGTTCTTCTGATTGTTCTATCGTGTCATTAAGAACCTATTTGGTGCTGGGCATGGTGGCGCACGCCTTTAATCCCAGCACTCGGGAGGCAGAGGTAGGAGGATCACCGTGAGTTCTAGGCCACCTTGAGACTCCATAGTGAATTCCAGGTCAGCCTGGGCTAGAGTGAGACCTTACCTCAAAAAACCAAAAAAAAAAAAAGAACCTATTTGGCTGGGTGTGGTGAAGCATGCCTGTAATCCCAGCACTCCAGAGGCCAGGCCTGGGCTAGGGTGAAACCCTAACTTGCAAACAAACAAACAAATATGAACCTATTTGAGAGAAAATGTCCCCAGGTCAGTTGGAATTTTTGACTTAGAGGCTGAAGCAGGCCTCGCGTGCCCACCCTCCCTCTGGGCTCAGAGGCACAGTACTGTGGTGCGAGTACCGGCCTGTGTCTGTCTCACAGCCCTCCGTCTTGACCTCATCCGGCCAAAGCCTGAGCCCGGACAGGCAGCCCCATGACCTCAGCATCGACATCTACAGCCGGACACTGTTCTGGACGTGTGAGGCCACCAACACCATCAATGTCCACCGGCTGGACGGGGACGCCATGGGTGTAGTGCTTCGCGGAGACCGGGACAAGCCAAGGGCCATCGCTGTTAACGCCGAGCGAGGGTAGGAGGCCACCAGGATGGGTGGGTGCTGGGGCTCGGGGGAGATGACACATCCCATTCAGGTGTGTGGTCATTTTCTGGTCCCTGTAACCTGTGATGCCAGCTTCTGGGGACTGGTGTCCCAAGCATGGCACTCAGCAGCTTCCCAGGAGCCCAAGCTTAGCAGCCAGAACAGAGGTGGGAAGAGAATGAGCCACGGCCCCACAGAGCAGAGGTGGGGGGAGAGCGAGCCACGGCCCCACAGAGCAGAGGTGGGGGGAGAGCGAGCCACGGCCCCACAGAGCAGAGGTGGGGGGAGAGCGAGCCACGGCCCCACAGAGCACAGGTGGGGGGAGAGCGAGCCACGGCCCCACAGAGCAGAGGTGGGGGGAGAGCGAGCCACGGCCCCACAGAGCAGAGGTGGGGGGAGAGCGAGCCACGGCCCCACAGAGCAGAGGTGGGGGGAGAGCGAGCCACGGCCCCACAGAGCAGAGGTGGGGGGGAGAGCGAGCCACGGCCCCACAGAGCAGAGGTGGGGGGAGAGCGAGCCACGGCCCCACAGAGCAGAGGTGGGGGGAGAGTGAGCCACGGCCCCACAGAGCACAGGTGGGGGGAGAGCGAGCCACGGCCCCACAGAGCATAGCCCTGGGAAGCAGAAAGTGAGGGCTGGATGGGAAGTGAGGGTGTGAACACTAATTCCTGAGTTGTGTCTCAATCTGATCATCTTGGGCCCTAGAGCCACACACCTTCCACCTTAGTTGCACCTGGCCAGAGTGTCTGGTTGGTGGGAAGGCACCCAGAACTGGCGACAGGCTTCACAGTTCCCAAAGGAAGTATGGTAACCAGGGAACACAGGGACCTAAAGCCCCTGCCACGAGGCTCAGGAGCAAAGCTGAGCTTGCAGAGGGGAGAGAGAAAGAGAGGCAGTGAGGGAGAGTGGCAAACACAGAGGCTCAAAGCTGAGCTTGCAGTGAGCTGCTGCCCAGTCGTGGCGCTCCTCTTGTGGCCTGCTGGAGCAGCCACGGGCCCTGAGGCAAGTACGCCTGAGCTCACACCCGACTCCTGCACTTTCTACCCGAGTGACCTTGGGCACATGACACAGCCCCTTAGAGACTTGATGTCTTTGCCTGTGACCGTGAGGACAGTAGTGCCAGCCTTGTAGCTCACAGGGACCTCTGAGCAGAACCCCTAGTTGCTCACTGGTTGTTTTGGAGCCATGAGCTCCCTCCAAGGAGCCCGCGCTCCTCAGCAGCTGGGCAGGGGCGTGGACAAAGGTCCTGTGATGACATAGAACAAAACAATAGGCGTTCGTCGCCTTGTGGTTCCACAGCCCAGAAATCCAAAATCGAGGTGTTGGCAGAGCCACACCCCTGTGACGCTTAACGTGATCTGTCAGCTTTGGTGGCTACAAATGTTCCTTAACCTGTCGTCACGCCACTCTAGTCTCCCCTCTGACTGCACTCTGGCCCTTTCTCTGTGGCCTTGTTGATGTGTGTAGGTCACTCTTGCAGGATTTAGAGCTCACCGCAACCCAGAGGGATCGTACCTAGATCCTTCATGCATTTGCAAAGAGCTTTTCCCTGAGGATCTGGGGTGGCATGAGTTTTAGGGGCTACTACTCCCTCCATATGTCGGGGGCCAGCTTTGACAGGCCTGGCTGGGCCTGTCTGACCGGATGGCTACAGGGTCGGGAGCTGGTCCTGGAGTCTGGCCCGGCTGAGGAGAGGAGGTGGCGGTGGGAGGTCCTCGCACACACACGCCCTTCACCTGCCGCTCCCGCCTCTGCCCTCCCGCAGGTATATGTATTTCACCAACATGCAGGACCGCGCTGCCAAGATCGAGCGCGCCGCCCTGGATGGCACAGAGCGTGAGGTCCTCTTCACCACAGGCCTCATCCGCCCTGTGGCCCTTGTGGTGGACAATACGCTGGGCAAGCTCTTCTGGGTGGATGCCGACCTTAAGCGCATCGAGAGCTGTGACCTCTCAGGTACATGCCCCAGTCATCTGGTTCCTCAGCAACCCACAGGTGGGACCTCCTCGTAACCCTGCAGCCTCCCTTGTTACCTATAACTGCCATCTTGTCCCGGGCCTGCTGCGAACCTGGCAGCGTGCTGGACTCTGTGTGTGTTGTGTATAAGCCTGACTCCGTGAGGACCAGTGTGTGGCCCTGGGCTGTAGATAGGCAGGAGTTAGTGCACAGGGGAGGGCTTGAGGACCTAGAGTGAGCAGGGAGGGGAAGAACTATGCTTTTGCAGGGTGCACAGTCAGGGAGTGTGGGTGGCCCTTAACTGCAAGCCCAGCTGAGGTGTGAATGTCCTGCTTCCATGGCATTTGCCCCAGCTGGCAGCATTTGAAATCCGCTGGGTTCCTCGGTGGCCCTCTCTTTAAACCTCCATTCTCCTGAGCTGAGCGCAGGCAAGGCTTTTGAGCCAGCTGCCACTCAGGGGGGCCCTGGTCCTGTCCACAGGGGCCAACCGCCTGACCCTGGAGGATGCCAACATCGTGCAGCCCATGGGCCTGACAGTGCTCGGCAGACACCTCTACTGGATTGACCGCCAGCAGCAGATGATTGAGCGCGTGGAGAAGACCACTGGGGACAAGCGAACTCGTGTCCAGGGCCGAGTGGCCCACCTCACGGGCATCCATGCTGTGGAAGAAGTCAGCCTGGAGGAGTTCTGTATGTGAGGGTGGGCAGCGGTAGGGGCAAGGTCCCCTGGGGGAGGGTGGCGCTGCTCAGAGCAGCACCGTGACCCCTGGAAATAGATGGGTGACCAGTGTGAGAGTGCTGTGAGGTTGTGGGCTTGGCGCTGAAGGCTGGCAATAGTCTGGATGTCTCAGGGCCTCTGCAGCCATTTTTGTTTGTGGTACACCCCAAACATAATGATTTTACTATTTTATTTTTATTTATTTACCTGAATCTTTCTATATAAAGTTTATTTTTCTATTACAAAAATAAGCATACATCAAGCCAAGTGTGGTGGCTCATGTCTGTAATCGCAGCACTTAGAAGGCTGAGGTAGAAGGTAGTCATGAGTTTGAGGTCAGCCTGGACTACAGTGTGAGTTCCTGGTCAGCCCGGGCTAGAATGACAGCCTATCTCAGAATAAATAAATAACAAGCACACTTGTATATTATGCTTTTTAATTTATCTGCATTAAACTTTCTTTTACGGTTTCATGAAAGGATCTAATGCATTTTGATCATATGTGCTTGCAGTTAGCTTCTCTTGCCCCCTCCCTCATTCCCAATAAACCCCTTCTTCCCAACTAGTCCCCTTCCTTTTTTTTTTTTTGATGACCCACTGAATTAAATGAAGGTTGTTTGCATGAGCTTGGGTGGGAGTTACTTGTGCAGCTTATCAGTGGCCACACCACTGAAGAGAATGTCTCCCCTCTCTCAGCAACCATAAACTGCCTTAGCTCCTCAGGGCAGGTGAGGCCTCCTGAAGCTTCATGTTTTAAATCAGCAACTCATGTGGTCTTGGTTCTTCAGACCAGAAGTTAGGACATAGTGGAATTGTCTGCCCAAGGTCTTGTAGGGACAGAAGAAAAATGACAACCGGGCTGGGCTCCTCACTGAGACCGGAGAAAAATCCTGTTCCAGACTCATTCAAGGCTGAGGTTGTAGGATCAGCCTCATTTTCTTACTCCCCCCCACCTTTTTTTTAGTCATTGATATAGGGTCATGCTCTAGCCCAGGCTGACCTGGAATTCACTATGTACTCTCAGGGTGGTCTCCAACTCACAGTGATTCTCCTACCTCTGCTTCCCAGTGCTGGGAGTAAAGGTGTGTTCCACCACGCCCGGCATTCAGCCTCTTTTTTTTTTTTTGAGGTAGGGTCTCACTCTGGTCCAGGATGACCTGGAATTAACTATGTAGTCTCAGGGTGGCCTTGAACTCATGGCAGTCCTCCTACCTCTGCCTCCCGAGTGCTAGGATTAAAGGCGTGAACCCCCATGCCTGGCCTCAGCCTCATTTTCTTCTTGGCTGTCTATTGGAACTCTTCTCCATGTCCTGGGTCACCCCCCCACCCCAAATCCCATGTCCCTTTATGCTAGTCAGCTTCCCATCATTAGAATGTGCACCTGATGTGATTAGCCTAGAAAGAGCATAGGTCATTGCTGCCCATGGTTCTAGATGTTCCAGCCCTTGCTGGCCTCCTTGTGCTCCATTTCTATGTCAGTTTCCTCGTCAGTAGAAATAAACTGCTAAGAAGAATAAATGGAGCGTATGCTGTGGATGTCTGGCCCTCCTCTACACCATCAGTCCTGAGCTGGGGGGCAGAGCCAGACCATTGATGTCATCTTATTTTGTCCCTGCAGCATCCCACCCGTGTGCCCGAGACAACGGCGGCTGCTCCCACATCTGCATTGCCAAGGGTGATGGAACACCAAGGTGCTCGTGCCCGATCCACCTCGTGCTCCTACAGAACCTGCTGACTTGTGGCGGTAAGTATAACCTTGGTGCTTCTTGTTGGGACTTTGGACAGGGACAGCCTTTTAAAATTACAGTCCCTGTGGCATCCAGTCCCCAAGATATGTCATCTCTTCAATCACAGCTCTTTTCCAATGATACACATGGACACGTGCAAACACACAATGCTATGATTTTCCCTCTAAGTACTGCTTTTCCTGATCTCACAGATTTTTGCTCCTTCTCACAGCCTGAGGGATGTGTGTTCTGTGTGCAGATACCTTTCAGTCTTATGTGGCCATTTCTCTGGATAGGCCACAGGGTGAGGGCTGGCCAAGGCTCTTGGATGTGGGCCTGATGATGTGTAAGGAGTCAGATGGACAAGACTGAACCTAGATTGCGTCAGTGTTTAGCATCCCAGCTCTCCCATTTCTGTTATCACCATTGTCCTACCCTGTGTGCCTAGTTCTTTCCTGTGAACCCTGTCACTCCCTGTGCAATGACACCTGAGGTATAGAGTGGTGGCTTCTGTTGGAGATGGAGGCTTTGGGAGTCTGAGTGACCCCTCAGATTTCACAATTGTTGAGGGATGCTTGGGTTCTAGTTTGGTCCTGGTCAGTCTGACCTTGCCCCATGCTGCCCTTACCCTCCACCATGGCTGCCTCAACTGCTGACCCATGACCTTCTTCCCAGACAGGATCAGTCAAATAACAGTGATTGGTACAGAGCCTTTGGGGGCGTGAGCTCAGGTGTGCAGCGTGAGTCACAGTTCCAGTCCATGTCTCTGTGGTGGCCACATTCGGTGCTTATTCTTTGTGGGTGGCTTGAATGGCAGACAACCATTCACTCCTCCCAGATCCAGTGCCCTGGGGCTTCTGCTGGACATTGTGTGTCCTTTCTTAGCCACACCCAGGGAGACAGCCAGGCCTTTGTTTCCTGAGAGCTCTTGTGGTTGCTCAAGTTCATGGCCACATCTTGTCTCACTGGGTTAGTCCCAGAGCTCTGGGCAGCACATGGATTCCAGATGTCTAAAGCTTACACACATGGGGCTGGGGAGATGGCTCAGCAGTTAAAAGTGTTTGCTTTCAAAGCCTGGTGGCCCAGGTTCAATTCCCCCATACCCACGTAAAGCCAGATACACAAAGTAATGCATGCATCTGGAGTTCATTTGCAGTGAGTGGCAAGAGGTCTGGTACGCCTGTATTTGCCCTCTCTCCCCCTCTCTCTGTCTCTCAAATAAATAAAGTTTCAAAAAAAGATTACACACAAGCCAGGCATGATGGTGCACGCCCTTAATCCCAGCACATGGGAGGCAGAGATAGGAGGATTGTCGTGAGTTTGAGGCCACCCTGAGACTACGTAGTAAATTCCAGGTCATCCTGGGTTAGACCCTACCTCGAAAAAGCAAAACAAACAAACAAAAAGCTTACACACATCACTATCACTTGAGGTGGTGATGTATCTATAGATGTTCACCCTATGAGCCCACATGCAGAGGCCAGAAAAGGTCAGGTGTTCTATCGCTCATCTGCGTATTTACTTGAAATAGGGTCTCCGTCAACCTAAAGGTGCTGTCCACCAGAGAGTCCCAGTGATTCTCTGGTCTCTAACCCCCTTACTCCCTTGGACTGGGGTTACAGACATGCGTGGCCATGCCCAGCTTTTTACATGGGTTCTGGAGAGTCAGACTTGCTGGTCTTGGGCCCAAGAGACCCTTATGCTTAAGTGGCAAGTGCCCTTAATGGCTAAGCCATCTCCCTAGACCTTGAAGTCATGCTCCTTCCCTTGGTCAGCTTTAAGACAAGGTGAGGATTGATGTTCAATGTTATAAGGAAGCCAAGGCTAAATTCTTTTCTACACAAGGGAGGGGCAGCCCTGTCTCCATGTGGATTCCTTGTGCTGTGTTTTGCTTGACTGCACCCTGGCAGCTCCTGACTCTGACTTACATGGGTCCCTAGCTGAGGACATTGTTTCAATTTAGTGTTTTTAGCCAGTGATAGTGGTGTGTGCCTATAATCCTAGCACTCAGGAGGCAGAAACAGGAGGATGAACACAAGTTCAAGTCAGCCTGGGCTGCATAGTGAGACCCTGTCTGGAAAAAAAAAAAAAAAAAATTGGGGAAACATGCAAGAATGCTGTTTTCTTGTCAAACTGGGAACCAGCACAATGGTGAAAGAGATAGACACAGAGACAAGCAAACCCTACCAAACCGGATATCCAGAGACACAGAGGCGCCCAAGATCTCAACACAGAAGCAGACCTAATATGAAACCAACATGGCTCAGGGAAATTTGCAGAAGAGAGGGCAGAAAGAATGTCAGAGCCACATGTTAGGTCCTGACACTCAGAGACATTGCCTCCTACCCAAAACTAAAGGCTAACCCCATAATGCACGACCCATATACCCCAACAAGGAGGATCCCTGTGGAGGGGGGAGGACAGGGAGGAGGCTAACAATGGTACCAACTTGACCATATTCACTGACTAAAAAAATAAAAAAAAACAATAATTTAAGGTCTTTAAGCTGGAGAGCATTCATCAGTAGTTAAGATAGACATAGGATAGCAGTAAAAGGCCAGCTGTGGTGGCACACGCTTTTAATCCCAGCACTAGGGAGGCAGAGGTAGGAGGATCACTGTGACTTTGAAGCCACCCTGAGACTACATAGTGAATTCCAGGTTAGCCTGGGCTAGAGTGAAACTCTACCTCAAAAAAAAAAAGAAAAGATAGCACTTGCTGGGCATGGTGCCGCACGCCTTTAATCCCAGCATTTGGGAGGCAGAGGTAGGTGGATCATTGTGAGTTCAAGGCCCCCCTGAGACTACATAGTGAATTCCAGGTTAGCCTGAGCTAGAGTGAGACCCTACCTCAAAAAAAAAAAAAAAAAAAAAAAGAAAGAAAGAAAAAAAAGATAGCAATTAAGAGTAGGAAGTACTGTGACTACAGAGCAGCATGTATAAGACCCTGGGTTCCATGCCAGGTGTGGTGGCACACGCCTTTAATCCCAGCGCTTGGGAGGCAGAGGTAGGATGATCACCATGAGTTCGAGGCCACCCTGAGACTACAGTGTGAATTCCATGTCAGCCTGAGCTAGAGTGAAACCCTACCTCAAAACCACCACCCCCTCCAAAAAAGACCCTGGGTTCCATTTCCAGCACTGCCAAACATTTTTGAAAGATTAAAATGGGTGGCTGGATAGATTGCTCAGTGGTTAGCAGCACTTGCTTGCAAAGTCTGACAGCCTGAGTTCGATTCCCCAGTACCCACGTAAAGCCAGATGCACAGAGTGGTGCATGTGTCTGGAGTTCATTCACAGCATCAGGAGGCCCTGCCGCACCCGTGCTCTCTGTCTGTATCTCTCTCTGTCTCTGTTTCTCTTTCCTTCTCAAATAAATAACTAACATCTTTAAAAATGTGTAGTCACTTTTAAACCCTAAAGGTACATTGGCTTTCCTGTTACACTCCCTGTCTTGGAAGTCAGAGAGCACGCAGAGAGACAGGTGATCGTGGACCAGTGTCTTTACTGAGCCCCCGGTATTTTCCAAACAGCCCTCACTTCGGAGTCTCGGGTAGCTTTTCTGCGAGCAAGCTCATTTCCAGGAGCCATACTGTGGTAGAGGTGGTCACCATGGCATATGTGTCCAGTCCATACAGGGTGTGTGGTCAGTGCGGCCAGCTAAGCAGGTTGCACATAGCTGTCCCAGAGGGGTCCTACTAGGGAGCAGTTGGATAGAGCAGACACGTGGATTCGTCACATTGAGGAGCCCAGAGGAAGAGGAGGTGTGGAATGAGGAAGAAGCCAAGGATCACTGGGCTTCTGTACTGGGAACATTCAGTTTCTATTCTAGGTGGCCGCTGAGGTGGCAAGAGACTGTCAGAACCGTGAAGGGTGGAGTGTCTTTCATAGTCACCCACAGGAAGTGGCTTCCTCCCCCCGATGCTCTTAACCCCATAAGTCCTTCTGTCAGGGACCCCCACACTGCTCTTCCTGTGGACATGCTGTGTCCACTCCATAGCAAGGTGTACAGGACATTGTGACTGATAATCCACCGACCCCTCTACCACGCCCCATGCTGGCCCCTAAAGAGCCCTGACTGCACTTCCCTGGCATGGGTACTCATTGCCCTCTTTCTCCTGCTGGGCACCCAGGCACTCAGTTGTGTCTAGGCTGACATGCTATGCATGATGGGTCAACATGCCAGGAAGGCTTGGCATGTTCAGAGAACTGTCCCTGAGCCCTAGTAGCTGAGGGAAGATGGAGGACAAAGAAAGGGGCCCATCTTTCCAGCAGTCAGGGCTGAGTTTCTGCTGTGCTTTCTACCCTGTTGGGCGCCATGCCTCCTGCATAAGTCACAGGTTCCCAGGAGAGTGCATGTCTAGCATTCATGAAGCCCTGGGTTTGACCTGCGTTGAATAAACTGGGCACACTGGGTAGCCCAGGACTTGGTAATTGGAGCAGGTGAATCAGGAGTTCAAGGTCGTCCTTGGGTAGTTTGAGGCTAGCCTGGGCTACATGAGACCCTGTCTTGAAAGAGGGAAGACAGAAGTGAAGGGAGGGGAAGGAAGGAAAAGGAGGGGATGTTTGACTCCTTGTAGGAGACATTTCTTTCTTTTCTTTTAAAATTTATTTTATTTATTTGAGAGACAGAGAGAATGGGCACACCAGGGCCTTCTGTCACTGTAAACGAACTCCAGACACCTGTGCCACCTTGTGCATCTGACTTATGTGGGTAGTGCGGAGTGAAACGTAGGTCCTTTGACTTTGCAGGCAAGTGCCTTAACCGCTAAGCCATCTCTCCAGCCCAGGAGACATTTCTCATTTATCTGCCTGTATCTGTGCTTGGGCAAAAGGCTGGGCATGAGAAGGGGCCATTGCTGGAGTTGTGTGGGCGTAGTGCCCAGCATGGGTGGGAGGGGGCATTAGGGACACACAGGACTGGTGTTCTGAAGCCCAGCTGTACCCTTGCCTGGTGTACTGGGTGGAACTTAGGCAATCATGTTCTCTTTTCTTTCCGCAGAGCCTCCCACCTGCTCCCCTGACCAGTTTGCGTGTGCCACCGGTGAGATTGACTGCATCCCTGGGGCCTGGCGCTGTGACGGCTTCCCTGAGTGCGATGACCAGAGTGACGAGGAAGGCTGCCCCGTGTGCTCAGCCTCCCAGTTCCTGTGCGCACGCGGGCAGTGCGTGGACCTGCGTCTGCGCTGTGATGGTGAGGCTGACTGCCAGGATCGCTCGGATGAGGCTGACTGCGATGGTGAGAACCTTCTCTGCCCATCGTGGCTGCCATCTTGCACCGAGGCCATGCTGTACTCTGGGGCAGGGCTCTTTGGGAGCATGGGGCTCCTTCTGGCCTTCCACTACTGGGGGGTTCTGGAAAACCTCTTTTCCTAAAGGGAAACTGTGCTCTGTGTGGTCCTCTGTGTGGGAAGGGATGAAGTGAATTCTAGGTGCAACATGGAAAACCCTGTCATCTGACCCCGTCTGTCCCACAAGGCAGTTGAGTTTAAGGCTAGGAATAAGACTTCTTCTTCTCTTCCTATATTTTACTGGGACGTTTGCAGAAACCCAAGGTGAATCCAGTAGTTAGCTGGTAATTTCTGTGGCTCTCTCCCCACCCCCTCCCCAATACGGTTCTGTCCTAAAAGGCTCTGTTATGCTATGGTGAACAGTCTCGGAGAGTGCTCACTGCCTGGGCTCACTCTGACTGACAGTATCTTTTTTTTTTTTTTTTTAACATATTAAAGTGATGAGAACAAGTAACTCTTCAGTGTTAAGCACTTTACTTATTTTATTTATTTGACAGAGAAAGAGAGAGAGAGAGAGAGAATGGGCACGCCAAGGGCTCCAGCCACTGCAAACAAACTCCAGACATGTGCACCCCTTGTGCATCTGGCTAACATGGGTCCTAGGGAATGGAAGCTGGCTCTTTTGGCTTTGCAGGCAAACACTTCAGCCGCTAAGCCATCCCTCCAGGCCTGACTGACAGGATCTTTAGATACTTTTTTGTTTGCTTGTTTGTTTGATTTTTCAAGGTAGGGTTTCACTCTAGCCCAGGCTGACCTAGAATTCACTATGTAGTCTCAGGGTGGCCTCGAACTCACAGCGATCCTCCTACCTCTGCCTCCCAAGTGTTGGGATTAAAGGCATATACCTCCATGCTCAGCTAGGAACTTTTTTTCTTTTGAGTCAGCTTCACATATCCCAGGCTGACCTCAAACTCACTACGCAGCTTAAAATGATCTTGAACTTCTGATCCTCCTGTCTTCACCTGCCAAAGGCTTGGATTACAGGCATGTGCCACCATGGCTGGTTTATGTGGTATTGGGGTCTGAACTCTCACTTTAATGCATGCTAGGCTAGTACTCTGCCACCTGAGCTAGATCCCCTGCTATTCCTTTAGATCTTGCCAGTGAAACATATCTGTTCTTTCCTTGCTCTGAGTATCCCTTTGATAGACGATCTGTGTGGTTGGTTGCCTGCCACATGTTGTCAGCACCATGGCCCCAGAACTGCCATAGAGCTGCCCCTGTGGTCTCTCTTGCTGTCTCTCCCGACACCATCGGGTTGTGTTCTTGATGACTCAGACACTGTCTGGTCACTGTCCTTTATCTTCATTTAGCATGAGCAGATGTTCAGAAGACAAGTGCCTGGAATAACCTTCCAGGTATTTCTGTAAAGCCACAGTTAAGTCCTTGTAGCTCACCAACCCTTTGAGGATTTGGTAGCCATGGGCCAGGAGTTGGCATATGGTGGCACATGGGCCAAACCCAGCTGGCTACTATTTCTGTAAATAAAGCTCCCTTGGAACTCCGAAGCCCACTCACGTACGTGTGGACTGCTCTCATGCTAAGCCAGGAGAGCTGAGTAGTTGGCAGTAGAACGCTATGTCCCTCAGAGCCCACACACTTCATCTCAGGCCCCTTACAGAATGGTCTGCTCAGCCCTGTGGCCACTCGTGTCAGTGATGGTATAGTCTGTGATTTCTCAGCATCACGGGTGATCTGTCATCCTTCCTTCCCTCATCCCGCTCACCTGGTTATATTTCTGGTGTGAGATGGTGCTGTGATAACTGGCCCTCTCACAGGTGCTAGATTACCCACTGGGTTACCTGTGGAGGCAATGGACTACCCTTTTCTCCTCTTCCCGGAGCAGGGAATCTAGCAGGGTAGGAGGGAGCCCAGGCAAGGGCTTCTCTAGAGTGACGCTATGCGTAAGCCTGGTAGCCATGACCTTTGCAGGTCAGCACCTGGGCAGGTGCAGGGCGTGGTGGTTCCTCCCTTGATCACTCTCCTCTTCCCAGGTGTTGGAGGAGGTGACCTAGCTTCTGCCTCCACGGAGTTCTGCCAGGCACCACTGCCTCACCTTGTCTGGGAGGTGGCATTCCTGGTGGCGTTTGTGGTCCTGCATCTCCAAGAACCCAGGTTGACCTTGGCAGGGGCTGATCCTCTCTCCTCTGTGTAGGCCCAATCCAGGCTAGATGCCTCCTGGGGAGCAGGAGAGATCCTCTCCTTGATGATCCCTCCTCTGGCCTTAAAAAAAGGGTCATGGGGGCTGGAGAGATGGCTTAGCAGTTAAGCGCTTGCCTGTGAAGCCGAAGGACCCCGGTTTGAGGCTCGATTTCCCCAGAACCCATGTTAGCCAGATGCACAAGGGGGCACACACATCTAGAGTTCGTTTGCAGTAGCTAGAGGCCCTGGCGCGCCCATTCTCTCTCTCTCTCTCTATCTGCCTCTTTCTCTCTGTCTGTCGCTCTCAAATAAATAAATAGAAATGAACAAAAAAATTTTAAAAAAAGGGTCATGGGGAGAGGGGAGGACTGGATTTTCCATGACCACCCCTGGCTCAGTCCTAGAAAGCATTTTTTTTTTGAGGCAAGGTGGTGGTCTAGCCCAGGCTGACCTGGAATTCATTGTGTAGTCTCAGGGTGGGTCTCAAACTCATGGCGATCCTCCTGCCTCTGCCTCCCGAGTGCTGGGATTAAAGGCATGCGCCACCACGCCTGGCTGAAAGCATTTTGTTGTTGTTGTTGTTGTTAGTTCTGTGTTTGGAACAAGATTTTTGTGGCTGGGCCTTGGATGACGGGGCCGGGAGGCATCACCTGCCCTCCAGTGCCTCTGAGCCCGTGCCTTTCTGCCCTCCTCACAGCCATCTGCCTGCCCAACCAGTTCCGATGTGCCAGTGGCCAGTGTGTCCTCATTAAACAACAGTGTGACTCCTTCCCTGACTGTGCTGATGGCTCTGATGAGCTCATGTGTGGTGAGTGGATTCTGGCAGGGTGGGCACCACCACATTGGGTCCCCTGGAGGTATGGGAGGGGTCTGAAGTAGGACCTTGAGGGGGAAGGATGTGCATTCTGGGCAGGGCTATATGAGGCCTGAGGCAGCTGGGAGGTTAGGGTGCTGGGGCTTGGGAAGCCCAGCTTCTCCATACTCCCGCCATCCACCTGTGGGTGCTAGGGCTTGGGAAGAGCCAGCCTCCGCCTATAGGGCATACAGTATGTGCCCCATGAGAGGTCATCCTTTTGGGGCTAACATGGGTCATCTTTCCCCGTCTGTCCTCTGGTAGAAATAACCAGGCCGCCTTCTGACGACAGCCCAGCCCACAGCAGCGCCATCGGACCAGTCATCGGCATCATCCTGTCTCTCTTCGTCATGGGCGGGGTCTATTTCGTCTGCCAGCGTGTGATGTGTCAGCGCTACTCAGGGGCCAGTGGGCCCTTTCCACACGAGTATGTCAGTGGGACCCCCCATGTACCTCTCAACTTCATGGCCCCAGGCAGCACTCAGCACGGGCCTTTCCCAGGTAAGGAGCCTGAGGTGTTTGGGAGGTGACTGGAGAGGGTCACAGAGGAATACATCACCACCAGGTGGCACACCCACAGGAACACAGACTGTGTTTGCAGGTGCCAGGGGCCGTCACTGTGGCTTCGTGGACCATCAGTAGTCATGGTCTGCCCAGGAAGCCGGGGTCATTGGAGCTGTGCCCTGTGAGAGCTGAAAGTGCCCCTTCTACTCAAGAGCCACCTTGGAGATTGCTCTGGGCCTGCTCAGTCCTAGGTTTCTCTCTCCTGGCCTGTTCCATGTTCACTCCCAGCCAGCCTCATTGGGATGGTGATGTCCGGGGGGCATTGTGGCCTTATTCTTCCTGTGAGGCAGGGTGCAGGGTCTTTCAAGGGGTCCTGGGAGGCTGAAGTGGCGGCAGTACCACCATTCCAGCAGTCTGCAGACGCCAGCACTGTCGCGTGAACGTTCCTTGGGAAGGCACAAGCAAACATCTGCTCCCCCCAGTTAGGACACCAACCACAGATCAAAGTACAAATCCATCAGAGTTTGACTCAGAGAACCAGTGAGTGCAGTGGCTTCACTTACAGAATGTGGGTGAGGAGTTACTTACAAACAGTGTGAGTGACCCCAAAGCAGCCACGTCACCAGAAAGTCTCATCCCAGCATGGACGTTGACCTCCCCATAGCTGCATAGATGGAGTCCCCACTTCAGTAAATCTTCTGCACCTTATATACTCCTGCACCTCCCAAGACCACAAGACCACATGCAGCCCAGGCAGAACTACGCACAGTTGGCAGGAAGGGGCAGGAGGGAGAGATCACAGGTGAGGGTCTCATGATCCCACTCCCTCCTCCTATGGAATGCCAACAGACCCACTCTTGAGGATTGCTTGCTGGTAGTCACAACTGCTTTGGACAAAGACGTTGGTGGCTGTTATGCTCAGAAGACAGTGCCCTGTAGGTGTCCTGTGTGCCTAGCATCTTCCATCCTCAGCCACAGGGGAGGTGCTGGTGTCTCCTTACTGTACAGCGGAGACGCAGAGAGCTCACACTGATTGTGGTCAGAGTCTTGCAGGAGGTGGGAACACATGTCAGATAGGACCTTCCACCTGAATCAGAACTCAGGGGTGTCAGCAGCAGAGGCAGGGGTATGGGTGTGAGGCAGAAGAGCAGAGCCTCCCATCCTGACGTGCCTTACCCTTCCCCCACAGGCATCTCTTGCAGCAAGTCTATGATGAGCTCTGTAAGCCTGGTGGGGGGCCGGGGTGGCATGCCCCTTTATGACCGGAACCATGTCACCGGAGCCTCGTCCAGCAGTTCTTCCAGCACAAAGGCGACACTATACCCACCGGTGAGTGAGGTGGGGGGCTTGAGGAGGGTGGGTGAGGGGGCTAGCCGCTGGGGCCTTCCCATTAGTGCTGGCTGGGGAGACTGCCTGGAATGCTAAGACTTCTAGACTGAGGAATTCTTCCACCATCCCAGAGAATGGTAGATACGTAACTTTCTTCTATCCTCGCACCTTGTCAGCTTTTTTGTTAGTGACACTACTTTCTATTAAAAAAATAAATCAATAAAGGGGGTAAGCCTTGGTCATTGTGGACAGTCTGGAAGCCACACAGAGATACACAGAGCAGGGCTGGGCCCATGGCTCCATCAGTAGAGTGCTCGTCTCCGCGTGCACACGGTTTGCTCCCTTGCACCCGGTGTGGCAGCGCACACCTGTAATCCCAGCATTCGGGAGGTTCATGAAGGTGGGAGGGTCAGGAATTCGACATCAGCCTGGGCTGCATGAAATTCTGTCCCGAAAGACTAATAAACAACCAAAAAGGAATATACAGGAACAGAAATCTTGCCCTAATTCAATTCCCCTCCAAGTTGTTCCCAGGCCTTTTTTTGGCGGGGGTGGGGGGGGTCTCTGAGTGGTGGCCTTACTCTACACATGGTCTCACTCTGTGGCCTTGCTGGGCCTGTCTATCCCAGGTGAACTTCCCCTCACTGTCCCAACCAGGAATACGTATGTTCCCATAGTGGCTTTGTTGATTTCCTGAAAATAACTTGAGTATTTTCCCAAAACACAACCACACAGGGTGATTTCTTGTGGCTAAAATAGTTCTGGAACCGGGCGTGGTGGCGCATGCCTTAAATCCCACCACTCATGAGGTAGAGGTAGGAGGATCGCCCTGAGTTCAAGGCCACCCTGAGACTACATAGTAGTTCAAGGCCACCCTGAGACTACATAGTGAATTCCAGGTTAGCCTGGGCTAGAGCGAAACCCTACCTTGAAAAACCTTTGAAACAAACAAACAAAAATTCTGGAGCCTTCAGTAGTCTGAGTAGAGTGAGGGTCTGGCTCTCCCCCAGCAAACCCCCAAAACAAAAGGATTGTGAAAAGAGGGCTGGAGCTGGGGAAATGGCTTGCAGTTAAGGCGTTTGCCTGTGAAGCCTAAAGACCATGGCTTGATTCCCCAGGACTCACATAAGCCAGATGCACAATGGGACACATGCATCTGGAGTTCATTTGCAGTGTTTGGAGGCCCTGGCATGTCCATTCTCTCTTTCTATCTGCTGCACCCTCTCTCAGATGAATAAATAAATAAATATACACTGAAAAAAAAAAAAGGGCTGGAGAGATGGCTTAGTGGTTGAGGCATTTGCCTGTGAAGCCAAAGGACCTAGGTTTGATTCCTCAGGACTCATGTAAGCCAGATACACAAGGTGTCACATGCATCTGGAGTTCATTTATAGTGCCTGAAGACCCTGGTATGCCCATTCTGTCCCTCCCTCTCTCTTGCTCTCAAATAAAATAGATAAATTTATTTATTTATTTTTACTTATTTGAAAGCACCAGAGAGAGAAAGAGGCGGCAGATAGGGAGAATGGGTGCACCAGGGCCTCTAGCCACTGCAAACGAACTCCCGAGGCATATACCCCCTTGGTGTATCTGGCTAACGTGGGTCCTGGGGAATAGAGCCTTGAACCGGGGTCCTTAGGCTTTATAGGCAAGTGCTTAACTGCTAAGCCATCTCTCCAGCCATAAATAAATAATATTTTTTTTAAACTTTCAAAAAAGAAGTCACCCACCAATGCCATCCTGGTCTCCTTGAGGGGATAGAGATAGGTGCCGGGGAACCCTGTTTCTGGGAGCGCAGCCCCCTGGCAAGCTTGCTGTATCATATAAATCTGTGTGCATTACTCCCTCCTTACATGTGGGGCCACATCCCATGATCCACCATCCCACAGATGCCCCAAATCACGGATAGTACCTAACATACACCATCCTTTTCTTATATGCAGACTATGATCAAGTTTAATTTATACAGTAGGCCACGGTAAGAAGTTAATGACAGTAAACCAGAACATTCATAGAAACACACCACAGTAAGTTATGTGAATACGACCTCACTCTCTTGAAAGAGTCAAGACAGATATTAGTATTTTTGGATGACCGTGATTAATCACAGTAACTGAAGCCAAGGAAGGCGAAACCATATACTGCTCTGCACAGATACCTTGGGGCCTGACCACAGGCTGTGTGAGCTGCCCCCCCCCCCCCTCGTAAGGTCTCACTCTTGCTCTGTTTGACCTGGAATTCTCTATGTAGTCTCAGGGTAGCCTGGAACTCATGGTAATCCTCCTACCTCTGCCTCCTGAGTGCTGGCCTAAAGGTGGCTATTTAACCTTATTTATGTATTTGCACTTTGTTAAGGTGAGAACAGCCCCTTGGGCTTCCTCTGGGGTCCTCCCAGTGTCCTCCACCTTGCCTGGGCCGGTCCTCACCCTGGTTCAGGAGATATCTTTATCAAGGCAGGCCCTGGCTGGAGGGGTTATCTCTGTTGTTCAAGGCTCCAGAGCCTATTTTGAGGCTAAGGAAGCTTGGAGTCAGCAGATCAAGTTTAGCACATTCCTGTTTTTGCCCTGTCTACAGCCCCCCATAACCACCCAGAACCATATGGCCTTTTCCACTCCAGTGCCTGCCCAGGGGCTCCGGAAGCTGCTCTTTCCCTTCCGAGCTTAGCTGGGAGCTGGGTCCAGGCAGCAGATGCAGCTCTCGAGTTAGGCCTCTCAGTGTTTCCCCTAGTGGCTCACTCACTGATGTGTGGTTCATTTCCCCACAGTGGCTTTAGAACATTCTCATCACTCCTCAAAGAAACTTGCTATAGAAACAACTTTTTTTTTAGTTTTTCAAGGTAGGGTCTTATTCTAGCCCAGGCTGACCTGGAATTCACTATGTAGTCTCAGGGTGGTCTCAAATTCACAGCAATCCTTTTACCTCTTCCTCCCAAGTGCTGGGATTAACCACACCTGGCTCCTAGAAACAGCTTCCTTCCTTCCTTATTTATTTATTCATTTATTTATTTTGAGACAAGCCCATGAGACTGACTTTTTTTTTAATGCGAGAGTGAGAGAAAATTGGTGTGCCAGGGCCTCCAACTGCAATCGAACTGCAGACACGTGCGCCCCCTTGTGCACATGTATGACCTTGTGTGCTTGCATCACTGTGTATCTGGCTTACGTGGGACCTGGAGAGTCAAACATGAGTCCTTAGGCTTCTCAGGCAAGTGCTTTAACCACTAAGCCATCCCTCCAGCCCTGCTTTTTTATTTTTTATTTTATTTTTTATTTTTTTATTTTTTGGTTTTTCGAGGTAGGGTTTCACTCTAGCCCAGGCTGACCTGGAATTCACTATGGAGTCTCAGGGTGGCCTCGAACTCACGGCGATCCTCCTACCTCTGCCTCCCGAGTGCTGGGATTAAAGGCGTGTGCCACCACGCCCGGCTTGCTTTTTTATTTTTGAGGCAGGGGCTTACCTCAGTCCTGGCTGCCCTGAAACTTACTCTGTACCCCAGGCTGGCCTTGAACTCACAGTGATCCTCTGACCTCAGTCTCTAGAGTGCTGGGATTATAGGCGTGAGCCACCACTCTTGGCTAAAACATCTCTTTTTATATGTTTTTATTATTTATTTATTTTTTGAGGTAAGGTCTCACTGTAGCTCAGACTGACCTGGAATATACTATGCAGTCTCAGGGTGGCCTCAAACTCACAGTGATCCTCCTACTTCTGCCTCCCAAATGCTGGGATTAAACGTTTGTGCCACCACGCCCAGCCAAAACATCTTTTTAAATTAGTGCATTTATGTTGTATCTGCAGTACATGCTCATGGTATAAAATACAACAAATATAAAAGAATTTAAGTTTCAAAGGGGAAAGTGGAGGGAGGAAGGGTATTACCATGGGATTTTTTTTATAATCATGGAAGTTGTTAAAAAAATTAAAAAAAATTTATAGACCAAAAAAATTTATAGACCAAAGAGCTATCTCTCCATGCCAAACAGAACCCTTCTCCAAGGCACAGGCTATGACAAGCACTTTTTTTTCTGTTTTTTTGAACAAGGTCTTGTATAGCTCAAGCTGGCCTCAAATTTGTAATTCTCCTGCCTCTATCTCCCAAGTGCTGAGATTACAAGCATGTACTACCATATACTGCTTGCTTGTTTTTCTTTCCTTTTCCTTCCTACCTTCCTTCTGTCTTTAAAAAAAAATTATTTATTTATTGGGGGGAGGGATAGGTGCACCAGGACCTTCAGTCACTGCAAACAGGCTCCAGACGCATGTGCCACCTTGTGCATCCAGCTTTATATGGGTACTGGGGAATTGAACCTGGGTCTTTTGGCTTTGCTGGCCAGTGCCTTAATTGCTAAGCCATCTCTCTGGCCCTCTTTCTTTATTTTATTTTATTTTTTTAAATAAGAATTTTTATTACTATTTTTAAATTTTTTTGTTCATTTTTAAAAAAATATTTTATTTTTATTTATTTACTTATTTAACAGAGAAAGAGGGAGAGAGAGAGAAGGAGAAAGAGAGAATGGGCATGCCAGGGCTTTTAGCCACTGCAAACGAACTCCAGATGCGTGTGCCCCCTTGTGCATCTGGCTAATGTGGGTCCTGGGGAATCGAAACAGGGTCCTTTGGCCTTGCAGGCAAACGCCTTAACCGCTAAGCCATCCCTCCAGCCCTTTGTTCATTTTTATTTGTTTATTTGAGAGCAACAGAGAGAGAAAGAGAGAGGGAGAGAGAGAATGGGCATGCCAGGGCCTCCAGCCACTGCAAATGAACTCCAGACGCGTGCACCCCCTTGTGCATCTGGCTAACGTGGGTCCTGGAGAATCGAGCCTCAAACCCGGGTCCTTAGGCTTCACAGGCAAGCGCTTAACCGCTAAGCCATCTCTTCAGCCCTCTTTCTTTATTTTTAAAGGAGAAATGATTTGTTTTGGTTTAAAGTTTCAGTCCTTCACATTGGGGAAAGAGCCGTGTGGGATCATGGTGGTGGGAGCATAAGGTGAAGGTCACACCTGGGTAGATTAGGAAGCAGAGGAGTGCATGGGAACGGTGTGTGCTCTGCCAGGTAGCATGTACACGTGCAGGGAATGGGCTTTATTTTCTCTACCAACGGGGTGAGTTTTCTTTAGAATTTATTTATTTATTTATTTAAAGGGAGGGAGACTATAGGCATGCCAGGACCTCCTGCCATTTCAAACAAACCCCAGATGCATGTTCCACTCTGTGCATCTGGCTTTCCGTAGGTACTGGGAAATTGGGTAGGCTTACCTGGAACTCACTGTAGTTAAAGGATTAAAGGCACGTGCCAGGGTGCCTGGCTGCCAATAGGCTTTGCAAGCAGGTGCAGAACCTTTAACCACTGAGCCATCTCTCCAGCCCACAACCTTTTATTAGCCTCTCATTTTTTAGCAAAATTGCATATTTATTTATGTGCACACACTCACACACGTGCACCAGGATCTCTTGACCCTGTAATCAAATGCCTGTCTGCCTTTATGTGAGTGACTGGGAAATTGAACCTGGGCCAGCAGCTGTGTAAGCAAGTGCCTTTAACTGCTGAGCCATGTCTTTAGTCCATTAACCTCTTATTTTGAAATCATTGTAGATTTATGTGTAACTGCTGGAAAGAACATAGATAGACCCCACCCCGCCCTCGCCCTGTTTTCCCATGGAAACATCCACAGCTGTAGTACCATGTCACAATCAGGGCATGGCATGATCCTTTATCCTTTAATTGGATCTTACCAATTTATGTGCTTTTATAAACCCAAAAGATAGTGCCTGCAGGAATGGGGATTAGCTCAGTGGTAGAGTCCTTGCCTCGTATGCATGAGGCCATAGGTTCAATACCCAGCCACAAATGCATGCAGGTGTTTTCGCACACACACAACAGGCTATTAAAGTTAACTGAGTCCCCAGGACAATGTCAGCCAGGCCTTGTGGCTTATGCCTACAGCACTCAGGAGGCTGAAGAAGAATGGCTTAAGCTCAGGACCAGTCTGGGCTAAACAGTGAGACGCATAAAATAACAAAATAAACTAGTTCCTTTAATCCCAGCTCTCAGGAGGCAGAGGTAGGAGGACCGCCATGCATTCAAGACCAGCCTGGGACTACAGAGTGAGACCTTATCTTGAAGAAAAAACGACCATGACAAATAAGCAGCGACAAATCTGCTCCCAGCCTTGTCTCTTGCTGCCAGCAGCATCTACTGAGCTCTGAGGCGGTGGGCTGTGCAAGGTCCACATTAGTTATTAGTTATCCCTAGGAGGAGGTGCTTTCAAGATTCCCACTTTTTATTTTTAATTTTATTTCTTTTTATTTATTTACTTATTTTTATTTTTTGGTTTTTCGAGGTAGGGTCTCACTCTAGCCCAGGCTGACCTGGAAGTCACTAGGCATTCTCAGGGTGGCCTTGAACTCACGGCAATCCTCCTACCTCTGCCTTCCTAGTGCTGGGATTAAAGGCGTGCGCCACCACGCCTGGTTCAAGATCCACATTTTTTACATGAGGGGCTGAGGACCTAATGGCAATCCCAGCCTGGCTTATTTTTCTATCATGTCGCTGGGCCCATGCTATTTCTGTACCTGAAGTTTTTTTTTTCTTTTAAAAATAATTTATTTGCCGGGCGTGGTGGCGCACACCTTTAATCCCAGCACTCGGGAGGCAGAGGTAGGAGGATTGCCGTGATTCGAGGCTACCCTGAGACTCCATAGTGAATTCCAGGTCAGCCTGGGTTAGAGTGAGACCTTCCCTCGAAAAACCAAAATAATAATAATAATAATAATAATAATAATAATTTATTTAAGACAGTATATTTATCAGGGCCTGTTACTGCTGCAAAGAAATTCCAGACGCATGGACCACTTTGTACATCTGGCTTTATGTGGATACTGGGGAGTTGATCCCTCACCAGCAAGCTTTGCAAGCAAGGGCCTTTAACCACTGCACCATCTTACCAGCACCTCCTATTTTTTTTTTTAATTATTACATTTACTGAGGGAAGTAAAAGACCAAGGGAAAGGACATGGATATAGCCATGTGGTCTGAGATGCCATGTGATGGGCCTGGAAGAAACATGAAAAGGGATTTAGACTGAAAAGAAGATAGTGCAGAGAGCTCCTATCATGTGGAGGGCAGGAGGGGGAGAGCCCATGTGGGAGTGGGGGATCAGGGAAGACTTACCAGGACCTGGAAGTTCAGGAGAGATGATTGGGCAGCAAAAAGATCTTGTCTTTGTTCCCCCCTCCCTCCCCAGCATCTACTGATAACCTTATTGTGGTGGGCTCTCACCTTAGGCTCAGGCAAGCCTGAGAGAGAGCTGATTGGTCTGGGCTAGGGCCTGGCTCAAGAAGAGGCCATCCACCAAGTTTTGGGTCTGAGCTTAACCAATCACAATGCCAGGATCAGATTTAAAACTAACAGGAATACTCCTTCCCAGGGAGGGGCTCAGATTGTTTTTGGTAAAACAGATCTAGAGAATTCCTTTGGGCAAGAGATAACAAGAAGCCAGATTCTGTCTGGAGAGGTATGTACCTGAAGTTTCTTCTGTGTCAGAGGATGGACTGTCCTAGTCCTAGTGCCTGAGTCCTGGCATCCATCTGGGTGCCCCCGGCAATAGTTTGTCACCATCCGTAAACCACCTCTATAGGGACAGTTCCTTTTCCTGCCAGCAGAGGGCCGCACATGCAAGTCTGTTCCTATCACACTTTCCATTAGTGTAATACAGGGTAAAAATGGTACATTGGTTACTTTCATGTCACTTTGACAAAAATGCCTGACATAAATGAAAGGAGAAAGGATTTATCTTGGCTCACGGTTTCAGAGATTTCAGCCCACAGTTTCTTGGTCCATAGCAGAATAGCTTATCTGTAGCAGAATGGAAGCCCAGAGAAAGGGGATACAAGGGCCAGAGTGAGACACACACCTAGTGACCTACTGCCTCAGTTAGGTCCCGCCTCCTACCATCACTACCTCCTGTTAAACAAGCCTACTAATGACTCCAGGCATTAATCCATGCGTGTACTAGAAACACTGGTAGCCACACCTGGAGACATACAGCACTAATCCCCTAAGGGGTTTCTCAGTGCAGTCATGTTGAAAATCAAAATCGCCCACCCCAAATGGTGTCATGTTGAAATCTTGATTTATATTTCTCTGCTATGTGTGCAGGTGTGGTGTGGTGTGGTGTGGTGTGCGTATCTGTGGTCGAGGCCCGTGTGTGTCCAGGTCTGGTGCTCCATGCGTACGCAGAGGCCAGAAGAGAGCACTGGGTGTCTCCTTCCATTGCCCAACCATTGGAGGCTCACTGATTCTTGCTGTTTTTTGCAAACCCCAGCAATTCTCTGCTCTCTGCTCCTCACAAGCCTGGGGTTGCAGACATGCGTGACCACGACCAGCTATTTACACGGGTTCTTAAAGGAATCGAACTCAGGCTCTGAGACTCCTCAGGCCCCCATGCTTATGCAGGAAGCACTCTCAACCTCTGAGCCATTTCTGCAGCCTCTTAGGTTTCATCACAAGTAATATGAGTATTTTCTGGGTGTTTAAGAACTGTTGTTTTCTCAGAAGGTTCCATTCATGTTCTTTTGTTGGCGTGCTGAAATTCTTCGTTCATAAGGTCTATGTAGACACATAGGTAGGTGGATCCATACATGCATGCATGTATGTATGCATGATAGATGACAGATAGATAGGGCAGTGAAAGGGCCCAGGTCACTTCCTACAGGGACTCACCAGTCATGAAAACAGTTTATGGAGCCAGGTTTGGTGGCGTACTCCTTTAATCCTAGCATTCGGGAGGCAGAGATAGGAGGATTGCCTTGAGTTTGAGGCCACCCTGAGACCACATAGTGAATTCTAGGTCAGCCTGACCTCAAGCGAGACCCTACCTCCAAAAACCAAAGCAATGAAATAAAATAAATAAATAAATAAATAAATAAAACAGGACTGGAGAGATAGCTTAGTGGTTAAGCGCTTGCCTGTGAAGCCTAAGGACCTAGGTTTGAGGCTTGATTCCCCAGGACCCACATAAGCCAGATGTACAAGATGGCGCATACATCTGGAGTTCGTTTGCAGTGGCTGGAGGCTCTGACGCCTCCCTCTCTCTGTCACTCTCAAATGAATAAATAAAAATAAACAAGAAATGAAACAAACTTATGGAACAGGTCTTGGCCTCATTTATTTTTTATTTTATTTTATTTTTATTTATTTATTTTTTTTTTGAGGTAGAGTCTTGCTCTAGCCTAGGCTGACCTGGAATTCACTATGTAGTCTCAGGGTGACCTTGAACTCAAGGGACCCTCCTACCTCTGCCTCTAGAGTGCTGGGATTAAAGACAGGCGCCACCACGCCTGCTTCATTTTATTTATTTATTTATTTATTTATTTATTTTGTTTTTTGGAGCTAGGGTCTCACTCTAGCTCAGGTTTACCTGGAATTCACTATGTAGTCTCAGGGTGGCCTCGAACCCACGGCGGTCCCTCCTACCTCTGTCTCCCAAGTGCTGGGATTAGAGGCGTGCACTACCACACCTGGCCTTTATTTATTTATTTTTGAGAATAATTTTCTGTATTTGTGAGAGAAACACACACACTCACTCTCACAAAATAGGTGCACCAGTGCCAGACACATGCACTACTTTGTGCATCTGGCTTTACGTATGTAGTGGGGAATTGAACCGGGCTATCAGGCTTTGCAAGCAGGCACCCTTAACCACTGAGTCTTTTACCCAGTCCTGTCTTGGCTTCATTTGGATGAACAAACTGAGGCACAGGCAGCAAGGTCCCTTACCAGGGTCATAATGTAGTTAGGAAAATAGGATTTCCCCTAAGTCTGTGTGGCAGAAAGGCTGAGTCCTTTCCACTGTTCTCAACGCCTGGAGACTTCTGTCATCTGGGGCATGTGGTCCTATTTTCTCTCTACTTTGGGAACTCATGTCTGGCTGTGGCTTTTATGGGGACGGCTCTATGTTTTGTACACACAGAGAAACTGCATGGTGGGTTGCGGTGCTGTCCATAGTGATTGCTAGGGAACGTGCAGACCCAGGGCAGGCAAGTGTGTCTAGACCTCAAGTCCCCCTGTCCCTTGCTCTGGAGGATACATTCTTGTGGTAGGTTTCTTTCCTTCCTATCACAATCTGGGACAAGGAACAGAACAGCTGCTTGACAAGTGGGTGGGGCTGTGGCCCCTCCCTTATCCTCTGACCCTGAGCACTGGCCAGGGCTCCAGCAGGGATGCAGGGTCTCCGGAGTATGGTTTAGATCATGGATAGTGGCAGGAGGAGTAAAAGTGAAATGTAGTTAGCAGGAAATCTCCGAGGAACCTGGATAAGGACTGGGGGTCAGGGCCACTGAGGGAGAAGGTGCGGGGAGTCCAGGGGCCTTGTTGGCATCCCGCCTTTGTGTTCATGGCTGAGCATCCAGGGTATGGGCCTAGAGATACTGCTAG
This sequence comes from Dipus sagitta, assembly GCA_036346955.1. Classification (NCBI taxonomy): domain Eukaryota; kingdom Metazoa; phylum Chordata; class Mammalia; order Rodentia; family Dipodidae; genus Dipus; species Dipus sagitta. The sequence goes on along the minus strand of CM070770.1, from coordinate 159,449,008 downwards.
CCAATAGGGCGGTGCTTGGGAAGACAAGGGCACATGAGTGGACCGCACCTCTGCTCTTTGTGCATCTGACTGCTGTCACCTTCTGGGCACATGGCTGCGGCCCTGCCTCTGCTTCTTAAGTCTCATCAGCTCTGGAGAGGTCCTGGGGCCCTAGGTTCAGGACAGTTCCCCCTTCCGGAGAGGAAAACTCCAGGTGGGCAGGCAGAAGGGAGCTGCCTGGCCCAGGGAAGGCTGGAGTAATAATCCCTGCTTGCTCTCCACAGATCCTGAACCCCCCGCCATCCCCAGCCACCGACCCCTCGTTATACAACATGGACATGTTCTACTCTTCAAACATTCCGGCTGCCGCCAGACCATACAGGTAGGAGACCATCTGCACCCTCCATGTGTGATGAGGGCGCGTTCATGAGCCCTGTTCCTGTCCTATGGGACTCAGACCGCTTCCGTCAACCCTGGAGCACAGGCCTTAAAGCATGCAAGCCGCGTGTACACACTCCATCACTGTCTAGTTTCATGGAGGGCCAGGGCTCAGACTCCTGGGTCCCACCATGTCCAGAGCCTTGATGTGGACTCTGGCCAGGTGCCGGATCCTCAGAAGGATCAAATGTGTGTTTAGAGGCGGGTATGCTAGCCCATGGTGGGACCTGGCATTGGCTTCTCTGAGCCTGTTCAGGTTGCTATATTGGAGTCTCAGCCCCAGTTCCCTAAATGGAAGTGCCACTGGATAATATTGAGAAACAGGATCTCGGTTTGCAGTAGTCAGTGAGAGCCTGAGTGGTCAGGGATGGGGGCCTGTCCAACAAGGCCACCCTCTAGGTACTCTAGGCTCTAGGCCCCAGAGGAGCTTTCTGATGGGGCAGGTAGAATGGGCCTAGACCCAGCTAGCATGGAGTCCAAGACTCTGGCATCCCTCTAGGACATCCCCCCCACCCCCAAGGCCAACAGAGCTTTCCCATGGCGATACTGCCTGCCATCCAGTGGCCATTTCAGGGAGCTAGTTGAGCTGTGAACCACAGCTTCCAGCAGACTGACGCTGGCATCCACTTGCAACCCCCGCTACATTGGGTCACCTGGCTGCTCAAGGACCTGCACCGGCTCCATAGTGTCACAGCATCACATACGGCTTCACTGACCTCGGGTCGTGCAGCAGTTATCTTCTCATTGCCGGCACAAAACACCTGACCAAGCCAGGCGTGGTGGCACACACCTTTAATCCCAGCACCCCCGGGAGGCAGGAGTAGGAGGAAGGCCGTGAGTTCAAGGCCACCCTGAGACAACAAAGTGAATTCCAGGTCAGCCTGTACTAGAGCAAGACCCTACCTGGAAAACTAATACAAAACAAAATAAAACAAAACCACCACAACAAATAAACCCCACCTGACCAGAAGCAGCTTCTAGAAGGAAAGGGTTTGTTGTTTTCAGTGGGAAGTATCATCCTGGTGGAAAATCATAGCAGGAACTGGAATAGACAACCAGCCAGGCATCACATCTCCACAGTAACAGGAAGTCAGAGTCTGAGTGAGCTGACCTAGCCTTGGTAGGGTGCTGGGGGGGGGTGTCCTTGATTATAAAATCTCCAGGACCACCCCAGTGACACACCTTCTCCAGCAAAGCTCTGCAGGCTAGAAATCAAGTACAGGGGATACTTTACACTGAAGCCACCACATCCTGCCCTGGCTCCCATAGACTCATGACCATCCCATGATGCAAAATGTATTCAGTCCAACTCTGAAAGTCCCATTGTCTCCAGCACTGATCAAAAGTCTGAAGTCTCATCTGAGACTCAAGGCAGTCTCTCAGCTGTGAGCCCTGTAAAGTCAAAACACAAACTTCACACGTAAACCACATAACGGTACAGTGTAAACATTCCCATTCCTAAAAGAAGGCATAGCAAGGAAGGACTGGACTTACGTAAGATAGAAAACCAGCAGGGCAAAAGTCAAATCCTGAAGCTCCATGTCTGGTATCTGGGACTTAGGGTGAAATACTCTGGACACCAAAGGCTGGGACAACTCCACCCGTCAGCTGTGCTGCTTGCTTCCCCGGCAGATTCCAACCCGAGCCAGCACCTTTCCCAGCATCTCCCTCATCCCCTCATCCTAGGGTCTCCTGCAATCCATGGTCCGTATGTATGGCCTCCATGCAGCGACTTCAGCCCAGTTTCACACTGCCTAACATCTAACCCTAGACAGCTTTGCAATCCAGTGACCCTGTGTTTCCTGTGTTTGTCATACTTCCAAAACCAGTACCACCAATTTTCTTAATCCAGGTATAAAGCCTGGCTTTGAGGAGCAGGAAACTCCCTTCAGCATACTTCCTTCAGGCTTCCTCCTGTCAAAAGAATCAGTAATTCTCCTATTGTTTAAATCTAGCCTACTTAAAAAAAAAAAAAAAAAACCTTTATTAATTTATTAGAGACTGAGAGAGAGAAAGACAGATAGAGAAAGAGAATGGGCGCACTAGGGTTTCCAGCCACTGCAAACAAACTCCAGATACATATGCCACCTTGTGCATCTGGCTTTATGTGGGTACTAGGGAACTGAACTTGGGTCCTTAGGCTTTGCAGGCAAATGCCTTAACTGCTGAGCCATCTCTCCAGCTTAGCTGGCCTACTCTTTTTCTTTTCTTTCTTTCTTTTTCTTTTTCTTTCTTTTTTTTTTGAGGTATGGTCTCGCTCTAGCCTAGGCTGACCTGGAATTCACTGTGTAGTCTCAGGGTGGTCTTGAAATCACAACAATCCTCCTACCTCTGCCTCCCGAGTGCTGGGATTAAAAGCATGTGCCACCATGCCTGGCTGGCCTACTCTTAGTTATGGTAATCTGTCTGTTAAGCAATTATAGCTGAAGTGAATGTAGTCCACACTGACTTTTTTAAAAAAAAAAAAATACTTTGCCGTGCCAGGCGTGGTGGCTCACACCTTTAATTCCAGCACTTGGCAGGCAGAGGTAGGAGGGTTGCTGTGAGTTCAAGACCACCCTGAGACTCCCGAGTGAATTCCAGGTCAGCCTGGGTTAGAGCAAGACCCTTCCTCAAAAAAAAAAAAAAAAAAGAAAACAACGAAATGACAAAAAATAATTTGCCTAGCATAGTGGTGCATGCCTTTAATCCCAGCACTCAGGAGGCAGAGGTGGGAGGATTGCCATAAATTCAAGGCCAGCCTGGGACTACATAGTGAATTCCAGGTCAGCTTGGGCTAGAGCAAGACCCTACCTTGAAAAACAAAAACAAACCGTGTGTGTGTATATAAATTTTTAAAATTTACTTTATTTTTTAGAGAGAGAACGCGAGAGGTAGGTAGAGAGAATGGGCATGCTGGGGCCTTCAGCCGCAGTAATGGAACTCCAGATGCATGTGCCACCTGTGCATCTGGCTTACGTGGGTCCTGGGGAATTGAATCTGGGTCCTTTGGCTTTGCAGACAAATGCCTTAACTGCTAAACCATCTCTCCAGCCCATGCGCACACACACCCACATACACACATATTTTAATTTTTTTATTGTTTGGCTGCAGAGATGGTTTAGCAGTTAAGGCACTTGCTTGCAAAGCCTAATGGCTTGGGTTTGATCCCCAGTATCCATGTAAAGTCAGATGCACAAAGTGGCACATGCACCTGGAACTTGGCAGCAGGCCCTGGCATGCTCATTCTCCCTCCCTCTCTCTTTGTGTCTGTCTGTCTCTTTCTCTCTGATGAATATTTTAATTTTTTTTGTTTGTTGTTTTGTTTCTTTCAAGGTAGAGTCTCATTCTAACCCAAGCTGACTTGGAATTCACTCTGTAGCTTCAGGCTGGCCTCAAACTCACAGCAATCCTCTTACCTCTGCCTCTTAAGTGCTGGAATTAAGGGCATGTGCCACCATGCCCACCATTCAATTTTTTTTTTTATTTGCTTGCGAACCGGGAGTGAGTATGGTTGCACCAGGGTCTCTTGCTACTGCAAACGAACTCCAGATGCATCTGCTACTTTGTGCATCTGTCTTTATGTGGGTCCTGGGGAATCGAATCAGGCTGGCAGGCTCTGCAAGTACCTTTAACATGTGAGCCATTTTCTTTGGTCTTACTTTCATTTCTTTTTCTTTCTTCCTTTCTTTCTTTTTTCTTTTTCCCTTTTTTTTTGAGGTAGGGTCTCACTCTGGCCCAGGCTGACCTGGAATTCACTATGTAGTCTCAGGGTGGCCTCGAACTCACAGCGATCTTCCTACCTCAGTCTCCCGAGTGCTGGGATTAAAGGCGTGCGCCACCACGCCCAACTTACTTTCATTTCTTTCTATGCCAAACTTTTTAATTTTCATGTCTTTCTCTGTATTTTCCTCCTTCAAGCATAAGACTACATAGTGAATTCCAGGTCAGCCTTGGTTAGAGCAAAACCCTACCTCAAAGAGAAAACCAAAACAACAAGGTTCCAAATCCTTCCATATTCCTCCAGAAAATCAGTTTCAAAAGACTAAAAACTACATGGCACTTGGGAGGCAGAGGTAGGAGGATCGCCGTGAGTTCGAGGCCACTCTGAGACTCCATAGTGAATTCCAGGTCGGCCTGGGCTAGAGTGAGACCCTACCTCGAAAAACCAACCAAACAAACAAACAAACAAAAAAAACCTACATGGTCAGGTTTATTACAGCAACAGCTCCACTTCATGGTACCAATTGTCTATAGCAGCTGTCTTCTCATTGCTGGACAAGATAGCCACCCAGAAGCAGCTTATGAAAAGGAAACGGTTTATCTTGGCTTGCATTTGAGGGGAAGTTTCATCATGACAGGAAAAGCATGACAAGAGCAAACAGCCCCATGCAGGAAGCAGCAGAAAGGAAGTATTCTTGAGCTCTGGCCTTGGAGCTGGGCTGTCCTACCCCAGAGCCCGTCTCTAGTGACAGACCTCCTCCGGCTCAGGCATGAGGCTTCATCACAAACACATGAGGCTATAGGGGGACCCTTGACATTCAGACCACGACAGGATGTCATTTGTTAAAGTAGCCCTGTCTAGTACTGTCCCTAGACTAGACTACCTACTACCTTTTCTTTGGGCCTCCAAGCCATCTTCTTTCCCTGGCCTGACCTTGCAGCCTCTGGGTCCCACGTGGTGTGCTGCTGTTTTGCCTACCTCCCCTTCTCGCCCACTATTTAGGGCCTGGGATCCTAAAAACACACCATGATCCCCACCCTAGACTCTGGCTGTGTGGCCTGACACAGAGTTTCTGAGCCACAGGTGAAAGCAGAAAGTCACTGACAGGCTGAGAGAGATCACTGGGGTTAAGGTCCTTGAACCCAAGATAGGCCCTTCCCAGGGCCTTTTTCAGGTTCCCCCAACAGTCTCATGTTTGAGCCTCATAGTATGTCTGTTAACCAGAATTTGCAGAATGTGCCAAGATAAATATATGTATAAATTAAAAAAAAAAAGGAATGATGTTATGAGCTGGGTGTGGTGGCGTGCGCCTTTAATCCCAGCACTTGGGAGGCAGAGGTAGGAGGATCACCATGGATTCAAGGCCACCTTGAGACTACATAGTGAATTCCAGGTTAGCCTGAGCTAGAGTGAGACCCCATCTCGAAAAACCAAAAAATATAAATAAATAAATAAATAAAAGAAATGACATTATGACCAACAGTGGTTGAGCATTTTCTTTTGCTAGGCACTGGCTGCTTCTAGCATTTTTTATGCTGACTCACATTTCATCCTCACAGGCCTCTTAAGAAACAGGACTGGGGCTGGAGAGATGGCTTAGTAGTTAATGTACTTGCCTGCGAAGCCTAAGGACCTAGGATCAACTCCCCAGAACCCGTGTAATCCAGACGCACAAGGTGGTGCATGCATCTGGAGTTCATTTGCTTTGCAGTGGCTAGAGGCTCCGGCATGCCCGTTGTCACTCTTTCTGTCACTCTAATCGATAAATAAATAAAAAATTTAAAAAGGTAAAAAAAAAAAAAAAAAAAGAAAAAGAAAAGAAACAGGTCTGATTCTTTCTCTCCTGCTTATCCTGAGAAAGAGAAGCTCAGAGGTGGGAAGAGCCCCTGCACTAGGTCAGCCAGGCAGGTTCCGCTGGCCCTTTGTCCGTGAAGGTGCCCGTGGCCTGCCAGGCCCTGTCTCAGGAGGTTCAGAGAGAATGAATGAGATGAGCCAGTGCACATAGCAGGCCTCGCCTCTTCCTGAGCTTCCGGAGGGCCCTGCGCATGAGGGCAGGCGTGCCTCTGAACCCCTCCTCCTCCTCTGTTCCCTTCAGGCCCTACATTATTCGGGGTGTGGCACCCCCAACAACACCCTGCAGTACCGACGTGTGTGACAGTGACTACAGCACCAGCCGCTGGAAGACCAGCAAGTACTACCTGGATTTGAACTCGGACTCAGATCCCTACCCACCCCCGCCCACGCCTCACAGCCAGTACCTGTCGGCAGAGGACAGCTGCCCGCCCTCACCAGCCACCGAGAGGAGCTACTGCCACCTCTTCCCGCCCCCTCCGTCCCCCTGCACAGACTCATCCTGACCTCGGCTGTCCACCCCGGCCTCGCTGCGTCCCTGTAAATATTTTTAAATATGAACAAAGAAAAAAATATATTTTATGATTTAAAAAAATAAATATAATTGGGATTTTAAAAACATAAAATGTGAACAGTGATGGGGGGTGGGTAGGGTTGGGAAAACTTTGTACAGTGGAGAAAATATTTATAAACTTAATTTTTTTTTTTTAAATGTAACTGCCATTCTTTTGTGTCCTGTGTGACTTTGAGTTGAATGCCCCCAAGGAGTGAATGCCACTTCTGGATGGCTATTGTGTGTTTATCTCTCCATACAGGGGGTTCCCTATGTCAGGTCACCACAGGAAGGGGCTGAAACACTGGGCAGAGGTGGGCACCTTCCTCAGGAGGCATCCTTGTACTTCAATAAAGCCAGCCTCGTGGGCTGACCTGTGCAGTCTCGCAGGTCGGGAGTGTCATGTCACACACACTATTCAAGGCTTCCTCACATTTCTGTTTTGTATCCAGTTCCACAAGTTATGCTCTTACCCTTGGGCTGGGTTGGTGTGCTAACCCACTATGAGGGTGAGAGGCCAGGGTATCCCTATCTACCCCCCATCTGTGTGGACCTCACTGGATCAGGCTGCCAAGCTTCACTCTGTCAAGGCTGCACTTGTCCTGGCTCTGCCCTTTTGTCCTCAGAGGCATCCAGCCAGCGGGGTCTGAGGTCTGTGTGTGCCCATCTGAAAGACAAGGCCTGGCCCCTGCCCCAGCGGGAGGAGCCCCCTGTCTGACAGGAGGTGGTGAAGTAATCTAGCTGTGGCATGGAATGAGGAGGTGCGTTGTTTTTCCGGTGTCCTGAATGCCAGAGGAGATGTTGGGGAAGGGCCTGACCCCAGCCACAGTGCTTGGAGGTGCAGCAACACCTAAGAACTGAGCCAGGATGATCTGGAGGTCTCCTGACTTGAAACTGAACCCTTGCCCTTTTCTCTGAGGGGACTGGGCCACAGCAGCCCAGGGAAGGGAGACTTTCCGTGATGGACAGAGCGCACTGGTTTCCTCAGGGTTTGCTTCGCTACGGTAGCTATGCGGTGAACAGCAGGTGTGTGCCAGCCTGCAGGTTTCAGGTTTCTCAGAACAGACTCTGGGGAGTTGCTCCACTGGCTTGGGACTGCTTGAGAGTCCCCCAAAGTGATGGTCAGTATTGCTGAGACCAAAGGGAGGCAGTCCTGCAGGTGTTACTACAGAATTAGAACTGGGTCTGGGGGTGTGGCCCTACCCAAGACCCCTTTAGAGACAGGAGCAGTCAGATCTGTCTCTACTTGGCACATACAGGTGACCCAAGGTGACTGGCGGGCTTCCGAAACGTTCTTTGTGACAGGGCCCATGGAGACGTGGCCTCACCTCTGTGGAAGGGCTGGGAGTTTGTCCTAGCAGTGACGGGACAGGTCCAAGCTCATGGCCAACACCCACAGAGCCAGGGGGAACACCTGACCTCTGAACATAAATGAAGAGCAATGTTTAGCCAGCTATCTGACTTCCTAGAACCTAAGTATCCCCAGTTTGGGGAAACTAAAGCTTGGGTCCAAAGCAGCTAAGCCAGAATTTTTGATTCATTTGTCATTTCTGGACTGGGAAGGTGGCTCAGCAGTCAAAGGCACTTGCTTGAAAAGCCTGCTGGCCCTAGTCTCATTCCCTGGTACCCATGTACCTGGTACTCATGAAGTGACACATGAGCCTGGAGTTCTTTTGCAGCACTAAGAGGCCCTGATGTGCCAATATTCTCTCCTCTCCCTCCCTCTTTCTCAAATAAATAAATACAAATATAGAAGACTGCCTTTGTTATTCCTTCTAACCTTTTTTAAAGGGTTGCAGGTTTTATTTATTTATTTTATTTTTTTAGAGAGTGACAGAGTTGGTGCACCAGGGCCTCAGCCAGTGAAGTTGAACTCCAGACACTTGTGCCACCTAGTGGGCATGTGTGACCTTGCGCTTGCCTCACTTTTGTGCATCTGGCTAATGTGGAATCTGGAGAGTAGAACGTGGGTCCTTAGTCTTCGCAAGCAAGCGCCTTAACCACTGAGCCATCTCTCCAGCCCTCCTTCTATCTTTCTTACAAGACCTTTCACCTCTATGGTAACACCTACCTCTCCCATCCCTGTCACTCCTCTTCGAGTCCTGTGGAGTCTCTATCGCGTACAGGGCCCCTCTCAGCAGTGTGTGCCAGAGTGGGCCATCTGTTCAGCCCATCCCTCTTCCAGGAGGGAGTGGACGTCCTGCCTGCCCTGGGCTTCACAGTCTCCTTGGTCTGTAGCCACTGAGACTATCTTGGGCAACTGACAGAGTTCACATGGCTAAATCTTGGGTGTTCGTGCCTGTCTGGGTGCTGGGAATTGGGTGGGGCTCCACTTCTCCTTGGCTTGCTCTTCCCAGTCTTGGGCACACTCCAGACCAAGGACTGGAGTCTCACCCTCACAGCCCCTTGCTGGCTCCTGGCCTGTGCTCTCTTCTGGATTCCAAGCCTCCATATCTCCTCTCACTGAAAAGTCTTTTTTGCTTTCTTCCCTAGAAACCTAGTAGTCACTGAGTGCTTAGCAAGCCTAGGGGCTCCCCTTTCTCTGGACCACCCTTTGCTGGAAGTCTAGCTCTTCCCCAGCCAGGACTACTGAGTCCCCTGCACTGTGGGAAAGGAAGGGAAAGTTGAACTTCCGGGCTACGAGGGTGACCTCTCAGGTCTCCTAAGAATCACTGATTCTTCCTCTCCAGCCTCAGCACCTCTTGACCTGACCCAGCACCTAGTGTGGTCCACAGCCCAGGCCTTTCAGGAGTTTGTCCTCTGCCAGGGCAGTGGTGGCCCGACTACAGCTTCTGGCTCTGTGCCAGCCCATGGGTGGCGGGGGATTGTGAACTGATGACAGAACAAAAGCAAAGACAATGGGCTGTCTTTCTTCAGGTTGAACTTGCTCAACTTAAGGTCTCTATTCAGAGCTTGTCTCTCCTGTGTGGATATATGTGTGAATGAAAGTGTACTTCTTATGAAACCATGGGGAGATTTGCTCACTATAAAATTATTTGATAGAATTAAAATTTGTCAGCTGTTTATTTCCAAAATTTCAATGCTCCTTACCTGTCTCTCTCTCTGAGACAGGGTCTCATGCAGCCTAGGCTTGCTTCAAACTGAACTAGCTAGGTAGCCAGGTGACCTTGAACTTCTGATCCTCCTACCTCCACCTCCTGAGTACTGGGATTATAGGCATGCACCACTATGCCTGGTTTTATGTGGTGCTGAGGATCAAACTTAGGGCTTCATACATGCTAGGCAAACATTCTACCAATTAGCTACAACCCCAGACCCTCCCTTGTCTATTTGTGAACATGCTTGGAAACATTACACACACAGAGGCCAGGCATGGTGGCTAACACCATGAGTTTAAGGCCAGCCTCGGTTACAGAGTGAGTTCCAGGTAGCCTGGGCTAGAGTGAGAGCCTGTCTTAAACCCCTCCCTGCCCAAATTATATACATGTTTTTTTTTTTTTTTTCTTTAAGGTAGGGTTTTGGTCTAGCTCAGAGTGACCTGGAATTCACTATGTAGTCTCAGGGTGGCCTTGAACTCATGGCAATCCTCCTACCCTCTGCCTCCTGAGTGCTAGGATTAATGTCAGATGGGTAATGTGCTGTCATATAAGAAGCTTTCTGGGAGGCACATGTCATGTAAGTGCATGGACACCCAATCATACTATGAACCAATAAAAGGATGACATAGGTATTTTGTTTGTTTTTTGGTTTTTCAATGTAGGGTTTCACTCTAGTTCATGTTGACCTGGGATTACACTATGTAGTCTCAGGGAGTCCTTGAACTCATGGCAATCCTTCTACCACTGCCTCCCAAGTGCTGGGATTAAAGGTGTGCAGAACCATGCCCGGCTACAACATGAGTGTTTTTTATTTATTTCATTTATTTATTTCATTTTTGTTTTTTTTGAGGTAGGGTCTTGCTGTAGTTCAGGCTGACCTGGAATTCACTATGTAGTCTCAGGGTGGCCTCGAACTCACAACGATCCTCCTATTTCTGCGGTGCTGGGATTAAATGCGTGTGCCACCACACCCGGCAACATGGGTGTTTCTTAAATGGACTGAAAAATTAAACATTAAGCTCTAGAAGGACAGGGAGAGGGGAGATCCACAAAGTCTACAAGTTCTCAGGTACAGAGGACCATCTGAGTCCCTTTCAAAGCTTCCAAGTCAGCTGGGCATGGTGGCGCTCACCTTTAATCCCAGCACTCTGGAGGCAGAGGTAGGAGGATCGCCAAGAGTTCAAGGCCACCCTGAGACTACATAGTGAATTCCAGGTCAGCCTGAGCCAGAGTGAGACCCTACCACGAAAAACCAAAAACCAAACCAAACCAAACCAAAACAAAGCTTCCAAGTCAGTCACGCCCTACTTGAGGCTTCTATGGCTCCCTAATGGCCTACAGGTGGGTTCTGAGCTCAGCTACCTCCTTCCCCAGAAGGCCCTCCCTGACTTCAGTGCTTCTGGCTAGGTCAGGAGTGTACCATCCCTGACAACCTATGGGGCCCAGCCATGTCATTTACAGCACATATGTCCCTAAGGCCCACCTGAATTGAGGACAGAAGAACACAAAGCAGACTTTGGCTTATAGTTTGATGATGAATGAATGAAAGGATTCTGAGACCATTCGGAGTCTGGGCTGTCTCCTTCTACCCATGGCGCAGCAAGAATCACCCCTGCAGCTTCTTTAGCCCTTGTGCCTGTGCTATTGTGACCCACTCTGACCCTTGCTGTCTTGCTTCATTCTCCTTGCTAATATGTCCTCCTGCCTGGCTCTCTCCGCTTATTGTTTGGGTTTACACCAGTACCCTTACCTGCCTTGCAAGATCCCCATGAGTTCCTCACCCACTTCCCACTCTCTTCCCTTAGGCCTGTGACTGTCCCCACGCTTGTCCTCCCTGGAGGACCCTGGCACCAGCTGCTTCTGTGATTCCCTCTCCTTGGCATACCCACTGTGGTCTGGCCCTGAGTCACGCGCCTCCTAACCTTGCATCAACTGGTCTCAACGTTTCCCAAACTCCTCATTAGCTGTGTGGCCTCAGGCAAGGCCTCTAGCCTCTCTGAGCCGCTTCAAAGTGAGTAATGTCTGCCCCTGTTTGTGGCCTGCCTAGCTGTCAGGAGTGGCAGGGGTGGACTCAGGTTGGTAGATATCACCTAGACTTCCTCGGACAGGTTAGATCACTCAGCCAAGGTCATTCAGCACTTCACCTGGTGTCTGAATGCTTTACCGGCCTGTTAACTATAGTCTGTAAAATGGAGCTACCCTCAATGAACTCTTTCTGGCGTCTGCCACCAGTCACAGGCTCTGACGGAGGTAGGAGTGGGTGTGCATAAGTGCACAAAACTCTCCCTGCTGCCCTGGTACTAGAATTCAGAGAGTGACTGAGGAGCAGGGGCTCAGTCCTGGGGTTGGGGTGCAGAGATGATAGACACAGAAGGCAGTGGGTGTCTAGTGAGGCAGAGATTGCTCTCTTCCAGCCCAGAGGCCAGGCTCTGCTTGTTTTCCCAGAGGTAGCTTAGAGAAGTCACATAGGAACCCCACTGTGTGTTGGAGTGATACCAGGGCTGCTACTTCCCACAGGGAGCCTCTACCTGAGGTATGAACATCTGGCAATGGCACCAGGCACTGTTCCTTCAGGTCTGTGTGATTGACCTACTGCTGCCCAGTCTCCCACCACACCTGAGGCATAGGGACCTTCCAGAGCTCCAAAGTCCTGAGTCACTCTTCCTCTCCTTGACACCTCCACTCCAGGAATTTGGAGCCCTGTCTTTGTCTTGTGATGTGACATACTACCTTTTCAGAAGGGTCTGTCCCCTTAGCCTGATCACCTTGGTCACCTGTTGTTTCCTAAATGATGTGGGAACAACCAACCACAGAGTCAAAAGAACAGGTACCCTCAGCCCACCCCCTTGCGGGGCTTCTGCGAGTAGGGTGACCTTGCTGTTTCAGTCAGGCCGGCTGCATCACACTTGAACTTTGTGTCCCCCACCTTGACCAACTTCCACTCTGTGCTGATTTTCATAGGTGCTATGAGTCTACTGTAATCAAGGCAGATTATTGGGGGGGGGGTGCAGAAAGTGGCAATCCTGAGTGTCCTGGAAGTTTGGGGTAGGGGTTCTGGGTCCACAAGGGGACAGCCCAGCATTTTAGAAACTCTTATTTGTGTGCTGAGGAAATGGCTTAGCGGTTAAAGCATTTGCCTGCGAATCTTAAGGACCCGGGTTCCATTCTCCAGGACCAGCATATGCCAGATGCACAAGGGGGCGCATGTGCCTGGAGTTCGTTTGCAGCACTGGAGGCCCTGGCGCACCCTTTCTCTCATTCTATCTGCCTATTTCCCTCTTTCAAATTAAAAAATAAAAGTTAAATTAAAAGCTCCTATTTAAATTCTTTCCTTAAGTCAAAAAAAGGAGGATCGAGCTGGAGAGATGGCTTAGTGGTTAAGGCGTATGCCTGTGAAGCCATAGGACCTAGGTTCGATTCCCCAGGACCCATGTAAGCCAGATGCATAAGGGCACACGTGTCTGGAGTTCGTTTGCAATGGCTAGAGGCCCCGGTGTGCCCATTCTCTTTCTATCTCTTTCTGTTTGCAAATAAATAAATAAAAGTAAAAAAAGGAAGAGAATGAAAAAATTGTGACTCTTAAGGAAATGAGATTGTCGCAGCCATACAGTTTTCGCCTTGACCCCATTTCCAGTACTGCTCCCTGCATTCGCCCGATGGTCCTTTATAAAATTTAACCATGGAGAATGCGGGCATCGATCCCGCTACCTCTCACATGCTAAGCGAGCGCTCTACCACTTGAGCTAATTCCCCAGCCGGCACCAACTTCCGCCCAAACACGTATTGTGACTCACGTCATCACCGGTTTTCCCCACGGCCCTACTCCCACCGCCTGCTGTCATCGCAACATTCCATTGGCTCCCAGGCATCTCGAGGTTCATAGCCATGATTGGTTTGGCTCAATTTAGTTTTAAAAAGCATTGGCTACTCGGATTGGTGGTCCGAAGAGTCTGTCACGCGGAGGCCCTGCTGTTGCTACGGCGTAGGGAGACCCAGCTAAGCTTCTCTCAATGTCTGATTTGTGTTTCTCAGACTCCGGGGTCCTAGAGGTTCCGGATCCGTCAAGTCCATGGGAAAAGAATGCGCCTCTCGGCTTGACTGACGAGAGCCGCGAGCCAATTGAAGTGGAGGCAAAGGAGCCGCTGGGCGATCCAATAGGTTATGGGGGCGGAAGAGGCAAGCCAATAAGCTTTGTCTAGGGGCGGGGCCTGAACCTCGATTGGCTGCGAGGCGACCGGAGGGAGGGCGGGGAGAACTCAAGGCCTGCTTGATACGTCCGCCATTTTGGGCGCTTCGCTGATGGTGTCGGTGAGCGCGTTTCCCGCCTGAGCGCGACTAGCGGCGGGTCGTGGGCACCTTCCAGGTAACGTGGGGGAGGGGGCGGCGGGGCGGGGTACGCAGGCCGCGCGGGAGGGCGGGAGGAAGGGGACCCCCGGGCCCGGCCTGGGCGGCGCGGGGAAGGGATCGTCCCGGCCCCTTTCCCCTCCCCCCCGGAATTCGCTGTTCCGCGGCCCGGGGAGGTGCGGCGCCGAGTCCTTCCCGGCCGCCCGCCGGTCCGTTCCTGTCAGCGGGGTCCCAGCGGGCCATGGCGCCCCGGGCGGAGAACTTTTACCGCCGCATTCACGGTCACGGCCTTGGCTCGGTGGGAGACCGGGAGGGCCAGGCGCGTCCTCGAACCGAGTCCGGCTTCCTCGTCGCTCACTGGCCGCGGGTTCCGGACAACTTCTCCCCGGGCGGCGGGGGCGGGGGGAGGAATGGCTGGGGAGTTGTGTCAAGTTCAGGCTGCAACTCGCCGGAAAGATTCGCGACGGCCCATTGTTGTACTCTGGTTGTCGGAGGAACAAGTTCTGTGGGTTTCTGTCGGTTCGCCGCAGAGTCATCGGAAGACACAAACACTCGTGGGGAGTTGCTCAGGAGCCACCGCCGGGAACCCTTAGCCCCGACGGAGTGTCTAGCTTGGAGACCTCCCTGGTGTATACGAGCCAAGGTGGGGGTGGGCCTTGTGGCTCCAAGTACCTCCCTCTTAAAGAAGCCTTTCCCCTGCTAACTTAGAGGTGTTTCTCTCCGGGACCTTTCCTGGTTCGCTTTCTTCAAGACCTAGACTTTGAGTTGTAAGGTGTACAGAATGAGCCCGCTAATTAGCTTTCTGCCCCGACGTCTCAACCCAGTGACTTGCTGTCTTCCTGATAAGTCGACGTTTTCTCTTTGGGGAATGGGGAGGACTTTGTGGAAGTTGTGCTTTTCATGGGTCAAGGGAGCATTTGGTTGGTGCCTTCCATCCTTTCAGCACTTGTTGACGTGCATACTGTTTCACTTTGTTAAGTTTACTTCGGTTTTGTCCTCAAGGTCACGTTGCATATGAAGCAGCAAGTGAGAGTGCAGATCCCTTATCACTAAACGGTGCTCTTTAAGAGGCAAAGCACAAAGTGCCTAAGTTAGTGGGGGTGTTTGCACTTTCTTCTAGACCGCCTGGGTTCAGTTCTTTGTAGCTCACTGACCTTGGGGCAAGTCACCTAACTTTTCTGCTTTCTCAGCAATATGGGAGAATAAGCATTTATTCCATAAATTTATCCTAACACATGTACAGTTATACTTGTAACTAAGTTAATACAGGTAAAATATCTAGAACTGTGTCTGGCACATACAATCAACTTAGTGATTAGTGACTGTTATCACCAAATTAAACTTGATTTTTATTACTTTTTAGAAATATTTTATTTTTAAATATTTTTATTTTGGGGGGCGGAGAATGGGGTTCCAGCTGCTGCAAATGAACTCCAGACGCATGTGTCACCTTGTGCATCTGGGGTCCTGGGGAATCCAACCTGGGTCCTTTGGCTTTGCAGGCAAGTGCCTTAACTGCTAAGCCATCTCTCCAGCCATATACATATACATACATACATATATATATATATATAAACTAAACTATATATATATATGTATAGTTTAGTTTATATAGTATAGTTTAGTATATATATATGTGTATATATATATACATGTATATATACACACATATACATATATATATATATATAGTTTTGTTTTTCAAGGTAGGGTTTCATTCTAGCCCAGGCTGGCCTGGAATTCACTACGGAGTCTCAGGGTGGCCTCGAACTCATGGCGATCCTCCTACCTCTACCTCCTGCGTGCTGGGATTAAAGGCGTGCGCCACCACGCCCGGCTAGCCCAAAATATTTTATTTTTATTTATTTGAGAGAGAAGGAGGCAGGTAAAAAGAGAAGAGTGGGCATGCCAGGGTCTCCAGCCGCTGCAAACAAACTCCAGACGCATGCTCCCCTTTGTACATCTGGCATTCCGTGGGTCCTGGAGAGTTAATCTCTGGTTCTTAAGCTTTGTAGGCAAGTGCCTTAACCACTGAGGCCATCACTCCAGCCCTGTTTTTTTTTTTTTTAAGGCAGGGTCTCTTTTGTTGTCTAAACTGACTTTGAACTCAATAGGCAGGCAAGGATGACCTTGGAATCTTGATCCCCCTAATTCTGTGTCCCAAGTCCTAGGATTATAGGCATGCATCACCATGCCCAGTTTAAACTTGAGTTTTAAATGTTTGGTTCAATTAGGAAAGCTGTGTATTTAAGGTCTAGTTGGGCAGGAAAAATAAATGAACTGGAGGTTATCTTGTGTTTTCCATGGGAAGAATTGTTGAAAATTCACCAAATTACCTGTGTCTGCTTGAGCAAAGAGTGGTGGCACTTCACAGTGCTCCAGTACAGAAAAGCGTAGCTAGGACTTGTTCACCTGAACTCCAGGGAACTGCCGATGTGTGAGTGAGCTTGCCCCAGCATCCATAACCTGCGGGATTTTTAGTGTTTTACTCCTGGACTTTGACGGTGGAAAGACTGCTGTGTAATGAGACATTCCTCAGGTGTAAAGTACAACTCAAACATCCCTAATCTCCAAACCCAAATGCTGAAATCTGATGGTTTAATGCTCAGATGTTCAGATTTTTTTCAGCATTTCGTAGAGGGGATGTTAAACCCACTAAGTCTGTGCAAAGACAGCAAAATCAAGGCCAAATCTGAAATTTTCCTGCTTCCAAACATTTTGGATAAGAATATTCAGCATGTAGATTGGGTAGCCATTTCCTACAGGCTAGGGGATTGTTCTGCCCTTTTCTGTGTCTTGTCTGGGAGTTTTGTGTTATTCGCTCATCTGCAGTCATAACTCAGAGCAGACTTTTGGTGTCTGCCCTGTTCCTTCTCCATGGCACTCAACCTTTCTCTTGGCTATTTTCTTGGGACTTGTCTTGCTTTGTGCATTGGGGGAGTGTGTTTTGGTGAACTTTATCTTAAGTAGAGTTCAGCATCTTCCTGTGTAACTTATCAAGGACAGAAAGAGAACACTAACTTTTGAGTCAAGTATAGCATCCTTGCCTAAAAATAACCCCTGATATGCAAAAAAAAAAAAAAAAAAATTGAGGGCTGGAGAGATGGCTTAGCAGTTAAGCGCTTGCCTGTGAAGCCTAAGGACCCCAGTTTGACACTCGATTCCCTAGGACCCACGTAAACCAGATGCACAAGGTGGCTCATGCATCTGGAGTTCGTTTGCAGTGGCTGGAGGCCCTGGAGTGCTCATTTTTTCTCTCCCTCCCTTCCCCTTTCTGTCTCTGTCATATAAATAAAAAAATAAAAAAAATTTAAAAAAGCAAATTAATAGTAACTAATGGAGAATTTAAAGATCAAGTTTATAGCTGGGTAGAAAGTGAGTAGTAATAAAATGAGGACTAAAAGTGCTTCTTTTAGCCCCCCCTTTTTTTTTGAGATGGGCCCTCACTCTGACCTGGAAGTCACTATGTAGTCACTATGTAGTTCAAGGCCAGCCTTGAACTCAATCTTCCTACCTCAGCCTCCTGAGTGGTGGAATTAAAGATGTGCACCACCACTCCTGGCTAGCTCCTTTTCTTAAAATTAAAAAAAAAAATCTTTTTTTTTTTGAGGCATGGTCTCTGTATCCCAGATTGACCTAGAATTAACTGTAGCCCAGGCTGGCTTCCAACTCATGACTATACTCCTACCT
The DNA here is from genome assembly GCA_036346955.1 of Dipus sagitta. Lineage (NCBI taxonomy): Eukaryota > Metazoa > Chordata > Mammalia > Rodentia > Dipodidae > Dipus > Dipus sagitta. The sequence goes on along the minus strand of CM070770.1, from coordinate 159,431,391 downwards.
CAGCCTCCTGAATGCTGGGATTATGAGCATGCACCACCATGCATGGCTTGCTTAGCTGTTGCTCCCCCCCCCCCTTTTTGGTTTTTCAAGATAGGGTCTCACTCTGTAGTCTCAGGGTGGACTTGAACTCATGGTGACCCTCCTACCTCAGCCTCACAAGTGCTGGGATTAAAGGTGTGAGCCACCACGCCCAGCCTTTAGCTTCTTTAAGATAAAATTTTTGAGTCAATTTGGTCTAGAAGATAAGGTTACAAGTAAACATCTCTTGCTTAAAGTAGTATTGGTCAGAATTAGTGCTTAGTTTGTTAGTAATAGATGTGTCATGAAGTTTTATAACTCAACTAAGGTTATGCTGTTCCTAGAAGTATGTGTGTATGTGTATAGTGTGTAACCATGGGCACACCAGGATCACTTGCTGCTGCTAATAAATATCCATCTGGCTATAGGTGTGTGGCTAGGGAATTGAACCTGGGCTGACAGGCTTCCAAGCAAGCACCTTTAATCACTGGGCCATTTCTCCAGTCCCTGGAAGTGCTTCTTGATTTATACTTCATTTTATGACACACTGACCTGATTTTATTTAATCCTGAGATGAGATCTTGCTCTGTTGCCCAGGCTAGAGTCCAGCATTTCCTAAGTTCAAGTGACCCTCGCACCTCAGCCACCAAAGTATCTGGAAATATAGGCACACATGCTGCAGTATCAGCTTAGTCTTCATTTTGAAGATGGTAATTGGGGTAGAGGTTGTGTGTGTGTGTTTTCTTTTTATATTTTTAGTTATTTACCTGAGGAGCAAGAGTATGTGTGTTCTAGGGCCCCTTGCTGCTGCTGCTGCCGCTGCCGCTGCCGCTGCCGCTGCGCTGCCGCTGCCGCTGCTGCAAATGAACTCGAAACACATGCACCACTCTGTGGACCAGGTTTTACGTGGGTACTGGGGAATTGAACCCCAGACCACCAGGCATTGCAAGCAAGTGACTCTAGCCACTGAGCCATCTCCTCAGCTGTGTTCTTACGTATGTTTTGCCTTTTCCAGTTAAGGTCCATCTCTAGCCCAGGTTGATCTGGAAATCACTCTGTAGCCCCAGGCTGGCCTTGAACTCATAGTGTACTATTCACCTCAGCCTCTTGAGTGCTAAGACTAAAGGCACGTGCTACCATCTGCAGCTGTGTGTGTGTGTGTGTGTGTGTGTGTGTGTGTGTGTGTGTTATATTGGGAAATCTAAAATGTTATCAGTGTATGTTGCTTTGAAGTTTTATATTCTACACTTACAAGAGTAACTAGTAACAGAAATTGCTCAACTGAAACTTGCTATTGAGTTTATTCATAAAAAACATAGGCATCCTGACTTGGTCCTCATAAATCAAGATCTAGTGTAGGCTGAATAGTGTATGTACTTTACAAAAAAAAGACTGGACCACTTGGCTTTAAGCAGCTTTCATATTTCTGTCCATAAGACTTGATTTTCTTTTCTTAACCCATAATAATTGTACATATTTATGGGGTATAGTCTGTTATTTTATTTGTAAGCGCACACACACACACACACACACACAGAATGAGTATGGCCTCTAGCCACTGCACAAAAAAACTGAAGATGTATATGCTGCTTTGTGCATCTTGCTTTATGCGGGTACTGGGGAATTGGTCCCTGGTTGTTAGGCTTTGCAGGCAAGCACCTTAACTGCTGAGCCATCTCTCCATCCCTGCTATTTAAAATATTTATTTATTTATTTACTTATTTGAGAGTGAGAGAGAACTAAGGGGAGGGAAAGAGGCAGATTATATATATGGAAAGAATGGACAGGCCAGTGCCTTTAGTCGCTGCAATGAACTTCAGATGCATGTGCCACATTGTGCATCTGGCTTACGTGGGTCCTGAGGAATCAAACCTGGGTCCTTTAACTTTGCAGGCAAGTGCCTTAACTAAGCCATCTCTCCAGCCCTGCTATTTTAATATAATGTGTATATACACTGTATTGATCAAATTAGACTACTTAGCAGTCCCACCTCAGCCTTCAAGCATCTCTTCTCTAAAATGATTGATTTGGCAGCTGAGGAGTATACCTCTGTAAAATACTTGTATGCATGAGGCCCTGAGTTCTGTCCCCAGCACCACAAAAGAAAAAAGTCAGAAAAGCCAGGCATGTAGTCCCAGGATTTGGGAGGTTGAAGCAGGAAGATTGGGCCAGCCTGGCCTACTTAGCCCTTTTCTCAGAAAACAACAAAGCAAAAAGAAAAAGTAGATAAAATGATGTTTTGTTGTTGCTGCTTGTGGTACTGGGTATTGAGGCAAGTGGAGCTGCACCCTTAGCCCCTGTTTTTAAATTTACATTAGGCCTTCCTAGGAAACATACACTGGTCACGTTTTTCCTTACCACACCTCTGATATGCTTCTAAAGTAGAGGCAAAGGCTACTACAAAACATCCTACAATGCACAGAATACCTGTGCCCCATATCCAGCCTCAAATATCACTGATGCCAACATTGAAATGTTAGACTGGGGCCTGGAGAGATGGCTCAGCAGTGAAGTCCACTTCTGCACAAGCATGAGGATCTGAGGGAGGAGCAGAGACCGGGGAATTACCTGGAGGAGCAGAGACCGGGGAATTACCTGCCTCGTGAAAAGCAACAAGCTCCATCCAGTAAGACTCCCGCTCAAACAAGAACAGGCAGAAGAGCAGTGGTACTCCAGCACCATGGACAAACTAACCACAAGTGCACATACATATACACGCACCACATGTGCACACCACGTTACAAAAAATTGTTAGACTAGCCTGTATTAGAATCATCTGCAACATTTTTTTAAAAATTTATTTGAGAGAGAGAGAATGGGTGCTCCAGGCTTTGAGCTGCTGAAAGCAAACCCCAGATGCTTGTGCCCCCTGTGTGCATGTGTGACATTGCATTCTTATGTCACTGTGTCTGGCTTATGTAGGACCTGGAGATTTGGACATGAGTTCTTAGGTTTTGCAGGCAAGTGCCTTAACCACTAAGCCATCTTCCAGCCCTAGGACACTTTTTTAAAAACATTTTTTAAATTTATTTTTTACTTATTTATTTGAGAGCAACAGACAGAGAGGGAGAGAGGGAGAGGGACAATGGGTATGCCAGGGCTTTCAGCCACTGCAAATGATCTCCAGATACGTGAGTCCACGTGTGCATCTGGCTAATGTGGGTCCTGGGGAGTTGAGCCTAGAACTGGGGCCCTTAGGCTTCACAGGCAAGCGCTTAACCGCTAAGCCATCTCTCCAGCCCTGCCCTAGGACACTTTTAAGGCTGTGGACATTGGACTTTAACCTCTGGAAGTGTGTGTGATTGAGAATATAGTTTTTAGAAGTTTCCCAGGCAATATGGAATGCTGCTGAATTTTGGAATCATTGTTCAAGACCACAAATTTCTGCTTTTAAAAAAAATTATTTATTTTTCCTTCCAAATTTTTAGTAACAACTTCCATGATTATAAAAAGTATCCCATGGTAATACCCTCCCTCCCCCCACTTTCCCTTTGAAACTCCATTCTCCATCATACCCCCTCCCCATCTCAGTCAGTCTCTCTTTTAATTTTGATGTCATGATCTTTTCCTCCTCTTATGATGGTCTTGCGCAGGTAGTGTCAGGTACTGTGAGGTCATGGATATCCAGGCCATTTTGTGTCTGGAGGGAGCATGTTGTATGGAGTCCTACCCTTCCTTTGGCTCTTACATTATTTCTGCTGCCTCTTCTGCATTAGACCCTGAGCCTTGGAAGCTGTGATAGAGATATTGCAGTACTGAGCACTGTGAGCTTTTCTTTCTATCACCGTGATACCTTCTGAGTCAACCCAAGGTCACTGCCATCTGAAAAGAGAAGATTCTCTACTAAAAGTGAGAGTAGCATTAATATAAGGGTATGAACATTAACAGAAGTGTTTACTGAGCTGTTTGATAAGCATAGCATATACATTTAGCCAGACAACAGCAGACGTTACACCCCCTAGGGCTCATAACTACCCCTGTTTTTAAGTTTTCAGTATCAGGGGTGTATTCCCTCCCATGGAGCGGGCCTCCAGTCCAATTAGAGGGCAGTTGGTTTCCACCATAACAGACGTGCCACTATTGCACCCGTTGGCTCATTTGGCCTGGCTGGCCAAATATAAGGCTTGCAGTGTCCACTGTTGAGTATCTTCACTGGTGATTTCTCCTTCTCCCATTGAACTGCATGCAGAATGGCTTCTTCCAGCTTTCTGTCAGCTTGTCTACATGGAGGAGGTTATCAGCTCAGTTCCTGCAGGATTTCTCAGTTGGCCTTGCAGCCCAAGTATGTGGAGTCCTCAGCAATAGGGTCTTACCATCTATTCCTGGTGGGAAACCAAGGGCCTTGGCAATGGCCTATGTTGGTTTGGGGGCATCAGGGAGCTCGATGGCCAACAACTCACTGGAAGGTATCCCATCCCTGGCACTGAAAATTTTGTAGCAACAATCTACGGCTCCTGAATGTTCCATTGTCCAAAAAAGTAGGATTCCATATGATTTATTTATATCCTCTTAGATTTTGATTAGCCCTCCCCCCACCTTTCCTTTTAAAATTTATTTTTATTTTTATTTATTAGAGGCAGAGAGAAGGAAAGAGAAAGATAGGGAGAGAAAATGGGAGCACCAGGACCTCTAGTCACTGCAAACGAACTTCAGACACATGCCCCACCATATGCATCTGGCTAATATGGAGAATCAAACTTGGGTCCTTAGCCTTCATAGGCAAGTGCCTTAACCACTAAGCCATCTCTCCAGCCCACCCAAATTTCTTTCTCTCTCTTTCTTTCTTTGTTAAATTAATTTATTAGTGAGAGAAACACAGATAGAATGGGCACGCCAGGGCCTGCAGTCACTGCAAATGAACTCCAAATGCATGCACCACCTTGTGCATCTGGCTCTATGTGAGTACTAGGGAATTGAGCCTGGGTCCTTTGGGTTTGCTAGCAAGTGCCTTAACTGCTAAGCCATCTCTCTAGCCCCAAGACCACAGATTTGAGGGACTATAGTTACTTAATCCTTTGGGTGGTCTGTGAGCTCTGTCTTTATAGTACATGTATCTTGCTGTGAAAGTTAGTTAATAGTGGGAAGACGTGGTACTTGAATATTGAATTTTAAAATTTTACAAAATAACTTTGAATCTTTTTTTATCTCATGAAAATGTGTTTCTATATTGTGCAGAAATTTAGGGTTTGCTTTCATAATACTGTTTTGTTTTTTTTTAAGGTAGGGTTTCACTCTAGTCCAGGCTGACCTGGAATTTACTATATAGTCTCAGGGTGGCCTCGACTTCTACCTCTGCCTCCCAAATGCTGGGATTAAAGGCATGTGCCACCATGCCCTGCTTATGAAACTGTAGTTTTTGTTTGTTTGCTTTTGAGGTAGGTTCTTTCTGTAGCTCAGGCTGACCTGGAATTCACTGTGTAGTCTCAGGGTGGCCTCGAGCTCACTGAGATCCCCCTACCTCTGCTTCCCAAGTGCTGGGATTAAAGGCATGCACCACCACACCCGGCTCCCACTTTTTTTTTTAAAAGGGGAGAGAGAGAGAGAAAATTGGCATGCCAGGACCTCTATCCACTGCAGTCGAACTCCAGACGCATGCTCTACCTTATGCTTTATTTATTTATTTGACAGAGAAAGAGGGAGAGAGAGTGGGCACGCCAGGGCCTCCAGCCACTGCAGACAAACTCCAGATGTGTGCACCTCCTTGTGCATCTGGCTAACGTGGGTCCTGGGGAGTCGAACCTGGGTCCTTTGGCTTTGCAGGCAAATGCCTTAAGAGTGGGGGCTGGTGAGATGTGTTAGCCATTAAGGCATTTGTCTACAATGCCAAAGGATATCTCAGTTCATTGGACCCACGTAAGCCAGATGCATAAGGGGGCACATGCGTCTGGAGTTCATTTGCAGTGGCTAGAGGCCCTGCTGTGCCATTTTCTCTATCTCTCTCTCACTCTCCCTCTTTCTGTCTCTTAAGTAAATCAATAAAATATATTTTAAAATATTTTTATTTATTTATTTACATGGGGAGAGGGAGGGAGGGAGGAATGCCAGGGTATTTTGTCACTGCAAAATTCGGACACATGTGCTGCTTTATGCTTCTGGCTTTACATGGGTACTGGGGAATTGAACCTTGGCTGTCAGGCCTTGCAAGCAATTGCCTTCAATTGCTGAGCCATCTCTCCAGCCCCACCACTCTGGTTTTTGAATTTTGTTTATTTTTCCATCATTGTGTTAATCAGCTGTTTTGTTTTTTGATCTCAACTTGTATGCATGTATGCACATGTAAAGGTGCATGTTGAGATATCTTCCTGGAGAGATGTGGTACAGTAGTAGAGGGATGAGCAGAGGTCCTTACCTGTATGTGATCTGGCTATTGATTGGAAGAGTGCTAGGATGAACAGTAGGCAAACTTTACAACAGCTAAGTGGTAATCTCTGGATATGTAGAAGGTAGGAAGTCATGGAGGTGCTTAATAGCTTTTCATTGTGAAATGTAGCCTGGTTATGCTAAGGATTGCATGTAGCCCACCTACAACTTCTATTACTACTACTACTTTTCCCCTTTTGGTTTTTGAATAGGGTTGTGCTATGTATATTAGCCCAGTGTGGTCTCGAACTTGCCATTCTCCTCCGTGTCCCAAGTGTTTTGGCTGCAGCTGTGCTACTGTGCCTGCCCCATCTACTTCTGATCTTCAGTTTTGGACAGTAACTGTAGGGATCTAGTCCTTAGGCTGCCAGGAGTTTGCTGATGAGCAAGTCCTTCAGGACTTATGGTTTAGGGAGACTGACAGTTACAAAGGAGACCTTTACATAAAGCTTGCTAGGCTTAAAGTAGCCCTGTGCCATTCACTCAGCTGTGGATTCATACGATGTAAGGGCGATCTGGCTGTGACATATGTCACCCCATTGCTGGCCAGGATTGATTCGGCTGGCTAGGCCGATGTCCCCTTCCTTCTTCACCGCTCCATGTGTGCCTCTCCCAAGAAAGATGCATGCTCGGTTGAAGAGGACGGCCTTTCCTGAATAGAGGAGGACTGGTCTTCAGTCAAGGGTATACGAGTAGCTGTACTCCACTGCTAGAACCTCCAAACAAGCTCTCTAAATATTTTTTTAAATTTTTGTGAAGTTTCAAAAAGTAAAACTTGAATTTACCATAGACACTGAATGAGCATTTCACTGAATCCTTGTGAATTCAAGTAGTTGCAAGTAGGCATACCCTGCTCTGGCTGCCAGCCACTAAATACATTTTCCATTAAATGTACTTTCAGTCACTCTAACTGGTGTTTTGAGCATGTTTTTGTGTCTTTTTTTGTACTATTCAGTTAGGAATGGTTGCCATTTGCATCTGTGTTGAACATTTCAGATCTTCCCTAAATAATACAGCATCATGCAGCAGTACATTATATTAGGTATTATCAGTACTCTAGAGATGTTTTCTAGTGTACTGGAGGATGTGTCAGTTACATGTGAACACTACAGCAGTTTATGTATGGGACTTGAGCTTCCTCAGATTTTGGTGTCCTACTGCTGAGGGTGGCAGTGCCCTGGAACCTTTTACGTGAGATTACTAAGGGGTGACTGGATGTGGTGTGGATAAGCAGGCTCCTGGGAGGCCTTAGAGGCCTCAGGGAAAAGAACTTCTTTGTGTTGGTTGGCTTATTTATTTCAGGTTTGGATGGTCAAGAATGTCTGATACCTTGTAAAAATAAAATAATACCAAGCCTGGTGTAATCCCAGCAGAGGCAGGATGATGGCAAGTTCAAGGTCTGCCTGGGCAATTTAACAAGACTGTCTCAAAAATTAAAAAAATGGGGGGGGGCTAGAGCTATTAGATGTAGCTTTGTGTTTGATTCATAGCCACCATGCCCCGCTAAAGTGTCATTCTTTCAAAAGCCTGGCTGGATCTCACTGAGAGTTAAAAATAAATGGTCAGGGGCTGGAGAGATGGCTTAGCAGTTAAGCGCTTGCCTGTGAAGCCTAAGGACCCCAGTTCAAGGCTCGATTCCCCAGGACCCACGTTAGCCAGATGCACAAGGGGGCACACGCATCTGGAGTTCGTTTGCAGTGGCTGGAGGCCCTGGTGCGCCCATTTTCTCTCTGTCTGTCTGTCTGTCTGTCTCTCTCTCTCTCTCTGCCTCTTTCTGTTGCTTTTAAATAAATAAACAAAATTTTTTTTAAAAAATGGTCAGTTTCCAAATTGTTTCCTGTTAGCATTTTGTTACTGTGAACTAGGTGAGGACTGTTGCTTCCTGGTTTCCTCAACTTCCCCTAGACTTTTAATTTATTTATTTTGAGTGTTTTCAAGGTAGGGTTTTGCTGTAGCCCAGGCTGACCTGGAATTCACTATGTAGTCTCAGGCTGGCCTTGAACTCACTGTGATCCTCCTACCTCTGTGAGTGCTGGGATTAAAGGCGTGTACCGCCATCCCCAGCTCCCCTACCTTTTTTTTTTTTTGGTTTTTCAAGATAGGGTCTCACTCTAGCCCAGGCTGACCTGGAATTCACTACGGAGTCTCAGGGTGGCCTTGAACTCACGGCGATCCTCCTACCTCTGCCTCCCGAGCGCTGGGATTAAAGGTGTGTGCCACCACGGCCGGCCCCTATACTTTTTTTGATATAGGGTCTCAGTAAATTGCTTAGATTGGTTTGAATGCATTCTTTAACCCAAGCTGCCCTTGAACTTATTTTTTTAAAATATATTTTATTTATTTGAGAGAGAAAGAGGGAGGGAGAGAGAGAGAATGGGTGCACCAGGGCCTCCAGCCACTGCAGACAAACTCCAGACGCATGCGCCCCCTTGTGCATCTGGCTTATGTGGGTCCTGGGGAATCAAACCTGGGTCCTTAGGCTTCACAGGCAAACTTCTTAACTGCTAAGCCATCTCTCCAGCCCTGTGCCCTTGAACTTTTGATTCTCTTGCCTCAGTCCTCTGACCAGCTGGATTGTAGGCCTTTGCCACTAGGCCATGCTGATTAATTTACACTGCAGGCTACCATCAGCTGTGCATTTGGTACCTGTCACAGGCATAATATGATACATTGCTGCACATGTTATACTGTCATCTGTCCTCAGTTTAAAATGTATTGTGGGAAAACGGAGGAGAACCAAGATCCATCCACAAGGCAAGAAGTTAGCCTACTACCCACCATGAGATGTGCCACCTCTACCACATCTGCCAGGGTCCAGAAGAAATTGCAGGGGAAGTGGTGACATATGAACAATGCTCTTACTGTTAGCCTGACAGGCCCAGGTTGATGGTGACAAACATGGGAAGCAATTAAAACCTATCAAAACAGAAATCCAGAGGCTATAGAGAACTCAACACTAAATCAGAGAGCCTACAGGCCTGCCATGGCTCAGGTAACATTGCGGAAAAGAGGTGGAATGATTGTAGGAGCCACAGAATGGGTAGGAATATCCTGAGGCATGGTCCCCAGCTACCTCACAGGGACTGACAGAGTCCTTCATGACTCCACAGTGAATACCATAACCCCACTGAGGAGGGCCTTCAGGGTTACAGGAACTGTGGTGAGGGGATAAAAGAGAATAACCTGTTAAAATTAATATAAAGTAAAAAGTAACTAAAAATTATTGTGGGCACGAGTGCATAAGCCCTAAAATAGCTGGGTTTGAGTTCTGGCTCACAATTTTCCATCTGTATGAACCTGGTACTAGTTGTCATCTCTGTTGGTTAGTTTCCTTACTTTTTTTAAAAAAAATTTTTATTTATTTATTTGAGAGAAAGAGAGAGGGAGAGAATGGGTGTGTCAGGGTTTTCAGCCACTGCAAATGAACTCCAGATGCATGAGCCCCTTTGTGCATCTGGCTTTTGGGGGTCCTGGAGAATCGAACTGGGATCCTTTGGCTATACAGGCAAACACCTTAACTGCTAAGCCATCTCTCCAGCCCAGTTTCCTTACTTGTGTTATGAGTATTACGTGTAAATTGCTTAGCACAGTGACCCTGGTGGAGTAATGTTTGTATCATTGTGGTTCTCCTTAGTAACAATAGATACAGAAACAATTCTGTAAGGTCCAGTGATTGCCCTGCAGGAGAGAAGTAGAATATTCTGGATCATAGAGAAACTAAGGTGTAATTAGAAGCTCTGGGGGAAGTTTGGGATTATTGTTGTGCAAGTTTTTCTTCTTCAAATTATGATTACGTTATGTTTACTTCACGTGCAGATAAGACCTGTGTAAAAACATAATGTATGCTATATAATCTTTTATTTGGCTGTAGTAGAGAACATAAATTTGAGGTTCTAAAGTCAGCTTTCTAAAACATGTCTTTAACACTATTTCTTTCTGGCACCCAGGGTGTTGTAGCCATCATCCTCTCTGCTGTGGAATCCTCTGTTATGTGAAACTATATTTTCAACATGTTGTGGATGATCACATTATGCCTTGAAGGATCAAAGTCTTTTTGTGATTTTGTACTTATTTTCCTAATTACATGTGATGATTGGATAATTCTGTGAGGTCTGCAAAATTGGCACATATTTTAAGCTTTGCAAGCTGAGTGGTGTGTGGAAGCAACCATAGCCAATGGAATAGCGAAGGTGCAGAGTTTTAAGCCAAAGCAGGCAGTGGTCTGCATTTCCCTGTGGGTCATAAGTCTGCCAGGGCTGTTCGCATCTATTTATTTGAATTTTCAATGAGTTTTAGATATTCAAAGAGTATATGTCATAGAGGGTACAAAGATACTAAAAATTAAAACTGATAGTTGTATTGGCACTAACTAGCCTAAGACTCAGTGTGGTCACTGCCTTTGATCTTGTGTGACCTCCTTCCTCTATTTTAAATCATCAAGTCATTAAAAAAAAATTGGGGCTGGAGAGGGCTTAGCGGTGAAGGCACTTAACTGTGAAGCCTAATGATCCAGGTTCGACTCCCCAGAACCCAAGTAAGCCAGATGCACATGGTGGTACACGTGTGTGGAGTTGGTTTTCAGTGGTTAGAGGCCCTGGTAAGCCCATTCTGTCTTCCCCCTTTTCTCTCTCTCTCAAATAATAAATAAATAAATAAATAAATAATTTGCATGTGTGTGTGTCTGTGTGTGCACACATGTGTGCCAGGGCCTCCTCTTGCTGTGTTGCACCACTTCTTCCTTCTGGCTTTATGTGGATGGCTTGAGAATTGGACCTGGGCTGGCAGACTTTGTAAGCAACTACCTTTAACCACTGAGCCATCTTCCCAGTCTCTCCTCAAGGCATTTCATTGCTTTACTTTTATTGTGTTGCCATCTGTGAGTATGTACTTAGGTAGTGTAACTTAACTTGTGCATATCATTAACTTTCTCCCCTCATAACATTGTTGTCAGAGTCCATTGTTTTAAATATTTCAGAACTGTTTTAGCAGTGACCAAAGTGGACAAAAGTCCCTGCCCTCATGGAGCGTACAGTTTTAGTGTGAAGAAGACAGTTGACAGACAAGTAAAATTATAGTAGTCGTGTAGCGATAGGAGCAGGCTGAAAGGGAAAGCAGAAGTGGGTGGGTGGGGCTGTTTGTGGACTGTAATGCAGTGATCAGATTCCCTTTCCATCTTCTAGAGAAAGGGGCCCTTTGCCTAGAGTATAAAAGAGAGCAAATCAGCAGGTGCTGTTGTATGTGGCTGCAGCGTTGTAGACAGGGACCAGCATGCATAAGGTGCTAAGAAGGGGTTGTATGCCTATTGTGCAAGAGTAAGAGCTTAGGGGTGGTGGTAAAGTAGGCCTCTTATACCTCTGCCACCATCCTGGCTTCTTGGGTAGAAGAGCCAGGGGTGGTATAGTGAGAAATGGTTGGTTTTTGAATCTTTTCCATGGACAGGCTCTGCCAGCAGATTGGATGTGGGTGTAGAAGTGAAGAATGGCACTAGGGAGCTTCGCTTGCTTCAGGAAGAAGAGGAAGACTTCCAAAGGAGCAGATTGTGAAAGCCAGATCAGAAATTGGGTCTGGTGGGGCACATCAAGTTGGAGAAGCATACTGGAGCTAGGTTGGATCAGGGCCTTTGGAGTTCAAGGAGAGGTCTGGGCTGCCACGTCAGTGTGAGTCTTCAGTGTTTTGCTGGCACTGCGGTCCTGATGTTGAGCTAGTGACTGGAGGAAGGAACAGTCTCTGAGAGGAACTGAGCCAGGATGGTGGCTATGAAGCCAAAGGAAAGCATTGTGGTAGAGGTGGGAGGAAACCTCTTTGTCAGAGTGCCGGTGGTATAAGGTCCAAGTGTTTGAGGGTTGCACCAAAGTCATGGATGACCTTGACAAGAGCAGTTTCCACATAGACTTGTGAGAAACCTGGAGGGATGGAGAGAAGAGGGCTGTAAGCAGACAGAGTTCTGTGGGAGGATTTGCCCTGGGATGAAAGGGACGGGGCCTTGTGGGTTTGTTAAGGTGGGAAAAATACAGCATTACTGTAGTTCTGTAGAGAAGGAACAGCTTGATTAAACCAGAGAGGAACACTTTCTGGAGCGCTGACCTCCAGGTGGTATCCTCCTTGGTGGAAGGAGGTAGTGCTGATGAGGGGAGATGGTAGTGGGAGCATGTGGACATTTTATTCTTCCTGTTCCCTACCCACCAAGAGAAGAAGTCCTTAGCAGCCTGTGAGAACGAGGGGGAGTTGTGGGTGGGATGTGATGAGAAGAGAAAGGATGAAGTAAGAATGTGACAGGTTAGCAACATGGGCCTCCCTGAGGAGAATGCTCTGAACTGAAAGCAGACAGCACAGTATTGGCTGGAAGCTGAGTAGGCAGTGCTCCTTTTAACTGGGATTGTGGTTTCCAAGCAAGAATGGCCAGTTAGGACCTGCCATTAAACCGGGAAGCAGGCTGCGAGGACCTGCAGATAGCAAGGCTTGTCCATAGGGACACATGTAGCTGCAGGTCCTTTCTTTTTGCTTCTGTGTTATATTTCAGCGGAATGTTTGCCATTTTATTCTTGATTCTGCCATTGGAAAATAGGATTGTTACTGGTAAGCAAGAAGGCTGCTATCCACAGTTGTAAAGGCATTTCTCCAGGATATGGACTGGTGAGAATTCCAGGGTGGTGGGACCCATGTACATCTTCAACTTTTGATGGTACCAATGGTTTCCAGAGTGGTGCTTTCCACTCTTGGGATTGTTAGACTAGTTAAAAGCCAAGCGCCTTTAACCACTGAGCAGTCTCTCCAGCTCTGTTAGACTATTTCATATTTCCCAATTTGGTAGTGTGAATTTATATTAGAGATTTTGTTTATTCATTAATTTATTTGTGTTCACATGTTTAAGTGTGAGCATATGTGTGCCATGGCATGCATGTGAAAGTCAGAGGGCAACTTTTAAGTGTTGGGTCTTCGCTAGCTGACTACTAAGCTTCTGGTGGATTCTCCTACCTCCACCTCCTTCCCTCACAGGAGTGGCTGGGATCATAAATACCTGTCATTGTGTCTGGCTTTTTACATAGATGCTGGGGATCTGGACTCAGGTATGCATGCTTACAAGGCAAGTGCTTTACCCACTGAGCCACATCTTCTTATCCCCAGTCTCAGATTTTTTTAATTATTATTTTTTAAATTATTTTTGTTCACTTTTATTTATTTATTTGAGAGCAACAGACAGAGAAAGAGCCAGATAGATAGAGAATGGGCGCGCCAGGTCCTCCAGCCACTGCAATCTCCAGATGCATGCACCACCTTGTGCAACTGGCTTATGTGGGTCCTGGGAGATCAAGCCTTGAACTGAGGTTCTTAGGCTTCATAGGCAAGTGCTTAACTGCTGAGCCATCTCTTCAGCCCAAGATTATTTTATTTTATCTATTTGCAAGCAGAGAGAGAGAGAGAGAGAGAGAGAGAGAGAGAGAGCGAGCGCGCGCGCGCGCGCAGACAGACAGAATGGGCACGCCAGGGCCTCTAGCCACTCCAAATGAAGTCCAGATGCATGCACCCCCTTGTGCATCTGGCTAACGTGGGCACTGGGGAATTGAACCTGGGTCCTTTGGCTTCTCAGGCAAGCACCTTAACCGCTTAGCCATCTCTCTAGCCCCAGATTTTAATACTAATGCTAGCTGGGTGTATGGCACACACCTGTAATCCTAGTGCTTGGAGTCATCCTTAGATACATAGTGAGTTCAAGGCTAGGTTGGGCTCATGAGACCCTAACTCAAAGCAAAATAAAAAGTTGTTGAGACATAATTTTTACATTGTTAGTACTAATTTTAGAATATTTTCACCAACCCCAAAAGAAGTTTTGTATGGTTCTGGCCATTTTATATAAATATGCACTAGTAGTCCTTTGTGACTTGCTCTATTCACTTAGCATGTTTTTGAGGGTCATCCTTAAATGAGAATGTATCAGAATATGTACTTCCTTGGATTGTCAAGTGACTGTTTTGTGTGGACACACCACATTTCTACATTTTTACCTATTTCTACTTTTGCACTGTTACAATCATTCTGCTGGTAGTAGAAGTGCTGTTGACTTTCTGTTGTTCACAGTCTTGTTGTGAAGTTTAGGCTGGCCTCAAAATTTGATCCTCCTGAGTCAGTTTTCTTAGTAGGATTACAGGCATGTGCCATCACTTGGATTTTCACATTCTCTTTCATGTTTTTCTTGGTTTCATTTTTCTGTGTTACTATCTACCTACTTTTCAATTCCATCTTTGCACTTGACACTTCTCATCAGCTGTGTGTGTGGGGGGACGGGGGGGGGGGGTTCATGCCACTGTAAACAAACTCCAGATACATGTGCTACTTTGTGTGTCTGGCTTTATGTGAATACTGGGGAATTGAACTGGGGCTGATAGATTCTGCAATAAGTTCTTTAGCTGCTGAGCTATCTTCCCAGCCTGTTGACTAATTTCATTTAGGATATTGGACCTAGGGCCTTGCATGTTAAGCAAACTCTCTACTACTGAGCTCTATCTTCAGTCTCCATTGTTTCATGCAGTCTTCTGTGTGTGTGCATGTTCATGTGTGAGTATGGGTGCACCTGCCATGGCACATGCTTGGAGGTTGATGTTGTTCCTTGCTTTCTACCTTTTTGAGGCAGGATCTCTTGTCCACCACTCACTGGAGCTTCAGATATTTTCCTATCTACTCCTTCCTGTAGGTGCACTGGGATTACAGATGATAGCACCACACCACCTGGCTTTATGATTGCTGAGGCTCCATACTGAAGATACTCATGCTAGTGCGGCAAGTGCTTCTCTGAGTCATTTCTCCAACCCCTATTGGTGGTTTCTCGTCCTTTAAGTAGATGTTTCTATAATGTGTTGTTTCAACTACATTGATTCCATGGTTTTTGGAGGCAGGGTTTCTCTCTAGCCCAGGCTGACCTGGAATTCACTCAGGTTGGCCTCGAACTCATGCAATCCTCCTACCTCTGCCTCCCGAATGCTGGGATTAAAGGCGGGCGCCACCATGCCTGGCTTTTTGATCTTATGTATTAAGGGAGAATGCATATTTGTTTTTAAATGTGGTGCTGAGGATCAAACACAGAGTAAGCATGCCTCCATTGTGCTCCTTTCCTTGTCTGGTTCTTAGGCTGTTGTTTGATTCCGTATGCTCATTCTGCCTATTCTACCTCTTCTTTATTTCTGAGTTTATGTCATAACTATTATTATGTTCTAGTTTGATAATAACAGCCAGATGCCTTCAACACATTTGCAGTTGAATGTTCTCTGGTATGCAGTGAGCTCCTGCCATTCTATGAGACATTGCCTGGGTGCTTTGGCATTTATCAGAACAAAGTGAACAACACTGTGCTTTCACAGAGTTGCATTTCTAGTAAAACCTTTGGGTGCGGGTAATGGGACCCCCGAGACACCTTTGTTTTTACCAGCCTAGCTTTGCATTTCAAGGTGTGCTTTTATATCTTGCCCAGAATTCCAAGGTGTTCTGTCCTTAACATGTTCCTTGTGTGGGCCAGGCCAAGCAAATGTGTTCGGTCTCTCTTATTTTGCACTGCTGTGTTCTCTGCCTGTGTGGAGTACTCTTTTGGAGTTTTTCTATCTGAATTACCAAGTACATGTTTTGATAGTTGTCACTAAAAATCTTTAAAAAATTCAATTATAGGATCTAGCAGATATGAATTTGTTCCTTTAAATGATTGGTTTTTTTTTTTTGTGTGTGTGACAATGAAGAATTTCTTAGATTTCCAACTCATTTACAAGCTAATGTCACGAGCTACCTAAAGCTCCTTTTTATGTCCACAGATGGGAAAGACGTCAAAAATAATTGTTACTATAAAATGGGACCTTTTATTTATTTATTTTCTTTTTTTATTTGTGTGTGTACACATACGAGTGCACATGTGCCATGGTGTAGGTGTGGAGGTCAGAGGACAACCTCAGGATGTTTCTTCTCTCCTTCCACCTTCTTGCGATGAACTCTCTTTCCATTGCTGCTCGAGAACTTCAGAATTCTCCTGGCTGTGCTTCCCATTGCTGTAGGCAGGTAGGAATCACAAATGTCTCTGCTTTTTGGTGTATTGATGTCTCTGAGTGCTGAGGATTGAAATCTGGTTGAGTTGTTGGCAGGGCTTGCAAGTAATGCCCTTAACTACCATGCCATCTCCCCAGTCCCTGAATGAAACAGGATCTTTCAAAAAAATATTTATTTATTTAATTATTTGAGAGAGGGGAACAGAAGTGGGGGAAGGGAGAAGAGAATAGGTGTTCCAGGACCACTAGCCACTGCAAACAAACTCCACATGCATGCGCCAACCTTGTGCATCTGACTTACATGGGTACTGAGGAATCTAACCTGGGGCCCTTTGGCTTTGCAGGCAAGTGCCTTAACTGCTAAGCCATCTCACCAGTACATTTAGGTGAAAATGGGGAGTTGGGATGGAGGCTCAGTGGTTGAAGTACTTTGACTAATAAATTAAAAAGGCACAGTCTGGAACAAAAGTGACATCAAGATATCTAGTGCCATGTAGGCTGAGGCTAGTGGTGGAGCCTGTTTGTGGCATTGGGTAGCAGTCCCTGTGAATTCTGGTCCTGGCCCTGCTCTGCCATAGCTCTTGAGGAAGGACAGACCATTTTGGTGCTTATAGGAACAGGGGTTGGATCCCAGAAGCCTAGCGATAGTGATCAACTTTGACTCTTCTCAGCAATTTCCAGGGAGTCAGAGTTTGAAGTATGTAGGTGATATAGTGATTGTTTTTTTTTTTTTTTATCAGACTTCAAGAATAATCTTTGAGCTTGATGAGGAAAGATGAGAAAGGATTGTAAAGGAGGGGTCACTGGTTTAGCAACATTACTGGGCCATATTTGTGTCTGTACCCACAAAAAAGTAACTGTCCATTCCTACTGGTTAAGTTTTCAGTAGGAGTAGTTTCTAGTTCATGGCTTTGGTTGCTACTTCAGTGCCTTAAAACGTCAGTAACTTTCCCATATCTGTTCCTGTTTTGCTTGTGAGTATATGTTGTTGGAACTAGATAGATATGCATTACTGAGGCTGGTTTTAATGTTTTTGGTTTTTCGAGGTAGGGTCTCACTCTAGCCCAGGCTGACCTGGAATTCACTATGTAGTCTCAGGGTGGCTTGAACTCATGTTGATCCTCCTACCTCTGCCTCCTGAGTGCTAGGATTAAATGCATGCGTCACCACGCCTGACTTTTTATTTTTATTTATTTATTTGAGAGTGACAGACAGACAGAGAAAAAGAGGGAGAGAGAGAGAGAGAATGGGCACGCCAGGGCCTCCAGCCACTGCAAACGAACTCCAGACGCGTGCGCCCCCTTGTCCTTCTGGCTAACGTGGGTCCTGGGGAATCGAGCCTCAAACTGGGGTCCTTAGGCTTCACAGGCAAGCGCTTAACCGCTAAGCCATCTCTCCAGCCCCCACACCTGGCTTTTAATGTCTTTTTTAAAAAATATTTTTGGCAACTTGGGCCATAGTAAGGCCCTACCTCAAAAAACCAATATATATATTTGGTTTAGCAGTTAAGGCACTTGCCTGTGAAGCCTAAGGACCTAGATTCGACTCCCCAGAACCCAAGGAAGCCAGACACACAAGGTGGCACACACATCTGGGTTTCATTGCAGTGGCTAGAGGCCTTGGCACACTAATTCTCTCTCTGTCTCTCTCCCCTTAAAATATTTTTATTTATGTATTTGCAAGCAAAGAGAGAAAAGAATATGACTGGGCATGCCAGGGCCTCCTGTCACTGCAAACGAACTCCAGATCCAAATACATGTGCCACTTCGTGCATCTGACTTTACATGGGTACTGGGGAATCAAACTCAGTTCATCAGGCATTGCAAGCAAGCACCTTTAACTGCTGAGCTCTCTCTCCAGCCCCCTTTAACATACTCTATTTTTAAATTCCACTTGTTCATTGATAGTATATAGGAAAGCACTTGAATTTTGGAGATTACCTTTGTATCCTGACGTCTTGACATAATCTCTTAAGTACGGGGATATTCCTCTCTCTCCCTTTCTTTCTACGCATGTGTGCTTGCATTGAATTTTTCTGCGTAGATGATCCTGTCATCTGTTACTCCTTGCCATGCAGTGTACTTTTTCTTTCCTTTTCTTGTCTTGCTGCATTAGTGATGAATTGAACTGTGATAATGAAAAGGTTATCCTAATGGGAACATTGAAGTTTCTGACCACTAGGTGTGATGTTAGCTGTAGGCTTTTTGTTTGTTTGTTTTTTTCTGGGTATTGTAAAGCTGAGGCAGCTCTCCATCGTTCCTAGGGATCTGATTTAGTGTTGCTTTTTCTGTAGACACTCTGTCTCTATTTTGGTGAGGTTTGAGTGACCACAGTGTCTGTCCTCACTTCCTGGGACTGGTTTTCAGGCTAGGTATGAGGGCAATCTTTGTGTCATAACTTCCTCTGTAATGACATCTGGGTCTGGCAGATGAAGTGGATGGAGGTGACCCATCTCATGATAAACAATTGTCTCTCTCTTTCTTTAATTTATGAAAGAATTGGCGCACTAGGGCCTCTAGACACTGTAGTCGAACTCCAAATGCGTGCACCATCTTGTGTGCATGTATGACTTTGTGCATCACCTTGTCTGTCTGATTTACATGGGTTCTGGGGAGCCAAATTTGGGTCCTTAGGCTTCGCCTTAACTGCTAAGCCATCTCTTCAGCCCTCTCTTGACATATCCTTGTTTTCCCCAGGACCTGTTGTTTGTTTTTGGGGTAGAGTCTCACTGTAGCTCAACTGGAACTCATTCTGTAGCCCAAGCTGGCCTCGAACATATGGTGATGCTCCTACTTCAGCCTCCTGTGTGTTGGGATTAACAGCATGTGCCACCATGCCTGGTAGGATTTGAGATTTAAAAAAAATATATTTATACCTCTATGTTTATTAAATGGGAGATTTGAGATTTTATTAAGCACTTGTGCATGTATGTTCATGAGAAATACTGATCAGTACTTTTTTGGAATGTCTTTGTTTGATTTTGATATTAGGATAGTGCTGGTTTCATAGAATGAATTTGAAGTATTCCCTATGCTTCTTTCTATCTTGTGGAAGATATTCAGGATTCACTAGTGAGCCCATGTTTTCTGTTGTGGGAAAACTATTAGTTAATGACTCAGTTAAACAATATAGGTTATTAGGTAATATATATCTTCTTTTTGTATATGTTTTTGGAAGACATGTGTGCGTGTGTGTGTTTTCAAGGTAGTGTCTCACTCTAGCACAGGCTGACCTTCAACTCTATAGTTCCAGATGGGCCTCACAGTGATCCTTCTGTCAGCCTCCCCAGTGCTGGGACTAAAGGTATGCACCACCTTTTGCCTGGCTACTTTTGTTTTTAAGTCAGGGTCTCATGTAGCCCAGGCTGGTCTTGAACTCACTATGTAGCTGAGGATGACCTTGAACTTCTGCTCTTCTTGTCTCCACCTCTAAAGTGTAGGTGTCTGCCAGCATGCTGAATTTATGAGGTGATAAGGATCTAAACCAGGGCTTTGTGTACCCTAGGCAAGCACTCCACTAACTGAGCTATATCCCTAGTCTGGAAGACTATTTCTTTTAAGAAACTTTCTTCTAGGTCAGCAGGTTTTTGGATATAGAGTAGTTCATGATATTCCTTTAAATGTCCATGGGATCTGTAGTTATGTCTCCTCCCCTTTCAATTGTGATACTTCTAATTTGTAACTAATAATTTTTGTTTTCCTTTAATTAACCTGGGTAGGAGAGTATTAGGGGTGTGTGTGTGTGTGTGTGTGTTTGTGTGTGTTTTACAGAAGCAACTTTCAGTTTTGTTGATTTTTCTGCATTGACTGTCTGTTATCAATTTTTTTATAATTTTTTTTTTTAATGTTTGTTTCTTTTTTTCGAGGTAGGGTCTCATTCTAGTCCAGGCTGACCTGGAATTCACTATATAGTCTCAGGGTGGCTTCGAACTCATGGTGATCCTCCTACCTCTGCCTCTCAAGTGCTGGGATTAAAAGCATGCACCACCATGCCCAGCTTTATAAATATTTTTATCTTCTTATTTGAGAGAGAGAAAAAGATAGAGGGAGAGAGAATGGGTGCACCAAGACCTTCAGCTGCTGCAAACGAATTCCAGATGCATACACCACCTTGTGCATCCGGCTTATATGGGTCCTGGGGAATTGAACCCGTGTCCTTTGGCTTTACAGGCAAGTGCCTTAACCACTAAGCCATCTCTTTAGCCCAGATCTTCTCTTCTCTTCTCTTCTCTTCTCTTCTCTTCTCTTCTCTTCTCTTCTCTTCTCTTCTCTTCTCTTCTCTTCTCTTCTCTTCTAAGAGAGAGAGAATAGGCATGCCAGGACCTTCAGCTGCTGCAAATGAACTCCAGAAGCATGTGCCACCTGTGCATCTGGCTTACATAGGTCCTAGGGAATCGAACCTGTGTCCTTTGGCTTTGCAGGCAAGCATCTTAACCACTAAGCCATCCCTCCAGCCCATTTTTAATTTTATTTATTTATGTGTGTGTGTGTGTGTGTGTGTGTGTGTGTGTGTGTGTGTGTATCTGCCTCCTGAGTGCTGGGATTAAAGGTGCGTGCCACCATGCCCGGCAAGTTGTGTTTTTTTTTTTTTTTTTGGTTAAATTTTATTTATTTATTTATTTATTTGAGAAAGAGGCAGAGAGAGAGGGAGAGAATGGGTGCACCAGGGCCTCCAGCCACTGCCCACAAACTCAAGATGCATGCACCCCCTTGTGCATCTGGCTTATGTGGGTCCTGGAGAATTGAACCAGGATCCTTTGGCTTTCTTTGCAGGCAAATGCCTTAACTGCTAAGCCATCTCTCCAGCCCAAGTTGTGTTTTTTATTTTCATTTAGTTCATTCAATATGCCTCCCCCCCCCCTTTTTTTTGGCATGATTGTGTGATGTGCTTGCATGTGTGGTCACATCTGGAGGCCAAAGATTGACATCAGCTGTTCATTTCAATTGCTGATTACTTTAATCTTTGAGACTGTCTCTTGCTGGAACCAAGAGCTCAGTGATTGTTAGACAAACCAGCCAACAAGCTCTAGGGATTCAACTGTGTCTGCCTCTCCAGCACTTACACAGATTCTAGGGGTCCAAACTCAGGTTGTCATGCTTGCATAGCCAGCACCGATGCATCTTCTGAACCAACCTCTCTTTGTGCCTTTCACTTTCTCTTGAGATTTTTTTTTTATTGTTGTATGAGTATGTGTGTATGTTGCGTATGCATGTGTATATGCTTGTTCATGTAGATGCAGGCAGATCCCAGAGTACAACCTTGAGTGTCATCCTCAGATATGTTGGCCGTATTATTTTGAGTACTCATTACTTTGGCACTTACCAATTAAGCTAGACTGGCTGGCCAGTGAGCCTCAGGGAACCTCCCATCTCTACCTTCCTAGCTCTGGGATTATTGACATGCTACTAAGCTTGGCTTTTGCTCTAGTACTGGGGATCAAATTCAGGTCCATATGCTTGTAAAAGAAGCACTTTACTGAATAAACTATCTCCCTAGGTTTCTTTGAATCATGTGTATTTTTAAAATGTGCATTTCTTTTTTTTTTATTTCCTTTTAGTGGTGCTGGGGATCAAAATTATTAGGGCTTTGGGCTGGAGAGAAGGCTTAGAATTAAAGGAGCTTGCTTGGCCTAAGGACCCATGTTTGACTCTAGGTCTCATGAAAGCCAGATGCACAAGGTGCTGCATGTGTCTGGTCCAATTGCAGTGGTTGGAGGCCCTGGCATGCCAGTTCTTTCTCCCTCTTCCCACTTTCACTCTTATACAAAAAGTAAATAAATAAATAAATTTGGGCCTTGGGCATGCTGGGTAGGCACTTTGGTCACTGATATGTGGGCTTTTTCCAGTTACCTTTTTTTTCCCCCCCTTTTTTGGATTTTCAAGGTAGGGTCTCACTCTGTAGTCCAGGCTGACTTGGAATTCACTATGTAGTCTCACGGTGGCCTCGAACTCACGGTGATCCTCCTACCTCTGCCTCCTGAGGGCTGGGATTAAAGGTGTGCGCCACCACGCCCGGCTCCTTTTTTTTTTTTTAATGTTTATTTATTTATTTGAGGGGGGGGGAAGAGGCAGACAGAAAGACAGAATGGGCATGCCAGGGCCTCCGCCATTGCAAATGAACTCCAGGTGCATGTGCCTCCTGTGCATCTGGCTTTCTTGAGTCCTGGGGAATCGAACCTGGATCCTTAGGCTTCACAGGCAAACGCCTTAACCGCTAAGCCATTTCCCCAGCTGCCCCCCCCACCCAGTTATCTTTTTCTTACTGTGTCCCAGAATAAAGTTGATCTTGGTGAATCCCACAAAGGCTTGAGAAGCGTGTGTGTTCTCACTGTTGGACAACTTTGTAGATAGTTGTTTGATGGCATTGTTGTGTTAAATCATGTACTTACTGATGTTCTGCCTGCTAGATTTGTGTTTCTGCTACAGGAGTACTGACATTCCCCCTCCATATATAATTTTTTTTTTTTTTTTGAGAAGGTGTTTTATGTAGTCTAGGATGGTGTGAAACTCACTATGTTGCCAAGGATGACCTTCAACTACTCTAGCCTTCTAAGTGTGTGCTACCATGTCTGGCTGGCATTTCTTTTATTTCTTGGACGACGACTTCTTCTTCTTCTTCTTCTTCTTCTTCTTCTTCTTCTTCTTCTTCCTTCTTCTTCTTCCTTCTTCTTCTTCCTTCTTCCTCCTCCTCCTCCTCCTCCTCCTTCTTCTTCTTCTTCTTTTTTTTTTTTTTTTTTTTCCTGAGGTAGGGTCTCTCTATAGCCCAGGCTGACCTGGAATTCACTATGGAGTCTCAGGGTGGCCTTGAACTCACTGTGATCCTCCTACCTCTGCCTCCCAAGTGCTGGGATTAAAGGCATGCGCCACCATGCCCGGCTAAATTCTCATCCTTTTGATTACATTTCCTTCTGTTCTTTGTTTACCATTTTCCACTAAACCCCTTAGCACATTAATTGTGGGGTTAGAAAGTTCTGATCTTACAGTGCCGTCATTCCTGCCATGCTAACTCAGGTTCTGATGACTGTTCAGTCTTATACCGTGTTCTTTTTTGAGGTAGTTCTCACTCTAGCCCAGGCTAACCTGGAATTCACTCTGTGAATTCAGGGCAGCTTCGAACTCACAGTGATTCTCTACTTCTGCCTCCAGAATGCTAGGATTAAAGGCATGTGCTACCACACCCATCTCACAATGTTGTTTTATGATGTGTCTGTGATTTCTAGTTGAGAAACAAGGGTGATACACTGGAGAAAAGGACCTTCAATAAACAGTGTTGGGGCTGGAGAGATGGCTTAGCAGTTAAGGTGCTTGGCAGCAAAGCCAAAGGATCAGGGTGTGATTCCCTAAAACCCACGTAAGCCAGATGCAAGGTGGTACATGCATTTGTAGTTTGCGGTGGCTAGAGGCCTTGACATGCCCATTCTCTCCCTTTTCCTCTCTCTCTGCCTCTTTCTCTCTTGTAAATAAATAAAATATTTTAAAAATAGGGCTGGAGAGATGGCTTAGTGGTTAAGGCACTTGTCTGCAAAGCCAAAGGACCCAGGTTTGACTCCCCAGGACCCACGTAAGCCAGATGCACAAGGGGGCACACGCATCTGGAGTTGGTTTACAGTAGCTGGAGGCCCTGATGCGCCCATTCTCTCTCTCTCTCTCTCTCTCTCTCTCTAACTGCCTATTTCTGTATATAGCTCTGTCAAATAAATAAAATAAAATATTAGAAAAAAAATCCTACTAGTCTTTATTAGTGTATGGGTTAGGGAAGCAGGACTAAAAAGGGATTTTTTTTTTATCTTCTCCCTCCCCCCAATATTCAATGTTAGGACCTGGTAGAGACCCCCTACCTCAGAGTTTCTCCTAGAATTCTTAGTTCTCAAAGTTATCTACACTGAGCCTCATTATTGAGGTTCATGTATGTTTATGTTTTCTTGTCCTTTCTCCAGTGGCAGATAGGGAAGTTATGATTCTCTGTATCTGCCTTACTGTATCCTTTCTGATACGTAGCAGTTTGCCCTGTGAACTCTTTTCTAGAGTAATATAAAAAAAATTCTATTTATTTATTTATTTGAGAGAGAAAGAGAGAATGCGAGCGCTGGGGCTCCTAGCCACTGCAAACAAACTCGATGCGCACGTCCCCTTGTGCATCTGGCTAATGTGGGTCGTGGGTAATTGAACCTGGGTCCTTTGGCTTTGCGGGCAAACACCTTAACCACTAAGCAATCCCTCTAGCCCTAGAGTAATTTTTTAATATTTTATACTTTTACTTTTATTTATTTATTTATTTTGTTTTTCAAGGTAGGGTCTCTGGCCTAGGCTGACCTGGAATTCACTATGTAGTGAATTTGGGTGGCCTTGAACTCACGGCGATCCTCCTACCTCTGCCTCCTGAGTGCTGGGATTAAAGGCGTGTGCTGCCATGCCCAGCTTAATATTTTATTTTTATTTATTTATTTATTTGAGAAAGAGGGGAAGAGAGAATGAGCACGTCAGGGCCTCCAGCCACTGCAAATGCACTCCAGATGCATGTGCCCTATTGTGTGTCTGGCTTATGTGGGTCCTGGGGAGTTGAACCTAGGTCCTTTGGCTTTGCAGGCAAGTGCCTTAACTGCTAAGCAATTTCTCCAGCCTGCTTTATTTATTTTTTATTTTTTATTTTATTATTATTTTTTGTTTTTTCCAGGTAGGATCTCACTCTAACCCAGGCTGACCTGGAATTCACTATGGAGTCTCAGGGTGGCCTCGAACTCACGGTGATCCTCCTACCTCTGCCTCCTGAGTGCTGGGATTAAAGGCATGCGCCACCATGCCCGGATTCTTTTTTGTTTGTTTGTTTTGTTTTGACGTGGAGTCTCACGCTAGCCCAGGTGGACCTGCAATTCACTATGTAGTCTCAGTCTCAGGGTAGTCTCAGAACTCATGGCGATCCTCCTACCTCTGACTCCCAAGTAGGACCTCAGCCACTGCAAACAAACTCCAGGCACATGTGCCCCCTTGTGCATCTGGCTTATGTGGGTCCTGGGGAATTGAAACAAGGTCCTTTGGCTTTGCAGGCAAACATCCTAACCGCCAAGCCATCTCTCCAGCCCCCTTCAAAATTTTTCTTTCTTTCTTTCTTTCTTTCTTTCTTTCTTTCTTTCTTTTTTTTTTTTTTTTTTGAGGTAGGGTCTCACTCTAGCTCAGGCTGACCTGGAATTCACTCTGTAGTCTCAGGGTGGTCTCAAACTCACAGCAATCCTCCTGCCTCTACCTCCCGAGTCCTGGGATTAAATGTGTGTGCCACCACGCCTGACTCAATTTTTAAAATTTTTAAATTATTTTATTTTATTTTTCAAAGAGAATGAGAGATACACGCACAGAATGAGAGATGCACACACAGAGAATTGGCGTGCCAGGGTCTCCGCTACTGAAATTGAATTCCAGGCACTTGTGCCACGTAGTGGGCATGTGCAACCTGGTGCTTACCTCACCTTTGTGCACCTGGCAAAGCTAATGTGGGATTTGGAGAGTAGAACATGAGTCCTTAGGCTTTGCAGGCAAGCACTTTCACTGCTAAGCCATCTCTCTGTCCCCCTGTGAACTCTTTTTATTGTTGTTTTTGATTAGGAGGACTTGGTGTTTTTAGCTTTTTCGACTTTTTATTTATTAATCTAGAATTGAGGTTCCATTTTAGCTATTTTTAAAAATTATTGACAATATTCATAATTATAGATAATAGGCCATGATAATTCCCTCCCCCTCTCAGTCAGTCTCTCTTTTATTTTGATGTCATCATATCCAGGCCATTCATTTTGTGTCTGGAGGAGCATCTTGTAAGGAGTCCTACCCTTCCTTTGGCTCTTACATTCTTTCTACCACATCTTCTGCAATGGACCCTGTGCATTGGAAGATGTGATAGAGATGGCCAATTAGATGTCCAATTAGAATGCAGTTGGTTTCCCCCATAACAGACATGACACACTACTGGACCCATTGACTTCTTTGGCCTCCACTCTCTCCCATGGAGTTGCCTGCAGTGTAGCTTTTTCCAGCTGTCAGCTGGTCTACATGGAGGAGGTTTTCAGCTCAGCTCCAGCAGGATTTCTCAGTGACCTTGCAGCCCAAGTGTGTGGAGTCTTCAGCAATAGAGTCTTACCAACTGTTTCTTGTGGGAAACCAAGAGGCTTGGCAGTGGCCTGTAATATTTTGGGGGCCTTAGGCACCTTCCTGGCCAACAGTTAACTGGAAGGTATCCCATTCCTGGCCCTGAAAATTTTTTAGTAACAATCTGTGGCTTCTGGGTATTCCGTTGTCCAAAAATTAGGTTTTCATATGACTTATTTATACCCTCTTAGGTTTTGATTAACTCTTCCCTCACCCTTCCTTTACTTAATCTTTTCCCCCCAACTTCACTCAGGCCATTCTATCCCCAGTAGTCTCTCTATTTACGTATGTACAATACCATCACCTTCCTGTCCTCCCCTCTCCTCCCTCCCTTATATCCCCTTTCTAGCTTACTGATCTCTGCTACTGAGTTTTATTCCTACTCAACATACAAGCCAAAACATTTGTAGTTAGGATCCACACATAAGAGACGATATCCGGTGCTTTGCTTTCTGGGCCTGGGTTACCTCACTAATATAATTCTTTCCAGGTCCATCCATATCCCTGCAAATTTCATAATTCATTTTACTTTATCATTGAATAGAACTCCATTGTATAAATTTACCACATCTTCGATATTCACTCGTCAGTTGAGGAACATCTAGGCTGGTTTCATTTCCTAGCTATTGTGAATAGAGCGGCGAAAACATGGTTGAGCAAGTATTTCTAAGGTAGTGAGACGAGTCCTTAGGATATATGCCTAGAAGTGATATAGCTGGGCCATAGGGTAAATCTATTTTTAGCTGTCTCAGGAAACTCCACACTGATTTTCAAAATGGCTGTCTGTGCCAGATTACATTCCCACCAACAGTATAGAAGGGTTCCTTTTCCACATCCTCACCAGCATTTATTGTCACTTGATTTCTTGATAATAACCATTCTGATAGGAGTGAGATGGAATCTCAAAGTAGGCTTGGTTTGTATATGATTTGATTTTTCTCTGATAATGCTTTCAATATATTTTCTTTGGTTTGAATGTTTTGAAGTTTAATTATAATACGAGGGTGAGAGGGTCTGTCCTGATTTTGTCTGTTTGTTGTTCTGAAGGCTTCCTGTATTTGTATTGGAATCACTTTCCCTATTCGGGGGAAGTTTTCTTCTATGATTTTGTTGAAAATACCTGCTATGCCTTTGGAGTGAAATTCTTCCACTATGCCTTGAATTGTTAAGTTTGATCTCTTCATAGTGTCCTGAATGTCTTTTTTTTTTAAATTTTTTTTGTTTATTTATTTATTTGAGAGCAACAGAGAGAAGGAGGGAGGGAGGGAGGGAGGGAGAGAGAGAGAGAGAGAGAGAGAGAGAGAATGGGCACGCCAGAGCCTCCAGCCTCTGTAAACGAACTCCAGATGTGTGCGCCCCCTTGTGCATCTGGCTAACGTGGGTCCTGGGGAATTGAGCCTCGAACTGGGGTCCTTAGGCTTCACAGGCAAGCGTTTAACTGCTAAGCCATCTCTCCAGCCCTTCTGAATGTCTTGAAATTCCTACTCATGCCTTCCTATTAGTTTGTCTTTCTCTTTGTTGAGCTGTATTAGATCTGCTACCTGGTCTTCTAGTTTAGATATTGTGTCCTCTGTTTGATCCATTCTATTGGTGAGACTTTCTAAAGAGTTTTCTATTTGACTTACTTTGATTTTCATTTCTAATATTTCTGATGGGTATTTTTTTTTATTATGTCTATTTTCCTTATTCATGTAGTGTGTTGACCTCCTCATTTTAGTAAGTTGGTTTCCTGTGTTCTCTTTCAAGAGTTTGTTTTCTTCTGTGATGTCTTTGTTTTCTTCTTTGATTCCTTTGATTTCTTTCTTTGAGTATAGATTTAATCTTTTTTAAAATATTTTTTTAATTAATTGATTTATTTATTTGATAGAGAAAGAAGGGGGAGAGAGAGAGAGAGAATGAGAATGAGAATGAGAATGGGTGCACCAGGGCCTCCAGCCATGGCAGATGAACTCCAGACACATGCACCCCCTTGTACATCTGGCTAATGTGGGGCCAGAGGAATCGAACCTGGGTCCTTTGGCTTTGCAGGCAAACACCTGAACTGCTAAGCCATCCCTCCATCCCAATTTAATCTTTTTTTTTTCCTTTAAATCTTTGTCAGGCATTTCATCTAAAATAGTCTCACTGGGGGTCTTTTTTGATGGATTTATAGTTTGGGGTGGGATTTTCTTGATTCTCTTTGTTTTTGGTTTTATAATATAGAGGCTTTTTCCTTTTAGGTTAGTTTGATGCTTGGGTTTTCTAATTATCCGCAGTGGTTTTTTTTTTTTTTTTTTTTTTTTTGGAGAGCGACAGAGAAAGAGGCAGAGAGAGAGAATGGGCACGCCAGGGCCTCAAGCTACTGCCAATGAACTCCAGACCGTGTGCGCCTCCTTGTGCATCTGGCTAACGTGGGTCTTGGGGAATTGAGCCTCGAACCAGGATCCTAAGGCTTCACAGGCAAGCTCTTAACCACTAAGCCATCTCTCCAGCCCTGCAGTGTTCAGGGTAGAAGTTTTAAGGTGCCAAGTGTAGCTCTTACAGTCCAAGAAAAACAGGAATGACCCTAGATGTTAGTATGCCTGCTATTCAAGTATTCTATTATACTAAGTGAAGCAGTTTACAGGCAAATTCTAAAATTCTACTGAGCAATATACACATCCAATCCAAACCAGCACAGAGTATGCAGTAGTGGGATTAAAACAAAAATATCTAATAAAGCCAAAGTCTCTAAGGGTGTGTGTTTCCCCACCCCCTTAATCCTGTCAACTGGGAGTTTGAGATTTCTGGCCTGAAATGGGTTCCAGGTCAGCCTCTGACCCAGTCAGACCCTGGCCCCAACAATAATAGAAGAAAAAGACAAAGGCCCTGTGAATCAGGAAACATCCAAGTCAGCAATAGTCAACCCCAAAATGCAGCTTATTTAAGGAAGGTAAAGCCAAAAATATGTAACACATAACCTGCCCTGACCTGGAAATATTAGCACGTCCAGTGCAGGCTTATATACCTGCCTTTTTGTAAGTAGGCCTTGTTATTAGCTTTTTGGATGGTTTCCAATCTCATTAATGCTGCGTGTCCACCTCAATCACTCTCTATTGTGCTGTGGATCTGGTGTTTTGTCCGGCTGTGCTGGATGCCCTGTGGCTGGGGTGGATGAGTTCTTGGAGGTTCATGGCCCTGACAGTTGGTGGATGTGAAGCTGTGCAAGATGCTTGGAGTTGTACCTGAGCTGCGCAGCTGGTCCCTGCTGTCTTCTCCTTCAGGTTTCTTGACTTTGTGAAGAGCCTGATGTGAGTGGAAAATCCCTCCACCTCGTTTCTGCTCCTCTAGCTCTGTGCTGGCACAGCGGGCATGTACTGGGGCTGCTGACACCCTTGATGGGATTCTGACTTGTGTTCCCCTTTCTGGAAGATCTTAGTCTCTCCTCTGCTGTATTTGATAATAACTTAAATACCTTCACTCTCAGGTAGAAGAGTGTATTTTGCTATTTTTCTGCTTATTTTCCTCCCTAGGCTGCTTTGTTGTGGCTATACTAAGCCACCATCTTACCCGGAAGTACCTCACTCCATTTTAGCCACTTTGGTTGGTGTGCCATTCACTGAGGTTAAGTCACAACTGTCCAATTCCAGAATGGTATTCATCTTCCCAAGCTGAAGGTTAGTACCCATTGAACTTTCCATTTCCCCTCACCACTCAGCTACTGGCAGTAACTGTTCATTTTTTCTGTGAATTTGACAACTGTTAAGTGTTTCAGGTAAGTGCACTACAGTATTTGTACTTGTGAGGCTCCTGTCCATGTTCATCTGCATATTAGCATGCACCAGTTTGTTCACTTTTTAAAGTCTGAAGTCTGTTGCCATTGTGTGTGTATCACGTTTTGTTTATTCATTCATCCATCAATGAGCAATGCATTCTCTCCTTCCTTTAGCTGTTATGGAAATGGACAAGAAGGTACACATAACCCTGCTTTCAGTTGTTTTGCATATATACCCAGAGATGTAACAGTCTGTTTGCCATAGTGACTGCACCATCTTGCCTTCCCTTCAGCCAACAGTGCACTAGGGCACAAGTTTGTCCACGTTAGGCATCCTTTTGAGTGCTAAATATGAGCTCCACCAAGATCTTCAAAGTAGTGCTTGTTGCTTAAATATTTCTGGCAGTAAGATTAGGGAATTTTTTTGTAGCATTTGAGTTGTGTGATGTATATCCAAGTGTTCCCTTTTAAATGTCACTTTTGCATTCTGTTTTTAAACCTTTCTTACTTTCCACACTACCTTGATGATCTGTGCTTTCAAGACTAAATGTGTCATGAATGTGATAAACAATACTTGCATCTCTAGCTCTGATGTGCTCCTGGTTTTGAGTGCTTACTTAGCTATTCCCTCTTATATTCACTCTGCCCCTGAATCAGTTATGACCTTAGGAAGGTAGAGTTGTCATGCTAGTGAGCTTAAATCTCAGTACTATGAAATATTGGTTGTTTACTCTCTGAATTTTATTTTCCTTTCTGATAATAAAAGGAGAGAACAGTACTATGAAGGTTGAGTGATAGTTCATAATGGTAGTTTTGTACAGTGTACATGGATCATAGATGTATAGCTGTTACTACTGGCCTTTGTGTAAGAAAATTTCCCACTTTTGCCTGAGTTTTTCTTTTCTTTTTGTGGTGGTAGGGAATGAACCCATAGCCTCTCTGTTGCTAGGCAAAAGCTATACCATTGAGCCACATCCTCCACCCCCTCCTCTTTTACATGTCTGTATGATGTGTGAGCATGGGCATGTATGTATGTACCACTCAGGTCCTCACATTTGTGTAATGTTTTATCCACTGAACCATATTCCTCCAAGCCTCCCCCCACTTAAAAAATATTTTATTTTTATTTATTTATTTGAAAGAGAGAGGGAGAGAATGGGCGCACTAGGGCCTCCAGCTGCTGCAAATGAACTCCAGATGCTGCGCCACCTTATGCATCTGGCATATTTGGGTCCTGGAGAATTGAACCTGGGTCCTTTGGCTTTGCAGGCAAACACCTTAACCACTAAACCACCTCTCCAGCCCCTCTCCCCCTTTTTGGTAAGTTTTTTTCTTTTCTTTCCATTCTGTCCCTCCTTTTTTTGCTTGTTTATTTAATACAGGGTCTTACTCTGTAGCCTAGGTTGGCCTCAAACTCTCAAGTCTACTACCTCTGCCTCCCGCCTCCCAAGTGCCAGGATTACGGATATGTATCATCATGCCCTGATGATAAATTTCTCTGTAATTGTCAAAAGATGCTGTCATTTTAAGGGCTGGAGGGATGGTTTAGCGGTTAAGACGTTTGCCTGCAAAGCCAAAGGACCCAGGTTTAATTCCCCAGGACCCACGTTAGCCAGATGCATAAGGGGTCACACACATCTGGAGTTTGTTTGCAGTGGCTGGAGGCCATGATGCACCCATTCTCCCTCCCTCCCTCTTTCTCTGTCAAATAAATAAAAAATAAAATATCTTTTTTTAAAAAGATGCTGTCATTTTAAAATCATGATTACCACACTATTTTAAAAACTGATGCCATATTCAGTGTGAACAATAGATGAACATGCTGTTTTCTTGTTGTCTCCCAGTTTAATACGTTTAATTATTTGTGTTTTGTTTGCTGATTCCCTGTATATAAAATATGGATTAATGAAAAAGTAATAAAATGCTAAACATTTTGCAGGTGTTGGCTTACATTTTGGTTTCTTACTGAATAAATGCTGTTTGTCAGGCATTGGACCATTAGTGGGTCTCTGTTTCATTGACTGTAACTGTGCAGTCTATTATACCATGGGAAGAGGGCCCCTGGATTGCAGGGGCTGGTACCAGGGACAGAAATAGTACAGAACCTGTTATATATAATATAATATATCATATCATAACATAATATAAAATATATATAAAATAGAATGAGCCTTTGGTGTCCCCCACGACCGTCTAAACTCTCCCTCTGTCCCTCTCCCTCTTCCTCTCCTGCTCCTATTTTGAGGCAATGTTTCACTCTAGCGTAGGCTGGCCTGGAGCTCAAAGTGATCCTTCCTACCTCAATTTCCCAAGTGCTGGGGTTACAGGAGTGAGCCCACCTGCCTGGTCCTCCCATCTTGCTTTGAAAACACTTCCTATCTTGATGTTCATTCCTGTGCTCGTTGTTCTGTCTTGTGTCTGTTCTCTACTGTTTCATGACGTACACTACAACACGCCCTTCAGAGCAAATTCTGAAACAGCTACGTTCATTGCAGTATAAAGGCCAAATTGGTTAATTTCTTGGTGAGTGTCTTCCATTATAAATAATAATTATATTATGTGTATTTAACCCAATATATACAAAATATTATCACTTTAGAATGCAATTAATATAAAAATATTAATATTTTCACTTCTGCCTTTTGTATCCCCCCCCCCCCCCGAGGTAGGGTTTCACTTTAGCTCAGGCTCTCCTGAAATTCACTATATAGTCTCAGGGTAGCCTCAAACTCACTGCAATCCTCCTACCTCTGCCTTCCGGGTGCTGGGATTAAAGGCATGCGCCACCACGCCGCCTGGCTCTGCCTTTTGTATTTATTCGTTTGAAGGGAGGGAGCATTATTGGGAATTAAACCCAGGACTGGTCTTTGATAGCCATTGCTGGTGGGTGTTTTTTTTTTTTTTTGGTTTTCCAATGTAGGGTCTCACTCTGGCTCAGGCTGACCTGAAATTCACTATGTAGTCTCTCAGGGTGACCTCGAACTCACAGTGATCCTCCTACCTCTGCCTCCCGAGTGCTGGGATTAAAGACATGCACCACCATGTCCGGCTTCCATTGCCTGTTTTTCTTTTTTTTTTCTTTTTTTCCACAATTTTTATTAACATTTTCCATGATTGTAAAAAATATCCCATGGTACTACCCTCCTTCCCCCCACTTTCCCCTTTGAAATTCCAGTCTCCATCATATCCCCTCGCTATCCCAATCAGTTTCTCTTTTATTTTGATGTCATGATCTTTTCCTCCTCTTATGATGGTCTTGTGTAGGTAGTGTCAGGCACTATGAGGTCATGGATATCCAGGCCATTTTATGTCTGGAGGGAGCACATTGTTAGGAGTCCTACCCTTCCTTTGGCTCTTACATTCTTTCTGCCACCTCTTCCGCATTAGACCCTGAGCTGAGCCTTGGAAGGTATGATCGAGTTGTTACTCAGTACTCCAGTCACTTCTTTCCAGCACTATGATACCTTCTGAGTCGTCCCAAGGTCACTGCCATCTGAAAAGAGAAGATTCTCTACTAAAAGTGAGAGTAGCATTAATATAAGGGTATGAATATTAAGAGAAGTGCTTACTGGGCAGTTTGATAAGCATAGTATATACATTTATCCAGACATCAGCAGATGTTACACCCCTAGGGCACATGACTACCCCAGTTTTAAGTTTTCAGTATCAGGGATGTATTCCCTTCCATGGAGCGGGCCTCCAGTCTAATTGGAGAGCAGTTGGTTTCCACCATGACAGATGTGCCACTATTGCACCCATTGGCTCATTTGGCCTGGCTGGCCAAATATAAGGTTTGCAGTGTCCACTGTTGAGTATCTTCACTGGTGGTATCTCTATCTCCCATTGAACTACATATAGAATGGCTTCTTCCAGCTTTCTGTCAGCCATTGCCTGTTTTTCTGAGGCAGGTGTTTCTCACTCTAGCTCAGGCTTGCCTGGAACTCCTCTTACAGCTTTGGCTGGTCCCCCTAATGCTGGGATTGAAGACATGAGTCATCATATCTGGCTTCATTTTTTGTCGGGGGGGGGTTCAAGGTAGGGTCTCACTCTAGTTCAGGCTGACCTGGAATTCACTGTGTAGTCTCAGGGTGGCCTTGAACTTACTGTGGTCCTCCTACCTCTGCCTCCCAAGTGCTGGGATTAAAGGCCTGTGCCACTGCACCCGGCTCTGGCTTCATTTTAAAAAAATATTTTATTTATTTATTTATTTAGAGGAGGGAGAGAAGAGAGAATGGGTATGCCAGGGCCTCCAGCTGCTGAAAGTGAACTCCCAGATGCATGTGCCCCCTTGTGCATCTGGCTTATGTGGGTCCTGGGGAATCAAACCTGGGTCCTTTAGTTTTGCAAGCAAGTGCTTTAACCCCTAAGCCATCTCTCCAGTCCCATTTTCTACTGAAGACCAAGCCACAAGGAAAATGGACAAAAGTTATAAACAGTCACTTGGCAGAAAAGTGAATTATCTCAGAAACATGAATTATGCCCCACCTCATTCCTAAGAGAAAAACTAACGTTGTTGACAAGGGTGTGGGGAAACAGACATGCACACATGGATGGTGGGAATATGGTAGGTGTGACATGATGGGGAGCCATTTGGTAGTGTGCACCTAAGTAGAGGTGCACATTCCTTTCTCTAGTGGTTCCACTTCTTGGAGCTCTGACATTTTCTGTAAAAGCTGAAATGGAAAACTAAATGGTTGCCTGTGTTAATTGAAGTTCCTGGAAGTTGGTTGACTGCTCAGGACTAAATTGTCATGGAGAATGGGAAGGTTGTAGGTCCATGACCAAATTATCTTGGGCTATATTAGCTCCCTAAATAGCCATTTATTACTTACTTTTGTATGTGCCCTTGCTACGAATGTCACCAGGTAGCACCTGAGGTCTACAGCAGAGATTTCCCTGCTCTACTGAAACCTGTTTAACTGATATGTCCACAAATGGTTTTCAGCAATGTCTTGAATTTTGACTTTCTTTGTCCTGTTACTATAAAAACTTCATAAAACTGTTTCCATGTTGGAATTTGGAATAAACTGTTTCAAAGGCCATAGACACTCATATTTGGCTCCAAAGTAAACTATGTCTTACTCCCTTTGAAGTGGGAGTCTTTTGTGTTGATACTTGCTTAAGTAAGTAATAAAACACCAACAGTGTATACCAAGCAAACACTGTATTCTCTCAGAAAGAATTTTCAGGGTCTTTTTATCATGCTACACAAGTTCTTTGAGAGTCTTTCTTCCCTCCTTTTTTGGGGGGATGGGGTTCGAGGTAGGGTCTGATCCAGGCTGACCTGGAATTCACTCTGTAGTCTGAGGGTGGACCTGAACTCAAGGTGATCTTCCTACCTCTGCCTCCTGAGTGCTGGGATTAAAGGTGTGTACCACCATGCCCGGTTCATTGTTTTAAAAATATTTATTTAAGAGAGAAAGAAAGAGGCAGAGAGAATGTGTGTGCCAAGGTCTCTAGCTACTGCAAATGAACTCCAGACACATACGCCACTTTGTGCATCTGATTTATGTGGTTACTGGTGAATTGATCTGCATCCTTAGGTTTCTCAGGCAAGTGCCTTAACTGCTAAGCCCTCTCTCTAGACCTAAAAGTATATTTATTTATTTATTTATTTATTTATTTGCAAAAGAGAGAGACAGAGAATAGGGACGCCTGGACCTTTAGCCACTGCTAGTGAACTCCAGACACATGTGTCACTTTGTGCATCCTGCTTTACATGGGAACTGGAGAATTGTACTTAGGTCATTAGGCTTTCCAGACAAGCACCTTACCTCTGAGCCTTCTCTCCAGTCATATTTTTTAACTTTCTTTTTTTTTTTAAGGTAGGTTCTTACTCTAGCCCAGGCTGACCTAGAATTCACTCTGTAGTTACAGGTGGGCCTTAAACTCACAGCAATCCTCCTACCTCTGCCTCTCAAGTGCTGGGATTAAAGGCATGCGCCACCATGGCTAATTCTTTTTTTTCTTATTTTAAAAATTGAGTGCCAGGCATGCCGGCGCATACCATTAATCCCAGCACTCGGGAGGCAGAGGTGGTAGGATGACCATGACTTGGAGGCCACCCTGGGACTGTATGGTGAATTTCAGGTCAGCCTGGGCAGGAGCAAGACCCTGCCGGGGGGCGGGGAGGATTGAAAACACACCAGTGGTTTTGATATCAGGAACATGGCTTATAAAAGGAGCTATGTTGGGCTGGAGAGATGGCCTAGTGGTTAAGCACTTGCCTGTGAAGCCTAAGGACCCCGGTTCAAGGCTCAATTCCCCAGGACCCATGTTAACTGGATGCACAAGGGGGCACATGCATCTGGAGTTCATTTGCAGTGGCTGGAGGCCCTGGCGTACCCATTCTCTTTCTCTCTTTCTATCTGCCTCTTCTCTCTCTGTCTGTCACTCTCAAATAAATAAATAAAAATTTAAAAAAAATTTTTAAAAAGGAGCTATGTTAAGCTAATCATTCTGCTGGACTTCCACCTTTTAGCACTTTGTGTTCATGGTGCACATGTGGAAGTCAGAGGATAACTTTATTTTATGTTTTCGGACAATCTCATAGATCTATACAATGCATTTTGATCATATTTGTCCCTCATTGCCTTCTCTTAACCCCCCATTCCAACTTAATTTCTTCTCAGCTAGTCTCCTTTCTACTCCCTCCCTCCCCTTCCTTCCTTCCTCTTTCTGATGCTCCACTGGGTTTAATTATGGTTGCTTACATAGCATGGGTGGGGGATTATTTACTGGAGTATAGGCAATTTACTAGTAGCTTCAGTGAAAAACATGACCCACCTCCTCCATTAACCATTAATCACCATTAGCTCATTAGCTGCCCTGACAGGGTGTGCTCTCATGAGCCTCTTCCCATCCATGATGGAAAATTGATGGGCTTAGTCTTGTGCAGGAAACCACAGCTGCTGTGAGTTGATGTGTGTAATGGTCATGTTATGTCCAGAAGCCAGCATTCTGCAGTACTCCTCTCCATCCTCCAGCTCCTACATTCTTTTCTTTCCTAACAATCTAGTTTTTTTTTTGTTTTTATTTTTATTTATTTATTTGAGAGTGACAGACAGAGAAAGAAAGAGAGAGAGGAGAGTGGGAGCGCCAGGGCCTCCAGCCACTGCAAACGAACTCCAGACGTGTGTGCCCCTCTTGTGCATCTGGCTAACGTGGGTCCTGGGGAATCAAGCCTTGAACTGGGGTCCTTAGGCTTCACAGGCAAGCGCTTAACCGCTAAACCATCTCTCTTTTGCCCACAATTTAATTTTTTTTTTTTTAAAGGTAGGGCCTTGCTGTAGCCCAGGCTGACCTGGAATTCACTGTGTAGTCTCAGGGTGGCTTTGAACTCATGGCAGTCCCTCCTACCTCTGCCTCCCTAGTGCTGGGATTAAAGCGTGCACCACCACATCCGGCTGTAGAGATGGCTTAGCAGTTAAAGCATATGCCTGTGAATCCTGAGGACCCAGGTTTGATTCTCTAGATCCCACATAAGCCAGATGCACATGGTGGTGCGAGCGTCTGGAGTTCATTTGCAGTGGCTAGAGGTCCTGGAGTGCCCATTCTCACTTTCTCTCTCTCTCTCTGTCTCTCAAATAAATAAATAAAATAGATAAAACAATATAATATTTATTTGAGAGAAAGAAGCAGGGAGAGAGAGAATGGGTGCATCAGGGCCTTCAGCCAGTGTAAATGAACTCCAGATGCATGTGCCCCCTTGCACATCTTACGTGGTTATTGGAGAATCAAACCTGCATTCTTTGGCTTCACAGTCAAATGCCTTAACCGCTAAGCCATCTCTCCAGCCCCCTTCTTAGCACTTTTAACAGCTGTCTCTACATTAACCTTTGCCCACTGTAAAAAGAAATGTCTGTGATCAAATCTGAGAGCAGCACTAATCTGTGGGTATATTTAGAATGTGTCTGCCTTGTTTTGAGGCAAGGTTTGTTATTATTCACCTGTATTTGCCAGGCTAGCTGGCCTGCCCACTTCAAGGCGATTCTCTTGTTTGCACCTCATTTCTTGAAATAACTGCACTGGGATTACTGATGCTCATGCCACAGCATCTGATTATGTAGTCTTGGGTATCCAAACTCAGTTAGTCAGGGTTGTACAGCAAGTGCTTTGGCCGTCTCTCCAGCCCCCTAGTACCTTTAAAAAGTAATATTTATTTATTTATTATTTTGTTGTTGTTTTGAGGTAGGGTTTCACTGTAGCCCAGACTGACCTGGAATTCACTATGTAGTCTTAGGCTGTCCTCAAACTTACAGCAAGCCTCCTACCTCTGCCTCCCAAGTGCTGGGATTAAAGGTGTGCATCACCATGTCTGGATTATTTATTTATTTATATTTTGAGGGAGGGAAGAAGGAGAGAATGGGTGTATCAGGGCCTTTACCTGCATTTACTCCAGACGTGTGTGCCCCCTTATGCACATGTGTGACAATGTGTACTTGTGTCACTGTGCGTCTGGCTTATGTGGTACTTGGGGATTTGAACGAGTTCTTAGTCTTCACAGGCTAGCGCCTTAACTGCTAAGCCATCCTCTCCAGCTCTTATTTATTTATTTTTATTTGTGTATGTTTATGTAGATACACCAGGGTCTTCTGTTGCTGTAAAGGAATGCCAGACATATGTGTCATTTTGGGTCTAGTTTTATGTGGGTTCCGGGGCATTAAACACAGGGCTGGCCAGCAGGCTTTATAAGCAAGTGCCTTTACTGCTGAGCCACCTCCCCAGCCCCTAGCAGTATTTTATGTAAGTTATTAGTGTATGTTCCTTCTTCATACACCTGCTAGGATCCTCTTCAGGGAACTCTGACCTGTATTGTATATGTACTGGGTTATATAGCTCAGGAAAATGATTCAGGATATTTTACATGCTTTCTGAATTAATTCATATCATATTTTACCTCATTATATGCAAACAAGCATAGCTTCTGTCAAGAGAGTATCTGGTTTTACTCAGTTTGACTCCTTAACAAAGTAAACACATGTCTAATGCTATGTGAGAACCGTGAATGTAGCAATGGGGATTATAATTATACCATCACTGCCTGATTAGGGGTGGATCTGTGGGGACAGATCAAGTCTTTGTGTTTGTGTGTAAACTAAGACAGAAGTGAAAAACTAGGCACATCCACACATACCAAATGTCTGTTAGAGCTGCACTTATATATATTGTATAACTAAATTCTATTATTGGGACTTTCTACTTTTCAGTTATTTGAAGTTTACTTGAGTGACTTAAGAATTTGGACCTAGTGGTATTCATTGACTCTCCCCCCCCCCCCCCACCTTTATTTCTTTGAGTATCCTGGAACATTTTAAGATAGAAAGCAAATGCAGGAGGTGAGATGGCTGGCCAAATGTAGACTGAACTGAATCTGTGTGTCTCTCCTCAAGTTAAGGTCCCTGCGTGCTGTACTTGAAAGGAAAGTGTGGCTTTCATTACACGTTATTCCTCCAATGCAGAATATCAATTCATATATTGCACTAGTTCATTCAGAATCAGTCTAATTGAACTCTGGACACTTTTGATATGAGAAAGTTGAGGCCTAGGGGTGTAAACTTACCTAAGATTGTAGATCACAGGCATTCAGTTTTTAATTTTAGTATGAGTCAGTAGCACTGTCTAGTAGGAGTTTGTATGATACTGTTCTTGATCTGAGCTGTCAGTGGAGGTATTTATTTAACTAGTGAAAATTATGCCAAAATTTACACTTGACCTTATCCAAAAGGCCAATAAGTGATTACGCAAAATTTAAAACTCAGTTCTTCTTCAGCCTTACCAGCCACCAGCCATCTTTCAGGTATTCAGTTGCTGTGTGTGGCTAGTAGCTACTGAATTGTACAACTCTGGTCTAAATGCTTAATTTATACTCAAATCAAGGCAAATGAGTAAATTGTCAAGTAGAAGTTAAAAGGTTTATGTTCAAAAGTAGGAGGAAAACTTTAGCTCAGGTAACAGCATTGCAGCTGGTTGGATTGGATCTTTATGTCTCATTTTTTTTTTAAAAAAGAACATCTTTGAGAAACTATATGAAGTTATATTTTCATTTCAGATTTTAAGTAAATTTATAGTTGCATATTTTTATAGATACAAAGTAGTGTTGATTTTTGAATACAGTGTGGAGTAATTAAAGTGAGTAAATTAACATCATCTCAGATATTTATATTTTGTGTTAAGAGTATTTTAAATGTAAGCTGGGTGTGGTGGGACATGCTTACAATCAATTCCAGTACTTGGTAGGCCGAGGCAAGAGGATTACAGCAAGTTCGTGGCCAGTCTACATAGTTCTAGGTCATCCTGGGCTTCACAATGAGACCCTGTGTCAAAGAACAATTTACTCAGGGACTTTAGAAGTGTACAGTATGTTCCTACTTGGTATATACCTCTTGCTATGTAGCTTAGGCTGGCCTTTGACTCCTGATCCTCCCGCTTCAGTTTTCTGATTACTGGTATTACATGCCTATATGAACACACCCGCATACCGGGATCAAAGAGAAAAAAAAGTATTCTTCCTGTCTAATTAGAGGCCTTGTACCCTTTGACTGTCACCTCCCTACTCTCTTTCCTCAACAGTGCCTACAGTTTTAACATTGCTAGCATGTTTTGGTGGCTATTTCTTGCTACTGTATGAAACTATGGAAATTTCAGTCTTTATGTTAAATGAAGCCATATGTGTACCTCAGCTGAGCTAGCTAAGTGTAGCTTGGTGGTTGAGGTTGTGTAGTCATTTGTACCGTTGCTCTGTATCCTTACCTACAGTTGTTATAACAGGCCTATGTGGTTCTCTGGGCTTTACTTTGGATGCTAATTTACAACTTGGCTGTATGTTAATAGCGATTTGGATTGAGCTGGCTTCATCTGTGTCTGCAGTGATTTGAGTGCCCATTAGGAGTGCATACCCAGACAATGATGTAATCCAATCAGGTGCCAAAGACTTAAAATTCACCAACTACATGATACTGCCTTTTTAAAAAAAAAATATTTATTTACTTATTTATTTGAGAGAGAGAGAGAGAGAGAGAGAGAGAGAGAATGAGAATGGGCTCACCAGGGCCCCCAGCCACTGCAAACAAACTCCAGACACATGCGCCTCCTTGTTCATCTGGCTTACGTGGGTACTGGGGAATTGAACCGGGGTTCTTTGGCTTTGCAGGCAAAGCCTTAACCACTAAGCCATCTTCTCCAGACCCCCCCTCTTTTTTTTTTTTTTTGGTTTTTCAAGGTAGGGTCTCACTCTAGCCCAGGCTGTCTTGGAATTTACTATTGTAGTCTCAGTACTATTGTAGCCTCAAAGTCACAATGATCCTTCTACTATTGCTTTCCGAGTGCTGGGATTAAGAGCATGTGCTACCATGCCTAACTCATTTATAAATTTTTTTTAAGATAGGGTCTCACTTTGTAGTCACAGGCTCATTCAAAAAAACTTTTAAAAATTATTTATTTATTCATTCATTCATTCATTTTATTTATTTATTTATTTATGTGTGAAGGCCCGAGGTTTTCTACACAGTATCTGTGTCCACATTTGAGACAGGGTCTCTTGCTGTTGGCAAATGAGCTTCGGATACTTATGGCTCCACCTCCCCTTGTTGTAGGCATTGGGATCACAGTTTGATGTGACACATTGGATCTAGCATGGGTGCTGGGAAATTGAACCTCTGGCCTGTAGGGTTTGCAAGCAAGTGCCTTTTAAGTTCTGAGCCATCTCCCCAGGCCTGTTTTAATTTTTCTCTTTATAATTTTCATACATGTACATAATATATTTTTTTTGAGGTAGGGTTTCACTCTAGCCCAGGCTGACCTGGAATTCATATGTATTCTCAGGGTGGCCTCGAACTCATGGTGATCCTCCTACCTTTGCCTCCCAAGTGCTGGGATTAAAAGCGTGTACCACCACGCCCAGTTACATATGCATTTTGATTGTTACTCTCTCCCCCATCATATGTGATAGGCATATGTGATGGGCCAGTATTGTGCAGGTAACAAACAACAGCTGCTGTGAGGCCATGAATGCAGCAGTCACATTGTGCCTGGAAGACTGTTTCAGTGCATTCCTCCCCCATCTTTTTGGGCCTTTTTTTTTTTTTTTTTTTTTTTTTTTTTGGTAGGGGGTTGTTTTAGACAGGGACTCAGCTATGTATTCTGGACTAGCCTTGAATTCGATATCTTCATGCCTGTGCTTCCCAAGCACTGGGATTAAAGAGTCACCAGGCTGGGTTTTATTACTATTTTTTTCCTTTGGAAGTAAGATGCGTATGATTTAAAACTTGCCATCTTGCCAGGTGTGATGGTGCTTGCCTTTAATCCCACCACTTGTGAGGCAGAGGTAGAAGGATTGTGGTGAATTCAAGGCTACCCTGAGACTATGTAGTGAATTCCAGGTCAGCCTGGGCTAGAGCAAAACCCTACCTTCAAAAACCAAAATACAAAAAACAAAAGTTTGCTATCTTACCTATTTTTTGGGGGAAGGGGACATGGGTTTTGAAGTAGGGTCTCTCTCTAGCCCAGGCCAACCTAGAACTCACTCTGTAGTTCCAGGCTGGCTTAGAACTCACAATGATCCTCCTACCTCTGCCTCCTGAGTGCTGGGATTAAAGGTGTCACCAGGCCCGGCCCTGTATGTTTCTTTTAACAATTATCTTCAAGGGTTCCTTCAGGGACTGACTTCAGGAACTGATTGGCTTCTCAATTATTTTGTACCCTCTTCCCTTGTCAGTGTTTCCCAGTCTTTAACTTGTATGTAAGGTGTCCCACCCTTCTCCGCTACTCATAGGACAGTCTCAGCTATCAGGAATACTTGAAAGGGACCTTCCCAGTATGGCTGAAGTTTGCCATCTCTCCAGGTCTTCATCAGCACCAGGTCACCAGGTCAGAACAATGGACTGCAAACTCCACTGAGCATGAAACATTTAGTCCTGAGGGATGACCATATACCAGCATATAATTCTTTAAGGATTGATCTTTGGTTTCCTGGCTAGGGAGTTCTGCAGGCCTTCTCGGAGAAGGAAGACCACATAGCATTTCATAAGGAGACAGGCCTGCTGCAGCCTTTCTTAGGGCCATTCTGGCCCTGAGCAGAGCTATAGGGGGACATTTGGTCCCGGGTAGTCTGGTTTTGAGTATAAACTTGGTGATTTTTTTTTTTTTAAGAATTTGATTCATCTTTTCTACTCTCCTATGGGTGTGATTGTCTCAATATTTTAACTTTCTATAATTACCAGCAATATTTTGAGGGTAAAGTGGCTACCATCATGTGAGTCTACATTCTCTACAAGGCCAGATTGGCAAAACTTGTTCTAAATGATTTTGATTACATAGCCAGTGGTAGCAGCTGGGAGGAGGAAGGCTTCCACCTGGCCAGAGAAATGGTCCATAATCACCAGTAAATACTTTAGTCTCCCTACCTTAGACAGTTTGGGGAAGTCCACCTGTCTGGGGCAGTTTTTCCATTACTTTTTTTTAATTAAACATTTTTATGTATTTATTTGCAAGTAGAGAGAGAGAGAGAGACAGACAGACAGACAAGAGAGAATGAATATGGCCATGCCAGGGCCTGCAGCTGCTGCAAATGTATTCCAGACACATGCACCACTGTGAATCTGGATTTTCATGGATACTGGGTGTGGTGGTTTGAATAGAATAGATGGCCCCCAATATATTCAGTTGTTTATTTGTTTATAGTTTGCATCTCTAGCCATCTGGCTGGAGGCAATGCCATTGTGTGGATCTTAAGGTGTGGTGGTGGATTTCAGATTTCAATCTAAAGATATGCAAAGTGTGCCTAGCAGGAGTTCCTGAAGTGTGCTGTGCTGTGTGGTTTTTTAGGCTTGTGCTTCTCTCTCTCTGCTTGGTCCTGTGAAGGCAGGCCAGTTTCTTCTGCCATTATGGAACTTCCCCTGGATCTGTAGGACTGATGTGCTTGGCTAGAGATACTGGACTGAGAGATTTAAGATTTTAAACTGGAAAACCTCAAGCAAGTTAAAAATTACAGACACTGAGACTGGTTTTAGGTTACTGAACCTGCTATTGTCAAACACATTAGCAATCTTAAGGAAGATGGTCCAACTGCTTTACATTAAAACAATGGAAAGGATGCCTGAGGAAAGACTATCATAGAAATGCAAACACTTTTGGAAAGAGTTGACTGGAGAAGGAACCTGCTCTTCAAGGCTATGATTTGTTTCGTCCCTGAATTAAGAATATGGCTGTGTCCTGCACACCTGGTATTGGTTTCAGAAGCATGAAAAATGCACGGAGTGGCCGTGAATTGCACATGCTTCCAGGAGCCGCTGCTGAGATGCAGCATGAGGTAGGGCCTGATGCCCTGATAGGCTGAAAGAGCCTTTGGAAAATGTGAGGAGTGGTCATGAATTGCACATGGTTCCAGGAGCTGCTGCTGAGATGCAGCATGAGGCAGGGCATGATGCCCTGATAGGCTAAAAGAGCCTTTGGAAGATGGACCATGGTTTGCATGAAGACCTGAAGATGTTTTGTATATACCAGGACTGTGCAAGGGCTACCATAGAGCACACTGTTGGCCTGGGATAGAAGTGTTCCCCGGGTACTCTGCCCAGCTGGAGGGGCAGAATTGGAAAGTCTGGAGACTGTTAGTCTCTGGGTATATTAAACTTGAACTGCAGAAGTTTGATGTTTGTTTGATGGTGGTTGAGTTTGCATAGTTTTAGTCTCTCCTTGCTGTGCCTTA
This sequence comes from Dipus sagitta, assembly GCA_036346955.1. Classification (NCBI taxonomy): domain Eukaryota; kingdom Metazoa; phylum Chordata; class Mammalia; order Rodentia; family Dipodidae; genus Dipus; species Dipus sagitta. The sequence goes on along the minus strand of CM070770.1, from coordinate 159,386,421 downwards.
TACCAGTTGAAAATGTTTACTCTGTGCCTTTATATGTTATAAATGTTTAACTTGTTTGATTTTACAGGTCTTAATTTCTTAAATTGGTCAAGACTGTGGGGACCTTTGAAATTGAACTGAGTACAATTTACAATGTGTGATGGTTATAAATCTATTGGGGGCCAGGGGTGGAATGTGGTGGTTTGAATAGAATAGATGGCCCCCAATATATTCAGTTGTTTATTTGTTTATAGTTTGCATCTCTAGCCATCTGGCTGGAGGCAATGCCATTGTGTGGATCTTAAGGTGTGGTGGTGGATTTCAGATTTCAATCTAAAGATATGCAAAGTGTGCCTAGCAGGAGTTCCTGAAGTGTGCTGTGCTGTGTGGTTTTTTAGGCTTGTGCTTCTCTCTCTCTGCTTGGTCCTGTGAAGGCAGGCTAGTTTCTTCTGCCATTATGGAACTTCCCCTGGATCTGTAAGCTTCAATAAATATCCCTTCCTCCATAACTGTGCCTGGTCTGGAGGTTCATCTCAGTGAACCAAAAGCTGTCTGATACACTGGGGAATCAAACCCAGGTCTTTAGGCTTTGAAGGCAAGCACCTAAACTGCTGAGCCTTCTCTCCAGCCCTCTATTACATTTTATCTTTAGTAAGTTATGTACCTCTCACATGTCTGTCTGTCCATTGTGTAGGTCCCTATACATCTATAATTCTTGTTTTTTTTTTTTGAGGTAGGGTCTCACACTAGCCCAGGCTGCAGGCTGACCTGGATATCATTATGTAGTATCAGGGTTGCCTCAAACTCATGGTGATCCTCCTACCTCTGCCTCCCAAGTGCTGGGATTAAAGACGTGCGCCACCACGCCCGGCTGCATCTATAATTCTTTTTTTTTTTTTTTTTTTTTTGGTTTTTCGAGGTAGGGTCTCACTCTAGCCCAGGCTGACCTGGAATTCACTATGGAGTCTCAGGGTGGCCTCAAACTCATGGCAATCCTCCTACCTCTGCTTCCCGAGTGCTGGGATTAAGGGTGTGCACCACCATGCCCAGCTCGCATCTATAGTTCTTAAGCATTGTGTTATTCATGTTCTGAGGGTTCCCAGTGAGCTAATTCAATTTAATTATTTATTTTTTTTTTGTATTTTCAAGGTAGGATCTTGCTCTAACCCAGGCCGACCTGGAATTCACTATGTAGTCTCAGGATGGCCTCAAACTCATGGCGATCCTCCTACAGCCCTTTTAACCCCATCCTCCCAAGTGCTGGGGTTAAAGGCATGTGCCACTATACGCAGCTAATTTAATATTTTTAATTGATAGGAGCACTTATAAGCCAGTGTTACCATCTCAGTAACATACACAAATGGCTGGGTGTGGTGGCGCACGCCTTTAATCCCAGCACTCGGGAGGCAGAGGTAGGAGGATTGCCATGAGTTCGAGGCTACCCTGAGACTCCATAGTGAATTCCAGGTCAGCCTGGGCTAGAGTGAGAACCTACCTCGAAAAACCAAAAAAAAAAAAAAATATATATATATATATATATATATATATATATGTATGTATATACACACACACACACACGCACAGAAATGTATATGGTGTGGCATTTCTTTTCCTTTGCCTCTGGGTAAGTTTATCATAGCTGCAGTGTAGGAGGGGCCAGCATGTTCTGGTGGAAGTACACACCCTGGAGTAACTATCTTGAGCCATAAAGAACAATCCAGGAGGACACCTTCATGATGACCAGTAATGTGAGCTCTGTTTAGCTTCAGGCATGCACAATTTTTGTTTAGCCTGAGTTCTAATAGGGTAGGGAAGAGGGTCTGTATTGGGGAACCCCTTGTCCAGGTGTATGTTGTTTCTTCTTAATTATTCTCCTTTCCAGCATAAAGAATGCTCAAAATGGCGTGGTAGTCCACGCCTTTAATCCTAGTATATGGGAGGCAGAGGTAGGAGGATCACCATGAGTTAGAGGCTATGCTGAGAATATATAGTGAATTCCAGGTCAGCCTGGGCTAGAGTGAGATCCTGCCGCAAACAAACAAACAAAAATGTTCAAAATAAACATCATTTCCATTTAGGAAACTAGTTTTCTTGGAAGACCCAGGGGATTGTCCAGAGGGGGCTTCTTATCCTTTTGAAGTTCCTTACTTACTTCAGTGTTTATAAGTGGGGCATTTATAAACCTAATTGTCCCTTGTGTCATACATACTTCCCGGAGTGGGAACATTTTGGAACCTATTGTTTAGAAGGAAGGGGGAAACTCAGTAGCCTTTCTGTATTGTCCTAATTATTTTCTGAGGCCTGAATGAGGTCACAGAGGAACTGTTTAGTGGTATCTCATTCCTCTTGAGGACCTCCATTTTGTAGCCCTCCAGCTGCGTCCTGGGCTTCTCCAGGAGGGTAGACAGGATGGGAGAATCTCAAGATTTGTTGGTTTTTAAGATATTTTTTGTTAGCCTTCAGAGGCAACATGGCAGTTAGCTCCTTCAGCCAGCAAAGGGCATGTGTCTTCAGCAAAACATGGGGTTTTATGATTAACTTAAAGAATTCAAGTTTGACAGCTAGTCCTCATCTGAGCCAAATCTTGGCCAAAAGACCCAAGGGCTTATGAATGGGTTCTTTTGGCCAGATGAAACAGTATTTGATCATGTTCTCTTTTTCCCTGTTCTTAGTCTTGGGGATTATCCCCAGGGGCTCTAGTATTTCCTCCACTGGGCTGTCTGGGGAAAAATCTGTGGGGGTGTCCTTATCATTATTTCCTTTTGTCCTTTGAGTTTTGACCTTTGCTTCTTTATTTTTAGACATTTTTATTTATTTATTTGCTTATTTATTTATTAGAGACAGAGAGGGACAGAAAGATAGAGAGTGGTTGAGAATGGGTGCCCCAGGGCCTGTAGCCACTGCAAACAAACTCCAGACGCATGTGCCATCATGTTCATCTGGCTTACATGGAACCTGGAGACTCGAACCTGGGTCCTTAGGCTTTGCAGACAAATGCCTTAACCGCCAAGCCATCTCTCCCGCCCCTGTTTGTTTGTTTGTTTGGTTTGGTCTTTCGAGGTAGTGTTTTACTCTAGCCCATGCTGACTTGGAATTCACTATGTCATCTCAGGGTGGCCTCTAACTCACAGCAATACTCTCCTACCTCTGCCTTCCAAGTGCTGGGATTAAAGTCGTGTGCCACCATGCCCGGCTGTTTTCCAGTTTTGGAATAATCCCTTATTGATCTCTTTCCTTTGTATTCACTTCCACACTGAATATCTTGTTCTTCCATAACTTTCAGTCTACCCACACCAGAGATTGTTGCATGCACCTTTGGAATCATACCTATAACACATCTCAGGCACACATTTTTAGCCCCTGAAAATGCCCATACACCAAGACACTTGCTGGGTTCAACTTTTCTTACCTCACTTCTGTTAGGGAGAGACAAAGATCCCACAGAATCTGCTGCTTGAAGATGAGGCCGGGTGCATCTCACTGTCTACGCAGACACCTGCATAATAGGAAGAAAAAAGTAGGTTGAATAATTGGAAAGAAGGAATTCAGTGGAGGGGGGATTCTGGAGGAAGAATAGGGAGGGTAGTATAAGGAGACTATGATCATGGTATATTGTCTATATATATGGAAGGTGTCAATAAAAAGTTAAAAAACTCTCTGGGCTGTTAAGGGGTTTAAGGCCCTTGTTGTAGTTTTCAGTATCAGGGATATATTCGCTCTCATGGAGCAGGCCTCCAGTCCATTTAGAGAGCAGCTGGTTTCCTCCATAACAGAAATGCCACCATTGCACCCGTTGGCTCATTTGGCCTGGCTGGCCAAATTTAAGGCTTGCAGTGTCCACTTTTGAGTATCTCCATTGGTTCTTTCTCTCCCATTGAACTGCATGCAGCCTAGTTTTTTCCAGCTTTCTATGAGCTGGCCTAAAGGGAGGTTTTCAGCGCAGCTCCAGCAAGATTTCTCAGTGACCTTGCAGCCCAAGTGTGTGGAGTCTTCAGCAATAGGGTCTTATCAACTGTTTTCTCATGGGAAACCAAGAGGCTTGGCAATGGCCTGTAATGTTTTGGGGGCATCAGTGACCTCCCTGGCCATCTATTCACTGGAAGGTATCCCATCCCTAGCAATGAAAATTTTCTAGTAATAGTCTGTGGTTTCTGGGTATTCCATTGTCCAAAAATGTAGGTTTCCATATGACTTACTTATCTTCTCTTAGATTTTGATTAGCCTTCCCTCCACCTTTCCTTTACTCAGTCTCTTCCTTTGACCTCACTTAGGCCATTTCATCCCCATTAATCTGTCTGTTCTTCTACTTACCTATCTGCAATACCATTCTATTAAGTTTCCCCTCCCTCCTTCCCTCTCTCCCTCCCTTTCTATCCCCTTTCTAGCTTACTGGCCTCTGCTACTGAGTTTCATTCCTATTCACATAGAAGTCCAATCATTTGTAGCTAGGATCCACACGAGAGAGAACATGTGACATTTGGCTTTCTGGGCCTGGGTTACGTCACTAAATACAATCCTTCCCAGATCCACCCATTTTCCTCCAAATTTCATTTCTTTTTTCTTTACTGCTGCATAGAACTCCATTGTGTAAATGTGCCACATCATTATCCATTCATCAGTTGAGGGACATCTAGGCTGGTTCCATTTTCTAGCTATTGTGAATAGAGCAACAGTAAACATGATTGAGCAAATATCTCTAAGGTAGTGAGATGAGTGCTTAGGATGTATGCCTTGGAGTGCTATAGCTGGGTCATATGGTAAATCTATTTTTAGCTGTCTCAGGAACCTCCAGACTAATTTCCACAGTGGCTGGACCAGTTTGCATTCCCACCAACAGTGTAAAAGGGTTCCTATTTTTCTGCTTCCTCCCCAGCATTTATTGTCATTTGTTTTCTTGATGATAGCCATTCTGATGTGAATGAGATGGAATCTCAATGTAGTTTTAATCTGCATTTCTCTGATGACTAGGGATGTAAAACATTTTATTAGATGTTTATATGCCATCTGTATTTTTTCTTTTGATAACTCTATTTAGTTCCCTAGCCCATTTTTAGTAGGGTTGTCTGATTTCTTATTATTTAGTTTTTTGAGTTCTTTGTATATTTTGGATATTAATCCTCTGTCCAATGTATAGCTGGCATAGATTTTCTCCCATTCTGTAGGTTGTCTCTTTGCTCTATTCACAGTACAAAAGCTTTCTAATTTCATGAGGTCCCAGCAGTTGATCTGTGGTTTTATTTCCTTAGCAATTGAGGTTATATTCAGAAAGTCTTTGCCAAGACCAATATGTTGAAGGGTTTCCCCTACTTTTTCCTCTAGCAGTTTCAGAGTTTCAGGTCTGATATTAAGGTCTTTGATCCATTTGGACTTAATTCTTGTGCATGGAGAGAGATAAGGATCTAGTTTCATCCTTCCACAGATACACATCCAGTTTTCCCAGCACCTTTTTCTGAAGAGGCTGTCTTTTCTCCAGTGAGTATTTTTGGCATTTTTGTCGAAGATCAGGTGGCTGTAGCTACCCAGACTTTACATCTGGGTCCTCTATTCTGTTCCATTGATCTACATGTCTGTTTTTGTGCCAATACCATGCTGTTTTTGTTACTGTGTCTCTGTAATATAGGTTAAAATCAGGCATGGTGATACCACCAGCCTTATTTTTGTTGCCCAAAATTGTTTTAGATATTTGGGGATTTTTGTGCTTCCAAATGAATTTTTGAATTGTTCTTTCTGTTTCTGTGAACAGTGCTATTGGAATTTTGATGGGGATTGCATTAAATGTGTAGATTGCTTTTAGTAAGATTGCCATTTTCACAACATTGATTCTTCCAATCCAAGAACAAGGGATGTCTTTCTTTCCTAGAGTCTTCTGTAATTTCTCACTTGAGCGTTTTAAAGTTTTCATTGTAGAGTTCCTTCACTTCCTTGGTTAGATTTATTCCAAGGTACTTTATTTATTTATTTTTTTATGCATTTGTGAATGGGAGTGGTTCTGTGTTCTTCTGTGTGTTTGTAGTTATCATATAGGAAGGCTACTGATTTCTGTGTGTTTATTTTGTATCCTGCTATATAGCTATAATTGTTTTTCAGCTCTTAACACTTTGCTGATAGAATCCTTAGGGTCCTTTATATATAGAATCATATCATCTGCAAATAATTATAACTTGATCTCTTCCTTTCCAATTTGTATCCCTGTTATGTGTGTCTCTTGCCTTATTGCTGTGGCTGAGAATTCCAGTACTATATTAAATAAAAGTGGGAACAGTGGACACCCTTGTATTGTTCCTGATTTTAGTGGAAAAGCTTCAAGTGTTTCTCCAGTTAGTATTATGTTAGCTGTAGGTTTGTCATAAATAGCCTTTATTATGTTCCTTCTATTTCCAGTTTCTGTAGGAGTTTTATCATGAAGGGATGTTAGATTTTTGTCAAATGTTTTTTCTGCATCTAATGAGATAATGATACGATTTTTGCCCTTCAGTCCATTTATATAATGTATTACATTTATTGATTTGCGTATGTATCCCTGTATCTCTGGGATAAAGCCTACTTGGTTGGGGTGAATGATCTTTTTGATGTATTCTTGTATTTATTCTGTTTGCCAATATTTTGTTGAGAATTTTTGTATCTATGTTCATTAGGGAGATTGGTCTGTAATTTTCTTTTTTTGTTCTATCTTTGTCTAGATTTGGTCTCAGGGTGCTGCTGGCTCTGTAAATAGAGTTTGGTAGTATTCCTTCCTTTTCTATTTTAAGGAAAAGTTTCAGATGCATTGTTGTTAGTTCTTCCATAAGGGTCTGGTAAAATTTGCCCGTGAATCCATCTGGGCCTGGACTTTTTTTAGTTGGGAGATTTTTGATGACTGCTTGGGTCTCCATACTTGTTATCGGTCTATAAGTGGGTAATCTCATCTTGATTTCATTTAGGTAGGTCATATAAATCAAGGAAATCATCCATTTCTTTCAGATTTTCAAACTTAGTGGTGTATATGTTCTTAAAATATGTCCCTATGATATTTTTTAATTTCTCTGTTATCTGTTGTGATGATACCTTTTTCATCTCTAATTTTATTGTGTCTGTTCTCTCTTCTGGTCAAATTTTGCTAGGGATTTATCAATCTTGTTTATCCTTTCCAAGAACCAGCTCTTTGTTTCTTTGTTTCATTGATTCTTTGGATTGTTTTTTTTTTTTTCTTTTGGTTTTTATTTCATAAGTTTCTATCCTAATCTTTAGTATTTCTTCGTATCTGCTGATTTTTGGTTTTCCTTGTTCTTCTTTTTCCAAGGCCTTAAGGTGAAGCATTAAGTTGTTTACTTGTGACCTTTCTAATTTCTTAATATAGGCACTTAAAGCTATAAATTTCCCTCTTAGGACTGCCTTCATTGTGTCCCAAAGGTTTTTGTATGCTGTGTTCTCGTTATCATGTGATTCTCTGAATTTTTTAATTTCCTTTTTGATTTCTTCATTGACCCATTCTTCATTTAGTAGTGTATTGTTTAGTTTCCATGATTTTGTGTATGGTCAATAGCTTTTCTTGCTATTGATTTGTAGTTTGATCCCATTGTGATCAGATAGCATGCAAGGAATTATTTGAGTTTTCCTGTATTTATTAAGATTTGCTTTGTGTCCTAATATATGGTCTATTTTAGAGAATGTTTCATATGCTGCTGCAAAGAATGTGTATTCTGCAGCATTTGGATGAAATGTCCTATATATATCTGTTAGGTCCATTTGTTCTATGACCTCATTTAATCCAGATGCATCTCTGTTTAATTTTTGCTGTGATGATCTGTCAGTTAATGAGAGTGGGGTGTTGAAGTCACCCACTGCAACTGTTTGGTGTTATCTGTGACCTTAGTTCTAATAGTGTTTGTTTGATACAATTGGGAGCCCCCATGTTAGGGGCATATATGTTTAGGAGGATTTTTAACTTCTTGTTGGAGTGTTCTGTTAATCAATACAAAGTGACCTTCCTTATCTTTCCTAACTAATGTTTGTCTGAAGTCTACCCTATTAGGTGTAGGATAGCAACCCCTGCTTGTTTTCTAGGCCCATTTGCTTGAAACACCGTTTTGCAGCCTTTCACTCTAAGATGATACGGTGTCCCCCATAAACTTAGGTGTTCTGAATGCTAGGTACCCAGCTGATGGAGATTTGGGAATTATTGTGTCCTGGAGTTAGTGTATTGTTGGGGATGGACTTATGAGTATTATAACCAGTGTCCCCTTGCAAGTGTTTGGCATACTCTGTTGTTGCTATTGGCTGTCTTATGTTGGCCAGGGGTTGATGTCCACCCTGTGCTCATGCCATCATTTCCCCTGCCATTATGGAGCTTCCCCTTGAATCCTTAAGCCAAAATACTCTTTTTCCCAAAAGCTGCTCTTGGTCGGGTGATTCCTGCCAGCAGTGTAAACCTGACTGCAAAAGATAGTGTCCATTTTTTGTAGAAAGGTGAGTTTCTTGGAGGCAGCAAATTGAAGGATCCTGCTTTTTAACCCAGTCTGCAAACCTGTGTCTTTTGGTTTGGGCATTGTGGCTGTTGATATTAAGTTATTATTGAAAGGTGTGTATTTATTTTTGCCATTTTTCTTGTTTTGTAATTCTTCCAGTTTTAGCTTTGCTCTCTTGTATTAACTAGTATTTGAGTATGGTTTGTTTTTTCCAGGTTGCTTGTATGTGTGCTTTTCTTTCTCTTCAGCATAGAGGATCCTTTTAAGTATTTTCTGTAGAGCTGGTTTTGTCTTCAAATATTCCTTTAGCCTGCTTTTGTTGTTGAATGTTCTTATTTCTCCATCTATTTGAACAGATAGCTTTGCAGGATAAAGTAACCTTGGTTGACAGTTGTTATCTTTCAGAAGTTGGAATACATCATTCCAAGCCCTTCTGGCTTTTAAAGTTTGTGTTGAGTAATCTGCTGTGATCCTGATGGGCTTGCCTTTGTATGTGACTTGATTTTTCTCTCTAACTGCTTTCAATATATTTTCTTTGGTTTGCATGTTTGGTGGTGTAATTATAATATGGCGAGGAGATGTTCTTTCTCGGTTTTGTCTGTTTGGTGTTCTAAAGGCTTGCTGTATCTGCATTGGCATCTCTGTCCCAATTTGGGGGCAGTTTTCTTCTATGATTTTGTTGAAAATACCTACTATGTCTTTGGAGTGAAATTCTTCTCCTACTATATCCTGAATTCTTACGTTTGGTCTCTTCATAGTGTCCCGAATATCTTGAGATTCTCATAAATGCCTTCCTATTAGTTTGTCTTTCTCTTAGTTGGTTGGACTGTATTTGATCTGCTGCCTAGTATTCTAGTTTAGATATTCTGTCCTCTCCTTAATCCTTTCTGATGGTGAGCTTTTCTACAGGGTTTTCTATTTGACTTAATGTTTTTCATTTTTAGTTATTTCTGCTTGGTATTTTTCATTATTTTTAGTTTTATTTTATTGACCTACTTAATTCATTAAGTTGGTTTCCCATGTTTTCTTGGGATACCTTCAGGAGTTGGTTTTCTTCTTTGATTTCTTTGAACATATGTATAATCATTTTTCTTGAAATCTTTGTCAGGCATTTCTTCTAAAGCAGAGTCTCACTGGAGGTCAAATTTTTGGTGGGATTGTATTGTCTTGATTTTGTGTGTGTGTGTGTGTGTGTGTGTGTGTGTGTGTGTGTGTGTGTGTTGTATCATAATGTAGAGATTTTTGCATCCTGAGTTAATTTGATGCTTGGGTTTTCTAACTATCTGCATTGTTCTTAGCTATGTAAATCAGACTCTATATATCTTCAGTATAGGAGTTTAAGGTGCCAGATGTATACTCCAAGAGAAACAGCAGAAGTGACCCTAGGTGTTGAGTTTGCCTGCTGTTCAAGTATTGTAGTAGGCTGGGTGAAGCAAAGTCCTGGAAAATGATTCAACTGAGCAATATAGACATTCAGTGAAAACCAGCACAGCATATTTATACAAGTGTGGGAATTAAATTGAACAGATAATCTAGTAAAACCAAAGTCCTTTACCAAGTGTGTGTTGTAAGACACCCTTAATCCCATGAACTAGAAGGTTGAGACTTCAAGTCTGAAAAGGGTTTCAAGTGAGCTTGGGGTCAGTCAGTCTCTGCCCCGAATAGTGACAGAAGAAAAAGGCCCTAAAAATCAGGAATCATCAAAGGCGACAATAGTCAACACCAAAATACAGCTTATTTTAGAAGGGTAAAGGCAACCAAGAATAACATTCAAATGTCATACATAAGCTTTCTTGACATGGAAAGAGAGAGAAGCATTTCCAGTGCAGGCCTATGTATCTGGCTTTGTGTAAGTAGCCTTGTTACCTTTTGGAATGGCCTCCAATCTCACCAATGCTGAGCGCCCACCTTGATCTTTCTGGGTGCTGAGCCGCCAAGGGTGAAGTAGTACTCTGGAAGTTTACAGCCCTAATGGTTGGAGGATGGGAGATTTTGCAGGGTGCCTAGAGTTGTACTGGAGCTGGTTTCGTTTGTATTCTTCAGCAGCTCCTTAGCTGGTCTCTGCTGTCCTCCCTTTCCGGTTTCTTCCCTTTGCGAGGAGGCTGCTGTGAGTGGAAAATCCTCTCGCGTTGTTTCTGTTCCTGCTGCTCTGTGCTGCTGGCCCTGTGGGCTCGCGAATCTGGGCTGCTGGTACCTCGGCAGTGTTCTGGCCTGTTTCCTCCTTCCTGGAAGATCTTGGTCTCTGCTGCTTCTCTGGTGTGGTTAATAATAACTTATATCTAATGCAGCCCCCGCCCCCCCCCCAAAGTAGGGTCTTGCTCTAGCCCAGGCTGACCTCGATGGAATTCACTATGTAGTCTCAGGGTGTCTTTAAACTCATGGCAATCCTCCTACCTTTGCCTCCCAAGTGCTGGGATTAAATGTGTTCGCCACCCTCCTCTGCTAATGCAGTTTTTACTCTATTGTTTGGTGAATTCTTTTTCTGGGACGAAACCAGAAATGTGCTTGCTCCCTCAGGCAGGGCAACCCTGACAAACTAAAGACCAAATTCATCAAAGTTTACCTTGGCAAACCAATGAATGCATTGGGCTTAAAAAAAATTCTTCATTTATTTCCTTTTATTTGGAGAGAGGGAGGGAGGGAGGGAGGGAGAAAGAGAGAGAATGTGCACACCAGGGCCTCTAGCCACTGCAAAGGAACTCCAGATGCATGCACCACCTTGTGCCTCTGGCTTATATGGGTCCTGAGGAATGGAACCGAGGTCCTTTGGCTTTGCAGGAATACACCTTAACTGCTAAGCCATCTCTCCAGCCATGCATTGTGGTTTTTTACAGAGCAAGGACAACGGATTTCTTACAAGAGCATGGAGAGCCAATTGAAAGGTCTTGTCCTAACATGGATAACAATCTCACTGTCCCTTCAATGTCCAGGGTAGTCTTATCTCCTCCCAGAGGCCATGTGAGGATCTGACTACCTTTCCCTTCTACTGTCCTCCTTTGGGGGAATATCACCATGTCCCATAATCTCATATGGGGCCACAGCTGCTTCTGATAGTTTGTTTTTCTCCAAGGAGCACATCATACAACTATTGTCTTTCCTTTTTTCTTTTGTTGAGGCAGGGTGTTGCTCCAAACTCCCAGTGATCCCCCTCTTTCATCCTCCCAAGTGCTGGGATTAAAGGTGTGCTCCACCACACCTGGTTTATGAGAGGATTTTTTTGTTTTGTTTTTCATGGTAGGGTCTCACTCTAGCTCAGGCTGACCTGGAATTCACTCTGTAGTCTCAGGGTGGCCTCGAACTCTTGGCAGTCCTCCTACCTCTGCCTCCCGAGTGCTGGGATTAAAGGCATGCGCCACCTATGCCCGGTTTATGAGAGGATTTTTTTTGTTTTGTTTTGTTTTGTTTTTGTTTTTCGAGGTAGGGTTTCACTCTATAGCCTAGGCTGACCTGGAATTCACTCTGTATTCTCAGGGTGGCCTCGAACTCGCGGCGATCCTTCTACCTCTGCCTCCCGAGAGCTGGGATTAAAGGCGTGCGCCACCACGCCCCGCTCTGAGAGGATTTTTTAATAGGCATAATGTCCATAGTTTGACCCATTTTCTGTAATAGTAAGCTATAAAGAAAGTTCCTCATATGGTAATTTATATTCCTTTCATGTACAGTGTTTGATGAATTGACATAGAGAATTTTACTGGGAATTCTGATAAATGTACTAATTTTGGAAGATATCACCTAAGGGCATTTAAAGGAGGTCCTTAAAATTATTTATTTATTTGAAAGATGGGGGAGAAAGTGATAATGGGTATGCCAGTGCCTCCAGCCATTGCAAATGAATTCCAGACACATGCTCCACTTTGTACATCTGGCTTTATGTGGGTCCTGGGGAATCAAACTTCCGTCCTTAGGCTTTGTAGGCAAGCTCCCTAACTGCTGAACCATCTCTCCATCCCAGGAAGGTACTTCTAAATTTTGGTCAGTATTTTAACGAGATGGTGCTTTTTTTTTTTTATAACAGCTTTGTGTTAAGATTATCATTTTATAAAATAAAGATAGGAATATGTATTTTTCTTCACACTGAAAGTGCTATTGCATCTATATTTATCTCTGGGTTGTTAGTTAGTGTTGTGTAGAGGGTTGACTACTTTTTTCTTATGTTCACATAAAAAAGCTTCAACTAACCAGATCTTTGTAATTCTCTGAGGTATAGTAATTCTCTGAGGCATAGTTCTGTGGGAGACTGAAAGTATCTTTTTTTGTTGTTGTTGTTTAGTTTTTTGTTTTTTTGAGGTAGGGTCTTACTCTAGTCCAGGCTGACCTGGAATTCACTGTGTAGTCTCAGGCGGACCTTGAACTCATGGTGATCCTCCTACCTCTGCCTCCCAAGTGCTGGGATTAGAGGTGTGTGCCACCACGCCTGGCTTCTGAAAGTATCTTTTAATTAAAGACAGCTAACATCAAGCCTTTGTTTGTTTGTTTTATAGGAAGCTTTCTGTTTCATACAGTATCCTGCCTCGTTCCTGATAATCTGCCAATGCAGTAAATTGGAAGACAAGTGTCACCAGGATAACCTGTAATGGGCAAGGAGCCACAGAGAGAAAATATTTCTTTTAATTTTTAACCTTGGTTTGAAAGGTAAGACCATTTAAATCATCAGTCATTTACTTCTGGGATGTTGGACATCAGGGAAACTGTTCTCTCCTGTACCCTAGAGCTGGTGGAAGAAGGCGTAAGGCAGTCTGAGCTGCACACAGTGTAATATGGAGGGTTAGCAAGTAAAACCAGCAGCCTTAGTGGTCTGCTTTGGTGTATCTAGGAATCTACAGAACACAATGGGTTTCAGGTTTCTGGCTCCCGGGGGAACTGTGCTGGGCACTAGCCAGGCCTATCTGGCCGAGGTAGTGTGCAGAGGAGGATTGTTATAGAGACCTACCACCAAGGCCACCTTGCTTATGGGTTGCCTGGGTCTGTGTGTTCATGTGGTGTGTTTTTAATAGCAGTGGTTTCTAGTTGCCACCTATCTGCTTTGAATCCTAATTGCTGTTACTTTAGAATTCTTTACTGGAACTTTTGGTTATAGGCCTGAGATAGACTTTGAACCTATGATGTTTGACCTAGTTGGCACCTAGTGGGAAAGCCACATAGAAGAGCTTTTTTGTGGTTCTTGCAAACATGCTTCATCTAGTTTGATTTGGAGTGACAGTGTACCTCAGTGAGGGGAGGTAGCCTGTTGTCATCACCTTTCTGAACTGGTGCTAGCTCTAGTACTAGAAGTTAGATCTGGATCACAAGGTGTTCCAACTGTATGAGCACCTACAGTTTTTTGTTGTATCTGATCTTGATCTCTGCTTCTAACCATGCACTGATTTTTCCCTAGGCATCTGGAATGCTGGTTTGTATATGACCTCCAAAGCCCCACAGGAATGGTCCTGCTTAACCTTAGGAGGCTCCACTTGACTTAGACAGTGGTGCTCTTACTCTTTGCCCCATACACCAGTTCTTACATGACTCTTCATATTTCTCTAGCTGCATCTCCTTACTGCTCTACTACATGAGTCCTACGTAGATTTCTTCCATTGTTGTGTTTGATCTACTTTCCTTTTAATCCCCCTCCATCCCATGTTGCCCCCTTCCCCCTTCTTTTCCCTTCTCCTTCCCTCTCTCATGTCCCTCTTCCCTTTTTTTGGTCAAGTCTTTTTGGATTGTTCTAGAACCTTTGTGGTCTCTCCTTGGCAACATAGGACTGGCTTCTTTTTTCTTTAGCTAGATTTCACATAAGCAAGGAGTTTTGAATTCTATTTTGTATATTTAGTATTTTATAACTAGGAATTGTTAATGTTTTAGTGAGAGGATCTAAAATTTCAGAGGCATTTCTCAGGACAGTATTTTTGACACTTTGTTCTCCTGTCTTCCTCACTCTTTGTTTTGTTTTCCTGGTTTTGCTCACAGTATGTCATCCCATACCAGGTGTCTCCAGGAGTCCTAGAATCAGTGGCAGATGGTTAAGAATGATTCCTAGACTGGATAGCCCTGTTGGTATAAACTAGACTTACACTGCAAAGGACCAGATAGGATATATTTAGATTATGCAGATGAAAAGCAAAAATGCCCCCCAAAAGATACAAAGGTATTTCAAAAAGGGAATTTTTTATTTGCAGTTTTATATTGATGAGATTTAAAATACAATTGTGCTTCATTTTCTGTAATATGATCTGTTGACTAAGGAGACTAGACTTAATTTTTCTAGGGTATAATATTTCACCAGTTGGTATTCGAAGTTAGAGTTGTTCTCTTTGAAAAGCTGTTGCAGGGGCTGGAGAGATGGCTTAGTGATTAAGGTGCTTGCCTACCAAGCCTAAAGACCCAGGTTCAATTCTCCAGAACCCACATAAACCAGATGCACATGGCAGCACATGCACCTAGAGTTCATTCATAGTGGCTAGAGGCCCTGATACTCCCACTGTCTCTCTCCCACCTTCTCCCCCCCCATTAGTAAAAATAAAATATTTTAAAAGAGAAAAGCTATTGCAGATCTACATCTCTTCCATTAATATTGATCAGTGACAAGATTTTACATGTTCCATGTTTGAAAATATCTCTTTTACTCAGACAGGTATTGTGTTCTGTTAATCATCTCCAAGTGTATCAGTCAGTTGAGTATCTCATTACTTCATGGCATATATTGACTTCAATTAACTTATTTTGTTACTTAAAAGTATGCTATTAGATTGTAAATTAATGATTTCAAGTTGAAGGCTAAGTAAAAGCTGGACAGATGGCTTAGCAGTTAAAAGAACCCACATAACCCAGACATGCAAGGTCGGTGCATGCACACAAGGTGTAACATATGTCTGGAGTTGGGTTGTGGTGGCTGGAGGCTCTGGCATGCCAATTCTCTCTCCCTCCCTCTCTTCCTCTCTCTCTCTCATTCTCTCTCATAAAAAATAAAAACAGGGCTAGAGAGATAGCTTAGTGGTTAAGGCATTTGCCTGCAAAGCCAAAGGTGTCAGTTCAATTCCCCAGGACCCACGTAAGCCAGATGCACAAGATGGCACACGCATCTGGAGTTTGTTTGCAGTGGCTGGAGGTCCTGGCATGCCCATTCTCTCTGTTTCTCTCTGCCTCTTTACCTCTCTCATTCTCTCAAATAAATAAATTTTTAAAAAATAAAAATAAAAACAAAAAATTGAACATGCTTTATAGCTGCAATTTGAGCTCAGGCAATACATGAGCTGAAGATTTGTATGAGGAATATACAGGGAGTATGTGGGGCAGAAAATAGTCATGTATCTGTTGAGGTGGCATTGCTGTAGTATAAGGTCCTCTTGTCCATGTGTTCACTCTGTAGTTTAGGGAGACCTTAGCCAGAACCAGATCACATGACACCCATGAAGGCAAATCCACATATCCCTGTGTTTGGTGACTGTTCTTGTTCAGAAAAATTTCCGTCTTGGCCCAGAGTTCAGATGATAATAAAACCTTACCACTGATAGGTCATTGAGCTATATGTGTAGAGCAAGTCAGGAAATAATGATGGAAGTCTGCAAAAGTGTGTGTGGTGGTTTGAATAGAATAGATGGCCCCCAATATATTCAGTTCTTTATTTGTAGTTTGCCTTCTGCGGCCACCTGGCTGGAGGCAATGTCTGGGTGGATCTTAAGGTGTGGTGATGGGTTTCAGATTTCAATCTAAAGATATGTTAAGTGTGCCTAGCTGGAGTTCCTGAAGTGTGCTGTGGCTTTTTGGCTTTTTGCCTTGTACTTCTCTCTCTCTCTGCTTGGGCCTGTGAAAGCAGGCCAGTTTCTTCTGCCATTATGGAACTTCCCCTGGATCTGTAAGCTTCAATAAATCCCTTCCTCCATAACTGTTTCTGGTCTGGAAGTTCATCTCAGTGAACCTGAAGCTGACTGCTGCAGTGTGTGAATGTCACTGTTGGCACTCCTGCTTTAATAATATGATAGACTAAAACATTTCCCCAAGTATTTGCTGATGAGTATACTAGAATAACTATAACTGCCCCCACCCTGCATTTGTACCAGTTTTATAAGTATGTCCAAGCTAAGTCTGTCTTAGCTCTCATACGTATTTTTTGTTTTCTACTCTTAAAATTTTATATATGCTGTAACCAGTTGTACTCTTATTCCCTCACCCCTGCTCCTGTTACCCTGGGGACCCTCCTCTGTGATGGACCTATTACATGTTGTAGAATCATGGAGACCTTAGTTACTACCCTGTGGGGTAGTGGGGGACAGGGATGACCATGCCTTAGTATAATTCTACCCACTCTGTGGCTCTTACACTCTTTCTACCCACTCTTCCATAATGTTTCCTGAGTTATGCTAGGCTTGTTGGCAGTCTAAATTTAGTGTTGAGTTCTCTGTAGCTTCTGGATTTCTTCTTTGTTAGGTTTTGATTGAAAACTGTGTCTGTCACCATTGCCCTGGAACTGGTTGCCAGGTTAGCAGTAAGAGCAGTATTCATGTCGCTGCTTTCTCTGCAATTTCTCCTGGGCCCTGGCAGATATAGTAGAGGTGGCATGTCTTGGGGCGGGCAGTTGGCTGTCAGCTATTTTCTTGTCTTTTGATAGAACTTGGTTCTTCTCCATTTTCTCTGCCATCTCTAAAATAAAGCAGATTTTCCAACCAAAAGTGAGAAGAGCTTGGGCTAAAGGGGGTTTATACAGTTATTTGAGAGATTTTTTTAAAATATTTATTTATTTATTTATTTAAAATGGAGAGAGAAAGAGAGGCAAATAGAATGGGTGCTCCAGCAGTTTGTAGCTGCTGCAAACAAACTCCAGACACATGTACCACCTTGTGCGTTTGGGTTACATGGGTCCTGTAGAATCAAACTTGGGTCCTTTGGCTTTGCAGGCAAATACCTTAACCACCCTCAAGAGATTTTTTTTAATTTAATTTTTATTTTATTAGGGAGAGAGAGAGCGAATGGACATGCCAGAGCCTCTAGCCACTGCAAAGGAACTCCAGATGCATGTGCCACCATGTGCATCTGGCTTATGTGGAACCTGGGGAATAGAACCTGGGTCCTTAGGCTTCGCAGGCATACGCCTTAACCACTGAGCCATCTCTCCAGCCCTTGAGAGATTTGTTGTTGTTGTTGTTGTTGTTTTGGTTTTTCGAGGTAGGGTCTCACTCTAGCTGAGGCTAACTTGGAATTCATTATGTAATGTCAGGGTAGCTTCAAACTCATGGTGATCCTCCTACCTCTGCCTCCCAAGTTCTGGGATTAAAGGCATGCGCCATCACGTCCAGCTTGAGATTTTTGGTTGTTGTTTTTTTTTTTTTTTTTTGAGGTAGGGTCTTACTCTAGCCTAGGCTGACCTGGAATTCATGATGTAGCCTCAGGGTGGCCTCGAACTCACAGCGATCCTCCTACCTCTGCCTCCCGAGTGCTGGGATGAAAGGTGTGTGCCTGGCTGAGAGATTTTTTTGATGTGTAAGTCCACTCTTCTCCAGAGAGTGGTGGGAGCTTCTTTGAAGTCTGAGTTTCCTAACTATGGAATTCTGAATTGGTTCCCAGTACCAAGTATGAGTTCTCTGCCACTGAGTGGGCCTCATTTCCAATCAGAAAACAGTTGGTTACCCACAGAGGCTGCATTTCACTATTGCACAACTGTGTACTTCTTGTCCAGCTGGTTGATTTTGTAATTGGCAGGGTCCCCTGCTTATTCATGCTGTTGGTGACCATTGTCCACTATCTGCTCCCATATGGCTCTCTAGCACTACAAGGACTTGACGGGAAGGAACTAGTTTCCCTTTTGGTTCCAGCTTGATATTCTGATGTCTCGTGACCACAGCCTGTGGTGCCTTTAGCAATAGAGTCTTACCTTTTAGCTCTGGCAGGTAATCAAGTGTTCTGGCAATGTTCTACATTGTTTTGTAGACCTCATTGGTTTCTCCGGCCCATAGCTTGCTGTGGGGGCAATCCAGTTCTGGGCCTGGGATTTACTAATCAGAATCCATGGTTCTAAGGTTAAGCCTTTCCTCCCTTCTGTCTTGACTATCCCACCTCCTTCTTTATCATACATATATGAATATTTAAATCTTTTTGTGTTTTTTGTTTTTTCAAGGTAGGGTCTCACTCTAGCTCAGGCTGACCTGGAATTCACTATGTTGTCTCAAGTGCCTCGAACTCATGATGATAATCCTACCTTTGCTTCTCTTATGCTGAGATTAAAGGTTTGTGCCACCATGACCAGCCTTATCATACATACTTTTTATAACAGCTTTTTTTTTCTCTCTCATTTGAGATGTAAGTTGACCACCGTCAGTTGTAGAATGTCATGGCACATTCTGCTGTAGGTTGTCTTCTAAACTTTGGCTTTGAACATATTTTGCCTGTAGTTATTTCTTGAAAACAGTTTTTAGGGGAAAATGGTTGTTACCCCTCTGTTGTATCTTTCCCATCCCTGAACTACTCATGTGACTGCTTACTTTCAGCTCTTTCTCTTTCCAAGTAGTATGCATCTATTCTACTTCTAATATGAAGATGAGGTTTGAGCTCTTGTAATCATATCTCCTTCCCTTCTTTTTCTAGCAGTTAAAACGCAACTTTTGGGTGAAATCAGTATTAAATGTATTTGGGTTAAATTATTTCTTAAATCTCTGGGTTACTAGCAGAATTCTTAGCATAGTTAGAGAGATTTAACAATTGTCAGCTCCTTTTCTTCCTTGGGCATACCCTTCCCTGAGCCCTACGCCTCTTTTTGGACAGGTGGTACTTGATCTCCTTTCATGGTTGCTATGTTTCCTCTCATCTTCTTTCTGCAAGTTACCTTGGCTTCTGGGTGTCTTGATTTCCGGTTCCATATATTTGTTTTGGTAAAGCACAGACTCTTTCAGAATGTTTTGAAAGTATTCCTTTCTAGAATTGCCGGGAATACAGCTCAGTGGTAGAGCCCTTGCCTAGCAGGTGTTAGACTCTGGGTTCAATTGCCAGCCCTGCCCCTCTCCCCAAAAAGTGTGTATTCTTCTAAAAGTTCTGTTAGACTTTTCAGATGATTTCTCTTTGGTGTCTATTCATAAATTTGCTGGCTATTCTTTCCTTTTCTTTGTTCCGCAGTATTGTCTTACCAGAATTTCCATAGGATTGGAGGATTGCGTGGGGCTCAACCTGGCACATCTGTGAAGCATTGTGGAACCCTCCTATTTCCTTGCTGAGGTTCCATGCCAACTCAGATGTAGCCATGCATTGTACGCACTGTACCTTTTTTTGGGGGGGGGGTTCGAGGTAGGGTCTCACTCTAGTCCAGGCTGACCTGGGATTCACTATGTAGTCTCAAGGTGGCCTTGAACTCACAGTGATCCTCTGACTCCCGAGTGCTGGGATTAAAGGCATGTACCACCATGCCTGGCTCTTCTTCTTGACTATCTTGGACTCTCCCTTCCCCTTCCCCTTCCCCTTCCTTATTAAATATTTTATTTATTTAGTTAGTTAGTTGAGAGAGAGAGAAGCAGTTAGGATGGGTGCACCAAGGGCCTCTAGCCACTGCAAAGGAACTCCAGACACATGTGCCTCCTTGTGAATCTGGTTTACGTGGGTACTGGGGAATTGAACTGGGGTCCTTAGGTTTTGCAGGCAAATACCATCTCTCCAGCTCTACTGTACCTTCTCTATCAAACCAATATTGAGAAGCAGTGTGACAAACATTTGTACACCCTTCTTCCCAAATGGAAGCTGACCGAGGGGGCTTGTCTTTAGCAAACTCTTAACGTCTGCTACTCACAAATGATGTGTACTTTCACTCCTTGGGTATCATTTTAGCTTCAGGTTCTAAACACGATAGATCACATGAGTGTTATAAAGGCGTTTTAATGTACTCAAACCTAATTGTTTTATTCCTCAGTGAGTCTTTCAGCAACTCTGGTCTTAGATGCAATTGTGGTCGAGAGTCTCTTTAGCTTTCCTCAGAACAGGATATTAATTGTATTCCCTGATGTGATGTAAATTGTCCACCAGGATATGATCTACCAGGACAGACTGCTTATGGGATTAGTATTCCCATTGCCCATGTGCATTTCATTTACTGCACCCCATTCTAAGAGTACTTTGGGGCTGGAGAGATGACTCAGCGGTTAAGGCGCTTGCCTGCAAAGCCTAATGACCAGGGTTCTATTCTCTAGTACCCATGTAAACTGGCTGCACAAAGTGGCAAATGCATTTGGAACTCTCTTACACACACACACACACACACAGTCACTCAAAGTATTGTGACGTATCTAAGTATATCTAAAAGCAGGAAGCCCAATGTCTGGCAGTATGATAGGCACACATAAGTGTGCTATTAATCGGGTTTCCATGCTTAATAGAAAACTGGAATGTAAGATAGTTAGTTCTGGTGGAGAAGCTGGAGACTGAAGCACTTAAAAGAGCTCAGGACTAAGTCAGCTTGTACATTCTTCACTGAACTCATTCTGCAGTTTGACTTTACTTCCCCTTGTGTATCGGGTTGTGTGTACAAAAGAAAGTCCTTCCTGTGGATTAAGTTTATTCATTACTTGTGTTCTAGGGACTATTGAGACAGCCTCGAGCTGTCTTGTGATGTTTACATGTGATGATTACATATAAACTGAACACAGTGTACTAAATCATTTTGCCAATTTTCTCCTCTTAAGAGAGTTGGTTATAGTTCCAAAACGAACCTGACCCCTGCTCCCCTCCCCCACAAATTCATGGATTTTTTTAATTGTATGTATGTGAAAGTGTGTGTTTCTGTGTGTGAGTATGGGTGCACATGTGCTATAGTGTGTGTGTGTAGGTCAGAGGACGGCCCCAAGGGTTGGTCCTTGCCTTCCACCTTGCTTTTGAGGCAGTCTCATGTTCATCATTGTGACTACCAGGCTGGTCCGTGAGCTTCCAGGATTCTCCTGTTTCTACCTCCCATCTTGCTGTTGGAGAGCTGGGATTACGTGTGCTCACTACTACATCTATTACCCATGGAGCCATCCTCCAGCCCCTTGACTATTTTTCCAAAGCATCACAACTCTAGAACTTCCATGTTCTTTAGGGCAGGCTGTTTTCTTTGAGCATCTCGTCTGTTGAGCGATTCACAGACTGTATAGTTTGAGGGCAGGCATATAAGGAGAAAATCAGGGAGCTGCGTTTTCTGTCTCTCCTCTGTGTTCGTATAGAATTCCTTTCTAGTTGAGCAGTGTTTGTACCATTATTTGCTCAGAAACACCCTCTTCCTGCAGTTACAGAGATGTACACACATTGTATTTTATTTATTTTAATTTAATGTAGTTTTTTTAAGGCAGAGTCTCATTCTAGTCTAGACTGACCTGAAACTCACTCTGTAGTCCCAGACTGGCCTAAGAGTAGCCATGCCAATCATAGCCAGGTTTCTTCCTGTTCTCCACTTGCATGACCCCTCCTTCCTGCTGCTTCACTTATTTGTAGATGATAGAAGTTCTAGCAAGTGCTTCAGAGATGTGGAGAATCCTGGATGCTTTAGATGGAAAGCTCCTTATTTCTTAATGTTTTTATTTATTTATTTGAGAGAGAGAGAGAGAGAGAGAGAGAGAGAGAGAGAGAAAGAAGCAGAGAGATAATGGGCATGTCACACACAGCATCTAGATGCTGCAAATGAAGTCCAGATGCATGTGCCACCTTGTGCATCTGGCTTATGTGGGTTCTTTGACTTTGCAGGCAAGTGCGTTCACCTCTAAGCCATCTCTCCAACCTGAAAACTCCTTATTTCTAAGGCCCAAGAGAATTTACTGACTCGACTGTCAACATCTTATCTTACCTTTGTTCACCTACCCTTCTCTCCATCACTGAAACCTTCCTCCCAGAATAGACCTGTAGATCATGGTGGTTTTCTATGGTTTTGCTCCTTTTTTTTTTTTTACCCCCTTTTTGGCTCCTGGCAAAAAAAAAAAAAAAAAAAAAAAAACAACTTGACTGTCATTGTCATCTTTTTCCTTCCAACCCAAATCTCACTTTACAACAAAAATAAAAAACCTCCTCTTTTTAGGAAAGACTATATATATAAATAACACATGCTTTATAAACACTTGGGCAGAGCCTTTTGAAATTACCAAAAATGAGAACAGATTTTTACGTAGTCATGGCTGCATAATGATGTTTGTTTCCATCAGTGATAGACCTGTGTGTGACAGTTGTCTCATGAGAATGTGTGGTCCAGTGATGTCATGGCCATCTTAGTATGCATGAGTATTCTTGATGATTTTCTTACTGACAAAACTGCTTAATGTTTCTCAGAACAGGTCTCCTTGGGAGAGCTGCTGACTGTATATTTTAAGTTGAAAATGAGACTTGGGTTGGAGAGATGGATTATCAGTGAAGGTGCTTGCCTGCAAAGACTAAGGAAACAGGTTCAATTCCCCAGGTCCCATGTAAGCCAGATGCACAACGTGGAACATGCATCTGGAGTTCGTTAGCAGCCGCTAAAGGCCTTGGTGTGTCCATTCTCTCCCCACTCTCAAATAAATAAAAATACAATTTTTTGCTTTTCGAGGTAGGGTCTCACTCTAGCTTAGGCTGACCTGGAATTCACTGTGTAGTTTCAGGGTGGCCTCGAACTCATGGCGGTCCTCCTGCCTCTGCCTCCTGAGTGTTGGGATTAAAGGCATGTGCCACCATGCCCAGCCCAAAAAAAAATTTTTTTAAGGAAAAAATGAGACCTTGTAGAGGAACATATATTTGATATATTTAAACTAACTGACAAAAGCTAATGGATTTTTCTTGATTTTCATTTGACCTTCCTTCCCTTCTTCTGGTCCCATCCAACCACCCGCCTTCCCTCTTACCAGGCTGGCCTCAATCCTCTGGGTTCTTGCTTCTGCTTCCCAAATATCTGGGGCTACATGTGTGTACTAACTTGCTTGACTTTGACATCCTATGTCTAAAAGTGAAGTAGATGATGAGGTAGGTGATCCTTCTGCCTTGTTCTTTGCATCTTAGGACCACAGTATGTGTAGGCATCTGCTCTCTGAGAGTTGTGTGCTTACAGTGAAGCTAAGAATTACGGCGACAAGCCATACATCTGTGTCATTTGCTGCCAAAGTACAGTTTATGAACGTGAAAACTAGACTTTGGGTGGAAATATGGTTGAGACTGAAGGAAACATAGTAATTGGTGTGAGACTTCTTAAGACATTAATTTGATTTTTATTTACTTATTTATTTATTTATTTGAGAGCGGACAGACAGAGAGAGAAAGAGGCAGATAGAGAATGGGCGCGCCAGGGCCAACATCCACTGCAAATGAACTCCAGATGCGTGCGCCCCCTTGTGCATCTGGCTAACATGGGTCCTGGGGAATCCAGCCTTGAACCGGGGTCCTTAGGCTTCAGAGGCAAGCGCTTAACCACTAAGCCATTTCTCCAGCCCTAATTTGATTTTTAAAAAATATTTTGTTTGAGAGTGAGGGCAGATAGAAAATGGGTACGCCAGGGTCTTCAGCCACTGCAAACGAACTTCAGACGCTTTTAAAATAAAGGCCAGTACAGAAGCTCACCATCTTCACTGGTCCAAGGCATTTGTTTTCTCCCTCTCCCTCTCTCCCTCTCCCTCTCCCCCTCCCCCTTCTCCCCCTCCCCCCTTCTCCCCCCTTCTCCCTGGTCTCTTTAGTGGCAGGGCCTCACTCTAGCCCAGGCAGGCCTCAAATTCATAGTGCTACTCCTACCTCAGCCTCCTAAGTGTGTCGATTAAAGGCATGTACCACCACACTTGGCTTTGGTCCCAGGATCAGCCTTTTCCCGTCCCACATTGGTGTCCCAGAACACACTCATCCCTTTCCCTCTTTTTTTCCTCCTCAAGGTAGGGTTTCACTCTAGTTCAGGCTGACCTGGAATTCACTATGTAATCTTAGGGTGGCCTTGAGCTCAGGGTGATCCTCCTACCTCTGCCTCCCAGGTGCTGGGATTAAAAGCGTGAGCCACCACGCCCGGTTTCCCTGTCTTTTTTGTGAATGTACTTGCCACAGCTTTTGTGTCATCTCCTTTGTCAAGTCTGCTCTCTGAGCCCATTTAGAATAGTTTCTGTTATTGAAGGACTTCATTTCATCTCCACTATGGATACTGTGGTACACAATTTTTTTCCCAAAATTCATTGATATTCATCAGCTCTGAAACAAACCTGAACTGTGCTGTATATTCTTCTAAGTGGTAGGCACCATTTGTTACGTTCTTGAGGGCAGTGTGGGCATGGTGGTGCATGGTTTTAATCCCAACACTGGGGTGGATGACAGTGAGTTCCAGGCCAGCTTGGGGCTACAGAGTAAGTTCCAGGTCAGTCAGGGATAGAGTGACACCCTTGATAAAATCAATAAATAAAAAAACACATTTTAAGCCAGGCGGTGGCACTCGCCTTTAATTCCAGCACTCAGGAGGCAGAGAGGTAGGAGGATCGCTGAGTTCAAGGCCACCCAGAGACTACATAGTGAATTCCAGGTCAGCCTGAGCTAGAGCAAGACCCTACCTCAAAAAATACACACAAAAAACCAAAACAACACATTTTAAATGGAATTGATTCTTTTATTTAATTGTTTTATTATTTACTATTTTCAAAAGTAAGTAAATGTATCAAAAAAGATACAAAGAGGGGAAAGAGTTTGGTATATGTGGACATTGGATACAAAGATATTGTAACACTTGATTTGGATAAATTGTGAGAGCCAATAAAGTGGAGCTGCTGTGAATTAACTTTGCTTCTCTAAAGAAATACAAGGATGGCCAGGCGTGGTGGCACACGTCTTTAATCCCAGCACTCAGAAGGCAGAGGTAGGAGGACTGCCATGAGTTCGAGGCCACCCTGAGACTCCATAGTGAATTCCAGGTCAGCCTGGGCTAGAGTGAGACCCTACCTTGAAAAAACCAAAAAACAAAAAACAAACAAACAAACAAACAAAAAAAAAAAAAAAAGAAAGAAAAAGAAATACAAGGATGGCCTGACACTCCCCTATCCTGTCAGCACTCAGAGCCTGGGCTACCTAGCTAAGCCTTGTCTATTACCCTTCCCCATCTAAAACTGGTGGTGATATATCATTTTTAGTAGATGCTCTGATGTTATATTGGATTAATTGAGGGAGGATAAGCTGGGTACCTTTGTGAAATTGGCACCTTTACTACTAAGCTTGAGCTGTCTAGTTGTTTTGTGTGTTTTTCTTTCCTATTTATATTTAGAACTGTTCAAAAGTCATTTGGTTTTACTTATTTGTATGTTTCTGCATCTTGTGGAAATTATGTTTCCCTGGGTACTGAACACCAAGTTTTGCTGTTGAAGTAGTTTATCATTAACTTAAGCCCTGAGAGCCACCCATCACAGTGACTCTGCATTCTCCTATTTATAGATACTCTCCTCTCCATCCCCTTCTTAGTGGCATGCAGCTTGGAGCCTGCAATAGCAACCAACAAGCCCTTCTTGAACTCACCCATTTGGATCTTGTCAGGCACTGTCCACCATGTTTTGCACATGCATGAATCTAGGACTGAGAAGTCCCGAGAGGTGCCAGGTGTCTGGGCACTGCAAGAGTAGCTAAGCCAATGAGTATAGCCCAGTCACAGCTCACTTTGTTCAGTATGTCCTGTCCTAGGCTGCTTATAAACTTGGCCAGAGGTCGGTGTAAATGTGCCTGTGCTTGTAGAAAAAGCAAGTTTTGTTTGGCCCTTAGGAGGCCACAACGATTTAGCTCTTTCCAGGAGAAAATCCAAAAATTACTGTTTTGTGGTGTTGTTGATCACACAGATATCATTGTTTCCCAATGTGTTTGAGTGACCTAGGCATTTTCTTCCTCTTACTACATTTAAAAAAAATATTTTATTTTATTTTTTTTATTTATTTGAGAGAGAGATACAGAAACAGGCAGGTAGAGAGAGAATGGGCACGTCAGGGCCTACAGCCACTACAAACGAACTCCAGATGTGTGCACCCCCTTGTGCATCTGGCTTATGTGGGTCCTGGGGAGTTGGACCTGGGCCCTTTGGCTTTGCAGGCAAGCGCCTTAACTGCTAAGCCGTCGCTCCAGCCCCCTCTTACTACATTTTTGAGTTAGATTATAAGAGAAAATAAATTGTCCGAGACATAACATTTATTTTTAAATTTAGCTAATTTAAATTTTTGAATTTAAATCTGTTTTAAATTTAATCTACCCAGTTCTGAATCACCTGTGCCCCTACTGATTCAAAAGCTAGCTCTGCATTATTTTCAGGTGAGGAATTTGAGAACTTATTGTTGCTACACATAATACTAGATATTAGAGGCTAAAACACTTGGCTTTTCTTGTAATCTTTTCTGAGTTGAAGAATGTCTTGCTCAAGTTGTATTTTAAGAATGTACATGGCTTTTCTTGTTCACTTTTTAGAAGGGAAAGCACAACCATTGTCCTGCACCCACCCACCCTCACATTGACTATACTTTGTTTGTGTTTTTGATATAGTATCTCTTGTAGCCATGGCTGGCCTTAAACTTCTTATCCACCTGCCTCCAGGTCTCATGTTCTGGGATTATAGTCAAGTGCCCCCATGCCCAGCCCAAAGTGGCCTTAATTTGGAAAAAGTTGTCAGTGCTTAACTTGGGCTATAGATGGGATGGAGGATGATTTCAGTACCAAGATAGAGCCCTTGAGTTATGACTATACTAATGATAGAATTAGAGCCACACTGCAGTAGGTCAGCTGCCAGTGATCTGTGACTCAAGCATGTAAGTGCTGTTAGTCCATATTAGATGGCTGAGATAACTCACATGGACTCGAACTCCTTTTCTTCGGCTTTCACTTTTTTTTTTTTTTTTTTTTTTTTTTTTTTTTTTTTTTGGTTTTTCAAGATAGGGTTTCATTCTAGCCCAGGCTGACCTGGAATTCACTATGTAGTCTCAGGGTAGCCTTGAACTCACCATGATCCTCCTACCTCTGCCTCCCGAGTGCTGGGGTTAAAGGCATGTACCACCATGCCCGGCATTTTACCCATTTATTTGTGTGCATGCATGTGTGCATATGGGATGTGCATATGGAGGTAAGAGGACAACTGTGTTCCACCTCCTTTGAAACAAGGCCTCTTGGCTGGTGCAAACGAACTGTCTGGTTGCAGGGGAACATCTGATTAGGTGGCCTATCAGACTAGCTTGCCCATGATTCTTCTGGCTCTACCTGCCATTGTCACAGGCACTTTGGGATCACTTTTCATTGGTTTTGCACCTAGTGCTTTGAACTGCTGAGTTTTCTCTCCAGCCTCATCACTTTTACTTTTTGATGTGGCTTCCAGCAAAATGAAATTTAGGTGTGGGTTACATGACATTTGTGTTAGCCAGAACACACTGGGTGTTAGGGCCCTCCTTGGAGCTGTTTTGTTTTGTTTTGTTTTGTTTTTGTTTTTGTTTTTGTTTTTCAAGGTAGGGTCTCACTTTAGCCCAGGCTGACCTGAAATTCACTATGTAGTCTCAGGCTGGCCTCGAACTCACAGCAATCCTCCTACCTCTGCCTCCCGAATGCTGGGATTAAAGGTGCGTGCCACCATGCCCGGCCCTCCTTGGAGCTTTGAAAGAAGACCTGGGGGTATATAAGAATTTGAATTTAGGCTGGAGAGATGGTTTAGCAGTTAAGGTGCTTGCCTGCAAGGCCTAAGGACCCAGGTTCGATTCTCCAGATCCCATGTAAGCCAGGTGCACATGATGGCTCATGCATCTGGAGTTCGTTTACAGTGGCTAGAAGACCTGGTACGCCCATTCTTTCGCTCTGTCTCTAATAAACAAATAAAAATAAAAACCTTAAAGAATTTGAGCTTTAATAGTGTTTGCTTGCCTTTGTATACATCTTATAAATTTCTGTTTTTTGATAATATATCCCATAGAAGTAAGTGATTTAGGACTTACAAGATAAGAATTATCACCATAGAAAGAATCCCCTAAAACAAAACAAAGCTCTCACATATGCATGATAAAGCTAATGAATTGTTTATTTAACATTTAGATGTTTGAATGTGTGTTAGAATTTAGAATAGGTGAGGAGGTTCATCCAGCATGGCAGTTCTGCTCTGAATAAATTCATATTTTAAAATAGTGCCTTCAGCTGGACATGGTGGTGCACACCTTTAATCCCAGCACTTGGGATGCAGAGATAGGAGGATCACTCTTGAGTTTGAGGCCAGCCTGAGACTACATAGTAAATTCCAGGTCAGGGGCTCTATCTCAGAAACTCACTCACTCACTCACTCAAAACAGAGATCTTCCTTATAATTCCTTACCAGTTACAGGTAGATCCACCAGCAGTTTCTCTTTCCAGAGAAACTAGCAGCTTCTGATACATCTGTTTTAAGTTTTTGTTTTTTTTTAAACATTTATATATTTTCAAGCAGAGAGAGAGAGAGATACAGAGAAGAGGGACAGAGAGAGAATGGGCACACCAGGACCTCTAGCCACTGCAGACTAACTCCAGAAGCATGCACCACTTTGTGCATCTGGTTTACATGGATTCTGGGGAATTGAACCTGGGTCCTTAAGCTTTGCAGGCAAGCACCTTAACCACTTAGTTATCTTTCCAGCCCCCCCTTTCAATCTTTAAAAAATATTATTTATTTGTTTGTTTAAAAGAGAGGCAGACATAGATAATATGGGAGCACCAAGGTCTTTTGCCATTGCAAACAAACTCCAGGCACATGTGCCACTTTGTGCATCTGACTTTACATGGGTACTGCGGAATCAACCCTAGGTTGTCAAGCTTTGTAAGCAAGCACCTTTTATCGCTGAGCCATCTCTCCAGCCCTGATATATCTTTTGGTGTTAATTGTAGGGCCTTTGTTTTTCTGGGCCCTTATTGGAGAGTGTTGTGATATGTTGTACCTGTGTCTTGTTAGAAAGAAACCTACTAATACCTGCTTTTCCAAAATTTGCTGACATAAACACATTCACATGCTTGCATTAGTATGTTTTTCATGGATACATGACTGAATGTACTGCACTTTGCATAATCATGGACTATAGTGATCCTTGGATGTTCTCTTGTAAATACAAGCAGCCATGACACTAGAAACACCTGGGAACTTGCTGGAGATGCAGCCCTTTCCTGAGCTAACACAAACCATGCTTTACAAGACACTTGGTGGTTCCTGTGCTCAGGGAAGTTTGGGGAAGCACTGCACAGTAGCTTCTGTTGGCTGAGTGCCTGTAGCTTCCAGCCACTTGTTGCTGCCTCACAACCAGCCCATTTGGTGAGAATACTGAGGCTTAAAAAAAAAGGCAGCTTTTCACATAAACCACAGGTTTCTCACAACATTATCTCCACTGCTTAGTGCCCATTTTCTGTAGCAGTTAATAACTGGAACACCTGATCAGACAGCAGGGGACCACATCTTGTCACATCAGTTGGGAGGAAGCAGCAAGATTGAGCTAAGTGGGGCTGGGTTATAAAATCCCAAGGCTTATTTATTCCCCTCCCCTGTGACACATCACCTTCAACAAGGCTCCCTGTTCCAAATGCTTCATCAGCTGGGGACTAAATGTGAAACTTAATTACAAACACATGATGCTTTTGGGGACATTTGTATTGACAACTTCATGTAGACAATATACTATTACATAGTCCTCTCCCACCCACCTCCCTTTTCCCCCCTCTCTTATCCCCCATCCACTGAATCCCTTTTTTCCAACTAATCTCTTTTCCATTTTTATGTCATCATTTTTCCTCCTCCTGTTATGCAGGTCTTGTGTAGGTAATATGAGCCACTGTGAGGTCATGAATATCAAGGCCTCTTTGTGTTTGGATGACAGTAGTATAAGCAGTCTTCCCCTTCCTTGGGCTCTTGCATTCTTTTTGCTAACTTTTCCACAATAGTTCAGATCTTAGAGGGTGGATAGGGATGTTTCACTTAGTGCTGAACATCCCATTCTCATTTCCTCCCAGTACTTTGATGAGTTATTTTTAATTTTTTTTTGTTTATTTTTATTTGAGAGCGACAGACAGAGAGAGAGAGAGAGAGGAGAGAGAGAGAAAATGGGCACGTCAGGGCCTCCAGCCACTGCAAAGAAACCCCAGATGCGTGCGCCCCCTTGTGCATCTGGCTAACGTGGGTCCTGGGGAATCGAGCCTTGAACTGGGGTCCTTAAGCTTCACAGGCAAGCGCTTAACCGCTAAGCCATCTCTCCAGCCCTTTGATGAGTTTTTAATCATCCCAGTGGTCACCTCCATCTGAAAAGGATAGCATTAATATTGGACATAAAGATAAGTAATTTAAGGCTGTAGAGATGGCTTAGTGGTTAAGGCATTTGCCAGCAAAGCCAGAGGACCCTGGTTTGATTGCCCAGGACCTATGTAAGCCAGATGCACAAAGTAGAACATGTGTCTGGAGTTTGTTTGCAGTTGCTAGAGGCCCTGGCTTGTTCATTCTCTCTCTCTTACAAATAAGTAAGTAAAATACATTTAAAAATATATATAAGTAATTTAGAGGGCAGTTTGGTGGGCATATTATATACATTTAGTAGTAGTGCCCCTCCCTCCCATGGCTTACTACCTTCCCAACCATAGGCTTTTGATTAGATTTTCAGTATCAGGCACGAATTCCTTCTCATAGAGTGGGCCTGAAGTTTAGTCAAAGAGTAGTTGGTTTCCCTCATAACAAATGTGCCACCATTGCACCAGTTAGCATGGCTGGCCTTCTGTAAAGCTTGTAGGTTCCATTGCTATTTAAGACCATAGATGACTTTTCTCCTTCCAAAAGCTGCATGCTGCATAGCTCTTTCCAGCATCCTAACAGCTAGTTAGTATGGAGGAGGTTTCCAGCTCAGCTCCAGTTTGATTTTTCATTGACCTACAGCCCAAGCATGTGAAATCTTCTGCAGTAGTGTTTTACCATCTACTTCTGGTGAGGAACCAAGAGCATCGACAGTAGCCTTTAATGTTTGGGGGTGGAGCATCAGTGAACTTCCTGACAAAATAGCTCACTGGAAGGTATCTCACCCCTGACACTGAATTTTCCTTGTAACAATCTTAACAGTTGATGGCTTGTGGACTAATGAAGAGGTAGGTTTCCATATGGCTTATTCATAACACCTTTATTTTTTTATTAATCCTTTTCCTACTCCATGCTACCGTACATCCCCTATCCTGGCCCCCCTTAGACCACTTCACCTTATTTTACTGCCCCCACTTATATATCTACTTTACTTTCCCCTTAAGCTCTCCCCTCTTCTCCCTCCCTTATGATCTGTTGTTTTGTTTTGTTTTGTTTTGTTTTTTGTTTTTTGAGGTAGGGTCTCACTCTGGTCCAAGCTGGCCTGGAATT
Organism: Dipus sagitta; assembly: GCA_036346955.1. NCBI lineage: Eukaryota > Metazoa > Chordata > Mammalia > Rodentia > Dipodidae > Dipus > Dipus sagitta. The sequence goes on along the minus strand of CM070770.1, from coordinate 159,354,747 downwards.
CACTCTGTCATCTCAGAGTGGCCTTGAACTCTCAGTGATCCTCCTACCTCTGCCTCCCGAGTGCTGGGATTAAAGGCGTGCACCACCACGCCCGGCTTATTGTTGGTTTTTGAGATAGGATCTTGCTAAGTAACCCAGGCTAGCCTCAAATTTGGATTCCTCTGTTCTCAGTTTTCTGAGGCTAGGGTTATAGGCCCACACTACCATGCCTGGCTAGAATAGTTTTGTTTTTAAAAGAATTCCATTTACCTGAGGGAGAGAAGTCAAACTGTACAATTATTACTTTAAGCCTACCTTCTTTCTACTCCAAAGGGCACAAGTAGAAACCAGGGTCAACCCTATAGTAACTAATTTACCAGGGCCATTTTTCCACTCAGTTTGCAGCTACTGTAGGAGTAGTCTGAGCTTGTGATATGCCTGATAGAAAATTTATTACAGAAATGTATATTTCAAGTGTTCTGCACTAACTAGTGGAAAATGGAAGGAATTAGTCATTTTATAGTACATGCCAGCACTTAGAGAGGATGAGATAGGAGGAGTGCCATGAGTTCAAGGCCACCCTGAGATTACATAGTAAATTCCAGATCAGCCTGGGCTAGAGTGAGACCCTATCTCAAAACAAATAAACAAAAGTATATGTGCTTTTTGGGTTTGGTGGCTCACACATATAATCCCAACACTTAGGAGGCTGAGGTAGGGTCACTGTGAATTAGAGGCCAACCTGGGCTACAGAATAGGTTCTAGGTCAGTCTGAGCTAGAGTGAGAACCTGCCTCAAAAATTTAAAAATTGGGGGCTGGAGGGTTGGCTTAACAGTTAAGGCGCTTGCCAGAACCCAGGTTTGATTCCCCAAGACCCACATAGGCCAGATGTACAAGGTGGCACATGCATCTGGAGTTTGTTTGCAGTGGCTGAAAGCCCTGGCGTGCCTGTTCTCTTGCCCTCTCTCAAGTAAATAAAATAGATTTAAAAATTTAAAGTGTATGTGTTGTACATAGTTGTGACTTTCCTTTACCTGGATATTGGTGATCTTCCTTGCTGATAACCTGAACAGGGAACACTTGGCCAGCTGCGTGGTGAAGCTGCAGCTGATGAAATGCAGAAGGTGGCTCTGGAATCTTTCTGTGGCATCAGTATGTCTCAGCATGCTCAGGAACCTGCAGTGAATGTCTTGAGTAACTAGTGTTGGCTTCTGTTCTGTTCTGTTTTGTTTTGTTCTGAGGTAGGTTCTCGCTCTAGCCTAGGCTGATCTGGAATTTACTATGTAATCTCAGGGTGGCCTTGAACTCATGGCGATTCTTCTACCTTTGCCTCCTGAGTGCTGGGATTAAAGGTGTGCAGCACCATACCCAGCTGCAAATGGTTCTGTTTCTACTGAGGACTTGGCTCAGTGCTGTCACCTGTTAACTATGGGTCAGATGTGGCCTTTGAGATGTTCTTCTCTATAGTTAGATGAGATATTGGGCTCTCTTCATATGTCCATGTCTAACAAATAACTTGAAGAGAGCACACGGATTATGTGGTTGAGAGGGTAAAGGTACAGTTGAGAAATCTGAGTATACATACTATGTGAAATGTTATTCAAAGGTAGGTTGTCAAGTGTTTTTTTTTTTTTTTTTTTGTAGTGACCTACATTAATTTCTTTAAGTCTTCAAAATTTAGGTTTTAGTTTCTTAAATTTCTTTATTAGGAACTGTATAGATCATGGGGCTGGGGAGATGGTTCAGTAGTTACAAGTGCTTGCTTGCAAAGCCTGCCAGTGCAGATTCAAGTCCCCAGTAACCACATAAAGCCAGGTGTACAAAGTGGCATGTGTCTGGAATTCATTTGTAGTAATAAAGGGTCCCTGGCTTACCTATACTCACTCTCACTCTGTTTCTCTGTCTCTCTCTCTCTCGTAAATAGAAGAAAGGAAAGGGGAAAAAAAGAAGGAAGGAAGGAAGTATGAGAGAGAGAAAAAGAATTTTGCAGATCTCGTCATCATTAGACGGCTTCTGGGTTTTGGCCACCAAAGAGCTGTGCTTATTTAGTGTCTTTGCCTTTTGGGAGAGATCTAATTTGTTCAGTCTCATCCATTGATCAAGATAATGGTTCTATGAAGAAAGTTGTTCATCCTGTAAAAAAAATTGGGGGGAGGGTATTTTTTTTGCCCTTTTCAGCATTATACTCATTGGTTTTTGGAGACAGAGTTTTACTCGATAGCTTGGGCTAGCCTCGCATCCCAGGTTAACCTTGAACTTACTGTGTAGCACACACTAGCATTGAAACTTGTGATCATCCTGCCTCGTAATGAATCCTGACCTCTCCCCTACCTCCAGGGTCTCATTCTGGTCCCGGCTGACATAGAGCTCACTCTGTAGTTCCAGGTTGGCCTCAAACTCATGACCATTCTCCTACCTCTGCCTCCCAAGTGCTGGGATTAAAGACACACACCATCACACCCACCTTAAATTTTTATTCGTTTGTGTGTGTGTACATGCATGCACGTACCAGAGCCTCTTGACACTGCAAATAATGCCAGATGTTTGTGCCACTCTCATCTGATTTGTGGGTAGCTTAGGAATTGAACTTGAAGCGGCAGGCTTTGTAAGCAAGTGCCTTTAACCACTGAGCAATCTTCCTAGCCCCAAGATTACTTTTGTAGGCTAAAATTTTGTGAAGTTTCAGCATTTTCAATGTCTTTTTTCTTTTCTTTCAGGGAGGATCTTGCTGTAGCCTAAACTGACCTAGAATTCACTATGTAGTTTCAGGCTGGCCTTGAACTCATGGCGATCCTCCTACCTCTTCATCCTGAGTGCTGGGATTAAAGGCATGTGCCACCACACCTGGCTCTCAATGTTGTTTTTTGTTTGTTTGTTTGTTTGGTTTGGTTTTCAAGGTAGGGTCTCACTCTAGCTCAGGCTGACCTGGAACTCACTATGTAGTATCAGGGTGGTCTTGAACTCATGGTGATCCTCCAACCTCTGCCTCCAGAGTGCTGGGATTAAAGGCATGTGCTACCATGCCTGGCTCGTTTTTTTTATTTTTTTTATTTTTTAACAGATTAAAAAATATTCTCTAGCCGGGCATAATGGCACATATTTTAGTCCCAGCCCTTAGAAGGCTGAAGTAGAAGAATCGCTGTTGCTTGAGGCCAGCCTGGGCTAGAGTGAGACCTGCCTCTAAAAAAGAAGAAATTGGATTCTGATAAGGATGTATTCTTACTGGTGTTACTCATTAGGAAATGATTTTGTGGCTTTAATATGAAACTGATTTTACTTGTCTCTTAATAACAAGCTGTCATTTCAGACTAAATAACTGAAATTTGGACTATGGAAAATGAACAAGTAAAGTTGAAATTTTATGAACTCTCTGCATTTCATTTAGAGCAGCATGTTTTGGAAATTTGATCTTCACTCATCATCCCACATAGACACACTGCTAGAGAGAGAAGATGTAACACTGAAGGAGTTGATGGATGAGGAAGACGTTTTACAGGAGTGCAAGGCTCAGAACCGCAAGCTTATAGAGTTTCTAATAAAAGCAGAATGTCTCGAAGATTTAGTATCATTCATTATAGAAGAACCTCCTCAAGACATGGATGAAAAGATCAGATACAAGTAAGAAAATTCAATCTTCTCTTAGGGCGGGGCTAAAATGAGTGATGGTAGAAGCTTGTACTTCTTTTCCAAGAATTCCCTAGAGCCACTGCAGCCATTGCCAGAAGGTTGATATGGTCAAGAGTGACAGGCTCCATGGGCCACCTTCTAGAGCTATGACAGGACAGCTAAAAGGACAAAAGGCTTTATAAAGTAATGAGCAACTTCTTAAAATATAAAGATGACCAAGTTAAGTTTCTTCTCTGCTTTGCAGATAGGAAGTCAGAGACTGACCACCCAAGATTGCTTCAGGGTGGTGGAGGGTTCTGGAGAACTTTCCTTTTATGGTGTAGTCTGAAAATAAAGACACAGGTCATGGAGAACCTCAGTGAAACTTTATTTAAACAGAAACACCATAGAAACTGCAGTCAATATTAAACTAATATACCATTAGTTTAACCTGTTTACAAACTGAAAGGCACAGTGCAGTGAGAATCCGTCATTTCTATTGCTTGTAACACCTGTTATTTCTACCATTGGGAGCCCTTTGTGAATACTCCATGAGTATGCTGGCTAACAGTGAGGTTTTAGTTATTTTTTCCATATCCAATATGGAAATAACCCCACCCAAAACATACCTTAGGGAATAAAAAAAATGACTAATTATGCATTAAATAAATTTAGTAGAGTAGGATGAACCAAGGCCTTAGTGGTGGGTTTTTTGGGGGGGGGGAGGGTGTCATGTGTGTTTCATGTGTGTGACTGTCTGTGTGCAAGTTCTGAACCTAGAGCTCGGTGATTTGGCTTGTCTTGCTAGCCAGCAAGCCCCAAGAATTATCCTGTCACTGCCACCCCAATGCTTGGTTTACAGGTGTGCACTGCCATGCCTGGCGTTTAACGTGCCGAGGATTCAAGCTCAGGTCCTCATGCTTAAATGGCACGAACTTTACATGAAGCCTTCTCCCCAACCTTGGAAATATTTGCTAATGCCTTTATGCTGCTGGTGGTTTGGATGTTCAGAGGTGCTATATTCTCTGTCATCCATTAAGATTGATGCCTGGCGTTCCATGGAAGCTTCCACTTGGAGACCAGTCCCTTCCAAAGGAAGAATTAAAGAATATTAGCAGTAGAAATTCTAGTGTGCCCTGTCCTGCAAGAAAGATGCCTTACTGCTTTAGAATTCCTGCCACAATCCAATGTGGGTGGTATGATGTGGGTCCAGGAGCCTGTCAGGCCACCTGGAGAGGGTGTGGCCCTCCCTTTAAGCTCTGAGTAGGCAGGTGGCTTCTTTTCTTGGGTCTGTTTCTTCACATGTTGAATGATGTTATTTTTTACCCGGGGGAAGAACAGACATTTTTAATATTTATTTGTTTGAGAGAGAAAGAAAGAATGGGCACACCAGAGCCTCTAGCCACTACAAACAAACTCCAGACAGATGCATGTGCCACCTTAGGCTTTGCAGGCAAAGTGCCTTAACTGCTGAGCCATCTCTCCAGCCCAAGAATAGGCTTTGAGGGTGGGTCAGTTTAGGTCTCGCTCTAGCCCAGGCTGACCTGGATTTGCTATGTAGTCTCTGGCTGGCCTTGAACTCACAGTGATCCTCCTATCTCTGCCTTCTCAAGTACTCAGATTAAAAGCATGAGCCATCATGCCCAGCTCAAGAATAGGCCTATCTTATGTAGCAGTTACCTTCTTATTACTGGGACAAAAACCCCTGACCAGAAGCAGCTTGAGAGTGGAAAGGGTTTATTTCAGTTTACAGTTTTGAGGGGACACTGCATCATGGCAGGGAAAACATAGCAAGCAAGTGCCTGTAGCAAGACATTAGGGGAAAGGAAGTAGTCTGAGTGAACTAGATGAGTACCCCAGTGGACACGGACTAATCTCAGAATTTTCTCCCAGTGACTTACCTCCTATTGCAAGGCTCCCCAACGTTTTCAGATTGCCTCCATCTGGGGAAAAAGTATTCAAAAACACAAATGGCTTCACCTTAAGTGAAGTAGTTACTGAAAAGAAAAGTCGTCCAGTTGTATGGTATATGGCATCTAAAGGCTTGGTAACAGTGCCCCCTTGTCAGTGTTGATGTTCTGCCTTTGAGGCTGCAGGAGCTGAAGGAACTGCCTAAATGAACAGCCTCCTGGGTGTTCTGAATGGCACCATTTGAAAGGAGTGTGACTTAAGTGGAGCAGTTCTCTGCTACATGTTTGCCAAACACTGTGAAATGATCCTTGGTGACTGGAATACCTAGAATAACATTGAGAGCCTTGTCAGATGGGGTTGGCCATGGGCCTCTTAAGGAAGGTCAGCGTTTTCTAGTTTGAGGATGTGGGGTGAATGCTGTTGTCAGGATGAATCAGACTATAAAAAGTAAACTCATGGTTTGTCAAAGAAGTCCTTTTAGAAACATAAAGCAGGGTAGGACAGGGACTACTGATGATGATGGGTGGGAGGGGGCGTTCATAGGAAAGCCTTGTGCAGGAAATGACCTTGCTGTTTGTGTATTTGTGCAAGGAATGTCCATATAGGTGGCAAGTACACAAACCCTAAAGTGCCCGTGTGCTTGATGTACCCCAAGAGCAACAGGGCGGCCAGAGAAGGGGCGGCTTCATGAATGGAGGCAGAGTGGACAAGACAGGGCTAGGGCAGCCCTAGAGAGATGCTGCCTGAGTGTTTTAGTAGTGGGTAGTATTGCCTGACTTTGTTTTCCACAGGCTCTAGACCCTGGAGGGCAAGTGTAGAAAGGGGGGTGGCCTGTTTAGAGGCAGTGATAATCAACAGAGAAAGGTCTCAGTGAGCTGGGTGGATGTATTAGATAAATTTAAAACTAAAGGAGTTTCCTGGGTGTGCAGTGAAGAGAAAGAGTCAGGAACAATGGTTAGTTTTGGTCCAAGCAGTTGAGGAGTAGAGTGGCCATGTGTCAGGGAAAGGTCAGGCATTTGGCTTCAGCCTTGTCAGGTTTGAAGTGCCAAGTTGCCATGGATGGAGTAGAGACAGGGAGTGGCAGCAGGTGGGTAGGGTCATGTGATACTGAGGCTGGCTGAGATCATCTGCAGAGTTGATGCAGATGGAAGACAGGCTTCCAGACTGGTGATAGAGGCTGCTGGCTGGGCTAGGTTTACACATAGGGACTGAGAGTAGCCAGATGCAATAGGAGACCTGAGTCGAGCTGCCATTCCAGAAGCCACAGAAGACAGGCTTCAGAGAGGAAAGAGGAAGTATGATCAGGGAATGCTGCTCACAGGAGCTCCGAGCTTGCAGTGTGCAGATATTGGCCATATCAGTGCAGGTCCTTGGAAAGGCCAAGGCAAGAGCCTGGCAGGGATGCTTTTGAGGAGAAGGGTAAGGCAAGCCAAGAAACCTTCTTCCGGTACTGTGCAGCAATAGGGGTGGGAGGGTACATAGTAGAGTCAGGAGAGATGTGGGTGTTTCTGTTTTGTTTTCCTAAATAGACACAATGGTCTATTTGCTAATGAGAATGGTGCATTAGAGTGAGTGGTGCCAGCTAAGGAAGTAGCTGTCTGGTGATGCTCTGTGGTAGGGAGGTGAGAGGAAGTGGGGCCCCGAGGACAAGTGGAGGTTGTTCTTGGGAGCAAGGGTGGGCCAGATGCAGGTCCGAGTGCAGTAGGGCTAGGTTCTCTGATTATTTGTATCCTCTGTACAAGGAAACTAGATCTCACACTGTGTGGCCAAGGTGGTTATCTTACCAAGGATTAGAGTAGAGGCTACTTCTGGATGCTGAATGGTAAGGAGAGATAGAAGCAGTATTCCCAGTCTACTGAAATCAGAACTCAACCTTCCATATAATGCTGAGGCCCCATAATTTGCTTTTGAGTAGATCATATCTCCAAGTCACCTAGCAACACAAGCTGGTTTGTTGGTTGGTTGATTAAAAAAAATTTTTTTTTAAATTATTTGCAAGCAGAGAGAGATGAGAAACAGAGAATGGGCGTGCCAGGGCCTTTAGCTACTGCAAACAAACTCCAGGCGCATTTGCCCCTTGTACATCTGGCTTACGTGGGTTCTGGGAAATCAACCCTGGGTCCTTTGGCTTTGCAGGCAAACGCCTTAACCACTAAGCCATCTTAAGCCATCTTTCCAACCCAGTTGGTTAATTTTTTTGAGGCAAGGTCTTAATGTAGCCCAGGCTATCACTGAACTCATAGCCATCCTTCTACCTCAGCTTCCTTTATGCTGAGATTGTAGGTGTGAACCACCATGCCTGGCAAGAGTAATGTTAAAAGGTGCCAGTGTCTTAACTTGGAGCTGAATATACCCATGCATTTCGCTTTTTGCTGGACTTGAGTTCGCTACCTTTGGTAATCTTCTGTTTGCCAGGAGTTTTCAAATTGGAGCAGTTGTGACAGTATATATCCCCAGCCTTTACAGTAGCACTTCTGCTACAATTGGATAGAAAATAAAGAGAAATACACATAGCTGTCTTTAATTAAACACTTCATTTTATGTCTGTCCCTCATCCAGCATTATATTTCAAACCTGGAAACTAAGGAAAAGGATATACTGCTTGTAAGTGGTAAAGGTAGAATTCAAACCCAGTATGAACCTCATAGCTGCAACTATGTCTACTGTCTAACCTTGACCCTGGTTAATGGTTTCATTGTGGAAGGCTCTGTTGTTGCATTGTTGAATGATTGTGTTACATAAAATGAGGGAGACTTTAGTTGAGCCAGAACCTTCCAGAAGAAAGCTGTTTGGTAATGGGATCCTCATACCACTCATCTGCCCAGTCTGCTTTTTCAGTCTTCTTCCTCGTGCATAGGCTTGTTTGGGGGACATTCTCATACTCAACTCTTTAGGCCTCACCAGGTTCTATGGTTTTCTGTGTGTTTCCAGTTGCCTCTGAGTTAGGCACTTACACCGGGAAGCCTCCTGTTTACCTTGGATACCTCCAGGTGTGTCACACTCATTCTAGCTTATAGACCTCACTGCTATCTTACATTGTATGGCTGTTTTCTCTCCTCCCTGATCTGGTCAGGATTTGAGCTTGTCATTTTTGGTGGCTAGCTGGGGCATCACTCCTAGCTGCCTGATGGAGCTGACGGAGGAATGTTCTTGGAACGAAGAAAGGGAATGTGGGTCAGATAGAGTGTTGTCTAGGGTCTCCAGTATGAAATTGAGTTGGGTAGTAGATCTGCTGCCTGTGCTTCAGAGTGAGTGGTCTGCTCATCAGGCTGCCATGTGTGAGCCGACGCAGGAGTTTATGTCTAAAGCTGCAGTGTCTGTGGAAGAGCAGAGGATGCAGCAAGAGCTGATCCCTTCTGCTTTCTGTGGGCCTTGTCTTATAGATCATAGTGAACAGTGACAGTAGACTTCTTTCCTGTCTGCCTTATCCCCAGAAGATCCTGGAATTTGGTGTGGAAAACATGGGTTGTGTGTCTGTCCATGTGTATCCCCTCCCCCAGTACCTCAGTCAAGGCTTATGTCCTGTTCCCCTTCAATATATTATATGTATTCTCTTAAGATATAAGGGACTGAACATTTAATAGCTTATCAAAACAACTTTTATATACCACTTAGAACTCACATAAAACTAACAACAGCCTGTCCAGGTACCTGGGAATCCCCTAACTTGTCTTGCAGGGTAGCTGTGTGCTGACACCCTGCTCTCTCGCTGACAAATGAGAAGGCCCATCCCTGCGGTGTGATGTCCTTGGCTCTTGAGTCCTAGGTGTGCTGTAGTTGTGTGGCCAGGGAAAAGCTTGGTTTAAAGGCAGTGTTTTTAGACAGAAGTAGAAAATTCATTTTAGCTTAGAGAATAGACAAAATGTATTAAAATGACTTGCTAATTCTCAATAGATGATAATGCTGTTTTCCCGAAAATTTAGGAAGCCTTCCTGATTTGTGCTTTACTTAATGTGTTGAACTGTTAATATAGATTATGATACAATATCTGTTTTCTAGGTACCCAAATATATCTTGTGAGTTGCTTACTTCTGATGTCTCCCAGATGAATGATAGACTGGGGGAAGACGAATCCCTGCTAATGAAATTATATAGCTTCCTCCTAAATGATTCCCCTTTGAACCCACTACTTGCCAGTTTCTTCAGCAAGGTGCTAAGTATTCTTATCAGCAGAAAACCAGAACAGGTAAATATGTTTTCCATAAGGTAAGTATTAGGGCCAGTCATCCCCTAAACATCCCCAGTAATGTTGCTGTAGTGTTCTGTGTTTGTTTTAAGTCTAGTTTTGATCAGACAATATATTTAGGTCTTAGACATTCTAAGCACTTAAATGATGTATACATTAATGAGCATTTTTCCTGTAATAATAAGAGCCTCATATCTGTTTAACATACTTTGGGCAAGTAATTGGAAACATGAAAATCTTGGCCTCCTGTTTGTGGCACTTGAGAGATTGAAGGCATGAGCATTCTGTTCATGTACCCAGAGTCCTATTGGCCTGTGCATGCAGAAGTTGCTTTGTTTTGTTGTCCCTGGTGATGATCACCCGTGACACTTGAGTCAGGACTTTCCCACAAGTGTAAGCCATGGTCAGCATGGGCATCTGGATATTGATAGTCATGCATATTTGCAGCCCTGCAGTTCCTATCCAGCAATACTTGCAGGCATTCACACCCCAGTGTTCTCGCTGGAACCTCCCCTCTTGCCTTTGTTCATCTTTTAATTTAGGTGTCACTGGGAACTTGATTTCTTAAGCAGTGATTCTCCAAGTTGGTCCTTAGACCAGCAACAGTAAGATCACCTTAGAGGGTTTTGTTTTTGTTTTTGTTTTTAAGCAGTGCAAGTTCTTGAGTCTTATTGCAGACCCTACAGAATCTGGCTGGGCCCCATAATCAGGGTATTTAGCAACCTTTCCATTCCAGTTCTCTTTTAACATTTGCTAAAATTTGTTAACTACTGCTCTAGTGTATATTGGTGTGAAAGGGATTATAGTCTATGGAAATGGACAGGGAAGAAAATTGGTGTCTGAGATGCTTAAGAACTAACAGTTGTCAGATGTGGCTGGAAGAGACATGATTACACAAGGCAAAAGTGGTCAGGCAAATCAGACCTGGTGCCTTCAAGGTGGAAAACAGTCTCCATGACTTGTCCTTGCTATCAGCACACATTAAGGGACTGGAACTATTTTGGACCCAGTATGTACTATACCATGGCAGTACTAGCTACATTTTTTGAGAAGAACAATATCGTTCTTTCATGCTCATACTGTCATATGTGTGTTAGACATCAGATTTCTTTTTCCCTTGGCTCATAATCCCCAAGGCATGGTTTCTGCCTTATGTGTAGAAATCAAAGCACTGCTGGCTTTTAGGAGTGCGTGAGCTGTCTTTCATCACCCAGGCGCTACCAGTTAGTTCTCAGAGATGTCTGCCACCATCATGGAAACATTGTCCTTCATTAGACCTTTTGTCCTCCCTCCTGTGTTGTTGGAACCCAGATTATGAGCCATGGCTTTCAGTGTCTCGTACAGCATGGGGATCTAGAAGACTTTCTGAAGCTCTGAGTATTTGTGTTGAGCCTTAAAGTCAGGTATGGATCCACCCGGCAACAATGGTACATGCTGCTGGACCCTGAGTAAAGAGTCCTGCCTGTCCCTTGCTCCTTGCATTCTTCATCTAGGATTCCTTGGGCTATAAAGAAAATGCAGCAGCCATTTAGCTATAGAAATTGAGTATAAACAACAGTTTCCTGTTGCTTGATAAAGTTAGGGGTTCACATAGCTGCCAGCAGTGACTCAAGTGGCTTAAGCCATTGGCGATATTGTTTAACTCATAGAACAGTGCATCGAGCAGTGGACAACATTGTGTTTAGGTCAGGCCTTCAGCAGTGTTGCCCATGGTATGTGTGTTGTGTTCCTTGCTGAACTGTCCAGAGCAATGGCTGAGGTTTATGGCTGGTGGCCTCAGACCCAATGTTTCGGTTACAGAATTAGGAAGTATTTTGGTCCAGTGTTACTTTTTCCTCCTCTCTGTTAATTGTCTTTTCTAAAATACCTATGAGACTCAACGATAAGTCGAGTATGTTGTTTCTTGAAGAGTGAAACTACTGTTTAGTCTCATTACCTAAACAAGCAGTGTGCAGTGGTTAGTCTGTACTTACAAGAGATTTTCTCAAAGCACTTGTAGCTCTAGCCATCTCTGGCTAATGGAGGGCCTGTAGCTTTTGCAGCATACAGATGGGAATGTAAATCCCAGGACAGCCATCCTTTAGCTCCAGGAGATACTTAACCTGTCTGAGCCTTGGTTTCCTCATCTGTAACACTTTCAGTTCTCACCTCCCAAGGCTTAGTGAGATTCTGTAACAGCAGCTGGCTGTGCGGCTCGCTGGACACGTGGTGGGGTTGAACAGGATATCAGGTACACAATAAAAGAAATGAGAGGGCACATGAAACTGTGTAGGACAAAACATTTGTTCTCTGCTTTCACTATTGAAGAGACTCAAGACGGTACAACAGTTTCATGCTCCCTCCATATAACTAGCCACTCCCCATGTTGTTGAATCTCATGTAGCCCAAGCTGGCCTCAAACTCATGTAGCTGAGGATGACCTTGAACTACTGAACCTCCTGCCTCCAACTTCCTGAGTGAATGGATTACAGATGTGTTCCACTACTTCCAGTTTTATGTGGCACTGGGAATTGAACCCAGGGCTTCATGCATGCTAGGAAAGCATTCTACCAAATAAGCCAAATCCCCAGCAGCCACTCTTCATGTGTTAGATGTATTACTGAAGTAAAATCTAAATTTCCCAAGTCAAGTTACTTTGAAGTAGAAATCTCTGTTCTGAATCTTTTCCCTTTTGCTAGAGTATAAGTAGGATTGTGAATATTCTACGTTTCACTATTAAGTCTAACAGATTACTTAGTGTCCATAAATAATAAAAATAGTATATTTAGCTCTATAGGTCTGTCTTTTTTGTTGTTGTTGTTGTTGTTTTGTTTTGTTTTTTTCGAGGTAGGGTCTCACTCTAGCTCAGGCTGACCTGGAATTCACTATGTAGCCTCAGGGTGGCCTCGAACTCATGGTGATCCTCCTACCTCTGCCTCCCGGCTTGGTCTGTTAAAATTTTGATTGCCATTCTTAGAGAATTAGTGAGGAAAATGAACAGATGTGTGCTAATTTGAGAGATATTTTTTTCCTCAAGGTTTTGAATATTGTAGTAAGACAGGCTTATAATTCAGTGCCTGCCTTTCTTCAATCTAAAGTATGGCAGGATTTTAGAGAGGGTATCGGTTGGGATTAAAAGCATTCTAAATTTCATAGTTCCCAACTTACTAGTTCCCAACTTACATGTCACTCAGTGTTTACTAATTTGTTCTCCCCTAGATTGTGGATTTCTTAAAGAAGAAGCGTGATTTTGTAGATCTTATTATAAAGCATATAGGAACTTCTGCTATCATGGATTTGTTGCTCAGGCTCCTGACATGTATTGAGCCTCCACAGCCCAGGCAAGATGTGCTGAATGTGAGTAGAGGTCAAGCTGTTGTTGACTGGGGCTGGGAATGTGGGGGTGTGGGCCTCCGTGCTCCTGTGTGCTGGGAGGGAATCCCACAGGATTAGCAGAGGGTTGGATGTCAGGGAAGAAGTCCCAACATCAGAAAAAATTCAGATTTATACTGGGAGCATTTCTTTACCCTTTGCTGGCTGGGTTTTTGGGTGGGTGGGGGATGGTGGTGAGGTAGAATGAGTTGAGAATTTGGTGTAGAGCTTGGTCTTAGTGGTAAGATTAGAAGAGCAGGTTGTGAGCTCATCCAAGTATACCGTGGGCTTTCCTAAGAGGATGGGCAGGCCTGCCTCAAAGTCAAAACAGGCTGTACCTAGGAGAGTAACGGGGCATGAAAAGCTCATATTTTATACATTAGAAGGTGATTTTAAGATGCGTGTTTTGAATAGGTAGATGTTTTAGAATTGGGTTGGGAAAGGGGGGAGATATAAGCAACTAGAAAAGAAGAAACAAGGCTTTTTCCAGGCCCTTGTATATGCTTTCTTCCCCCCCACCCCCATTCCATCTCTAATACTCAGCCCTCATCCTTAAACTTATCTCCTCTCCATTAGGTTTGGTCACTCATTCCTGCATTTCCAGCACTCCACAGCAGGAAGATTGTACATTCTAGCCAGCCCAAGCTACATAACAAAATTCTGTCTTAAAATTAAAAAAAAAAAACCTTAATTCAGTGGATATGAGTTTCATTGAAAATTCTGATGTTGAAGATGTAATGGACCAGGACAGAAAAGAGGGCCTGTGATAGGAAGGTTGCTGGGTGTTGTCCACTGCTGCCTGAGGTGGACAAGTGTTGCAGTCAGCTTTGTGTTACTGGATAAACACCCAGCCAAAAGCAATTTACAGGAGCAGAGGGGTTTATTTCAGACTTTAGAGTTCAGGGGAAAACCATCCATGACAGAAGCAGCTGGCTTACTTCTCTAAGTCCAAGCAGATAGATACCACTAACAGCTAGCATAACACACACCTCAGGGCTGGACTTAAGTTCTGCTGCCCAAAACACAACTTAGGGTTGGAAGGGGTCGTCCCCCACCCCCACCCCCGGTGACATGCCTCTTCCCCAGTAGGTTTCCGCCCACTGGAGACTCAAGATTCAAACATGAGTCTAGGGGGCCACACATTTAAACCACTACAGCAGGTGTGTACTTTGTGTGGTGTGTCAGGGCTGGATCTGTCAGCATGACCCCAATCTCTGTGGTCATTGTGGGGAAACCAGCTGTATACTCCTTGGAGGTGTCCTGGGACTCACCTGTAAGCAGGGCCTTGAATTGAGAAACCTGGTTCCCTTTAGGTATCTCAGGATCTGGGCTGTTTTCTCAAAAGGGATTCAGTATCTAAAATAAATAAAATAAAATAAGAAAGAAAGACTTGTGAGGAGGGGAGAAGAGTCACTTGATCTGTTGTGTTGGTCATCTGGGTTAAGGTTTAGGGCCCATTTCCAAATAAATATGCTTCTGGAGAGAGTGTTGTGTGCTTAATAAGGGAGTGGATTGGGGGCAGGTTAGTATTAAGTCTTTCTCGATTTAGAAAATTAGTCCAGAAGTAGTCTTGGAATGTAGCTGTCACCAGGTGTCCTGGCTTCTCCCATGTTTAGAGGTTAGGGATCTGGAGTATTTGTCTTAGGGTAGTGCTGTCAAAGTGTATGTAGCCTTGTGTATCATTTGTGAGCTTGTTAAAAGTCCAGTCTTGGGTCTCATCCCTGGTCTGCTGATTTCTCAAAGTTTTGTGCACACATTTTAAAATAGATCTTAAATTTAAAAATTGGACTTCTCCGTCTGTAATGCCTGCTTAATGGTATTTGTTTGCCTTTTCATTTAATTGATATATTCCCTGTAAGGAGCCAGAGATAGTGTCAAGGTTTTGTCTGTTTGCCTTTAGCAATTTGATTTCTTGCTCTCTACCCTCAGTCCCTGTCTTCTTTAACCTTTGGGAGCTTTTTAGTGGCCTTTGTGGGTGGTGAGCTGCCTTGTTTTTTTTTTTTTTTTTTTTTTTTTTTTTTTTTAGGGCATTTAATGTCCTCAGGGAGCTCATGTTAAGCCAGTTAATTTTTGTTTTGTTTTGTTTTTTGTTTTTGTTTTTGTTTTTCGAGGCAGGGTCTCATTGTGGTCCAAGCTGACCTGCAATTAACTATATAGTCTCAAGGTGGCCTCGAACTCACGGTGATCCTCCTACCTCTGCCTCCTGAGTGCTGGGATTAAAGGTGTGCGCCACCACGCCTGGCAAGCCAGTTCATTTTTATTTTATTTTGTCTTATTCTAATCCCTGAATACTGTCTTTATTTGCAAACAGAGGTGGGCAGGGAGGAAGGGGAGAAAGACAAAGAGGGAAAGGAGGTGGAGAATATGGGTACACCAAGACCGCTTGTCAGTGCAGACTCCAGATGCATGTACCACTTTGTACATCTGGCTTTTTATGGTTACTGGGGAATTGAACTCGGGTCCACAGGCTTTGCAAGCAAGCAACTTTAGCCAGTGAGTCATCTCTCCAGCCCCCTGCCATTTCATGCAGAGATTAAGAAGAGATTGCTATGGTCAAAATAGTCATTTAGTAATTGGACAGGGCATAAGATTGTCACTCTGCTTCTAGGGCAGCCCCCCCTCCCCAACCTCATATATCATGTAATAGGTTTGTTTCTGAAGTCTAAAATTCTCTTTTGCTCATCCTGTGTTTTCCTTAACTCAGAGGGTTGCCACTAAGTATTGCTTTTAACTCAACATTCTCATAGTAAAAATGTATGTACATTCCATCCTGCTTAATGCACCCTTACCAAAGCCTAAGCCTTTAAGTGATGAGTATCTATCAAGTACTCTGTGACTAAGGAACTCAGGTATAGAATCTTAATATGTGGCTGTTGGGATTTGGGGGTTTTGGGTGCTCTTGGTCACTGTTAAAATAATATATTCACTGCCATTTTCCTTGGGGGACTTTTTAATTTTCTGTAGTGTTCAAAGTCCAGAGAAACCTGTAACATTCTACTTAAAATGTGATGGATATTTCCAAGTATGTTAAACTTCATTGGGGCTTGAGCAAGAGCTACTCATTGCTATGATTACTTCTACAATGTGTTTTACAGTGGTTAAATGAGGAGAAAATCATCCAGAGGCTTGTGGAAATAGTTCATCCATCGCAAGAAGAAGATGTAAGTTCTCTTGTAGAGCTTTAAGTTTGAATTTTTGTAACGTAAAAACTGTTTATTTGGGCCCAGAGCACCCCTGTGTAAATGTGAAGGTGATAAGGGAGTCAGCATCGTGATGGCCTAGTCTTCTAAACAGCATTACATTCCACTTGTTCCCAGAGAGTTGAGAGTTGTGGGGCAGCAGGATAACACTCTTGCCTAGAGCTGGGCTTTTGTGCTGCTCCAGCCGTTGTTACAGTTCACTACCTTTCACTTTTTTCCTTTACACCAGTTTGTAGCTCAGGAACGATGGGGCCACATCTGCATTCATGTTAGGAGGTCTGGCTAAAACTTTGCAAGCAGCACAACAGGATGAGCCCCTTCAGTGACTTGGTGTCTGTGCTTCCTGGTCCTGACCGTTAAGCTTTGGCAGCTTCAGCCTGGGCTCGGTGCTCAAGATTGACATAGTGTTAAAGCAGTGGTTTACAGATTGAGTCCTGGGCTGAAGGACTAAGGCATGTGTCTCTTAGGTCTGTAGTGTCACCCCTCAAGTATCAGGGCAAGGCATGTGAAATTGCCCAGTCAGCAATTATTTCTAGGCATCACAGCTTCTGGGATTCATGTCCATGAATGAGATGGTTTGTGTTGCAGGTAACCTTATACACTTGTAGATTGTAGGGTAGATTAGAGAGAGCCCACGTGCACTGTGGGTGAGTAGGCAGAGGAAGAGGTGCATAGCCAGAAGATATTTTTGCTTGAAAGGCAGATTTCTGTGGAGATAGATCTAGTCAACCATTCTGGTGCCTAGGGCCCTTCTAAAATAGCTCAAACAGGGCTTTTACTTCCTCCACTCCTACTCTTGGGAAGGCAGTAATACACTCTCCTAACTTGCTGCTGTTGCCAGAGTCGATGCTCTGTGTGATTTACTCTGCGCGCACGTGCACACACACACGCATGGCACCTTAACCACTAAGCCATCTCTTCAGTCCAGATCCCCCATCTTTTTTTTTTTTTTAATTATTTTATTTTATTTTATTTATTTGAGAGAGAGAAAGAGGCAGAGAGAGTGGGGGGGGGGAGAATGGGCATGCCAGGGCATCCAGCCACTATAAACTAACTCCCAGATGCATGTGCCACCTTGTGCATCTGGCTTACGTGGGTCCTGGGAAATTGAACATAGGTCCTTTGACTTTTCAGGCAACGACCTTAACCGCTAAGCCCCACAATCCCCATCTTGAAGGAGCTCTTGGGCTTGTTGGGTGTTAAGCTTTTCCTGGGGTAGGTAGTGAGGCCCAGTTCCCAGGCGCTGGGGGTATGAACAGTGCTGGTTGTGCTGCCAGCGGGTTGCTCCTCACTCTGCTCATGGATTTGAGCGGATCCTGACTGGTCTATAGGGCCCAAGAGAAGGCAAAGGAGAAGCTTGGTTCTGCAGTACCGTTTCTGAAAAGAACAGCACTATTTGGGGTACAGGAGAGTTCCTTTTGCCCTTTTGATGGTCCTGTTGATGTGTCCCTTTTTATAAAGAGATGACTCATATGTTAAAATTATACTGGCTAGAACAGGCACAATGGTACCTGCCTATAATTCCAGTACTTGAGAAGCTGAAACAGGAGGATTTTGTGAGTTGAAGGTCATCCTGGGCTATATAGTGAGGCCTTGTTTTGTTTTGTTTTGTTTAAAAAATGCTGACAATACTTGTTAAATATTATGGTGTATATATGTGTATGGATTTTCATTGCTTTATACCGTCACACCTATACTGATGCTAGGTTTCGGGGCATCCTGTAAGGTTGGTCAACACTCCACCTCGGGAGACACTGTAGTATTTCTCACCCATTGTCTCTTCAACAAAGTTTTTTTTTTTTTTTTTTTTTTTTTTTTTTTTTAAAGCCAGTGTATACATCTGTCCATGCTGATAAAGTGTATTTTGAGGCTGTGCTCTTTTTACATATTTAATGAAGTTTCCTTGGAGCTTTGCTCAACCACCTTCCTGTAGAGACCAACTCTGTGCAGTTGTGGCAGTAAAACTTCTCAGCCTGGCAGGATGTAGTGCAGTGCTTTCTCTGCAGGGCATGGCTTGCTCCCTGAAGCCAATAAACAGTGTTAATCTGTGTTCCCTTAAAGCCATTTGCCCCTCACTTTTGTTGTTGTTGTTTTTTAAATTTTTTAGTTTGTTTATTTATTTATTTTCTTATTTATTTGAGAGCAACAGACAAATAGAGAGAGAATGGGTGCGCCAGGGCCTCCAGCCACAGCAAACGAACTCCAGACGCGTGCTCCCCCTTGTGCATCTGGCTAATGTGGGTTCTGGGGAATAGAGCCTCGAACTTAGGCTTCACAGGCAAGCGCTTAACCGCTAAGCCATCTCTCCAGCCCTGTTTTTGTTTTTTGAAGGTAGGGTTTCACTTTAGTCCATGCTAACCTGGAATTCACTATGTAGTCTCAGGGTGGCCTTGAACTCACAGTGATCCTTTACCTCTGCCTCCCAAGTGCCAGTTTAAAGGCATGCGCCACCACACCCAGCGTCCCTTACTTTTTATTATAAAGTTAACTTGTAACACGTTTTATAGCTAAAATTGTACCTTTTTCCTTTAGAGACATTCAAATGCCTCACAGTCACTTTGTGAAATTGTTCGCCTGAGCAGAGACCAGATGTTACAAGTTCAGAACAGTACAGAACCAGACCCCCTGCTTGCCACTCTAGAGAAGTATGTTGAAAGCTCAGTTCTTGCTTTTCTCATTGATGCTGCTTTCTCTTTGATGTGTTTGTTACCTTGTGAGTGACTGGTAAGTGAAGTGCTCCTTGTGTGGGCATCATGGAAAACCTGCTTCTCTTCTCGCATCATTTGTGACACAGAGAGACTGACCGAGGGAAAGGGGAATGAGTGACATACATATGTGACTTGGAACTTATCTGTGCAGCAGATTTTACAGAGCCACCATAAGATGTAATAGTCACATCATAACTCCAAGGGGTTTTTGATGGAGCAGTCTTGTGTGTATGTGTGAAGTTGACCCATTTAAAATTTGCAGCCCCCCCCCCCCCCAGATCTTCCTGGGGCTTCTTGTGTCTTGGCAGCTGATTCTAGCCACCCCAACGGTTACCTTGTTTACCTCATTTTAAGGGAAAAGACACCTTAAGGATAGGCTGCTATTTTGTTTTTTTTGAGATTCACACATTTTCAGAAAAAAAAAAAAAAGTTTCCTGTCAGCATGGGCTTGTGTTTGGCCTGTATCCAAGCAACTTAAGATTGTTTTACTAGAGAAAAAGCAGACATCTCCCTACTTTGGAGGGCTAGTTGGAAAGAACACAGACAGGTAGCATGAAGTACAGACGGCAATATCCCTTCAGCTTACTGCTATTGCTTTTTCTTTTTAATGATTTTGCCAGTCTATCTGATATAATGAGGCTTTCTTGTATTTTTGCCTTACTGTATGTAAATACTAAAAATAAAACAAAAATTTTTCAAAATAAAACATTGGTGAATGTTATTTTCCTGGTAAGTGTAAGACAGGCAAAGAATAAGGTAGATCAGGATAACTGATTTGAACTCTCATGAGAAGTAAAGTTGTGCATTCTCAACATGTCTTACAGAATAAGAGAATTGATAACGTTCCCTGACTACTAGTGAGAACCAGCTACTGAGTAAAATGTGTCTAATGCACGTTGCCTGTTCCCTTGTAGAAGTTCTTATCATATATATTCCTTTCAAACAATCAAGGTCTTCCCTATCTAATACTAATTGTAGTATTCATTAGTTGAACCTTGTAAAAGTGCTGTTTGAGCTGGTTAAAAATGTTGAACATCAGAAGTATCCTATAGTTTTTATTGTTGCTGTCTAGTGGTTACACAAAGTCTTAATCATCCAGGATGCATTTTTTAATTTTTTTTTTGTTTTTTTATTTATGTATTTGAGAGTGACAGACACAGAAAGAGGCAGATAGATAGAGAATGGGCATACCAGGACCTCCAGCCACTGCAAATGAACTCCAGATACATGCGCTACCTTGTGCATCTGGCTTATGTGGGTCCTGGGGAATTGAGCCTCAAACCAGGGTCCTTAGGCTTCACAGGCAAGCGCTTAACTGCTAAGCCATCTCTCCAGCCCCAGGATGCATTTTATACTTTGAACATGTCAAATTCAAGCTGGGTGGATGGTGCTTGCCTTTAATCCCAATACTCAGGAGGCTGAAGTAGGAGGATTACAGTGAGTTTGAGGCCAGCCCTAGCTACTGTAAGACCCTACTTCTAAAGAGAGGGGGAAAAAAATCATTCCATTTTGAATGTTGGTTGTTGGTAATATGTAGTGAATGGCCAGTACAGTGTCATCTCAAATACTGGACTGCCCAGCAGTGGTCTGTGAGTTCTTCAGGGCCACCACAGCCTGCCATCTGAACAGCTTTACTTGAACCCAATGTGTTAGCCACAGAGCCACCACAATCCATGTATGTGCTTTCACATTTCCACCTTTGTCTTTAATTCTCTGTAATTACTGGAATGGACACTAAGTACATGTATCATTAAGTGTTAGTGATTAACTTTCTTCAAACACAGGACCTGATGAGTCAGTGGCTCTGTGGTATCACCTAATAAAACCTTCACTAAGCGGTGGGGAAACGTTATGTAAAGTAGTGCTTCCTGCAGTGTTTTTGAGAATGAAAATCAAACTCTTCTAATACTTAACACACTTCCACAGTATGGTGGTTCTTTTAATGTCTGTTGATTGAGAAGTAACAGAAGGCTTCCCTGAGTTTAGAAAACCTTTTATCAATCGCAGTAGCAACTGTAGACATTTGATAACTGTAACATTAGATAACAGTATATACTATCTATATATTTAATATACAAATCTATATATTTATATATACGAATTTAAAATCCAATCATTATATAATAATGATATTAGCAAGCCAATCTTTTGGTGAGACATAATATATAAATTACCTAACTATTATAAAGCCATACAACCCACGGTGGGCACCACTGCATATGTAAATATCATATAATGTAAGTACAGTTGAGCACTCAAGGAATAGTTTGAAATGAACTGAAGCTAAAAAACATGGTAAGGAGTAGTCGTGGCACAAGAAGTCTTGACTTAAGTAGTTGAAGTGTTTAATGAGCGTGTAGCTTGAGAGGCCTCGTTGAATGCCTTGTAGTAGTAGCTCTGTGAAATTGTTTAAATCGAAAAATTCTTGAAGCAGTTCTCTTTCAGTTGGACTGTGTTTTTCTTTTTAAATAGATTTTATTTATTTATTTGAGGGGGTCCAGATACAGAAAGAGAATTGGCATATCAGGGCCTCCACCCATTGCAAACAAATTCCAGATATATGGACCACCTTGTATATTTGGCTTTACATGGATACTGGGAAATTGAACACAGGTCATTAGGCTTTGAGCCATCTCTCCGTACCTAGAGTGCTTTTCATTGTGGGTACTAATGAACTCACAACAAGTGGAATTTGATTGAATTTGAGCCAGTTAGTCTTACAAGTGTGAGTCTTTCCTGTGGCCATCCATGTTAGATAATAAAAATCAGTGAGCAGTTGGCCCACAGACATGGATAAAGAACTTAAATGGCTTCACACATATTCACCTCATATCATGAGTTTTACTGACACTTGTCCAAAACACTTGTCAAAATGAGAAAGTGAGCCTGGTATAGTGGCGCACACCTTTAGTCCCAGCACTTGGGAGGGATTGGGAGGCTTACTGTGAGTTCGAGGCTACCCTGGGACTACATTGTGAATTCCAGGTCAGCCTGGGCTAGAGGGAGACCCTACCTTGAAAAATAAGTGTAGCAAACAGCTTCAGGTTCGCTGAGATGAACTTCCAGACCAGGCACAGTTATGGAGGAAGGGATATTTATTGAAGCTTACAGATTCAGGGGAATATCCATAATGGCAGAAGAAGCTGGCCAGGACCGAACACACAGAAGCACAATCCTAAAAAACCAAAAGCCACACTGCACAGCACACTTCAGAAACTCCAGGGAGGCACACTTTGCATATCTTTAGATTGAAATCTCAAATCCACCACCACACCTTAAGATCCTCCCAGTGATACCACCTCAAGCCCGGTGGCGGCAGATGCAAACTACAAACTAATAAAACACTAAATATATTGGGGGGCATCTATTCAAACTACCACAATAAGCCCTCCCCCCCCTTTTTTGAGGCAAGCTCAACAGACTGGCCTTTTTTTATGAGCCTGCAAGGGGGGGGTGGTCAGGGAAAGAATTGGTGCACCAGGGCCTCCAGCCACTGTAATTGAATTCCTTGCGCATGCACCATCTTGGGTGCATGTGCGGCCTTGCGCATGCGACACCTTGTATGTCTGGCTTATGTGGGATCTGGGAAGTCAAACATGAGTCCTTAGGCTTCACAGGCAAGTGCCTTAACCACTAAGCCCTCCATCTTAGCCGCTCTTAATCTACAGACCATAAGGGCATTCCTTTTATGCTGCCTCATAAGCTTACTTCCTTGGTTGATGGTAATTTCTGTGTGGCATGATAGTTATACATTAGGTGAGGCTCAGCATATGACACAGGTACAGTATTGTTAAGTCTTGATCAAGTTTTTGATGATTGTTGTGTTGTTTTGTCCATTAGTGCCAGGCTTCCAAGTTGATGTAGCCATGGCTGGCTGGGCCCAGTTCACCTTTGCCTTCAGGTAGACGTTAGCACTGAAAGCATGACATTGCTCTGAGAGTAAGAGTGCTTCAGTGTCTTGAGTTAGGACACAGCAGTGCCCATCCTCCTGTATTGAAGAATGTACACATTTACTGGGAAACCATTCTATCTAATGTTTATTCACTACATGTTGCCATATGAGTTTTACATTACTTTTTTGGCTAGAGATCTCATGAGCAATTTTGGTGTTAATTATTTGACTTAACCACATTTTAATTATAAAGTAAAAGCCAACAGTTAGCTGGGCATGGTGGCACATGCCTTTAATCCCAGCACTCAGGAGGCAGAGGTAGGATCGCCATGAGTTCAAGTCCACCCTGAGACTGTATAGTAATTTGCAGGTCAGCCTGGGCCAGAGTGAGACCCTATCTCAAAGAACCAAAACAAAAACAACACAGTTATGTTCTCTTTTACCTGTTTAGATCTTTGTTAATTACACATTCATACCTGTTTGGGAAAAGATTGCTAGGTTCTAATTGGTCTTTTTTGGTTTTTTGAAGTAGGGTCTCACTCTAGCCCAGGCTGACCTTTAATTCACTATGGAGTCTGAGGGTGGCCTCAAACTCAAGGCAATCCTCCTACCTCTGCCTCCTGAGTGCTGGGATTAAAGGCGTGCGCCACTAAGCCCGGCTTATAATTGGTCTTTTTGAAAATTTTCCCTTTTGTGTTTTCATTACCTTCAGCCATCATCACTTTCCTCGACCTGCTCTGAATAGGGCATTACTATCAGCCTTGAAATATGTGTTAATTATCAACCAGATTGGCAAAGACAAGCTGGGCCCACATTAATTTGTTGAAGGGATATAAGTTTTATATATATATATATATATATATATATATATATATATATATATGATAATAACCACCTGTCTAATCAATATATTTAAATAAATTCTAAAGCTAAGTAAGCAAGCATGCCCATATGTGGTTGAATTCTTACATAAATTGCTAGTGTTTTTTGTTTGTTTGTTTTCAAGTTGTCAGTATTAAATGGTGTTACAATTGGTGCTTGACTATTGATTTGTTTTCCCAGACAAGAAATTATAGAGCAGCTTCTGTCAAACATTTTCCACAAGGAGAAAAATGAATCAGCCATAGTCAGTGCAATCCAGATTTTGCTGACTTTACTTGAGACACGTCGATCAACGTAAGCTTTTCAAATGATCTATACTATTTTATTTTTAGATTTAAAAAGTTATTTAAATGTTTATTGGGTGTGTATGTGTTTGTGTGTGTGAGTGTAGGCACAAATGTGTCACCACTCCTGTGAAGATCGGAAGACAGCTTTTGGGTCATTCCTCATCTTACACCTCATTTTTTTTTTTTTTTTTGATTTTTTGATTTTTTTGAGGTAGGGTCTCACTCTAACCCAGGCTGACCTGGAATTCACTATGGAGTCTCAGGGTGGCCTCGAACTCACAGCAATCCTCCTACCTCTGCCTCCCGAGTGCTGGGATTAAAGGCGTGCACCACCACGCCCGGCTTACACCTCATTTGAGACAGGATCTCTTGTTCACGGCTGTTTGCCAGGCTTTTCAGTCTGAATGCTTCTGGGAATATTTTCATTTCTCTCTTCATGGACATGCTGGGACTGTAGAAGCCTGAAACGGCTTCTGGCTTTTTTATGTGGGGACTTGGGATCCAGACTCAGGTACTCAAGCTTGATTGGCAAGCACTTTATACACTGAGCCATCTCCTTGGGCCCTACTTTTAGGGTTTTTTTTTTTTTTTTTTTTTTTTTAAGCTAAGTTTTTGCTGTACGTGCTACAATAGTGTGCCCTTGGGTCTTAGGTGCCTAATCTTTTTCTGCTGTGTAAATCATTAGTGTTTTTTTATGTGAGCGCCATGTATTCTAGGAATGTAGATGAAAATAGAGCTCAATGAACAGGCAGTGTTTTATGGTGGTGCTGGTGTTGTAGTAGTTATAGTTAGGGAGCTGCTACTGGAGTGAGTGCTCTAATAAGTAAATGAAGCACACAGGGAATAGTCAATACACTGAGCAGGTTTTCACTTACTCATGAAAATGGAAAATGGTTGTTCCTGATCAGTAGGCAGCACCCTTTCAGGTATGATTGAGGGACACTGACATCTCATGATTCTTTCCCACAGACTCTTAACTTTGGGCCATTTCTCTGGGTTTCACTGTGAAGTACTCCAGTTTCCAAGTCCTTGAGACCTTAAGGAAAAAGTTCTAAGTGTTGTATAATCAGGAGTATGCTATGTTGTTTTCTGTCCCTGGCCGTCCATTGACTTTGTCATATTATATCCAGTTTATGTTCATTGCTGATCTGTTTGTTGGTCCTGATGTGTAATTTATAGGAATAGGTAGTGGTTGTCCTTTTCCCTCTTGCTACTGAATCTATCCAGTGTACCAGGCAACATGAAGAAGACAATCTGTTCTCAGCAGACAAGTTTTTTTTTTTTTTTGGTTGTTATTGTTGGCTTTTTTTTTTTTTTTTTTTTTTCCGAGGTAGGGTCTCACTCCAGCCCAGGCTGACCTGGAATTGCCTATGGAGTCTCAGGGTGGCCTCGAACTCACGGTGATCCTCCTACCTCTGCCTCCCACCTCTGCCTCCCGAGTGCTGGGATTAAAGGCATGCGCCACCATGCCCGGCTCAGCAGACAAGTTTTAACCATCTCAGGTTTGTTTTTTCTTTTAATGATGAAATTTTGAGTTACAGTATAGATCTTAGCGCTATACTGATAGCAAGTTTTAAAGTATCTAGCTAAGAAAAACAGGTGCCAGGTGTGGTAGCACACGCCTTTAATCCCAGGACTCAGGAGACAGAAATAGGAGGATCGCTGTAAATTCGAGGCCACCTTGAGACTACATAGTGAATTCCAGGTAAGCCTGGGCTAGAGTGAGACTCTACCTCGAAAAACAAAAAACAAGACAAAACAAAAAGGAAGGAAGGGAAAGGAAAGGAAGAAAAGAAAGAAAGACGGGTTACCCATGAACTGAATTATGTTGCTAGGCATTTCATTTGTAAAGTTCACTAGATACTGAAAGCCAGAGGGCAGGACTATGAGGCAAAGGCTGAAAATATAATACATGGGATATGTGAGGGCAAAAGAGACATCTTTGAACATATAGAAACTGTTCCAAAGCTGTGTGTGGTGGTGCATACCTTTAATCCCAGCATTAAGAGAATGAGGTAGAAAGTGAATTCAAGACCAGCTTAGACAACAGAATGAGTTCCAGGTCAATTTGGGCTAGAGTGAGAACCTACCTCAACAATAGTTTGCTTCTGGATGAAAAGCCTACAGGGGAGGAAACTCCCAGAGCATAGGAAGGAGTGGCTTAAACGGAAGATCCTAAGCTGTGGGTAGAACATTCGTGAAGAAATAATCGCCATAACAATAAATAACCAGTAACTAGAGATAGATGTGAAATTTTCAGTGCACTGAAGGAAATCATAATAATAAAACTAAACCTGGCCCTGCTGCTGAACACGTTCAACACTTCACACTTAAAGGGCTAGTCAAAACAGACATGCGTCTCCTGTTACATAATACTGTGGTCATGAACTTCTATCCAAGATGGACCTAACAACCACAAATTGTAAGGTATGCAAGAAGAGATGAAAAGAACCCTAACAAAGTCGGAGAAGAAGAAGCAACAGTACAAAGTAACTTCACAATGTTAGAACTATCACGAAGGGACTTTAATAAAAATATGATTAGATTGTCCAAAAATTGTGGGGAAAAGGGACAATGTGCAAACAGAACTTCAGTGCAGATGGGAGATCATATAGAAATGGTAGAAGAAAAAACAGCACAGTGTACAATAGCTAGGGTTTATGGTGAACTTTAGTATACATTTGAGAGAATCATCACAGGGTATTAGAGATGGTCCTAATGAGATAGGAAGAGTTCAACAGAAAAGTCACCTGTGAGGACGCTTGGATGCGAGCTGGTGAGACTAAGCCACGATGCTCCAGATTGAAGCCCTTGCTCTGAAGCTGGACCTGGAGGAGATGAAACTTAAGATGTGTGAGGATGTGCTCTCCTCCACTTGGAACCAACTCATCTATGTGAACCTGTTGCGAGTCACTCCATAGATCTTGAAGAAATTGGACAACATATAAAGATGGGGAGTCGCATGAGAATGCATGACATGAGGAACATGGCTACAATTTCTATCTTTTCCTCAAATAAATTGTCTCCAAAAGGAGTAAGAACTGCTTGAATGGACAAAAAATTCTATTTGTAAGAACAAGTAGGGCTGTGGTAACTGGCCTTTATAGCTAAAATATAAATAATTTGGGAAGTATGAAAAGATGTCTTGTGGTCATAGAGTGCCCTTATTCCTGTGATATTTGGCCTCTGTGAGTGTTGATATAATTGTATAATGTCTGACTCCTCTTTCTAGCAAGTGTGATTTTAAGGGGACTATGTCTGGAACAGTATTGCTTCAGCAGTTTCTGTGTTCATTTTACTTCTTTGCAGAGCATATTTGTGAAGATGTGTTTTGTGGAAGTCAGCACACCCCTACAATGACACAGAGCACAAAACCACTAGTCTATTTTTTTTAATTAAAAAAAATTTTTTTTTATTTGAGAGCAACAGAGAGAAAGAGACAGATAGAGAGAGAGAGAATGAGCGCGCCAGGGCCTCCAGCCACTGCAGACGAACTCCAGATGCATGCCCTCCCTTATGCATCTGGCTAATGTGGGTCATGGGGAATTGAGCCTCGAACTGGGGTCCTTAGGCTTCACAGGCAAGCGTTTAACCACTGAGCCATCTCTCCAGCCCTTGCTGTTTATTTTTATCTATTCATTTATTTATTTATTTTTTGGTTTTTCGAGGTAGGGTCTCACTCTAGCCCAGGCTTACCTGGAATTCACTATGTAGTCTCAGGGTGGCCTGGAGCTCAGGGCTATCCTCCTACCTCTGCCTCCCGAGTGTTGTGATTAAAGGCGTGCGCCACCACACCTGGCTTATTTTTATTTACTTATTTGAGAGTGACAGACATAGAGAAAGAGGCAGATAGAGAGAGAATGGGTGCGCCAGGGCCTCCAGCCACTGCAAACGAACTCCAGATGCTCACGCCTCCTTGTGCATCTGGCTTACATGGGTCCTGGGGACTTGAGCCTCGAACCGGGGTCCTTAGGCTTCACAGGCAAGCTTTAAACGCTAAGCCATATCTCCAGCCCCCAATAGTCTACATTTTTAATGAACATACTAATGCAGGAACAAAAAAAGTCACCTGTGAGCAGAGAGGACCCTAAATGACATGGCCTCAGAAATAAACTCGAATGTCCAGACCTTGGTTTCTAATCCTGTTATCCAGTAACGTGAACCAGGGCTTCTTGGAAAAACAGCTAGTTCTATGACTAGTGCAGTAAATACACAAGATGTGTGTGGAGCACTTCACAGGCCTGGAAAGCAAAGAAATGTGTTTGTATGTGTTTCCAATGGTTACTTCCTTCCAAAAAGAACTATATGAAAGATTAAAGAATAATTTCTCAGTGGGAAGACTTGACAAATGACCTTGGTCAGGTAACCAACATAAACATTAATGATAAATTATTGTCACAAGACCCATAGAGGGCCATTCAGGTAGACATTAATGATAAATTATTATTACAAGACCCATAGAGAGAATACCTGAGCAGTGTGCCACTATAACGTTCAAAATCATCAAAAAGCTGAAAAGTCTGACACAGCTAAGTAGCCACTAAGGGGACAGGATAGCTGAATGCAGTGTGGTATCCCGGGTGGGAATTTGGAACAGAGAAAGGGCATTAGGTGAAAACTTAAGAAAATTTGAATTAAGATTCACCATCCACTGACTGGATGCATCAGTGTTAGTTTATCCATTGTGGCAGGTGTACAGTACTTGTTACAGTTACTGAGGAGACTGGGTATGGCTTACATAAGAATGCTGTACTCTCTTCATATTTCTCCCTACCAAAAATTAACCTAAGAATTTGACAGAAGTTGGACATAAAACCTTAAGAATCCAAAAGATTTGGCAACACTAGCACTCTTCTCATCCTGGTTCATACTTAGAACCCCTCTCCCCCATCCCAGCAACAGGAAATGTATATTATTTTTGGATATGGAATTTTCACCAAGTACCGTTGTCAGCTCAGGCGACTATAGCAAACTGACATAGACTGGGGGTTTTAAACAGTATTTATCATAGTCTAGAGGTTCAAATTGAGACTCACTTCCAGGTTTGCAGATGGCAGCTTTCTTACCTGGCAGATAGCTGTGGGATAGGAACTCTTGTTTCATTTTTTAAAAAATTAATTTATCTTATTTATCTGAAAGAGGGAGAGGCAGATAGAAAGAGAATGGACACACCAGGGCCTCTGGCCACTGCAGACACATGTGCCACCTTGGGCATCTGGCCTTATATGGATACTGGGGGATCAAGCCTGGGTCCTTTGGCTTTACAGGCAAGCTCCTTAACCACAGAGCAATCTCTTCAGCTGTTTCACTTTAAAAAGTAATAAAATTATTTATTTATTTAAGAGAGAGGGAAAGGAAGAGAGAGAAAGAGGTAGGTAGAGAATGGGCAAGCCAGAGCCTCTAGCCATGCAGACAATCTCTGTAGATGTATGCACCATCTTGTGCATATGGCCTTACATGGGTACTGGGGAATCTAACCTGGGTCCTTTGGCTTTGCTGGCAAGTGCCTTTACCACTAAACCATCTCTCCAGCCCGTTTCACTTTTTCTTTTTTCTTTTTGGTTTTGCGAGGTAGGGTCTCACTGTAGCCCACGCTGACCTGTGATTCACTGTGTAGTCTCAGGTTGGCCTTGAATTTGTGGCGATCCTCCTACGTCTGCCTCCCAAGTGTTGGGATTAAAGGCGTGCGCCACCACCCCTAGCTGTTTCACTTTTTATTAAGGCACTGAATCTATTCATGAGGCTCTAGCTTTATGATTGCATTATCTCTCAAGCTCCACTTTATGCTCCTTCATATTGAAGGTTAGTGTCAACATACAGATTTTGGAGAGACAAAAGTTCAGTTGATAATATGATAATATGGAGATAGATTAGATTTTCAGCCACAAAACAAACTCAGTAAAGTTCATGTAATATGCATAACCTTAAACATTTGGAAATTAAACAGCATCCTCCTAGATAGCTGAGTTGTTTTCAGGCCTGTAGTCCTAGTACTTGGGAAGATGAGGCAAGAGGACTGTTGAACTTTAAGGCCAGCCAAGGCTGCATAGTGAGACCTTGTCTCAAAAAATAACTGAGCTGACCGTGGTAGTGCACGCCTTTAATCCCAGCACTCGGGAGGCAGAAGTAGGAGAATCACCATGAATTCAAGGCCTGCCTGAGACTACATAATGAATTCCAGGTCAGCCTGGGCTAGAAAAGAGCAAGACCCTACCTCATTTAAAAAAAAAAAAAAAGAGAAAGAAAAGAAAAATTGGAAGGAGAAAAGAAGGTAACCCAAGTGCCATAGCAAAATGATAAAGGAAATGGGGAAATATTTTATATGGAAACAAAACTTGTAAAGTATAGTTGAAATTCCTTAAATTAAAATTAATTGAAGGAACCTTATAGTATTAAATCAGTCCTTTTAGGGAAATGCACATATTAATGACCTAAGCCACCAAGGTCAAAAGACTATAGACAGTTAAAGAATAACAGATACCTGTTTTAGAGATACATATTTTTTATCAAATAAGTACATGAAAAATTGACCAATATCATTTGCCCTTAATGAAATCCAAGTCAAGACTACATTGAGCCGGGCGTGGTAGCACACGCCTTTAATCCCAACACTCAGGAGACAGAGAGGTAGGAGGATCACCCTGAGACTCCATAGTGAATTCCAGGTCATCTTGAGCTAGAGTGAGTCCCTACCTTGAAAAACCAAAAAATAAGAAAAAGAGCCACGTTGAGATACCACTGTATACTTTTTGAGAGAGGGTCTCATATATCTCAGGCTGTCCTTGAACAGCTATATAACCAAGGATGATCTTGCATTCCTGATCCCATTGCTAAGATGACAGGCATGTACCACCACATCCATTTTGTGGGGTGCTGGGCTTTTGTACATGCTGGGCAGGCACTCTACCACCTATTCTTAGCCACACCACTAGATACTTTTGCAACATCTGTATTTGTTTCCTCTGGCTCTAAACAAATCTCTTTAACTTTGTGACTCAGGGTAGGTAAGATTTTCTTAATCTTTTTCCACTAGCAACACCTTTTTGCCCAAAGAATTTTTACATGACCCCTGCTATGTAGGTATATAAAATAAATATGCAAAGCAAATTTTGGAGTCTTTTTGTTTGTTTTGGTTTTTTGAAGTAGGGCCTCACTGTAGCACAGACTGACCTGGAATTCATTCATTATGTAGTCTCAGGATAGCCTCAAACTCACATTTCCCCCTACCTTGGCCTCCTGAGTGTTGGATTTAAGGTGTGTGCCTCCACACCTGACCAAATCAAACATTTATTGATAGTAAATTTTAAAGAAATTCCTTTTTGGCTGGAGATGGCTCAGCAGTTAAAGCCTGCTGGCCCAGGTTTGATTCCCCCATACCTACATAAAGCTGGATGCACTAAGTGGTGCGTGCATATGGAGTTCATTTGCAGTGGCTGTTTGTTTCAGAACAATTCCGTGTGTGTGTGTGTGTGTGTGTGTGTGTGTGTACATGTACAGACATACAGACACACATACACACACCCATATATATAATTTTACCATTTATTGAAGGTGAAAAAAATTTGCATACACTTGTAGTTACTTCATGTTAGACAAAACACTCGACCAAAAACAACTGATGGGAAGAATTGGTTTATATTGCCTTGTAGTCATAGCAGGAAAAGAATTCTAGAGCAGAGGCTGAACATTGCATCTTTCCACAGAAGCTGTCAGAAAGAACATACCTCCTCCTGTAAGGCTCCACTTCCCAAATTGCTACTAGCTCGGGATCAGATGTTCAAAATACATGAATCTATGGAGGATACCAGACTCAGTCACCACACATACTGATGAGATGAATGTGCCTGTTTATTTTTACATGAACTAAATCTTAGGGTTGGAGAGAGAACTCAGTAGTTAAAGGCACTTGCTTACAAAGCCTGACAGCCTGGGTTTGATTTCCAAGTATCCACATAAAGCCAGATCTACAAAGTAGTACATACCTCTGGAGTTCTTTGGCAGTGGCAAGATACCCTGGTGTGTCCATACTCTCTCTCTCCCTTCTCTTTCTTAAATAAATAAAAAATTTTGAGGTAGGGTCTCATTCTAGCCCAGGCTTACCTTGAACTCACTCTGTAGTCCAAGGCTGGCCTTGAATTCATGGCGTTCCTCTCAAATGCTGGGATTAAAGGAATGTGCCACCACTTCCAGCTAAATAAATGCATTTTTCAAAAAATATAAAATTACTTATTTGAAGCTGGGGATTCAAGGCCACCCTCAGACTATATAATGAGCTCCAGGCCAGCCTGGGCAAGAGCAAGACCCTACCTTGGAAAAAAATATAATTTATTTGAGTGTGTGTGTATGAGAGAGACAAGGAGGGAAGGAGAGCAGGGCATAGTAGTGCACGCCTTGAATCCCAGCACTTGGGAGGCAGAGGTAGGAGGATTGCCATGAGTTCAAGGCCACCCTGAGATTAATAGTGAATTCCAGGTCAACCTGAGCTCTACAGTGAGACTCTGCCTCGGGGGGAGGGGGGGAGAGGGAAGTAGAGAGAGAGAACGGGTGCACAGGGCCTTTAGTCAGTAAAAATGAACTTAAAAAGAATTAAATCTGGGCTGGAGAGATGGCTTAGCGGTTAAGCGCTTGCCTGTGAAGCCTAAGGACCCCAGTTTGAGGCTCGATTCCCCAGGACCCGCGTTAGCCAGATGCACAAGGGGGTGCACGCATCTGGAGTTCGTTTGCAGTGGCTGGGAGCCCTGGCGCCCTCTTTCTCTCTCTCTCTCTCTCTCTCTCTCTCTCTCTCTCTGCCTTCTTCTCTTTCTCTGTCACTCTCAAATTAAAAAAAAAAAATAAACAAAATTAAAAAAAAAAAAGAAAGTGCCTTTAATCCCAGCACTCAGGAGGCAGAGGTAGGAGGATTACAATGAGTTTGAGGCCACCCAGATACTACATACTGAATTCCAGGTCAGCCTGAGTTAGAGTGAGGCCCTACCTCAAAAAACAAAAACAAAAAGAAAGAAAGAAAAGAAAAAGAAAGAAGTCTTGGCTGAATATTTGCTGTAGAATGTAGAGAATCTTCAATGTATTTCAGAGTTAGATGTGCTGAGAATGCTGCTTCACACAGATACATAGCACAAAATGGCAGGTATGTTTAGAGCCATTACAGAAACTGTTGGATGTTTCTGTCCTAATCTCCAGCCAAACTTCATTTATTGTTTTTTTTTTTTAAATGAAAAGTTAGCAACTGAAGCAGCAATATTTAAATTACTAAAATCAAACATTGTGATGACAGTACATTCTTTTTTTTTTTTTGTTTTTGTTTTTTGTTTTTTTGTTTTTCGAGGTAGGGTCTCACTCTAGCCCAGGCTGACCTGGAATTCACTATGGAGTCTCAGGGTGGCCTCGAACTCACGGCAATCCTCCTACCTCTGCCTCCCAAGTGCTGGGATTAAAGGCGTGCGCCACCACGCCCGGCGACAGTACATTCTAAATGCACATTCTGATAAATGACAGTAGGAAAATAATCTGTTTTTCATATTGAACCATTATCTCCATAGGATCAGCAAACTTCCTGTATACAGTAAAATACTGCTTACAGTCTCAAATCTGAGCCAAGGTGTTTCAGGCAGTGCTCATTGGCATCGTGTGGCATGATGGTCTACATACTGCAAACTATGCATGTTGTATGTTCAGAACCAACTCTGCAGTGAAACTGTGATGCAGTATGAGTTAGTGCTGCCAGAAACACCTGTCTTGCTTGTCCTTTTGTTGTCTTTTCAGTGTGTCTTTTCTGCCTTACAAGGATACTTGTGATACCATTTATAGCCTACTTGTATAATCCAGGTTAATCTTTCATCTTGAGATCCTTAATGACATCTTTATAGAACTTTTTCTCACATAAGGTGAAGGTCATAAGCTCTTAGCACTAAATGGCATATCTGTTGGAGAGCCACCATTCAGCCAAAAGTATTTCTGTTCTTCCTTCCCTAGTAGTTGAGTTTCTGGATGCTGCTCCACATGGCCCTGAGGGGTAGAAGCTCCTCACACACATGACACGTCTTCCAGTAGTGGTTCCTGCAGCAAGCACACAGGTTGCTAGGTGTCTGCCAGGCCATATGCAGCCCTCTGTCTGCAGTAGGGTGATCCTCATTGCTGTGCTGTTTTTAGAAGAACATTCTGGAGTGATCTTGTCTTCTTGTATCAAGTTACTCCTAAATTCATGCAGTCTTGTTCTACTAGCAACAATATTGTTAACTACTGGTTTGCACCACTCTGGACTGGACATGGCACTTACAAGTTTATCTTTTTTTTTTTTTTTTTTTTTGGTTTTTCGAGATAGGGTCTCGCTCTAGCCCAGGCTGATCTGGAATTTCACTATGTAGTCTCAGGGTGGCCTTGAACTCACGGTGATCCTCCTACCTCTGCCTCCTGAGTGCTGGGATTAAAGGCGTGCACCACCACGCCCAGCTACAAATTTATCTTTTAATTTGGACTTCACACCCCTATGTTTAGACTGTACTGCTGTTCTCCCTCCCCTGTGCACTTGCCCTGCCCCTGCCTTGAGAACCTACTAGCACCAGGTGAGATTTGGGAGTCTCACTCCACCTGTTCTTGCTTTCTAAACAGTGGGTCATAATGACTGAAGACTGAATTATATGTACAATAATTTAAACCTTTTTAATAGGGACCTGTGTTGAATGATTAAGGTTATTAATATCCTATACTGACAAACTATATGATGTGTCTGTAATTCAGGGATAAGATCTTCCTTTGCTTCCCAGAGCTTCTGGTCAGAGACCTGCTATCAGTAGAACAGTTAGAAGGGGTTCAAAGGCTTAGGAGAATATAGGGAAATGATGTATAATTTTTTCACCAGACACTGGAGCCCTTTTGGATTGCAAGAGATCTCTGCTAATCCCCCTGAGTTTTCATTATGCTCTGTTTCTACCCCTTCTTTTCACAGCTAGAATGTTGATACACCATGAGACAGTTAGGTGGTCATTAAGGGTGCATTGCTATCGTTGATTGGCATACCCTGAATGATACATTCTAAATTACAGTAACTAAAGTTAACTTTGATTTGTTTTTCAGATTTGAAAGCCATGTAGAGATTTGCCCACCAGGTATGAGTCATTCAGCTTGTTCAGTTAACAAGAGTGTTCTAGAAGCCATCAGAGGAAGACTTGGATCTTTTCATGAACTCCTACTTGAGCCACCCAAGGTACAGAAGCTGTCCTAAGCACAACTGAAGTTTGATTTAGGCAGTTACTGGAAAGTATGAGGATCGTGAAAATAAGAGAACTGACTGTGATTAGCATTGATTGCAAAATACGTTAAAAGGCACACTACCAGTTTTTGCTGCTTTTGAGCTAGTTTTTGTTGTTCTTTTTGCTTTTTTGGGGGGGACACAGTCACTATCAGGCTGCCTCAAACTTGCCGGTTTCATGCCTCAGCCTTCTGAGTAGTAGGATTGAAGGAAGGTATGCACAACTGAGCCCACTGGGAGCTGTTTTTAATTTTTTTTTTCTTCAGGTAGGGTCTCATTGTAGCCCAGGCTGGCTTGAAACTCACTCTGTAGTCCCAGGCTGACGTTGAACTCACAGTGATCCTCTGCCTCTCAAGTGCTGAGAATAAAGGTGTGTGCTGCCATGTCTGGCTTGTTTCTAATCTTTTTTTTTTTTTTTCTTCCGAGGTAGGGTTTCACTCTGGCCCAGGCTGACCTGGAATTCACCCTGTAGTATCAGGGTGACCTCGAACTCATGGTGATCCTCCTACCTCTGCTTCCCAAGTGCTGGGATTACGCCTGGCTTTGTTTTTAATTTTTAAAAGTTTGTATTTATTTGTTTGCATGCAAGGGTTCTGGCCACTGTAGGCAAACACCAGATACTTGGGCCACTTTTTGTGTCTGGCTTGTGTGGGCAGATTAGGAATTGAACCCAGGCCTGCAGACTGCAAGCAAGCCCTAACTCATCTTTCCAGCTCCAAGTGAGTTTTCAACTGGTATTTATCCATTTATTGTATAACTTAATAAATGGGGTAAAAAATAGAATTTAAGAATATTTTGGGGGCTGGAGAGATGGCTTAACGATTAAGGCATTTGCCTACAAAGCCAAAGGACCTCGGTTCGATTCCCCAGGACCCACGTAAGCCAGATGCACAAGCTGGCGCATGCATCTGGAGTTCGTTTGCAGTGGCTGGATGCCCTGCGTGCCCATTCTGATTCTCTCCATCTGCCTCTTTCTCTCTTTCTCTCTATCCCAAATAACTAAATAAATGAATAAAAATATTTAAAAAAATATTTGCCTGGCCGTGGTGTTGCACCCCTTTAATCCCAGTACTTGAGAGGCAAAGGTAGGAGGGTCATCATGAGTTCAAGGCCCCCCTGAACCTACGTAGTGAATTCCAGGTCAGCCTGGACTAGAGTGAGACCCTACCTCAAGAAAGAAAAAAAAAAAAATTGGTTAGGAAACTCAGATTTTTCTTCTGAAAATATGCGAGTAAGATAACCCTTTTCTACTTACAGCATATTACTTTAGAGTGCCTGAGGTAAATTAATCTTCCTGGTCTGATCTTGGAATTGAACATTTTCTTTCTTTTTTGTTAATATTTTATTTACTGGAGAGAGAGAGGCAGATATAGACAGAGTGGGCGCACCAGGCCTTCAGCCACTGCAAATGAACTCCAAACATGTGCCACCTTGTGCATTTGGCTTATGTGGGTCCTGGGGAATCAAACCTAGGTCCTTATGCTTTGCAGGCAAGTGCCTTAACCACTACTCCATCTCTACAGCTCTAGAATTGCACATTTTCATGGGGAATGGGAACAGTCTGTGGACATTGATACTTTAGATCCAGCAGTTGAATGCTCAGTGCAGATTGGAATCGGCCAGGTGCTAGGTGTTACTTTCCCATGAGGAGCATCTGTGTAAATCTGAGTATGAGTAGAGCCTCAGTGATCCCTACAGACGAGGGATCTGCCATCTGGAAATGGGGTCATCTTACAAACACCTCATTTGGATTGCTGTAGGCACTTTGGACTCAAGTGGAAGATTTGGTTCTCGAGTAGCTCTGTTCTAGCACAGTTTTTTCCCAGTATTCTTTGTAGTGTGTGTCTCCTTGGTTCTAAACATTGTGGCTTGTTGGGAGTTTAATACACTAATTTGTCACTACTATATGGTTCATCCATACCTCAGGGAATCTAGTTTAGCTTCAGATTGTTGTTTCAGATGCCTGGTACTGTCACGGAGTATCTAGCAGTTCCCCCTGTGTACTCTATGTCCAGAATTCAGTGGGTCCATTCCAGTGAGGGCCTCACACTGCACTCAGTCTATGTTGGGTGTGAACTGCGGTGCTGGCACTGACTTTCAGTGAAACTTCTGCTGGTGTTTTTTTCTTTTAATTAATTAATTTAATTAATATATTAATTAATATATTTGACAGAGAAAGAGGAAGAGAGAGAGAGAGAAGGAATGGGCGTGTCAGGGCCTCCAGCTACTGCAAACCAACTCCAGACGCCCCCTTGTGCATCTGGCTAATGTGGGTCCTGGGGAATCAAACCTGGGTCCTTAGGCTTTGCAGGCAAACACCTTAACCACTAAGCCATCCCTCCAGCCCCTTCTGCTGCTGTTTTAGCAGTTACAGCCATTAGTATCCTTTATGCCAGTCTTGGGAACAAGTAGGAAAAGTAAAGGGTTACAGAAGAAGAGAGGACGTCATGAGTAGAAGGTGGAGATGACAGAAAGATTTGAAAGAAATGTGTAATGAAGGGCCTAACCTGTCTTAGAAGTTCTTTCCAGCTTCTCCTTAGGTGGACAAACAAGGAAGCATCTGACTTCTTGTCCCTGATGCATGTCTTGATGTCCTGATGCATGGCATTGTTTTGTTGGGACTTCTTGTTTGCTTTACCCCCCTTTGAAGCTTTGTAAAACATCTGTCGATTGGAGCTATTGGCAGATACTATTGAGC
This sequence comes from Dipus sagitta, assembly GCA_036346955.1. Lineage (NCBI taxonomy): Eukaryota > Metazoa > Chordata > Mammalia > Rodentia > Dipodidae > Dipus > Dipus sagitta. The sequence continues at coordinate 159,316,798 of CM070770.1, read as the reverse complement.
AAAACTATGAGCCTTCCAGTCAGTTCCTTAGTTGAGGTGCGGGAGCAGGATGGAGTGGGGCTGATATGACCCTTCAGAAAGGATGGTCTAATGATAGTGTCATTTGTCACTCATTCTTTCCTATCAAGTTGTCTAACATTCTACAGGATCTTTTTCTGACTTTTATGATTTGGGAACATTGAAAACCCTTCATAGACAAGTACAAGTTTGGCCCCATTAAGTCATGTGATCCGGAGGTGACTTCAGATTTTGTATTGTAAAGATATCTTCTGCATTTTTAGATTTTCTTTCAGGCACAGGATTTGAGCCAAATTGTGTGTTAGTTTACCTGGTGTTGTGCCTTGGCCTGTTTGCCTTCCTTTCTCTCTCTCTCTCCCTTTCTTTCTTTCTTTCTTTCTTTCTTTCTTTCTTTCTTTCTTTCTTTTCGTACAGGGTTTCATTCTATCCCAGATTGACCTAGATCTCATTCTATAGCCCCAGGCTGTCCTCAAACTCACAGGATCCTTCTATCTTAGCCTCCCAAGTGCTGGGATTAAAGGTGTGAGCCACCAGGTTAACTACATGTGTCTTCTGATGGTCTATTTGTGTAGCAGAATTTGATTGGATGGCCCTTTCTTCCTCAGAAAAGTGTGATGAAGACTACATGGGGTATACTGGATCCTCCTGTGGGGAACACTCGATTGAATGTGATTCGGTTGATATCCAGCCTGCTTCAAACCAATACCAGCAGTATAAATGGGGACCTGATGGAGTTGAACAGCATTGGAGTTATATTGGTAAGATTCCCCTCAGAGACACTTAAATTCAGCCTTGGCAGTTATGAGAATGTAGCTCAGCTTTACAAATTGAAATTACATGTGGATGACTTTCTTCATCTGATTTCACTTTCTAGTACAGTCATCTTGACAAGAATGAGGCCTGTTGAAGGCACTTAGAATTGAACCAGCCACTTTATTAAGCAGATCCATAACAATGCTGCTATTCTTGCCATGGAAACAGTAATGAATTCAGTCTGACTGGACTGTCCATCCCATTCCTGTGTATGATATAAGGTGGTGTAGGTCAGCTCAATTCTGGCACCATCTGTGGTACTCCAAAAGCCTGAATTCTCTAGACATTGTGGGGAAGAGCTCTTACTTCTCTCCACACCTCTGAGGCACAAGTAAGACAGTAGGAAACCACAAAGCACTGAAGCAGAACAAACTGAGTGGGCCACAGGTGTCATGATGTGCTTGCACAGTGTATGTCTGTGACATGAGTTACCATGTTAAATGATCTGCCCTGAGCTCTCACTCAGTGACTTCATCAGTAGGAAACCCAGCTTCAAATGTGAAAGAAAAACTGAAGTTGATATCTGTAAATTAATACTCTGCTTACCATGGTGAAACTCTTAAAATTAACCTGGATTTGTATTCTCAATTTACAAAAACAAGACAAGATCGTATTTCTGATTTTTAAAATGACTTATGGCTGCTTTATGGTTTAAGAGAGTAGTTTACTGGAAGCTTATTGATCAGAAATGGGAAATTATTTTTCCTATCACAGAATGTTTACTGAATTTTTTTTTTTTATTTGAGAGCGACAGACAGAGAGAAAGAGGCAGATATATATAGAGAGAAAGAATGGTCGTGCCAGGGCCTCCAGCCACTGCAAACGAACTCCAGACGCCTGCGCCCCCTTGTGCATCTGGCTTACATGGGTCCTGGGGAATCAAGCCTTGAACTGGGGTCCTTAGGCTTCACAGGCAAGCGCTTAACCGCTAAGCCATCTCTCCAGCCCTGTTTACTGAACCTAATTGCATCACTCTGAAAACAAGAAGATACTTTCTCTTGAGAAACTTGCATTTGTCTTGAAGAATTACTTATTTGCAAGCAGAGAGAGAGAGAAAAAAAAGGGCATACCAGGGCCTCTTGCCACTGCAAACTAAGTCCAGATGTATGTTACACTTTGTGCATCTGGGTTTATGTGGGTGCTTGGGAATCAAACCAAAACCATCAGGCTTTGTAAGCAAGCACCTGTAATCACCGAGACATTTCTCCAGCCCCATAAACTTGTGTTTTTTAATTAGCCCAGTTGGAACAAGAATATATTCTTGCTGGGCGTGGTGGCGCACACCTTTAATCCCAACACTTGGGAGGCAGAGGTAGGAAGATTGGCATAAGTTCAAGGCCAACCTGAGACTACATAGTGAATTCCAGGTCAGCCTGGGCTAGAGCAAGACCCTACTTCAAAAAAATAAGAGAGAGAGAGAGTGTTCTTTTTTGCTTTTTTTAATTTTAAATATTTTATTTTTATTAAAGGCAGGGGAGGCAGGGAAAGAATGGGCACACCAGGATCTCTAGCCATTTCAAGTGAACTTCAGATGCATGCACCACCTTGTGCATCTGACTTTCATGGGTTCTGGGGAATTGAGCCTGGATACTTTGGCTTTGCCAGTAAGCGCCTTTACTGCTAAGCCGTCTCTCCAGCTCTCTTTCTGCTTTTATTTTTATTACTATATTTATTTGAGAGAGAGAGAGAGAGTATGTACTAGTTCCTTTTGCCACTGCAAACGAGTTCCAGGTGCATACACCACTTTGTGCGTCTTGCTTTATGTGAATTGAACCCCAGAAAGCAGCCTTTGCACATAAGTTCCTTTAACTATTGAGCCATGTCCCCAGCTCCCTTTGTAATTTTTAATCACTGTTGTGTAAATGTATTAAAGTCATGGCTTGAACAGTGAGGTAACTGAAGAAGATACTGTTCTCTTTTGTAGGACATGTTCTTCAAATATACATGGAATAACTTTTTGCATACCCAAGTAGAAATTTGTATTGCACTGATTCTTGCCAGTCCTTTTGAGAATACAGAAAATGGTACCATTACTGATCAGGACTCTGCTGCTGACAATTTGTTACTGAAACACGTAAGTTGATTTGGCTTCATTGCTTCCAGTGTCTCCTGAGTCCTAAGGTTTAAGTGTCATGTGTTTGTAGCACTTTTATCCAATAATTCTTTCTGGACAAATAGCCAATGTATCTATTGACTGTTAAGAAAAATATCTAGAATGCCTGCTTCTTTGGTAAAAGTAATAAGCTTGAAAATAACTTTCAGAAATTAAAAGAACCATAGAAATCTTTACTACAGAGAACATATAGCTTTCATGCCAAACTTATGACAGAGTTTGGAGAAGTGAGTTTTATTCAGTGTTACATCATCCTGTTGGGCCGCAGAGGGCATCCCAAGCTGGTTTTGAACTCATCAAGATCCTTCTGCCTTAGCCTCCCAAGACCTGAGATTATAGGTATGTGCCACCATGTTTGGCTTGGAGTCTTTTCTTACAATATTTGGGGCTAGGTAGATGGTTTAGCAGTTAAAGGTTCTTGCTTTGCAAAGCCTAAAGGCTGGGTTTCAGTTCCCAAGTACCCATGTAAAACCAGATGCACAAAGTAACACGAGTCAGTTCATTTTGCAGAAGGAAAAGGCCCTAGCATACCCATACTTTCTCTCTCTTCCTCCTTCCTTCTCTCAAACAAATAAAAATTATAAAATTGTGGACATGCTGGGATTTCTTGCCACTTCAAACAAGCACCAGATGCATGTACTACTCGTTGCATTCAGCTTTATGTGGGTGCCTGGAGAATTGAACCCTGAGTAAGTAGACTTTGCAAGCAAGCATCTTTAACTACTAAGCAGTCTCCCTAATTCATGGGGTCTCTTTTTTGTAAAATAGGTGATTTCACTAAATAAGTCTTCAGAGTTCTGCAGTTCTGTGGTTTTATCGAATTTTCTAGTTCCCACTTGGTTTATTCCCACACCTTGAAGTTAGGAAAGACTAGTCTGGAGAAGCCAGGTAACTGGAGAAGGCAAGTGGTATTGCTCTTCTCAGTGCTACAGCCCATACCATTTTGTTGGAGGCAGGCAAGTTTACCCTTTAGTAACATTAACATAGAAACGTTCACTCATGTGGGAGGAAATGTTGATCACATTTTAAAATAATGTTAGCAGAGCATGGTGGCATATGTCTATAATCCCAGTACTTGTGAACTGGATGCTGGAGAACAGTTGCATAGTAAGTTAAAGACTAGCCTGGACTACATGACTCTGTCTGAGAAGAATCATCTCCCCCTCAACATACACAAAGCTGATGATGTCCCCCTCACCTCCCAGAAAAAGGCATTGAATTCTGAGTCATGTTTGTAGGTGGGTGGGTCTGAGTGTGCATGCAGGTGCGCGCGTGCGTGTAGACCAGACGGACAACCATAGGTGCCACATTCCTCTTAGGAACTGCCGTATACCTTTTGTATTGTTTTGAGACAGGGGTTCATTGATCCGGAGCTTACTAAATAGGCTAGACTGGTTGACCAGTGAGCCCCAAGGATCTGCCTTTCTTTGCGTCTCCAGCTCTTGATTTCTTTTTTTTTTTTTTTGGTTTTGGTTTTTCGAGGTAGGGTCTCACTCTAGCCCAGGCTGACCTGGAATTCACTATGGAGTCTCAGGGTGGCCTCGAACTCACGGCGATCCTCCTACCTCTGCCTCCCGAGTGCTGGGGTTAAAGACGTGCGCCACCACGCCCGGCTTCCAGCTCTTGATTTCTAAGGTGTACAAAAGCGCCCTCAACTTTTTACTTGTGTTCTGGGTATTGAGCTCAGGTTCTCATGCATGCAAGACATGAACTGTACTGACTCTGCCATTCCCCAGGTCCCTGTGGGAAGTTTTTAACTAAAGCATGATTTTCTTTGAATTTTGGACAGACTCTGTTTTAGTGTTTGAGTTTTTCCATTTAACAATTCCCAGCTTTACCAGAGTCAGCTGCTCACTTGCTTACTTATGGCATTGCCTATCTCAGTGAGATTCCCAGTAGAAGCTCTGTGGGGCGTCCTGATTGGAATGCCTGCAGTGTTCAGAGGGTCTGAAAGTAAACTTAGCACCACATTGCATTTGGGAGAGCCAGTGACTCTTCAGAGTTTACATGTAGCTCTGTTTTACTTCAAATGGTTAATGCCTTGACTTTTCTGTAAATATTAACTAGAATATTCTTTCTTGCTCAGCTTTTTCAAAAATGTCAATTAATAGAACGAATACTTGAAGCCTGGGAAATGAATGAGAAGAAACAGTAAGTCAATTATTTTTTGAAACAAATTGAATTTGATTTAATTTGAAGGAAATACTGCTGTTTTCCCTTTCTCTAGAAAAAAAATGAAAATAAAATGACATAATAGATGTTTTTCTTGTTTCTTTTAGCTTCTTATTGACAACCTCCTTACATATAAACAATATACATACATACAAACAATATACCATGACCATAATCCCCTCCTAGCACTTTCCCTTTTCCCCTTTCTAAATCCGCCTCCCAGCTAATCCCTTCTTCCCAAGGAGTCTCTCTTCTGTAATAGATATTTTTCTAATATTTTTGGTCCTTACATTTTTCTCCTTGTTGCTTGAGCTCTCTGCATTAGCTTTTGGATTTCCTAGTTCTTTCTGAAAGGATGTCTTCTGAATAATCTGTTGAATTGAATGATACAGAATTGTAAAGTTGAGTCCTCCTTGGTAGTGGTTTAGCTTGTTGTCATGATTACTACTTCAGGGCAGTGGAACGTTATAGGGGCATGTTCCCAGAATAGTGGAAAGCTGCTCCATGGAAGGTACAAGAACAAATTCTTAGTATTTTTTTTTCTAGAAAACTTAGCTGATGGACCAGCAAGGTTCTATGAAGCATTAGTTGGTGCCTGTCTACCGATGGGCCGTGTAGGACTTGCCTGTGGTGGTGGTTACAGGTATAAGCTTTTATGTGCATGCCCCCTCACCCCCAATTGAGAAGCAAGGCAGCGTAGGGTAGGTCTGGAAAGTACTTTCAAGGTGTGCTCCTTGCATGAATGTAAGGGGGTTTTGTTTTTATTCTGCATGTCATATCCAATGTTCACATCAGGATAGTTAGCATTCAAACTCCTGGTTTAGTTATTTAAAAATATATATATTGTATTTATTTACATGAGAGACAAAGAGACTGGATACACCAGGGCCTCCAGCCACTGCAAACAAACTCCTAATCCCTGCGCCACCTTGTGCATCTGGTTTTACATGGGTACTGGGGAATCAAACCTGGGTCCTTTGGCTTTACAGGCAAGCGCCTTAATTGCTAAGCCGTCTTTTAAGTTATTTTGAGGTACATAATAAGCTGTTATACATTAGTCACCTGGTAGTGCTCTAGGATACTAGGACATATTCCTCCTATCCAGCTCATTATCCACCCTCTCTATCTTGCTTCCCCCACTCTCTTAGCCTTTAGTGACCACTGTTCTACTTCTGAGATTGGCTTTTTTAGCTTCCACATAAGCAAAAACGTGCTATTTGTCTTTCCATATTTGTCTTACCTCTCTCAGCACAGTGTCTTCCAGTTCCATCTATGTTGCAAAAACATATGACAGGATTTCATTTTTGTATTTGAATAATGTCTCATTATGAACAGATACCTTTTTTTTAATCCATTCATGTGTTGGTAAACGCACGATTGATCTTCTTGGCTCCTGTGAATTATACTATCATAAGCATAGGAGTGCGGGTATGTTTTCTACATGCTGATTTCATTTCCTTTGACATGTACACATGGTAGGGATTGCTATCTCTTTTTCATTTTTTGAAGACTCTAGCGCTTTCCATAATGACTGTAACAGTTTATATTTCCACCAGTAGTGTATGTGAGTACCCCATCACTGCCAGCATTTTGAAAACATTTGTGTTTTTGCTATTAGTCCTTTCTGTTGGGGTGGAATAAATAGTAGCCTGTTGTGGGTTTGATTTGCAATAATTCTCTGAGGCTCTGTGACACCTTTTTTTTTTCATATCATATATTTGTATGTCTTGAGTAATGCTTATTTTTCGTCAGATTATTGGAGGGTTTTTACTGATTTTTCTCTATATCCTGGCTCCTACATTCATTATGAGAACTATAATTGGTAAATATTTGTCTAGTGTTTGACCTTCATTCTGTTATTTTGCGCACTGTGCAGTAACTTCCTAGTTTGGTATAATCCCATTTGCTGCTGCTGCTGCTTTTTTTTTTTTTTTTTTTTTTTTTAGTTTTTCGAGGTAGGGTCTCACTCTAGCCCAGGCTTACCTGATATTCACTATGGAGTCTCAGGGTGGCCTTGGCCTTGAACTCACGGCGATCCTCCTACCTCTGCCTCCCAAGTGCTGGGATTAAAGGCGTGCACCACCACGCCTGGCTTATTGCTTCTTATTTTTATTACTGTCAGTGTCTTTGGGCTGTCATACAAAATGTCCCGCCTAGACCCATATCTTGATATGTTTCTATGTTTTCCTCCAGTAATTTCATAGTCTGAGGTTCTCCATTTAGATTTCTATTCATTTTGAGTTGGGTTTTATATATGGGGAAATTGGAGTCTAGTCTCATTGTTATGCCCAGCACTATGTATTGAAAAGACTGTACTTACTTTCAAGGCAGTTGTCTGAGTCTGCTTCTCATGTGGCCAGATTCCTCCAGAAGGTATGACTAGTGCATGAAACCCTGTAACTAACCACTATAGTGAAGAGTTCTTATGTTTTTATCACTCCAAAACATTGTCTCACAGCTCTTTGGTGAAACAGGGTTTCTCATTCTCTCATGTCCCAGGCTGGCTTCAGTGTAGTTATAGATGAGGATAACCTTGAACTTGTGACTTATGTGGTGTTGGCAATTGAGCCCAGGGCTTTGTACATGCTACATAGTCACTCTACAACTGAGCTCAGGAGTTTTCTTGCTATTCAGATTCACCTGTTTCCCCAGGAAAGTAAGCATCATACCTTGTGAAGCATGATTTGTTTTGTTTCATTTTGTTTTTCAAGGCAGCGTCTCACTCTGCCTCCCAAGTGCTGGAATTAAAGGCATGCGCCACCACACCCGGCCTTTTTTAAAAGTTTTTTTTTTTAATATAGTTATTTATTTAGTTGCCAGAAGAGAGAGAAAACAGCCGCTCAAATGAACTCCAGATGCATGCTCCACTGTGCATCTGGCGTTCCGTGGATACTGGGGAATCAATCCCAGATCATTAGGCTTTGCGAGCAAGCACCTTAACCACTGAGTGATCTCTCCAGCCCCCTTTTCTGGTTTTTATATTTGTTTGATTGATTGATTTTGGTTTTTCGGGGTAGGGTCTTATTCTAGTCCAGCTGACCTAGAGTTCACTATGTAGCATCAGGCTGGCCTCTTAACTCAGGGCAATCCTCCTACCTCTGCCTCCCAAGTGCTGGGATTAAAGGCATGTGCCACCACATCAGCTCTTTTCTGGTTTTGATGGTGGACTTTATAATCATTTAATAAACATGAGTATGTATGGGACATTGACATTTAGTTTATGTGGCTATGGCAAGGGAATTTGGTAAATCAGATACATTCCTCTGAATGTAGCTCTTCTAAGGAACTTGTTCGACATCCCTAGTTATGTCTGGCCATCTTACCCCATTGTGCCTTCCCTGGTCTTCCATTCTCTCTACCTCCTCATGTGGCCCGTGTACTCTACTCTCTCTCTGGGCTTTTGACTGGGTGAATGACATATCCCACACTTTGGGGGCAGGGTACTGAAAGACTGGACACCAAAAACATTGGAAACTGGGCCAGCAGCCTTACATATGGGCCTTTGTTTTTACCTGTAGCCTGTAAAAGAGTATGGAAGGGTGAAAGGTGGTCTGTGGAAGCACATGGGTTTCTATATCTTCCTTTTGAGCTCATTTGAGAACACCTGGATGCATTGTGAATATGTTCCCACCCACTTCAGATAACCCAGCTGGTAATTTATTTTCTAGGCAAGCCTCCAAACAAGCATAAGTATGTATTTTTTTGTTGCAGTTTTGCTTTCTAGTTATTTTTTTCTTAGTAGTTCCTGAGTTTTCTCCCTTCAAACAAAAATCTCCCATTTATATGCTGTTGTCTTCATCATAAAATGTTTTGCTTCAAACTGGGCATGGTGGTGCATGCCTTTAATCTCAGCACTCAGCACTCGGGAGGCTGACGTAGGAGGATTACTGTGAGTTCTAGGCCAGCCTGAGACTAATTCCAGGTCAGCCTTGCCTAGAGCAAGAGCCTACCTTGAAAAATCAAAACAAATAAATAAATAATAAAATGTTTTGCTTCATAAATGTCGTGGACATAAAAAGATCATCTAGGGCTGGAGAAATGGCTTAGCAGTTAAGGCACTTACCTGCAAAGCCTAAGGACACACATTCAATTCCCCAGTACCCATGTAAGCCAGATGCACAAGGTGGTGCAAGTGTCTGGAGTTTGCAGTGGCTAGAGGCCCTGCCATGCCCATTCTCTTTCTCTGTCTGCCTTTTTCTTTATCTTTTTCCCCCCCTCTCTCTGAAAGAAATAAATGTAAAAGAAAAAAAAAATCATCTAGCTGAAAGATTAGTCTTGGTTGAGAAGATTATGCCTTCAGCCAGGGAAAGCCATGAAGACTAAGCTTACTTATTCATGTTCAAAGTGGTCTATCAGCCAAGTGCAAGTTCATTGCCTCTTTTAGACCAGCCAGTGTCTTAACTTGAGAAATGCCTTGGGAGATAATGGTCAATTAGTACAACTAAGATTTAATGTCTTTTAGTAAAACAAACCAGCAAAATTCTCTCCTCAGTTTTCTACAATCTGGTGTAAAGTCTAAAATCCAAACACTTATGGTAACATGAGGCATCGGTGAATGTTTGTGTGAGATACTCTGTTACTGACAGTGATTGCTTTTGCTACCTGAATCAGTGCCCTGTTGAGTGAGGCTGCTATGCAATCTTCAGGTGAGCACCATCAGCTTGGCCCTTCCATGCTGCCTGGTGATACTCTGGCACTTTACAATTCCCAGTGTTTGCTTGGCAACTCAGTGTTTACCAAGTGTCTCTGAGTAACTGAATGTTTGTCCTTTCCCCTTGGCAGGGCTGAGGGAGGACGACGGCATGGTTACATGGGGCACCTCACCCGGATAGCTAACTGTATTGTGCACAGTACTGACAAGGGCCCCAGCAGCGCTCTAGTACAGCGACTTATCAAAGGTGAGTTGTGTTTACAATTTTAATTACATTCATGTCGAACCAGTGAATAGAGACTTGAGGTTTCTTTATATTTTACAGATTATCTAGAGCTCTGAATGTAGTTTCTGAGAATGTTTGAAACATATGGTTCTCAACTGTTCCTCTATACCAGTGACTTTCTCATTGCTGGGACAAAATCCCTGACCAGAGCAACTTAAGAAAAGAAAAGGATTTAATTCAGCTTATGAAGTCCAGAGGTGCAGTCCATCATGGTAGGCAGGCAGGAGTGGGAGCAGACCTGGTTACTTTGTATTACAATCAGGAAGCACTGAGTGAACAGCAAGTAGGGCTGGGCTATAACACCTCAAGGCCTGCCCCCAGTGACCCGCTTCCTCCAGCAAGGCTCTGCCTCCTAACAGTTCGAAAACTTTCCCAAATAGTACTGCCAGCTGGTGACCAAATGTTCAAACATGAGCCTCCGGGGGACATTTCACATTCACACCCCAGTGCCTTCTGCTCAGATTTCTGCTGCTGTTTTAAGGATGACAGCCTTTCTCAGCATGTTATAGTTATTTGCCATTGTTGGACTGCTGTTGGAAACCTTGTTCTTTTGGGTATTTTAAGCTTGCAGTGTTTGTGTCCTGGCAGTCTGGCCATCTGAGCTAGGAATGCCCTTGCCATTTTCTTCTGAAGGCCTCCACCTGGCTCGTGAATTCCTTTAACTGTGACATTAAAGCATTTGCCAGCATTTCTTTGATGTCTACAATAAAATGAGGAGTCTGAGTCCCTCATTTACTAGCATTTAAACTCAATTAGCCCAACATTTCTTGTAGGAAACTGTGGGTGCCTTCTCCATGGGCACCTGAGCCACAAGTCCATCCCTGGTACAGGAGCATCAGAGGCTCTGAATTCTGAGCTTCTATCCTCAGAATGTGAAAATCTGGTACATAGTTTATTCAGTGTTAGCTTGCTGAAAATCATTTCTCAGTGTCTCCATTTTTCCCCCCAACGTAGGGTCTCACTCTAGCTCAGGGTGGCCTCGAACTCATGGCAATCCTCCTACCTCTGCCTCCCGAGTGCTGGGATTAAAGGCATGCGCCACCACGCCCAGCCAATTTTTTTTTTCTAAGAATGCCTCAGTATCACTCACTCTATGACAGCTTCCCACATGTCATTTTGCTTCTTGGGAAAGGGCTGAGCTGCTTCTTAAGCCATTCCTCTTCATCGTTTTATTTATACTAAGGAGAAAATGCTATATAGTAACATTTTTTAGATTTTCTTTCCTGGAATTGCTGTCAGGTAGCCCTGTGAACCTGTGTGAACCTGCATGCACTTATGCATGCTAACTCCAAACTGTCAGATGATCACCTTCGTGTGGTCAGGCATATGTTTTCATTTTTCTCAGAAAGTTAGTTTAGATCCTTTTCTGTAAAGTTTCTCTGGAAAGTAGAATCTTAACATCATAAGCTTCCATATGTTAGGAGATAGTATTGGTGCAATTGGAGAAGCCAACACAATTTCACACACCGTTTTTGGCCAGGTGCACCTCATAGGCTGTCAGGAAAGTATAAGAGCAGTAGCATTTCTTGAACTTGACTGTGGAAATGGTCCCTATACCACAAAGACCTTTGTCAGAAGAGTGCTGCAGACATATTTCCATGTCTTACTTCAATGAAGTGCAGTTAGGAACTTGATAAGTTGGGGCTCTTTTGTCTAAATCCAGCCTACAGTTTAGTGGCATGGGGCTGGCTCTGGTCCAGGGTCAGAAGTCTATGAACTGGAGTCCTGTTGGAGCTTTTCTGACTTGCTTCTCTTAGATCACTGGCATGGACATAGCCAGGTCTTCAGCTGATGGCACTCTCCTGCTCACCATCCATGAACCAGGTGGGCTACTCTGCAAGAACATGCACTTTAGCCATCTGCAGGGTCACTGGGGTGATAATGTTTTTTTCTCTTTCTTACTCTGAAGATCTTCCCGACGAAGTCAGGGAGCGATGGGAGACGTTCTGCACGAGCTCTTTAGGAGAAACGAACAAGAGGAACACGGTAGATCTAGTAGGTTTTACAAGGTTACACTTCTGTTTTCTTTTTCCCCCCAATGCTTTTAGCTTTTGCCTGTTCCTCAGAGAACCATAAAAGGGCTTCCATTAGTCCAGTGAGTGTAGGCCAAAGACAGGCTCATGGCTCCTTCCCTGGAACAGGTTAATATTGACAGTGTTTGTAGTGATCTGCCCAGATACCTTCCACTTACCTCCTTGCATGACAAAAAGGTACTAAAAAGTCACCAATTTCCAATGTACACCATCTGTTTCCATTCCCCCTCTCCCTTGCTCCCTGTCCTGGCCCTGTTCCGTCAGCACCACCCTCTGCCTGCCTTTCATTCTGTGAGTTTATTACCTTGAGTACTTAGAAATCTAATTATTCCCATGACATGGTCTAGTATTATGGAGTTGAGTTTACTCTCATTTTAGATGATTTCTGGGGGTGGGGTTTGTAGATGATTGAAACTCCAATTTTAAAGTATTGAACAGAATCCTTAATTTCAGCCAGGGAATAATGGCATTGATTTTAAAAAAAAAAATTTATATTGGTCTTTGGAATGTGCTTTGCTTATTAAACACATTAAGTTTTAAGGTAAGTATTGTTTTGTTTTGAAGATAGGAAAGTATCTTTGGTCAGCACAAGGCAGCTGGTAATGCTATCTAGCATTCACTGTAACCAATTCTCTAGTTTGTTTAAAAAAAAAAAAAAAAACCTCAGTTGTGAGCAATCCAGCTGTCCTTAATTGTTCAGAACCTAAAAACGAGCAGGAAGTAGCTGAAAGCCATAGAGCATTCACTAGGTCACCTCTTTAGACTGCCCCCATGAGTTTGGATTTCTTTTTTCCAGAGACTTGACAGAGTCTCTGGAAATACTTTTTAAGGGGGGTTGGTGCAGAATTAAAAGTTCAAAGAGAGAGAATCATGAAATGGAGATAACTATATAAAGGTAGCTTTGTGGGCCACATAGTTAAGCTAGGTCTAAGGATCCTAATGTGTTATAGCTCATCAGAGAAATTGACAGTTATGTCAGTAGCTCAGGGTCATCAAGGAAAAGTCATTTACATGACTTTCAAAAAATATAAGTCAAAGCCGAGTGTGGTGGTGCACGCCTTTAATCCCAGCACTTGGGAGGCAGAGGTGGTAGGATTTCCGTGAGTTTGAGGCCAGCCCGAGACTACATAGTGAATTCCGGGTCATCCCGGGCTAGAGCTAGACCACCTCAAAAAAAAAAAAAAAAAGGTAGACTTGTTAACAGGCTTTTAAAAGTAAAATTCAGCCAGTTGTAGTGGTGCACACCTTTAATCCCAGCACTTGGGAGGCTGAGGTAGGAGGATCACTGTGAGTTCAAGGCCAGCCTGAGACTACATAGTGAATTCCAGATCAGCTTGGGCTAGAGTGAAACGCTTCCCGCGCGCGCGCACACACACACACACACACACACACACACACACACAAAAAGAGTAAGTTTTTATTGTGTTCCACAGTGATACATACCTGAAATCTCAGCACTTAGGAGGTAAAGGTAGAAAGATAAGAAATTCCAGGCCCCTTTGGTACATAATGAGTTTGAGACTTGAACTACATACATGACCCTCTGTCTCAAAAAAAATTTTTTTAAGCTTTAATCATAGATGACCCAAGCAGGGTGGATGGGTGTGTGTGCGTGTGTGTGTGCGCGTGCGCTGACACATGCAGGTTTATCTCGAGACCTTTTTTATTTTTAGCTTTTGGTCTCAGATCCTGAGCATTTTTTCTCCATGTAGATTTGGGTCTTTCCTAGTCTAGTAGGGAATTTTAAGGTTTCAGAACTATTATTTATGTCAGAGAGAAAGAAAGTGGCAGATAGAATGGGCGTGCCAGGGCCTTCAGCTACTGCAGATGAACTTCAGGAGCATGTGCCACCTTGTGCATCTGGCTAATGTGGGTCCTGGGGAATCGAGCCTTGAACTGGGGTCCTTAGGCTTCACAGGCAAGCGCTTAACTACTAAGCCATCTCTCCAGGCTTTTAATTCTTCTCTCCTCCTCACTCCCCCCCGCCCCCTAAATATTTTCAGTGAAGTTAGTTACCACATTGTAGGGGAAATAGGATACTGTGAATATTAACTATAAGTGCAGCTTGTTGACTACAGTGGGCCTTACCATGGAAAAGTGACAGAGTACCTGTGAATGTAGTCAATGCACTTGCCTCTTTAAACATCCACCACTAGCCGGGTGTGGTGGCGCACGCCTTTAATCCCAGCACTCGGGAGGCAGAGGTAGGAAGATCGCTGAGAGGTCGAGGCCACCCTGAGACTACCTAGTGAATTCCAGGTCAGCCTGGGCTACAGTGAGACCCTACCTCTGTGGGGGAGTGGGGGACGTTCACCACTAGAAGTGGCCATTGACTAGTAGACTGAATATCCCTGTCCTTTCCCAAGTACAACATTTACTTAGTTGGATTTAAGATAACTCAGATATCTCTTGGATAGCTTGAGTTTGTACATTGGTGTTTCCGTGGCCATCCATGTTTTTTTTTATTCCTGCAAGGATAGATTCATATATACGTCAGACTCTTACCTGTCTTCCTCCCTCAGCTGTGGCTCCTGTTGTTTCTGCTACGATATTTGGTCTTTCAACCCCATGTTTCCAAATTTATGCACAGTTCTTTCCTGTGCTGGTAAAGGAAGACTCATGAGTGAACTTCAGTGTGTGTTTCTGGTGTGGGGGAAGGTGGTCTTTATAGCAACTCACTCTATCTCTGGCTGACCTTAAACTCAGATCCTCTTCAGCCACAAAAGTGCTATTATGATCACAGGCATGCACTACCACACCTGGCTCTAAAAGTTGGTGTTTTAATTAGATACAATTGGCAAGATCTTGGATGAAGATAGGTAATAGGAAGTGTTTCATACAAGCTTTAGAAAGTTAAGTTTGTTTCATTCTCCACTTTTCTCTGGTACTTTTTTCCTATCATTGACAGAGTTTCTGCATGTAGTGCAAAGTAATAGGACCATGCATGTGTGAATTGCCTGGGGACATAGCAAGCTGGAGTGGTGTAAGGTTGGTGTCTCCAGTCCCAGAATAGGCGGACACAAGGGTCTGAATTGAGGAATTGGAATGTGCTATTAACTCTCTGTAGTGGGTGTCTGTAGCTATTGATCACATCATGCTTGGTTTTCCTTGGCAGCTGAAGTGAATAGTCACTTACTTGATCTTTTCTCTGACTAGTAATGCAGAAATTTCATTATAGAAGGTGTACCTCAAAAGCTTCTTTGTTATGCTACCAGCTTGTGTGTACTTCACATAGAAATACCTGGGTTGGCAAGAGTGTTTTTTTCTGCATTAACTCTCATTTTGTGGCTTACTATTAGCAATCATCAATATGTAGCAGGCACAGAGGATAATAGTACTCATCAAGTTGTCAAGGCCCTGCTCTGGTGGAAAGTAGAAGTGTGTGTCAGCCGCATGGCTGCACGTTCTGGTGATAGTGCTGAGGAGTAGTGCTGGGAAGGAGCTGCAAAGTTTTAGACAGAAGGACTGTTCAAAACTAGGTGACCAAGGCCCGGTGTGGCGGCACATGCCTTGAGTCCCAGCATTCAGGAGACTGAGGCAAAGGGATTGCCATGAGTTCAAGGTCAGGCTGGGCTATAGTGAGATTATACCTCAACCCCCCCCCAATAAAAAACCAAACTTAAGTGATCAAGGAAGACCTTACTGAGGACATTGCGTAGTGGATACTTGGAGAGAGGGTGCCTTACAGTAGGGATTGTCTGTGTGTACAGGGTCTGGGCAGGCTCTCTATTGTGTTAGCTATTGTCAAATGAGAGAGAAAACCAGATAGTATTTGGGAGGCCAAGGTAGGAGGATCGCTGTGCGTTTGAGGCCAGCTTAAGTCTACATAGTGAATTCTAGGTCTGGGCTAGAGCAAGACCCCACTTCAAAAAGAAAAGGAGGAGGAGAAAAAGCCAGAGGGATAGTGAGTAGCCAGAATTTGTATGACCTTATAGTTCACAATGAGCACCTTGGATTTTGATCATATTAGCATGAGAAACCACTAAAAAGTGGCATGATTTGACATACAATTTTGAAAGATCATTATGGCTGTTGGTTTGAGCAAAGCACAGATTGTAGTGGGCCGGAGCTGGTGGTAGATTTGGTGAGGAGCGGTAGTTAACATTGTGAGGGTAGGCTGTGTAGATGTGCTATGGGCACAGAAAACAGTACTAAGGTTTTAGCTGAAGATGCAGGAAGGTGGCATTTCCTGAGCTTCACGTGCCTTTGAAGGGGAGTGTTTGCAAGTGTAGGTCAGGAGCTCAGTTAGGGTTCATCAGAGTGCTGAACTGTTGGGATTCTGAATAGCAGGTTTCCCCTGTGGGTAGATTAAATAGTCCCTCTTTAGTTGACTTATTCATGCTTTATATTGGAATGACTTGGGTAGAGTCAGACTGACATCCATCACTAACAACAAAAATGTGACTAGCCCGGGTTATATAGTGAAACCAACCCCACCAAAAAAAAAAAAAAAAAAAAAAGTACAGTATAAATAGAGAATACAGTGAGTCTTTCCAGAAATTTACAAGCTTACTTACCATGTGCCATAGATCAATCGCTCATATTCATGCTGTACTTAAACATGGCATATCTTCATTTCTGTTAACACATTTCCCCGGTACTTTGTGACATTTATGAATTAATAAACCTCACTTTAGCCATGAATGGCAAGCCCTTCTTAATTACTGAGGGTTGGCTATACACTCTGGAGGTCGGGAGAACACATTTTCAGAGGCAGGAAATTTAGGGTCTTTTCTGAGCAGGGAATTAGTGACTCATACTGAATGTTCTTGTCTAGTGCTTTTCTTGATGTGGGTAAGAAAGTGAAGAATTTTATGTGAAATGGCTATATTTAAGCCTGACCTTACTAGTGGTTTATGAGTAATTTCTAGTGGTAGTAGTTTTACCCCTCAGGTTTATTTTTGTTTCATCTGCATGTTGTAAACATTTAGAGATAATTACCAAAGTATTCATCCCAGTGGAATACCGTATCCTTTGTGACCTGACTTTGCTCATGGTAGTGATAAGAAGGGCAGGACCAGCCACTGGGCAGGTAGCACATGGAGTTAACAATCCTCTTGGTTGATTGGGTGGGCTTGACTACATAAGTGTTACTTCTGAATTTTTCTGTTACACGTTTGTGTTACACTGAATGTGATTTTTTTTCCATAAAAATGATGATACAAATGTCCAAAACCTTTCTATGTTAAATAGTTTTCTACATTTTTATGCATATAGGTTACAACCTGCCATATTCATTCATCCAGTGATGATGAAATTGACTTTAAAGACACGGGTTTCTCACAGGATTCCTCTTTGCAGCAAGTGAGTCATGCCTAAAGCTTTGCTCTTTGTTTTAATTTTGAATGCTTAGTTTAGCTGCCATTTATGAATCAGTGTCAGAGTCAGAGTATGTATGTGGTTTGGGGTTACTTGTTAGTAAGACAAAATCATTCAAAACATGAGAATATGGGTACCTGAAAGATGGAGGTATAGTGATAATATTTCCAGGGAATTTTTCATAACTGATAACAGCCAGTCATTTTCAAGAGAAATGCATGCGATGAGTAGTTGGCACGTTGTTTCACACATGCTCATTATGCATACGTTCACAATGATGGAGTTGTTGCTGAGGTTCAGGTAGAAGACTTGCGTAAGAACAATAGAAATAAGAATTCAGCAGCCTTAAGATTAAACTTTCAGCAACATCTCTGAAGTTAGGGGCATATAAAGATAATCCTTTCACATTGATATTGCACTTGTGGTAATTCAGTTCTGTTATGGGGACTTTTGACTTTACTTTCTGTTTAATATTCCATTTCCATCCTTACACTCAGTTTGTTACCATTGATGAACTGTTGTTTAATTTTTTTGGCAAAAATAAACAGGACATAAATGATCAATATGTACTGAGTATTATCACTGGTGCCTCTTAGAAAGTGACAAGTCGTCTAGTATCAGAATAGAAGTCCTTTAACGGGTGGTCAGCATTCACCTGGTCCTGACATGGAAAGCATTTTGATGCAACAACAGAATGAGACGGAGCTTTCTCCCCTGCACTGAAAGGTGCCTGACTTCCTTCTCTGCCTCGTCTGATGCTTATGCTAGCCTTATTCTTTGCTTCCAAGTTGCATGCCTATCATATTCCAGTATTGGGGTTAAGCAATCACTTGGTTTTGATTCACCTTTCCAATAGGCATGGCTGTTCTCCCTGTGTGATTCATGGCACTGGTGTCCTTTGGCAAGTGATCTAAAATGAGAGTCAGCGTTAAGGAGCAGCTGCCCGCAGGGAGCACTATTGAGGAACAATACCTTCTTGGAGATACACATCTTTGATTTCAACCCAGCATAGCTAATTTTGAGTCCTTATGCATATAAGCAGCCCTCTCTTTTCTCCAGGGCTCTCTGATATTGTCCTACTTAGACAGTGGTCTCTCCACTGAAGTAGCACGAAATTCTAAAATGATTAGCTCAGCCAGGCATGAACCCAAATGCTGAGTATTGCTAGCTCCTGGAATGAAGCTTGATGAGCAGATGAAAACTGTCATGGTGATTTTGTACCTGTGAAATCTAACATAATAAAAAAGGTACCCTAAACATGCCTTTGTAAACATGCTGGTAAGCTTGGACACTCATCCTCCTCCTTGTGCTGTAGATTGAACCCAGTACCTTTGCAGATGCCTGGACTTCCAGCCACTGATTAAATCTAAAGGTGGTTAGTTTTAGGCACCTGGAAAGTAGGTCTCCTTAACTTCTTATGATACCTGGTTCCAGACTCATGTCTGTTGTAGTGGGAGTTTCTTCACATTAGTTTTTCTGGTTTGCTGTGCATATTCCTTTAGATGTAGGAAGAAAACTTAACATCTTTTCTTATCAGTAGGTTTTCAGTAAATTGGAACTTTACTGCTCTCTCAAGCTATAAGCCAGCCACAGGGCATTTCGAAAATATTCAAAGTTGTGGTTTTTGCTTTTTGAGATTGCAAGCCCAGGTTAGAGTTTCACTATAGCTGCCATTGTAAGCATAATATAAACTTATAGATATCAACTTCAATTTTTCATTCACATTTGAATTTGGCCCCCCTACTGACAAAATCACCAAGGGTGGAGAGCTCAGTGCAGGTCATTTAACATGTAACCCCATGTCACAGATAGAACCATGTATAGTGTGTGAGTACCTCATGTTACCTGTGCCCTGCTCATTTTGTTCTGCCCCAGTACTATTCTGGTTTCCCACTGTCTCCACAATGTCTGGAGAGTTCAGGCCTCACAAGTTCCACTGATGGTGCTGATACCTCTAGCACTCACATCACAGAGGATTGAGATAGGCAGTCAGATCAGACTGAGTTCACAGCTATTACCATGGTCAGAGTCACAGTACTAGAAAGTGTACTTTTGGGAGATCGTCTTAAGACTGTATAGTGAATTCCAGGTCAGCCTGGACTAGAGCGAGACCCTACCTTGAAAAACCAGAAAATAAAAAAGGATACTTTGCATAATAATGATTACAGCCATGTGGTACTTTCTTATTGCTGTCACATAAGCTTTGGTAGCATTATTACTAGGAAACAGATTTGAAATGTTCTTTGCTGGTTTGTATCTTCCCAGAAGCTATAATTGACTTAGAAATAATGACAATTATAATGTGTCATTTATCTTTTTTCCTGCATTATTGCATGAAGTAACTATCATTAGCTGTATAACTATCTAGGATGAACATGAATACAAGTGTGTACATGTGCATATATGTATATATCTTGTAAACATCTGTAATATCTTTACTAGTTGTATGCACTTAGTGAAGTATGGAATTTTGGAAGACATTTCTTCCCCTTTGTACCCAAAAGAATCATAATATGCCCACTAGCAGTGCAAAAAAAAAAAAAAATGAAGAAAAAAATCAAAACAACTGGAAGGCACCCTCATGTTGCCTGTCTATGGCTGTTTGCTTAGCACATTGACCCCATGGTACTTTAGCCCATTCTAGAAATACCAAGCATCCATTTTGCCTCACAAGAGAGAAGGCTGCAGTTCAGAGGAGTTGGTTTCTTTCTTCTTGGGTGAATGAATGTGAAGGCTGCCTATCCAGTTCTCCTTTTATATGCTCCAAACTTAGACCACCTAGAACTTGTTCCTACTCTTCTGCTTTTACCCAAATTCCCACGACTCAGAGCTTATCCAATAGGCCCCTACAAAGCAACCTCTGCTGAATAAGTGAATGCTGGCTCATGTTCTCATGTGTTTATGACACCATCTCTGAGGGCCAGAAAAGGAATAGCATGAAAGTGTGAGTGAACTGGGGTGGGGGTTGGGAAGGAGAGGTGGACCATTATTTTACATGAGAGGAAAGTGGAATTTGGGGTTCTTTGTATATATAGCTATACTAGATAGAGTGCTTTTCTTGTCTTTTTCTTTTCTTTTCTCAGACCTAAGCAAAAACCTTCCAAAGCCAAATATAAGCTTACTTTTTAAATCACCCACAGTTTGGACTATCCATGCCATAATTCCCTGCCATGAGAGTTAGCATCTTCGGAAACTAATGATACAGGAGTGCTGCAGTAGGCATCTGCAGGATGGGGTCTATGGACTCTGCCCAGGTGATAACCCAAAGAGAAAGTCCATTGACTCAGTTACAGCTGCCACCTTCCCAGCAAGTGTAATTGCTGCTGCCCCTCTTGGGCCCCCACTGCTGAGAATAGTGGGTTTTTTCCCCCCTCAAGTACATCCAGGGTCACATAGTCCTGTTGTGATGGTCTTGGTGAGAGTAAGGAGGCAGCACTTGCTTCATGTGTTCTACCCTGTCCAGTGTGTGTGGGCATGCTCATTGATTGCTTAAAATGAGGCTGCCAGCATGCACATGGAGTCCATTTTAACATTCCTACATTTTTTAACTGTGAAGACCCACTTGAACCTGGTGCTTCCTATATGTGGATAAAGATACAGAGCTGGCTTCTCCCCAAGCCTTGTAATGTTCTGGGCTCTTGTGGGGTGATTTCAGATGATGTTAGAACTTCCCACCCTTAGCGAGGCAGCACACCTTTAATCCCAGCACTCAGGAGGCAGAGGAGGGACGATTGCCATGAGTTCAAGGCCACACTGAGACTACATAGTGAGTTCCAGGTCAGCCTGGACTAGAGCAAGACCTTACCTCAAGAAGAAAAAAAAAAACAAAAAAAAAAAACTTCCCACCCTCTCCCTTAGGTACATAGTATAGAAAGAAGTTCCTTGTCTTAGACCCTTCCCAGACTCAAAAACTTGAGTCAGCATTTTATTTGTGGGATCATGATTGTGTTCATCAGTCTTTGTTCCTTTGGTATTGTTTTGCTGTGGTGGGTGGGGGTGGTAAGATGGCAAGGGAGTAGGGAGGGAGAGGGAAGAAAAGATAAAGGAGGGAGGCCACCACTGGTTAAATCTTAGTGTGAAGTTGGTTGTGTCTGGAGGTGATGGTGCACCTTATAATTTCAGACATCATATGTCTCTTGATCACTTTCTCAAACTGGGTTTAACCCATACATTGTAAAGACTTTTTTTTTTAACAATAGATTATACAATGTAATCATTAAACATTTCTTAAAATGATGCACATTGGAAATTTTTGTTGAGCAAATTTCAAGTTTTTCACCTTTTTGGGCAAAACATGTCTGAAATTATTTAATTTTTTTATAGAAAAACACACCAACTTTTAAAGCCATATGGCTATGAGATGATTACTGGAACACAAAGGGGCAAATAGTACATAGAATGTCATTAGAATCATGATATCACTGTCACTGGTCCTGGGGTTGCCAGGCCTTTTCTGATTATCAGATGCAACAAATGACGTCCAATTTTATTGACCAGTTCGGCTTCAACGATGAGAAGTTTGCGGATCAAGATGACATTGGCAAGTGAGTATGTTCCCATTTCTTTGTCTGCCTCTCACACTCCTGCTCTTTGTTTGTTTGTTTGTTTTTTGTTTTTTCGAGGTAGGGTTTCACTCTAGTCTAGGCTGACGTGGAATTCACTCTGTATTCTCAGGGTGGCCTCGAACTCACTGTGATCCTCCTACCTCTGCCTCCTGGGTGCTGGGATTAAAGGTGTGCACACCACGCCCAGCCACTCCCACTCTTTGAAACATCTCAGTGGCTCTCTTGACTTCTTGGGACTCTTGTATTCCTCAGTTGCGAGTTCGTGGGAAAATTAGAACAGCTAGCTAAGATTGTCCTGGGAAGAAGCATTTGCCTCTTCATAGAGGAATGTTTTTATTAGATTCTTTTAAAAATGAAGTCTCACTATGTTGCCCCAGGAGATTCTTCAACTTGCTAGCTCAAGCTTTCAAAGCAGCTGGGTCCACAGGCATGTAACACTGCCCCCACCTTGGATTATCCTTTAAAAATTTTTAAATTTAATTTATTTATTTGACATAGAAAGAGAGAAATAGGCAGGTAGAAAGAGAGAATGGGTGCACCAGGGCCCCCAGCCGCTGCAAACAAATTCTAGATACTGCAGACAAACTCCATATACATGCACCTGGCTTATGTGGGCCCTGGGTAATTAAACCTGGGTCCTTTGGCTTTGCAGGCAAGCACCATCTCTCCAGCCCAGATTATCCTTTTTGTAGGGACTCACGACACCATTCTGCTGCTCTCTGTGTCACGTTACCAAAAGTAATTGATTTCCATGTCATTCACAGCCCAGTCAGAGGCATGCATGATAACAGTGTATTCCAGCACATGACCAGGGTGGCACAAGCAGCCCTGCCTGCCTATGTGCTCTGCTCTAAGGAAGTCGTTGCCAGGAGGTCTGGGTTTTTGCAAGAGACAGGCACTCAAATCACCCATTCTGTAGTCAGGTAACAGAATAACAAGTACTGTACAAGATTAGTGAATAAAAGAAGTGTAGGTGATTTGTAGAACTGGATGCATGGCTTTGTAGGAGAGATGTATAAACAAAGTGCTTTTGTCATGTGTACTACATCTCATTAGAACAGGTGCAGGTGGGATTTGAATCTTAGGGGCTGACTCTCATCTGGTGTCTAATTCAGCACCTTGTCAGCAGTCACTTCTCAGTATTTGTTTTATTACAGTCAATGGAGGCTGCTGTTTATTACTGTTTGAGTCAATATTTGTATAGCACACTTTTGAGATGTTGATGGGCTGTGAATTCTTTACTGGGTTATGCACCATGGAGACGAGAAGTCAGGAGTGTCTGTACACTGTGTGCATGGATTGGGCCTAGTACCTAAGAGTACTGTTGTACGTTTTCTTGTTTTGACTTGGTTCTTGGCGATTATCTTTTTTCTTGGTTATATTGGTGTGGCACCTGGAACCATAGTTGTCAACACAGACGTTAATAGGAAGGCTCTTAGGTTGACACAAAGGCTTAGTTCTCAAAAGACTTCCATCCCACCCCTCCCAACCTGTGTACATTGCTTGGTAGCATCCTTTAGTACAGGAAAATTATTTTTGTTTATTACTAAGGGAAACTTTCAATGATAATGTAAATATTTTTAATTTTGAAAATTTCATGAATAATTTTTAGGAGCCTATGGGTAATTAACAATTCTCATGTTTAATTTTCAGTGTTTCTTTTGATCGGGTGTCAGACATCAACTTTACTCTCAATACAAATGAAAGTGTAAGTATAAGTGTTTGCTGCTGTGGGTGATGTGGTGAGATGGAGCCTACATGTGGTTGCCCTGTGCCCCAACTCCTCTGCACTCTTAAGAACCCACATCCTAGGTTGATGTTCCTGTGTTGCCTGCCTGCCTGCCTGCCTGGCCCCTGTGGGCATGCTTTTACAGCCCTGGCTTAAGGTGTGGCTGGGTTGATAAAACCAGGATCACTTGTGATCATAACATAGGCAGTTGGCCTCTAAGGGAAAGAAAGCTACAGTTTGTCTTCTTGTTATTGCCGTGAAAGGAACTTGGTTTAGATTGGTGCCAGCCTCTCTACCAGGTCTATATGGAAACACGGAGACAGTTGTAACGGCTTATTTGCCAATGTGATGAGGTAGAGTCAACTGACATGACTGTTGTGACTCATCACTATTTAGCTGGGCAGTACAGTAGATGGGCAGGCCTCTTGTTGGACAGATCTGGGGCTCAGGAAGCTCTAATGACTGACACTTCCACAAGTGAGTTCATGAGAAGATGGTTTAGGCCTCTTACAAACCATCTTTTTGGGGAATTTTTTCTTACACAGAAGGTAACATTGATGTTTATGATTTGTTTTGGTATATGTAATAAGCACCTTTTTTTCTAAAACAAATGAAAAAATGCAATTTTCTTTTTTTGACATAATAAAACATTTTTTAAATGTTTTGTTTAGTTATTTTTAATTTTCAATTTTTTTATTAGTTTTGTATTCAGCAAATACAGTCGGTTTGGTACCATTATTAGGCTCATCCGTGACCTACCCTCTCCCCTTGGCTCCTCCTTGTTGAGGTATATGGGTCATGCATTGAAAAATGCAAATTTCATTGGTAACTTCAGGGAGAAATTTTCGACCTTAAATTGTTTCACTTTGTTCTCCCTTGTGCTATTATCTAGGGAAACATTGCCCTGTTTGAAGCCTGCTGCAAGGAAAGAATACAGCAGTTTGATGATGGTGGCTCTGATGAGGAGGATATCTGGGAGGAAAAGCACATTGCCTTTGCACCAGAATCCCAGAGAAGATCCAGGTAAGCTTCACAGGAGACCTGCACGTGTTATTACCACATATGCTTGACCCAGTGCTTTTGTCCTCATTAGGAGAGATGCCCTGAAGGGTAGCAGGAGGGTACTGCCCATTCTTCAGTTGGCATATGACATGCAAAGCCATCTGCTTAAAGATGCTGCTTCTGTTTGCACATGGATTTGTAATGTGACCCAGCACCTTTTTTTAATTTTTAATTTTATTTTGGTTCTTTTTTGCCAAGGAACTTTTTTCTTGGTTATTTTTGGTCCCTGGAACCCTTGTTGTTCTCACAGAAGGTATAATTCCTTTATAGAAAGGCCCAGTGAGTCACAGAACTGATTCAATTCCCAGTACTATAAAGAAAACAAAGATGTACTATAAATTCAAAAATAACAAACCAGGAAATAATCTTACAGGCCTCAAAGGAAGTAAATAAAAGGTTCCAAAAGAGAATAGAGAAACAAAACTAACAGCAAAGTGATAAAAACATGAAATTGACTCTAAGGAACTGTTAACAACAGTGCATTGCCCTCACTACAAGCCAGAGGGCCAGGGATAGCACTCACTGACAAAGTGTTTGCAAGGCCATGGGCTCACTCTCTAGGACCACAAGTGAGTAAGTAAAAGTTAAGATTGTCATTTGAATAAAATACAAAGCCTAGTTGTATGTGTCTGTGAGAAACATTTCTTGGTATAGACAAATGATTAATAGGAAATGAAAACCAATATCATACTCAAGAGATGGAAAACTGGAAGATCTACATTAATCTTAGAAGTAAATCTCAAAGGAAAGAGCAAGTTAACTAATAAAGGATCTGTTCACCAAGAGGATATTAGAATGCTAAGTAGTTTTGTACCTATTGTAACAGCTGCAAAATACAGGATGGTAGAACTGAAAAGAGAAGTGAATGCATGCACAGTTGTAGCCAGATAATTCTACGCCCCTCTCAGAATTGGTGAAACAGGCAGAAATCATAAGGATATAAAATGTTTGAACTACACTGTCTACTGACATACTCTGCTTGCACATTTGTAAAGTAAGTACTCTACCCAACGAAAGTAAACATGCTTGCCAGTATAGACCTTCTTGAGGCCGTAAAGCAAGTCTCAGTCAAGCCTAAAGAATTAAAGTCATTTTGTGGTGAAAATGGAATGAACCAAACTAGAAATTCTCTGAGAGCCAGAAATTGGTGGCACACACCTGTAATATTAGCACTTGGGAAGTAGAGGCAGGATTGTGAGTTCTAGGCCAGCCTCAACTACATGAGAAACCTGTCTGGAGGAAAGGAAGAAAGTTAACAGGAAATTCTTCGGGATTTTGAAATGAAAGAAAAGGTAAACCCAGTATTTCAGTTTAAAAAGTACTGTGGGAGTTATTTTAGCATTGATTAGCTGTATTGGAGGTGAAATCCCTCAAAACTGTGGCCTTAGCTTCTACATTAAGAAACTAGAAACCGCGCCGGGCGTGATGGCGCACTCCTTTAATCCCAGCACTCAAGAGGCAGAGGTAGGAGGATCGCCATGAGTTTGAGGCCACCCTGAGACTACATAGTGAGTTCCAGGTCAGCCTGGGCTAGAGTGAGACTCTACCCTGGGAAAAAAAAAAAAAAGAAAGAAAGAAACTAGAAACCAGGTGTGGTGGTGCACGCCTTTAATCCCAGCACTTGGGAGGCAGTGATAGGAGGGTCACTATGAGTTCAAGGCCACCCTAAAATTACATAATGAATTCCAGGTCAGCCTGAGCTGAAGTGAAGACCCTACCTCGAAAAAACTAAAGAAAAAGGAAGGGAGCACACAAACTAGAAAAATAGCAAATTAAACCCAGTTAAGCAGAATAAGTAGAATTTAGTGAATATAAAACAAAAATAATAGAGAAAATTAGTGAAACCAAAACGTGATCTTTAAAAAAAATTATTTATTTATTTATGAGAGAGAGAAGCAAAGATAGAGAATGGGCATGGCAGGGCCTCTAGCCACTGCAAACTCCAGGTTCATGTGCCACAGTGTGTATATCTGGCTTAACGTGGGTTCTAGGGAATCAAACCTGGGTCCTTAGGCTTCACAGGCAAACAGCTAAACTGCTAAGCCATCTCTCCAGCCCAGAAAACTTGATCTTTGAGAAGAGCATTAGATAAACTTCTAGCCAGAATGGCAAGAAAAAAAGATGTAAATTATTAAGAATGAAATGAAACATCAATATAGATTGAAAAATACCAGAGAATATTAGAAACAACCCTATATCAATAACTGGCAACCTGAATGATTTTGAAGGCTACAAAGGCCCAGGATTAAAGGAGATAACACGAATAGTGCTGTATCTGCTAATACTGACAGGCGTCCTGGCACACACCTGGAATCTCAGTGCTTCAGAGGCAGAGATGAGAGAATAAAATATTACGGGCCAGCTTGGGGTCTATGCAGAGTTCCTGGATTACATAGTGGATTGGAGGCTAGAGGGAAATTCTGATCATAAAGTAAAGGGTTCAAGTTCAGATGGCTTCACTGATTAATGTCACTGAGCATTTCAAGAAAAAAATTATGAGTTTTATACAGAAGTTTCCAGAATGCTGAAAAGGAAGGGGGGAAATGCAGATCAAATTCAATAATAGGTCATGACCAAGGATTTATTTCAAGAATACATAATCACTTTAACCTCTTAAAACCTGTAATCCATGCATGATGAATCTGTTCTTGATTTTTTTAAGGAAAAAAAAAAAAGCTGGGCATGGTGGCATATGCCTTTAATCCCAGCTCTCAGGAGGCAGAGAGAGGTAGGAGGATTGCCATGAGTTCAAAGCCACCTGAGACTACATAGTGAATTCCAGCCACTCTGGACTAGAGAGACCCTACCTTGAAAAACAAACAAAAACATGCCAGGCATGGTATCACATGTCTTTTATCCCAGCACTCGGGAGGTTGAGGTCTGTGAGTTCACTGTCAGCTTGAGCTAGGGTGAGACTTGGGGGGGTTGGGGGCCCTCTACAAATTAGAAACGAAGGGGAATTTCTTCAGCCTTATTAAAGGGTTTATGAAGAGTGTACAGTGGGCATCATATATAAAGATTGACTAACTTACTCCCAAGATCAAGAACTTCAAGAAAAAGGGTGTTTAATGCTATAACTTATTTCCAGTGTTGGGCTGGATTTCTAGCTAGTGTTTTTACTCTAGCTAGTGTTGTTATTTTTTTTTAATTTTTTGTTATTTTTATTTATTTACTTGAGAGTGACAGAGAGAGAAACAGGCAGATAGAGAGAGGGAGAGAGAATGGGCGTGCCAGGGCCTCCTGCAAACAAATTCCAGACATATGCGCCCCCTTGTGCATCTGGCTAACGTGGGTCCTGGGGAGTCGAGCCTCGAACCGGGGTCCTTAGGCTTCACAGGCAAGCGCTTAACGACTAAGCCATCTCTCCAGCCCTAGTGATATTATTATTGTTGTTGCTACTATTATAAGGAGGAGGAAGGAGGGAGGGGAAGAAAAGAGAGGGAGGGAAAAGATTGTTAAGGAAGACGTAAGCTGTTTTTAGACATGATTTTTAATGTAGAAGTTTGCAGAAATATACAAAAGAAGCAATAAAGTAGTTGAAATGCATTTCATGAAGTTGCACAGCACACCATGAATATAATTCTATCTCTACCTTCCTTATGGGTTGAAATGGAAATTTTTAAGCAGTACTGTTCATAATAGCAGCAAAAGTGAAATACATGTTAATTTAAAGGCCTCTGTATAGTGATATCTATAAAACATGTCAGGGAGAAGTGAAAGACAACTGGATGAATGTTTATGAATTCAAGGATGACATGAGGGTGCCAGTTCTCTGCACTCATCCATAGTGTCTACACGGTCCTCAGGAGTCCTGTCACACTTGTATACCAGTTGGTTTTATGCATCTGGGTTATATGGGTACTGGAGAATGGAACCTGGGTCCTTTGGCTTTGCAGGCAAGCGCCTTAACCACTAAGCCATCTCTCCAGCCCACCACTTGGTTTTAGATCCATATGGAGATGAACAAGACTGCATCAGCTAAACTGACTTTGGTAATGAACTGCAGGACCCAATTTTATGGTGTAATTAAAACTGAGTGATTCTTACAGGCAAAATGGGTCATCGGGACAGGCTGGAGAACACATGATGGTGCAAAGGCAGCTCAATGGCACTGGAACAGTAGGGCATCCATATTTACAAGATGAACTTTGATCCATCCTTCTGTTGTCTCAAAATGGATCTTAGGCCTAAGTGCAAAACATGAAACTAAATATGCTACAAGATGTAGGGCATCTTTTGATTAGACAAAGCAAAGATTTACTGAAGCATGATACATGAAAAATTTACTTCTCATTGGACTTTATTGCAACCTTACTCCTGAGAAAAAAATCATATGAAGAGAATCGAAGAAACCATTCACTTTGAGGAGATGTTTTATGCAGTATTTCACTGTGCAATCTAGGCTTCAAATGCATAATCCTCCTGTCTCTGCCCTCCTGAGTGCTGGAATTACCGATGGGAGCCACCACAACCAGCTTTAAAAGTTAAGGAATTTGCTGGATTAGCTCCACAAGTGTAGGAAGTAATAGATCTAAAGCTAGGGTTCCTCATTTGGTGTTCTTTCTCTGTGCTTGGTTGAGTAATGGTGGCTCACTTAGGAGAATCACCATGAGTTCTAGGCCAATCTGGGCTACAGAGTGAATTCCAGGTCAGCCTGGGCTAGAGTGAGACCCTACTTGTTTTTCTTTTTTCTCTGAGGTAGAGTCTCACTCTATTTCAGGCTGACCTGGAATTCACTGTGTTATTTCACATTGGCCTTGAACTCATGACAATCCTCCTACCTCTGCCTCCCAAGTGCTGGGATTACAGGCATGTGCCAACACACCCAGTGAGACCCTACTTTAAACAACAACAACACACACCAAACCTACTTTGGGGCTGAAGAGATGGCTCAGCAGTTAAGGCATTTGCCTACAAAGTCGAAGGACCTCGGTTCCATTCCCCAGGACCCACGTAAGCCAGATGCACAAGGTGGCGCATGCGTCTAGAGTTTGTTTGCAGTAGCTGGAGGCCCTGACACGCCATATTCATTCATTCATTCATATTCTTTCTCTCTGTCTCTCTCTGTCTGTCTCTCTGCTTAAAAATAAAATATTTTAAAAAACCTACTTTGATCAGATGTTGAAGATCAAAAGTGTAGATGCGAAAGTGTTTTGGAGAAAGCTGAAGAGTAAGATATATGAGGTCAGGCTGCTCTATCCTTTCCAAATGATATATTCAGGTCTACCCTCTTGCTCTATTGAGATGGAACCCAATGGTTATGACAGTCATTTTCTCATTACTGATACTTATACTTCTGCATACCGCAGTCAGCACAAGTGATCCTACCATGGGAAGGGAGATAGAGCAGTCAGTGAATATGTTGATTCCAAATACAAATTGCCTGATTTGTTCTGAGTTCATGGCAAGACCATTTCTCTCCAAAATTCTCTGGCAAATCTAGCAGCAACAGGCAGAAGTGGGTTTGGCAGAAACAAGTGGCCAAGTAGACCACAGCTGTCATTTGCACAAATGTGGTGACACTAGCTAGGTAGCATTCCAGTCCGGATAGAGAATCGTGTGGAGCAGCTACTGCACATTTGGTTCATCCTGAAAATTTATGTCTTGCAACTGTCTTATCTTTTAGCTTTTTCACATATTCTATACTCTGTACTTCAGAAACCCTGCTTTCAGCCTTTGGTTGCAGCCAATATTGATGGCACTAATTAATCACAGCATCCTACAGAAAATGCCATTAATGAATTATATGAAGTACTATAAAAAAGATATCACAGTTTTTGAAAAATGTTCTAAAGAAGGTGTAGGCTGGCATATAAAGGTACAAAAAGGTGCTCAGCATCCTTGGTCATGAGGAAGCTGTATATTCCCACCATAGTAAGTGCTGCTGCCAGCCTGCAAAAGGCAGTTGTCTGCACTGCAGTCTATACAATAGCCCAGGAAGGAGATAGCCTGAGCTTTATCATACACCAGGCAACAAGCCAGTAGGGCCGATAGAAGTTCAGTCTTATTTTCGGTTGTTGATTGACCTTTCTACTTTTCTGGCTATCACTGGTAGCTTATGAGTAACATTAAACATTTTGGGCCTTTTTTCTTTGTGGTAGTTCTGGCAGTACAGACAGTGAAGAAAGCACAGATTCTGAAGAAGAAGATGGAGCCAAACAAGACTTGTTTGAATCCAGTAGTGCCAATACAGAGGATAAAATGGAGGTGGACCTAAATGAACGTAAGTTTCCCTTATATTAGTTGTAGTGAATGAAATTAGGTATTTTTTAAAAATAAGTGAAAGAACGCTGGAGAGATGGCACAGTGGTTAAGGTGCTTGCCTGCAAGGCTTAGTGACCTGGGCTCAGTTCCCCAGTGCCCATGTTAAGCCAGATACACAAAGTGGTGCATGCATCTGAAGTTCATTTGCAGTGCCTGGAGGCCTTGTCACACCCAGTGTATGCGTGTGCGTGTCTGTCTCCTTTCAAATAAATAAATCTTTTTTTTTTTTAAAGCAGGCAAAAGAGTAGCCTGCAGCATCTGAGACAGCTTGTGAAGGGACAGTGGGGGTAAAATACACTAAGGAAAGGAGGGGTTACACTTACATGATCAGTATAAGCACCCTGCTTAGTCTGTCTTGGGACATCGAGGCCCCTCCCCTCACCACACCCTCCAGTTCCCAGGGCTTGTGCTGTGACAAGTGGAAAGATGAGGCAGCAGTTCTATTTGAGGGAGGCATGGATGGAGTCCACAAGATGAAGCAACTTAATGCTCAAGCACTTCAGTGATGTCTTCATAGTTTGTGCAACTTTCATCACTAAGACTTTTTCAGCCCTTAATGTGTATGCCCTTCCACTTCCTAAGACTTGAGTTTGCTGGCCTTTAGAAAATACCACTGACTTTTTTAAAAATTAATTTATTTATTTAAGAGAGAGAAAGAATGGGCATGTCAGGGCCTCTAGTAACTGCAGATGAACTCCAGATTCTTGCAGCCCCTTGTGCATCTGGCCTAGAGAGTCGAACTGGGATCCTTGGCTTTGCAGGCAAATGCCTTAACCACTAAGCCATCCCTCCAGTCCCTGCTCACTTTTTTATTTCTTTTCTCAATTTTTATTAACATTTTCCATGATTTTAAAAAATATCCCATGGTAATACCCTCCCTCCCCCCACTTTCCCTTTGAAATTCCATTCTCCATCATATCCCCTCCCCATCTCAATCAGTCTCTCTCTCATTTTGATGTTATGATCTTTTCCTCCTCTTATGATGGTTTTGTGTAGGTAGTGTCAGGCACTATGAGGTCATGGATATCCAGGCCATTTTATGTCTGGAGGGAGCACGTTGTAAGGAGTCCTACCCTTCCTTTGGCTCTTACATTCTTTCCGCCACCTCTTCCGCATTAGACCCTGAGCCTTGGAAGGTGATTTTTTTTTTTTAAGGTAGAGTTCAGTAGCATTTTCTTTCATTTAACACAATGTCCTTAATCCACAGTGTATGGTCATCCGTACAGTAGCAGATACAGGATTTCCTCCTCAATTAAAGCTAAAAAATATTCCAGAACTGTTTGGTGTGGTGGTTTATGCCTTAATTCCAGCAAGAGAATTAGGAGTGCAAAATTACCCTTGGCTACATAAACTTTTTTAATCCTTGTTAATCTAGGTTTGAAAAAAATATTTTTCCTATTTTCCAAGACCTCAAGGTTTCTCTGTGTGTTGCCCAGGCTGGCTTAGAAGTGGGCTCAGGCAGTCTTCCCAAGCTTCCTGAGTAGGCTGGGACTCTAGGCACACCCCACCACTCCCAGCATGAAAATGTCTGTCTTGTGTTATACTCAACTACTGAAGTATTCAACAAATGAAATGTTCCCCTCATTTCAGCACCCACCTGGTCAGCCAACTTTGACGTCCCAATGGAGACCACCCATGGCACACCATTAGATTCAGTGGGGTCTGATGTCTGGAGCACAGAGGAGCCAATGCCAACAAAAGAGACAGGCTGGGCTTCCTTTTCAGAGTTCACCTCCTCCCTGAGGTGAGCAAGTGTGTTTACTACCCCTTTCCAGAGGAACGTGGGGAAGGGTATGTGTTCTCTAGAATGGGTATTCTTCACTTCAGTTTCCCTTGAAGTCAACAAGGGTGTGCTGGGGAGATGGCCCAATGGTTAAAAGTGCTTCCTTACAAAGCCTGCTGGTACCCACGTAAAGCTATATGCACAAAGTGGCACATGCTTCTGGAGTTCATTTGCAGTTGCAAGAGGCTCTCATATGTCCATATTCTCATTCCTTCCTCCTTTCCCCCATTGAAGATAAGTAATTTTTTTTAAGTCAACAGGAGGGTTGACACTGACACAGAACATCTTCATTTGCTGTAGAATGAGTTGGGAGAGCTGGAGCGTTCTTGATGTGAATAGCCTGGGATGATCGTCCCAAGGCATTTAGCAGAACAGAAGGGAAGATAACCCCCTCAGGAGCCACTCACACTCTGCCACAAGGCAAGACTGAGATGAGCAGGAGCATGCTCCCAGCAGAACTCCGTGTGGAAAAAATTAGTCATTCCATAATGTGACCATGTATTTCGCTTGTAGCTTATAGATTAATACTATAAATTTAGAGTGGTGACAGCTGTAACTACCAGACTTAGTTTGAGTATTCTTGATGGCAAAATATGCTGTGCCATCCTTTTCGTAAAAGGTACTACCAGCATTTGTATATTAACCATGGATTTCATGTTGTATTTTTGCCACACAGACAGATCAATCCTATACCCCACTTGAAGGGCTTGTTTGCTTTCCCTGTTTTGTAGAAGGCAGAGAGACAAAAGCATGTAAGCTGACAGTCACTTGGGTCAAGGATCATACTGACACCCATGCTGCTTTATAATAACTAATTATATCGTTGAGCTCTTCAGAGGCACAAGTGAGACTTGGGAAGGTTGGCTTAAATCCCCTTAGTTATTTCTTCAGCCCTGCTCCAGTACAGGACCATCCTCTCCTGTTTCTTACGACTAGAGGATGAGGTCCTCTTCAGAATGTTGCTAAAGCAGCTTACTGCTCTCGAACCTCCTGTGTGAGTCCCTGGCTCTATTAGAGGGCATTACACATGGAAGTGGGATGAAAGAGAAAGTAGGGTTATCTTTACTCTTCTCACAACACCAACAGTGACCCCATTTTGAGGTCCAGTGCATCCGAGCAGTTTGCCTTAAAGTTGGTAAGGATTACTATAAAGCAGTCACCCCAGCAGAGTTGACCAAGGAACCTAGGGCTTATAGAGGGGTTGAGAGGTGGGCATTTTGAACCTGCCTGGAATACCCTTCAAGCCTGGCTTTACGTCACTGGTTCAGAAGAACTTGGCCCTCTGCTTGCTTCTGCTGCTTTACATAGCTGCTTGCACTTGAGTTTAGAACTGAATTGTAACATACCCTGACAGCTCCCAAAGGAAACTATACTCTGAAAAGTTTTGCGAGACAGGCATTCCGGCCCTTAACTTTGATCCCAGCACTCAGTAGGCTGAGGTAGGAGGGTCACTGTAAGTTCCAGGTCAGCCTGGGCTAGAGCAAGACTCTGCCTTGAAAGAAAAAAAAAGTGTCTGTGAATAAATGTGGAACTGAAAGCTGTTCTCCAGTAACATCTCAATTTTCTCCTTTCTGAAAGCACAAAAGATTCTTTAAGGAGTAATTCTCCAGTGGAAATGGAAACCAACACGGAGCCTGTGGACCCCTTGACTCCCAGTGCAGCTGCTCTGGCTGTGCAGCCAGAGGGTGAGTGCTGAGCATGCCAGAGTACACACACCCAGACCTGATTCAGGCTCAAGCCAGAAGTAGCCAGAAAAACAAGATGGTGGTTCCAAGGGCAACTCAGGAAAAGAAATTACGAGCTAGAGCTATGGCTCAGCAGTTAGAGACACTTGGCTTGCAAAGCCTGACAACCTGGGTTCAGTTCCCCAGTACAAACATACAGAGCCAGACTCACAAAGTAGGGCATGCATCTGGATTTCATTTGCAGTGGCAAGAGGTCCTGGCATTCCTATTCCTACATTTGTACTCACTATCTCTGTCTCGCAAAGTTTTGAAAATTAAACAAAGGGGAAAAAATGCATATGTCATTCCAGATCTATAGAACAGTTCTCTAGAAGGAGTAAGGTTTCAGTATCAGTCCATCAGTGTGCAAAATAGAAATCTGAGGTGGGGAGGGCCTTGACCCGCAGAACCCATGTGGATATAAGTAGACCAAAAACACGCCTCAGTCTTGTGCCTTATTGCCCCTGGAATTGGCTTTGCTAAGGCACATGGGGTTTGAGCTACAGGGCTGTCTTCTCCTCACCTTTGTGAGCAAATGAACTAATCACAGGTATCTATATTCCAGGGGGCTGTCTTGTTGCTCAGAATACTCAACTGTGTATCTGTACTGACCCTGAGCTGTTTGCAGCCTGAGGAATAGGGGCTTTTGGAGGTGGAATATGGGCAAAGAGATATGTTAGAGTGGCAAGAATGAAGCAGTGTGTCACTGGGGAAAGACACCAGAAGCGGGGCTGTGACTGGTAGGGCTTTTGTCACTCTCCTGACATTTGAAATAGGTGACCTCCTTTGACCCTAGAGAAGTTCTGTCAGAACATCACTGACTCCATTTGATGGATAAGGAAATAGGGTTACAGAGTGGGTGCTTCTCTCAAGGCCTGCACAGATAGGAAGTCTACCAAGTACATGCTCATGGCCAACATAGCATGTAACTTTCTATTTCAGAGCAGAGGAAAGATCCTGTGCATTGGGCTGTGAGTATGGTTAGCAGTAACTGGGAAGAAGTTAGGGACCACATGGACATAAATCAGGGAAGACTGTAAGGCATTCACCAGCTCTCTTCAGTGAAGAAAACCCATGATAGTGTACAGTGCACATTTTTAAGACATACACACCCATCATTTTCAACCACCTTCAAGCAATTGTGATGTGGGAGGAGGACAGTGGTTCTGTATTGGGTTTGATATGTGTGACCATCCTCTGTGTGCACTTCCAGCGCCAGGCAGTGTGGCCATGGAAGCCAGCTCAGATGGGGAGGAGGACACAGAAAGTACTGACAAGGTAACTGAAACCGTGATGAATGGCGGCATGAAGGAAACGCTCAGCCTCACCGTTGATGCCAAGACAGAGACTGCTGTCTTCAAAAGGTAACCAGAGCCAGGTCTTCCTGAGGCTTTGGCTTGATGGGAGGAACTCAGACATGACAAGCATTTGTAATTTGGTTAAAATGAGTTTTAAAAGTATGGTGGCACATGCTTTTAATCATAGCACTCAGTAGACTGAGGTGTGAGAAAATTGCTGTGAGTTTGAAGTCAGCCTGGGCTACAGTGAGACCCTGCCTTTTAAAAAAAGGGAAAAAAAGCTCAAGTGTCCTGATAGCAGCTTGATACCTAATATCTCCATTAATTTTAATAGAGATGGAAGTCAGGTCTCTCATTAAAATGCCATTTTCCTTATGTGGTGGTGGTGGTGGTGGTGGTGGTGTGTGTTTAGAAGATGTCTTAAGTCTAATTAGATTTACAGAATTAGGATTGGTGCATTTTTACTCATGCTAAAACTGACATGGACAGAGGCTACAGAGCTCAGCCCATCAATCCCTGGCCAGTATCACACAGATAATGGTTGTCCATAGCCATCATGTAGGTCAGTGTAATTCAGTAGCAGGAAGATAGATTGTAAACACACCAGACGTCACTGGAAAATAAAATAACAACTTAAACTCACAGGTTAGAGAAGGAATCATAATGTAAATTTAAATGTTCAGGCTGAGAGGTTGACAATAGCAATTTTTTCAAAATTTTGGGACTACAGCTAAAGTAGTTCATAGTCTGAGCTTTACTCCACCTGACACAGCCTTGAAGAGAAGGCAGCTTCCTATGACCATGTAAGCATGAAATGGATTATGAGGTAGCATAGAGCATTACATTTGCTGTTAAGAGCTAGTATTTAAGTCACAAGTCATGAGGATACACACTGAATGTAGCACATGGTAATTACTCACAATAGTGGAACATTAGAAAGACTCCTTTTAGGGCTTGATAGATGGCTCAGTGGGTACAGTGCTTGCCACACAAGCCTGACAACTCAGGTTCAGATCCACAAAGTCCATGTAAAGCCAGACTCACAGCACAGGCATCTATAATCCCAGCATGCCTGCAGAAAGAATGGCTGTAGAGACAGGAAAATCTTGATGCTTGCAGGTCAGTTCACAGCTATGAACAAGTGATAACCTTCCTCAAAATGAGGTAGAAGGTGAGGTCTGATACTTGAATGTCCTCTGACTACATATGTCACACATACGTCATATGCACACTTTGTTTTTGTAAAGTGCTTCCTTTTACGAACCATTGAGTGGGACCTATGGTTACTGCTTTTAATCAGAACCATGTTGATGGCCTTAATGTATGCAGCTTAAAAAATAAAAGGTATGCCAATAAGTAAGGTGTTACTATTTACAAACTTACTGTTTTACATAGAGAATCCCAATTGAGTCTATATAGATCAATAGGAAAGTTTAGCAAGTTTGCTGGATGCATAGAAAAATTACTTTGGGGCTGGAGAGAGGGTTTAGCTGTTAAGACACTTGGCAGCAAAGCCAATGGACCCAGGTTCAATTGACCAGTATCCACGTAAGTGATGCATAAGGTGGAGCATGCGTCTGGAATTTGTTTGCAATGGTGGGAGTTTCTGGCACACCCATCCCCCCCACTGCCCCAATCTATCTCTATTTGCCTCTTTCTCACCCTCTCTTACTCTCAAACAAAAATACATATTTTTAAAAAGAGCTGGTGCTTTAAAAAGAAAGAAAGAAAAATTACTTTGTCCTGTAAACTAATATTGAGTATTTTAGGTGGTGTCAGTTTTTAATTAAAATGTAAAAGCTTGGGCTGGAGAGATGGCTTAGCAGTTAAGTCACTTGCCTGCGAAGCCAAAGGACCTAGATTAGATTCCTCAGGACCCATGTAAGCTAGATGCACAAGGGGGCGCACATGTCTAGTTTGTTTGCAGTGGCTGGAGGCCCTGGCACACCCATAAAAAAAAATGTAAAAGCTTGCTGGACATGGTGGTCCATGCCTGTAACCCTTCAGGAGGCTGATAGGGGGATTGTTGTGAGTTCCAGGCCAGACTGGGCTACAGAGTAAGTTCCAGTTCAGTCTAGGTTAAAGTGAGATCCTGCCTCTGGGTAGGAAAAATAAATTTAAACCTTTTAAAAAAGATATATTAAAGACCTAAAACAAGTACAGAGATTTGCCATATTTACTAATGAAAAATTATCTTTGTCATGTCTCAGCAAATTGATGTATAAAATTAATGAAATTCCCATCAACATGCCCATAGTTTCATGGATGTTAATTGTGATGTTTATAAAGAACAAAGAGAGCCAAGATCATTTTTGAAGGGACATGGTGAGGGCTTCACAATGTTAGATCTCAGCACTACGGAATTATAGAGACCCTGCCTCTCTACCCAAACTTGACACATGTTAGAATGACAATTTAGATGGAAAGAGTACACTTAGAGATAATGATTTTCCACTTGGGAGAAAATTGGAATTGGGTTTCTTGTCTCAATATGAATATGAAAGATATAATCATACAACCTTGAGAAGATAGTGGAAGAGAATATCTTTACTATGTGGGTGAAACTTTTTTAACCATGAAAGAAAACATTAATGACTTATTTTTTTATATTGTCAGACATGCTTAAATGAAAAGCACAAATAGCAAAGATACAGAAAGATCCTGACATTTTTAAGAAAAAGTTAATCTCATTTGTAAAGGTGAACAAAGGATACAGACAAGCATCTGCACGTGAAACCTCAAGAGTAACTGTGGCCTGCTAGCTGGCTATAGTCATTGGATGCAATACTGATTTATGAGCATTAGTCTGCAGTTCCTGTCTTTAGTTTAAAACAAAACAGGGATGGAGGGATGGCTTCGGGTTAAGGTGCTCTCTAGGTCCCACATAAACCAGATGCACATGTGTCTGGAGTTCATTTGCAGTAGCTAGAGGCCCTGGCACACCCATTCTCTCACTCACTCTCTCTGTCTCAAATAAATTTTTTAAAAAATAAATTTAAAAAAATAGAAAAAGTACAAAACTGCCAGATCATGTCATGAGGGCTGTGAAGTCTTCATTTTAAAGCCACATAAACAGTTAACAGAAAATATGTCACTTAAAAGTGAACTAAATGCAGAAGTCCTGTGTAGGGTATTGGATCCTGGAAGGCAAGGATGATTTAGTGTCAGGAAAATATGTCAGAATAATTTCTATCCATTGGTCTGAAAGAAAAAGTATTTAATTTTTTGTAAAGCTCCACTCTTTCTTTAAAAAATTTTCTTAGATGCCAGGCATGGTGCCACATGACCTTAATCCCAGCACTCAGGAGGCAGAGGTAGAAGGATTGTCATGAGTTCGAGGCCACCTTGAGACTACATAGTGAATTCAGGGTCAGCCTGGGCTAGAGTGAGATCAAAAAAAATTGTTTATATTTATTAGGGCTGGAGAGATGGCGTAGCAGTTGCTTGCCTGTGAAGCCTAAGTACCCATGTCTAACTTTTCAGATCCTATGTAAACCAGATGCACAAGGTGACCCAAGCACACAAGGTTGTACATTTGCACAGGGTGGCACACATTACAGTGGCTGGAGGCCCTGCTGTGCCAATTCTCTCACTCACTCTCTTGCATTTACAAAAAAGGCCAGTCTGTTGGGCTTCCCTCAAAATAATTTATTTTTTTTAAATATTTATTTATTTGAGAGAGAGAGGCAAACAGAGAATGGGTGCACCAGGACCTCCAGCCACTGCAAACAAACTCCAGATGCATGCACCACCTTGTGCATCTAGCTCGCATGGGTATACTGGAGAATTGAACCTTAGTCCTTAGGCTTTGCATGCAAGTGCCTTTGCAGGCAAGTGCCTCAACTGCTACACCATCTCTCCAGCCCCAAATTCCATTCTTATACATGATTAAATTCTGAGCAAAACATAATGGAAATGAATTTTCTTGGCTGGGTAAGAAGGAAACACCAAAATGATGGTGCAGCAGAAGTCTCAGGTGCATCCACTTTGAGATAAGGAGGCTGTCTGTGATTACTACCAGTAGTACATTGACAGTCCTGCAAAGAAAGGACAGATGTAGGAGTAAAGATAGGGAGGAAAGCAATACAATTTGATGGTTTGCAGACAGTAACGGTCAGCTCTAGCAAAGCTAGTAGCATTTGAAATTAGTAAGAATTTAGCAAAATTTAGCTGGGTGTGGTAGCGCACGCCTTTAATCCCAGCACTCAGGAGGCAGAGGTAGGAGGATCACTGTGAGTTTGAGGCCACCCTGAGACTACATAGTGAATTCCAGGTCAGCCTGAGCCAGAGTGAGACCCTACCTCGAAAAACACCTCCTCCTCCCAAAAACATAATTTAGCAAAACTGGCCAGAAAAAAACTGGTAAGAGATCAACTTTAAAAATCAGTGGCTTTACATCAGAAATAAGCAACTAAAATGTATAATTAACAACCAGGGTATTGCTCACAAAGTATATCAAGTTGTCCATTTTGAAATCATTGTACGACAGATCTCTCTAGAGATTTGAAGATGCCTGAGCAGATGGACCCAGGGCACAGCACAACAAGACATCTTAGTGCTACCAAAACATCTGCCACCATCAGATTAGCCCTGAAGGTGTTTTGTTGGTGCTTTTTTTTTTCTGGGGAGGCTTGTACTCCAGGCCTTCATGTGCTAGGCAAGGGTTCTGCCACTGGGCTACATCCCTGGCCCAGCCTTTAAGTTTAATGCAACTTTTTAGAAGGAACTTAATAAGTATAGCCTAAAACTTACATAGAAAAATAAGTAAGAAACCCACCTTGCCACCCATTCACTCATGGTGCAGAGTATTAAAATCTGTGAGGACTAGGGAGATGGTTCAGTTGGTAAGTGCCTATAGAATCATGAGAACCTGAGTTCAGATCTCCAGCACCCACATAAAAGCTGGGTGTCCCAGTGCTAAGGAAGTGGAGACAGGAGGATCCCTGGAATTTGCTGGCTAGCTAGACTAGTAAAATTGGGGAGCTCCAGGTTTGAGGAGTGACTTTGTGTCAGAACATAAAGTAGAAAATAATTGAGGAAGACACCCAACCTTGCCCTCTGGCTTCCACATGCACTCATTTACACAAACATTATAATGGTGTACATGGCCAGTGTGGTGGAAGTGAGGGATCAAAAGT
Organism: Dipus sagitta; assembly: GCA_036346955.1. Classification (NCBI taxonomy): domain Eukaryota; kingdom Metazoa; phylum Chordata; class Mammalia; order Rodentia; family Dipodidae; genus Dipus; species Dipus sagitta. Next base: position 159,275,830 of record CM070770.1, on the reverse strand, counting down.
GGAGGAGGTATGAATGCGGCTCAGCAATAGAGCTTTTGTCTAGCATGCTCAAGGCCCCTGGGTTCCATCCCTAGCACTGCTTTTTCCACCGCTTTTTGAAATTTATTTTATTATACACACACACATACACACACACATACATACATACATACATACATACATACATACATACATACAATCATTTATCCCCTCATCTCTGATCCTCTTTTCCCTGGGGTCTTCCTCACTGTAGTTATGAGATTCACTGTGGGGTCATGAAGGCCTCAGTCAATTCCTATGAGATAGCTGGGGAGCATGCACCCATTCTGTAGCACTGCTTTTTTTGTTTTGTTTTGTTTTTTTAACTTTTTTGTCGTTTCATAATTGTATATATTTTGATCATAATTTCTTCCCTTTACGTTCCTTTGTTCCCCTACCCCGTTCTACTGAACCCTTTCTTCTTTCCCACACATCTCTTCTTCTATTTCTTTCTCTCTCTTTTTAATTTTGCCTTCCTCCATCATCCATGACATGTTGATGAGCCCGCTACTGTGCAGGTAATGACAGCTGCTGTGAGATCATGAATGGGATGGCCACTTGATGTCTGGAAGACAATGTCCAAAGCATTCCTCCCATCCCTTGCCTCCTAGATTCTTTCTGTCAACTCTTCCACATGCTCCTCTGAGCCTTGAAGGGTAAGATAGAGATGTGTCATTTAGTGCTAAACACTCAACTGTCACTTCTTAGCACTTTGATGAGTTTTGAGTCTCCTCAGTAGACACCACCACCATCTGCAAAAGAAAGCTTTTCTGACCGAAAGTTAGAGTAACACCAATTTGTGGACATAAACCTAAATATTTAGAAGACAATTTGATGGACACAGCATATTTAGCCAAACAACTATAATAGCTTCCTCCTTAGGACCTATTACTTCCCCAGCCATCGGCTTTTGACTAGGTTTTCAATACCAAACATGATTTCCCTCCTGTGTAGTGGACCTTAAATCCAATCATAGAGCACTTGGATATCCCAATAACTGATATGCTGCTACTGTACCACTGGGCACATTTGGCCTGTTTGGCCAGTTGTGTAGCTCACAGTGTCCATTGCTGAGTAAGACTGTTGATGGCATTTCTCCACCAGCAGGCTGCATGTCACTTTCCAGTAATGTGACAGCTAGTCAGCAGAGAGGAGGCTTCCAGCTTAATTCCAGTTTGATATCTCAGTGTCCTACAGCCAAAGCATGTGGTGTCTTCAGCAATAGGGTTTTACCTCATTCTGGTGGAAAAACAAGAACCTTGTAAATTGCCTATGTTTTTTGGGATCCTTGGAGCCTAGCACTGCTGGGGTTTTTGTTGTTGTTGTTTGTTTGTTTGGTCTTTTAAGGTAGGGTCTCCCTGTAGCCCAAGGTGACCTGGAATTCACTATGTAGTCTCAGGGTGGCCTTGAACTCACAGTGATCATCCTATCTCTATCTCCCAAGTGTTGTGATTAAAGGCTTGCACCACCATACCCAGCTGAATTTTGTCTGTGTGTGTGCATGTGAGGGTGCATGCATGCAGTGTCCATCAATATCAATGCCTGCCTGAGTTGGGAGAATTACATTCCTGGTTCTGTAAGGAGGAGGGTATGTAAACATGAAACAGCCCCATTTTGCTTTAAATTAGACTAATGCTTATTGTTCTCAGAACTGGACTTTTCTCAAAATTAAAACTGTTTTTCTTTTGCGTTTAATGAAGCATTGCTAGCTGATGCCAGTTTTTTGTTGTTGTTCTTCACTTTTATTTATTTATTTGAGAGTGACAGAAAGAGAAAGAGGCAGATAGAGAGAGAGAGAGAATGGTCGTGCCAGGGCTTCCAGCCACTGCAAACGAACTCCAGACACGTGCGCCCCCTTGTGCATCTGGCTAACGTAGGTCCTGGAGAATTGAGCCTCGAACCGGGGTCCTTAGGCTTCATAGGCAAGCACTTAACCACTAAGCCATCTCTCCAGCCCCTGAAGCCAGTTTGACACGGCGAGAGATGTCAAACTGATGAACGATGTGCAGCCTGATTTAAAACCAAACCCTGAACCCCTTTAAAGAACAATAAAATATATTTTCCATGCCCCCCCCAAAAAAGGTATGGGGGCCTGGAGAGATAGCTTAGTGGTTAAGGCTCTTGCCTACAAAGCCTAAGGACAACCCATGTTTGACTCTCCAGATCCCATGTAAGCCAGATGCATAAAGGTGAGGCAAGTGCAAGGTTGCACATGCCATTAGGAGGCGCAAGAGTCGAGTTCAGTTTCAGTGGCTAGAGGCCCTGACATGCCAATTCATTCTCTCTCTCTCTCTCTAAAATAAAAAAATTAAAAAGGAATGAGTTCTGGAGAGATGGCTCAGCCTGTAAGAGCACTTGTCATGCAGTCATGAAGGTCTGAGGTGAGAGATCCTGGTTTGCCTAATTTGAACATCTATGTGAACAGCTGAGCATAGCAACACATGTCTGTAACCCTAGTCCTGTAGGATGTGGAGAACAGAGAATTGCTGGTGCTAACTGGTCAGCCATTGACCAAAGATAGTTGTTCCATGTTCATTGAGAATTACATGTAAAAGAAACTTGTGGATGAGCAAAAAGAGAATACCTGACATTGTCCTCTGGCATCCACCCACTCGTACAGGACATGTACACCTGCACATACACACCAAGAAAAAAGTACAAGGTAAGCTGCTTCACACTGAAAAGTCAAGCCAGATCCTCCCTAACTACTTTGTGAAGCAACTCCAGGAGGACTGAGAAGAGAATACAAGCTACGCATAGTGACACATACCTGTCATCGCAATACCTGAGAGGCTGAAGCCAAATTTCTGTGAGTTCTGGGCTAGCTTGGGCTACTTACCAAGTGCATATCCCAAGAAAGAGAATGTGAGCAAAGAGACACATGTCCCCCGTGTGCCAGGCCCCATTCTCTGGCTCTTGTGCATATTAAGCACATAGTCTTCTCTTGCAAACCCCTTGAGATGCAATTATGAATATTATCTACACTTTCCAGTTTGGAAGCCAGGGTTAGATGATATTGCCAGGGTCTCATGTAGTTAATAGAGAAAAGGGTAGTATACATGTATAACCTATGGGCAGAAAGGGGCTTCTTTAAAAAACAAAACTCGCAAAATCATAAAGTAATGCACAGAGAATTGAGTTATGTTATATTGAAGGTCAGACTTTCTGATTGATGAAGTATATTACAGATAAAACTAAGAGACTTAGAGCAAATTGAAAAGTCAATGGATCATACTTGTGTAAGAGACTGTGGCATTTGTTATTTGAGGAATTCCTATAAGATAATTTTTTAAAAAGCCAGCTGACCTGGGTGTGGTGGCACACACCTTTACAGCACTCCAGAGGCTGAGGTAAAAGGGTTGCTATAAGTTTGAGGCCAGCCTGAGACTACACAGTGAATTCCAGGTCAGCCTGGGTTAGAGCAAGACCCTACCTTGAAACCGCTCCCCCCCCCCCCCAAAATAAAGGCCAGCTGAGTGTAGTGGTACATGCCAGCAACCCCAGCACTTAGGAGGGTCACAAGTTAAGAACTACTTGGGCTACATTGTGAGCTTGAGACCAGTTTGGCTTCATAGTAAAATGTCTCAAGAAGAAAAGGAGTGGCTGGGGTTGAGAGAGAAAGCCTAAATTAGAAAATGAGCAATTTTCAAACAAGTAAGCCAAAAACACTTTAATTTAGAAAATGGATGCAAAGAAATGCTCTAACTCAGAGAAATGAGTGTCAACAACAGGTACCTTGAACTTCTCATTAGACTTGTATAAATTGCAAGTGGATTTCCCTGAGTGCTGAGTCCCGCTAGGTACAGGAGGGAAGACAGACTGGCAGAAAGAGATCTTTCTTGATGGGAAGATGGCCCATAATTTTTTATCCTGGGCATACTGCCCTTAGAAATGCCCATACAGGTCTGTTTATATTCCTGGACACTAGGTTTGTGGTATTCCTGGGCTCAAAGGCCTGGAGGTGGAGGGCAGGTCAGGTGGTCACAACTGTGGAGAACCAGGCAGACTGGTAAGTAAGTGCCTACTGTGTATATGGTGCTATGGTTGGAGGAGCAGCTGGGTCTTCTGGTGTGCTGAGCTGATAAAAACGCACTCATGGTTGGGAATGCACTGAAATGATGGCATTGCACCAAAATGAAAAGCACATAGCTGCTTTAGAGGGCCAGGACTAGAGGAGAAGTGAGAAGTTAAAAGGAAGAGGTGAGGGCTTGGAATGTAGATTAATGGTATTAATGTGCTTAGCATGTTGAAGCTCTGGATTCTGTTCCTTGCACTTCAGGGGGGAAAAAATTCAAATTGTCTCCATATTGGTAGCTGCTGATTGATTTTCCTACTAATAAACTATCTGGAGCCATCTAAATGCCATGTGAGATAATTATCCTAAAATAGGTGTTTCATAATTAAATCCAAAGCAAGAGTTGGCTTTGAGAATGATGTGCCTTCTCTTGGGAATTTCCAGCTATTGCCATTTTGATGGTGTAAAATGCGAAGCCCATGCTGAACAGGACAAGTCTGTGTCTAGCCCTCAGAGTCAGGGAAATGTGTCCGCTGACCCTCCACCAAAAGCCTTCCCCTTATACCCCAAATCTTAGTGTTCTGTTTCCTGGGCTGGCAGCTCCTCTTGGTTTCTTGTTCGTTCCTTCCTGATGTCGCCTCTTTGCATGCATTGTTTGAGGCCAGCAGAAGAGCCAATGGGTTACTCCTTGCCTGACCAAGGTTGCCGGCCAGTGGGAGAGGGCCATCCTCTGCATCTGTATGAGTGGTGGGTGTGGCCCTGATAGCACAGGGCTGGAACTAAAAAGACTCGTTCCTTCAAACAGGTTCTCTTGACACCTCCACCGATTCTGCGGTTTGCTTATGTGCAGTCATGGACATGTTTTCCCCCAATTCCTCATTTCTAGGAGTATTCTGAAACTCTTGTACATTTCTTTTTCTGTTTTGCACACTTGGCCTCAGAGTGTTGAAATCCTACCGGTATGTACGGTAATATGGGACTGTCCTTTCTCAGACACCAACCACATCACATCGTCCCTCTGCGTGTGGCCCTTTCCTCTCCTGGTTCCCAGTCACTGTCTGCATTTCTGTGATCTTCCACCCTGAGCATGCTCAGAGCCATTTGCATGTGACCTCATCCTCTGGCCCTGGACCTTGTACCTGGTATGTGATGTGCCTGTCACCTCTCTCTCCTGCAGTGAGGAAGGAAAACTGTCTACCTCCCAAGATGCTGTTTGTAAAGATGCGGAAGAGAGCCCTGAGCCAGCAGAGGTCAAGTGCACAGCCCCACGGCCCCCCAGCAGCAGTCCTGAGCAGAGGTAACTGCCTGCCTACCTGTCTCCTGCCAGGCTTACCCTGCCTTAGCACTTCATCCTTGTCCAGTGCCAAGAGAGTGCCTGGCTCAGAGACTGAGCTGTGGCACTGGGGAGGGAAGGCTTGCTTGGGATATACCCCTACCCTTAAAGTTGTGATGTCAAGCCTGTCCAGGCTTGGAGTCCTCATCCCCACCTCTGAGGGGGAGCAGACCTGGATGCTTTCTGTGTAATACCAGGGAGCTTGTCTGAAACCCTTTCATGTATACAGCTGCATATTCTCAGCCCTTCACCAACTCCCTATAGGGTTGATTGCATCCTAAGTGATGACAGTTCTACTACCAAAGCCCTGACAGTGATTTGGATGTGGTGTTTTTTTTCTAGTCACCTTTTGCTTAGACTGAGGCAGTGGTCTGAAGGGATAGGCCAAGGCAAAGCCTCAGCCGCCAAGGGCCGACGCCCATACACCCGGCCTCGCAGGTAGAGCCAGGTAGCTGGATTCAAGGATCCTACACCAGAAGATGAATGCGGATGTGCCCTGGATCACAAGGACTTTTGTTCAGCACTTCCCAGAGCTCACTTCTCTGATCAAATATTTAAGATTGTGTATTACTTCCGCAAGGAATAAAGTGACCTTTAAAGCAGTTTCAGAGGTGTGGTGCTTTCCACCTGGCTCCATTCCCCCAGGAAGCTGTTTCCTGCAGAGCTCAGCAGAACCAGCAGGGGGCCCTCTCCACACACTGTCCAAAAGGCCCCTATTCTTGCCTTAGCAAACCCTGTTTGCATTTCTCACGGAAATCCAAACCAAAATCATTTGTTTTTATAAGGAAAAAAATGCATATAAAATTTTTAAGTTCTATTTGAGCATATGAAATTAGAAGAGGAAAAGGCAAGAGATCACCCCAGCTTCAACTGGGCTTCTGGGGCCTGGGGAAGTTGTCCTCTTTACTTGGTGATTTAAGTGGGTTTTCAAATGGTCTTTTGTAGACCTAATTCCCCATCACTTATGTCATCTGCCTGATTTACACCTATTAATTTCCTGTCTTTTGAGGACTGCTCCGAGGTAGAACAGTCCAGGCCTGTCCCAATTTAAAGCATTCGAATAGTAAGTTGTTCCTGGTGTCTCTGATGTCAGTCACACAGGAGGCTGTGGGCACCCCTCCTGGCTCTGGCAGTGGAGAGTTGGCATAGGGTACCCAGACTCTCCTCTGGCTAGAAACGTGGCTTTGAGAGCCCTTCTCTATAGTCTACAGGACAAGGTTGAGAAAGTTGAGACAGGCTAGTGGAAGAACAGACACCACTTTGTCCCTGAATCTATCCATTTCTCCCTACTCCAGCCAGCACTTGGCAGCGCAGCAATTGCTGGGGACTGGTGACCAAGCTACAGTGGCACATATTGATAGCTAAGGGGCTCATGCTGAAAGGCAAAGGCTGTAGTGCTGAGTGCCAGAATGGGGGCCTCTCTGGGCATTGGCATTGAGCTACTGTTAGGGGAAGTGTAAGGTCAGCTTGACTTTGTATTTGGAGGTAGTCATTGGTAGTGTGAAAGACTGAAAATCACCTGTTTTTGCAAGTGCTTCCTGCATGCCCTGATGCCAGCATCCTAGAGGTTGTCAGACACTGTGCTGTGACCTAAAGGATTTGCATTGCCACCAGATCTTGCTTCACTAGTGCCTGTCCAATCTACTGTCTGTGCCAGCCAGTGCGTGAGTGTTTTGTATACTTTCTACACTTCAAAGCCCTGGGAGTGGGCATTATTGTATCCCCTTGAACTGAGAGGTTAAGAAACTTGCCCGAGAGCACACAGCTTGTGAGTGGTAAAGGCAGGGTTCTGTCCAGTTCAGAACATATTGTCCCCATGCCTGATACATTGGGCACCATGGGCTGGAGAGATGGCTCAGAGGTTAAAGGTACTTACTTGCAAAGCCTGACAGCTTGGGTTCAATTCCCCAGTACCCACATAAGCCAGATGCACAAAGTGGTACATACATATGGAGTTCATTTGCAGGGCGGTAGAGCCTGACACGCCCATACACACTCCCTTCCCCTCCCTCTGTCCCTATTTCTTTCTCAAACAAATAAATAATAAAATACACTGAGGCACTGTAAATTGAGAAGAGTGTAAAGGAGAGCATACTTCATGGTCCCTGTTGTAACCAGCAGGGCTCTTGGATGGAAGGTTTTCAGGTACAGGCATAAACATCCTTTCCCAAGACCACTATGTGAAACTTTGCCAAACCTCTGAGAATGTCTCACATACCCAGGTTGTAAGTTTGGCAGAAAGGCCAAACTTCCATCTTCACTTAGTGCTTGGTTTCAGTACTGTCCTACCTCCGTCCTGCACAGCACCTCATTGCAGATTGTGCAGGTGTACACCTGTGTTTTCAACAGTTCATCCTGTTACAAACCTTTTTGTCATTTGTCCTTTTTTTGTTCTTTTATCCTTTTCCTTTCCTAGTCACAAACCCCAAACTTTCAAGTGAAAGTTGAAGCACATCCCCCTTCTGTGGGACAGATCAAAGCCTGAAGCAGATAGGTTCTGCAGCTCGGGAGCAGCCCTTTGAAAGGCACTGAGCTTATGTGGTCCTGAGAAGCTGTGCAAAGGGAGCTTCCAGCACCTGCTGCTGCACTGCCACCCTCACCAGTCACGTTCCATGAGGAGAGGGAGGGCAAGGCTCACTTCTCCCATCTTGGTTTCATGGGCCTCAGCTGTCTGTCTCCTTTTCTGTAGGACTGACCAGGCAAGCGCACCAGGTGACACGTCAGTTAACGGCCCTGTATGATGGGTGAGTCTGCTGCTGCTGACAGGGGACGCAGACCGCCACCACCAGGGCTACCAAGCCACCACTGCTGCACTCATTCTGCAGGGGATCAGGACCAGCAACCTTTCTATTCTAGACTCTTAAGACATTGTACAGAGAGACTCAGAAGTGTAAAAATATTGCACATTGACAAATACCAAGAATTTTTGCGTATGTTTATATTGTATTGATCTCTAAATAATGGGTAGCCTGTGAAATAAGATCTTGCCGCCCACCCATGTAATAATAGTAGTAATACTATAGTTAAAAAGGCTGTAAGAATAGTTTTATAAGAGTGAATACACAGATCTGTTGTATTTGAAACATAACTATTGGACAGTTATTAGTGTGACCAAAGCATTGGGCAGTTTTCATACATTTTTCACCTTGTACAAAATTCTGAATTCATTTTTCCTCCAGGTTGGCAAGGAGCTGTAGATTGAAATGCCCTCCAAGTGTTATTTTGGTTGTTCTAACTTACAAAAGTGATTCTGAATAAGGAATATTTGGTGTTCTTTTTATAACCAGCTTTTGATTGGTAATTGTTTTCTGTATTGTTTAAAAAGGATCAAAAATGTAAGTCTATTGGTAGTTAAGTATTTATTACTGCAGCTTAGTTGATAACTCGATGTGATTGTAAGGCCATATGTTCTGTTAAAGTCTTGTTTGCTTGAAATGATTCCTACAGGCGAAACACTAGAATATTGGAGTGGACATGGCTGTGCTTTGGGCGTCTAGGGGTTTGTTTTTATTTTTGTTTTGTTTTGTTTTGGTAGTTCATCTGCCTTTTTAACCCATTCACCAAAATCTTCCTTGTTAACAAGCATCGCCAATGACCGTCTCAGAGCAATCTGGTAATGATATCCTGAATCCCATGAGGGAGTTAGCTGAAAATGCTCGTGCTGCGAAGGGAAGTAGAGCACGTTCATTTGCAGGCTAGTATTTTAAAGTAGAACTTGGACTCCAGCACCTCAGCATGTTACTTGTTTTACTGTACCTTGTGAGGCTTCACTCGTAAATTCTAAACCAGTGTATTTTTTTAGAACTGGTTGTGTATATATATATAGTGATTATGGATACTAATTCAATGTAATTTATAATTTTCTATGTCAGTATAAAGATACATCACAGCCTTCTCCTACAGCCGAAGCAATATAGTGTATATTGCCACACCGTCTGGTGAAAGGTCAGTCACTTCACCTTTGCACTTTTAGATGCAAATCAGTTTTTTCATTTCTGTAATAGAAAATTACCCACGTATTTTTACATCATTTGTTTTTCCTGACCAGTATTTAAAACCAAAAGGATATTCTGAAAAATGGCCAACGAATTTTCTAGAACCAGCATCCCAAGCAGCGTGCCTAAACATGACATTGCATATGGAAATAAAAGAATCAAATGTCTAATGCCTTACTCCTTATTTGCTGTTCACTTTACATAGTATAGAGACTCCCCGAGGCTGCCACTGCAACCTAGCTCACCAAGTGCAGTGGGGCAGCAGGAAGCCCTTGGACTGGTAGGAAGGGACTCGATGGCCTGTGCATACCTGCTCAGCACCCACAGTCGGAGCGCCTCTCAGGAGAGAACATGTTCTTCTGAAACCTGGTGCCACCGGAGGACAGGGTTCCTTACACTTGTCTCAGGGATGGCTAACCGTGTGGCCAGGGACCTCATATTGCTGGAGGATGACATGCTCCTATCTTGCCTGATAGTGAGCCTCAATGGCCACAGCCAGGGCTTGGCTCTGTGGCAGCCCACACTGCCGCCATACTTTGGATTGGGCCAGCTTCTCCATCCCATCTAAGGTGAAGCATATCCTCCTCTCTCCCACTGTCTGCTGAGAGTGAGCATTTGGAGTTATCTTGAGGTAGGACTTGTTCATCTTAAATGGCCGGGAAAGGCTGAGGGTGGGAAGGACAAGATCTGTCAGATTGGAGGGGACCAGCCAGAGGCCTGCGGCGAATTCATGTTCCTTTCCACTTTCATTTCTGTGTATTGGCCATCTGAATCACAAGACTAACATGACTACAGTACAATACCAGTATTAAAAACAACAGCGAAAATAAAGCCTGGTTCTTTTGTTTCTAGAGTACTCCTGTGCCTTCCATGGTGTGAGGCTGTACCTGTGGAACATCCCACCAATGGTCTTAAGAGTTTGCTGTCTGCCCTTGTGTCCATCAGCCCACTGCTGTGAGCTGTGCACCTTGGCTGTCAGTTTCTTGATCATAGGTACATAGTAAATTGCTGCTGAGAGAGAACTGCCACTAACCCTCTCTGCTACTGCAGCGTGTTATCTTTTCATGTGTCTCCCTAACCTGGGTGGTTTGCCTTCCAACCCTACAAATAACTCTGTAGTGATAGAATTTCATGAGTAGTCCATCAGGATCTCTTAAGCCAGGCCTGGTGGCGCACAACTATAATCCCAGCACCCAGGTAGCTGAGGCAGGAATTTTGCTAGTTCAAGGCCATCCTGGGCTGCATAGCAAGACTGTCTCAAAAACTGAAATGATGTTCTGTCATAATTCACTTCTCATCTGTGTCTATTTGAATGGAGCTGCCCCAAGAGAGAGGCTGTGTGCTACAGGCAACACAGCTGGAGGGGCGGTACTACTGAAGCCTTTTGGAGCCCAGATGATTTTGTCCTGAGTCCCAGCTGCCAGACAGAGCTGTAAAATTGGAAGTTTGCCCTGAGTTTCTGTATTGCTTTAGTCCAATTATTCTTTGTTGTGCCCCATTTTCCCCTTTTTTTAAAAAAAAATATTATTTATTTATTTATTTGACAGAGAAAGAGGGAGGGAGGGAGAGAGAGAGAGAATGGGTGCACCAGGGCCTTCAGCCACTGCAAACAAACTCCAGATGCATGTGTGTGTGCCCCTTGTGCATCTGGCTAATGTGGGTCCTGGGCAATTGAACCTGGGTCCTTTGGCTTTTCAGGCAAATGCCTTAACCACTAAGCCATCCCTCCAGCCCTTCCCTCTTTTCTTTTTTTTTTTTTTTTTGGTGGTGGTGGTTGTTTTGTTTTATGAGGTAGGGTCTCGCTCTAGCCCAGACTGACCTGGAATTCACTATGAAGTCTTAGGCTGGCCTTGAACTTATAGTGACCCTTCTACCTCTGCCTCCCAAGTGCTGGGATTAAAGGCATGTGCCACTACCCCCAGCTCCATTTTTCCGTTTTGGATTGGGGATATTTACTTTTTGGTGATGTATGTTGGAAATGGTAGTGATTAGGACCAAGGTAGCCTCATTTTTTATGGGCAGCTAGTTAGGGAAACATACCCAAAGAACATAAAATTTCATTCTCTCCTGGTGAGACTAGAAAGCAACCCCGGTGTCTCAGGACTAAAGTCAAAAACGCCCTGACTTAAGATGGCTGCCAAACACTGACCCTTTGCCTCTTTACTTCCTGGTTCTTCCTCCTCCTCTGAATTTTTTGGTGGACTTCCACCCCTCCCCACCCTTTTTAAAATACATTTTTTATTTCAGAGAGAGAATGGGCACACCAAGGCCTGTAGCCCTGCAAATGAACTCCAGCACATGTGCCACCTTATGATCTGGCTTATGTGGGTCCTGGGGAATCAAACCTGGGTCCTTTAGCTTTGCAGGCAAATGCCTTAACTGCTAAGTCATCTCTCCACCCCGCCCCCCTTTTTAAATGGTATTTAGCTCAGGTTAACTTGGAACTCAATCTGTAGCCCCAGGCTGGCCTCAAACTCGTGGCAATCTTCCTACCTCAGCTTTTCTAAGTGCTGGGATTAAAGGCTGTGCCACCATGCTGAGTTATGAACAAAGTGCCTTTTTGGCCTGGGGGCGGGGGGGGGGGTACCGGGGGGCAGCTTGAAGAGCTGTGTCTCACTCTAGTCCAGACTGATTTGGAACTCACTCTACAATCCAGGCTTACCTCAAAGGGCTTTTTATTGAACCTGCACTTTCAGAGTCTTCCATATGTATATAAGAACTATCTCCAAATTCAAAGAATTCACATCCACAGACCTGAGGATAACATTCGTAAGTTTTATTAGATTATAGATCAAACTTAAAGAAGACAGAGCTCATGTCCAAGAGGGGCCATGAGCTAAGTTCCCAGAAATGGGAAAGCCTATAACTTAAGAGAAAGAAGAAATACAGAGCTCTTTCCCAAGGAGGAAAGAGGGAGTTCGAGAAGCTCAGCACTTAAAGAGAAAGAAGAGAGCTCCTGCCCATGAGAAGGCAGGAGTAAGGGAAAGCCCACAGAGCAACCCGAATTGGGGTCTGTGGTGGTTTGAATGTGCATGTATGTTCCCCATGGACTCAGGAGTTTAAATGGGGTCTCCATCCCCTTGGCTGGAGGAGGTGTCACTGGTGGCAGATCCTGGGGTCCTGCACAGAGGTGTGTTTGAGGCCTGATCGGATTCCATCCCAGAGGGGTAGAGCGCAGTCTGAGCTCGGGAGCTCCTGCATGCCGCTGGTCTGTGCATGCTGCTTTGCTTGTTTCTCTCTGCTTGGATGTGTGAAAAGCTTCTTCCATCAGTGATGGAACTTCCCCTGGATCTGTGAGCTTGAAAAACCACTAAGCCATCTCCAGCCCACCCCCCTTTTATAAAAACTTTATTTTTGTTTGAGAGAGAGAAACAGGCAGAGAGAGGGAGAGAGAGAGAATGGGTTTAAAATTATTTATTTGAGAGAAAGAGGCAGACAGAAAGAGAATGGGCGCACCAGAGCCTCCAGCCACTGCAAACGAACTCCAGACACATGCACCCCCTTGTGCATCTGACTTACGTGGGACTTGGGGAATCGAATCAGGGTCCTTAGGCTTCACAGGCATGTGCCTTAACCGCTAAAGTGTGTCTGGTTGGATATTCATCCCAGCAACCTGGAACTGACTACAACAGGGTCTTACAGGTTTTGAATGGTGGCTGAGCTTACCAGCCTCAACACCATTTCATGTTTAATCCAGGAATCTTCATTCTAGGAAAAGAGAACTGTCTAGCTCTGGTTGAATTTAAGGAAAAACATTAAGGGTACTCCCTAAGGTAAGCAAGACTAGAGTGGAGACTGCAGGGAGAGGCTCAAGGACATTTCACCTTACTTTTCAAGCCCTGCACCCTAATACGCCTCAGTCTGCAATTTGTTTTTTTGCTATTCTGGAAAGCCACATTCAGAAGACTCTTCACTTCCAGTTTTGAACAAAGTTGGAACTGCTAAAGGACCGTGGGGAATTTCAAAATTGGACATAATGCATTTAAAAAAAATTTTTTTCCCTCTAGGGAGAGGGCTTGGTGCTTAAAGGCACTTGCTTGCAAAGCCTACCAGCTGGGTTCAATTCCCCAGCCAGCCATTCACATAAAAGCCAGATGCAAGGTGGCGCACGCCTTTAATCCCAGCACTGGGGAGGCAGAGATGGGGGGATCACCATGAGTCCGAGGCCACCCTGAGACTACACAGTGAATTTCAGGTCAGCCTGAGCTAGAGTGAGACCCTACAAAAAGGAAGGAAAAAAAAGGAAAAAAAAAAAAAGTGCAAGCATAGGATGTTAGTTGCAGAGGCGAGAGGTCCTCAGGTTGGAAATGAAGACACCTGATGTCGAGTAGACACGGAAGAGGACAGGTTATCTCCACAAGACAACTTCTATAGAAGTTGCTGTGTGGCTTCTTGAAGGCAACTTAACAAGCATGCCAGGTGGACAGTCCATCCAGTCTTGCATCCCAAATGCAGAAAGAAAAGGGGAAGTGGAGGCCTACCCTTGCCTAACGGCTGGTCAAGGTCTGGGCTCACAAACTTACGGCTGGCTGAGGGGGAAATGGTGCAAACACAGAGCAAAGGCAGACTGACACCAGTGGACAGGAATGAGGGACTTGTTTCTGTTGACCGACTTACTTTGAACTTACTTATCCTGAGAGTGGGGGTGTTGTGACCTGAAATGGGGTCATTCTAGTTTGATAGTTTGAAAAGGTGAGCTCTGCTAGAATGAGTCCCTCCTTGTCCAGGGAGTGGTAAAGGATTACTGCTCCCCCATCCCCAAGACTGCAAGACAATTCACAATGCCAGTGAGAGAGAAATGCAAAAGACTTCACTGAACAGGAATCAAATACAGTGAGAGCACCCCCACCAGGAGGGGTGGGAGTCCCAAGGTCCTGGTCTCCTCTGAAGGATTGAGTTCTGGGGTAGAAGTATGCCTACTTATAACTGAGGTGTCCGGCTGGAGGGATGGCTTAGTGGATAAGGCATTTATTTACCTGCAAAGCCAAAGGACCCAAAGGTTTGATTCCCCAGGACCCAAGGTAGCCAGATGCACAAGGGGGTGCACGCATCTGGAGTTCATTTGCAGTGGCTGGAGGCCCTGGCGCGCCCATTCTCTGCCCCCAACTTTCTTTGTCAAACAAACAAATACAAATAAAATAACTGAGGTGTCATATGCTGATTGTCTAGTTAAGAGTTCTCAGTAGTAACCAAAAAACGTTTGTGTTCAAAGAAACAAAGCAAACAGACCGCAATTTTTCAGGCTTAGCTCTCAGAGCCTCAGCTGTCCCTAGTTAACTATGTAGTGCCCAGAAGTAGGTGATCTCTCCATCAATAAAAAGACTAGTTTTCTATCTGGGCATAGTTGCACACGCATAGTTGCATACACCTCAAGTCTCAGCACTTGGGAGGACAAGGTAGGAGTATCACCATGAGTTCAAGGCCATCCTGACACTAATCCACTATGACCTACCTACCTTGAAAGAAAAAGTTTTCTTTCACACTGGCAGAGGAGTGCTCAGCACTGAAACATCTCACACCCTCCAAGGCTCAGGGTCCGTTGCAGAAGAGGTGATGGAAAGAATATAAGAGCCAAAGGAAGAGTAAGATCGCTTACAATGCCAAACACAAAATGGCCTGGATGTCCATGACCTCACAGTGCCTGGCACTTCCTACACAAGACCATCATAATAGGAGGAAAAGATGACATCAAAATAAAAGCCAGGCGTGGTAGCACATGCCTTTACTTTAATCCCAGCACTCAGGAGGCAGAAGTAGGAGGATGGCTGTGAAGCCATCCTGACACTACATAGTGAATTCCAGGTCAGCCTGGGCTAGAGTGAGACCCTATCTTGAGAAACCAAAAACATTTTTAAAAATTAAAAAAATAAAAGACTGGCCTGCAGAGATGGCTTAGCGGTTAACCGCTTGCCTGTGAAGCCTAAGGACCCTAGTTCAAGGCTCGATTCCCCAGGACCCACGTAAGCCAGATGCACAAGGGGACGCATGCATCTGGAGTTTGTTTACAGTGGCTGAGGCCGTGGCGCGCCCATTCTCTGTATCTGCCTCCTCCTCTCTGCCTGTCACTCTCAAATAAAAAAAAAAAAGACTGATTGAAGGGCAGGGGATATGATGGAGAGAGGAGTTGTGAAGGGAGAAATGGGGGAGGGAACTATAGTTTATTGTCTATAATTATGGAAGTTGTCAATAATAAAAGTTTTCAGTTGCCCCCAAAATAAAAACCGGTTTTCTCTCACACTAGCATGATCATACAAATGTGCAAATATTTGTCATTTATTTATTTATTTTGCTTTTTAAAGGTAGAGTAGCCTTTACCTCATGCCTCTGAAGTGCTAGGATTAAAGGCATGTGCCACCTAGCCTGGTATCTATTTATTTTTGAGTTTTTCTTTTGTTTTTCACAGTAGGGTCTCACTCTAGCCCAGGCTCACCTGGAATTCACTCTGTAGTCTCAGGCTGGCCTTGAATTCATAGCAATCCTCCTACTTTTGCCTCCTGAGTGCTGGGATTAAAAGCATGTGCCACCAACACCCAGTCCTGTCGTCCCCCCTCCCCCCTGTAGTTTCACTCTGGCCCAGGCTGACCTGGAATTCACTATGTAGTCTCAAGGTGGCCTGGAACTCATGGTGATCCTCCTGAGTGCTGGAATTAAAGGCATGCGCCACCATGCCCAGCTTTTTCTTTCTTTCTTTCTTTCTTTCTTTCTTTCTTTCTTTTTTTTGTTTGTTTTTGTTTTTTATTTATTTATTTGAGAGCGACAGACAGAGAGAGAAAGAGAGACAGAGAGAGAGAGAATGGGCGTGCCAAGGCCTCCAGCCACTGCACACGAACTCCAGATGCGTGCGCCCCCTTGTGCATCTGGCTAACGTGGGTCCTGGGGAACTGAGCCTTGAACCAGGGTCCTTAGGCTTCACAGGCAAGCGCTTAACCGCTAAGCCATCTCTCCAGCCCTTTTTTTTTCTTTTTGGTATTTCTAGGTAGAGTTTCACTCTACTTCAGGCTGACCTGAAATTAATTATGTAGTCTCAGGATGGCCTTGAACTCACAGCAGTCCACCTACCTCTGCTTCCCAAATGCTGGGATTAAAGGCATGCACCACCATGCCTGGCTGCTTTTTTTTTTTTTTTTTTTTTTAATTTGTGTGGACACACCAGGGTCTCTTGTTGCTACAAACGAATGCCCATCCAGCTTTACATGGGTGGCTAGCGAACTGAACCTGAGCCAGCAAACTTTACAAGCAACCCCCTTTAGCCCCTGAGCAATCTCCCCAGCACCCAGAATGCATTTTGATGTTCGTAAGTCTATGAGAACAGGCAGGTTATGGCTTAAAAGTAGTGTTTGAGGGCTGGAGAGATGTCTTAGCTGTTAAGGAGCTTGCCTGTGAAGCCACCTAAGGACCCATGTTCAACTCTCCAGACCCCATTTAAGCCTGATGCACAAGCCAGACGTCAGCAAGCGTGTAAGGTCATACATGTGCACAAGGTGGTGCATACATCTGGAGTTCGATTACAGTGGCTGGAGGCCCTAGGATACCAATTCTCTTTCTCAAAAAAAAAAAAAAACCATGAGTTCAAGGCCAGGCTGGGGCCACAGAGTTGAATTCCAAATAAGCCTGGGCTAGAGTGAGACCGTGCCTTGAAATAAAAAGGATGACAAGTTCAGAAGAAAATTTGAAAACACCTAATGGAAAAACTTGAGGAAATTATTAGGTTTCTGATCAGATATAGGCAGGCTTCAAGGTCATTAAGGGTGGGCCCTTCAGTAATTACCTTTGGATCTACCTACATCCTGTCTTCCTGGTAACACATTAATTTTATGGGAAAAAGACCATGATTTCCCTCCTTAGAATTTGAAATGCCCTGTGAACTGAGAAAGGAGACATCACAATGGCCCCTCCTTGAGATTTAAAATGCCACATGATGGGAGTAGTGCAAAGGTAGCAGGGCCTCATTGAGGCCTGTCCAGGGAAAGCTATTTGCTCCTTTCTGGTAAAACATGGTTTAGTTTCTGTTTTGCTTTCTGCTCTGTTACCTGATGTTTGGTGAAAAGAATGATGTCTGAGTCCAAACTCTGGTGCTGAGTAGACACCTGACATTGTAAAGTCCTACCCATTATCCTCTCCCTCAACAATCAGTCCAGATGGGCCTGTCAGTCACCAGGACGGGAAACTGCCCCTTAGAAAAGCTATGAAGAAACATGATCACAAAGCCGGTCAAGGTGGCACACACCTTTAATCCCAGCACTTGGGAGGCAGAGGTAAGAAGAGTATTGGCATGAGTTCAAGGCTACCCTGAGACTACGCAATGAATTCCAGGTCAGCCTGAGCTAAAGTGAGACCCCTACCTACACAGGTAAGCCTACATGCATTTCTGAGCTCTAGCTCAGAAAGAAAGCATAACTTAACTATTATCTCCCTTTTTTAGATACTGGCCAGACTCCTAAACCTCTTGATCTGATGTGATCAGAGACCCAGGGTCCTGATTCATGGAGTCTATCAGGTGCAGGGTTCACAATAGAGGATTGAGGCAAGCATTTTCTTTGGTTCAAAATTCATATTTTAACCCCAGGAGTGACTTTGACAGGATCTGAAGTAAAAGGGAAAGAACCTCTGGAGCCCAGAATGAGGGAGGAAGGAAATAACATTGGAAGGGAGGGCTCTTGCCTAGAATCTGTGGGGCTTGTGAGAAGATGAGCACCTATGACACAAGGTGAGTCAAGCTTATTGAACTTTGAACTCCTGTGGGTAACTGGGGCCATAACAATAGGTAGGAATTACCTGGTCCTAGGCACAGTGTTGGGGGGCAGGGTGGAAGGGAGAGGCAGCTTTCTTTATCTAACATTTCTAGGCTTGTTTACATTAAAAAAAAAAAAAAAAAAAAAAAAAAGGAAAGAAAGAACAGAAGCCAGGTGTGGTGGCTTCCACCATTCAGGAAGCTGAGGTAGGAGGATTTCCATGAGTTTGAGGCCAACCTGGGCCACAGAGCAAGTTCAAGGTCAGACTAGGCTATAATAAAACCCTGCCTCAAAGGAAAAAAAAAAAAAAAAGAACTGAGAACTTCATAGTGTTAGGTTTGAAATTGGAGGGCACACTGAGGCAGACAGTTTCTTTGGGTCCACAGTTTTATTTCAGTGCCAGCAAGGGAGTGGCCAGTTTCAGAATGAAGAGAAAAGGAGGAGGTTCTAACCCACCTGGTAGGAGACAGAAATGACTTTAAGTCTTCCTTGGGAAACAGAAAGGGGAGGATCTTCCACTGTGCTATATGGGGAATCTGGTTCATAGGAGGGGAACAATGTTGGGATTAAAAATTGTACCAGGCATGGTGGCGCACGCCTTTAATCCCAGCCCTCAGGAGGCAGAAGTAGGAGGATTGCCGTGAGTTCGAGGCCACCCTGAGACTCCCTAGTGAATTCCAGGTCAGCCTGGGCTGGAGTGAGACCCTACCTCGAAAAAAAAAATTGTACTTTTAGCCGGGCGTGGTGGCACGCACCTTTAATCCCAGCCCTCGGGAGGCAGAGGTAGGAGGATTGCCGTGAGTTCGAGG
Organism: Dipus sagitta; assembly: GCA_036346955.1. Classification (NCBI taxonomy): domain Eukaryota; kingdom Metazoa; phylum Chordata; class Mammalia; order Rodentia; family Dipodidae; genus Dipus; species Dipus sagitta. The sequence goes on along the minus strand of CM070770.1, from coordinate 159,256,928 downwards.
CCACCCTGAGACTACATAGTTAATTCCAAGTCAGCCTGGACCAGAGTGAGACCCTACCTCGAAAAACCAAAAAAAAAAATTGTACTTTTAACCCACTCCACACCTGCCTTGCTAGAATAGTGCTAATCTCCGCAGTAGTACATTTGATTAATCTTATACTGCTGTTCTGTTCTTTAGTTATTTTTTGTTTGGTTGGTTTTTTGCAAGGTAGTGTCTCACTCTAGCCCAGACTGAGTCACCTGGAACTCACAGTGATCCTCCTACCTTTGCCTCCAGAGTGCTAGGATTAAAGGTATGTGCCACTATACCCAGCTTTGTCATTTTTTTTTCTACTTTTTTTTCTTTATTAGATAGTTTTGTATTCAGCAAATACAGTCAGTTTGGTACCATTATTAGGCTCATCCGTGACCTACCCCCTCCCCTTGGCCCCTCCTTGTTGAGGTATACGGGTCATGCATTGTGGAGTTATCCCACAGTTATGGGTAAGCTAAATGTCTCTGCATATCATGACCCAACATGTGGCTCTGACATGCTTTGTCATTTTTTTATTCTGCTCTTGTTAAAAACTGACACAGCAGTCATGCTCTGCCACTTCTGCACACAGAATCAACAACTTGAACTCCTCTCTGCTCTTTCCCTAGATAGGATATGTCCATACTCTGTTTCATGTTTAAGCTTCTTTGATTATTAGCCTTTGAAAACAATCCCCAGATGTGCTTTTTTAAAAGTTCTGTAGTTACCTACTACTTGAACTTTTTACCTATAACCTTGACAATAAACAGATATTCTTTCCCTAATAAAAGGGAAGCTCCCCTTTCAGCTGTGCAATTCTCCAATTGGAGTTCACCCTGTTAGGTTGCTTACTTACAAACTCTGAGATCATGTTTTTGTGTCACCATCCTACAAATGATTCCCTCTTCTACATTTGTCCATGTAACACTCTAGAGAAAAATCTCACCGGAGCAATATTGTCCCTATCTTGGGTCACCTGGTGGTGGCTGAGAGGGAGGAGTTGTTTTTCCTCTTAGCTCAGATACAGAAAAGCCTAGGAATTACAACAGACTTCATGGATTCTAAGACCCCAGACCTAGTCTGGGCCTACCTACAGGGAACTAGAGGTAAAACAACTCTTTGAAACCTCAATTTCTATAACAGAAGGAAGTTTCCTTGGGCCAAGATTAGGAGCAAATTGGAGAAGGAGAGAGAAAGCGCGAAGAGAGGTTTCTGAAATTCTTACACATAGGAAAGGGGATCTAGAGTGGGGAGGCTCCACCAGATGATGGGGTGGCATGATCATCTCTTAACTGTTTCATGCTGGGTTGGAGCAGGCATCATTGGATCAGGAGGCCACCCCACCTCAGGGTATCTGAATCAGAGGGTTGTATCTGTACTCTCACATCAGGATGATGTTATCTCTGTGAGTCTATGTGGGATGCTAGACAGTGGCCTGGATAAATCGAGTTAACCATGGGATTAGAGAAAGGCTTATGGATATGAGTCAAAATGGTCATTTTAGAGGGTTGACAACAGGACTCAGGAGGGATTCTGAGGCAATTTGGAGTTGGATCTACTGAAATTAATTGCATAAACTAAGTGGGCGAGTTAAAGATAAAACTGACATTATCAGAGAGGTATCCATATTCACGAAGCTGGAAGACAGAAATGTCTTAAAGACAGCCCTTGTATACAAAATAATGAGTTTTATCCCACAGGAAGGAGATTTATGTGTAGGTCTAGTCTAAAAGGACAGTGCAGCTGGGCATGGTGGCGCACGCCTTTAATCCCAGCACTCGGGAGGCAGAGGTAGGAGGATTGCCGTGAGTTCAAGGCCACCCTGAGACTCCACAGTGAATTCTAGGTCAGCCTGGGCTAGAGTGAGACCCTACCTTAAAAAAAAAAAAAAGAAAGAAAGAGAGAGAGAGAGAAAGAAAGAAAGAAAGAAAGAAAGAAAGAAAGAAAGAAAGAAAGAAAAGGACAGTGCCTGGAAGATCTATAACCTAGAACAAGTGATGTCTCCCCCGATCACAGAGTTAAACACAGAGAAAGAAGACAAGTTGGCTATTTTAAAAAGCTAGTATAGCCCAAGATGATTTTTGTCTTTGGATCTGTAACATTTATCTCTCCACCCTAGCTGAAGTTGATCAGTGAGATTTGAATCACATCACTTTTTTTTTTTTTTTTTTTTTTTCGAGGTAGGGTCTCACTCTAGCTCAGGCTGACCTGGAATTCACTACGTAGTCTCAGGGTGGCCTTGAACTCACAGCGATCCTCCTACCTTGGCCTCCCAAGTGCTGGGATTGAAGGCGTGTACCACCATGCTTGACTCACGTCACATTTTGTGTATAATACAGTTGTAACTTCTTCTAGAAGCCTCAGCCTTTGGTTCCCTTTTGGCCAAGTATCCCATATGACTAGGAGTAAACCACTCCTAGAGTCTGTTAGAGATTAATCCCAATAGGCAGGAAGACAGAGATAAATTAACAGAGCCATTAGGAAAGAAACTCCTGGATCATATTAATTTATTAGCACTATGATCTGGGTCATGTATATACATTTTATCTGACATGACATTTACATGTGACACATAATAGGCATCTTCTAAGGTTGAAAATAGTCACTACGATAGGCAGGACATGAGGAAACAAGGAGTATTATCTGTAGGAGGGAAGCAGGCATTCTTTATATTATATTTTATTTTATTAATTTATTTGAGAGGGAAAGAGGTAGAGCAAGAGTGAGAGAAAGCGCACACCAGGGCTTCCAGCCACTGCAAAGGAACTCCAGATGCATGTGCCCCCTTGTGCATCTGGCTTATGTGGGTCCTGGGGAATCGAACCTGGGTCCTTTGGCTTTGCAGGCAAGCGCCTTAACCGCTAAACCATCTCTCCACCCTGAAGCAGGCATTCTTAATTTGGATAAGAGTTGTTGAAAATTTTGTCACTATGGAGAGGTGGCTTAGGTAAGGTAAGGTAGAAACTAGTATTATTTTCATTGGCATCTTAGTTAAATTAAGATTAGCTCCATGCCGGGCATGGTGGCGCACAAGTTTAATCCCAGCACTTGGGGGGCTGAGTAGGAGGAACGCTGTGAATTTGAGGCCACCCTGGAGCTACAGAGTGAATTCCAGGTTAGCCTGGGCTAGACTGAAACACTACCTCCAAACAAAAAAAAGATTAGCTCCATTTTTATATATTGCCATATTTGAAATATCTTAGGCAATTTAAAATTATTTAAACCTGAAAGAATTTTAAAAATTACCCAATTTTTGAAATTTTTAGTTATTAGATTTAAAACTTCCTTCTAATGCTCTTTAATATAGATGGCTCAAAATTGATATATAGTCCTCCTTATTTCTGATGTCCAGCATTTGTACTGTAAGGGTCAGAGCGTCCTCCTGGACTCAGTCTTATAAGTTCTCAATTGGCTGGTAGGGCCAGTGGGAAACATCTTACTTTCTAATTTGATGTCTGGAAAGGCTTCATTCACATTCTTGACAGTCATCCGATCAAAGGGAGCTATGCTGTCTCTTCATTTGCAGCAACTGCATCTTCAGTTCCTGGATCTTGACCTTTGACGGAGACAAACTGGGCACAGTTCTTCACATCTTCCTTTTTTTCAGCAGTCCACCTGGGCAGTGTATTTACCCTTAGGCACAGGGACCTTCAGGACATTAAACTTCCTTTCATATACTTAGTTCATGGGGACACATGCTTTTTGTTTTTGTTTGTTTGTTTTTTGGTTTTTCAAGGTAGTGTCTCTCTCTAGCCCAGGCTGACCTGGAATTCACTATGGAGTCTCAGAGTGGCCTTGAACTCACGGTGATCCTCCTACCTCTGCCTCCTGGGTGCTGGGATTAAAGGCGTACGCCACCACGCCCGGCTGCTGGCACATGCTTTTAGTCCCAACACTTAAAAGGCAGGAGGATCACCCTGAGACTACATAGTGAATTCAATTTCAGCCTGGACTGGAGTGATATTTATTGAGAGCTGGAGATATGGATCAGTGGTTAATGGTGTTTGCTTGCAAAGCCTGTTGGCCTGGGTTCAATGCATGAAGTGGTACATATGTCTAGAGTTTGTTTGCAGTGATGAGGCCTGGTGCTCCCATTCCCTTTCTCTCTTTTTTTTTTTTTAACTTTTTTGGTTTATTTTTATTTATTTATTTGAGAGAGACAGATAGAAAAAGAGGCAGAGAGAGAGGGAATGGGCATGCCAGGGCCTCCAGCCACTGCAAACGAACTCCAGATGCGTGCGCCCCCTTGTCCATCTGGCTAACGTGGGTCCTAGGGAATTGAGCCTCGAACCGGGGTCCTCAGGCTTCACAGGCAAGCGCTTAACCACTAAGCCATCTCTCCAGCCCCCCCTTCTCTTTCTTATTCTCTCTCTCCTTGCAAATAAAAATATTTTTAATGTATTTATTAGCCGGGTGGCACATGTCTTTAATCCCAGCACTCAGGAGGCAGAGGTAGGAGGATCACCGTGAGTTTGAGGCTAGCCTGAGACTACATAGTGAATTCCAGGTCAGCCTGGGCTAGAGTGAGAGACCCTACCTCGAAAAACCAAAAAAGAAAAAGTGTTTATTGAGCCAGAAGTGGTGGCGCACTCCTTTAATCCCAGCACTTGGGAGGCAGAGGTAGGAGGATCGCCATGAGTTCAAGACCACCCTGAGACTACATAGTGAATTCCAGATGAGCCTGGACTAGAGTGAGACCCTATCTTAAAAAACCAATATATATATATATATATATATATATATATATATATATATATATATATATATATATATATATTTTTTATTTATTTGTAAGAGAGAGTATGAGGGAGTATGGGCATGCCTGGGGCCTCTTGCTGCTGCAAATGAACTCCAGGTGCAGGCACCACTTTGTGCATCTGACTTTCCATGTGTGCTAGGGATTCAGGCTGAGGCCAGCAGGCTTTGCAAACAAGCGTCTTTAACTGCTGAGCCATCTTCCCAGCACATGCTGAGCATGTTTTGTCCCAGCATGCTCTCCAGCAGGGCAGAGGAGAGGGTCTGGGTCCCTCTTTATATTGGCAGAACAGTTAATCATGTCCCTCAGAAACCCGATTGCTAAAACCAGTTAACTCTGACTTCAAGCCTCAGCAGCTGGTGCATTTCCTTTACTCAATTAGAAAGGCACTTGCCTGGGGCCTTGCAATCATGTGTCCAGCTGTGGGGAAGGTGCTCACAGGATCTAAGGTCTCGGTGATGGTGAGCAGAAGAGGAAGTCTCAGCGCCCAGGAGGGAGAGTGCACTTCCCACCATGTTGGTGTTGGCCACAGGCAATGGAAAAACAACCCAAGAAAGTGCAGTGTAGTCTAAGGCTTCTCTCGCCCCAAGAGAGGAAGTAAGAGAGATTCCTAGGAAAGTGAATCATGTGGGAAATCCTCTAGGTGGAGCTCAAGTGGCAAGAAAGAAAACCAGTGGAATCTGAAGAATGGGTTGAAGCCACAGTTTAGAACTGGGTTTGAGTAAAGACCTTGCAGGGGAGCAGAGACAGGGTTAGGCAAACAAATTTGCTTATCCAGCCGGGCGAGGTGACACACGCCTTTAATCCCAGCACTCAGGAGGCTGAGGTAGGAGGATGGCTGTGAGGATCGAGGCCACCCTGAGATTACATAGTTAATTACAGGTCAGCCTGGGCCGGAGTGAGACCCTACCTCGAAAAACCAAAAAAAAAAAAAAAAAAAAAATTGCTTATTCACCCCTTTCCTCAGGGAAATTACCAAGAGATGTAGGATTTGAGCATGCCTGAGAGCATTCTCAGATCTCGGGAGGGGGGTCATCCCTGAGGTGAGGTGCTGGAGAAATCACAGGCCACTAAAGTCACACCCAGAGTTGGTGGCTCTAGAGCTCTGGCCACAGGCTGAAGAGGAATTAAAGACAAGGGAGTGAGCAAGCAAAAGCTGATTTACTAAGGAGGTAGTGAAGACGCCCAAGAAAGAGAGAGAGAAAGAGAGAGCTGTTTGTCACCGCGCTGTGTGAAAGAATGAGACCCACTGTGGGTCCTAACTGTGGAGCCAAGCAGGGATCCCAGCCCCGGAGAAAAGAGCTGGTGTAGGGGGGCGATGTGCTGGGGGGAGCAGGGGAGTGGTAGATATTATGAGCCGAGATCAGGAATAAACTTGACTGGTTTTAAGGCAAGGAGGTCCCAAGAGAAGTAAGGGGTGCCAACAGCTTCTCATTTCTTTAGATGGCCTAAGTGTGTGGGATTCAAAGTCAAATGGGGTGGGGGGGGGGAGGATTCGAAAAGAGATGTCTTTGTATCTCAACTGGGTTTGGAGCAATGGAGCCTTGGAACCCTGCCTGAGGGGCATATCACTTGACTCAGTGCTGAGCGTTTTGGGGTGTCCAAAATGGTAAGTGTCCTGATGACTCAACTCACTGAAGAACTGAGCTGGTATTGCGTATGGAAAAAGCTGTGGTGCAGGCACAAAGAAGAAAAGAAGGGGTGACAAGCAGACAGTTGGTCCCAGAAGTACCTCTATTGCTGAGTTACGGCACCATATGTCAGGTGTTGGGTTCACAATAGAGGACTGAGACAATTTTCTTTAACTTTTTTTTTTTCTAGGTAGGGTTTTACTCAGGCTGGCTTTGAACTCATAACAATCTTCCTATCTTGGCCTCCCAAGTGGGATTAAAAGGTATGCACCACCACGCCTTTTTAACCTTTATTGAGAACTTCCATAAATATAAGCAATATACCATAATTACAATTCCCACCCAATATTCCCCTTTTCCCCCTCCCAAACTCCCCCTCCACTGAATCTCTTCTTTCCAACTAGTCTCTTCTATTTTTTTTTTTTTTTTTTTTTGAGGTAGGGTCTCACTCTAGCTCAGGCTGACCTGGAATTCACTATGTAATCTCAGGGTGGCCTCGAGCTCACAGCAATCCTCCTACCTCTACCTCCTGAGTGCTGGGATTAAAGGCGTGCGCCACCACGCCCAGCCTCTGTTCTATTTTGATGTCATTTTTTTCTGTCCTATGATGCAGGACTTGTGTAGGTAGAGTCAGCCATTGGGAGGTCTTGAATATCAAAGCCACTCTATCTGGAAACAGCATTGTAAGCAGTCCTACCTTTCCTTTGGCTCTTACATTCTTACCACCACCACCTGTTCTGCAGTGGACCCTGAGCTTTGGAGGGTGTGATAGAGATGTCTCACTGAGTGCTGAACACACCATTGTCACTTATTAGCAATTTGGCCTTTTTTTTTTTTTTTTTTTTTGAGTCACCTCAGTGGTCATCGCTATCTGAAAAGAGAAGCTTCTCTAACCAAAAGTGAGAGTAACGTTAACATGTGGGCATAAACATAAGTGCTTAGAGGGCAGGTTGGTAGTCATGATACATCCGCTTAGCCAAACAACAGAGTAGTTTCCCTCTAGAGATTATGACCTTTTCAGCCTTAGGCTTTTGACTAGGTTTTCAAATAACAAGCAGGAATTCTCTCCCGTGGAGAGACCTCAAATCCAATCAGAGAGCAGTTGGTTTTCCCAAAACAGACATGTCACAATTGTGCCAGTTGGTACATTGGCCTGGCTGGCCAGCCCTAAAGCTTGTAGGATTCACTGCTTGTTAAGACTGTTGATGACGTTTCTCCTCCCCAAACTGCATAGCTCTTTCCAGCATCCTGACAGCTAGTTTAATAGGGAGGATTAGCTAGTTTAATAGACTTCCAGCTCAGCTCCAGCTTGATTTCTCAGTGGCCTACAGCCCAAGCAGGTGAAGTCTTCAGCATTAGGGTCTTATCATCCAGTTCTGGTGGGCTACCAAGAGTCTTGGCAGTAACCTGTAATATTTTGGGGGTATCAGGGCCTCCTTGGCCAACCGCTCTCTGAAAGGTATCCCACCCCTGGCACTGAAGTTTTTCTAGTAATATAATAGTACATGTATTATTAGTGGACACAACATTATCTACTCCCAAGGATACTTCTGCACAAACTCTCTCTTTAAAAAAAACATATATTATTAGCTAGCAAACAAGTAGGTTTCCATATGGCTTATTTATACCATCTTAAATTTTGGTTAACTCTCTTCCCATCCCCTGCTCTCCTCCATCCGCTCCCCTTAGATCATTTCTTCCCCAGTGTTCTGCCCCTGTATTTACATATCTATCCCCTCCCCTTAAGTTCTCCCCTCTCTTCCCTCCCTCATATCCCCTTTCTAGCTTCCTGACCTCTACTGCTGACTTTTAGTCCAACTCACATACAAGTGCAAACATTTGAATCCACGATCCACATATGAGAGACAACATACGGCTTTGACTTTTTTTTTTTTTTTTTTTTCGGTTTTCGAGGTAGGGTTTTACTCTAGTCCATGCTGACCTGGAATTCACTATGTAGTCTCAGGGTGGCTTCGAACTCACGGTCATTCTCCTACCTCTGCCTCTTGGGTGCTGGGATTAAAGGCGTGCGCCACCATGCCCGGCTCGGCTTTGATTTTCTGAGCCTGGATTACCTCACTTAGTACAATCTTTTCCAGATCCATCCATTTCCCTGAAAATTTCATAATCTCACTTAAAAAAATATATTTTAGTTAGTGATTTATTTGAGAGAGAAAGAGGCAGAAAGAATGGGCACACCAGGGTTTTCAGCCACTGCAAACAAATTCCAGATGCATGCGCTACCTTGCGCATCTGGTTTACATGGGTAATGGGGAATCGAACCTGGGTCCTTAGGCTTCGCAGGCAAGTACCTTAACTCCTAAGCCATCTCTCTAGCCCTACAATCTCATTTTCTTTTTTTTCTCAATTTTTATTATCATTCCAAGATTATAAAAAAATATCCCATGGTAATACCCTCCCTCCCCCCCACTTTCCCCTTTGAAATTCCATTCTCCGGGCTGGAGAGATGGCTTAGCAGTTAAGCGCTTGCCTGTGAAGCCTAAGGACCCCGGTTCCAGGCTCAGTTCCCCAGGACCCACATTAGCCAGATGCACAAGGGGGCGCACACATCTGGAGTTCATTTGCAGTGGCTGGAGGCCCTGGCGTGCCCATTCTCTCTCTTTCTATCTGCCTCTTTCTCTCTCTGTCACTCTCAAATAAATAAATAAAAATAAACCAAAAACAAAAAGAAATTCCATTCTCCATCATATCCCCTCCCTATCTTAGTCTCTCATTTATTTTGATGTCATGATCTTTTCCTCCTCTTATGATGGTCTTGTTTAGATACTGTCAGGCACTATGAGGTCATGGATATCCAGGCCATTTTATGTCTGGAGGGAGCACGTTGTAAGGAGTCCTACCCTTCCTTTGGCTCTTACATTCTTTCCACCACCTCTTCCACATTAGACCCTGAGCCTTGGAAGGTGTGATTGAGATGTTACTCAGTACTTCAGTCACTTCTATCCAGCACTATGATACCTTCTGAGTCATCCCAAGGTCACTGCCATCTGAAAAGAGAAGATTCTCTACCCAAAGTGAGAGTAGCGTTAATATAAGGGTATAAATATTTTTTTTTTTTTTTTGGTTTTTCAAGGTAGGGTCTCACTCTAGCTCAGGCTGACCTGGAATTCACTATGGAGTCTCAGGGTGGCCTCGAACTCACGGCGATCCTCCTACCTCTGCCTCCCGAGTGCTGGGATTAAAGGCATGCGCCACCACGCCCGGTTTGAGTATAAATATTAAAAGACGTGCTTACTCGGCAGTTTGATAAGCATAGTATATACATTTATCCAGACATCAGCAGACGTTACACCCCTAGGACACATGACTACCCTGTTTTAAGTTTTCAGTATCAGGGATGTATTCCCCCCATGGAGCGGGCCTCCAGTCCAATTGGAGGGCAGTTGGTTTCCACCATGACAGATGTGCCACTATTGCACCCATTGGCTCATTTGGCCTGGCTGGCCAATTATAAGACTTGTAGTGTCCACCTTTGAGTATCTTCACTGGTGGTATCTCTTTCTCCCATTAAACTGCATGTAGAATGGCTTCTTCCAGCTTTCTGTCAGCTGGTCTACATGGAGGAGGTTATCAGCTCAGTTCCAGCAGGATTTCTCAGTGGCCTTGCAGCCCAAGTTATGTGGAGTCTTCAGCAATAGGGTCTTACCATCTATTCCTGGTGGGAAACCAAGGGCCTCGGCAATGACCTATAATATTTTGGGGGCATCAGGGACCTCCCTGGCCAACAACTCACTGGAGGTATCCCATCCCTGGCACTGAAAATTTTCTAACAACAATCTATGGCTCCTGAGTGTTCCATTGTCCAAAACCAGAGGATTCCATGTGATTTATTTGTATTTTCATAGCAGAATAAAACTCCACTGTGTAAATATACCACACTTTTATTATCCATTCATCAGTTGAAGGGCTTCTAGGCTGGTTCCATTTCCTAACTATTGTGAATAGAACTGCAATAAATGTGGATGTGCAAGTATCTCTAAGGTACTGAGTAGAGTCCTTAGGATATATGCCTAGAAGTGTTATAGGTATGTCATATGTAAGTCTATTTTGAACTGTACTGGGAACCTCCACAGATTTCCACAATGGCTATACCAGTTTACATTCCCACCAACAATGTAGAAGGGTTCCTCTTCCCCATACCGTCACCAGAATTTATTGTCATTTGTTTTCTTGATGATAGCCATTCTGATAGGGGTGAGATGGAATCTCAAAGTAGTTTTAATTTGTATCTCCCTGATGGCTAAGGATGTAGAATATGTTTTTAGATGTTTATTTGCCATTTGTATTTCTTCTTTTCACGGCTCTCTATTCAGTTCCATAGCCCTTTTTGGGGGGGGGGGTTGAGGTAGGGTCTCACTCTAGCTCAGGCTGACCTGGAATTCATTCTGCATTCTCAGGGTGGCCTCGAACTCACAGTGATCCTCCTACCTCTGCCTCCCGAGTGCTGGGATTAAAGGCGTGCGCCACCACGCCCGGCCCATAGCCCATTTTTGATTGGGTTTTTTGATTTCTTATTATTTAGCTTTCTGAATTATTTGTAGATCCTGGATATTAATCCTCTGTCAGATGTATAGCTGGCAAAGGTTTTCCTTCATTCTGTAGGTTGCCTCATTGCCCTACTCACAGTGTCCTTTGCTGTATAAAACTTTTTAATTTCATGAGGTCCTAATGGCTGATCTATTCAGAAAGTCCTTGCTGATGTCTATATGTTTAAGTGTTTTCCCTACTTTTTCCTCTGGCAGTTTCAGAATTTCAGGTCTGATATTAAGGTCTTTGATCCACTTGGACTTGATTCTTGTGCATGAAGAGAGATAATAATCTATGTTCATCCTTCTACATGGAGATATCCAGTTTCCCAAGCACCATGTTAGAGAGATTATATTTTCTTCAGTGAATACTTTTGGCATTTTGGTTAAAAAAAAATCAGATGGCTGTAGCTGCCTGGACTTATATCTGGGTTCTCTCTTCTGTTCCTTTGATCTACATGTCTGTTTTTTTTTTTTTTTTTTTTTTTTTTTTTTTTGAGAGCGACACAGAGAGAGAGAGAGAGAGAGAGAGAGGCAGAGAGAGAGAGAATGGGCACGCCAGGGCCTCCAGCCACTGAAAACGAACTCCAGACGTGAGCACCCCCTTGTGCATCTGGATAACGTGGGTCCTGGGGAATCGAGCCTCGAACCAGGGTCCTTAGGCTTCACAGGCAAGCGCTTAACCACTAAGCCATCTCTCCAGCCCTACATGTCTGTTTTTGTGCCAGTACCATGCTGTTTTGGTTGTTACGGCTCTGTAATATATCTTAAAATCAGGTATGGTGACACTGCCAGCCTTATTTTTGTTGCTCAGAATCGCTATTCAGGGATTTTGTGCTTCCAAAATAAATTTTAGATTTTTTTTTAATTTCAGTGAAGAATACCATTGATTTATTTTTGTTTATTTATTTGAGAAAGAGGCACAGGGAAAGACACACAGAGAAAGAGAGAGAGAATGGGCATGCCAGGGCCTCCAGTCACTGCAAACAAACTCTAGATGCATGCATCCCTTGTGCATCTGGCTTACATGGGTCCTGGAGAGTTGAACCGGAATCCTTTGGCTTTGCAGGCAAATGCCTTAACCACTAAGCCATCTATCCAGCGCCCCCCCTTTTTTTTTTCAATGTAGAGTCTCTCTCTAGTCCAGGCTGACTTGGAATTCATTATGTAGACACAGGCTGGCCTCGAACTCACAGTGATCCTCCTACCTTCCGAGTGCTGGGCTTAAAGGCGTGCGCCACCACGCCCAGCTTTCATTTGGTCAGTTTTCATTTTTTTAAATTTATTTATTTGCAAGCAGAAAGAGAGGAGGGGAGAGAGAGAATTAATAGGTGTGCCAGAGCCTCTAACTGCTGCTTTCTTTATGTGGGTACTGGGGAATTAAACCCATGTCGTTAGGCTTTGTAGGTAAGTGCCTTAGCTGTTGAGCCATCTTTTCAGTCCTTTTGGACAGCTTTTATTTATTTATTTTTTTCCCAAGGTAGTGTTCTGCTCTATCCCAGGCTGTCCTGGAATTCACTCTGTAGTCCCAGGCTGTCCTCGAACTCACAGCGATCCTCCTACCTCTGCCTCCCAAGTGCTGGGAGCAACACCACACCCAGCTCCTTCTGGTCAGTTTTGTTAAGGGTTTGTCATGAGACAGTTTCTTGAGGCCAAGATTTTATTCCAGGGGAGACTGGGGAGCTGAAGGAAAGGGGAGGAAGCTTTGAGGATGTCAGGAGTGAGGAGATTTTAAGGGCTTTCAGGGAAGGGAGGAGGGAACTTGTCCTGGAGGGAGGGGCCTTGCACAGATGTGTGGGATTGTTTGGGAGGGTTTGAGCACATGAGATTCAAGGTGACTCAAACTGACTGAACTTTGAACTCCTTTGAGGAAGTGGGGCTTGAAATGTCCCCCCACCCCCAGGGCCATAGGTAGGGGAGCAGGGCTTCTTCAGTCCCTCACAGTAGGTATAGAGTATGTGGTCCTGGGCACAGCTGTTGCTGGGGAGATGTGGACTGGAGAGGCGGCCTGCTTCCAGTCTAACAGCAGCTGAGATCTCTTACTTGCCCACCCTGTTGTTTTTCTCTCAAACTCCAAGAACATAGTCCTCAATGGGCATGAAGAGATGTCTCAGCAGGTCAAGTGCCTGCCATGCACCTGAGGAGCTGACCTTGGATCCCCAGCACCCATAGAAAGGCCAGGAGTGGTGCTGTGCACCTATAGTCCCAGCACTGGGAGACAGGTGGAGCCCAGGGGCTCGCTGGCTAGCTAGTCTAGCTGAATCAGTGAGTTCTAGGTTCATCAAGGGAAACTTTGTCTCAACAAACAAGGTAGAGGGCTGGAGAAATGGCTTAGCAGTTCAGGTGCCTGCCGGCAAAGCCAAAGGACCCAGGTTCAATCCCCCAGTACCCATGTAAAACCAGATGCACAGGTGGCGCGTGTGTCTGGAGTTCGCTTGCAGTGGTTAGTGGCCCTGGCATGCCCATTCTCTCTATCTGCCTCCTTCTCTCTCCTCTTTATCTCTCTCTCTCTCTCTGCTTACAAAAAAATAAGTAAAAATATTTAAAGTCTTATTTATATATTTATATTTTATCTAAAAAAGGTAGAGAAGGACTGAAAACAACCTCTGACATTGATACACACACACACACACACCTCTACACACATACAAACTGGCGTGAATACATGCACACCACACACATATGCAGCCACAAAAAAAAAAAACCCTGTTCTTGAGTTTCCTTCCAAGTTTGTTTTTTAATTTTTTTTTCTTAATCTACAAGCCCACAAATGGATCCCTGTATTCCCTAGTGACATATTGGCTTTAAAAATGGCCTCGATTTCAGGACTATTTGCCCCAGGGCACACACTACAGGCCTGTCCCTGTGGAACAAACTGTACAACAGAATGCCATCATCTGGGGAGCACTTAATGCCACGGAGTTTTATGTGGCTTTTAAAGAGAATGATTTGAATGTCTGGTCACCATGGGGCAGTCACAAATGGCCCAGTCACCTTAACAGACGAGATAAACTCAGCCCATTAGATACGGTCTGGAGGAGTGAGCTATGGCACCAAACAAGAGGACTGCAAAGACACTGTGGACTCCTCGGGAAGTTCAGGCCCCAAACCCTCGGAATGCCCTGCCTTCTCTTTGTAAACCCATCGTGAAATTTCCACCTGTGATAGTTTGAATGTACATTCCCCATAGGCTCACTGTCTTTTTGTTTGTTTGTTTGTTTGTTTGTTTGTTTGTTTGTTTGTTTTTGGCACTCTAGCTCAGGCTGACCTGGAATTCACTATGTAGTCTCAGGGTGGCCTCGAACTCACAACTCACGGCGATACTCCTGCCTCTGCCTCACATGCGCTGGGACTAAAGGTGTGCACCACCACGCCCAGCCTAGACTCAGTGTTTTATTAAAGCTTGTATCTTGTATCACCTGGCTGGAGGAGGTGTCACTGGGGTGTGGATCCTGGGGTCCAGCACTCAGGTGTGTTTGGGGGAGGATCTAGTTTCCAGCCCAAAGGTATGTAGGGCAGTTTGAGCTCTGCCTGAGGCCCTGCTGTTTGCTACCCATTCTGGCTTGCTGGTTTCTTTTTTTGTTTGTTTGTTTGTTTTGTTTTGCTTTTTCGAGGTAGGGTCTCACTCTAGCTCAGGCTGACCTGGAAATCACTCTGTATTCTCAGGGTGCCCTCGAACTCATGGTGCTCCTCCTACCTCTGCCTCCCGAGTGCTGGGATTAAAGATGTGTGCCACCACGTCCGGCCTGGTTTTGGTATTTGCGGGCTGTTTGGTTGGTTCTCTGCTTGGATGCATGGCAGCAGTTTCTTCTACCGCTGACGGAGCTGTTTGGAGTTCATCCCAGCACTGTGGATCTGACTACAATACAATGCATGATGGTGCATGTCTATAATTCTAGCTCTTGGGAGGTGGAGGCAGGCAGATCAGGAGTTCAAGGCTAACCTCAGCTACATAGTGAATTTGAAGCCAAACTGGGCTCTGTGAGACCCTGTCTCAAAAACAAAGGAACAACAGGGCTGGAGAGATGGCTTAGCGGTTAAGCGCTTGCCTCTCTCTCTCTCCCTCTCTCTCTCATTCTCAAATAGATAAATAAAAACAAAAATAAAATAAAATAAAACAAAGGAACAACAGAACAGAAGAAAGCAGAAGTAAAAACCCACAGGGAAGACGGTCCATGCTTGCTCTTGGGGGATGCAAGGACCATTCCAGAAAAAGAGCTGACCCCTCCCTGCCCCACCAGCCTCAAATGCCCCAGGGGCTCTCACCAAGACCCCTCTCCGGGAGGGAAAGAGTCCCATCCCCCTTCCCCACACCTTCTCTGCTCTCCAGGGAGATCTACAGAACACAACTCCCCCATAATGGGCCCCCAAGAGGGGTGTCCCATATCCTAGGTAGCAACCCAGGGTGGGGGGAGGTTTCCCTCCTGGTGACTCTCAAACAGGTGCGAACTCCAGTCCGAGTTGCTGAGAGAACGTAAGACATGCACAGGTCTGGGTACAGCAGGGCACCTTCTCAAGGGAGGGACACAGTTAGAATCTTTGTAGTGGGTTTATACAGGGGTTTGGTTTTCTCAAGTTACATTCCTAACATTTAACATTGGTTAAAGAATGTATTTTGTAGCATGACTAAAAGCTGAAGAGTTTCTCTTAGCAAAGAAAATTTATGGGGGTTACTGTTCCAGGCTGAGGAATGAGGAGAGTGCTCAGGATTCAAGGTTACAGCTTATTTCAGCCCTAATAGACACCTTCTGTTTACTGTCCTTATTAAGAGTTATTCCTCCCCGCCCCCGCCCCAGAAAACACATTTCATTGGGTTGGCCATTTGGCCTCTATCAGTGGTGTTTGAAGTCTGAAGTCTCCTCTCCTTTTTTTTGGGGGGGGGGGCGGAGTTTCGAGGTAGGGTCTCACTCTAGCTCAGGCTGACCTGGAATTCACTATGTAGTCTCAGGGTGGCCTCGAACTCACAGTGATCCTCCTACCTCTGCCTCCTGAGTGTTGGGATTAAAGGTGTGCACCACCACACCTGGCTTTTCTCTCCTTTTTTATTTCAAGGTAGACTGTCACTCCAGCCCAGGCTGACCCAGACCTCATTCTGTAACCCAGACTGGCCTCAAACTCCCAGCATTCCTCCTACCTCTGACTCCCAAGTACTGGGATTAAAGATGTGCACCTCCACACACAACTTGTCCTGCCTTTTCTTTTCTTTCGTTCTTTTTTCTTTTTTCTTTTTCTTCCAGATAGGGTCTCACTCTAGCCCAGGCTGACCTGGAATTCACTATGTAATCTCAGGGTGGTCTCGAACTCACAGCAATCCTCCTACCTCTGCCTCCCGAGTGCGCCACCATGCCCGGCTTGTCCTGCCTTTTCTTAGCAGATCACACCTCAAGGACAGAGCCTATGCCCTTCCTGTCATACCTGTCTTTCCATCCTGCTTCAATGTGATATTTCTCGCCACCCCCTTTTTCTCTCCTCTCTCTGAGATGGAGTCTCATGTAGTCCAGGCTGACCTTGAACCTACTGTGTAGCTAAGAAGAGCCTTGAACTCCTGATTCTCCTACCTCCTGAGTGCTGGGGATTAGCGATCTACACCACCGCATCCAGTTATTCTGTGCTGGGGATTAAACCCAGGGTTTCATACATGCTAGGCAGGCACTCTACCAGCTAAGCCACATCTCTGGCCCTCGATTTTCACAGGATCTCTAGGGTTGTGTTCAAAGTGCATATTGAATCAGATGTGGTGGTGCACACGTGTGATCCCAGCACTTATGAGGCTGAGGCAGGAGGATCGTGAGTTGAAGGCCAGCCTGGGCTACATAGCAAGACCTTGTCTCAACAAATATGAAGGAAGCAGAGTGGAGATGTAGGTCATGCACAAAGCCCTAGGTTCCATCCTCAGGAGTATGTGTGTGTATATGTATATGTATATTACACCTTTCTTTTTTGGGAGACTCTTTTCTCTTGAGGCAGGAAACGGCCTCTGTTCTTCCCATCGTGACGAGAATCTGGGCCCTAGAACACACAGCTCCTTTGTGGAAATATGCAGTCTGTGTCCTGAGGGGGAGCGACGGCGGCTGTACGCAGATGTCTCCCAGAAACCAGAGGAGCGGCGAGGCGGAGAGGCCCTGACTAATGGCGCTAATGCTCACTGTTGCCAATTAGACTCATTAGTGAGGCAATTTGAGCACAGGACGGCTTTGCGTTAATTACTCACCCGGCTTGTGTGCCTTGATGGGGCATGTTTCCAAAAGGTTATGCTGTCCGGAAATTAATCAGGACCTCCTGCATTGTTAGAGATTCAGGAAAGCGAGCAGATAAAAAAAATGAAGGTGAGAAAAGTTGCACAATAATTTCTACTATTATTTTTCTACTATTTTATTTTCTCTGCTAAAGTGGACCAGGGCTATTGTCCGTTATTTTTTTTTTCCCCTGAAATCTATGCGTGGGAAGTAAAATGGCTCACATTAGAGTTCAGACAAGACATTAAAGCCATTAAGGGAGGCCGTGCAAAAGAGCCCGTATGTGAGCTTTTATTCAACTCACCCCTGGGGCTTGGGAGAGGGGCCAGCCTCCAGTGATAGCTCCACGGCTCTTCCCTGGAGCTATCTCCCACCTGCCCCCTTGGAGCTCTGACTGGGGTCCGGAGAGCCCGCTTCCGGTGCTGTAGACTAGGGGTGTTGCGGGGGAGCCCTGGGTGCACCCCAGCTCTCCTTACCCTGTCCAAGTCACTTGATGCTCAGTGTCAGTCCAGTGACCTTTGTGTGCTCAGTTGACCCCACGCCTCCAAGCCACCAAAGCCCATTATGGGCCGGGTGGAAGTCTCGAACCCTGGTCTTGCCTTCTACATTCATTTCCTACTGGCATCTCTCCCCTTGGGGGGCAGCATCACCAGACACAAGGGCAGGTGTGAGAGAGGTGTACCTTAACCCCACATTCATTCAAAGCGTAGTTTGTTCCTGTCTCTACGTATGAAGATGTCATAGATCACACCCCATGAGCCTGGTGCTTTGGAAAGGGTGACATCCATGAATACACAAGAGCCTGAGTAGAAGTGTGCGATCAGACCTGAAGCATAGGCTTCAAAGCACGCCTGCAGGGCTGGGGAGATTGCTCAGTGGTTAGATGCTTGCAAAGCCCAAAATCCAGATTCAATTCCCCAACACTCATGTAAAGCCAGGTGCACAAAATGGAGCATGTATTGGCAGCTCTTTTTTTTTTTTTTTTTTTTTGTGGGGGGCGGGGAACAGGGAGGAAGGTTTCGAGGTAGAGTCTCACTCTAGCCCAGGCGGACCTGGAATTCACTCTGTAGTCTCACTCAGGGTGGCCTCAAACTGATGGCAATCCTCCTACCTCAGCTTCCCAAGTGCTGGGATTAAAAGCGTGTGGCACCACATCAGGCTGGAGTTCATTTTTAATGGCAAGAGGCCCAGGCATGCCCAGTCCCTCTCTCTCTCTCTCTCTCTCTCTCTCTCTCTCTCTCTTCCCACAAATAAATAAAAGTAAAATAAAATTTTAAAAATCAAGCATGTAAACCAGGCATGGTACACACCTTTACTCCCAGCACTCAGGAGGCAGAGGTAGGAGGATTGCTGTGAGTTCAAGGCCACTCTGAAACTACATAGTGAATACCAGGTCAGCCTGGGCTACAGTGAAACCCTACCTCGAAAATAAAAAAAAAACATAAAAAAAAAAAAACAAGCATGTTATCTTGCTTTAGACAGTAGCTGAGTGTGGCGATACAAATCTGTAATCCCAGTCAGTGTTCTAGAGGTGGAGGCAGAAGGGTCAGGAGTTCAAGGCTAATCTCAGCAACATAATGAGTTTGAGGCCAGTGGGTCTCAAACAAAAACCAACCAGTGGGCAAAGTAGCTAGAGCCCTAGCTCAGTTAGTAGAATGCTTGTCTAGCACATGGTAAGCCCTGGGTTCAATCTCTCAAAGAAAGAAGAGAGAAAAAAAAAAGAAAGAAAGAAAGAAAAGAAAGAAAGAAGAGAGAAAGGGAGGGAGGGAGGGAGAGGAAAAAAGAGGGTTAGGACCTTTAGGATTCTTTCCCTTTAGGACTCTTACCTATCCCCTCCAGCTATGAGAGAGGCACCCTTGAAGCCCTGGACTGATCAATTTTGCTCCAAAGAAGACTTTTTGTTTTGTTTTGTTTTGTTTTTTTGAGGTAGGGTCTCACTCTAGCCCAAGCTGACCTGGAATTCACTATGGAGTCTCAGGGTGGCCTCGAACTCACAGCGATCCTCCTACCTCTGCCTCCCTGGTGCTGGGATTAAAGGTGTGCACCACCACCATGTCCGGCTTCCAAAGAAGACTTCTAAGGATTCCTGGCCACTGCTGATGGTTCCAGGGCCCTCAGAGAAGGGAAGTGTTGTGTTGTTGTTCTTTGTAAACAATGACAGAAGTGCACAGATGTGGGGATCTTGCTTCTTTGAGGACCTGCCTGCCCAGACTACAACACAGCTGAAAGCCACCTCTGCTGGCCCAGATGCCCCCTGTCCCTCCAGGTCAAAGCTGACACTTGGTCATGGAGTCTATGAGAACACAAAGTCACCATCAGTCCTGATTGTGAAGTCGGGGTCCAGCAGGGAGTGTTTTCATGTCAGACTGACTCCTCTTGCAGAGTGACATTAAGGCCCAGACACATTTTTATCAGGAGAGTGCAGTGTGCTTTGATGGGAGTCTCACAGTCTCCTGTTACAGTTCCTGCTAGGGACACAGAGTCCCTAAAAAACTTGCTTTGTTCTTTCTCACGGCAGCCTCGCAGACAGTCTTCAGAAAAGCGGTTCTAGAAACAGATCTCTCTGAATCCTAAGTGGGGGCTGGTGATGGAGGTGCCTGGTGGCAGCAACCACATTGGGCCAGGGTAAGAGGGACTCTGCTGGACCATTGTCCAGCCAGGCTTAGATACCTCAGGAAAGTAGCCTAGCACCCCCTACACAGTAAAGATCCTGGAAAGGCCCTGACCCCACTGACGACAAAGTGCAGTCAAGATTTCAGCAGTTTCCTGACAGCACAAGCCTTCACCCCGTTTTCCAACATGTGGCCCTCCCCGCCCCCTGACGCCGTTGACCTCTCCCGGCATCTTCTGCTTTCTTTTTCTGTTTTGTTGTTGTTGTTTGTTTGTCTTTTTCGAGGTAGAGTCTCACTCTAGTCCAGGCTGACCTGGAATTCACTATGTAGTCTCAGGGTGGCCTTGAACTCATGTCAATTCTCCTACCTCTGCCTCCCGAATGCTGGGATTAAAGGCGTGCGCCACCACGCCCGGCAAGCGCATCTTCTTGATGGATGGTGCAGGTGATATGAGTTGGTGATGTCATGGGGCAATGTTAGGATACATGTCCTTCAGGGAGACTGCCCTGTTCCCTCTCATGAGTGGTCACAGAAGGGCTCAAGTGTGTAGTGGGAGCTGTGGGGCTGGATTCTGTAAACAGGATGGGGACAGGTTGCGTCTCGATCTGCTCCCATGAGAAGAGGCTTTGGGTCTGGGATGATGGTTCAACGGTTAATGGTGCTTGCCTACAAAGCCTGCTGGCTGGGGGTTCAATTCCCAAACCACCCAGTCAAGCCAGATACAAAATTGTGGCCAAGTGTCTGGCATTTGTTGCAGAGGCAGAAGACCCTGATGTATCCATACACACACACACACACACACACACACACACACACACGTGTAAATAAGTAAAAATTAGCTGGGCATGGTGACACACACCTTTAAGCCCAGCACACAGGAGACAGTGGTAGTAAGGTTGCTGTAAATTCAAGGCCAACCTGAGACTACATAGTGAATTTCAGGTCAGCCTGGGCTAGAGAAAGACCCTATCTCAAAAAAACAAAAATAAAATAAACAAAAAGAAAGTAAAAAGAGGATGTGTGGTGGGTTTAACACAGTGGACACTGTATGTCCAGGTCCCTGAACACAAAGAGTTTGATTCTGAGGGGCTGGCAACATAGGTTGGTGGTAGAACACTTGTCCAGAATGCACGAGGTCCCAGGTTCAGTTCCAGAGCTACAAAACAGAGAAACGAAGGAAGAAAGGGAGGGAAGGAGGAAGAAAGGAAGGGGAGGAGAGAGGGAGGGGAGAACCCTTGGTTCTGTACCGAGGCGCTTAGATCCTCTGCCTACTTTCCGCGCTGGCCGATCTTGGGACATGCTCCTCCTAGCTCCCGGCTCCATCTCTCACCCCTCAGCCTGCAGGACTGGATGCTGCGTCAGGACTCCGTCACACCACAGCAGGGTTCCCAGATGGGCATTTCCACATGAGGACAGCCACATGAAAACTACACCTGGAAGTGACCTCACAGATGCGTACCGCGGGCTGGGAGATGGCTTAGTAGTTGAAAGGCACTTGCTTGCAAAGCCTTCCTGCCCGAGTTCAATTCCCCAGTGTCCACATAAAGCCAGATGCACAAAGTGGTGCACGTACCTGTAGTTTATTTGCAGTAGTGGGAGGCCTTGCTAGCTCCTCCCCTAAAAGATAGATCCAAGTCCTACCACTCCATGGAACTAAATTCGGCCAACGACATGAATGCACGTGCAGTTGATGTGTCCCCAGCCCTGGGAGCACCTGCTCACACCTGAGGTTCAGACTTGTGGGGCTCAAGCTGGCCACCAGCTGAGCCACACTGCTGACCTACAGAATCAGCAGGATGAAACGTGGGCATTAATATGGGCGATACTGCCTGAGTCCCCACTTTAGTCCCGGTGAGTGGGACTCTATTAGTTCTTGCTGCTGTAACAAAATGTCTGACAAATGCAACTTCAGGAAGGAAAGGTTTATTGTGGCTCATGGTGGAGGGGAAAGCGAGCATGGCGGCGGGGGCAGGAGGCAGCTGGTCCCCTGGTCGTGCTGTGTCTGCAGTCGGGAAGTGGAGAGGAATGAATACGCTTCCTACTTCGCTTCCTTTTTTTTTTTTGGTTTTTTCGAGGTAGGGTCTCACTGTAACCCAGGCTGACCTGGAATTCACTATGGAGTCTCAGGGTGGCCTCGAACTCACAGCGATCCTCCTACCTCTGCCTCCCGAGTGCTGGGATTAAAGGCAGTGCGCCACCACACCCGGCGCTTCCTTCTTTTTATTCAGTCTGGGACCCCAGCGCATGGGATGTGCTGCCCACATGGAAGACTGGTCTTCTCTCCTCAGTTAAACCTCTCTGGAAATGTCCTCACACCGATGCACAGTGCCCCCTGCCCCAGGTGATTCTAAAGCCAGTCGGCTGGCAATGGAAATGAACCATCACAAAGCCCTTGTTAGTTAAGGTGGGGTCTCCCAGCTAGTGGACACTTAGCCTAAGGACTGATGTCTTTCTATGCAGAAGGAAGTGGGGACACAGAGGGAGAGGGCTAGGGGATGACAGACACAACCGGAAGCTAGAAGAGGCAGGACACAGTTGCCACAGAAAACAAAACCACCTTCCCACCCTAGACCTTCGCGGAAGCACATTGCTCATGGCTCTGTGAACACACCTCCTGGACCTCTCTGGTGGGGGGGGGGGTGCCCCTGGTAAATTCCCTGATTTGTGGGCTCAGGATGTTTCCTTCACGTTAAAGGAGTGCCACAGCCCTGCTCCTCCAGGTGCTCCTCTGAACAGCCGAAGGACTCCCTGCCTCCTTCCTCGGGGTTCCTGGTGACCCAGTACCAGGCTTGGCAGGGTGGCAGGGCCTGTGAGTGCTGGGATTGGGTTAAGGGAAAGGGAAAGTGGCCTGCTGGTCACATATAGTCCTGGGTCCAGACACACTTCCCTTCCCCAGGAGTGGAATGCTTTGGGGCAGTCCGAAGGTCACACCAGATGCAGAGAGCGTGCCATGAAAGTCTTCCCAGGGAAGGCTGGGGGGGGGGGGTTCTCAGAAGTGGGTCGAGGAGACCCTCAGGACATTCTGGGACTTAGGGACTTTAGGATAAGGGCAGACACTCACAACAGCATCAACCATAGCTGCTGCGTGAAGGGGGGATGTGGGTGGCAGAGGGTGGACAGGTCCTAGCTGCCCGGTGGGCTCAGCCAGCCAGACTTCACCACAGCTAATCGCAGCTCCCAGTGGCCAGCCAGCAAAGGCCAAGCCAAGCACGTGTTAGCTTCACCCCTACCCAGCCGGAGTTGCCCAGGAACAGATTAGGGCCGGCCAGAAGACAAGAGTCAGATGGTCTTCATATGCAATCCTATAAACACAGCGGGGAGCATGGGCTCCTGTGTGACATGCACCCTTGACACAACTGAAGAAAGGCAGGGGTGAGAGGGTGTGGGCGTGCGAGGGCGGGAGAAGGAACACAGGAGAAAGCGAGCGAGGAAGGAGCCTCGCAAAGAGGAGAAGGGAAGGCCGGGGGTGTGATGGAGGGAGAAGACAAGGCAAGACCCAAGGGGGCCTGGTACAGGCTGAGAGAGCCGTCCCAGCAGGGGCACGGGCGGGGAGAAACGTCCCAGCTGGCGTGAGGTCAGATCAATCAGTGTATGCACACCGTGGTGGTGTACCGGCCCTAGCCCACGGCCTGTCCCTCTTCCTTTCTTTCATCCCACTTTTCTTTCCTTCTTCTTTTACTTTCTTTCCTTCTTTCTTCCTTTCTTTTCTTCACGTGTGTGTACGTGTGGTACATGTATGTGTATGCATGTTCATATTTACATGGGAACACACATGGGGATATGCATGTGTGTGTGTGTGCGTGTGTGTGGAGGCCAGAGGATAACCTTGGGTGTCATCCTCAGGGACACCATGCACCTCCTTTTTGGACAGTATCTATAGCAATTCCTTCTTTTTTTTAATTTTTTTTTGTTTTATTTTATTTATTTATTTGAGAGTGACCGAGAGAAAGAGGCAGAGAGAGAGAGAGAGAGAGAATGGGCCCCGCCAGGGCCTCCAGCCACTGCAAACGAACTGCAGACGCATGCGCCCCCTTGTGCATCTGGCTAATGTGGGTCCTGGGGAATCAAGCCTCGAACCGGGGTCCTTAGGCTTCACAGGCAAGCGCTTAACCTCTAAGCCATCTCTCCAGCCCCCTTCTTTTTTTAAAATTTAAAAGATATTTTAGGGCTGGAGAGATGGCTTAGCGGTTAAGGCACATGCCTGCGAAGCCTAAGGATCCAGGTTCTATTTCCCAGGCCCCACGTAAACCAAATGCACATGGTGGCGCATGCAGCTGGAACTCATATGCAATGGCAGGAGGCCCTGCTGTGCCCATTCTCTTCTCTCTCTTCTCTCTCTTTCTGTCTCTCCCTCTCTCTCTGTCTCTAATAAATGAATACTTAAATAAATAAATCTTTTAAAAAATATTTTATTTTTAATGTATTTATTACAGAGAGAGAGAGAATGGCCATGCCAGGGCCTCTAGCCATTGCAAACGAACTCCAGACACATGCGCCACCTTGTGTCTCTGGCTTATGTGGGTCCTGGGGAATCGAACCAGGGTCCTGTGGCTTTGCAGGCAAGCGCCTTAACTACTAAGCCATCTCTCCAGCCCAACAGCAGCTCCCTTCTTTTTTTTTTTTTGAGGTTGGGTCTCACTCTTCCCTCTAGCCCAAGCTGACCTGGAATTCACTATGTAGCCTCAGGGTGGCCTCGAAATAACAGTGATCCTCCTACCACTGCCTCCGAAGGCTGCGATTAAAGCGTGCGCCATCACACCCAGCAGCAGTTACCTTCTTGTTACTGGGACAAAACACGTGGCCAGAAGCAGCTTATGGAAGGAAAGGTTTATTTTGGCTTATGATTTCGAGGAGAAGTTTCAGCCTGACCAGGAAGACATGGCAAGAGCAGAGAGCAGGGTGTCCCATCTTGTCACATCAGCGGGAAGCAGTGAGAGAGGCTAGCTGGCTCTGGCAAATGGGAGTTACAATTAGCTTCATGCTGCTGGCGCAAAGTACTCGACCAAGCAGCTTGTGGGAGGAAAGGGTATATTTTGGCTTATAGACTTGAGGGGAAGCTCCATGATGGTAGGAGAAACCATGGCATGAGCAGAGGCTGGGCATCACCTCCTGGCCAACATCAGGTGGACAACAGCAACAGGAGAGTGTGCCACACACTGGCAAGAGGAAGCTGGCTATAGCCATAAGCTCGCCCCCAACAATACACCTGTAACAACACTCCAATTCCCAAATTGCCACCAGCTGGGGATCAAGCATTCAGAATACATAAATATATGGGGGATACCTGAATCAAACCACCACAAGGGGCTAGACTCTAAAGCCCCAAGGCCCACCCTTAGGGGTACACAAAGCTCCACCAGCTAGGGATCAAGTCTGAGGCTGCGAGGGACACTCCACAGTCTACCACAGGGGCGATCACCAGCCTGGAGCTTGCTGAGTAGGCCAGTCTGACTGGATAGCAAGCCTCAGGAATCCTCCTGCCTCCACCTCCCCAGAGCTGGGATTACAGATGTGCACCTCCGTGCTAGGCATTTCTTCAAATATTTAATTATTTGAGGGACAGAAAGAGAGGGGGGAAAGACTATATGTATGGGTGTGCCCCGGGCCTCTTGCAGCTACAAATGATTGGTTTTACATGGGTACTGGGGAATTGAATCCAGGCAGGCAGGCTTTGCAAGCAAGTGCCTTTGACTGTTGAGCCATCTCTCTAGACCCACATTAGGCATTGTTATGTGTTCTGGAGATCAAACTCAGGTCTCCATGCTTGAGGGGCACTTGACCCACTGAGTGACCTCCTCAGCCCCTTGCCTTTCTTATGTGTGTGTGTGTGTGTGTGTGTGTGTGTGTGTGTGCTCACACTTACCAAAGCAAACATGGAGACCTGAGGGCAACCTTGGAGGGTTTGTCCTCCCCCGTCACTTGGGTTGAGACAGTCTCCCTTGTTTTGTTTTCCGCTACTTCATGTCGCTCCAGTCTAGCTGGCCAGTGAGCTTCCAGATTCTCCTGGCTCCGCCTCCCAGTGTCACAGGCAGGGTGGGGTCCCAGGCACATGCACCACTTTGTTTAGGGCTTTAAGTAGATGCTAGAGAATTGAACTTGGGCCAGCAGGCTTGCAACAAGAATCTTTAATGGTGAAGCAAGCCATCTCCCTAGCCCTTTAAATAAAGTTGCTTTTTGTGTCTTTTTTGGTGTTTTTTTTGTTTTGTTTTGTTTTGTTTTTCCGAGGTAGGGTCTCACTCTAGCTCAGGCTGACCTGGAATTCACTATGTAATCTCAGGGTGGCCTCGAACTCACGGTGATCCACCTACTTCTGCCTCCCAACTGCTGGGATTAAAGGCGTGCGCCACCACACCCGGCTTAAAGTTTTTATTTGCACATGGCCCTGTTTGCCTAAAATAGTCACACTGTGGCCCTTGGCAGGAAACACTTGCTGGCCTTGGATTTGAAGCTTGTGGCTGCTGTTTCCAGCTCTACTCACCCTCAAGCCTTACCAGTAACTGAAGACTATAACCTTGGCTAGATCCTGGGCGAGGTGGGTGCCAGATGGCCTCTGGTGGCCCAAGACCCCTCTGTACCTTAAGCCCCTTCTATAAATGACACACATGGGCTGTGCTGCTGTGTACCATGAGCTGGTTGTCTCAGGAGGGTCAATTTTCTAGAATGTTCTCAGCTCCTAGGTCTTAATTCTGGCAAATTGTCTTGAAATGTGTTTTTAACCATTTCAAATGAAAAAAAAAATCAAATCTTGTTAGGTGACGTCAAGCATATTTAAATATAAATTTCTATTGGCCTTTAACATTTTCAGATATTAAAGTTATCCATGGAGAGGCAAATAAAGAAATAAAAATGCAAATGAAATGAACAGAGACTTCACCCCAGGCAGTGGGGTCCCTTCCTGGCCTCTGTCAGGGTTGTGCCCTCACTTGGGCAGGAGCTGTGACGGCCTGGCTGATGACTTCTGAGATTCGTGAGAACCTTGGGCCCATGGCTAGAGAAAGGCGCTCACGGGAAGAAACAGAAACAAAAAGGACTCCGGCCCATCAGCCGCTCCGAGGAGGTGGTTTTTATCCTGTGTTCAGAAAACCAGTCGCCAGCCCGCGAGTCTCAATGGTGCAAATTACTGATAATTTCAGCACAAATTAGACCATCGCTCGCTGCTCGGAAAACGCTTTTTTCCCCCTTGATGAAAAGCGAGCCCCGAGGCCTATTGTTCTCTGTAGATGAAAGAGGCATGGTGTGGGGGCGTCGCTGGCCTGTGTCCCCCTCACCTCTCTTCCTGGAGGAACCGGGCCGTGGCTGGGCCTGCCGGGCTCCTGATGGGGTTGCAAAGCTCTGACCTGCACCCCGGCTGGCCCAGGTGTGACCCTGGGTGACAGCGGGGGTCCTGCACCTGCAGAGAGCCCACTTGGGGCTCTACAGAAACACTGGACTCGTGGTAGGTGGGGCACAGCCCAATTGGGTGCCACCCGGGGTAGAAGTGACTGACATAGAGCGTCAGCAATCTGTGTGACCAGGCACGGAGATGGAGGGACAAGGAGGTGCTATAGGCGAGTGTTAGGGACATACTATGTGTCTCCCAGGCTCTTGTGTGGAAGTCCTGAGCCCGGTGCGATGACATTACAGGTGGGCCTTTGGGGGACAATCAGGGCTAGATGAAGCCAGGAGGGTAGGGCCCTGATCTTGGTGTTCTATGAGAAGTGACACCAGGAAGAGCTGTCCTTCCTCCTCCTCCTTCTTTCTCTCTCCCCTGTCTCCCTGCCACCAAATTCCAACAGAGCCAGCGCACAAGGAGAAGCAGCACCATGCACATGCAGACAGAAGACGTCCTGGGGTAACAGCTGACCGTCAGCACCTTGGCTTCCACGAGTGGGAGAAACACACTGCTCATTGCTTCTGCCATTTGGTTCCTGGTATTTTGCTACACCAGCTGAGCTAATCCTCTGGGGGGACAGAGGCCCTGGGGGCTTCCAGGTCAAAGGCCAGCAGCCAGAAGGGGCCTCACTGGGAGGAAACCGAGTGGGCAGAAGTGTGAGGTGGGGTTGACAAGGTCGAAAAGAGGACCCCTGTGTAATCTTGGAAAGACTCGAGATGAAGAACTGTGGCCACATTTTTTTTTTAATTTGTTTATTTTTATTTATTTGACAGCAACAGACAGAGAGAGAAAGAGGCAGAGAGAGAGAGAGAGAGAATGGGCATGCCAGGGCCTCCAGCCGCTGCAAATGAACTCCAGACGCATGCGCCCCCTTGTGCATCTGGCTAATGTGGGTCCTGGGGAATTGAGCCTCGAACCGGGTTCCTTAGGCTTCACAGGCAAGCGCTTAACCGCTAAGCCATCTCTCCAGCCCTATGACCACATTTTGTTCTGTGGCTGTGGGGTCACTGTTTAGAAGAAAACTTCAGGGCTGAGGAGCTGGTTAGGTGGATAAAATGCACAAGGCCTGAGCTTGATCCCTAGAACCCATGTAGGATGCTGGGCATGGCAGCGTATCCCTGTAATCCCAATGCCAGGGAGGCAGAGCCAAGAAGACCTCCAGAGCTTGCTGGTTAGCTAGTCTGGCCAAGTCAGTGAGTTCAAGCTCAGTGAGAAGCCCTGGCTCACTAGACAAGGTAGACAGCACTGGAGGAAGAGATCTGTCCTCAACCTCTGACCTTCACATGCACACGGGCACCGGCACCTGCTCACACATGTGGGCACAAATTCAATCCCCTGGTACCCATGTAAAGGCAGATGCACAAAGTGATGTCTCTCTCTTCTCTCACATTGTGAATAAACAAATAAAAAAAAATTGGGGCCGGGTGTGGTGGCGCACGCCTTTAATCCCAGCACTCAGGAGGCAAAGGTAGGAGGATTGCCATGAGTTCAAGGCCACCCTGATACTACATAGTGAATTCCAGGTCAACCTGGGCCAGAGTGAAACTCTACCTTGAAAAACCAAAAATAAAATAATAATAAAAATAAATGCAGAGATGGACTGTGCACTTTGCGACACGCAGCAAGGCTTGTCTGTCACTCATGTCACTAGAGCCCAGAGCTGGGCCATACCCTGGAGCCCGGCAGGCCTCTGCTCTCAGCGGCGGCTCCACTGACAGGTGGGGCTGGGTTTGCGGGGTGATGGGGGGCTGGCCTGCACACTGGAGGGTTTCCATCCAGCTCCAGTGGTAACCACCCCCAGTTATGACAACCAACAGCATTTCCAGATGTGAGCGAGCCCTGGCACGGAATCCCCAAGAAGACCCTGCTGGGGGGATGGGCACGAGGCGTCACAGCCACAGGGCACCGGAGGTCACCTGAGAGCCCAGACAACCAGGAACACCTGAGCTAGACACAGGATGGCTGTCCTCCAAGGGGCACCAGGTCCCACCTGGCTAGCCCCTGTTCCTTAGCCTCCCTGTCCTACGACAACCCTGGGCTGTCAGCCATGAGAACAAGCTGTGACTCCTGACAGTCACAGAGTTGGGCTGGAGAGATGGCTTAGCAGTTAAGGCACTTGCCTGCAAAGCCTGAGGACCCAGGTTCAATTCCCCAGTACCCACGTAAGCCAGATGCACAAGGTGGTACATGTGTCTTGAATTCGTTTGCTGTGGCTGGAGGCCCTGGAGCACCCATTCTTTCCCTCTCTCTTTCTAATAAGTAAGTAAATAAAAAATAAAATAAAATAAAATAAAAACGGAGAGTTACAGAATCATGGTGCCTCAGTAATCCCTGGACTGACCCTTAACTACACTCATCCAGGGGTCATTTGGAAAATTGGGGGTTCCAGGTGGGAGTCATACAGCGGTCTGGGTGGGCCGGCCATGGAAAGCTGTCTTTGGCATGTACCCTTGTTGGCTGGTGGTGACTGTCATCACCCCTTCCTAGAGGTGCAGCTCTCCTGAGGGAGGAGCAGGAACTGTCCAGAGGCTAGGGGTGCTCCCGCAAGGGCCTGAGCTGGAGAGATATGTGAGCTCTTGCTATAAGCGTCTGAGGGACAGGTCTGCACCAAGGGGCACAGGCGGGCCTGTGGGCTTGGGTGAGGGTTGGCAGTGAACTCTGCTGAGCCCAGAGCTCTGGCAGTGGTCTCACGGTCTCAGGGAGGCTGGGGGCTTTTTGTTTTGTTTTCCTTTGTTTTAATAAAAGTTTATTTGTGGGGTGGAGGGATGGCTTAGCAGTTAAGGCGTTTGCCTGCAAAGCCAAAGGACCCAGGTTCGATTCCCCAGGATCCATGTAAGCCAGATGCACAAGGAGGCACAAGCGTCTGGAGTTCGTTTGCAGTCGTCGGAGGCCCTGGTGCATCCATATTCATTCTCTGTCTTCCTCTTTCTCTGTCAAATAAATAAATAAAAATGAAATTTTTTTTTTAGAAAAGGAAAGAAAAGTTCATTTGTGACAGATCATTCAATCAGGAAACCAGTCAGGCAATGATGACGCTTTTTTAAAGGGCAGAAATAACCTAATGAGTCAAATCGGATTTGGCAGCAGAAGCGATTTCCAGGGTCACTGTGTTTCCGATGCGGCTGAGCTAGACGAGAAGCTCAGGCCAGAGACAGAGTCCAAACCCAGCCGGGACTGGGAATGAGGTTTCCGGGGGACCGGGGCAGAGCTCAAGGTGGCAGGAGTGCCAAGGGCAAGCCCCGGCTGGGGACGTTCAGGACAAGTGCCACCCAAGAGAAGCAGAGGAGAGCCATTCCTGAGCCAAGTCACAGCACAGCAAGGCCAGGTCCCTGTCTCCCCACTACCCCTCACTCAGGGCTCTCTCCCTCCTTGGCCGAGATCCTAGTCCCATACCAGGAGGCCTGGGAGGGGGCTGGTCACCCCCAGACGTCAGGGCACTATAGCCATCCAGGCAGGTATACACATAAGCAGTCCACACTCACACACACGCACTCACAGATACACACGCCACCACACGTTCTCACACACGAGTGCACTGTCCCACACGTTCGCAGCTGTGACTGCACGCCCGCACTGTTGTGCTCACATACATATGTTATATGCATCTGTGGGCGCTAGCAGACACACCCCTGTGTATATAGCCTGCTGTCATGCACACAGATGACTCACACTAGCAGGCTGGAGAGATGACTCTGGTCAAGGAGCTTGCCTGCAAAACCTAACGACCTGAGTTTGATTCCCCAGTACCCACATAAAGCCAGATGCATAAAGTGGTGCACACATCTGGAGTTTGTTTGCAGTGGCTAGAGGCCCTGGTGCGCCCATTTTCTCTCTCTCTCTCTGCTTGTAAATAAATACATATTTAGAAACTAGCCAGGCGTGGTGGCACACGCCTTTAATCCCAGCACTCGGGAGGCAGAGGTAGGAGGATCTTTGTGAGTTCAAGGCCAGCCTGAGACAACATAGTGAATTCCAGGTCAGCCTGGGCTAGAGTGAGACCCGACCTCAAAAACAAAAACAAACAAACAGAAAACAAAAGAAAAGAAAAAAGAAAAAAACTCACACTCGGGCTGGAAGGACGGCTTAGCAGTTAAGGCGTTTGCCTGCAAAGCCAAAGGACCCAGGTTCGATTCCCCAGGACCCACGTTAGCTAGATGCACAAGGGGGCACACGCGTCTGGAGTTCATCTGTAGTGGCTGGAGGCCCTGGCGCCATTCTCTCTCTCTCTCCCCCTCTTTCTCTGTCAAATAAATAAATAAAAATAAAATATTTTTAAAAAGCCTCACACTCACATGCATGCATACAAACACACATGACCTTCTAGCTCACTCCCACACTCTCACACGCACGCCTCCCACGCCACCATGGCAGGGGTGCTGTTGTGCCCTGCTGGGGCACTGGAGGTGACTGATCCAGGCAAGTGGCAGCAGGGGACGTCAGAGGCTGTGAGGCTCAGGACCATCAATGCCAATTGCGAAGGGAAAAAAAGACGTGGAAACCTTGGGGCTGGCCAGACCTGGGCCCACCTGGGCCTCTCAACACAACAGGTCCCCCAGAATCACTTAAAAGAGAGGGATCAGCGAGAAAGTGACAACTCACCAAGCCCAGGAAAACAGAGACCAACACCGCACTGTGGGTTGGTGGGAATCTAGAGGGATCTATGACGCAAAGCCAAGCTGGAGGTGTCAGTAGGGATCGGCACATCTGAACTACAATGTTCGTTTGAAGTACCCTTCCATCATACCGACCTAGAAATAAATGTGACTCAAAGGAGTTGGGAAAATTCTACCGGAAGGGTCACGATGCCCTTGTGATTCTCCTGACAGGCAGGAATTTATGTACTCATCAAAAGCATTTTCCATATTAAGGGGCCAGCCACCCTGCTGAGGGCACCGTAGATGGGGCTCTGGCAGTGTTCATGCCAGTTACTTTCCCAGCCTCCTCAGTGTCTCCAATTCCACCGGAAACAAGAGAATTTGGAAGGTGAACTTAGATGAAATTTGTAAAAAGCTTTTTCTTCAGATTACTTTTTAAAATATTTTTATTTTTATTTATGTATTTGAGAGAGAGAGAGAAAGAGGTAGAGAGAAAAAATGGGCACCCTGCAAATGAACTCCAGATGCATATGTCACCTTGTGCATCTGGCTTATGTGGGTCCTGGGAAATCGAACCTGGGTCTGTCGGCTTTGCAGGCAAGTGCCTTAACAGCTGAGCCATCTCTCCAACCTTCAAATTACTTTCTTTTTAATTTTTATTTTTATTTATTTATTTGAGAGCGACAGACAGAGAGAAAGAGGCAGAGAGAGAGAGAGAGAGAGAGAGAATGGGTGCGCCAGGGCCTCCAGCCACTGCAAACAAACTCCAGATGCGTGCGCCCCCTTGTGCATCTGGCTAACGTGGGTCCTGGGGAAATGAACCTCAAACCGGGGTCCTTAGGCTTCACAGGCAAGCGCTTAACCGCTAAGTCACCTCCCCAGCCCTCAAATTACTTTTTTGAGGGAAGTTATAAAGAATCAATACTCCAATACTTTGAAGATAATTATTCCCTCACTTTTTTCTTCTTTTGAGACAAGATGACTCAGGCTGGCCTGGAACTTGCTATATAGCCAAGCATGACCTTGAACTTTTGATCTTCCTGCCTCTACCCCCTGAGTTCAAGCTATCTACTGTACTATTTTCCAGCCTTTTCTTCTCTCCTTCCCTTCCTTCCTTTCCCCTCCCCTCCCTTCCTCTCTCCTCTCCCCTTCTCTTCTCTTGTCTTCCTTTTCAATCCGTTTCCTTCTCTTCATTTGAAGTACTGGGGATTGAACCCAGGGCCTTGTGCATGTGAAGCTACATCCCTAGCCCTTCCATGCCTGTTTTTTTTTTTTTTTTTTTTTTTTTTTTTTTTTTTTTTTTGATATAGGGTCTCACTCTGGCCCAGGCAGACCTTGAACTTGAGATCCTTCTGCCTCAGCATGCCTCCCTTCCTGCTCAGGCGCTGCTGGGATTACAGACCTGCGCCACCACACCCCATCTGCTAGGTTTGTTTCAGGAGACCCGGTTGTCCACACAGAGGCACAAAACATGAATATCCTTTTGGAGTAGTCTGGAAGCACAGAACTTCATCAGCGAGATAAAGAAACAAATTTTCTGGTTCAGTAGTTAAAAACACTTGCTTGCAAAGCCTGAAGGCCTGGCTTTGTTTCCCCAGTACCCACAAAAAGCCAGATGCAGAAAGCGGCACATGTATCTAGAGTTCGTTTGCAGTGGCAGGAGGCCCTGGTGTGCCCATACTGCCCCCCACCCCCTGCCTGTCTCTGTATCTCTCAAATAAATAAATAAAAATATTTTTTTAAAAAGCCTGGGCCAGGCGTGGTGGCGCACACTTTTAATCCCAGCACTGAGGAGGCTGAGGTAGGAGGATCGTGGAGAGTTCGAGACCACCCTGAGACTACATAGTGAATTCCAGGTTAGCCTGAACTAGCATGAGACTCTACCTCAGAAAACCAAAAAAAAAAAAAAAAAAAAAAAAAAAAAAACAAGAGAGAAAGAGAGAGATTTTCTCTGCACAATCAAGCTGGAGTGTGACTCAGATCTGTGTGATCATACATAGGCTTACAAGAGTGAGGACTTGAGTTCAGATCCTCAGGCCCCGGGTAAAAGCTAGGCGTGGCGGCACTTCCCTGTCATCCCAGCACTGGGGAGGTGGAGACAGGTGCGTCCCTGGGACTTGCTGGCTAGCTACTAGCCTGGTCAGTCAGTGAACTCCAGGTTCCATGAGAAACTGTGTCTCACAAAGTACAGTGGGTAGGCGTGGTGGTGACACCTTCAATCCCAGCACTCAGGAGGCAGAGGTAGGAGGATCACTGTGAGTCTGAGGGCACCCTGAGACTACATAGTGAATTCTAGGTCAGTTTGGGACTAGAGTGAGACTCTACCTCGAAAACCCAAAATAAATAAATAAATAAATAACTTTAAGGGCTAGGAAGATGACTCAGTGGATGAAGTGCTTGTCATGTAAGCCTGAATACTTGAGATTTGATCCCCAGACCCCACATTAAAAAAAAAAAAATGGTGGGCATGGTACATGTCTGTAGTCCCAGTCGCAGCATCAGCAGGCTGAGGTAGGAGGATTGCTGTGAGTTTGAGAGACCTGGGCCATCACACAGGGCTGTTTTGCTGTATTTTAAAATAACATTGAAGCTGGGCATGGTGGGAGGTAGGAGGATCGCTGTGAGTTCGAGGCCACCCTGAGACTACATAGTGAATTCCAGGTCAGCCTGAGCTACAGCGAGACCCTACCTCATAAAACAAACAAACAAACAAACGAAAGCCAGGTGTTACAGTGCTGATCTGTAATCTCAACACACCCAGGGAAAGAAGGGAGGTGGAGACCTTGGGGACCAGCCAGCCCTGGTGAACACAGCAGTGAACAAGAGGCCCAGCCTCAGGTCAGATGGAAGGTGAGGGCGGACAGCCTAAGTTGTCTTCTGACCTCCACCTGTGACTATGCTGTGAGTATGAATGCACAGCACAAACACACACAAAATGAACAATAATAGGGTTGGAGAAAATGGCTTAGCGGTTAAGGCGTTTGCCTGCAAAGCCAAAAGACCCTGGTTTGATACCCCAGGACCCACATAAGCCAGATGCACAAGAAGGTGCATGCATCTGGAGTTCATTTGCAGTAGCTGGAGGCCCTGGTGCACCCATTCTCCCTCTCTCACTCTCTAGCTCTACCTCTTTCTCTCTCTGTCACATAAATAAAAAATATTTTTAAAAAATTGACAATAATAAAGAAAACGGCAAGATGCTGGGGGTGTAGCTCGTGAAGGAGTGCTTACCTAGCCTGCACAGTGCTCTGGGTTCATTCACAAAACGCAACAAAAATCATCTTATTGGACCCTAAGTTCGATGCCGAGGTAAGCGCAGATATTTTTGTACAGAACCAGGCCCCTCCTCTGGGCCCAGGGGGTCGTGGGACTTAGGGACTGGCAGGAGTCCCATGCCCCAGTGCCCTTGGGAAGGAGACGCTTCGTCCCAGTGCTGGGGGTGGGGAGCAGACAGGAGAATCTCACTGGGGCTCCCTAGTCAGCCAGTCTAAGAGGAAAATGGGGAGCTCCAGGTTCAGTGAGGGACTCTGTCTTGGGGAAATTGAGTAGAAGAGCAATAGAGGGGGACACATGACATCCTCCTGTGGCCTCGGCACATGTGTGTATGGGGTGCATATATCTGCAAACATACATTCATACACCATGTGCAGAAACCACACATATTACACCCACCCAAATATCAATCAATCAATCAATCAATCAAGTAAGCCAGTCTTTCTAATTATTTTGGCGTTTGGAGACAGAGTCTCATGGATCCCAGGATGGCCGGGAACTATGTAGTCTAGGATGACCTTGAACTTCTCATCCTCCTGCCTCATCCTCCTGCCTCCATTTTCCTCGTGCTGGGATAACAAGCATGCCCTGCCACACCCATGGGGCTCTGGGGATCAAACCCAGGGCTTCGTGCATGCTAGACAAGCACTGCGCCAACTGAGCCACATCCCAGCCCCACCCCACTCTGTTTTGAAGGACTTCTTTCTGCGTGTTGTGAAGATACTAGATCTTGCTTGTAGCCGGATGTGGTGGCACATGCCTTTAATCCCAGCACTCGGGAGGCAGAGGTAGGAGGATCACTGGGAGCTCAGGGCCACCCTGAGACTACATAGTGAATTCCACGTCAGCCTGGACTAGAGTGAGACCCTACTTCAAAAAAAAAAAAAAAAGGGCTGGAGAGATGGCTTAGCGGTTAAGCACTTGCCTGTGAAGCCTAAGGACCCCGGCCGGTTCAAGGCTTGATTCCCCAGGACCCATGTTAACCAGATGCACAAGGGGGCGCACGCATCTGGGGTTCATTTGCAGTGGCTGGAGGCCTTGGTGCGCCCATTCTTTCTCTCTCTCTGCCTCTTTCTCTGTCGCTTTCAAATAAATAAAAATTAAAAAAATATATTAAAAATTCTTACTTGTGTTATTAATAGGAAAATATTATCTTAGACTGCATCTAGGGGAAGGGAACCTTTAAAACTAAATTTGAAATCACTTCTTGGTTAAAAGGACAAAAAATGCCAATAGCCATGTACGCAGTTGAGCTCTTACCAAAAGGAAGCGACAAACGGTATTTCCTTCTCTCACTTGTCACAGCCAGGAGTTTAAGTGGGACGAAATTATCTGCAGGTTATTGCGTGATGGGTTGAGTTATAAAACCCATTACCGTTCACCGTGGTACTGGACAGGCAGAGTGAGGTGGAAGGCTTGTCATGAGCCCAAAGCCAGCCTGGGATACACATCAGCCTGGGCTAGAACGACACTCTGCATCGAAACAAACAGCTCCACTCCCATTCTTACGAGGGGACGCGTCTTAATTGAGCAAAATATAAGGAGCAAAATGAGCATATGTCTCCCCATGACATCAATCTCATGCTGTTTGAGTGATAATGAGTTCCAAAGAGACTTCTTTTTAAAAAAATGTATTTGTTAAGCACACGCCTTTAATCCCAGCACTTGGGAGGCAAAGGTAGGAGGATCACTGTAAATTCAAGGCCACAGTGAGACTACACAGTGAATTCCAAGTCAGCCTGGACTAGAGTGAAACCCTACCTCTAAAAAACAAAAATAAACAAACAAAACAACCCCAATCTTTCATAAACTGGGCGTGGTGGCGCACGCCTTTAATCCCAGCACTTGAGAGGCTGAGGTAGGAGGATCACCGTGAGTTTGAGGCCAACCTGAGACTACAGAGTGAATTCAGGTCAGCCTGGGCTAGAGTGAGGCCCTACCTTGAAAAACCAAAAACAACAACCACAAAAAAAATATTTATTTGTTTTCAAGCAGAGATAGAGAGAAAAGAGACACAGAGAGAATGGGCATGCCAGGGCTTCCAGCCATTGCAAACGATCTCCAGATACGGCTTTACATGGGTACTGGGGAATAGAACTGTATCCTTAGGCTTTTAGGCAAGCACCTTAATTGCTGAGTCATCTCTCTAGGCCACTCTTTTATTTTATTTTATTTTATTTTATTTTTTGAGGCAGGGTCTATCTAATCTAGGTTGATCTGGAACTCACTCTATATCCCAGACTGGCCCTGAGCTCATGGTGATCCTCCTACCTTAGCCTTCCAAGTGCTGGGATTAAAAGTGTGGGCCACCACACCTGGCTGTAGGATGACTGGCACCTCTCTGGGCATGACTTTTTAGTCTGAACAAGAGCGAGAAGGAAGCTGGGTAGGTGACTTCTACAGTATGTTGCAGGAGGATTAAGGGGGGACTAGACGCAGCCTCATACATGGGCAGTCTTTCTATCCCAAGGCATGGTGGGGGCAATGTGTTGTGTTAAAAGTACACAGGGTAGGGGGCTGGAGAGATAGCTTAGCGGTTAAGACACTTGCCTGCAAAGCTTAAGGACCCAGGTTCGATTCTCCAGGTCCCATGTAAGCCAAATGCACGTGGTGGTATATGCGTCTGGAGGTCGTTTGCAGTGGTTAGAGGCCCTGGTGCGCCCATTCTCTCTCTCTCTCACACACACACTCTCTCTCTCTGTATCTAATAAATAAGTAAAAATGAATTTAAAAACAAAGTACACACAGGGTGGATAAGAGACAGCGACATACCCTCCTTGGGAGGGGGTCCATCCAGGAAGGGCCGAGATCACAGAGGGTAACCAGAGCCTGCCAGGTTCTGTGAAGCAAGGCCTGCATGGGCGGAATTGGCCTACTTGCTCCCGGCCCTGGTGAACAACTCCCAGATTAAAGAGGAGGCGCTGGGTGAGCGCAGGCTTCAAGGCTCTCCACAACATGAAAGGCGCTCTCTGGAGTCTAGCCAGGCTGGGCAGGCCTAGGGACTCCTTTCATCTTTGCAGAAGAGGCTCGTTAGGGTTTCAGTGCCGCCGAGTCCTGCCCTGGCTCTGGTTGCTAGGCCCGGGAACATGTGGCTCTGAACCCTACTTTTCTGAGCTGGGTAGGATGTTCCCCATGCCCAGTGGGCACCTCTAATGCCAGACTTTGCTCCTTGAGATGACACTGATCCCCTCTCTAAAGACCTCAGGGGACCCAGCCTGTTGGGACTGCTTCCAACCCGTCTTATATGACCAACAGGATTTTATCTATTTATTTATTTTTGTTGTTTTAAATTTTGTTCGAGACAGGATATCATGTAGCCTAAGCTGGAATTGAACTCAATATGTAAGCTGAGGCTGGCCTTGAATGCCTGATCCTTCTTCCTCACCTCCCAAGTGCTGGGATCACAGATGTGGATCACTATGCCTGGCTATGGAGTAGTCCCTACCTGCTGCTCTGTGAATTTATGGATGGAGGGGAGGAAATAGCCCAGTGCCCCCCTGAACTGCTCTTTCTACCTACTTCCATGCCCCTCCCAGTTGCCCGTAGGCTGGAATTAAGCAAGTGGACCTGTGAGATTTCTGTACCCCCTGGAAACCACCCCAATGTGTTATGGGTAAGAATTGATCCCACTCCCAGGGCCCTGAGCCTGGCCAGTCAGCATCTACCCTTCCCTTGGTCATGGTCACTGGTTTAGAGAGTTCAAGACCAGCCTGGGCTACAGAGTGAGTTCCAGGTCAGCTTGGGCTACAGTGAGACCCTGCCTTAAAAAAGAAGAAGCTGGGGCTGGACAGATGGCTAAACAGTTAAGGCACTTGCCTGTGAAGTCTAAGGTCCCTGGTTTGAGGCTTGATTCCCCAGAACCCACGTAATCCAGATGCACAAGGTGGCACATGCATCTGGAGTTTGTCTGTAGTGGCTGGAGGCCCCGGTGAGTCCATTCTCTCTCTCTCCCTCTCTCTCTCTCTCTCTCCCTGTCTCTCTCCCAGCCTGTGGAGAAGTCCAAGCAGCCATGGGGAAGAGTGCGCAGGGTACTAGTTACTGTGTCCAGCAGTGCTGGCAGCTCCCAGCCAGTATGGACTCACCGACTGTGTGAGTCAAAAGTTAAGGTGACATGACACAGGGCAGAGATGAGCTATCTGATATAGTCTGTATCACACAATTGTGGGCAAATAAATATTGTTATAAACTACTACATTTTGGGCCAGGCATGGTGGCACACACCTTTCATCTCAGTACTCAGAAGGCCGAAGTAGGAGGATCACCGTGAGTTCAAGGCCTGCCTGAGACTACATAGTGAATTCCAGGTCAGCCTGGGCTAGACCGAGACCCTACCTCGAAAAACCAAACTAACTAAATAAACAAACGAACTACTACATGTTGGGACAACGTGTCGTATTCAACATGGGAGGTTGGAAAGTAGACCTTGGTTGGGTTTAGTGTTTGATGGGAACTGAGCAGGGGTGAGGGCAGCGGTGTGGAAAGCCTGGGGCAGGTTTGACAGCTGTTCATAAGTATTTCCTGCAAGAATTCCCAGAAACCACCTCTTCCCCATCCTCACACCCGCAGCCCAGAGCGTGCAGCTTCCCCGCAGCTGGGGCAAGCCAAGGCCAGCCACTGGGCAGGGGCTGCCGTCTGGGCAGCTTGCAGGACAGCTGGCCCTGGCGACAGTAATTGGCCATGTCCTTCCTTTGAGAAGCCAGTGGACTCTTCAAATAGAATAACACAGTTTGGGAATTTAATTTTTCCCCGGGGGTCACGGAGCATTCTGTTGTCCAAGCCCCCCACCCAAGGGAGAAGAAAGTGCTCAGGGCTAAGGACTCAGCAACCTTATTTCCTCTTAATTAGTGTTCCTGTTCATTTGTCTACCAGATCTATGTCTTAAAGAACAAAACAAAACAAAACTGGGCGTGGTGATGCACGCTTTTAATCCCAGCACACTGGAGGCCGAGGTAGGAGGACCATTGTGAGTTTGAGGTCAGCCTGAGACTACATAGTGAATTCCAGGATAGCCTGGGCTAGAGCAAGACCTTACCTTAAACAAACAAAAAAAGAGAGAGAGAAAGGGAAGAAAGAGAGAGAGAGAAAGAAAGAAAGAAAGAAAGAAAGGAAGAAAGAAAGAAAGAGGGAGGGAGAGAAGAAAGGAAGGAAGGAAGGAAAGAAGGAAGGAAGGAAGGAAGGAAGGAAGGAAGGAAGGAAGGAAGGAAGGAAGGAGCAGAGAAAGAAAAAGGGGCTAGAGAGATTGCTCCGTGGTTAAGGTGCTTGTCTGCAAAGCCTAACAACCTGGGTTTGATTCCCCAGTACCCGCATAAAGCCAGATGCACAAAGTGGTTCAGCGTCTGGAGTTTGTTTGCAGTGGCTAGATGCCCTGCTGCGCCCATTCTCTGTCTGTCTCTCTCTGTCTTTTTCTGCTTGCAAATAAATAAATAAAAATATTTAAGAAAAAAAATAAAAGAAAAATGGATCCCACCAGGCCACTTGGATCCCATGGCCCACGCTGCCCTGGCCCATACCAGCCCATGTTCATGGCTAGGAGCTCAGTGCCAGAGCCTCCCGCCGTCCACCTGCACCCGAGGGTGACTGGGAGTGCAGGGCCTGCTTACATCAGGGTTCCTGAAGAATGTACAAAACGCACATTCAAAGTTACTCATGAAATTCAAATCGAGCTGCACATCTGTGTCTGTAATCTGCCTAATTGTGCCTGAGCCGCTGGGTTAGACAGGATCACTGCCCCGCTGCCTGGAGGGGCCCATTAGAAAGGTGGGTTTGATGTGGGCAGAAAGAGTTCAGTAGGGTAGGGGGGTGGAAGGGAAGACACAGGGGGGCACCCAGTGGGAACAGGAATTGGGCACAGCCTAGCAAAAGTAGATTTTCCAAGGTCTCAGGTAGCAGCCAGACAGGGATGGTGGCAATGGAGTGACCAACTGTCCCAGATTACTCAGGACTTCTTGGTCGTCACACAGAAAATTCTTTCACATTCCACAAAACCCCACAGTCCTAGGAAAATGAGATTCTGGACATGAAGAGGGAAGGAGTCTTGAGAGAGGAATAGTTAGCTCAAAACTGTCAGGGTAGCCGGGTGTGGTGACACACACCTTTAATGCCAGCACTCAGGTGGCTGAGATAGGAGGATTGCTATGAGTTTGAGGCCAACCTGGAACTACAGACTGAGTTCCAGGTCAGCCTGTGCTATAGTGAGACCCTACCTCAAAACAACAATAACAACAAAACAAGGGCTGGAAAGACGAGGCTTAAGGACCCAGGCTTGATTCCCCAGGACCCACATAAGCCAGATGCACAAGGTGGCACATGCATCTGGAGCTCCTTTGCAGTGGCTAGAGAACCCAGCACGCCCATTCTCTCTCTTTATTGGCCTCTTTCTCTCTCTCAAATAAATAAATAAATACATATACTAAAAAACAAACAAAACAAAACAACCCAAAAAACTGCCAGGGTGTGTTATCTCCTAGAGACAGCTTGAGCGGAATGGGAGGGTCCCCCGGGGGAGGCAATGGACGAATTCCTACGTAGAACCCTCTGTTCCCAGGTGTGGCTCCTCTTACTTCAGTCACACAAGCCCACAGTGACTCCCAGGCCTCTAGTAGACACAGCTGACCTCTATCCACCAAACCCCAGCTGCAGAGATGTTGGGGGATGCGTTGTCACCCCCATCCACGGAGTAGCAGCTCAGCCCTCAGAGTCAGCAACCGAAATGCTTTGGTTCGGGGTGTACAGGGATACAAAGCCACACACCAGGGGAGAGGTGGATGCAGGCGCCAGAATGCTCCAGATGAGCAGATGACACAATTCATGGCCCTTTAAGTCTTATGGCAGGCACCCTTGGGTGGCAGTGGTAGGCAGTGACAGAGGGACATAAGTGCACCTAGAGGATTGAGTGTGTCACACCTAATGGTCCTAGTGGTGGCCAGTGACACAGGTTAGCACTTACTTGTGCACCTTTTATTTTTAAATTTTTTTGTTTTTATTTTTATTTATTTATTTGAGAGTGACACAGAGAAAGAGGCAGAGAGAGAGAGAGAGAGAGAGAGAGAGAGAGAATGGACACGCCAGGGCCTCCAGCCACTGCAAACGAACTCCAGATTCTTGCGCTCCCTTGTGCATCTGGCTAACGTGGGTCCTGGGGAATCGAGCCTCGAACCAGGGTCCTTAGGCTTCACAGGCAAGCGCTTAACCGCTAAGTCATCTCTTCAGCCCTTGTGTACCTTTTTTATGTGCAGATTCTAGGCCTGGAAAGCTTTTTTTTTTTTTTTTTTTTTTTTTTTTTTTGGTGGTGGGGGTGGTTTCGAGGTAGGATCTTGCTGTAGCCAGGCTGACCTGGAATTCACTATGTAGTCTCAGGCTGGCCTCAAGCTCACAGCAATCCTCCTACCTCCGCCTCCCAACTCCTGGGATTAAAGGCGTGAGCCACCACGCCTGGCCTGGAAAGGGTTTTACAAAACCCATCCTTATTGCTTCTGAAGTCCCTTGAAGGATGCTGGGTGTCTAGGGAGGAGGTAGGAGCGAGACTGCGGGAGGCTTTGGGGTTCAGCTCAGGTCTAAGGTAGAAATGCCCACCTCCCCACCCTGCAGTCTGTGGCCTTCTCCTCTGCCATCTGCCCTCTCCAGAGACCCCCATATCACTAATGCCAGATGGGTCCCCAGCTGGCTTAGGGCACTGCCATGAGTCTGACTCAGGGCCAGGAAACAGGTGCCCTTGGCCAGGGCCTGCACTGAGTCACTGGCTGTCCCTATAGGGCCATCAGCTGGCCTCCTCCTCCCAGCCAAACTGCCCTGTAACTACCCAGCTGGGTAAGGCACCCCAGGTCACCGGTGGAGCCCCACACTGCAAGCTCCCAGCCTCTAGGCTAGAGCCCCAACCATTAATCCATGCCCCCAGCCCCTCACTGGGGACTCTAGGCTGCTGCGCCCTTGCTGAAGTCCACTCCCAGCTCAAGCTACTGTGTTTTCAGAGAAGTAAGTCTGGGAACCTTTTTTTTTTTTTTTTCTTCTGTGACCACTGTGTCATTTTCCAGTCGTGATGAGATCACCGTGAGGCCCGCAGGTGGTGCTCATCAGTTACCGTCCCTGCCCAACCTCAGCCCATCTTACGGACATCAGCTTACCAGCACTGGCAATGATGTATCCGCCTTTTGTTCGTATCCACTAATTTATTCATTGAACATTTGTTGAGTGTTTTGTGGGAGACATTGCTCAAAGTAACTGCAACTGTGCATACTGCAAAACTCTAAATGACACGGGCTTAAAGAAAGCACATTCCCTGAAGTCAGCAAAGGGAGCCAGGCTGGGGGTTACCCAAAACTCCAGCTCCTTCAATTTCCATTTTATCCACAGCCTCTTTTGATTCTTGGAATTAAAAATGGTTGCTGGGAGCTTAGCAGTTAAGGCACTGGCTTGCAAAGCCAAAGGACTCAGGTTCGATTCTCCAGGTCCCACGTAAGCCAGGTGCGCAAGGTGGTGCAGGCATCTAGAGTTCGTTTACAGTGGCTAGAGACCCTGGTACACCTATTTAAAAAAATGGTCGCTAGGGCTGGAGAGATGGCTTAATGGTTAAGGTGCTTGCCTGTGAAGCCTAGGGACCCTTGTTAGATTATTCAGGTCCCATGTAAGCCAGATGCACAGGGTGACGCAAATGCACAAGGTCACATGTGCACACAATGTGGCACACATGTCTGGAGTTCGATTGCAGTGGCTGGAAGCCCTTGGTATGCCAATTCTCTCTCTCTCAGTCTCAGTCTCTCATAAAAGTTACCAAAAAAAAAAAAAAATGGTTGCTAATTTCCAGCCCTCACATTCACATGCTAGGCAGGAGAAAGACCAAAAGGATGTGTTTCCATAGGATAATCAGGGCCTGCTTCCACCCAGACAGTTCTGCCTGCCTGCCAGGTTCGGCTGTATGAATCCACACTTCCCATAATAACCCAGTGGTCACTGAGATAATTCCACTAGATTTCAATCGTTTTACAAAAATTGGGCTGGAGAGATGCTCAGTGGTTAAGGCACTTGCCTGCAAAGCCTAACAACCCAAGTTCCATTCCCCAGAGCCCACAAAAAGCCAGATATCCAGGGCTGGAGGGATGGCTTAGTGGTTAAGGCATTTGCCTGCAAAGCCAAAGGATCCCAATTCAATTCTCCAGGACACACGTAAGCCAGATGCACAAGGGGCACATGCATCTGGAGTTCATTTGCAGTGGCTTGAGGCCCTGGTGCACCCCTTTCTCTGCCTCTTTCTCTCTCTCTCTCTCAAAAAAAAAAAAAAAAAAAGCGCCAGATGTCCAAGGTGGCCCATGCATCTGGGGTTTGTTTGCAGCGGCTGGAGGCCCTGGCGTGCCCATTCTGTCTCTCTTGGATCTCTCTCTCTGCTTGCAAATAAATA
Source organism: Dipus sagitta (assembly GCA_036346955.1). Taxonomy (NCBI): domain Eukaryota; kingdom Metazoa; phylum Chordata; class Mammalia; order Rodentia; family Dipodidae; genus Dipus; species Dipus sagitta. The sequence continues at coordinate 159,212,503 of CM070770.1, read as the reverse complement.
ATATTTTTTCATTACAAAATTTAATTCAGGGGCTGGAGAGACTGCTAAGTGGTTAAGACATTTGCTTGCAAAGCCTAACGACCTAAATTGGATTTCCCAGTACCCATACAAAGTTGAATGCACAAAGTGCCACATGCATCTGGAGTTTGTTTGCAGTAGTTGGAGGCCCTAGCATGCCAATTCTCATTCTTTCTCTGTATTTCTACTTGCAAATAAATAAAAAAATAAAAATTATTTAATTTATTATATTTATTGATTTTCATATATCCATATAATATATATTGAATTATTTATTTATTTGCAAGCAGAGAGAAACAGAGAGAAGAGAGAGAAAGAGGGAATGGATGCTGCAAATGAACTCCAGACACAATGTGCCACTTTATGTGGGTACTGGGGACTCGAACCCAGGTCATTAGGCTTTGCAGGCTAGCACCTTAATCACTGAGCCATCTCTTCAGCCCCCATATATTTTGATCCTATTCACCTTCCATCACCTTATCTCCTCTTCCACCCACTGCACCGCATCTTCCTAACAAGTCCTCCTTCTACTGTCATGTCTCCGTGCGTGTGTGTGCGTGCGTGCGTGTGCGTGTGTGTTCCATTGAGTTTAATTAGGGCTGGCTGCATGAAGGATTACTTACGGAAGCATGGGCATCTTACCAGTAGCTCCACCCCTGGAGAAAGTGTCTCCCCTTTCTCAGCAACCACGCAGCTCCTCAGGGAGGGATGGGCCCTTGCGCCCCTTCTGGGCTGTTCTCTCCCTGGGTTCACTGATCTCTGCTGCTGACTTCACGGCCGCAGCCACAGTGCCAGACCACTGTGAGGACCCTCTCTCATGTGGGCACAGTCCTGGGACCCCTGATCTGTTTGGTGGTCAGGTTCAGGTAAATTTTTTTTTTTTCCTCGGTGCTGGCGAGCAGGGCTTGTAAGAGCGCGGAGCCTGCGCACAGGTGAGGGAAATGATGCTTTCTGCTGTCCATTACTTTAATGTGAGCCATTTTGTCGACAACACGCTGGGCCGTCTTGGAGATGACAAGTTGCCAATGACTCCCATCGGGTCATCGCTGAGTGAGGAGCCCATTATAACACCGGCCGTGGGGTCCAGCACAGTGTGTTCTGGGAAGCAGGCACCTGACATCCCCAACACACTGGCCTCATTGCCGAAGCAAATCTACCAACCGTGCCGGAAGTTACAGCGGTCCTCCCAGCTCCTGCCTTTGAGCGCTCCGAGCGCTTCCCCGGCAGGTGCCCGGCCGCATCCTAGGATTTGTGCAATATCTCCCTGGCCCAGAAGAAGTGAGGAGCAGTCACAGTGTGTGGGGGGGGTACCCCAAGTGAGAATTTCCAAGGAGCAGGTGACTTCAATATAGCTTTCCTTTTCTTTTCTTTTTTCTTTTTCGTTTTTCAATTTTTTGAGATAGGTTCTTGCTTTAACCTAGGCTGACCTGGAATTCATTATATAGTCTCCGGCTAGCTTCAAAAGCACAATGGTCCTCCTATCCCTTCTCACCCCCAAGTGCACCACCACAGCCGGCTGTTTTTCTTACTTACTTTCTTTCTTTCCTTTCTTCTTTTTTGAGACAGTATCTTACTATGTAGCTCAGATTAGCTTCAAACTCAAAGCAATCCTTCTGCCTCAGATTCCCAAATTCTGAGATTAGAGGCATGTATTATCTGTGCCTACCCCCTTCCTGTCTTTCTCCCTTCCCATCATTTCATTTCATTTCTCTTTTTGAGATGTTCTCATATAGCCCAAGTCGGCCTTGAACTCCCTATGTAGCCAGGGAGGTGAGGATCCTTGAACACCTGGTTCTTCTGCCTTCCCATATTGAGTGCTAGGTTTACAGGCATGTGCCACAAGGCCTGGCTTGTCATCACTTTCATAAACAAATTCATAGCACGCTCAAAGACGTATGTATAGTCAGGTCTGGTTCCTAAGTGGAAAAGTGGCCAGAGTGTGGCTTTGGCTCCTTTTACTTGTTCATTTACTTATTGACTTTTTAAAATTATTTTTATTATTTATTTATTTGAGAGAGAGAGATACAGAAATAGGCAGGGAGAGAAAGAGAGAGAGAATGGGTGCACCAGGGCCTCCAGCCACTGCAAATGAACTCCAAATGCGTGCAACCCCTTGTGCATCTGGCTTACCTGGGTCCTTTGGCTTTGCAGTCAAGCACCTTAGGCGCTAAGCCATCTCTCCAGCCCTACTTATTGACTTTTGAGATATGGCCTTGATAGGTTGCCCAGGCTAGCCTTGAACTCCTGAGCTCCGGCAATCCTTTGGCCTCAGCATCCTGAGCCACTGTGCTTGGCTTTGGATCTTAGCAGAACGGTCTCATTTTCTGGGGCTAGGGAGATGGCTCAGTGGGTAAAGTGCTTGCTGTGCAAGTGGGAGGTCCTGAGTTCAGATCCCCAGACCCCACGTGGATATGGCAGCCCGTCTGTAACCTAAGCACCCAGGGACAGAGACGGGACCCCTGAGGCAAGCTGGCTAGCTAGACCAGCCAAATCAGTGAGCTCTGGGTTCAAGCGAGAGACCCTGCTTCAATAAAGAAGGTGGAGAGGGACAGGAAAACTCCCAACGTCAACCTATGCCCCCCCCTCCACACACACGCACGCACACACCACTTACATAAGAACACATGAACAAAAAAGGGGGAGTTACGGAGCAGATGCCTGCTTGATCTGCCCTCCTGTCCATCGGCTCTCCTGAGCCCATGGACACCTTAGGGCCTTGCTTCTTCGCATAGGGCAGTCACGAGAGACTCCGACAGTACTGCCTAAGTCCATCTTCTGAACAACGTGGGATGTGCATCTGTCTGCAGGGTCCACTCTCCTCTCCCCACCCTGAGAGCCAAGCATGGCCCATTTGGCCAAGTGTCTAGACCTGGCCTGCCTGTGGCTGGGGACGTGGGAGGGACATGGAGTATTGCGGGTGCTACAGCAAGGTGTGTTCTCTACACTTGGTGACAGATACATTACCAGAAATTTCAGAAGCAGAAGAGCCTGTCCTTGACAGCCTCATGAAGCACGTGTCATCCCCCAGCCCAAGACTAAGGAAGAGCCAGGCGTCTATTATGTTTTTACTTATTCACTTATTTGCAAGCAGAGGGAGATAGAGAGAAGAGAGACAGACAGAGAGGATGGGCACAGCAGGGCCTCCAACCACTGTAAACGAACCCCAGATGCACGTGCCACTTTGTGCATCTTGCTTTACACGGGCATTGGGGAATCGAACCTGGGTCATTAGGCTTTGTAAGCAAGTGTCTTTAACGGTAGAGCTTCCTCTCCAGCCCAGCTTCAGGTTTTTTTTTTTTTTTTTTTTTGGTTTTACGAGGTAGAGTCTCACTTTTAGTTCAGGCTGACCTGGAATTCACTATGTAGTCTCAGGGTGGCCTCGAACTCACGGTGATCCTCCTACCTCTGCCTCCCGAGTGCTGGGATTAAAGGCGTACGCCACCACGCCCGGCTTACTTCAGGTATTTTTGAAAAAATGTTTTTACTTATTTGAGAGAGGGAGAAGGAGAGGGAGAGGATGGGCACACCAGGGCCTCCTGCCACTGCAAACGATTTCCAGACGCATGTACCACTTTGTACATCTGACTTTACATGGGTACTGGGGAATAGAACTCTGGTTGTTAGGCTTTGCGCAGGCAAGCACCTTAACCACTGAACCGTCTCTCCAGCCCTCCAAAAGCCAGTTTATCCCAGATCAGCCTTCTGTTTCTAGTTTCTGAATATATTCTGGGACATGTTTGAATGAAAACTAAATGAAAGGGTAGTTACCAAGGAGGAGTGACCTATTGCATTGTTTGAAGTAGAGTATACATGCCGCTCGATGGAGGTGGGGGTCCCTGGCTGCTAAGTGCATTGTTAAGAAAGAGTGTGTGGCCAGGCATGGTGGCGCATGCCTTTAATCCCAGCACTCAGAGGTAGGAGGGTTGCTGTGAGTTCGAGGCCACCCTGAGACTACATAGTGAATTCCAGATCAGCCTGGGCTAGAGTGAACCCTACCTCAAAAAAAACCAAAAACAAACAAACAAGAGTGTGTGCGTAGTTCAAGCCAAGTGGGGTCCCAGGTTGCTAACTATCCCTACACCTGACTGTAACCTCCAGGGTGCCCCAGCTTCTGCGCATCTTCTAAGACTCCAGTATGGAGACATGTGAATTGACACACACCATATACTCTGTGTCCTGGTCACCCCAGGGTCCCTGGTTGGTGTCCAGCCTGGAAGTCAGGGTCAGGAGAATGTTCGCCAGGGCAGAGGACTCAGAGTCAAGGTGACCTGGAGCCACTGACTATATTTGATGCGAACACATCACTGCTTATTCTAGCAAGGAACTCTTGTCAGAGCCCGAAGCAGGGCCTGCGACAAGATGTAAGGCAGCCTCCTGGCTGCCAATGCCCTTGTGATCTCCGTCTGAGCCAGGTGACAGCCTTGCTTTTGAGGCAGTGGGGTCCCTGCCTATTAGACTCTTTCGAAGTCTGGGCGGGAGTGTAGACTCACCTCACTCTGCTGGACCCCACCTCAGCCAGTATGGAACCTGCTCACATGGTGCTGGGGAGTGTGGGACGAGAGGGGGGCTCCAAGGAGGAGCTGGGGTAATGTACGGGGGCCTCAACACCGGCGGATGCCTCCCCCACCACATACCTGGTTGCCTGCCCACTTTTAGCAAAACAAGAGGGAGGGGGGTTCCCACTGGGTTCAGGGGTCAAGGGGCCTACTGCACTTCCTGCCAACAGGTTTTTGAACCCCCCCACTTGGGCATGCTCCGGCGGACAGCAGGAGCGGTGGGCCCCACTTCTCAGGGAGTGTCCCAGGACCGCATGGCTGGCCCAGCTTGGGCTGGGGGTCGCGGGGGGGAGTCGCCCTTTCCAACCTCTGCCTTCTGGTGGATCTGGGCATCCGGGATCCGTCGTGCGGTGCAGGACCCCGCGGGGGCTCCCCGGGGAGCGGGTTCCGGTCACTCGGCGGCGTGGCGGGAGGCGGGCGCGGAGCCGGTGACGCGGCGGCTGCCCGCGGCATAAATAGCGGCGGCGGCGGCGGCGTTGCTGCGGACGGACACGTCGGGGGATCCCGCGCCATGCGCTGAGCCGCCCGACCGGCCCCCCGACACGCCCGCGCGCCACACCCCGGACCGGATCGGACCGCCACACCCGGACCCCGCCCCGCTGCCACTCAAGGTACCCGCGCCCCTCGGAGGGGTGCCGGGCCAGGGGGTCCTCCTGAGCGCTCCCAACCCACCCTGTCCCCCCCCCCAACCCCCGTGTCTTGTCCCCTGTCTCCGGTCCCTTTGGCCCGTCTCCTCTCGTCACCCCTCTCCTCTTGTCTCCGCAGTCCTATCTCCACCCCCTACAGCCTGGCACCAAGGCATCCCTGCCACCACGTGCTCCCCACACCTGCCCCCGCGCCCCACCCCTGTCTGAGCACCCTCCTGCCCGTCTCCGTTCCAGATGGCCCGAGGCAGCGCCCTCCTGCTCGCCTTGCTCCTGCTGGCAGCCGCCCTGTCTGACTCCTCGGGGCTCCCACCACTGGTAAGTGCCGGGGGCAGGTGGCCCGCAGCGGGGATCCAGACATCAGAGGCAGCCTGGGGGAGAGGAAGCAGGTTCTCTGTGGCAGACGGACACTAGTTCTGCCTGCCTGGCCACGGAAGGTGGGGGTGGGAGTGTGGGACATGTCTCTGCAGCATCTGGAGGTCCCGGGGAGGGGGGGAAGGAGAAGGGAGAAGGGCTGAGGACCTGTCCCCAAGCCCAGCACTGCACCGCCCCGTGAAAGTGCACATTCCAGAGACAAGTGTGCCTGGTATCCCAGCACTCAGGAGGTGGAGGCAGGATGGTCAGAAGTTCAAGGCCAGCCACTGCCACATAATGAGTTTGAGGCCAGCCTGGATACATGAGACAAGAGGCTGTCGAAGATTAAATAACAATTAAAGACAGGTGTGGTGGTGCACGCCTTTAATCCCAGCACTGGGCAGGCAGAGGTAGGGGGGATCGCCATAGGTTTGAGGCCACCCTGAGAATATAGAGTGAATTCCAGGTCAGCCTGGGCTAGAGTGAGACCCTATCTCGAAAAACCAAAAACGAATAAAAAAGATTAAATAATAATAATGGCAATTGTTATTTTAAGAAGATTTCCATTTATTTCCCAGTCCCCATGACAAATAAGCTATTTAAACAGCCTTGGCAATGGCTAGTGTGGCATAGCCCTCAGCTCCTGAAGCCATTCAGAAGCAAGTCTGAGATCCTAGGTCCCGGTAAGTCCTCGGTCCTGGGGCACCGTTGGCTGGGCCATCAGCAGCATCCAGTCACAGCAACGGAAGGGAAGCACTGGAGTCCCTGCCTTCAGCTCTGCCAGGAATTCTTGCTAGAACAAGCAAACTGTGTGTGCGTGTCACACGTGGTCACTCAGGGTAAACTAGATGTGAGCCGCCTGACCCCTTTCCTCCTGTTTAAGGCAAAGGAGAAGAGAGGCTGGACTCTGAACAGCGCTGGTTACCTTCTGGGCCCACGTAAGTAACGCAGACTGGCTGTCAACCTGCCCTTTCTGAACTATGGGAGCCAGGCATCATCTGCAAATAGTGACGTCCAGGTCCAGCTGCAGTCAGATAAAGGGAAGGGAAAGGGCATTCCCAGGAGACTGTGGGGACAGTGGGCCTCTGACTTAAACACCACTGCATCTGCCCTCGGGCGCACCTTCGTCCATCCCCTGACATCCGTCCCACAGCCCTGCAGTCCTCTTCCACTGGCTCCCTTCACAGCAGATGAGCGAATTCTTTTTTTTATATGTGAAACTCTTTCATATACAATCCACATTGTACATCGCTCGCATTACGCTTTAGAACAAAGTGAAGTTCACAGGTGTGCTACACTTTATTTATTTTATTTTTTATTTTCAATTTTTTTATTAACAACTTCCATGATTATAAACAATATCCCATGGTAATGCCCTCCCCTACCTTCCCCTTTGAAACTCCTGTCTCCCTCATATCCCCTCCCCCTCTCAATCAGTCTCTCTTATTTTGATGTCATCATCTTTTCCTCCTATTATGATGGTCTTGTGTAGGTAGTGTCAGGCACTGTGAGGTCATGGATATCCAGGCCATTTTGTGTCTGGAGCAGCATGTTGTAAGGAGTCCTACCCTTCCTTTGGCTCTTACATTCTTTCCGCCACCTCTTCCACAATGGACCCTGAGCCTTGGAAGGTGTGATAGAGATATTGCAGTACTGAGCACTCCTGTCACTTCTTTCCAGCACCATGGTGCCTTCTGAGTCATCCCAAGGTCACTGCCATCTGAAAAGAGAAGATTCTCTACCAAAAGTGAGAGTAGCATTAATATAAGGGTATGAACATTAAGAGAAGTGCTTACTGGGCAGTTTAATGAGCATAGTATATACATTTAGCCAGACAGCAGCAGACGTTACACCCCTAGGGCTCATGACTCCCCCGTTGTAGGTTTTCAGTATCAGGGATGTATTCCCTCCCATGGAGCGGGCCTCCAGTCCAATTAGAGGGCAGCTGGTTTCCACCATGACAGAGGTGCCAGTCTTTGTGCTACCCTTTAATACTCACGGATCCACTACCACGTTTACAGCTTACAAAGTGGTTATATGTACATCTTCTCTTTTGTCGTTTACCAGATATGTGAGAGAAAATTCTTATTTTACAGATGGAAATAGGCCCAGGCATTATTCAGCACATTAACCACCAGAAGTGTAGTTCTGAGGGGATGCATAATGCGAATATTACATATAATTCAATGTTTACCACGAATTTTCAGGTTTCCATTTCCTTAGCAAAAACAGCCTATAAAAACCCTTTTCCCCAATGTAGAATAAAAAAGGGAAATATTACAGACAGGCCATTGTGTACTAACCCAGCGAGGGAGACCACTAGAAACAAAAATCTCTTGTGAAGGTCCTATACTGCTACCGGTGCGGGTCACCAGCACCTGAACATCGTTTAGATGTTGTTTTTTCTTTCTTTCTATTTTAGAGAAAACAATGCAGAGAATTACTGCTGACTCCAAGTCAGATGTGTGAGTGTGTGTACCAGGAAAGGATGAAGAAAACCACTTCATCCAAATTGGGAGTTACAGAGCTGAATCATCCCACCTTAATCTTATAGAAACTTGGTCATTGTGTTTGGCCGTAGCTCTCACTTTTAGTCAGTATTGATTTTTTTAGACCCTCTCCTTTTCTCCCTTAAATGCCCCGTATCATGTAGATTGCAAACCAATAGGTAACTTTTCTTTCTGAATTATCTTCCATTCCAGAATTTTCTTGCCCTTCCTTCTAAATTTTAAAGATGTTTCTTTATAGTAGATGGCAGGTCTATAGTTTATATTTACTGTTAGGAAAAGTGAACAGTTGTCAGATGGAAAGAAACAGTGGGAACTGTGACCCTGGCCCCTGCTCTTCACGATGATATGAGCTGATTCTTTTTTTTTTTTTGAAAAATATTTTATTTATTTGGGAGGGAGGGAGAGAGAGAGAGAACGGATGCATCAGAGCCTCTAGCCACTGTGAACGAACTCCAGACACATGTGTCACCTTGTATATCTGGCTTATTTGCAGGCAAGTGCTTTAACTGCTGAGCCATCTCTCCATGCCCGAGATGAGCTAATTCTTGACACACCACGTGCCCCTGCCTTGGGCTACCTCAGCCTCCTTCCTGCTGTTGGGCAGAGCCTCCAAGAGCCTGTTACCTCCCAATTCCTTTTTTCCCTCTACTTCTGAGAGCTGCCTCTGTCCCTCTCAGCCCCTCGGATCCCTTTCCTGGGCTCACCAAGAATCTCTGCATCACTGTTGCTTCTAGAAGCTTCCTCCTTTATCTCTCCTGCCCTGCTCCTCCAAGGGATCACTCCCTGCTCAAGCTCTCTTCCACTGCAGGCCTCGATAGCTCCCTAGAACTCTGTTTCAGCCTTTCCCCTGGATTCCCAGGACCTCCCTAAACACCCTCATCCACTTCACAGCTTCTAGAGCTCCCCATGTGTGGGAATAGCCAGACGCCCCCATTTTGAAATTCCATTGAACAACTTTCCTTCCTGCTCAAACCTGCTTTCCCACCCAAGTCCCCCTGTCACTCCCCCTGGCTCCCACACAGCGTCTTCCTCAATGCCATTGCTCCTATGATATTCCATCCAGAGCACGACTTGGGGTATTATCATATGGCCAAAGTGCCTAAGTTGGGAAGGGCACCGCCGAAGGAAGAGGGCAAGTTGGCCATGTGTGTCCAGGGCATGGGTTGGTGGAGTGTGACCCTACCTTGTGAGGAGGTCAGCAGCAGCTAGGCTTCCCTCTGACCCAGGAGGACAGCCCCCCCCCCCAACTGGGGTAGAAAAGGGTTAGAGTCTGTTCCCTTAGCCTCAGCCGTTGAAGAGTCTGCCTGGGCACAAGGCCCACTGCGGTCTGTGGTGTTGGCACTTTCTCTGCCCTGGCAGTGTGAGTCTAGCTGAGGGGTAGAGTCTGCAGCCGTGCATCCAGCCAGGCCTTGTTGGGTCATGACCTGGGGGTGAGGCTTGCATCACCCAAGGGTGGTGAGGAGTCTCCTTGATGTGGCCATGGGCACAAGCAAGGCCAGGGCCTCAGGACTGTCTGTCTGCTATGGCATTCTTTTTGTTTATTTGTTTGTTTGTTTGTTTGTTTTTGGTTTTTGAGGTAGGGTCTCACTCTAGCCCTGGCTGACCTGGAATTCACTATGTAGTCTCAGGGTGGCCTTGAACTCATGGCGATCCTCCTACCTCTGCCTCCCGAGCGCTGGGATTAAAGGCGTGCGCCACCACGCCCGGCTGCTGTGGCATTCTTTTTTTTTTTTTTTTAAATATTTTTTGTTTATTTTTTTAAATTATTTATTTATTTATTTGAGAGTGACAGAGAGAGAGAAAGAGGCAGATAGAGATAGATAGAGAATGGGCATGCCAGGGCCTCCAGCCACTGCAAACGAACTCCAGACGCGTGCTCCCCCTTGTGCATCTGGCTAACGTGGGTCCTGGGGAATCGAGCCTCGAACCGGGGTCCTTAGGCTTCACAGGCAAGCGCTTAACCGCTAAGCCATCTCTCCAGCCCATGCTGTGGCATTCTTAAGGAGCAGCGGGAGATGGCAGCAGAGGGGAGGGGCTCATGAAGACATGCAGTGTCTGGCGAGCGACGGGGCACTGCTCCTCCCCTTGCCTGAGTGTCTGTGGCCCGTACGGTGGTGTTCTCAGGTTTTAGACTTTAGTTTCCTCTTCCAACTTGCACCCCTACTAGTCAGCCATCATGGCTTACAAATTTGCAGGCAGGGCCAGGCTTGGCATAGCTCCCCACCTCAAAAAGTCCTCACTCACTGCCTTCTGCCACACACCCCTCCTCTCCCAGGCCCACCAGAGTGGACGGGTACCAGCTCTTCTTGTAAGGGCCTGAGGAAGGCTCTGTTTCAGCTCTAGGGTCTAGATGAGGCTGGGTCCCCATACTGCAGGTGTTGGCGTGAGAGTCAGGCTTTGAGAAGCGCAGGTGCAGAGTTGACCAAACCCATCCGAGGCCCATGGGAAGGGTCCGCTGGCCCAGGGTCCCACTGGGGTCTGTGGAGTGGCTTGCAGACTGGTCCCCAGAGTCCATGTGTCCTCAAGCCCTAGCAACCCTGAGTCTGGTCCTTGCCAGGCCCCAAACAACATTGATCTCTGTTGCTCTGCAATATTGAGAATATATTTATCAAGAGGATTTTTGAATCTGAATAGAAAACCTCGTTTCTGCCATTTCCTGGGTGGCCATTCAGTGTGGATCAGCAGGTATATGGAGGAGAGTCAGGGGACTGTGTTCCTGGGCGCCGAAGGCCAGAGCTGGGGGAGGAGGCGTGATTGCTTCAGGGCGGGCACTGAGACGAGGCCGCTTTGAACTAAGTGCTGCCAACGTTGTCTCTGGGAAAACGAACTCATTTTCTTTCACCTACCCTTTTTGGTGACCGATCAACCCTAAGTCCTGTCCTTATCCTCCTGTCATATTTCCTAAGTCACCCACACTGGCCGCAGCGTCCTGTCCCACACCACTGGTTTCAAGCCTGTCATTTCTTTCCTGGTCTCTTCACTTGTCTCTGAGGGAGGGCTCTCTCTGTCTGAAGTTCCAATAGTCACTGTGCATCTTCATAACATGCACACACACACACACACACACACACACACACACTTCCCTTCCCTCCCTGCTTCTAGTCTTCCACACAGCTGCCGGAGTGGTCTTTGAAAACAAAAATTTGGCAACAATTTGAAATTCTTCATTGTGCCCCTTACTTTTAGGGATTCAAGGAGCTGAGCCCCTGTCATCTTCCTGGGGGGTGCTTTCTCTTCAGCCAGCTCCTCTGGGGCCTGGCTGCTCCCTGGCTGAGCCAGGCACGTGTCCCTCTCTGCTGGAGCCACCGGTGTCCTGTCCCCACCCCTCCTTTCCAGTGGCTTCCTTCCTTCCTTCTGGAGCTCTGCTCTTGGCTTTATTATTTTTTTTTTTTATGAAGATTTTACTTTTATTTACTTTATAATCAGAGACAGAGAAAGGAAGAGAGAGAATGGGCGCGCCAGGGCCTCCAGCCACTGCAAATGAACTCCAGACGCATACGCCCCCTTGCGCATCTGGCTAATGTGGGACCCGGAGAATCGAACCGGGGTCCTTAGGCTTAGCAGGCATGTCCCTTAACCGCTAGGCCATCTGTCCAGCCCCTCTCCTTGGTCCCGCTGTGTGTTCAGAGGAGTGGGAAGGGGGTAAACATAGTAACCAAGCCCATCCCTCCCTCTCTGGACTGCAATCAGATGCCATCGACAACCACAGATCGTTTCATGAGAAGCATGGCCTTGCGGGCAAGAGGGAGCTGCACCTGGACACGGAGGACACCAAGCCAGGTGAGGTGCGGGTTCCGGGTTATGCTCCCATTGCCCCGGCACCCCTCAGGTGCATCCAGGGCAGTGGTGGGCATTGGGATATCTGCCGCCCTTCTGCCTCCACCCCCATCTGAGCCTAGTGTGGCCGTGACCTAAGAGCAGTGACCTCACCACACCTCTCAACTGCCAGGGACAGAGAACCAAGTCACGAGGCAAGCGCAGCGACAGCAAGGGAGCTGACCAAGGTGGCCTTCTAGGCCAGGAGCCAGAAGAGCTGACCTGGGTCTGCTCCTCCGCCGCTGTGGCAAGGCCCTAGATGGTACAGGACACCCTCAGGCCCTGGGGCTGGCTCCCTGGCCTTGCGGTGACCAGTTCCTCCATATGATGGGTGGCACAGAGGGTAGTGTCGTCACAAAAGCATCCACAAGACAGGCTGTGACTATTGATCTCCTCTGTTATTCAGGAAGCTTTGACCAGTCAGTGCCAGACAACAGTATCATGCGCACCTTAACTGAGTTCCTGACTTTCTTGCATCTCAAAGGTAGGTAAAGTATTCCTGATTTAAAGTGCCATCTTGGGCTGGAGGGTGGGGTTCAGTGGCTGAGCACTTGCTGAGAACAAGAATGTGTGAGGCCTTGGGGTCTGTACTCAGCACTAAAAAAAAAAAAAAAAGGTGGGAGGGGGCTAGAAAGATTGCTCAGTGGTTAATGGCACTTGCTTGCAAAGCCTGCTAGCCCAGGTTCAATTACCCAGTTCCCATGTAAAGCCAGATGCAGGATGCACGAAGTGGCACATGTGTCTGGAGTGTGTAGTAGCAAGAGGCTCTGGTACACCTATATTCTCTCTTTCCCTCTCTCTTTCTCCTTACAAATAAACAAAAGAAAAAAATTAAATATTTTAATTAATTTATTTATTTCCAAGCAGGGGGAGAGAAGAGAGAATGGGTGCACCAGGGTTCTCCAGCCACTGCAAATGAACTCCAGGCCCACGCGCCACTTTGTGAATCTGGCTTTACGTGGGTAGTGGGGAATCGAACCCAGGCAGTCAGGCTTGGCAGGCAAGCGCCTTAACCGCTGAGCCACCTTTCCAGCCCCAGAGAAAACATTTGAGGAGTGGGGAGAAGGGTTCCACGGGATGCCACTTGGAGAAGGCAGCCAAAGCTCACCCAAGCACACACCCTGCTCTGCCACCTTTAGGATTAGGAGGCACAGGGAGGCACTTGACACTTGAACTTCCTCAACGTGCTCCCTCAAAGTGTCATCAGGCCAGCGTTGCCACCAGGGAGAGAGGAGGGCTTTGTGTGCTGCTCACTCTACCGATGCGGCGTTTTTGGCATGGTGGCAACTCTGTGTCTCTTAGGACGCCGTGTGCCATTAGCCAGCTTTTCCAGGTCCATGGGAAGCCGTGTTCTGACAGTATGGCCTACTGTGGGTCAGCTTTCAGCTGGCCGTGTCTCAGCAGGCCAGCTGCCCTTCCACCTGAGAGAGACTCATGGTCCTGGTTGGCATTGGGCACAGACAGGCACGTGCCAGACCTCCCTGGGGAGGGGCCTGGGTAGAGTACTGGCACTGAGAACTTAAGGAGTCGAGCGCAGGCGCCTGTCAGGATGGGGGATAGACCGCCCTGTCTCTCCAACAGACACTGCTAATCAAATTGTATACGTCCTGGTTTTGTAGTGGGTGCTGGCAGGGTCAAGGCTGGCTCAGGGTTGGCTCTAATGTGGTTGTTTTCACTTGTGGGCTCAGCTCTGCTGCCTTGGCTGCCGGGCTCCCCTGCCTTGCTATTTTGAAGGGCAGATTGAAGGGTGGGAGAACTTGGGACAGTGGTATTAGAAACCCCAAACCAGAGTGGCCCTGCTCTCTCTGTGGGAGTCCCACGGGGCTTTGTGGAAGTTTCTGCATGATAACAGACAGCGGCTCTGCCAGGTGTCTCTGTTTGTTTTTAATTTTGTAACATGGGGCGTTTTCATGAGGAGCCGTCAGTTTCCATGACTCATACAGCACTCGTCCCTCCTCGAAGCATGGATTCCAAATGCATGCTCAGTACAGGCTCAGGTCACATGGTGAGGCTACAGGACGCTGACCCTAAGTTGGGACTGAGTCCCATCAGGGGTCACCATGGAGAGCAACTGCGTGGCTTGCTGGGATGATAGTGTGACATGATTCTCTTTTGAACCTGTCACCTAAGTGTGGGTCTTCCCTCTCCAGAGACTGGGGCCCTCGACAGCCTGGCCAGCCTCCCCTCGGCCACTTCCTCAGAAGACCCAGAGCAACCCTGAGACCGCACTCACCCAGGCACCTCTGTCTGTGCACTGGGATTTAGTCCCCCTGGGATGAGGAGAATCTCATGCCAACTTCCACAAGCAAACCCTTTCTGTGCTCTGCTCTGATGCTGTGTTGTGATCATTTAAGATGTTTTGATTGAAGTAATTATATTGACAAAATAAAAAATGTAGTAGCTACTTGTGTTGCCTAATTGTTCCATGCTTCAGCCTGTTGCCCCCACCAGTGTGTTTTGAAAGAGAAAGGCTACTGATCACCCCGCGTGTGAGGGCAAGTCTCAAACCCACACTCCGCATGCACAGCGTGAGTCAACTGCTCCTGCAGTTCGCCGGGAACGGAAGTCACCTGTCTGCCACTGAGTCAGACGCTGCTGAAGTGATGACTGGGGTGAGCGAAAGCACAAGTGCACAGCAGCTCTGCCCTTGAGCAGCAGCTGTTCTGGGGAGACCGGAGAGGAAACGAGAGCAATACCCACGGATAATGGGAGAGGATGACCGGTACCTGGAAAGGGGCTGAGTGATGAGGACGAGTCAGCAGGGTGGTGGGAGGAGGGGAGCGTGTCACACGGTCACACGCAGGTCAGGGTGTGTGTGTGAGCGCGCTGCAGCTGTGAGGGTGTGGGACAGCTCTGCTGTGGTGCAGACGGGCTTAGCGCTATCAGAAGATGAAGAAAGCGGGCAAACGGGAGGAGCCAGGGAGCTGTCTGCCCAGCTAACCAGACCACAGGCCTGCGCGGCCCCAGCAGCAGCAGCGTCTCTGTGTGCTGTCTGCTGAGCGTCAGGACTGGCCGCAGCACTGGCTCTCACCCGGCTGTGTGTGGCGTCTTCGGGTGCAGGTGAGACCAAGCAGTCCAAGACCTGGGTAGCCGCCAAGGCTGCACTCAGTTTCGAGATGGCTCCATGGTGAATCTTGCCACGGACCGAGCATACACAGTCCTTGCTTCCCCAAACACTTGCTGATGGCAAGACACGGTGTTCCCCAGGCTCAGCTGCTCCCCGTCAATACCCTCACGCACTCTGATGGTTCAAGTGTTTCTGAACTTCAGGCCCAGGGGCCACTCCAGCTCAGGTGCAGTGACAAACACCTGCTGGCTTGGCTAAACCCCAGGCTGACTCTCCTCTCTCCATCCTCCTCCTCATTCTTCCTTTTAGACTTTAACTCTGACTTAAGTAGGCATCTGGACCCCTGATGGCCAGCACACAGGCCACCAGGCCCTGTTGTGTCAGGGGGCTGTGGAGGGCCATAGTGTGGTTCAAACTAGTCCCTGCAGGGATGACACCTGGGCTGCTCCATCCAATCCACAGCCCATCCTATGTGGTGTCCCTCTAATCTTGTCCCTTCCTCATTCTCTGGAACACCCACTTTTCCTGCTCTTCCACTTCAGCATGTAGGGAAATACCCAAGAGAATGCTATCACTTTGGCTGATCCTGGGTTCCGGCAGGGCTCTAGAGGGCACTCATGCAGCCCAGACTTATATGCACAGCTATCCATTCCCCACCATCTTCCTTCTCTATACCTTTACTGCTTATTTTTATTTTTATTTATTTATTTATGAGAGAGAGAGAACGGCGCACCAGGGCCTCTAGCCAGTGCAAACAAACTCCAGATGCATGCACCAACATGTGCATCTGGCTTATGTGGGTTCTGGGGAGTCGAATCTGTTTCCTCAGGCTTCACAGGCAAGCCCCTTAACTGCTAAGCCATCTCTACAGCCTAACCTTTCCTTTTTAGTAAGCTCTTGACTTTCTGATGTGCCTGGTAGCCAGCCCCACAACCACCTTCCTTCCACTGTCCTGTCTGTGTTGCGTCTTCTAACATTTTCCAAGTGGCCAGTACTATTAATAAACACACAAACATGAGAGAACACTATATACCTCACATGGGCTGTTGAGACAAATGTAATTTTAATGACTAAGTTACAATGAAAGACATTATAAATGTTTGCTCATCTTTATTTGTACAACAAACCAGAAGTCAACATAATAATTCATCTTACTTGCTGCTTTCCACAAGCAAGTTACTCTAACCACAGTTTGCAAGGGAAAATAATAAAACGATGGAGAAGTTAACTTGGATAGTGTTTCCACAACTCAAGCAGAAACATGGCAGAAACTAGATACAATTTGAAGCCCACACAGCACTCTTGCCACAGAACAGTGGCTGTCCACTGACCCTAGGGAGGAATAGTCCCTGTGACGTGGAATGTGCTGTAGTTCTCTGAGTAGCAATTCCTGAGACAAAGGGAGTGAGTGGAGGCTCAGGCTACCTTTGGGCCTGCACTCACCCTCTCACAATGATGGAACACAAGCTCTCTCCTGGTGTCTGGGTCCTCAGACAAGAGGGTTCTCACTGCCTGGGTGCTGAGCAGGCAGGCCAGGCCCAAGTAGGTGCTCCTGGGCATTACTAGCAAGTGGGGCCACAGACCTGGCCGCATGTTCCTCATGCTCCTCAGTGCCACCTTCCTAAGCTCAAGAGTCTTCGAAGCAGTCTGGGAGCAGTCACAAGCATTCCCACTGTACCACAGTGGTCTACTCAATTTTCAGTCCCTTGGACTTGAACTCAGTGTGCAGAATCTGCGACAAGCACCTTCCAAACTCCTCCAGGATCATCTGCTCGGCCAGACACTGGGAGCAGTGCTCCTGCTCAGCTTCCTCGCCCTGGGCCAGCAGGCAGGCGCATGTGGCCTCTACCACCTCCCAGGAGATGCAGGAGGAGGCCCGTCTGTTGGGAGAGAATGAGAGAAGGCCAGCTCAGCTATTCAGCAGAGCCGCTTATGGGACTGTCATCTGCCCATATGAAGGGCTGCATTTGAGCTGAACCTCATGATTTACATCTGTAATCCCAGCACTTGGAATTATAGATGACACAATTTGAGGCCAGTTTAGGCTACACAGTGAATTTGAGGCTAGTATGAACTGTACAGTGAGACAGTGTCAAAAGAAAAAAACAAAAGAGCAAGAATAAAAGAGAGAGAAAGAAAGAGTGGGGGTGGGGACATGCTCTTTGGAGGAGCAGGAATAGTACATGGGCAGGCATGTCTGTCAGCTGCTGGGCGCCACTCCCTCTCCTCGCAGTCTAAGCTATCTCGAAGTACGGTCGACTAGCTTCTGGGCTGTGGAATGGAACCCATAGGTTCCACTGGACTCCTGGACAGGACAGGGTACCAGACAGTCATGCAGATGCTCAGACCTGAAGAAGGCTAGTAGTGTGACTACCAGGCTCTCTACCCTACAGGGCATCTTGAGCTACAAGGTGCTATGTGGCTCTGAGAACTCTCCAGGCACATCTGGAGGCACCTTCAAGACACTTCTCCCTGGGCCCCTTGAAGAGGTGAGGTACACTAATTGCTTTGAGTTCAAGGCCACCCTAAGACTACAGAGTAAATTCCAGGTCAGCTTGGGCTAGAGTGAGAAAAAAGAAAGAATATACAATGGCTTGTGTTGAAGATGACAGGACAGGGCCACCTGGCTGTGGCCTTTCAAGATCAGGTTCCAGAGCAGGGGACCTCTGTCATTTTCCATGGAATGAACATACAGCAATCAGGGCATGAGCACATCACAGAGGACACAGTCTGGCTTGTGTGGACAGGCCTTGGAGTGTCTCTCATGTCTTTCTAACATAATAAGCATGAATTTGGCTTTGTAAAATAAAATTGGCTCATTAATGATGCCTGGAACTCTATCAAGGCATGATCCATCACAGGATTATTATTATTATTATTTTTGTTTTTCAAGATAGGGTCCTGCTGACCTGGAATTAGTCTCAGGCTAGCCTCGAACCCACAGCAATCGTACCTCAGCTCCCCGAGTGCTGGGATTAAAAGTGTGTGCCACCACACCCAGCTAATCACATGGAATTTTTGAAATGGGTGACTTGAGTCTAATATAATGTAAAACAACTCCTCAACTTTTTGTTATTGTTGTTGTTGTTATTGTTTTTCGAGGTAGGGTCTCAGTCTAGCCCAGGCTGTTCTGGCACTCTGTAGTCCCAAGCTAGCCTTGAACTCTCAGCAATCCTCCTGCTGGGATTTAAAAGCATGCGCCACCACACCCAGTTCTCCTCAACTTTTGGGACCAGTAAGATTGTACTGCGGCTTCAAAATGACTCAGACATTCAGGCTGTAGGCTCACTCAGTGGCAGCATGGACACAAGAGAGCTGCTGAAGACCTTGGGTGTTGAACAAAGCAGGGGTGCCTCAGTCAGGGAAGGGGCACAGGCCAGGCTGAAAGGAGGAGCAGGATGAGGCAGACCCCGCAGGGGGCCTCTGAAGACAGCCCTGTGGGGAAGACGCTCCCACCTCTCACCGGTGCCCACAGCCCACCTGCGGGGCCATCCAGGGCAGACTCTTCTTCACCCTACCCTCATTCTGCTGCTCGCTCAGAGCACCCACCTGTCTTTCCGGAATCTTGGAGGTCCTGAGTATTTGGTTGGTGACAAATGGTGGCCACCTTCAAAATCTCCAGTCTCCATGTAGCTCAGTGTGTTCATCAGTGTTTTTCGGTCTGGGCTCTCTTCATAGTTTTTGCAACCAATGCATTTACAAATAGAAGAACACATAATTTTGGCCTGGCAATACAAAAAGCTTCCGTAAAATCAGATTGCCTTGCAAGCCATCAGACAATGTCAAACTATTGTAAATAATCCTTTGCTTATATTTGTTTGTGTGTGCGTGCACATGTGTGTGTGTGCACACGCACACAGTCTGCAATTTTCCATACCAAAAAAAACCAACAAAGACGATGACACTGAGTGGACTGTTGGCACAAGCCTGTACTTGGGAGGCTGGGGCAAGATAATGACCCAGTAAGTCTGGGACCATCCTGAGCTCACATAGCAAGATCCTGCCCCAAGCAACAAAACAAAGCAAACACCAAGAGGAGAGATGAGGTGGTGGCATTGGCAGTAAGGTAGTGTGGCCACTCCAGCAGGATCTTTGGACAAAAATGGCTCAGCTATGGGAAAGCTGTGTCACTGCTTCCTCTCCTCCCACAGGAGTAGGTCTGGTGCAACTGAGGCCAGTGGGGAGGTCTCAGGGCACCCCCAAGGCCTTCTTGGAAGGTGACCTCTGGTTCTGCTCTTTCCCAAGTTATCCAGGCAGGCTCTAAGGACAGTCAGAGACCAGCACTGCCAACCTGTGGCTTCAGCTTCCTCTGCCTCAGCCTGGGTCTTGCCTGTTCCCTCTGGCTCATAACTAACCTCACAGACCCCTATGGTTTCCCACCTGCACCTCTGCGCATCTGGAATAAGAGACCTCTTGGGTTGACTAGCCTACACTAATGCTAGGCTCCAAAAAACTGTGCTGTCCTGTCCTTATCTGTAATTCCTGTGGGCTGCTGCCTGGAGGGTCCACTGGGCTAATGCCTGGTGACCACCAGTGAGGACACTGTTGGAAGTTGTTTCCTTGGGAATGATGCCATCTCTGCAACATTTTGGCTGTTTCTAGAATGTAAGGGTCCTCCCTTCCTCTCTTTTTTTTTTTTTTTTGAGGTAGGGTCTCACTCTATAGGCTAGGCTGGCCTTGAACTCATAATAATCCTCTTGCCTCACCTCCAGACTGATGGAATCACAGGTGTGAGCCATCACAGCTGGGTGAGGACTCTCCTTAGCATAGCTTCTATGACAGCTTTTTATCTTTTCTCCCTCTTTCTTTTTTCCTTCCTTCCTTCTCCCCTACCTCTCCTTCCTGCCCCCCTTCCTCCCTTCCTTCCTTCCTTCGGAGGTGAAATCTCACTAAGTTGCCCAGGCTTGCTTTGATCCTCTTACATCAGCTTCCCAAGTACTAGGACTATATATTGTACACCACACACTCAGCCCTATAACAACCTTTAAAAACACAGTTCAGAGCTGGAGAGATGGCTTAGCAGTTAAGGTGCTTGTCTGCAAAGCCGAAGGACCTTGGTTTGATTCCCTAGGACCCACGTAAGCCAGATGCACAAGGTGGCACATGCGTCTGGAGTTCGTTTGTAGTGGCTGGAGGCCCTGGCGTGCCCATTCTCTCTCACACACACACACATACACTGCCTCTTTCCCACTCTCAAACAAATAAGTTAATTAAAAAACCACAGACAGATCCAAAGACCTTGGGCAAACAGGGAGAGGTTTGGGAGGCTTCTCCCTACTTCCTGTGGGGCCTGAGTTTCCCCTTCGTTTCCTTCTTCCTTCCTTCAACACAAAGAAAAGCAGATGGAAAATGTAGGCAAAGAGGGCAGAACTAGCAGGGAAAGTGAGTCCACCGATTATCAAGAGATCTTGAAGCAAAAGCTTCTGTCAGCTGACATCCATTCTGGTTTCTGGGGAGACAGCAGCTAGGAGGCAGCTACCCCAACCAAAGGACTCTGGCAAAGGGGCACAACAGTCCCCCAGGGCCTGGATCTGCTGGGGGCGGGGGAGGATACAAGTGCTCCCCCAGAGTGGGAACCTGCAGGCACCAGAGGGCAAAGCCAGAGGCGGGCATGCCCTGCCAGATATGCAGGTTGGTGGGCCAGCATCCCAGCTCACAGGCAGCCTGACCTCAAAGCACTCGCAGTAGTTCTTCAGGCAGCCAGACCGCTTACAGTTGCAGCCCTTGTTGTGTCGTGGCTTCGCATCACCAGGCCTGCCTTTCCCAATTTTTGGTTGGAAAGCTTCTGGATTTCTGTCAAGACATGCCTAAGGTAGGAAATGGGAAACTCCATTAGGAGTGTGCTGCAGATTCAGACACAAGACAGACCTCAGAGTCCTGGTCTCTATCCCAGTACCGTGACTTTCTCACACAGTGCTCTTGGCCTGTTTTGTTTCTGTTTTCCAGAGGTGCTGGCAATGGAGCCCAGGTCTCCAACATGCTGAGCAAGCACTCACCACTGAGACAAACCCCAAGCCCTGGGTATGACCTTTTATTCTGGTTTGTTTTCACTATTTTTAAATATTTTTGTTTGTTTATTTAGTTGAGAGCGACAGAGAGAAGGAGGCAGAGAGAGAGAGAGAGAGAGAATGGGCGCACCAGAGCTTCCAGCCTCTGTAAACAAACTCCAGATGCGTGCGCCCCCTTGTGCATCTGGCTAACATGGGTCCTGGGGAATTGAGCCTCGAACTGGGGTCCTTAGGCTTCACAGGCAAGCGCTTAACCGCTAAGCCATCTCTCCAGCCCCCTTTTTTTTTTTTCTGAGAGAGAGAATTGGCAGGCCAGGGCCTCAGCCACTACAAAGGAACGCCAGATGCTTGCGCCACCTAGTGGGCATGTATGACCTTGTGCTTGCCTCATCTTTGTACATCTGGCTAATGTGGGATTTGGAGAATCGAACATGGGTCCTTAGGCTTCGCAGGCAAGCACCTTAACTGCTAAGCCATCTCTCCAGCCTGTTTTCACTCAGATTTCTTTTCATAGAAGTATATCTCATTCCTTTTTTTAAGTTTTATTTTTTGCTTTTCTAAAGAAATATTTTTATTTATTTGTTTGAGAGACAGAGATAGAGGGAGATAGAGTATGGGTGTGCCAAGGCCTCTTGCCACTGAAAACAAACTCTAGATGCATGTGCCACTTTTTGCATCTGGCTTACATGGGTGTTATGGGAACTGATCCAGGCTGAAAGGCTTTGCAACTACTGAGCCATTTTCCCAGCCCTTGTTTTTCTTTAAAAAAAAAAAAAAGTTTATTTATTTACTTACAAGCAGGGAGAGATAGAGAGAATAGAGACAGACAGACAGACGGACAGAGAGTAGGCATGCCAGGGCCTCCAGCTACTGTAAACAAAGTCCAGATGCATGCATTGCTTTGTGCATGTGGCTTTATGTGGGTACTAGAGAATCAAACCTGGGTCATTGGGCTTTGCAGGCAAATGACTTAACCATTAAGCAACCTCTCAGCCCTGTTTCCCCTTTTTTTGGGGGGGGGAGTTTTGAGGTAGGATCTTGCTCTAGCACAGGCTGACCTGTAATTCACTATGTAGTTTCAGGGTGGCCTCGAACTCACAGTGATCCTCCTACCTCTGACTCCCAAGTGCTGGGATTAAAGGCGTGTACCACCATGCCCAGCTATTTTCCCTTTTTGATTGATCTTCTATCTATAGACAGACATGTACATGTTTTCAAATACAAAGAGTTTCATGCTCTCTGAAAGATTAAATGGCATAGAAGTCACATGGCTAAACTAGGTATGGCGGCATGCATGCCCCTTAAGTCCCAGCACTCAGGAGGCTGAGGTAGGAGCATCCCATGAACTCAAGGCCAGTCTGTGGCTGCAGTTGAGTTCCTGGTCAGTTTGGGGTAGAATGATACCCTGCTTCAGGAAAAAAAAAAAAAAAAAAAGGGAGGAGGAAGAAGAGGATGGGGGAGGGGGAGGAGAGGAGGGGTAAGGGAGAGGAGTGGGAGAAGGAGGAAAAGTAGTAGTCATCATCATCATCATCAATGACAACAGGATAGGCATCATCTAAACCCATGCCCACGGGATGGTCCTGGGCTGGAGCAGATGACTTGATCTGGGCATCTTCCTGCTTCATGAAGTGTGATGGTAGTGAATACACATGGCTGCAGGCGCGCTGTCATCAGATGGAGGGTGCACAGGCCATACCTGTGTAATATGACCTAGACCATGGGATTTCTCTCTTTACCTGGCCTCTGTGCATAGCACAGTGTGGACAGGTGACATTCCTTAAGTCACCCACCTCAAGGGTTGCTCCATCCTACCCCATGGGCACTGGGTTTGTTTGTAGGGTCTTGGGCTCTTATGAACAAAGCTGCTAGGAGCTTGTTTGGACAAGTCTGGTGGGAATCCCTTGCATTCACATTGGCTGTGCTGAGAAGGAAGGTCCTGGGTCCTGGGACAGCCAGAGGCTCAGCTGTAAAGCAGCCTCACCAATCTGATTTCCTACCAGCAACACAGGAGAATGTCAACCTTTAGATTCAAACTGCTGAGCTATTATAGTGAGTACCTGCTACTTACTTCTAAATGAAATGTGGCCTCTTAAAGCTTAGTTCTGTCTTCTGGGTCTGGCCATACCAAAATTGATATTTCTAAGGCTGGAGAGATGGCTTAGTGGTTAAGGTGCTTGCCTAAGAACCTAAGGAAACATGTTTGAATCTCCAGATCCCACATAAGCCAGATGCACAAAGGTGAGGCAAGCGCAAGGTTGCACAGGACCACTAGGTGGCGCAAGTGTCTGGAGTTTGGTTGCAGTGGCTGAGGCCCTGGCCCGTCAATTCTCTCTCTGTTTCTCTCTCTCTCTTTAAAATAAAATAAAAACATAGAAAACATATTTCTAAATGCTGTGGCCATAACTTAAGAAGAAAATTAAATTATTCTATAAAAAATAGAATAATTGCAGCACAGGGCCATCTTGTTCCATTTGCAACAGGTGGCCTTCCAAGTCACAGCCACTGGTTCTCAAGGACCCACAAAGTGTCCCCTAGAGAGGCTGCTGGCCTCAGCCTGGCTGTTGCTCATGCTCCCTGGTCCTGGTCCTGTGCCCAGAAGAGGACAGAACAAGAAGCCCTACAGTCTGCCTTTGGGCTGCTGGCAGTACTCTGCCCCTTAAGAAAGCCTAGATCATCTTGAACTTGAAGCTAAGGGAACAAAACTTAGAAGTGGAGACTTGAGTGCCATCCCAGTCCTTAGAGGACTCTGCAGCTCTACCCGCTATACATGACCCAGATTTCCAAACCCAAGTCAAGACAGAGTGGGCACGTGTGTTCTTGAATTAGGACATTTCTGGACTCTGCCAGCCCCTCAAGCCATCCCACCCTGGCAGGCAATGAAGCTCTTTCCCTGCTTGCTACTGTTACTGTAGCCCTTGTCCCTCCAAGGGTCCCCAGGACAGGAACAGAGATGGTCCCTGTCTATGTTTACCAACTGTAGGGTTTTCCTGGACTGAAATCTGGAGTCATTCCATGAGCATCTCAAACACTTTAAAATGCTTGAAAAATGCATTACCTTGGGGGCTGGGGAGATGTCTCAGTGGATAAAGCACTGACCACAGCCCTGAGGGCAGGAGTTTGGATCAGGTAGGTGGAGACAGGGATCCCTGAGGCAAGCTGGCTGCCCAGACTAGCCAAATCAGCAAGCTCTATGTTCAAGTCAGAGACTTGATTTCAATAAATAAGGTGAAAGTGATCAAGGCAAGCACACACAAAGTCGCACACACGCCCGTGCACACACATCACCTTGATGGCTTTGAAGCGCTCCAGCTCATGGCGCAGAGTGTTGCAGCAGTGGTTGCAGTTGCAGTTGGTGCAAAAGTCTCCGCTGGCAAAGCAGTCGCAGTACCTGTGACCAAAGCAACGGTGTGGTGAGTGCTAGGACCAGGCATCTGGCCAGCGAGGGAGAGCACTCGTGCAGGAAAAGGGCTGCCAGCACGCTGGCATCACAGCAACTTTATGCAGGGACTTCCCTCCAGCTCTACATGAAAACTAGATCAGCCAGATGCTGTCCTACAGTGACAACCTCAGAAGAAAGAGGAACCGCGAGCACCACTGGCTCCATAATGAGGATTTTGCAAGGCCACTCCATTTCCTGGAAGACAACCATGGCTACCCATCATCTCACGCTCCACACAGCCTCTGCCACACCTCACAGTTGGTGAGTGGAAATGCCGAAGAACAAAGAGCTCCGCCCCCACCTGCATTTATCCCGATAAGAGGCACAGAATGTTCTAACCTCGCCCATTATGTTGGAGACCAAGGGGAGGGGACTGGCCTCAGCTTTATCCTGCCTTCACTCCATATCCATGAGCATGTGGAGAGGAGACTGCATGAGACACCTGCTGTGACCTTGTCATAATGCATAGGTGGCTGGGCAGGTGTTCAGATCCTACACAGTTTTGTGGGTAGAACTCTGCAAATGTTCTGCACTCTTTCATTCCTGGGGTCACCATGGCAGGGTGGCTATGCTGAGGGACTTCTCTTTTATGGCCACTGAGTGCCTCACACACTTTCAGCATCATGCCATGCTATCTAGAGAGACACCACAGGACTGTGAGCCCATCAGTGTGTGCTTCAGCCTGGAGGCCAGGACTCTGAGTCTTGCCCACAACCTGCTCTGCTAGGACACTGGGAAGCCCACCTGCTGTCCCCACACCTGCAGTCTATGACCAGAGACGATGACAGCATGACTCGGGGAGACTTCTAACCCAAGTTTCCCACAGCAGCTCTGCCTCCTGCTCCCCACATGGTCTCATCCAGGTTAGTACCTGCATCTGGGGTTGGGGTTTAGACTGCTTATCACCAGTGCTGCCTGAACACAGGGAGGTTCTGTACCCGGCACATGGTGGGCCATGCCTCTGCAGAAGTCCCACACTGTTAAGGGTATTGTCACATGCACGTTGGGCTGCAGGTTAAAGGAGATCATCAGAGGTGAGGAAGACAAGAACTGCTACTGCGGAGTGGTGAGTTCTACAGTGAGGGGGGAGGGGAAGAGGGAGGGTCCAGAGCCTGGGTTCCCACAAGCTACTCACGCAATAGGAGATGAAGTCTGGGGTACAAAAAGTGACAGTGCCACCTAAGAAACACACTTAAAACTGATGTCTGAAGGCAGCCTCCACTTGGGTGATCAGGAAACAAAGTGGAGCTGGTTGGGGATGACGATGAGGACATCCAGTCTCTCCTGACCATCCGGTCACCAGGTTGGAGAGAAAGGAAGGAGACAGTAACCTATTCAGTGAGAGACAGCTGCAGTGACAGTCCAGGGCCTGGAGATTTGGGAGGTATCTTCAGGAGCTCTAAGAGGTGGAGCCAAGCCCTGCTGGGTGGGGTAAGGAGAGGACTTCAAAGATCCTGGGCTGTACTTCTGCTTGGGAGGCTGAGTACCTACACTCCTTCCTGTTCTCAGCCCTGGTAGCCCAACCCTGGAGCAAAGGACTAGAAATCACTCTTGGGGTGTAACAATGGAGGCTGAGCTAGCACAGGGTGCAAAAGGACAAAACATTAAATATTTTTATTTTGAGAGAGAGAGAATTGGTGCACCAGCCACTGCAAATGAACGTGTGTGTCCCTTTGTGGCACATGTGTGACATTGTGTGCTTGTTTCACTGCATCTGGCTTACATGGGACCTGGAGATTTGAATATGAGCTCTTAGGCTTCACAGGCAAGCACCTTAACCACTGAGCCATGTCTCCAGCCCTAGCCATTTTTTTAATGAAAAAGAGAGAGAGAGACAAGTGGCATGCCAGGGCCTCTAGCCACTGCAATCAAACTCCAGATGCATTTGCCCCCTGGTGTGCACGTGTGACATTGCATGCTTGTGTCACTGTATCTGGCTTATATGGGACCTAGAGAGTCAAACATGAGTCCTTAGGCTTTGCAGGCAAGCGCCTTAACTGCTAAGCCATCTCTCCAGCCAGCCCTTAAATGCATTTTTTGAGGCAGTGTCTCACTGTAGCCCAGGCTGGCCTTGAACTCACAGCAATCCACTGGTTTAGCTTCCCAAGTGCTGGGACTAAAGGCATGTGTCACCCTCCCTGCTTAAATGTATTTTTTACTCACATTCTTTTCAACTTGTAAAGGGTTGATGGGGACACAGCCCAAAGTATGTTGTAGGCTTATTTATAAACAATACTACAGGAGGGAATCAGATAGCCTGCTCCCAGCCACTTTGGTACACTCTGGCCTTTGTACCTGCCCACAGCCAATCACATCCACCGACCAACCTCCTGGTCCAGTCTCAGCCCTCGGGAGCCTCTCTGGTCACATTTGTTTGGACACCACACTGCCAGGCCCATGGCTGCTCTCACACCATGCTTCCCACGGTAACACCGGCCCACTGTTGGTGCAGGTATTTTTGTGTGTCCAGCTTTTCTTCCTGCCTCTTTGCCTGTGGTCATGGCTTTGCATGAACGACAATGTCATAGTGAGACCTATCAGTATGCTAACCAAAATGTTAATTAAACAAAAAAAAGAGGGCTGGAGAGATGGCTTAGCGGTTAAGCGCTTGCCTGTGAAGGCCTAAGGACTCCGGTTCGAGGCTCGATTCCCCAGGACCCACGTTAGCCAGATGCACAAGGGGGCGCACGCGTCTGGAGTTCATTTGCAGTGGCTGGAAGCCCTAGCGCGCCCATTCTCTCTCTCTCTATCTGCCTCTTTCTCTCTCTCTCTCTCTCCCTCTGTCACTCTCAAATAAATAAATAAAAAATGAACCAAAAAATATTTAAAAAAAAAAAAAAGATTTAAGCTGGGCGTGGTAGCACATGCCTTTAATCCCAGCACTCAGGAGGCAGAGGAGGACTGAGTTTGAGGCCAGCCTGAGACTACAAAGTGAATTCCAGCTTAACCTGGGCTAGAGCAAGACCCTACCTCAAAAAATTAAAAAAAAAAAAAAAAGATTTAAAAAGAGAACTAGCTTAAGTGCTGGCATAATTTTGAATAAGTCACAGAGATTTATGGGTCTCATTTACAAGCACCTGATCACAGGGCAGTGGCACACAAAGGTTACAAGTGGCCTGTCAAGTTCACTATGTATTGCACACAGGCGTGGGGTGGGTCCCTTCAGCTGTTCTTCCTCCCAAGGCTGCCTGGGGTTCCCTCACTCACTTTCCCCTCCAAATGACTTCTCCTTCCAACTTCTTGAGTTTTTTTTTTTTTTTTTTTTGCTGTGTGTGTTTGTGTGTGTGTGTGTTTTCAAGGCAGGCCCTCACTCTAGCCCAGGTTAATCAGGAGCTCAATTCTGTAGTCCCAGCCTGTCTTTGAGCTCATGGTGCTCCTCCTCCTCAGCCTGCTGAGAGCTGTGGCTAGGGTGTGCACCACCACATCTAGCTCCTTTCCTGCCAAGTTCAAACCATGATGCCAAGTAGGCATCAAAGGACAGCAGACAAGCTCCAGTCCAGCTCAGTGCATGGAAATGGCGGCAGCCGTGCATCGTTTTGCATGTGTCTGGGGACCTTTAGGAGCACCCACATTTTAAGAGGCATTGTTACAAGTGCCTCGTCGCTGCACATGGAGCCAGCCAGCAGTCCTTATCAGGGAACCAGCCCCGCATGTGTGTGTCTAGGTGCTGCTAATGTGCTAGTGATGGCAGCGCCTCCGGAATGGCTCAAATGACACTCACTGTGGGCACCAGGAGCATCAGCAGGCAGCTAGACATGGAGAGATCAAAAGCAAGATGGGTGCAGGAGTGTGCCTGTGGCACTGGGCAGTGTGTCCCTGATTCATTCCACGTGGCAGGCTTCCCTCCGCAGGACAGGCCTCATCAGTCTTGAGGTGCTGTGGGAACTAGAATGGCTCGTCACGCAAGGTGAAGCTGCGCCCTTGCTACTGGCTATACATACATCATGCAAGTCACTGTGCCCTGAGCCCTACTCCCTCAGTTCTGCCCATTACTGTGCTGCCCTCGGCAGCCCCAGATCACAGCTCAGCCTCCTTCCTCGCTCGGGATGAAGTGGGCCTGTGTGAGGCTGTGGTCTTCAGCTGCTGTGTAACTATCTGTGCTATTTAGTGTCTGTATGTGAACACATTGCTAAGGGTTACCTCTGCGTCAACCTCTTGGGTTATGATATATCAGAAAATGCCATATGGACTTGGTGTTCACCTAGCTCTGTCCTCCCCACAGCCAAATTGCTGTGGGGTCTACTCCTTCCTGTCCGCCCAGGCCTGCCATGAGCTAGGGCAGAGTGGTCTGGCATTTCTCACACAAAGGAACCGAAGTGGTATGCAGCTCACTTCAAACCTTCTCATGCTGACCAGACTGCTAAAAAAATTCAAGCAGGATGGATTAAGACAGATGGAGGAAATTAGAGAAAGTACTGTGAGGGCTGGAGAGATAGTTTAGTACTTAAGGCACTTGCCTGCAAAGCCCAAGGACCCAGGTTTGATTCCCCAGTACCCATGTAAGCCAGATACACAAGGTGGTGCATATGCTTGGAGTTGGTTTGTAGTGGCTGGAGGCCCTGGTGCGCCCATTCTCTATCTGCCTCTTCCTCTCTCTCTCTTCCTCTCTCAAATAACTAATCTTTTTAAAAGAAAGTAATATGAAAGAGAAGAGTGGGTATCACCTTTAAGGTGTGGATTTCTCGTCATTGGCTGAGAGGATGTTGGTAACAACAGTGTGAGTGGAGATAGCATACGAAGGGACAGGGTGGAGACAGGAGGGCGCCATTAACTGTGAAACGAACTACAGGAAAAGGCTTCCATAGCTCTGACAGTATCTGTCTGCTCTCTTAGTACATACCAACCTAAACAGAGAGAAGGCCTACCTGAGACCTGGACAACCTCGCCTCAGAAGAGCATTATGTTTAAGCCTTGTGTTTAAGAAAAGGTTTCCAGGGCTGGAGAGATGGCTTAGTGGTTAAGGCGCTTGCCTGAGAAGCCTAAGGACCCAGAGTAGATTCCCCAGAACCCATATAAGCCACATGCACATGATGGCACATGAATCTGGAGTTTGTTTGCACTGGCTAGAGGCCCTGACACTCCCATTCTCTTCCCTCTCTCTCCCTCTTACTCTCTTCCTACCATAAATAAATAAATAAATGAAAAAAAATTTAAAAGAAAAGGTTTGGATGCAGGCTTCTGACTATTCTGTAACCTCTGTAGTATGCTACACAAATGATAGTGTCAAGCATGGACTATAATTCATATCCATTACCTGGCTGGGGATCAGAGCATTAGAGCCAGAAAGAGTGATAGGGACATGAGCGTTTACCCCAAGGGCTATCATATGTGATAATGAAAGGTTATTAAATTAGCCAGGTGTAGCCAGTTGCTGCCCACTCTAAGGATGGTGACTGGAGCAAGCCGTGTATTAGGCCTTAAAGCCCTAGTGACTTGCTTCTCTGTCCTCTTAACAGCTCAGCTAGGCTGGGGCCACTGTGGCTGACAGTTTCCTCTCTGCTTTCTCAGATCTGGCTGTCTGTGGGAATCAGAAGAGGCTAAGGAAGCCTAAGAGGAGGAGCAGTGAGTTGGCTAAGACTGGGGCTCACATGCCTTGAAACCGCCACCCCGCTGCTCCCTCCCTTCAACGTCATAAATCCTGTCAGGACTGGGTATTGAGAGGAAACTCGCTGATTTGGTGGCATGGCAGCAAGTCAGGTCATTGTCTGCAGCAAAGTAGCACAACACAAAGCTTGTGCTCCTGACACACTGTTTATGAGGAAAATCATTTGTGAGCAGCATGAGTTAATTTCAAATAAAGCATGTCACTAAATGAGAAAACTTAACAGATGCTGGGAGAGAAGGGAGAAAGGGGGAAACATGCTGAGAAGAAAAGTGCTTCTTTGTGAAGTGAACACCAGCTCCAGATGGCCCCACATGATGCTGACACTGTGAGAACACATCAACTATTAAAGTACTAAACTGCCTCAAATGTTCTAGACATGAGAAAGCATACAGAGGTGCAGTACCACATGTCCCAGATCACAACAAAGACGGAGTGAGCCCCTGGTGGCCCGTGACAGCACCCTGTGCAACCATAGCCGTGCCACTGTCAGCAGGGTCTGGCGCTGCCAATGCCGCGCTTGTTTCACCCACAGAGATGGACAGCCATCCTCTTGGGTCCGCCACACTCAGAGGGGCCAAGAGAGGCTGTAGGCAGTCTCTGTCACTCTGGCACATCTGAAACTTGGCGGTCAACTTGGCACAGCGCTGTCCTAGTGAAAGAGCAGTGCTGAAACATAAGCAGCGGTTCCAGTGTAGATTCAACGCCAGTCTGTCTCCAAAGCCAAGCACGAGCCACTCAACAGCCCTCCTTCCTGCCCCAGATCCTCATCTCACACTTGCTCACCACTGTCAGGCCAGGCATGGGAAGCCACAATCTATGTCTCTTCCTCTCCTCCCCATCGGTGCCTGGCCTTTACTGTCCAGTCCAGGGTGCCGCCTAGCACTGACTGTGGCAAGAGCAACCTTGGGGCAGGAGCAGAGCACGTTTCCTGGTCAATATACCATTGTTTACTCTGTTGAACATGAATGCCTAAGCATCTCAGCCAGCATGGCTACTTTAATTAGATAACTATAATCACAGCTCTAAAACAGCATGACAAGGCTCCTGCTAAGTGCACCCTGCATCTACCTAGAAAGCAGGACGGACTCATATAATGTCCATGCTAGCACAACCTATGCCAACTTAGCATGGCATGCTGGGCAGAGGAAGCTCTAGACCTCTGTGCACCTAAGTGGCCACACCATACAGCTTGTGCCCATGACAGCCAAGAAGAAAAAGCCCAGTACCACCTGACTTCATGTGGAATTGAGCTAGAGCTAGGAACAGCCAGAAACCCCTAGAACACAGGCATGAGACAACTGACAGTGGCGAGGAAGCAAAGGGCCATTGTGGATAGGCTCTCCAGCTATGCCAATGCATGGGCACGGTTTTAGTGCAGGAGATGACTAATCTTCTAGGAGCCGTGAAGATTCCAGGTGAAGCTCATTCTGTAGCACAGAGGAAAGTGCCACCTACACAACAACATCTTAAACTTCTCTGTTAAAAGAGGTAACATTTTAGTGCTCTGAAGTCTTACCCAGCCACAGTTATTTTGGGTGGTCCCTGCAGAGTTGGTCCTGAAGGGAAGGCAGGCCCATTGACTGCCGCTGGGAGGGCTGCCGTTATCAAGCTGTATGGAGGCAAAGGCAGAAATATTTTCCATCGGTGTGTGTCCAAAATGTCAGCCAGTCCACCTGATACAGATAAAATCAAGTCTTCCTTTTCTAGGCTGATATCACAATCCTCACCTCCATGTCTGGGCCTCAGTACCACAGTGAAGTCATGACACGTAGCACATAGGCCAATGCCATCTTCCAAGTCTATCCAGTCCAGGGTCTCATGAAGACCTAGAGCAGCATGTGGGGACAAGCTGGAGCACACTGCCCACAGCTGTCAGTTGGCTGGCCCAGGAACACTGTACTCGAGGTTTTCATTTTCAGGAACTACCCATTATACATTCCCACTCATAAACACATTCTTAAATCATTATGATGTTCTTAGCATGACAAAAGACAACTCAACATTTGAAGTCTCATTGGCAAGAAGCTTTTTATATTTTGTAGCCAGGCATGGTGGTGAATGTCTGTAATCCTAGCACTTGTGAGGTGGAGGCAGCAGGATCAAAAAAGTGTCATGAGCTGGAAGACTGCTCCATGCTGGCTGGCTGTCCTAGTGCTGGAAAGTGTTGTGCAGCCTGCTGGTGGGGGGAGGAGAGGGCAGGATGGAGGTCATCCAGTAGTGAACCCTGTGGACTATTCAAACGACTGCCAGGCAAGATATGCTCAATGATGCAATAGCGGAATGTCTGTTACGGGGTAACCAACTACTTTCATTAGCTATGATTGCTGCTCCATGGGAGGGAATTAATGCCTGGTGCAGAAAGCCTAGTCAACATCCTATGACTGGGAAGGTCACAAGCCTGGGGGGGGGGCAACTATGACTGTTGTTTGGTTAAATGGTATGTTATACCCATCAAATTGCCCTCTAAATATTTATGTTTGTACCCATAGATTAGTACTGCCCTCATTTTTGGTCACAGAAGCCTCTTTTTGCAGATGGTTGTGACTACTAGGGTGACTCAAAACTCATCAAAATGCTGAGAAAAAGTGACAGTTGAGTGCTCAGCACTAGATTTCTATTACACCCCTCAAGGCTCAGGGGACATTATGGACAAGGTGGAGGAAATAATTTAAGAGCCAAAGGATGGGGAAGAGTGCTTTGGAATGGCCATTGCATTCATGACCTCATAGAAGCTGTCACTACCTGCACAAGACCTGCACAACATTGGGTTCAGCAACATATCACCATGGATGATGGAAGAGGGCCAAGAGAAAGAGAGACATCAAAACAAAAGAGTCTCGGTTGAAAAGAAGAAAGGGTTCAGTGGAAGGGAAATAGGGAGGGTGAACAAAAGAAGGTAACGGCAGGGAGTCGTGATCAAAATATATTATGCATATGTATGAAAACTGCATAATCAATAAAATTAAAAAATCAATTAAAAAGTTTTTTAAAAAGTAAAGTTAAAGTAAGGCCAACCTTGGCTATCTAGTTTGAGGTCAGCCTGGGCTCCATGACATCTTGCCTTAAAAAACAAGCAAAAAGGGCTGGAGAGATGGCTTAGTAGTTAAGGCACTTGCCTGCAAAGGTAAAGGACTCAGGTTTGATTCCCCAGGACCCATGTAAACCAGATGTACAAGGTGGTATATGCATCTGGAGTTTGCTGTAGCTGTGCCCATTCTCTCTTTCTATCTGCCTCTCTCGTCTTTTTCTCTATCTCTCTCAAATAAATAAATAAATTTTAATTTTTTAAAACTGAAAAAAAAAACAAGCAAACAGCTGGGTGTGGTGGTGCATGCCTTTAATCCCAGCACTTGGGAAGCAGAGGTAGGAGGATTGCCATGAGTTCAAGGCCACCCTGAGACTACATGGTGAATTTCAGGTCAGCCTGGGCTAGTGAGACCCTACCTTGAAAATAAATAAACAAACAAAAAACAACAAGCAAACAAACAAAAATAAAAAGTTAAAGGACCATCCTGGACTGGAGAGATGGCTCAACAGTTAAGGCGCTTGCCAGCAAAACCTAGCAATCTGAGTTAGATTCCCTAGTACCCATGTAGGGCCAGATGTACAAGGTGGTACATGCATCTGGAGTTGTTTTTGCAGTGACTAGAGGCCCTGGCATACCCTCCCATTCTCTCTCTCTCATTCTGTCACTCTCTCTCGCTTGCAAATAAAAAAAGTTTGTTTTTTTTTTAAAGACCCATCCCGAGGTACACACTGAATAAGATGTCAGGGAAGCAAACTGAAACCAATGACAAACACAGTCAAAGAAAAGACAGAGGGTGGGGCAGGAGACTGCTGTCACAGTGCTCTTCCAAGTGTGAGATCTTAGAGGTGGAAAAGCCAACTCCTGCTGGGGACTGAAGACAGTAGAGACAGGAAGGCCAGTAGGAGGAACTAGGCCAGCTGGTAGTGTCAAGGGCACTGCTTATTCTCTAGTACAAGAGCACAGCTGTACTTCATTCTGTAGGAAGGAATCTGCTGTATACACTGAGCTTAGAAGCAGCTCAGCCTGTCCACACTACCAATGGTGTGTTTGTTTTGAGTTAATCTGCAATCTAGCTGTCATTCTAATGGCGGCTCAGGCGGGAATGTAAGACTGAGTGGCCTTCATGAAGTGGGCCCCTCCCTGCTGCAAAGAGAATGATTGTGAGGGAAAGCAGAATCTCAGAGACAAGAGCCATCTAGCCAGAAGGATAAGACTGAACTTTTAAGACACACCCGACCAAAGGGGCAATACTAAGGATTGATCCCCTTCCCATATAGTCTGCTGCAAGAAGATAAGATGCAAGACAGAGTTAGGGATGTTTATTGACTGTGTTCTCAGATTGCCAGCTCTCTGAATAAAGCACAGCATGACTGGAGGCATGGCCCACACACAGGCGGCTGAATGTAGTGACCAGGCTCACCAGCCCAGCTTAGACCTGTCCCAACTGCTTACTTCATCTTTTGCCCTTTGCTCTGACTAGCAGAGAACTCGGGAATACCACTGTCATTCTTTCCAAAAAGATTTGGCTCTGTGAGAAATGGCTACCTCAGAGATCCCCCCTGCTGACTGGAGACTCCCAACTCCATCCCTCCAACCACATGTTCCCCACCCTGATTTGCAAACAGCCCTGCACCATCTGAGACACCTGGAGACAACACCTGGGAACACCATCTTCCCATGTGTCCAGGCTGAAGATCAGCAATGGGCACACCAGGGTTTGAAGGCCATAGAGACAACACTGGTCAAGAGCTAAATGCATGTGTGACCTACTGACTTCTTCTTCCTCCTGGGTCTGACACAGAGATGAAGGGACCCAAGACCTGGGAATGTTTCACTGCTGATTTGTAAATGGAGACTACGTTATATTACCTGAGCAGGTAATACTGCAAAAGCTAAAGTTTTAAGAGATGATAATGCCCAATTATATTTTTGTATTAAAACAGTGACTCACTTGTTGTGTAATGAGATTTAATTTTGCTGGTACAGGCAAAAATCTTCCTACTAAAGTAGTCATTGCCTTAGGGACCTCTGCAAGAAACATAATTAAAATTAATTGATAGCATAATCAAAATTGGACTATGGATTTATCATGTACAAAGTATGTAAGCTTGTCTTCATCATACTTGTTTTATTTTGGGGATGGGATAGGGTCTCATGTATCCTAGGTGGCCTCCAATTTGAATTCCTTATGCTGCTAACACTGGCCTTGAACTCCCCATCCTACTTCCTCTTCTCCAGTGCCTGGGATTAGAAGGTATGTGCCACTACACTTGGTTCTTGTGCTTTTTGCATTCTATAAACTTTTGGGGGTTGCATAGTTTTAAAATTGTTCTTGGAGCTGAGGAGATGGTTCAGCAGTTAAGAATGCTTGTCACTTGAGCATGAGGGCTTCACAGGTCAGAGACTCCCAAGTTTGGCTCCCCATAATCCACACAAAAAGCTGGGAATGGCCACACATGTCTATAACCCCCAGTCCGTGGGGGGGGGGGGTTGCAGAGAACTCCCAAGGCTCAGGTTTAAGGAAAAGGCCGTTATCAAGGACATATGCAGATGAGCGATAAAAGGACAATTGATGTTCCTCTCTGATTTCTGCATGCATGTGCGTGGGGCATGTGCATCTGCACACACATGCCTATTTCACACATCCCATACACCACACAATATTCTACAATGCACCCACATGAAGAAAAAAGTTGTATTCCTTTTTGCCTTTTTTTTTTTTTATCACAAAGCTGCTGGACCTGAGCTTCCAGGAATGGTCTGTTGTGCTGAAAAATGTAATTCTTGCCCAGTTTCCCAAACTGTGTGCCAAGGAACCATTGGGTGGCAGAACCCTTCCAGCCATGCATACTTCCTGCCCTGGGCCTCTGCATCCTTTTAGTGGGAGACATGCACCATACATAAATGAAAACAAGGGGAGGAGGGGAGGGAAGGGCCATGGCCCCACAACAAGGATCCAAAACTGGACACTCAATGGAACCTTCTCCTCTGTCAAGGGATTAGGACTTTGGGAGAGAAAAGCTCATCTCCCTGCCATTGGCATCATGGCGCAGCTCTGACTTACAGGAGATCGGTCTGAAGAGCTCAGGCTGGTATGCACAGAAGGTCTTAGGGACAAAGCCCTAGCCCCAGTCTTCCCACTCCTGAAAAGTAAATGCCTTGAAGACATTTTTTTTTTTTTTAATTTGTGTGTGTGAGAGAGAGAGGATGAGAGAGAGAAGTGGAACACCAGGGCCTCTAGCCACTGCAATTGAACTCCAGACACTTTTTGCCGCCTTCTGCACATGCATGACCTTGTGCACATGTGTCATCTTGTGCGTTTGGCTTACTGGGTTCTGGGGCATTGAATGGGTTCTTAGGCTTCACAGGCCAGCACCTTAACTGCTAAACCATCTCTCTAGCCCTTAAAGACATTTTGCTGCCCCTGAATAAGAAGACCAAGGAGGAAGTGTGGGCAAGGAGTCACACTTTTTGACCTGGGCTTCAATGGCCAACTGAAGACACCTCGGGACACAGAGCTCCTTTGGTCCACAGAGATGCTCACTCCCAGGGTCAAGGTTGGGTTTGTTTAAATCATACAGCAGTTAAGGATAAGCAAGCCCTTTGGGGTCATTTATTGTCAGCATGACATTTGTTTCAGAACTCATTTAATTAAATCCGAGCCATAGTTCTCTGAGCCATAGTTCTCACTGTCTCACCAAGGCATTTCTAGTGTCAATAATTTCCATCACCTCTAAACAGCAGATCCCCAAGCCAATCTGCAAAGGGTCAGAGAAACTCAACAGAAACTGTCGAGAGAGCTGATACCTGCTAGAATGCCAAAGCTCTCTGCAGCAGTGGCCTGGAGGAAGCCATCCAAGAGTGAGACCCTGAGTCACTTAACACAATGTATGCAAATTAGTCCATGAAGACCTTTCTCTCTATTCTGACTGCGATTGCCCAAGCAGACAGCCCACTCACTTCACTGTCTATTTGATTCAGACTCACGTCCCACGTCACATGGACAAAAACACGGTTTTCACACAATGGCTTTGTACCTGACTGTGGGTATCTGTTTTGGTCTTGATACTGAGGAACCAAGTGCAGTGCTTTGAGTTCTCTTGTGCCAGAATTGTCTATGCACAGCATCTGCGTGCCTCCTTTCAGCTGACAGATCACCTGTGATAACAGAATGACGAGGTTTGATTACTTCAATTACAAACCTATAAAACTGAAATCTGAGGCATGATCTTTTCACCCAGGGTTTAAGCTGTAGGAGAACACGGAGAACTATGGATTTGTCCTCCTTTATCCCTCTATAATCATTATTCCCTGTCATCCTCTGCAGGACTTGGCTCAAGGACCACATGCCTGTGGACACAGCTTCCTTCTCACTGGCCTTCACTCCACAGCCAAGTGAAGAGGGAGTGGGCTGCCCTCTGAACTTCAGCGATTTTGGACCTGGTTTCCCCCTTGTTACTGTCTGTGCCTGGGCACATCTGTAGACAAAACCTTAATTTGCTGCACATTTTCTTTCCTGTTGCACATACATGTTATTATCTAAATATGGTTGTTTAATGCCCCTATAGTTTTATTTCCTAAAGACAGTTTAGAAAGGTTAATCCAAATTTTAAGAATCCATGTAAATCTTCCTGTGTCTGACTAGCACTGTCAAGAGTCCCCTACCCCATACATACACATATGGGTTCTGGCCACTAACAGATGCTCAGTGAACCAGGTGTACTGTATTGATGGACGGAGTTCCCAGCATGTCCGGCTGTTCCAGGTCATGTGGCATGGAAGGACATTGAGGCATAAGCTGTGGTCTCTGTCCCACAGAGCTCCCATGTAACCCCCAGCTGCTGAACCATGGTTTTTGCCCTGGCCAAATGAATACAATGGACCAAAATATTGGAATAGACTCACAGAGCTCACTATGAGCAGAGCAAGATTCTGGGGGAACCTTACATCACTCCCACTTCTCTCCAAGAGAAGCCAGTGTACCCAGGTTGTGCTTAGAGGATGAGGTTGTAACAGCCCACAGATGTGTACTTTAGTTAGGCAAAGCCCAGAGTGGCTTCCCAGGCCTCTATGTGCTGTGCTGTCCTGTGCTCCACACACAGGAGCTTGTAACATCCCTCTGCAGTGTGAGGAGTCAAGAGTGTTCATCCTGTGGCTTGTCCAGGGGCTCTGGGAAAGCTTAGCCATGAGAACCCAGGGCCCTGAGTGAGTCCTTGTGAGATAGACACAAGATAGATGCAAGGACCTCATTCCAAGTATTTCTTAGGCACAGCCTAGGCCTAGGCAGGGCCTCATAC
Source organism: Dipus sagitta (assembly GCA_036346955.1). Taxonomy (NCBI): domain Eukaryota; kingdom Metazoa; phylum Chordata; class Mammalia; order Rodentia; family Dipodidae; genus Dipus; species Dipus sagitta. Next base: position 159,174,161 of record CM070770.1, on the reverse strand, counting down.
AGAGACGAGGCACTGCTGGAAGTGAGATGAGTGAGATGAGTGTGGCTTGTTTGAGCTCCTGAGCACTCTGCTGAAGGAGTGCTGGAGTGGATTCCTGAGCCTTGTCCTCACCCTGCTGAGAGCTGGCATTCTAGACACCCCACTCCCAACACTGAAGACTGTCACTGTCACTGTCACTGAAGACAGTGATGTAAGACACGGGGATAAGAACAAGGTCTACATGCAGACTCGCAGATAGGATGAAATGACATAACACAGATATGCAGCTCTATATCTTCCCCACAGGTGGCTGATTATATATCCTGCCACCCTAGGTTAAGTGTTAGCCACTGTCACTGGCAATCTGGAAGCAGGAAGGAAGGACAGGGCTTGTGCCATGAAGCCACAGAGCTACAACCTCACACCCACAATTCTGTCACACCATAGGCCTGAGACAGTCCTCACTTCAATTCCTACCCCCACCCTAGCTCTGTGTGGACGTGCCTTGTGGTTATTCTCTTTAAGGGGTACAGAAGTGTCCTGATCCTTGTTTAAGTTGCTGAGATGTCGTAGAGTGAGAATCTTAGAGGTAAAAGGCTCTAGCTGACTTCCCCTACTGTAGATAAGGAAAGCAAGCGTGCTGACCCAGCAAGTGAACTGAGCAGGGAGCAGCGACAATGATGGGACAGCACAGTTGAGTGAGGGGTGAGCAGGCCGACTGTCCGTGACACACTTTCTTACACAGTTACCATGGGGCTTGAGTCTTTCTTCCGAGAGCAGCTGGCGGTTTCCTCTGCCTCTTGGGATGAGGGGAACTTGCAGCAGGATTCCTGAGCCAGAGGGTTCTGAAAAGCTGCATCATCTGGGCTGTTACTTGTCACTGTGCCACCTGTTTCCTTTATTTCAACCTGCGAATGGAAGTGGTCCTATCAGAGGACACATGGGCCATACAGAAATCTCAGGTCTTAGCTCTGTAGCAGAGTTAAGGCTGAAACCCTTCCTCCCCTGAGCAATCCAACCAGCCTCCCTATCTGTGCTGCGGCGTGGAAATGTGAGTTCCACGTGGTGCTTGTGATGTCCCAAGAATAATTTGGAGGCCCAGGGTATGGATCGGGAGTACAGTGCTCAGCTTCGCGTGGCCAAGGCCCTGGGCTCAATCCCTTGTACCACAGTAGTTGAATAACGTGTGTGTATGTGTGTATGTGTAGTCTGTAACTGAAAAGGCCCCAGTTAGTTGTGTATTTCTTATGCTTTCTGCCAACTCCCTTTCATCTACTGGAGCTAGAAGACAGCAGCTGAAATGCTGACCCTTGGTCACACTCATATCCTTCAAGCACACTCATTAGGTCATACTGAATGTCCTCATCTATTGTTTTGGTTTTTTCTTCAAGAAACACCAAATCCACTATAATGCTGTTATTATTTATAATGTACCATTTATATGCTTTTTTATGATTTAAGGGAGGGTCAGGGGGTTCCCTGGAAAGAGGACCCTGTCCTGACTGTACTCACAGCTTTTATTTAGGGTTCATCAATAGAAACTATGGGGAGCTAGCTCCAAATTGAAAGGATGTTCGTAATTACCAACATATGACATATCACGAGTTTTTGAGACTCTACCTTGAAAAAACAAAAAGAAGGAGAAAAAAAAAAAGAAAGAAAGAAAGAAAAATGGGCTGGGTGCACACCTTTAATCCCAGCACTTGGGAGACAGAGGTAGGAGGATGGCCCATGAGTTCAAGCCCTGAGACTACATAGTGAATTCCAAGTCAGCCTGGACTAGAGTGAGACCCTACCTTGAAAAATCAAAAAAAAAAAAAAAAAGAATGTCTCCAGAGCTGCTTGTCTTCTCATCTGACAGTCTCTTCCTAACTCACTCAAGTGTTTTGGGAGAGTTGCAGATAATTTCTTGAGTCCTCACTTACGCCTGACAGGAAGCACTGGGTCCTGGGACCGTAGTTCCTCTCAGAACTTGGGTTGGGTTGGGGAGTTTAAAAAGAGAGAAAGAGAGAAAATAAAAGCCACGAAGTCCTCAGAGTCTGTTCTTTTACATGACCCTCAGCGAGATGGAGGCTCCTGAGTCATGACTGTTGATAATGTGAGCCCTCCCCACCTCGTCCCAGCAGTCGTTACCTCAGGCGGACTGCCACCAATGGCCACTAGTACAGAAAAGTGAAGCCAACTGTGCATCATTTCTCGGTGCCCTGGAACTCCCAGTGACCCTTCCTACCTCTGTCTCTCAGACTGCTGGGATTACAGGTGTGTGCCACCATGCCTAGCTATGTTCCTATCTTCAAGCTGGTCCTAAAAGAATTCCCTGGACTTCCTTGTCTGTTAGTAGGTCATAAGATCACCATTTCAGCTGAGGGTCCTGTCCCATGCCTGGAGGAAGGAATGCTGCTCACCATTTCTATGTTTAAAGTAACATTGCTAAGTACACACGGCCCCTCCCTGAGGTAAAAGCAGAATAATAGTAGGAAACAGTGAGAGTGGGACATAATCACCAGCTTTGATTCTCCACTGTTCTATGTAGCAACTGTCCACTCAACAACACATTAGCAAAATTACCTGCAATAGGAAGAAACAAGCCAGGCATCTATAACCTCAGCACTTGGGAGACAGAGGCAGGAGGATTGGAACTGTGCCCAGTGTGGGCTCCATAATGAGACCCTATCTCAACAAGAACTGATAAGACAGACAGATGAATAGAGACGAGAAAATGACATTACTGAAAATCAATTGGAAAGTTCCAATGTTTAAAAAATTTACCATTGAAATGAAAAACATCTGTCAGAATTGAGTGCCTCCAAAACAGATGTTTGTTACCTCTGATAAGGATGTGAGAACTTAAGAGACAGTGCAAACTGTTACCTATTTTACTTCTCCGTTCCGCCTCCACTCTGCGAGGGAAGGAAGGGGAAGCAGGCAGACAGGCAAGACGCTGCTGCACTGGCCCCATCCTTGTCCACCTCCGTAACCCACCCATTCAGACCAGCCTCCCTCACAGCCAGGTGGCTGGTCACAGATCCTTCAATAAAGGTGGTGATTCTAAGGCACCATGCCCTTGCATGAAATCCCAAAACAGGTAACCATCTTCCAAAATGTGAGCTTTCACTCAAACTTGAAGACTGTCCAACTTAGTAAACTACAAGCAACAACTTACATGAGATAGCCATCTTAAAAGACAGAAAGGAAAGAGTCACTGGATTTCCAATGATAGCCTTGTTGGGACATTTCAAATTTTATTGAAATATAGGAAATGTAAACTTCTGCTGCTTGCTGCTTTGGGGAACTTGCCATGACCATAGCAGCAAAACCTATGGTTAACTGGCCTGCTGTCACATCCCCAATTCCATGCAGCTACTATGTGTTACAGAATGAGTCTATAAGTAGATCAAGATGCAGGAATGAAAGCTGAGGACCGTGTGCCAGGCCTTTCATCCCAGCCTTTGGAAGATGGAGTCACCGGTATCAAGAGATCAAGGTCAGCTGGGCGTGGTGGCGCACACCTTTAATCCCAGCACTCAGGAGGCAGAGGTAAGAGGATCGCTGTGAGTTCAAGGACACATTCCAGAGAAACCTGGGCTAGAGTGAGACTCTGCCTGAAACAAACAAAAAAGGAATTCAAGGTCATCTTCAGCTACATAAGGGTTTGAGGTGGGTCTTGGGTACACGAGAACCTGTCTCAGAAAACAAAAAAATAGTCATTCACTTGAATATTTACCAGAAGACAGTTTCATCCTATTTAAATGACAAACATAACCATGTCCTATCTTTTTTTTTTTTAAATTAATGAATCAGGAAATAGTCCATAAAACTTCAAAAAGCAGGGATGGGGATGTGTTTTTGTTCATGAAGTGCTTGCCTAGCAAGCAGGAAGCCCCGGGGTTTGATCCCCAGCAACCAAACTGGGTGTGGTGGTGTAGGCCTGTCAGCCCAGTACTGAAGAAGTTGAGGCAGGAGGATCAGAAGTTCAAGGCCACCCTCAACTACATAGTGAGTTCAAGGCCAGCCTGGAATATATATCCAGTCTTAAAAAAAAAAAAAAAAGTCAAAGAACAAAGTATGTATTTTGTCACCCCAACAATCTGCTAAGTCTTTACTACATTAACCGAGAACTGTGCTGTCTTCAACATTACCTATACTTCTCTGTTCCACCTCCTCTCTGTGAGGGAAGGGGAAGTAGGACAGACAGGCAAGATGATGCTGCTGCACTGGCCCAGCCCCGCCTGGCGGTTGGCAAAAGGGACCTGCTGGTATATGAACTATCTGGAATCACACCTGATAAGGCTGAAGTCCTCAGGTCCCTCTGGGGACAGCTGAGGTCCAAAAAGCCCCAGCCTCTGTCTCTCTTTCTCCAAGGTGAACAGATAAGAATTTCTTTCCTTTTTTTTTTTTTTTTAAATTTTTTGTTTATTTTTACTTATTTGAGAACGACAGACATAGAGAGAGAAAGGCAGATATGTAGAGAGAGAACGGGCACGCCAGGGCCTCCAGCCGCTGCAAACGAACTCCAGACACATGCACCCCCTTGTGCATCTGGCTAACATGGGTCTTGGGTAATCAAGCCTCAAACCGGGGTCCATAGGCTTCACAGGCAAGCGCTAACCGCTAAGCCATCTCTCCAGCCCATTTTTTCTTTCTTTAATTTGGGCTGGAGAGATGGCTTAGTGGTTAAGGCGCTTGCCTGTGAAGCCTAAGGATCTAATTTCAATTCCCTGGGACCCATGTAAGCCAGATGCACAGGTGGCACATGCATCTGGAGTTCATTTGCAGTGGCTGGTGGCCCTGGTGCACCCATTCTATCTACTTCTTTCAGTCTTTCTCAAATAAATAGTTTTTAAAAATTTGACACAGAGAGGGGAGCAGACAGAATGGGTGCACCAGGGCCTCAGCCGCTGTAAACAACTCTAGACACATACACCACCTTGTGCATCTGCTAAGCCATCTCTCTGATCTTGGCTGAGGATTTTAAGAGCCAGAAAAGTAGAAGGGCAAGCTCCAGCAGCTGAACCTTTGCCATATGAAGCCAGCTCCTGTTATCTCCAGTGACTCAAAACTAGTCCACAAAGGCTCAGTCTACACAGCACCAAGACAGACTGCATGAGTAACCCAGTTTTGTCAAGCTGTATCCATGGGGGGGGGGGAGGGCAACGCACATATTGTTGATTTCCTAAGCTGATATCTTCATTCCAACAAGCAACAGAAAGTTAACAGTGGCTCTCCACTGCTAAGGGACATTGGTTAGCTGGGAAGCAGAGAGCACTCATCAGACTCTAGATTTTGGGATGGAGAGATGGCTTAGCAGTTAAGGCGCTTGCCTGCAAAGCCTAAGGACCCATGTTCGACTCTCCAAATCCCATGTAAGCCAGATGCACAAAAGGTGAGGCAAGCGCAAGGTCGCACATGCCCAGTAGGTGGTGCAAGTGCCTGGAGTGCGACTGTAGTGGCTGAGGCCCTGGCGTGCCAATCCTCTCTCTCTGAAATAAAAGAAATAAAAACGAACAGACTTTAGATTTCTATTTCACAGCTTTGAAGAACCTGTATTCACAGAGGGAACAACCTAACTCCTCAAGAAAGCAAGTGCTGCGCTGGAGAGATGGCTCAGCGGTTGAGGCACTTGCCGGCAAAGCCTACCAGTCTTGGTTCAATTCCCCAGTACCTACATAAATCCAGATGCACCAAGTGGTGCATGCATCTGGATGGAGCTCATTTGCAGTGGCTGCAGGCCCTGGTGCATGCATTCTCTCTCTCTCTCTTCCTCCTTCCTTCTTACTGTCTCTCTTCTTTATCTATCTGCTTGCAAATAATTAATTTTTTTTTTTTTTCCCGAGGTAGGGTCTCACTCTAGTTCAGGCTGACCTGGAATTCACTATGTAGTGTCAGGCTGGCCTTGAACTCAGCGATCCTCCTACCTCTGCCTCCTGAGTGCTGGGATTAAAAGCATGCACCACCACACCCGGCTAAATAATTAATTATTTTTTTTAAAAAAGTAATAAGCACTGAGTTTTTGCTGGGAATGATCAGCCCCTTAGAAAGCCCGATAGCATAGGGTGGGGTTCAGAACATAGCTCAGCGGTAAAGCCTAGCCTGTGTGAGGACTCTCCAGAAGGAAAAACAAAAGGGGGGCAAGTCCAACAACCCAGGCAATTACCTAATAATGCGACAGGCCAGGCAGGTGTCACTGCAGACACCTACCTTGGTGGCAACAGAGACCCCCACCACCACCGAGCTTTCTAGGAACCCGGGGCACAGTGACCAGCAGGTTAGGGATGCGGGACGTGTGTGTCACTGCGCATACACACTACTGACGATGGAGGAAGCGTGCCCACCCCCCACGGTGGGTGACGGCGCGGTGCTGCCCCCCGGCGGCGCTTACTGGGATGACGCGCACTCCGGCGCCCAGGGGCAGCAGCGCCGACCCGCGCGTCCCGGGCAGCAGCGACGACAGGACGTGCACGCTGTAGGTTGGCGTCGGCGCCGCGTCGTCGGCGGCGCGGAGCTCCGGGAGCCCCGGGAAGTCCCCGAGCAGCGCGGCCGGCACGTCGGCCCCCGGCGGCGGGCTCAGCGCGCGCAGCAGCGGCTCGTCGGCGCCCAGGTAGGCGTCTGCCAGCACGGGCAGCTCGTCGGGCTCGGCCTTGGCCGCCACGCCGGGGCTCAGCGTCAGGGCCTCGGGGTTGAAGAGCTCCGTCACCAGCTCGTCGTCGGCGCCGGGCAGGGCGCCGAGCAGAGGGGTGTCGTCCATGGGGACCGGCTACCTTAGGGACGCTACCGTCTGTCGTGGGACTCCCACGCAGGCTCAGGGAGAATGGCGCTGCGCGGCCGTTGGCGGTTGGGGAGGGGGCGGAGCCTATCTGGACGGGGGCGGGCCCTGCGCGGTGGGCGGGGCTTTGTGGGCGGGGCCAGGAGAGAGACCAGCCTTCCCTTCCGGAATGGTTGGATTTTAGAAGGATGGAGAGAAAGCCTGCCGTGGGGGGCACGCCTAGGATCCCAGCACTCCAGAGGCTGAAGTAGGAGGAGTGATATGAGGCTAGCCTGGGCTACAGTGAGCTCCAGCTTAGCTTGGTTTGTCAGTGAGTTGAGGCCCTGCCTCAAGACAAATAAGCAAAGAGCTTGGGGAGAAAGCGCTGTGCTTGAAAAGGCCTTGCTGGTTGCAAAGCCTTGACGGCCTGGGTTCCATTCCTCAGTACCCACATAAAGGCAGATGCACAAAGTGGAGCATGCGCGAGCTGGACTACTCCCTTAATCCCAGAATTTGGGAGGCAGACGTAGGATGTCCACCCTGAGATGACACAGTGAATTCCAGGTCAGCCTGGGCTACAGTGAAACCCTACCTCGAAAAAACCAAAAAGAAAAAAAAAAAGTGGCGCATGCATCTGGAATTTGTTTGCAGAGGCAAGAGGCACACCCATACTCTCTAGCATACAAATACATGTTTACTAAAAAGAAAACACACACACACACACGGAGCTGGAGAGATGGCTCGATGGCTAAGGTGCTTGTCTGCAAAGCCTAACAACCTGGGTTCAATTCCCCATTGTTCAGGTCAAGCCAGATGCACAATGTGGTGCATGCATGTGTCTGGAGTTCCTTTGCAGTGGCTAGAGGCCCTGGTGCACTGTTTCTATCTGCCTCTCTCTCATAAATAAATAAGACAATAGAGAGTGGAGCAACATTTCAGGGATGAACCAGCCACTTCTGCCTCAGGTAGGGAAACTGAGGCCCCCAGGTAATCTTAAGTACCTGAGTAGGTCCCCCTAGCTTGACTCCTGACCTTCTCTCTCTCTCTCTCTCTCTGTGTGTGTGTCTCTAAGTATTTGGTAATGAACCTTGAGCCTTGTTCATGCTAGGGAAGTGCTCTACCCTTGAATTTGTGATCACCCTGCTTCAGCCTCTTGAGTAGCTGGGATAGCAGACCTACGCCACCATGCTCAGCTGCTCAGCTCGCGCGCACGCGTGCACACACACACACACACACACACACACACTCACATATAACTTTTATTTGTTTGCAAGCAGAGAAGAGAGGGAGAGATAGGCACATCAGGGCCTCTAGACACTGCAAACAAATTTCAGAGGCATGTACCACTTTGTACATCTGGCTTTACATAGGTACTGGGGAATTGAACCTGAGTTATTAGCCATTGCAGGTAAGGACCTTAACCACTGAGCCATCTCTCCAGTCCTTCTTTAAAAAATGGGGAGAAAGCTGGGCGTGGTGGCACACGCCTTTGATCCCAGCACTTGGGAGGCAGAGGTAGGAGGATCGCCATGAGTTCGAGGCCACCCTGAGACTACATAGTGAATTCTAGGTCAGCCTGGGTCAGAGTGAGACCCTACCTTGAAAAACCAAAAAAAAAAAAAAAAAAAAGTGAGGCTGGGGGAGGACTGGAGAGATGGCTTAGCAGTTAAGGTGCTTGCCTGTGAAGCCTGAGGACCCATGTTTGAGTCCCCAGATCCCACATAAGCCAGAGGCACAAGGTGGCACACGTGCAAAGTGAGGTGACACATGCCCACAAGGTGGCGCACATCTGGAGTTTGATTATAGTGGTTGGAGGCCCTGGAGCACCAATTCTCTCTCTCATTCCAAAAATAAATAAATAAATAAAAAGGCTAGTCTGTTTGGCTAGCCTCAAAATAATAACAAATTTTTAAAGGCCGGAGACATTGCTTAATGGCTAAGGTGCTTGCTTACAAAGCCAAAGGACCTAGCTAGAGTCAATGCCCCAGGGCCCATGTTAAGCCAGATGCACAAGGTGGTACATGCTTCTGGAGTTCATTTGTAGTAGCTGGAGGCCCTGGTGTGCCTATTCTCTATCTGCCTCTCTCTCAAATAAATAAAGTGTATAAATATAAATAAAAAACAAGAATGTGTACGTGATGTGCATGCACCCTCAGCCCAGCTTATGCGGTGCTAGGAACTGAACTCAGTGCTTCATTCACGCTAGGCAAACACTCTGCCAACTGAGCTGCATCCTCAGCCCCTAGCCTGGTTTTCAAATCCTTTTTTTCTGTGCTGCAGGTTTTCGGAACAGAAATCCTGGCTGGGAGCAACAAGGGCACAGAGTGATGGAGGCCTGGTTATGCAGATTCCTAGGTGCACATCCCTCTGTGGGTCTGGAGTTTACTCTGTAGTTATGATAAACAGCTCAACTCTGATAGGTGTGTGTGTGTGAAGGGGACTGGTCCAACAATAGGGCTGGAGGCATGACTTGGTGATAGAGTGCTTGCCTAGGATGTCTGAGTTCCTGGGTCTGGATTCAACATCAAAAACCCCACTACAGCTGGGCGTGGTGGCGCACGCCTTTAATCCCAGCACTTGGTAGGCAGAGGTAGGAGGATCGCTGTAAATTTGAGGCCACCCTGAGACTACAGAGTGAATTCCAGGTCAGCCTGAGCTAGAGTGATGCCCTACCTAAAAGAAAAACCAACCAAACAAAAAAAACACTAAATTTGTCATGGGGTACAGCACACTGCATGCTATTTTGCTGTGTGCCTTAGCATTCAAAAAATTCGAAGGACCTGGGGCTGGAGAGATGGCTTAGTGGTTAAGGTACTTGCTTGCAAAGCCAAAGGACCCAGGTTTGATTCTCCAGGACACATGTTAAGCTAGATGCACAAGGAGGCACTTGCTTCTGGAGTTCATTTGCAGAGGCTGCAGGCCCTGGTGCACCCACTCTTTATCTGCCTCTCTCTCAAATAAATAAAATAAGATTAAAAAAATAATGTATTTAAAAAAATTCCAAGGAAGAAATCTGCCCACTTGAGGATTACCTAATTTGGGCTGGCAGGTTTAAGGCATCGAAGACTAATACTAGTCAGGACTTCCTTATCTGATCAATTACTCCAGGACATTAGTGTTGACCTTAAGCAACCACTCTGGCAATCACCTGTCATCCTTAACACATGGGAGGCCAAGGCAGGAGGGTCACTGTGAATTTAAGGTATAAGCCTGGGACACAGAGCTAGATCTGTCTCAAAAACCAAACAAAAGCTGCGTATGGTGGGAGGATTGTTGTGAGTTCAAGGCCAGACTGAGACTACATAGTGAATTTCAGGTCAGCCTGGACTAGAGTGAGACCCTACCTCAAAAACATCAAAAAATCAAAAATTCCAGGGAAGAATTCTGCCCATTTGACCCTACCTCGAAAACCCACAGCTGGTGAAAATCGGTATGGCTTCCCCTTAGTCACACACTGTGTAACCTGAGCCTCCCACCAAACATTTATACAGTAGGGATGAGGCCCAGGTTCTCTTGAGAACCAGATTGTCCTGCGTTGTTTACCTTTCTAGGTGTCTGCTTCTGTACGCATGGGGGGTGGGGAAGATGGGGTCTCTCACGTGCTTTATCACCAGCTGGCCTAACCACACCACATGGAACTCTGCCACGTCAGGGACAAGACTGAGAATCCAGCAGGAGCTACTGAAATCCTAGGGCCCTAGGAGGCTGGCATTAAACCAAAGAGCCCGCAAACATTGTGAGAAGCTTTGGACACTGAGGAGCATCCTACCAGGTACACACTGACATGTGTATGTCACCTGGAACCTTTGTCACTGCTGTTGTGCCTGCTGGGTTGGCCAAATCTGACTGTGTCTTATTTGGGTCTCAGCTCCAAGCCACAACTTTTTTTTTTAAGGGGAGGGGCTTGTTTTTTGAGGTAGGGTCTCAGTCTAACCCAGGCTAACGTGGCATTCACTAGGTAGTCTCAGGCTGGCCTCAAACTCACAGTGATCCACCTACCTCAGCTGGAACTAAAGGCATGCATCACCACGCCCAGAAATCCAAGCCCCTCTCAGTGAGGCACTTCTTGGTACTAGCTTCCACCTTCCTGCAATGTCCACACCATGGGACTCTTGCTTGCCTTTGTTTGTTGTTTGAGACAAGTTCTCGCTTTGTAGCCCAGATTGGCCTCAAGCTCACAACCTTCCTGCCTCTGCCTCCCAAGGCTGGGATTCAAGGTGTGCAGCACTGTGCCCAGCTCTCACTTGCCTTGCACTGCTTAAGACCCTGCAGATGGCTGGCTTGAGCCTCCACATTCCCCCACTGGAACTGGAGCATGGGGGGAGGGCATCCTGCATGCTCAGTGCTCCAGAAAGCCGGCTGAAGGAACTAAATCTGTCATTCATTCAACACACATTGATTAAGCACCCACTATGTGTCAGGCACTGCTCAAAGGAATGGATGAATGGATGTAGCAGCCGACAGGTTCTGCTACACGCTGCTCCTCAATCAAATGCATGAACCTAGTGGTGTCCGTCCTGCCTGCTGGAAGGCTGGCACCTGGCATACACGTCCCCCATTAGTGTGACAAAGGAGACAGGAACAAAGGTAGTAGAAGGGATTAATGTTTTATTAATGGTCACCTACATTCACACCATGCATTTCTAAGATTTACATCCAAACAGCATATTGTATTTACATGCAATGGACAGGTTAGAATAGCAAATTCAAACCATGGCTGCGGTGAGACTGTAGTTTGTTCCAAGTTAAATTAAATACACAATACTCTCACCTCCTCTTTGCAACGTGTACAAAAGTCCACTCTTCCTCCTTGTAAGGAATATAAAATTGCATTGATAACCGCGCCCATGAGGACAGTACACCAGAACATTCAAAACCTGAGAGAGAAGCCCGAGTGCTAACCTGCCTCTGCTGGGGTTCACGTGACAGCATGGGGCAACATGGCTTGACATGGTCACCGCCAGGGTGGCTTAGGTGGCTCTGATTTACTCTTGGTGTATGTTTTTACCCTCTTTCCCCCCTTGCTTTTAAGAGGGGGAAAAAAGTATTTGGCCCTTTTAGGTGGGTTTTTTTGTTTTTTTCTTACAAAATATATATCCTTAAGACACCCATTTCCTGCAATCACCACACGCTCGCTTTTGTAATACTGGAGTAACAAAAGTAGGAAGTTGGCAGCCCGGTGGACGAGCAAAGTGGTCAGAAAAATAAATACACGATTTAAAAAACAGACAGCTAAGCTTGTCGTGACAGGTCAGAGGTGGCAAGGGTGCAAGGCGCCACTCCGTGCTGCATTATGTCTATATTAAATATTGAAGATGACTGCGCATAATTGCTTTGTGGTCAACCAGGCGCTTTTGAGAAAGGCACTCCTGTTGAAAGACAGGACGTGGGAACCTAGCACCTGTCACTTGCCACGACCCAGCCTGCTGTTCCCAGCCACCTCTGCCTGCTGTGGAAGTGACAGGGGGATGGGACCAGTGCCTGGGACCTGCGTCTCTTGCCATTGTGAGCCCCCGCCAGAGGCAGTGGCCAGCGTCCTGCTCTGCCGGCTGCCAGCTTCGGCACGTGCCACATTGTATCCTTCAGCAGGGTCTCCAGCTGCTTCATTTTGACCACCGTATCCCTCTTTCCCCTTTTCTGACCCACGTCTGCCATTTCTTTTGTTGCCTAATGGTAAGTGGATGGCAGGCGATGAGAATCCAGCATCACTACTGAGAAGGGAGCAACGTGGACTTCATGAAGGAAGTCTCCTGATAGCCCCTTGCCCTGGGGCCCCTCGTCTTTAAGGCACTGAAGACACGCAGGGACAGTGACATTCGGAGGGTGGCGCCCCACTTGCTTCACACGCGGAGATGCAAATACAGACGACTAAACAGACACTGGGGGCTGCCCACAGGGAACGCATGAGGCCCGGGCTGGCATGTTCTATTAGTGCATTACAAGTGTGTTAGCTAGGACTACGGTCGCCGCCAGCTCCAGCAGCACGTCCTCTTTCCACCGGACGTTTAGACTGCTCCTGTGGAGCTAGATGCCCTCCAGCCCTGGGATCCACTCGGTCACCACCGAGGAAGTGTGTCACTTCCACTTCCAGCGAGTGTGAAGCCACAACCCCACAAGTTCACGAACTCAACAGCATTTTAATTCCTTAACAATACGAAAGACTTCAGGGGACTGTACCCAATATTCCTGAAGCGAGGGCTTCCCCAGAAGTAGTGGAGTCGCACGTCACACAGTGAACCCCACCATTCTAGGGAGACACAGACAGTGAACCCTTTCGGGAAGGAAAACTTGGGTTTTCTAAGAGCGCTTTTCCTCCTGAACTAAGATCAGGGTCAGTACCTATTCTTCATTTGGTTTGTATCAGAAGAGCCCGTTTTCCTTCGAAGAGGCCCAGTGGGATTACTTTTTGGAGTTGGTGGTGATGCTGAACAAGGCAATGATGTCCGCCATGGCTTGCCTGAGGTGCCTCCCAAAGCGGTGTGAGTCCTGAGGAGAGCAGAGCAAAGAGGAAGAGGCATTAACCCAGGGCATGGGGGTGCACGCCTGTAATCACAGCAGTCAGGAGGATCGCTGCAGACTCAAGGCCAGCCTAAGATGCATAGGGAGACTCTTAAAAATAAATAAAAACAACGTAAAAAGCAGCACAATGCATCAGTATGTAAAGTCCCACATTTTTGCATGTGTACATGTATGTGAGGGGTGTGCACAAATGTGGAGGCTAGAGGCTAATTTTGAGTCTTTCTTAGTAGTTCCCCACCTTGTTTTTTGAGATAGGGTCTTTCTCGCTGAACCTGGAGCTCACCAATTTGTCTAGACAATTTGCCTAGCTAGTCAGAGAGCCCAGGATTCCCCCTGCCTCCACCTCCCCAGTGCTGAGAATACAGGCACACATTACGACCTCATGCATTTACATGGGTTCAGGGGATCTGAGGTCCTTATGCTTGCAAATGCTTTATCCATTGAGCCATTTCCCTAGCTTGGAAAATCCCACTTTTAAAAGGTTTTCCATTATTCACCTGACTCTGGGTTTAATCCAATCTCCTTTCTGCCCACTCTCTGAGGTTTGAGCGAATGGCTGAATGACTGACCAACATATCCTGCAGCACTAGGAGAGTGAACTTCCAGTGGGTGGTGTGCTGTGTGTGTGAGGGGGTCTGATCTGAGGCCTCAAGTTCCAGGAAACACAGTGATCAAGTGATTCCAGCATTCTTGCCTAATGTGAACTTGGCCCTGACTGAGGTGGTCTCCTGAGGTATTTGATATTGACCTCTGTAGCATCTGCTCTTATCCAGCCAGCCCTCCACAAGCTTTCAGGTTCTGTATTCCAGGGAGTTAAGCCTCTATACACCTATAATCCCAGCACTACTTGAGGATCATGATAACCTAGGCTACAGGGTGAGACCCTATTGCAAAAAAAAAAAAAAAAAACAAAAACAAAAACAAAACCCTAAACCAGTCTGGGTGATCTAGTGCAATTAATAAAGTGCTTTTCTTGAAAGTATGAGAACCTTAATTTGATCCCCAAAATTCATGTAAAAAAAAAAAAAGACCTCTTAGCCGGGTGTGGTGGCGCACGCCTTTAATCCCAGCACTTGGGAGGTAGAGGTAGGAGGATCGCCGTGAGTTCGAGGCCACCCTGAGACTCCGTAGTGAATTCCAGGTCAGCCTGGGCTAGAGTGAGACCCTACTTCGAAAAAAAAAAAAAAAAAAAAAAAGACCTCTTAAGCCGCAGGAAAACATGAAAGTCAAAAATCAGAGGTTTCTTTGAGATAGCATCTCACTGTATAGTGACGTATAATCTGCTTCAGCATCCCAAGTGCAAAAACAGTTTTCAGGGCTGGTGAGATGGCTTAGCAGTTAAGGGTACTTGTTTGCAAAATCTTAACAACTGAGGTTCGAGTCCCCAGTACCCATGTAAAGCCAGATGCACAAAGTGGGTGTGTGAGTCTGGAGTTGGTTTGCAGTGGCAAGAGGTCCTGGTGTGCCTAGTCCCCCCTTCTCTGCTTTCAAATAAATATTTTTTTTCAAAATTTTTAAAGTTTATTCTTTGACCATTTCATCCATGTATATAATGTATTTGATTGTGTGTCTTTCCTAACCTTCTCTTATCCTCCCACTCCTGCTTTCTTTCTTTTTAAATTTTTTTTGTTTATTTTTATTTATTTATTTCAGAGTGACAGACAGAGAGACAAGAGGCAGATAGAGAGAGAATGGGTGCACCAGGGCCTCCAGCCACTGCAAACAAACTCCAGACGCATGCACCCCCTTGTGCATCTGGCTAATGTGGGTCCTGGGGAATCGAGCCTCAAACAGGGGTCCTTAGGCTTCACAGGGAAGCGCTTAACTGCTAAGCCATCTCTCCAGCCCTCAAATAAATATTTTTAAATACCAGTTTTCTATATCAGAAGTGTATGTTTTTGGGGGAATGCTACCTACAGCTTAGGCCAATATATGCTTGTTAGTTTGTGTACAGTGTGGAAGGAGAATAGAAATGTGCCATTCAAGGAAGGCCACACATCCTCCCACAACAAAGCACCAGGCATCTCCTGCTCCAGCACACATACACACTGACGCAGCTTTCTTAGTCCACCTTTCAGATGCTACAG
Organism: Dipus sagitta; assembly: GCA_036346955.1. Taxonomy (NCBI): domain Eukaryota; kingdom Metazoa; phylum Chordata; class Mammalia; order Rodentia; family Dipodidae; genus Dipus; species Dipus sagitta. The sequence goes on along the minus strand of CM070770.1, from coordinate 159,158,834 downwards.
GGCTCCAGATATCTCAACATTAAGATTTCAAACCTTTGAGTAAAAGAAGGGTTGAGAAAGCCAGGCGTGGTGGTGCACACCTTTAATCCCAGCCTAAAGGAGGCAGAGGTAAGAGGATCACCATGAGTTCAAGGCCACCCTGAGAATATATAGCAAATTCCAGGTCAGCCTGGGCTAGAACGAGACTCTACCTTGAAAAACAAAAAACAAAACAACAACAACAACAACAAAATCAAAGGATGGAGGGAAGTTCAATCAAAATTGAAGATATTTTGAATAAGAAATACGAAAGCCTACTTTTTTGGATAATGGCACATCCAGAAGCCACAGAGTGTTACTAGAAAATTTTATGTGCCAGGGATGGGATACCTTCCAGTGAGTTGTTGGCCAGGGTGGTCCCTGTTGCCCCCAAAACATTACAGATTATTGCCAGTGCTCTTGATTTCCCACCAGAAACAGATGGCAAGACCCTATTGCTGAAGATTCCATGTGACTGGGCAGCAATGTCACTGAGAAATCAAGCTGGGGCTGAGCTGGAAACCTCCTCCCTATAGCCCAGCCAACTGAAAGCTGGAAAAAACTGCACTGCATGCAGCCCTATGGGAGACAGAGGTCATCAGTGGTGAAAACAGTGGACACTGGAAACCTCAAGTTTGGCCAGACAAGTCAAATGACTGAGGAGGTACAATAGTGGCATGTCTGCTCTGGGGGAAACCAACTGCTCTCTAATTGGACTGGAGGGTCACTCTATGGGGGGGGGGGGGGGGAATACATGCCTGGTACTGAAAACCTAATCAAAGGCCTATAGTAGGGGAGGTCATGAGCCTTAGGAGTGTAAAGCCTGCTCTTTGTCTGGCTAAATGAATATATTATGCCCACCAAACTGCCCTGTAAACACTTTACTTAATGCTGATATTCATATATTACCACTATTCTCACTCTTGGTTAGAGAAGCTTCTCTTTTCAGATGGCGGTGACCACTGGGATGACCCAAAAGGCAACACAGTGCAGAGAAGAAGTGACAGGAGTGTCCAGCACTGAAACATCTCTATCACCTCCTCCAAGGCTCAGGGTCCATTGCAGAAGAGGTGGTGGAAAGAATGTAAGAGCTAAAGGAAGGGTACCATTCCTTACAATGCAACTGTACAGACAGAAATTGGCCTTGATATCCACGACCTCGCATTCCTATCAATACCTTCACAGGACCCTCATAGTAGGAGGAAAAGATGATGACATCAAAATGAAAGAGACCAGTGGAGAGAGGGAGGGGATATGATGGAGAGTGGAGTTGTGAAGGGGAAAGTGGGGTAGAGGAGGGAATTATCATGGTTTATTGTCTGTAAGTATAGAAGTTGCCAAAAAAATTATACATTAAAAAAAAAACGATTTCAAACCAGGGCTGGAGAGATGGCTTAGCAGCTAAGGTACTTGCTTGCAAAGCCAAAGCACCCAGGTTTGATTCTCCAAGACCCACATAAGCCAGATGCACAAGGTGGCACATGCATCTAGAGCTTATTTACAGTGGCTAGAAGCCCTGGCATGCCCATTCGTTCTCATTCTCTCTCTCATTTTCTCTCTCTCTCCCTCTCTTCCCCCTCCTTCCTTCTTTCTCTCTCTCAAATAATAATTATAAATATTTAAAAAAATTCAAACCACTGCTACCAGCACAGGAAGGTGTGTAAAGCTAAATAGATATGTTTTTCACCTTTAAGCCCAGCACTCGGGAAGCAGAGGTAGGAGGATCGCCATGAGCTTCAGGCCACCCAGAGACTACATAGGAATTCTAGGTCAGCCTGGGCTAGAGCTAAACCCTGCCTCAAAAAAAAAAAAGCAAACCAAATAAAAGTAGGTAACTGAACATTTGTCTGTTAAACATGTGAGCCTTTATAGAAGAAAAATAGGGCTGGAGAGATGGCTTAGTAGTTAAGGTGCTTGCCTGCAAAGATTAAGGACCCAGTTCAATTCCCCAGAACCCATGTAAGCCAGATACACATGGTGATACATGCATCTGGAGTTCATTTGCAGTGGCTAGAGGCCCTGGTGTGCCCATTCTCTCTAATAAATAAAAAATAAAAATTAAAAAAAAGAAAAATAGGGGTTGGGGAGATAGCTCAGCAGTTAAAGGTGCTTGTTTTCAAAGCCTACTGGCTGAGGTTCAACTCACCAGTATCCACATATAGTCAGATGCACAATCTGGCACGTGTTCAGAATTCATTTGCAGCAGCAAGAGGGTCTGGTGCACCCTCTCTCTCTCTCTCATAAATAAACTTTTTTTTTCAAGATAAGATCTCACTCTAGGGCTGGAAAGATGGCTTAGCGGTTAGGCGCTTGCCTGTGAAGCCTAAGGACTCCGGTTCAAGGCTCGATTCCTTAGGACCCATGTTAGCCAGATGCACAAGGGGGCGCACGCATCTGGAGTTCGTTTGCAGTGGCTGGAGGTGCGCCCATTCTCTCTCTCTATCTGCCTCTTTCTCTCTGTCTGTCGCTCTCAAATAAATAAATAAAACAAAAAAAATTTTAAAAAAAGGATCTCACTCTAGTCCAGGCTGATCTAGAACCCACTCAGTAGTGCCAGGCTGGTCTTGAATTTCAATGGCAATTCTCCTACCTCTGCCTCCCAAGTGCTGGGATTAAAGGCATATTTTGTTTGTTTGTTTGTTTGTTTGTTTTTTGAGGTAGGGTTTCACTCTAGCTCAGGCTGACCTGGAATTTACTATGTAGTCTCAGGGTGGCTTTGAACTCACAGAGATCCTCTTACCTCTGCCTCCCAAGTGCTGGGATTAAAGACATGCGCCACCACGCCTGGCTAAAGGCATATTTAAAAAAATACAAAAATAAAAAACAACAATAAAAAAGAAAATTACTCCAACTTTGGAAAAAAGGAATTTCTTGTCATACTTACTGTCTCAGGGCTAGAGAACTTGGAAGAAATATGGAAGTGGATGAAATTCTCTCCCACAATAATGTACGACACACCATAGCCATCATCAGCAACCTGTGGAACCAAAATATTCAATTTTATCTGTGGGAAATGAGGCCACATCAGTAGGGGGCTACTAGTGAGCTACATACAAGACTGCAAATGGGGCTGGGGGGACCAGATGGCTCAGCGACTCAAGCACTGCTACACAGCAAGAAGGGCTGAGTTTGAATCCTTAGCGCCCACATAAAATGGCAGGCAGGCGGTACACGCCTATGTAATCCCAGTGCCGGCGGGGGCAGGAATCTCTACAGCTTGCTGGCTAGCTAATCTAGCCAAACCGATTAGCTAGTCCTTGAGCCCCACGGATCCTCCTGTCTCCACCTCCCCAGTGCTGAGATGACAGGTACACATTACCTGTACCTACCTGTTCAATGAAAGACCCTGAACGATGGAGCAAGACACCTGATATTGTCTGCTCTCCATGTGCACCTGTATGCATGTACCCCTACACATACATGCACACACCACCCTACACATACACAGCGCCCCTACAAATACATACACCTACCACACCCAAAATAAAAAAGACTGGCTGGGCATGATGGTTCACACCCATAATCTCAGCACTCAGGAGGCTGGGGCAGGAGGATTGCTGCTAGTTCAATGCTGGGCTGGGCTACACACACTTGAGTTTCAGGTCACTCCTGAAGTCTGGTGGTCCTAGCACCTGCTGGCTGCACTTACCGGCCCAAAGCCCCCTCCACTAGACACGTGGTCTGGATTCTTGTCAAAGTCGAACAGCTCCACCTGCTGCTGAGGGGTCTGGCTTGTTGACAACCGCCAAGGCTCAGACAAAACCTGTGAATGAAACAGGAGCCATCCAGATTGACGCCCCCCGCCCCCCGATCTTCTGCACCTGAGGACCCTAGTGGGGAGAAAAGAAGAGACCTGCTGGACACCAGAAGTCTGGCGCTCTCATACCCTGAGCGCCAGCTGGCTCAGGGCAGGGTGTCTGCAGAAAGAATGTAGTATGGGACCTGCGTGGAGGACAGGACCACCAAATAGCCTCTCAAGCAGAGATCTGGAAGAGGGACCACAGGAGCTGTGAGTCTACTGTTCAATATTCAGGGGGAGTTTCAAGCCCATAATAATATAGCTTATCCTAAATTTTGAATTCAGGAGTGGTGGTGCATGCCTGTAAGCCCAACACTCAGGAGGCTGAGGCAGGAGGATCACCATGAGTTCAAGGGCAGTCTAGGCTACAAAGTGAGACCTCATCTCAAAAAGGAAAACAAAGATCCAGGCATGGTGGCACAAGCCTGTAATCCCAGCAATCGGGAGGTGGAGGCAAGAGGATTGCAGCTTCAAGGTCATCTCAACTACATATTGAATTTGAGTATGAGATACTATCTCAAAAAAAGAAAAGAAAAAAGACCCACAAAATTTAATAAAGTCAGGTGTTGTGGCACATGCTGGTAGTCCCAGTTACCCCAGAAGGCTGAAACAGGAAAAGCACTAAAACCCCACCAGCCTAGTCAACACAGAGTGAGACTGTCTCCAAAAAATTTAAATTTTATTAATTTAAAATTAGACCGTATTAGGGCTGGAGAGATGGCTTAGGGGTTAAGGCACTTGCCTGTGAAGCCTAAGGACCAAGGTTTGATTCCCCAGTACCCATGTAAGCCAGATGCACAAGGGGGCACATGTGTCTGGAGTTTATCTGCAGTGGCTGGAGGTCCTGGTGCACCTGTTCTCTCTTTCTCTCTGCCTCTTCCTCTCTCTTTTTCTCAAATAAGTAAATATAATATAACAAATATTTATTTATTCGAGAGAGACAGGGACAGAGAGAGAAAGAGAGAATGGACATGTCAGGACCTCCAGCCACTGCAAATGAATTCCAGATGCATGCGCTACCTTGTGCATCTGGCTTACATGGGTACTGGGGAATGAAACCGGGGTTGTTAGGCTTTGCAGGCAAGCACCTTAAATGCTAAGCCATCTCTCCAGCCATAGGTTTATTTTATAAGACTTCCAGTGGCAAAGGGACTTCTTTCCTCAGAATTAGGAGTCTTTGCAGAGGGAAGTTTTCTAAAGAAAAGAAAGCCTGGGTCCAGGCCCCCACAGTGTGCCAGTAGTGAGCACCTGCACCGTGGGGGGAGGGGGAATCCGGAGCTATTGCCAGAGCCAAAGAGGCAGAGTACAGAAACCCCCAGCTTTGAGCAGGCTCAGCAGGGCTACAGGTTTGAATAGTCCCAGGGCAAAGTCCTTGTGGGATATCATGGCTTTCTTATCCTGACACCTGTGACTTGTATCCCAGTGAGTTGGATTGCTCCCGCTGATGTGTCCATTCTGATGCAAAGGCTCTTAGGCAGCATAATCTGGTTTTCAGAAGCACAAGAATCTCTGTCCATGTCCCCACCATCACCTCTTAGTACTTCCTGTTCCCTTGCAAAGAGGAAGGCATGAAGAATTGGAGGGCAGTGTGAATGATGGAGCTGCAAAGCCTCATGCCAGCCTCCAGGGCTCATGCCAGCCTCCAGGTGCCCCAGGAAAAGCAGGCACAGTGCTGTGCTCTGCCAAGAACGTCTTACCGTTTTCCTGGGGTCCATCATGGCCAGCACAAAGTTGCAGGACTCTGTGGTGCAGGATCGCACAGTCTCCGTCCGCCCCTCTCGGAACAGCCGGGTCATGGAGGCCTCATACGTGAGGCAGAATTTGCCCATGTCCTGCAAAGGAAGATATGGAAACAGCTTAGTTTAGGCGGGCTACAGAGTGCCCGGCTCAATCTGCAGGAAGGAGCTGTGGGCTTGTTTCTGGGTGACCCAGGTTTCTGATCCAGAAGGCGTGGGTTGGTTTCTGGGTGACCAGGTATCTAATCCAGACAACACCCTAGCTGAACTCTCTCTGAGCTGATATGACCACAAGCAAATGTATTTTGGGGAAAGGACACAGTGTACAGAAAGATCTACATGCCAGTGAGAGATAAGCCAGGGACAGAAGGTACTGGTGTGCCGATGTTTGGATGACCATGAGAATGTCCAAGACCCACAGGGGAGGAGCACCCTTCAATAGGAGGGCAGGACGAGGGGGGGCAACCCCGGGGGCTAGCAGAGGCAGACAGATGTCCCCAGGGAAAGCTATTCTCCGAGCAAGACAGAAGGGCCATCTGAAGGAAGGGCTGGCAGGTATGTGTGTGTGTGGGGGGGGGGGATTAGAAAGGAGGACCACCACCGTGGTCATTAGCTGGCAGCAGCAGTTGTGTTCAGCTGGGGTGACCTTTCTGGGAACAGAAGGGAAGGAGGTGGGGGACTGCATGGAGTAGGAATGGGGGCCAGGCTGGGCAAGGTGGGTCTTGTGTGGGGCCGTGGGCAGGACCATAGAGGATGGGGCCAGGGAGCTAAGGTTAGGAGTGATCACAACAGGCCATGGGAACTATATGCTTCCCATGGAGCCAGAACCTCGAGCCTTAAGCAGTGGTACTTGAGCCTGGCCAAGGCTGAGCTGGGCAGTTTGCCCTGGAGCCCATCATGGCTCCCACCACGGAGTACAGGGCCAGTGGGGACTACAGCTATCTGCAGACGGGCCTCATCTTATCTGGTGACAGGTGACGCTGGGCTGCTATGGCTCAGCCACAGAGCCATGGGGAGAAGAGGCCCTCAGAGACAGATGCCCAAGACAAGCACTCCTGGAACCAGGGTATACTGACCAACGCAGAGGAAATGGGAGAAGGGGGACAGGCCGAGCGAGCACAGGGGGACATCTCAAGACCCCAAAGCACACCCAGCACCTGGGCACTTGTCTCCACACCTCAAGGGCTGCATGGCCGGCAACAGCACAGGAGCCCGTGGCTGTGTCTCCTGCCTTCCACCATGTGTACCGAAGGTTTCCAAAGAATGACCGCCCCCAGCACATTTTTGTTTAATTTTTTTCGTTTATTTTTATATATTTACTTGAGAGCAACAGACAGAGAAAGAGTCAGAGAGAGAGAGAGAGAGACAGAGAGAGAGAGAATAGGTGCGCCAGGGCCTCCAGCCACTGCAAACGAACTCCAGACACGTGCGCCCCCTTGTGCATCTGGCTAACATGGGTCCTGGGGAATCGAGCCTGGAACCAGGGTCCTTAGGCTTCATAGGCAAGCTAAGGCATTTCTCCAGCCCCCAACACACTTCTTTACAACAGCCCTTCCTACCCTAGGACGGGGACAGGGGCTCCAAGCTCCTCACGCTGTGCTCTAGGAAGCAGGGGGAAGCCCATGTCACTTAGGAAATGTTCAGTCCCCTCATGACAGCTTACCTCAGAGAGGTTCTGAATGAAGGGAGGGCAAACAGACACAGGGAAAACACACATTTGGAAATGGGGAGGCTGCAGATGTCGTTCAGAGGGAGTGTGTAGTTCAGAAGTAGTCTCATACACTCAAGCCCCTGGGTGCCCTACCACTATAACAAAGAACCTTAGTCATTTAATAGGTTCACCTGAGCTATATGACAGAAAGACTTATCTGAAGTGAACTTTGCAATAGCTAAACAAATGTGAGCCAGGCGTGGTGGCGCACGCCTTTAATCCCAGCACTCGGAAGGCAGAGTTAGGAGGATCACCAGGAATTCGAGGCTACCCAGAGACTACATACTGAGTTCCAGGTCAGCCTGGGCTACAGTGAGACCCTACCTCAAAAAACAAAAAAAAAGTGGAAGCTGTCAGAACAACCAAGACGACATTCAAAATTTTTCATCTGAGGGCTGGAGAGATGGCTTAGCCGTTAAGCGCTTGTCTGTGAAGCCTAAGGACCCCAGTTCAATGCTTGATTCCCCAGGACCTACGTTAGCCAGATGCACAAGGGGGCGCACGCGTCTGGAGTTCCTTTGCAGTGGCTGGAGGCCCTGGCGCACCCAATCTCTCTCTCTTTCTCTATCTGCTTCTTTCTCTCTCTGTTGCTCTCAAATAAATAAATAAAAAAGTAACAAAAAACATTAAAAAATTTTTTTCATCCGAGAAGGCTACTAGCTAGGTGAGATGGAGAACACCTATAATCCCAGCATTTAGGAAGTGGAGGCAGGAGGATCAGAAGTTCAAGGTCATCCTCAGCTCTCTAGCGAGTTTCAGACCAGCCTGGGCTACAGAAGATCCTGTCTCAAAAACACAACTGGGGCTAGAGAGATGGCTTAGTGGTAAAGGCACTTGCCTGTGAAGCCTAAGGACTCATGTTTGACTCTCCAGGTCCCACATAAGCCAGATGCACAGTGGTGCAAGTGCACAAGGTCACACATGTGCACAAGGGAGCGCATGTGTCTGGAGTTTGAATGCAGTGGCTGGAGGCCCTGACATGCCAATTCTCTCCCTTTCACATTAAAAACAAAAAAGGCAATCTGTTGGGCTTGCCTCAAAAAACAAAACAAATCCAGGTATGGTGGTGCACTCTTTTAATCCCAGCACTCAGGAGGCAGAGATTGCCATGAGTTCAAGGCCACCCTGAGACTACATAGTGAATTCCAGGCCAACCTGGACTAGAGTGAGACCCCACCTCAAAAAACAAAACAAACAACAACAACAACAAAAACCCACAACTGCTCAAGCACCTCTGCTAGACTCCCATTGGCCCTTTTTATGGGGCTAAGGAGATGCTTAGTCTCACAAGCATGAGGTCCTAACTTTGATTCCTGTATAAGTAAGTGCCAGTTGTGGCACATGCTATAGTACCAGTGCAGGAGAGACAGACAGGAGGATCCCACGGGCTCCCTAGTTAGCCAGCCTAGCCTAATTTGTGAGCTTCAGGCCAATGAGAGGCTCTGTCTCAAAAAAACATGGATGGTGCCTGGAGTTGTCCTCTAGCCTCACACATAAAAAAAAAAAAAAAATTGTAAAACACATTTTATAAGATGGACATGATAATACTTGCTTGTCCCAGCACTTGGGAAGTTCGGGCTGAAAGATCAGGTATATAGGACCAGAGAGATTGTATAGTGGTTAAGGCACTTGTGTGCAAAGCCAAAGGACCCACGTAAGCCAGATGCACAAGGTGGCACATATGTCTGGAGTTTTTTTTGCAGCCGCTGTAGGCTCTGGTGCACCCATTCTCACTATCTGCCTCTTTCTGTCTCTCAAATAAATAAAAATGTAAATATAAAAATATAAAAAAGAAAGATCAGGTGTTTCTCTCATTGCAAATAAAAATAAGTAAGTATTAAGAAAAAGAAAGGGCTTGAGAGATGGCTTAGCAATAAAGTGCTTGCCTGAGAAGCCTCAGGACCCTGGTTTGAGGCTCGATTCCCCAGGACCCATGTTAGCCAGATGCACAAGGGGCGCACGCATCTGGAGTTCATTTGCAGTGGCTGGAGGCCCTGGGCTTGCCCATTCTCTCTCTCTCTCTGCCTCTTTGTCTGTCGCTCTCAAATAAATCAATTAAAAAAGAAAGAAAGACCAGGAGTTCAAGGTCATCCTTGGCTAAATAACAAATCTGAGGCCAGTCTGCTATATATGAGTTCCTGTCTCAAAACAAATTCTAGCATATTAACTATTCACATTAGTGGAGTGCATCTGTGTGATGCACACCGATCAAACCAGGCACCATGGCACTCACTGCCGTCCTCTGACTGTGTGCAGGGCAACTGTGTCAGCCAGGACACCTGCCCCTCTCCCTCTACAGCCAAAGTGACAGGCTTCCCTTGGTTTTCCTGCAAGGAAACTTGGGGCAGGCCTGTAGGGCTCACATCTGTGTTTATGGTTTCCATTTTATTTTTCCACTTAACAATTGTTATGACAGAAGTCAGTTTTTGTTTCATTTTGGCTGAGACTTCTTCCTTCTCTTCCCACCTCCTCCTCAGCCCATCCTTCCTCCTCTTCCTCCTCCTCTCAGGCTTCCTCCTCCTCTTCACTATCTGTAACCCAGTCTTACTATATTTCAGACTGGCCTGAAACTCACTTATGTAGTCTAGACTGGCCTCAAATTCTTTTTTTATTTTTTGTTTTTTAAAAGTTTATTCATTCATTCATTTGTTTCATTTATTTGTTTCTTTGTTTGAGAGAGAGAGAGAATGGGCATGTTAAGTCCTCTAGCCACTGCAAATGAACTCCAGATGCATGTGCCACCCCGTGCATCGCAGGCAAACACCATAACTGCTAAGCCATCTCTCCAGCTCCATATCATTATTTTTTAAAGATTTTACTTTTATTTATTTGTTTACTTATTAGAGATAGAGAGGGGGGGGGAGGGAGCATGGGTGCACTAGGGCCTCTAGCCACTGCAAACGAACTCCAGATGCATGCATCACCATGTGCATCTGGCTTACATGGGACCTGGAGAATCGAACCGGGGTCCTTAGGCTTCACATGGCCTCAAATTCTTGGCAATCCTTCTGCCTCGGCCTCCTGAGTGAGTCCTGGGATTACAGGCGTGCACCACCGCACTCTGCCTGCTTCACAAACTTTCCCTCCACCTGAGCAGCGTTCCTCCAGCGCCATTACCCCACCGGCAGCCAGGGGGCGACTGTGTCTCACTTGACGCAATGGGGTGCTGGCACATTTTTTTCCTTATGATTTTTCCTCTATCTTGTGGGGTGGTGGTGGGGTCCTGCATTCACATCTTCAGGAATAATCTTCTTTTTAAAGTGGATCTGCCAGGCTTAGCTGGAGGTTCTGGACTGTTCCCAGCTCAGCATAGCCAACTTACAAGCTATGGACCATATATCCCTCATGTGGTAGAGAAGCCCCCTCCGCAGGCCCTGGCAAGGGCTTGCTGGTTCCTGTAAAGCCTGGCTGGCTCCAGGCAGCTCATGGGCAGGCCAGTGCCAGTCCTGGAGACAACAGGGCAGCGTTCTGCCTTCCTAACAACCCTGAGCCAATGAGCTTTCTTCTCTTCATTTTTTTTTTTTTTTTTTTTTGAGGTAGGGTCTCACTTTAGCTCAGGCTGACCTGAAATTCTCTATGTAGTCTCAGGGTGGCCTCGAACTCATGGTGATCCTTCTACCTCTGCCACTGGAGTGCTGGGATTAAAGGCGTGCACCACCACACCCAGCTCAATTTCTTTTAACAATTTCCATGATTATAAAAAAATATCCCATGGTAATGCCCTCCCCCCTTTCCCCTTTGAAACTCCATTCTCCATCATATCTCCTCCCCCTCTCAATCAGTCTCTCTTTTATTTTGATGTCATCATCTTTGCCTCCTATTATGATGGTTTTGTGTAGGTAGTGTCAGACACTGTGATGACCTTGAACTTTTGATCTGCCTGCCTCCATGTCCCAAGTGCTGGGATTATACCTATGAGCCACCACCCCTGGCTCAGAGGGCATGATACTTGAAAAAGTTACATTTCAAGATTCTTTTCCGTTTTTCCATTTTGGTGGTGGTTGTGATGCTGGAACCCAGAGCTTCAAACAGGCTAGGCGAGGGCTCTGCCGCTGAGCCACACCCCAGCCTCAGGCTTCCTGACTGTTTATTAGATAGATAATATGTATTTGGAACTGTGGGACCACTGGTTCTCAACATGGCTTTGACCATCATCCCAGTGGGTCTGACTTTAGTGTTGCCCTTGTGAATTTCTCCTACTTGTTGGTTCCCTTAGCTTTAGTTGAAGAAGTTGAGCTTCCAGACTGGGACTTGAGAGCCACTGCTTGGCTTCCTGTCTGCCAAAGGGTATCACTCAGCAAGTCACCTATTGTCTCGGCATCTCACCTTCCTCACTGGAAAGCGGGTTGAAAAGAACACCTTCCTGTGAGAGACCACAGGCCTTGATGGACTTGACATAATCAGCGCTGTGGCCAGCACAGGGCCAATCTCAACGACTGTGCCTACCATCCCCATGGAAAAGTCAGATGCTGTAAGTATGCCAACTAGTGCCACGGTACGCCTACCACCACAGTGACATCTGCTGGCCCCAGCAACCAAGAGCCCCTGTCTGGGGTAGAATGTTTTCTCCAAAGAACCAGAAGTTCCAGACCGGTCCTCCCATGGGCACGGTCTGCTTCTGCAACCCGTGTGCAAGCCAACACATGAGTGGGTGCCCAGAGAAGGGAGACATTCCTGTACATAAGCACAGTTTTGTTTGTTTGTTTGTTTTAATGAGAGACAGAAAGAGAGAGAATTGGCACACCAGAGCCACCGCAATCAAGCTCCAGACACGTGGACCACCTGTGCCCATGTGCGTCCTTGTGTGTCTGGCTTAAGCAGAGAGTTAACCCAGCCCAGAGTGCCTTCAAGGAGGTGGCAGCTATGGAAGGAACATCAAAGGTCAGAGGCATCAAGTCATTTCCCCTAAATATTTCCTCTTGCCACATTCTAGCATTCAAGCCACACTCAAGGCTTATTGCAAGATTTAACTCCTCCCCTTTCTTATGTCCGAAACTCATTTTCATCTGACACAATAAACCCACTATCGCCAGAGAGGGATGTTGCTAAACCCGCACATGATTCATGATCCATGGTCTGACAACTTCATGCCAGTGTGCCCACGGATGTCTGGAGGGCTGGTCTTGTAATCAGGCATCCTCCTACCCACAGGGAAGCAGCCTGGGCATGTGCATGACCCCAGGAATGCTCACGATGAACCGAGAGGGGCTCCAGCCTCCTACCTTGTAATGTGCCAGCTGCAGGGCAAGCTGGATGAAGGCATCAGGGCTTGTGCGGCATTTTTTGATCAATCCTTTGCCAAAGGCCTCGAATGGGAAGGAGTAGATGTCCACGTCGTTTGCCAGAAGACTTGCACTGCTCAGGGACGTCTCTATGACCTCCTGACACTACAGAGGAAAGGAAAGACGCGGGGAAAGTACAGCACAGTGGAAGGTAGGCAACAGGCCAGCCCGCCACGTGGCTGCACGTTTCCTTCAAAACAGATTGTGTTCGCTTGGCGCTTGCTGGAAAGGTGACTAGAAAGCCCCAGTGAGGACATAACACCATGTCCCTTCCCCACTCCAGGAGGACAGGGGTAAACCAAGAACAAATTGAAGTATCCCTGCTGCCCAGCGAGGCTCCAAGGATCTCAGAATCTGTATTTGTTCATTTTTTTTAAAAAAAATATTTATTTAGCCGGGCATGGTGGCACACACCTTTAATCCCAGAACTTGCCATGAGTTCGAGGCCACCCTGAGACTACATAGTGAATTCCAGGTCAGGCTCTGCTAGAGTGAGACCTTACCTTGAAAAACAAACAAACAAAAAATTTATTTATTTGAGAGAGACCAGCCGCTGCAAACAAACTCCAGATACATGCGCCACTTCATGCATCTGGCTTATGTGGGCCCCGGGGAATCAAACCTGGGTCCTCTGGCCTTGCAGGCAAGCGCCTTAACCTCCAAGCTATCCCTCCAGCCCTACTTGTTCATTTTTGAAGCAAGCTTTCGCTATTTAGACTAGGCTGACCTTGAACTCAATCTTCAGCCTCGAGAGCAGAGATGACAGGTGTACACCACTACACCCAGCCCAAGAACCTTTAAGGGGAATCCAAATTAAGTGTTTAAGTTTGGGAAATTATAAGTTAGCCATTTAGAGTATTTCCAGTCAGTCCACTGGGAGGCTGAGGTAGGAAGGATTGCCCTGAGTTCAAGACCAGTCTTGGGACTACAGAGTAAGTTCCAGGTCAGCCTGGGCTAGAGTGAGACCCTGCGTGGAAAACAACAGAGTATCCCAAGTCAAGGTAATGTGCTGTTTCACTCTTCACTGCGAGTTTACGGAAGCCCAGTAATTATCAGTTGGGGTCTTCCTACAATCCCAGCCAAGCGCCTCAAATGCAACATCCTTTCCTGCGACTTCTGCAGTTTCCCTGACCCCTGCCCCACACCCTGGCCCAGTCTGCGGATGCCAACAGAGCTCGGAAACGCTGTGGAAAACATTCCGCAGAGGGTATGGATCACCCAAACTTACTTCTTCCGGGATGTCCCACTGTAGCCTGGTGGGGTTGGGGATGTTGGAGTTGGTGTCCCCTCTACAGTGTCCATCCTCCGTGTAGCACAGCTGATAGACATCTGTGGCCATGACAAACTGAGAAGGAAGAAGCGGGGACTGAGCAGAAAACCAAGCACAGTGTATCCTGTGACACACAGCGCAAAGCACAACTGAGACCACGTGGGGAACAAGGGAGGGGTCTCTCCACACCACATTAGCAGTGCAGCCCACAGTGACTACCAGCTGGGGGTCCCCTACTTCAATTCTATTCTGGTACCACCGGTGGAGGACTCCATACTACCAGGAAGCCCTCACTTCTGGTGGCCATTAGGAGCCCAGGTGGAACCTTTCTGACCTAATGGCTGTACATCAGTTTCCATTCATTTTCTGCAGTGACTCACAGAGCTCAGGAATTGTGCACACTTTCTGGCTTACTTCAAAGAAGATCCAAGGGCTGGGGAGATAGCCCAGTGGATAAAATGCTTCCCTTATAAGTAGGAGGAATCTGAGTTCTGATCCCTAGAACCTAGTAAATACGGGGGTGGGGTGGGAGTCTATTTATAATCCCAGTACTCAGGAGGTAGACACAGATGGGATCCTTGGGGCAAGCTAGTTAGCTAGACCCATGGAGTAGGCAAGCTCTGAGTTCATGTGAAACACCGTCTCAGTGAATAAGGTGGAGAGCCATTGAGGAAAGCACCAGATGTCAACCCCTGGCGTTCGCGCACGCGCGCACACACACACACACACACACACACACACACGCCTACACACGCACACATTTTAGAAAATGTTTTTTGGGCTGGAGAGATGGCTCAGCAGTTAAAGGTACTGTCTTGTAAAATCTGATGGCCTGGGTTTAATTCCCCAGTCCCCACATAAAGCCAGATGCACAAAGTGGTAAATGTGTTTAAAGTTCATTTTCAGTGTCAGGAGACCCTGGCTCTCTCACTCACTCACTCCGTCTGTCTCTAAAATGAATGAATGAATGAACGAATTTTAAGAAAAATAAAAATATATATATATTTTTTGGTTTTTCAAGGTTGGGTCTCCCTCTTGCTCAGGCTGTCCTGGAATTCACTATGTAGTCTCTACCTACCTCTGCCTCCTGAGTGCTGGGATTAAAGGCATGTGCCACCACGCCCGGCTAAAGTAAAAGGTACTTTGCCTTTTTTTTTTTTTTTTGGTATTTCGAGGTAGGGTCTCACTCTACCCTAGGCTGACCTGGAATTCACTATGGAGTCTCAGGGTGGCCTCGAACTCACGGCAATCCTCCTACCTCTGCCTCCCGAGTGCTGGGATTAAAGGCGTGCACCACCACGCCCGGCTCTACTTTGCCTTTTTTAAGAAATAATTTTTAAATTTCTATTATTTACTTATTTGCAGACAGAGATAGAGAGAGATTGGGCACACAAGGGCCTCCTAACACTGTAAACAAACTCCAAATGCATGTGCCACTTTATGCATATGGCTTTATGAAGGTGTTGGGAATCTAATCAGTCTATCAGGAACTATAAACAAATGCTATAACCACGGAGAAAACTCTCCAGCCCCTACTTTATCTTTCTTTTTGCTTTTTGAGGTAGGATCTCACCCTAGCCCAGGCTGGCCTGGAATTCACTATGGAGTCTCCAGGTGGCCTCGAACTCATGGCAATCCTCCTACCTCTGCCTCCCGAGCGCTGGGATTAAAGGCATGCACCACCACGCCTGGCTACTTTACCTTTTAAAAAATATTTGTTTGGGGGCTGGAGAGATGGCTTAGTAGTTAAGAGGCTTGCCTGCAAAGCCTAAGGACTCATGTTTAACTCTCCAGGTCCCACGTAAGCCAGACCCACAAGGTTACGCAAACATACAACATGGCTCATTTGTCTGGAGTTTGACTGCAGCGGCTGGAGGCCTGGCATACCAATTATTTCCATCTCTCTCTCAGATAAAAATGATAAATAGATTTTAAAAAATTTATTTGGAGAACCAGGCGTGGTGGCACATGCCTTTAATCCCAGCACTCGGGAGGCAGAGGTAGGAGGATTGCCATGAGTTTGAGGCCACCCTGAGACTACATACTGAATTTCAGGTCAGCCTGGACTAAAGTGAGACCCTACCTCAAAAAAAAATTTATGGGGCTGGAGAGATGGCTTAGCAGTTAAGGCCTCTGCCTGCAAAGCCAAAAGACCCAGGCTCAAGTCCCCAGGACCCATGTAAGCCAGATGCACAAGGTGGCACATGTATCTGGAGTTCGTTTGCCATGGCTGTAGGCTCTGGCATGCCCATTCTCTCTCCCCCTTAAATAAATAAATAAAAATAAAAATAAATATTTGGGCTGGAGAGATGGCTTAGCAGTTAAGGTACTTGCCTGCAAAGCCAAAGGACCCAGGTTCAATTCCCTAGGACCCACATAAGCCAGATGCACAAAGTGGTGTATATGTCTGGAGTTTGTATGCAGTGGCTACAGGTCCTGGCGTGCCCATTCTCTCTCTCTCTCTCTTGTTCTTACTCTTGCTCCCCCAAATAAGTAAAAAAAAAATTAAAAATATATATTTATTGGGGCTGGAGAGATGGCTTAGCAGTTAAGGCACATGCCTGCGAAGCCTAAGGACCCAGGCTCAATTCTCCAGATCCCACATAAGCCAGGTGCACACGGTGGCATACATGTTTGGAGTTCATTTGCAGTGGCTAGAAGCCATGGAACACCCATTATCACTCTCTCCTCTCTCTGACTGTAATAAATAAATAAAAAATAAAATCTTTTTAAAAATATGTATTTATTATAGGAGGGAGAGAATGGGCACACCAGAGCCTCTTGCATCTGCAAAATAACTCTAAATGCACACACCACTTGGTGCATCTGGCTTTATGTGGGTACTGGGGAATCAAATCTAGGCCATCAGGCTTTGCAAGCAAGTGCCTTTAACTGCCGAACCATCTCTCCAGGCCTCCTCTGCCTTTTTATAACCCAAGATTTAAAGCCAGGCTTGGTGGCACAGGCCCATAATGCTGCTCTTCAGGTGGTGATGGAAGAGGATCATAAGTTTGAGATCAGCCTAGGCGACATAGTGAGACCCTGTCTCCCTACGGGCTGAGGCTACAGCTCAGTTGGTAGACCACTTGCCTAGCATGTACCAGGGCCTGGGTTTGATCCTCAGCACCACATATCACATATTATCTCTCTCTCACACACACATACACCCCCCCACAACACCCCACATGTATGTTTTAACATGCTTGTTTCTATCTGACCCAAAACTAGGTAAGCAGGAAAACTAGGAAATCCAGCAATAAGCTTATTATTTCACAGCAAGCTGAGTTGTGTGAGAACTGACAGGCCCACCGTGATTTCAGCTGCATAGGAGCTGCCACTGCTTAAGCCGTCTAAGGTATAGAAAACAAAGCCTGAAAGGCCTTTTAATTTTCTTTTATTTAATTTTTTTAGTTTTTCAAGGTAGGGTCTCTCCCTCTAGCCCAGGCTGACCTAGAATTCACTCTGTAGTCTCAGGGTGGCCTCAGACTCACAGCGATCCTCCTACCTCTGCCTCCGGAGTGCTGGGATTAAAGGCGTGTGCCACCACGCCCTGCTCTAAGACCTTTGTTTTAGCATCATACCTCCCTATGTGGCACCAACACTTGCCAAAAATTCATACTACAGGACATTATGGCTTGACATGCCCCCCACAGGCTCGTGTTTGAACACTTGGTCCCCAGCTGGTGGTGCTATCTTGGAGGTTATGGAAACTGGGAGCCTTGTGGAGGAAGTGGGTCGCTGGGGTGGGCTCTAAGGTTTCAGCCCTGTTTCCCATCTCCACTGGGCTTCCCAGCCCACTGCCATATGAGCAAGGAGTTACCCCATGCTCCTGCCACCACACCTTTCCCCAGCATGGTGGGCTGTATCTTCTCAAACTGAATGAAAACAAACCCTTCTGGGGCTGGAGAGATGGCCTAGAGGTTAAGGCTCTTGCCTGCAAAGCCAAAGGATCCCGGTTCGATTCCCCAGGACCCATGTAAGCCAGATGCACAAGGGGGCACACACATCTGGAGTACGTTCTCAGTGGCCAGAGGCTCTGGCGTGCCTATTCTCTCTCTCTCTCTCTCTCTCTCTCTACCTGCCTGTTTCTGTATCTCTCTCTCAAATAAATAAAAATAAAATATTAAAAAAAAAAACCCTTCTGCCCTTCAGGTATTAGCAGATGTTTGCTCCCAGCCATGAGAAAGGGAGCTGAGATGCAGGCTTAGACCAGTGTCACTAAGTTGTCACTAAGCTGAAGTTGGTCTGGATTGGGTTTCCCCAAAGTGTTTTTCCACATCAAGGGACGGCCCGCTCACCTCCCACAGATGGCCCACGATGGGGGCGTCCGCCCAGGAGTGCTCTGCATTCATGCCCATCTTGCCGTTTTTGAAGACGACGAATGTGATGGACTTGTCAAACCACCTAAGGGAGACAGATGCAACCGTGGAACTTCCATGATGAATACCACAAAAAACCCAGAAGCCATGTGTGTGTTTCCTGCTGCATGGGCCAATGATTTTTTCCCCAACCTCCTAGGCAGTTCTTTGTGTCTACATCCTGGGAGTGGGATAATAAAAAGAAACAGGATGGAATGGAACTTGTATGACCCGGGGCAGAGGCAGGAAAACCACTGTAACCCAGAGACTGGAAGCTGTTTCCCTACTGGCATGAGGCCGCTTCAGCCGGCCCTGGGAGGCAGGTCCTCACTTTACAGTGAGGAAGCAGGATCACTGTCACTACACAGCCAAGAGCACGGTCTGAACTTACCCCCAGGTTCGAATCTGACACCCTCCCCACGTGCCACCTTCTGCCTGGGATCAGGTGGGAAAGTAGCAGTCATTTTTCCTAGCATCTCATACCTCGGCAGACCAGCGGAGGGGGAGGATCAAAACTGCACCCCATCCGAGCTGTGTGTGTTTGGGGAGAGGGAGGGAAAATGTAAGTTCTGCTTTGATGCTAACCTTATTCCTTCACTGGGGGTGAGGGGGAGTGGGGGGGGCTGGTGAGGGGGGTGGAAGGACCAGACGGTACCTGTCATAACATTTGCCATGTAGCAGAGACTTGGCGTAGCTGTCCAAGGATTCCATGGGGTCCTCCCTCCTGTACCCTTGCTCTGTTTCATCTAATGTCACGAAGAACGCTGCTTTTTCTACAGCATCCAGAGACTGCTTGTTTTTCCCTCTTGCGAAATAAGTCTGGCGGCACTTGGCCCAAGGCACTCTGTGATGACAAGTGAATGCAATTAAAGACTGTCGACCTGATAAGAGATGGCTCAGTGAGTGAAGTGCTTGCCTAGGGAGCACAAAGAGCCTGAGTCCATCCTCAGAACCCACATAAAAAAAAAAAAGCCAGGCACAGGTTGGAGAGAGGGCTTAGCAGTTAAGCGCTTGCCTGTGAAGCCTAAGGACCCCGGTTCGAGGCTCGATTCCCCAGGACCCACATAAGCCAGATGCACAAGGGGGCGCACGCATCTGGAGTTCATTTGCAGTGGCTGGAGGCCCTGGCGCGCCCATTCTCTCTCTCTCTCTCTCTTGTTCTTACTCTTGCTCCCTCAAATAAATAAAAAAAAAATTAAAAAAATATATTTATTGGGGCTGGAGAGATGGCTTAGCAGTTAGGTACTTGCCTGCAAAGCCAAAGGACCCAGGCTCAATTCTCCAGATCCCACATAAGCCAGGTGCACACAGTGGCATACATGTTTGGAGTTCATTTGCAGTGGCTAGAAGCCATGGAACACCCATTATCACTCTCTCCTCTCTCTTGACTGTAATAAATAAATAAAAAATAAAATCTTTTTAAAAATATGTATTTATTATAGGAGGGAGAGAATGGGCACACCAGAGCCTCTTGCATCTGCAAATAACTCTAAATGCAACCACAATACCACAAGGGTGGCCTCTGGCCTTAATGTGGGTACTGGGGAATCAAATCTAGGCCATCAGGCTTTGCAAGCAAGTGCCTTTAACTGCCGAACCATCTCTCCCAGCCTCCAGGCTGGCCGGTTGTTTATAACCGCCGGAGGAAGAGGTATAGTGGCGCGGGTGGCTGGTGTGTGTCTGTAGCAACATCTATGCCTGCGATCAGAGTCGAAAGGCTACACAGGTTGAGGTCGAGAAAGTGTGAGGTGCTGTTACACGAATTAGCCCGAAGAGCTAAGAGTTTGAGATCAGCCTAGGCGACATAGTGAGACCCTGTCTCCCTACGGGCTGAGGCTACAGCTCATTTTGTAGACCACTTGCCTAGCATGTACCAGGGCCTGGGTTTGATCCTCAGCACCACATATCACATATTATCTCTCTCTCACACACACATACACCCCCCCACAACACCCCACAGTAGGTTTTAACTTGCTTGTTTCTATCTGACCCAAAACTAGGTAAGCAGGAAAACTAGGAATCCAGCAATAAGCTTATTATTTCACAGCAAGCTGAGTTGTGTGAGAACTGACAGGCCCACCGTGATTTCAGCTGCATAGGAGCTGCCACTGCTTAAGCCGTCTAAGGTATAGAAAAACAAAGCCTGAAAGCCTTTTAATTTTCTTTTATTTAATTTTTTTTTAGTTTTTCAAGGTAGGGTCTCTCCCTCTAGCCCAGGCTGACCTAGAATTCACTCTGTAGTCTCAGGGTGGCCTCAGACTCACAGCGATCCTCCTACCTCTGCCTCCGGAGTGCTGGGATTAAAGGCGTGTGCCACCACGCCCTGCACTAAGACCTTTGTTTTAGCATCATACCTCCCTATGTGGCACCAACACTTGCCAAAAATTCATACTACAGGACTTATGGCATGACATCCCCCCACAGGCTCGTGTTTGAAAACCACTTGGTCCCCAGCTGGTGGTGCTATCTTGGAGGTTATGGAAACTGGGAGCCTTGTGGAGGAAGTGGGTCGCTGGGGTGGGCTCTGAGGTTTCAGCCCTGTTTCCCATCTCCACTGGGCTTCCCAGCCCCACTGCCATATGAGCAAGGAGTTACCCCATCTCCTGCCACCACACCTTTCCCCAGCATGGTGGGCTGTATCTTCTCAAACTGAATGAAAACAAACCCTTCTGGGGCTGGAGAGATGGCCTAGAGTTAAGGCTCTTGCCTGCAAAGCCAAAGGATCCCGGTTCGATTCCCCAGGACCCATGTAAGCCAGATGCACAAGGGGGCACACACATCTGGAGTTCGTTCTCAGTGGCCAGAGGCTCTGGCGTGCCTATTCTCTCTCTCTCTCTCTCTCTCTACCTGCCTATTTTCTGTATCTCTCTCTCAAATAAATAAAATAAAATATTAAAAAAAAAAACCCTTCTGCCCTTCAGGTATTAGCAGATGTTTGCTCCCAGCCATGAGAAAGGGAGCTGAGATGCAGGCTTAGACCAGTGTCACTAAGTTGTCACTAAGCTGAAGTTGGTCCTGGATTGGGTTCCCCAAAGTGTTTTTCCACATCAAGGGACGGCCCGCTCACCTCCACAGATGGCCCACGATGGGGGCGTCCGCCCAGGAGTGCTCTGCATTCATGCCCATCTTGCCGTTTTTGAAGACTGGGGGGGGGGGGGGGGGGACGAATGTGGGGGGGGGGTAGGGTAGGGGACTTGCAAACCACCTAAGGGAGACAGATGCAACGTGGAACTTCCATGATGAATACCACAAAAAACCCAGAAGCCATGTGTGTGTTTCCTGCTGCATGGGCCAATGATTTTTTCCCCAACCTCCTATGCAGTTTCTATGTGTCTACATCCTGGAATGAGTGGGATCATAAAAATAAACAGGATGGAATGGAACTTGTATGACCCGGGGCAGAGGCAGGAAAACCACTGTAACCCAGAGACTGGAAGCTGTTTCCCTACTGGCATGAGGCCGCTTCAGCCGGCCCTGGGAGGCAGGTCCTCACTTTACAGTGAGGAAGCAGGATCACTGTCACTACACAGCCAAGAGCACGGTCTGAACTTACCCCCAGGTTCGATCTGACACCCTCCCCACGTGCCACCTTCTGCCTGGGATCAGGTGGGAAAGTAGCAGTCATTTTTCCTAGCATCTCATACCTCGGCAGAGGGGCCAGCGGAGGGGGAGGATCGAAACTGCACCCCATCCGAGCTGTGTGTGTTTGGGGAGAGGGAGGGAAAATGTAAGTTCTGCTTTGATGCTAACCTTATTCCTTCACTGGGGGTGAGGGGGAGTGGGGGGGTGAGGGGGGTGGAAGGACCAGACGGTACCTGTCATAACATTTGCCATGTAGCAGAGACTTGGCGTAGCTGTCCAGGGATTCCATGGGGTCCTCCCTCCTGTACCCTTGCTCTGTTTCATCTAATGTCACGAAGAACGCTGCTTTTTCTACAGCATCCAGAGACTGCTTGTTTTTCCCTCTTGCGAAATAAGTCTGGCGGCACTTGGCCCAAGGCACTCTGTGATGACAAGTGAATGCAATTAAAGACTGTCGACCTGATAAGAGGAGGCTCAGTGAGTGAAGTGCTTGCCTAGGGAGCACAAAGGGCCTGAGTCCATCCTCAGAACCCACATTAAAAAAAAAAAAAAAGCCAGGCACGGGTTGGAGAGAGGGCTTAGCAGTTAAGCACTTGCCTGTGAAGCCTAAGGACCCTGGTTCGAGGCTCGATTCCCCAGGACCCACATAAGCCAGATGCACAAGGGGGCGCACGCATCTGGAGTTCATTTGCAGTGGCTGGAGGCCCTGGCGCGCCCATTCTCTCTCTCTCTCTGCCTCTCTCTCTCTGTGTCTGTTGCTCTCAAATTAAATAAATAAAAAATAAAATCTTTTTAAAAATATGTATTTATTATAGGAGGGAGAGAATGGGCACACCAGAGCCTCTTGCATCTGCAAATAACTCTAAATGCACACACACTTGGTGCATCTGGCTTTATGTGGGTACTGGGGAATCAAATCTAGGCCATCAGGCTTTGCAAGCAAGTGCCTTTAACTGCCGAACCATCTCTCCAGGCCTCCTCTGCCTTTTTATAACCCAAGATTTAAAGCCAGGCTTGGTGGCACAGGCCCATAATGCTGCTCTTCAGGTGGTGATGGAAGAGGATCATAAGTTTGAGATCAGCCTAGGCGACATAGTGAGACCCTGTCTCCCTACGGGCTGAGGCTACAGCCTCAGTTGGTAGACCACTTGCCTAGCATGTACCAGGGCCTGGGTTTGATCCTCAGCACCACATATCACATATTATCTCTCTCTCACACACACATACACCCCCCCACAACACCCCACATGTATGTTTTAACATGCTTGTTTCTATCTGACCCAAAACTAGGTAAGCAGGAAAACTAGGAAATCCAGCAATAAGCTTATTATTTCACAGCAAGCTGAGTTGTGTGAGAACTGACAGGCCCACCGTGATTTCAGCTGCATAGGAGCTGCCACTGCTTAAGCCGTCTAAGGTATAGAAAACAAAGCCTGAAAGGCCTTTTAATTTTCTTTTATTTAATTTTTTTAGTTTTTCAAGGTAGGGTCTCTCCCTCTAGCCCAGGCTGACCTAGAATTCACTCTGTAGTCTCAGGGTGGCCTCAGACTCACAGCGATCCTCCTACCTCTGCCTCCGGAGTGCTGGGATTAAAGGCGTGTGCCACCACGCCCTGCTCTAAGACCTTTGTTTTAGCATCATACCTCCCTATGTGGCACCAACACTTGCCAAAAATTCATACTACAGGACATTATGGCTTGACATGCCCCCCACAGGCTCGTGTTTGAACACTTGGTCCCCAGCTGGTGGTGCTATCTTGGAGGTTATGGAAACTGGGAGCCTTGTGGAGGAAGTGGGTCGCTGGGGTGGGCTCTGAGGTTTCAGCCCTGTTTCCCATCTCCACTGGGCTTCCCAGCCCACTGCCATATGAGCAAGGAGTTACCCCATGCTCCTGCCACCACACCTTTCCCCAGCATGGTGGGCTGTATCTTCTCAAACTGAATGAAAACAAACCCTTCTGGGGCTGGAGAGATGGCCTAGAGGTTAAGGCTCTTGCCTGCAAAGCCAAAGGATCCCGGTTCGATTCCCCAGGACCCATGTAAGCCAGATGCACAAGGGGGCACACACATCTGGAGTACGTTCTCAGTGGCCAGAGGCTCTGGCGTGCCTATTCTCTCTCTCTCTCTCTCTCTACCTGCCTATTTCTGTATCTCTCTCTCAAATAAATAAAAATAAAATATTAAAAAAAAAAACCCTTCTGCCCTTCAGGTATTAGCAGATGTTTGCTCCCAGCCATGAGAAAGGGAGCTGAGATGCAGGCTTAGACCAGTGTCACTAAGTTGTCACTAAGCTGAAGTTGGTCTGGATTGGGTTTCCCCAAAGTGTTTTTCCACATCAAGGGACGGCCCGCTCACCTCCCACAGATGGCCCACGATGGGGGCGTCCGCCCAGGAGTGCTCTGCATTCATGCCCATCTTGCCGTTTTTGAAGACGACGAATGTGATGGACTTGTCAAACCACCTAAGGGAGACAGACGCAACCGTGAAACTTCCATGATGAATACCACAAAAAACCCAGAAGCCATGTGTGTGTTTCCTGCTGCATGGGCCAATGACTTTTTCCCCAACCCCCTAGGCAGTTCTTTGTGTCTACATCCTGGGAGTGGGATAATAAAAAGAAACAGGATGGAATGGAACTTGTATGACCCGGGGCCAGAGGCAGGAAAACCACTGTAACCCAGAGACTGGAAGCTGTTTCCCTACTGGCATGAGGCCGCTTCAGTGAGGAAGCAGGATCACTGTCACCACACAGCCAAGAGCACGGTCTGAACCTACCCCCAGGTTCGAATCTGACACCCTCCCCACGTGCTACCTTCTGCCTGGGATCAGGTGGGAAAGTAGCAGTCATTTTTCCTAGCATCTCATACCTCGGCAGACCAGCGGAGGGGGAGGATCAAAACTGCACCCCATCCGAGCTGTGTGTGTTTGGGGAGAGGGAGGGAAAATGTAAGTTCTGCTTTGATGCTAACCTTATTCCTTCACTGGGGGTGAGGGGGAGTGGGGGGCTGGTGAGGGGGGTGGAAGGACCAGACGGTACCTGTCATAACATTTGCCATGTAGCAGAGACTTGGCGTAGCTGTCCAAGGATTCCATGGGGTCCTCCCTCCTGTACCCTTGCTCTGTTTCATCTAATGTCACGAAGAACGCTGCTTTTTCTACAGCATCCAGAGACTGCTTGTTTTTCCCTCTTGCGAAATAAGTCTGGCGGCACTTGGCCCAAGGCACTCTGTGATGACAAGTGAATGCAATTAAAGACTGTCGACCTGATAAGAGATGGCTCAGTGAGTGAAGTGCTTGCCTAGGGAGCACAAAGAGCCTGAGTCCATCCTCAGAACCCACATAAAAAAAAAAAAGCCAGGCACAGGGTTGGAGAGAGGGCTTAGCAGTTAAGCACTTGCCTGTGAAGCCTAAGGACCCTGGTTCGAGGCTCGATTCCCCAGGACCCACATAAGCCAGATGCACAAGGGGGCGCACGCATCTGGAGTTCATTTGCAGTGGCTGGAGGCCCTGGCGCACCCATTCTCTCTCTCTCTCTCTCTCTCTCTCTGTCTGTTGCTCTCAAATAAATAAATAAAAATAAACAACAACAACAAAATTAAAAAAAAAAAAAAAGCCAGGCATGCCAGCATGCACCTGTAATCCCAGCACGAGGGAGGGGAAAACAGAGGGCCTGAGGCACCCTGGCTAGTTAGTCTAGCCTATTTGGTAAGCTCCAGGCCAGAGGATAACATCTGAGGTCATCCTCTGGCCTCTCTCTCTGTCTCTCTCTATACACACACACATTTTAAAAAGAGAGTCACCCTGAGGCACTTTTACAAGTTCTTGCACAGAAGGCTGAAGTGACCATCAAACCTGTTTTCCTGTTTGTCTGTTTTGTTTTGGTTTGGTTTGGTTTTCTGAGGTAGGGTCTCATCCTAGCCCAGGCTGACCTGGAATTCACTCTGTATGTAGTCTCAGGGTGGCCTCGAACTCTCGGTGATCCTCCTACCTTTGCCTCCCAAGTGCTGGGATTAAAGGCGTGTGCCACCACACCCTGCCTGTTTTGTTTTGTTTTTTATTGGGGAGGGGGCCTCACTCTAACCCAGCCTAACCTGGCACTCATTGCAGTCCCAGGCTGGCCTCAAATTCACATCAATCCTCCTACCTCTGCCTCCTGAAGTGCTGGGATTAAAGGTGTGTGCCACCATGCCAACCGGCTGTTAATCAAAACCTTTAAATGTGGACGGAAAAGCTACTCCTGGCTGCCTGCCTGCCCGCCCACTGGGATGCCTGACTGCCAGGCCTTATCTTCCGCCTACACCAGTTCCAGAGCACAGCGCAGAGCTCAACATGGGACTCTGACCCACTGAACGCTGAATGAACTAGTGGTCAGAAAAGCAGACTGGCCCATCTGCAGCTTCCAGGCCGTGGCACTCGTCTCCGCTGCACAGGAGGATCCTAAGAAGTCCTGACAGCAGAAGTTACAAGAAACACAGAAGGGCCCTGCCCATGTGCCAGGCCCTCCTCCTAGCCTGATATCCTCATCTTTCACATGTGGAGACGGAGGCCCACAGAGATTAGGTCTTAGCTATTTTGTAGCAGGGAGGGATTCAAACTCAGGCAGCCTTTAAGCCCTTAAGCCCAGGATACGAATCATCACATGATACACCCATGACAAGTGTCCCGTGCCCACCATGTGATTGTTACACAGAACAGACATGATGCCCACTTTCTTCTTCAAAGCTGCCCTGTGGTGACTTCCACTGCTCCCAGGTCCCTCACTCAGTTCCCAGCCCCCAGAACTTTCTGCTCCTGCCCACCCTTGGTCCCCCGTCTCCCACCTTTCCCTCTGTGTGCTAAGCTGTGGCACCCTGTGGTACTAGCACACCACAAATGGCGTGCATCTCTAATGCACCCCAGCTCATAAGGCGGAGAGACTAAGCCTTACTAAGCCTCTGGTTGTCTGCAATCGTGGCTTGCAACTCCCATAGCCCTTGTTATTTCCTGAATGTCTTGAATAATACACGACTCTTTTATTAAAGCATTTGGCCTTTTGGCCTTGGTTCCTGAGCAGCCCCCAGGCAGCGCCATGAAAGACGGTCTTTTGTTACAACGCTGGGGCGCTTGCAGCTCAAGAGCCAAATCCCTCACTGAGTTTCTCCTGCCTTCCTTCTACTTGCTCCCTTTTCTCCCCAAAGCAGAACACAAAAACTACAATTTTACTTGCATGTGTATTTTTGCATGGTGTGCATGTATATGTATTTTTAATTAACTTAGGCATTTGTGTGTGGGGGCGGGGGGCTTGCCAGGGTCTCTTGCTGCTGCAGATGACCATCAGACACATGTGTCACTTTGAGTCTGTTTCAGTTGGGGACTGGCGAATCAAACCTGGGATGGCAGGCTTAGCAAGCAAATGCCTTTAAGCACGGAGCAATCTCCCCAGCTCTGTGTGCATGTTCTTATGAGTACGTGGGTGCATTTATACGCATGTATGGATTCATGTTGGATGTCCTTCCTTAATTGCTCTCCACTTGATTTTCTGGGGATGGGGGGTCTCTCACTTAAGCCAGAGCTCAATGATTCAGCTAATGCTAGCCAGCAAACCCCAGATATCCTCTTGCCCTCAACTGAGTTACAGGTGTGTGACATCACATCCACCATGTTTTTTTTTTTTGTTGTTGTTGTTGTTTATTGTTTATTTTTCAAGGTACGGTCTTGCTCTAGCCCAAGCTGGCCTGGAATTCACTCTGTAGTCTCAGGATGGCCTTGAACTCATGGTGATCTTCCTACTTCTGCCTCCTGAATACTGGGATTAAAGGCATATACCACCATGCCTGGATTATACCCAGCCCTTTAAAAAATATTTTATTTGTTTATTTGAGAGAGAGAAAAAAAAACAAGAAGCAGAGAGAGAGAGAATGAATGAATGAATGAATGAATGAATGGACATACCAGGCCCTCCAGCCAGAGGCATGCACCACCTTGTGCAGCTGGTTTACATAGGTACTGGGGAACTGAACCTGCATCCTTAGGCTTCACAGGCAAGCACTATAACCACTAAGCCATCTCTCCAGCCCACATCTAGCTTTTTTTTTTTTTTTAATTAACGTGGGCACTGGGTATCTGAACTCAGCTCTTCATATTGGTGTTGCAAGTACTTTATCCACTGAGTCATCTCCCCAGCTCAGGAACTAGTTTGTTTTTTTGTCCCCAAAACTGGCTATAGGAAGCAGAGCTTCTCTTCCCCAAGAGACTCTTATCCCCTCGCTTTTCTCTTGGAGCTGGCCATAAAGAAATTTTCACTGGTTGGGGTGTTTATAGCTCAATGTAGGATGCTTGCCTAGCATGCACAAGGCTCTGGGTTTAATTCCCAGTGGGGAAGAAATGAAGGAAGGAATAGGCACAGTGATGCATGCCTTTAATTCCAGCACTTGGCAGGAGGATCAGAAGTTCAAGGCCAGCCTCAGCCACATAGCACCTTTGAGACCATTGATAAATACATCCATAGTCCTCTGTAGAACCATAACCCCCCCCACTTCAATCATGTACCCTCATGTCTCTGCACATATGTACCTGCTGTCACATGCAGAGATGGCCAAAGAACTCCACCTAAGTTGGCTAGTCTTATGACTCCCTCAGCAGAGCCACTGTGCCTGGCCAGGCTTTGGTGCAACTGCCACAACCGGTGGGGATGAACCCCTGTGACAAAGAGCCTCCTACAGCGTCTCTCCACAGCCAGACCCAAGACAAGCATGGCAGGTGACGTACCTGTCTGCGGCAGTGAGGGCAGCCAGCCTGGCCTCCCCAGGCTGCGGCTCTGAAGGGTCGTCCAGGATCCGCTGCATCTGCTGCTCCAGCTCTCGAGGCCTCAGCAGCCGCCCATCATGGTAGACCCAGACCTTGAAATAGCGCCCCCGGTGGTACACCACGATGTGCCGGCTGTCCTTAATGTGCTGGATGGTGTCTGGAGCAAGACAAAATGCAGAGTCACGAGATCAGAGCTGGGGAGGGGGAGGTCACAGGACAGCCTCAGATGTCATTCCTCAGGAACATTATGAATTTCTTGTTGCTGTTTGAGGCAAGCCCAATAGACTGGCCTTTTTTTTTTAAGATTTATTTTATTTTTATTTATTTGAGACAGAGAGATATACAGAAATAGGCAGGAGGAGAGTGAGAGAGAGAGAGAATGGGTGCACCAGGGCCTCCAGCCACTGCAAACGAACTCCAGATGCATGTGGCCCCCCCTTTGTGCATCTGGCTTACATGGGTGCTGGGGAGTCAAACCTGGGTTCTTTGGCTTTGCAGGCAAGCGCCTTAACCACTAAGGCATCTCTCCAGCTCCCTAGACTGACCTTTAAAAAAAAAAAAATATATATATATATATATATGTATTTATTTGAGAGAGAAAGACAGACACACAGAGAATGGGCGCGCCAGGGCCTCCAGCCACTACAAATGAACTCCAGATGCATGCACCCCCTTGTATATCTGGCTTACATGGGTCCTGGGGAATTGAACCTGGGTCCTTTGGCTTTGCAGGCAAGTGCCTTAACCACTAAGCCTTCTCTCCAGTCCTAGGCTGGCCTTTTCTATGGAGGGGGAGGTTGGAATGAATTGGCATGCCAGGGCATCAAGCCACTGTAGTTGAATTCCAGGCGCATGTGCCACCTTGTACAAGCGTTACTTTGTGCGTCTGGCTTACATGGGATCTGGAGATTCCAATGTGGGTCCTTAGGCTTCACAGGCAAGCGCCTTAACTGCTAAGCCATCTCTCCAGCCCTCAATTTATTTATCTTTATTCTTACTTTATTTTTTTTTGACAGAGAGAGAGAGAGAGAATGGGCATGCCAGGGCCTCCAGCTACTGCAAAAGAACTCCAGACACATGTGCCCCCTTGTGCATCTGGCTAACACAGGTCCTCGGGAATCGAACCAGGGTCCTTTGGCTTTGCAGGCAAACATGTTAACCGCTAAGCTATCCCTCTAGCCCTCAATTTGTTTTTTTTTTTTTTGGTTTTTCAAGGTAGGGTCTCACTCTAGCCCAGGCTGACCTGGAATTCACTATGGAGTCTCAGGGTGGCCTCGAACTCACGGCGATCCTCCTACCTCTGCCTCCTGAGTGCTGGGATTAAAGGCGTGAGCCACCACGCCCGGCCTCAATTTGTTTTTTTGATACAGGGTCTCTCATTGGCCCTAAACTCAACAATTAAGGTAGACTGGCTGGCTGAGGAGCCCCAGGGATCCACCTGTCTCCGCCCCCCAGCTCTGGGAGCACAGGTGCATGAGAATGTGACCAGCTTTTTCCTCTGTGGTCCCCGTGCTTGCAAGGCAAGTGTTTCACCCACTGAGCCATCTCCTCCGCCTGTATCTAACTTTGTAAGTGGCCCAGGATTCCAGATTGATTTTACCCCTTTGGTTGAATAGGCCTTTCCCTCAAGACTCATAGCCTAAGTAGAGAATGGGGATGAGAGCTTTGTAATCAGACAGGCCTGGCTTCCAACCTCAGCTTGGCCCCTCACTGCAAGAGGGACCTCGGGCAAACCACTCAACCCTTTGGAGTCTCACTTTCCTCATCTTTAAATGCTGCTTGCAGCTCCCTCATGATGAAAGGTAATTCCCACAGAGCACGCATGCAGTAAGCAACCAAATAGTGGAGGTATTTTTTTTATTTTATTAATTAGCTACAATTTAGAATGCTCTGATAAAGGAAGTGGAAAGTTACTCAAACAAGGTAGACTGGATGCATCTAGAGTCCCAGCACTTGGGAGGCAGAGGCAGGAGCATTAGGAGATCAAGGCTAGCCTCATCTACATAGAGAGTTTGAGACCAGTCTGGCTATGTAACACTATGTCTCAAAAACAAAACAAAACAAAACAAAACAAAACTTCTACACAGGAACCCAGCTAAGGTAGTAAAACATGAAAAAAGAAATAAAAAACCATCATTTGAAGCTAAGATTGGTCATGTAGAAAATCCAAGAGAAGCTTCTATCAATTTCTTAAATTCACAGATGCATAATAGCTAGGTACAGGCTTCTGATGGTTAATTTTAATAGTCAATTTCGCTTGATTTCAAATCACCATAGAAACACACCTCTGGGAATATCTGTGAGGATATTTCCAGAAAGGTCTGACTGGGCAGGAAAGACCCACCCTGAATATGGCCAGTGCCACAGTACCATCCTATGGGCTGGGTCCCAGACCGAACAAAAAGGAGGTGAGCTGAGCACCAGCATGCAATCTGTCTCTGTTTCCTGACTTCTGATGCAGTGTGACCAGCTGCCTCCTGCTCTTGCTGCCCAGCGTTGTGTGGTGGACTGTACCCTCAAGGACAGCCAACATAAGCCCGACCTTCCTTAAGTTGCTTGTGTCAGGCAATGATAATAATTAACTACTACAAGCTCAACTTGGAAAAATCACTGGCATTCATACCTTAGTAACAAGGGCTGAACTATGAGCCCCTCACCCCTATTCCCAGCTGAGGCTCTAACCTCCAGTATCACTGCACGGGACTATATTTGGAGACAGGGCCTTTACTGAGCTCACAAACGTGAATTCCAGTCCTGTGACAAGGGTCCCTCTAAGAAGAGATCAGGACACAAACATGCACAGGACACAGGCAGAAGACACCACCCGCAAGCCAAGGAGACAGGATTTAGGAGTAGCCAGCCCTTTGATGCTTCCTTCCACCCTCCAAAACATGGGACAGTGAGTGGTGGCTACTGAAGCCTCCAGCCAGGAGGCTTTGTTAAGAAGCCACAGGAAGCTAAGAGAGTAACCAACAACTAGAAAATGGACTTGAACAGCAAAGTAATAAGGCCCCGGTATTCTAACAGATGGTATGCAAATTACTGGGAAAAAAGTACCTTTTTAGAATTGTCTGAAAAAAAAATGACTAATCCACTGTATTAGTTTCTTTTTTGTTGCTGAGACAAAAGATCTGACCAGAAGCAGGTTGGGGAAGGAAAGAGTTTATTTAGGCTTATAGTTCTTGAAGGTAGAGCCCATCATGACAGGGAAAACATGGCAGGAGCAGGGAGCTGGTGTCACATCATCACATCAGCAGGGCGGGAAGCAAGGGAGCTGAATGCTGCTGCTCAAACCAGCTCTCCTCTGCTTTCTCTCTTTTTTATTTTATTTTTTTTGAGGTAGGGTCTCACTGTATCCCAGAATGACCTAGAACTCACTCTGTAGTCCCAGGCTGGCCTCAAACTCTCAGAGATCTTCTTACCACAACCTCCTGAGTATTGGGATTAAAGGTGGGTACAGTCATGCCTGGTTTAACTCTGTTTTTTTATTCATTCCAGGAAGCTCCACCACCACAGTCCAGGTAGGTCTTCCCACCTCAATTAACCTAATCAAGATAATCCCACATAAGACACACACAGAGGCTAACCTAATCTACATAACCCCTCACAGGTGATTCTAGCTCCCGTCAAGCTGATGATCAACATAAACCAACACAAGCCCACAATGGTAATTTTCCCCATGATGAGGTGATTCCAACAGGAGAATCTCATGGAGCTGATATAAATGTAACAGACATATGGAAGAGCAGAGAGCCAAGGCAAGTTCTGACTTGCCTTGGAAGATACCAAAACTGTCATAAAATAAACAGCTTGGACTGGAGAGATGCTCAGAGGTTAAGTGCACTTCCTGTGCAGGCATGAGGGCCTAAAACTGCCTGAGTTCCAATTTCCAGATCCCACATAAAATAGCTGGACATGACCATATGCACAGCCTGTCTCCCCAGTCCCAAGCCCCACAAGCTGGCTGCAGAAACAGTAAAAAGAGACTCTAGCTCAAAACCAAGACCACAAGACCAGGCAGACAGAAAAGCGACACAGCAAGACAGATGATGTTCCACTCAGGCTACCACAGGTAAATGACTCCTGCTCAGGTGAGCATATGGCAGTCATCAGGGCACATACACGTGCACACACCACACACACAGGCACACTCAAGCAACGATAAAATAAGTAAAATAATAAACTGGGCGTGGTGGCACATGCCTTTCATCCCAGCACTAGGCAGGCAGAGGTAGGAGGATCTCCGTGAGTTCGAGACCACCCTGAGACTACACAGTGAATTCCAGCTCAGCCTGGTCTAGAGTGAGACCCTACCTCAAAAAGCAAAAACAAAAGCATACAAACAAAAAAAGTTAAATAAAAAGTAAACAGAGGGCTGGACAGATGGCTCAGTGGTTAAGACACTTGCCTGCAAATCTTAAAAACCTGGGTTTGATTCCCGAGTACCCATGTAAAGCCAGATGTAACAGGGAGGCACATGCATCTGGAGTTTGTTTGTAGTGGCTCGAGGCCCTGATGCACCTATTCTCTCTGTCTCTCTTCTATCTCTTTCTGCGTGCAAATAAATTTTTTTTTTTTAAAAAGTAAACAGCTTGGTACTAGGACAAAACAACTACAATGGAAAAAACACTTTTACTCGGGATGGGCCTGCACTCAGCCACACTTGTGTCTGAGAGTGGCGTGAGTGTGCGTAATGTGTGCGGTGAACTATTGTTCCTTGCGTGATGCTGGACAGCGGCCACCTTGTGAGAAACATGAGGCCAGATATTTATCATACACTAAACAAGAATCAATTCCAGAGGGACCAAAGATCCCAAAATAAAGCAAAAGCTAAATGATTTTAAAACAAAAGGATTCCTTAAAATGACTCAAAAGCCCAGAGGAAAGGGTTGATGAGTGTGACTGAGTATTTATGATAGTTATTACTATTAATGACCTTGACAAAAGCCCAAGGGGATGACTGAGAGATAAGAGTCTGCGATATGCAAGACCTCCCACAAAGAGAAATATTCAGGGAGAGACACGCTGTTTTTTGTTTGTTTGTTTTCAGTGCAGGCTGCACTCTTTAGCACTTGCGAAGCTGAGGCAAAGAGGACTCAGTGCCTAAAGGACTACAGAGTGAGTCAGGGCCAGCCTAGATAGTATATGAGCTTGTCTCAAAATAAAAAAGTAAAAAAGGGCTGTAGAGATGTCTTAGCAGTTAAGGCATAAGGTGCTTGCCTGCAAAGCCTAAGGACCCATGTTTGACTCTCCGGATCCCACATAAGTCAGACGCACAAAGGTGAGGCAAGTGCAAGGTTGCACATGCCCACTAGGTGGTGCAAGCATCTGGAGTTCGATTACAGTGGCTGAGGCCCTGGTGTCAATTCTCTGTCTCCGTCTCTCTCTCTAAAATAAACTAAATAACAAAAATAAAAAAACAAAAAAGGAGGCTATTGCTGTAGGTCAGTGGTACTTGCTTAGCTTAGCATGTATGAGGTTCTGGGTTCTGTTCCCCTGCTGCACCCATACACACAAAAAAATCTCTCCATGCTGAAGAAGGCATTGGCCACAATGAAGGGACAAAGAAATGTCAAGAAAATCACTCTCAGAGCAATCTGTTAATGCCAAAGAAATTGTAAATGCCTACCATGAGCCACCCGGGACCCAAGTCCGTTTCTAGGGACCTGTCCTACAGACAGGTTGGTCAGAGCACACGGGGAGAAGGTCCACGGTGACCACTGCAACAGGGCTCGTAAAGGAAGGGAGCAGACAGAAAGATGCTCGCATGCTGCAACTGTCTGACGACAGCCATGGCTGCCCGAGCAGCAAGGTCAGCTCTTGGTCCTCCTTCTGAACTCCTGTCACTGTTGTGGCATGCCATTCCACACTGACCAAAGTCCCCAAGCGGAACCAAGCCAGGGCGGAAAACCTCAAGTTTCCAGTCACCCCTCGGGATCGCAGGAATGGGCTCCAAGATCCCTGCAGATCTCAAAGTCCAAAAATATGATCTGGTGTTAGTGTAGACCCTGCGGATAGCCTCCCTTACATCTGGTTTCTTCTTTGAGACAATCTTGGATAGTACACAGCCCAGCCTGACCTTGAACCTGTGATCCTCCTGCCTCAGCTTCCCAAGTGCTGGGGTTGTAGGTGTATACCACCATGCCCAGCTTCTCCCATCCATGCTAATAGACTGCATGTAATACCTAATGAAATGGAACCACCATAGAAACAGGGTTGTGGGGTTGTTTTTTTTTTGATATTTTATTTATTTGCAAGGAGAGATAGAGAATGGGAGTGCCAGGGCCTAGTGCCATTGCAAACAAACTCCAGATACATGTGCCACTTTGTGCATCTGACTTTACAAGGGTACTGAGGAATTGAACCCAGGTCATTGGGCATTGCAGTCAAGTGGCCTTAACCAGTGAGAAATCTCTCCAGCCCAAAACAGTTGTTTTGCTGGCTCTATCCTGGTAGCTATGGGAAGTCGTTATCCATGCTGGGCAGGGACTTTTCAGTGATGCAGCCGCCTTGGGCTCACCCACTCTCCTAGGACAAGGTGTGGACTATAGTGTCTCATGACTTGTACTTGCAGAAAACAGTGGCAGGCTGCAATCTGCAGAAGTTCTCAGTGACACCTATTTATCTATCTACGGTGCTCCAATGGATCAGCTGAGCAGCAGCAGCACCAAGCACTGCAAACAAGTCTTCTGCAAGAAGCCCAGGTTGTTGAACACCCCAGAAATGGACTGGAGTTGAAGTTCACTATGAACACTGTGAAATGGTTAAGATTCAAGAAGTCTGCCTATATTTCTACTGCTCAGGGCTGCCTGATAAGACTGAATGGTTCTCTCTCAGTACCTCAGTGAACGGTCTTCAGAGAAAATGCAATGGGTAGGACTGGGGAGATGGTTTAGTGGTTCATTAGGGCACTTGTTTGAAAATCCTATCTGCCTGGGTTCAAGTCCCCAATACTCATGTAAAGCCAGATGCAAAAAGTGGCATGAGCATTTAGCGTTTGCTTGCAGAGGAAGAAACCCTGGCACTCCCTGTCCCCACACACGTGCAAATAAATAAGAATTAAAATTTTTTTTTCTGATTTATTATTACAGAGAGAGAGAGATAGAGAGAGAGAGAGAGAGAACGGGAGCCCCAGGGCCTCTAGCTACTGCAACTGAACTCCAGACCCATGTGCCCCCTTGTGCATCTGGCTGACATGGGTCCTGGGGAATTGAACCTGGGTCTTTTGACTTTGCAGGCAAACGCCTTAACTGCTAAGCCGTCTCTCCAGCCCAAGAATATTTATAAATATTATAAAATTTAAATATATTTAAATTTAAAAATATTATTAGAAAATTCTGAATTGTATCCCCCATGCCAGGTGGGATTAGGACCAGAAGAAATTAAACTTTGGTCCCCAGGAAAGACACTGCCATGACCGTGGCAAGTGAAGGGTAATGTCTCTTAGAGGTGACACTACGAGGTGCCTGTGTCAGGCTTTGCCCACAGACAAACAAATGTCACTTCCTCGTTTACATTATTTCCTCTCTCCTCCTCTCCCATCTTTTCTCTTTTTCTCGTCACCCCCCTCCTGTCCCATTTGCTCTTCTTTTCCTCCCTGTTCCTGCTTCAGCTCTGTACTGGGATTACAGGTATGGAGACCACGCCCACCTGTCTATCTTTTTGTTTTGTTCTTCCAGGTAGGGTCTCACTCTAGCCCAGGCTGACCTGGAATTCACTATGGAGTCTCAGGGAGGCCTTGAACTCATGGCGATCCTCCTACCTCTGCCTCCCGAGTGCTGGGATTAAAGGTGTGCGCCACCACCGCCCAGCTCACCTATATATCTTATCTCTGATTGGTGGTGAGGCTGACTTTCCACAAGTATCCCACCAGTACCCCTTCTCCTGTGAGCTCCTAGCGCACGCCCTGCCTACATTCCAATCAGAATAATCGCTTCATGCAAAGCCTTTACACATTTACTCTTTGCCTACTGGGAACAATTTTCCTCCACTGATCTGCCTTTCAAAACTGAAGGGCTAGGAAGCTGCCTTAGCAACAAGGTAAGAGTTGTCACTGCCCAAGCATGGGAACCTGAGCTTAATTTCCAGTGCCCACGAAAAAGCCTGGCATGGCTTATGGACATGCACACCTGTCATGCCAGTGCTGGGAGGGGGCCGGCGTCAGGAGGTTGCTGGGGCTCACTGGCCGGCCAGCCTAACCAAACACGTGCAGCTCCAGGTTCAGTGAGACTGTGTAAGGAAATAAGGCAGGGACGTGACAGAGAACACCTAACATCCTCCTCTGGCCTCACGTGTGCACATGGGGAGTGTACATCTGCACACGTGGGTGTGTACACCACGTGCATGCATGCACACACAAGCACACACCAAAAGGAACCTGTCTGAAATGTTTTTGAAGTCCAGGGAATTCAAATCTATTGCCAAAATTTGGCATTTTAGGTGCTGTGATGGGTTAAGCTATGTTTCCCAAAAGGATATGGTCACATCTGAGCCCCAGAAACTGCACATGTGACTTTATTAGAAATAACGTATTTGCTGACATAATCATCATATGGAGACGAGGGACTCCAGATTAGTGTGGGGCCTCAGCACAGTGGGGGTGTCCTCCCACAGTCAGAGAAGGGCATGTAATGGTGGGGGTGGAGATCAGGGGGATGGCTCCACAAGCCAAGGACACATGGGCCCCTGGCTGCCTAGAAGAGGCAGGGAAGGGTCTCCCCTAGAGGGGTAAAGTCCTGCTGACACCATGACCTCAGACTCAATCCTGCTGTCTTCAGACACCCAGGACATGGATGGCCATTCATCCCAGCAGTCCCAGAACTCCAATGCAGGGTGAATCCTAGCGTGTCCTGCTTCTTTTAATATTTCATTGTTTCAATTTTTTTTTTTTTTTTTGGTTTTTCGAGGTAGGGTCTCACTCTAGTCCAGGCTGACCTGGAACTCACTTTGTAGTCTCAGGGTGGCCTCGAACTCATGGCCATCCACCTACCTCTGCCTCCTGAGTGCTGGGATTAAAGACGTGTGCCACCATGCCCAGCACAAAATATTTTTAAACTATTTTATATCTATTTATTTGCAAGCGGAGAGAGAAAGAGAGAGATTATGTGCAAGCCAGGGCCTATTGCCACTGCAAACAAACTCCAGATGCACGTGCCAGTTGTGCATCAGGCTTTACGTGGGTACTGGGGAACTGAACCTGGGTGGATAGGCTTTGTAAGCAAGCGCCTTTGACCACTGAGCCATCGCCCCAGCCCATCTTCTGATGTTTTAAATATATACATATTTATGATTTCTGGAATCTGCTGAGATGGGCTGGCATTTCCCACAACTGACTGTCTAGTCATCAGGACCCACCCACCAACCCCCACACACCCTACGGTTGCCTGCAAGCAGGTGCAGGCCTAAACCCTCCCCGCGTGCTTTAGTTAAGGGAGAACCTGCCAGCCTCGCTTTCCCTAGTCAGCGATGCACTTGCTCTGCTATGTGTGGCTACGGAACAGTCATCTCCCAAGGGTGATGACGACACAGTTACCTTTCAGCCAGAATCCCTTGCCATTGTGAAGAGCAGGCAACAAACATAGCACGAGTACCAGAGAACCTGCCAGTGCAGCATCAGAGGGTAGGAGGACTCTCCCAAGCAAGGCCACCTCTGGCCAGCTTCAGTACAAGGCCACAGTAAGGACCTGGTGCGCCCACAGTCCCCTTCCAAGCAGGCCCACAGCAGGAAGCGCTGAGCTGTAGCAACAAGCTTCTCCACTTGGCTTAATGAGAGGTGTGTGTATGACAGTGGCTTGCCCAGGTGACCCCAGACAGGGCCCAAAATGTCAGTCAGGTGTCTATGATTCTCCCCACCTGCACAGACTTTGGGTCAGCAAGACTCACTGACAGCAAGTACTGTGGATTGCACAGAAGTGACTCCCCAAAGAGACTCACGTGTTGCGAGCCTGGTCCCCAGCTGATGGTGCTACTGAGAGGTGACTGGACCATGACAGGGCTGACTCTTGACTAACCCCTCCAAGGCATGCTCTCACTCTAGCCCAGGCTATCCTCAAATCAAACTCATGGTGATCCTCTTACCTCAATGTTGGGACTAGAGGCATGAGCCATTACACTGGGCTTAAAATTAAGTGTTCACCTTGACAATGGCCCTTCCCTGCCCTCTCTGCTTCCTGGTGGCCATGAGATATTAGCTATGTTCTACCACATGCCCCTACCCCAAGGCTCTGCTTCACAGCAGCCCAGAAGCAATGGATGAAAACCTCTGCTAGGGGCTGGGGAGATGGCTCAGAGGTTAAAGGCGCTTGCTGACA
This sequence comes from Dipus sagitta, assembly GCA_036346955.1. Taxonomy (NCBI): domain Eukaryota; kingdom Metazoa; phylum Chordata; class Mammalia; order Rodentia; family Dipodidae; genus Dipus; species Dipus sagitta. The sequence goes on along the minus strand of CM070770.1, from coordinate 159,119,983 downwards.
CATCCTGCCAGCCTGGGTTCTAATCCCCAGCACCCACGGAAAGCCAGATGCTAAAAGTAGCAGAAGCATCTGGTGTTTGTTTGCAGTGGCAATAAGCCCATGGGTACCCTTGCACACAGGCACATAAATAAATAAAAATATTTATTAAAAAAATACCTCAGAAGCCGGGCGTGGTGGTGCATGCCTTTAATCCTAGCACTGGGAGGCAGAGGAAGGAGGATCACTGCAAGTTTGAGGCCAGCCTGAGACTCCATCTTGAAACCCCACCCCTCAAAAAAAAAAAAAAGGCTTAGCAGTTGGGGTGGTTGGAGCGCTTGCCTGCAAAGTCTAACAACCCGCGCTTGATTCCCCAGTAACTGCATAAAACCAGCTGCACAAAGTGGTGCAAGTACCTGGAGTTCTTTGGAGTGGTCAGAGGCCCTGGCACACCCATTCATTCTCTGTCCCTCTCCACTCCATCACTCTCTGCTTGCAAATAAATAAATAAAAATTACATATATATATATAATATATATCTATCTATATCTATATCTATACCTATATATGTATCTACAACTGTAAGCCAAAATAAATCTTTCTTCCTTCACGTGATTTTGTTTGGTATTTTTTTGTCACTGCAATGAAAAGTGGCCAACGCTGCAAGCCTGAGCTCTATGGGCCCAAATGGTCTTGGCTGGTGTCCATTCTCCCTCCCCATTATTATTATTTATTTTTATTTTTATTTTTGTTTTTCGAGGTAGGGTCTCACTCTGGCCCGGGCTGACCTGGAATTTACTATGTAGTCTCAGGGTGGCCTCGAACTCACGGCGATCCTTCTACCTCTGCCTCCCGAGTGCTGGGATTAAAGGCGTGCGCCACCACGCCCGGCTTGCTCCCCATCATTTCTGAAGTTGCCCTAGGTTGGAGGGTACAGTGTATGACCACCCTAACCAGGTCAGACAGTTGACAGCAAGCAGCTGGGCCATGCTCCAGCTCCTTCAGCATGCTCTAGTTGGCACTTGACAGAAAACCTTGTGTGTGAGCCAGAGCACGATGCCAAGGAATCCAGTGGGGAAAGTGGGAATATTTCATCAGGTCTGAAAAAATTACTCAATGAAACAATCCTCAACTGAGGAGATACTACAACCTGGAAACTGTGCTGGGAAGATAGCTCGGCAGTTACAGGCACTTGCTTACTTGCAAAGCCTGACGGATTTGGATTTGATTCCCCAGAACCCACATTAAAGCCAGATGTGCGAAGTGGCCCATGCATCTGGAGTTTGTTTGCAGTGGCAGGATACCTTTGGCATGCCTATAGCCACTCACATACTCTGCCTCTCTCAACCAGCTTGCAAATAAATAAATTTAAAATAAAATCAAACCTGGAAATCAGGCTACCGTCAGGCCTCATGCAGACACAGGAAATCCAATAGGAGGGGCGTTTAGAAACCAAAGCTCTTGGGCCAGAGAGATGGCTCAGTAGATAAGGCACTGGCAGTCCAAGCGTGAGGACCTGAGCTCAGCTCCCCAGCGCCCATGGGAAAGCGGACTCTATGGCGCTAGCATCTGTAATTCCAGTGAGCCTAGGGCAAGTAGGGAGGCAGAGCTGAGAGACTCACCTAGAAGCACCTGCATGGGCCGGCGAGCCCGGGGAACACGACAGAGAGCAACTAGAGACCCCGCCTAAAACGAGGCAGAGGCCAAGGGTGGTGCGACAGCTCAGGTTGTCCTGACTTCCACACAGACACTGTAGCATATGCGTACCCACACTTGCAAACGTGCACACACACACACACCTCTCTCATACACACACACACAGAAGAAAAGAAACGAAACCAGGGGCTGGGTAGATGGCCCCTCAGTTAAAGGCACTTGCTTTCAAAGCCTGCCAGACTGAGGTTTACTTTCCCAGTAGCCACATAAAGCCAGATGCACAGCGGTGCGTGCATCTGGAGTACATTAGCAAGGGCAGAAGGCCCTGGAACACCCATTCTCTCTCTCCTTCTTTCTGCTTACAAATAAATAATAAAAATAGTTTTTAGCCTGGCATGGTGGCACACGTCTTTAATCCTCTCTGGGAGACAGAAGTAGGAAGATCGCTGTGAGTTCAAGGCCAGCCTGGGACTAGAGAGTGAGGTCTAGGTCAGCCTGGGCTAGAGTGAAACCCTACCTCAAAAAAAAATTTTTTTAAAGAAAGAAAGGGAAGCCTAGCGTAATAGCGCACGCCTTTAATCCCAGCACTCGGGAGGCAGAGATAGCAGGATTGCTGAGTTCAAGGCCACCCTGAGACTACATAGTGAATTACAGGTCAGCCTGGACAAGAGCGATACCCTACCTCAAAAAAAAAAAAAAAAAAAACGAAAAAGAAAGAAAGAAAAACAAATAAACAAACTGAAACTCTCAGGAAAGAAAACACAAATCACTTTGGGCCCCTGATGCTTTCTAATTCTGAACCACAGTGTGAAAAGTGCTGAGTCTCATAGGAGCCCCACTCACCTGTCTCCTCCCCTGGGATCCGGGACGTGTTGAACAACCGCTCCCACTGGGCGGAACAGAGCGGAATCGTGGATCCCAAAAGTCGGATCTGGAAGAAAAATGTGTTTCAAACCAACAAGAAGAAAAAAGAAAAAAAGAAAAAGCAGCAGCCAATAAAGACCGGCCCTCAGTGCCGCCTCGTTTCCTGTGCACACTGCCTGGCCTGATTTAATCTTTTCCAGCTGGTCGGTGGGGGGTGGGGGTACACATGAGACACACTGACCAGTGCCAGGTCCTTCTAAAATAAAACATTCAAGTACACTACAATCTGTCACTTAAACCGCAGGGGTGTTCAAGGAAGAATCACCTTGATCCTCTTGAAACAAACAGGGCTACTGCTTTCTTTAAAACCACTCAAGGGGGTATGGTGGTACAGGCCTGTCATCTCAGCTACTCTGGAAGCCAGGCCAGGAGGATCAAAAATTCAAGGCCTCCCCATGTGGGTGTGGTGGCGTACACCTTTATTCCCAGCACTCAGGAGGCAGAGGTAGGAAGATTGCTGCGAGTTCAAGGGCAGCCTGAGTTTCAGGTCAGCCTGCTTCCACCTCCCCAGTGATGGGATGATAGATGTGCGCCACCATGCCCAGCTCTATTTAAAAATAAGTTTTGGGCTGGGGAGATGGCCCCTTGGTTAAAGGCACTTGCCTGAAAAGCCTACCAGCCAGACTTGATTCCCTAGTACCTACCTAAAGCCAGATGCACAATGTGGTGCATGCATTTGGAGTTCATTTCAATGGCAAGAGGCACTCATACTCTACCTTTCTGTCTGTCTGTCTCTCTCAAGTAAATAAAAATATTTTTAAAAATAATAAAATAAGCCGGGCGTGGTGGCGCACGCCTTTAATCCCAGCACTCGGGAGGCAGAGGTAGTAGGATCGCCGTGAGTTCGAGGCCACCCTGAGACTCCATAGTGAATTCCAGGTCAGCCTGGGCTAGAGTGAAACCCTACCTCGAAAAACCAAAATAATAATAATAATAATAATAATAATAATAATAAAAATAAAAAAATATAGCCAGGTGTGGTGGCACATGCCTTTAATCCCAGCACTCGGAAGGCAGAAGTAGGAGGATCACCATGAGTTCGAGGCCACCCTGAGACTGCATAGTGAATTCCAGGTCAGCCTGGACTAGAGTGAGACCCCTACCTTGAAACGCCCCCCCACAAAAAAGAATTTCTCCCAACACTCAGGAGGCAGAGGTAGGAGAGGATCACCATGAGTTTGAGATCACCCTGAGACTACACAGTGAATTCCAGATCAACCTGGGCTGGAGCAAGACCCTACCTCAAAAAACAAAACAAAAAGAATTTCTCCAGGAGCAGCGTGCATACCGGTTTGATCTCCTCACGGTCCAGCTTGCGCCTGTACAACAGGATGGCGTGGATGGCGTTGCCGGCTCGCGCTGCCTGAATGTGAGTCGGGGTGAGATAGAGCATCTCCTGGAAGCAGAGAGAACGCTGGTAGGGAGGGGCACGCTGACCACACACGGAACCTCCACACTGCCAAAGTATGCCCACAGGTTCAATTCAATCCCACCTGCTATGTATGTTGTTATTTTTACTGTGTTTAAAAATATTTTATTTAGGCCGGGCGTGGTGGCGCACGCCTTTAATCCCAGCACTGGGAGACAGAGGTAGGAGGATCGCTGTGAGTTCGAGGCCACCCTGAGACTCCATAGTGAATTCCAGGTCAGCCTGGGCTAGAGTGAGACCCTACCTCGAAAAAAAAGCCAAAAAAAAATATTTTATTTATTTATTTAGAAAGAGGGAGAGAGAGCGAATGGGCACACCAGGGCCTCCAGCCACTGCAAACGAACTCCAGACGCATGCACCCCCTTGTGCATCTGGCTTACGTGGGTCCTGGAGAATCAAACCGAGATCCTTTGGCTTTGCAGAGTAACGCCCTAACTGTTAAGACATCTCTCCAGCGCCTATTTTTATTGTTTTATGGGTGTATATTTATGGCTGTGTGTGTCACTGTACATGTGTGGAGATCAGAGGACATTCTTGGGGTGTTGGTCCTCTCCTTCCACTCTGAGATAGGATCTCTTGTCCTGTCGGCTGCTGCGCATGCCAGACCAGCTTTGGAATTCTCCTCACTCCAATTCTCACTGCTGTAGGGACATAGGGATTAGAGATGTGTGCAATTTTAGGGTCGGGGGGTTCCGGTGGTCAGCTTTGAGCCACCTCTCCAGTCTGTTTTGTTCTGAAGCAGGGTCTCACCCTGCAGCCCAGGCCGCCCCACAATTCACACGGTTCTCTTGCTTCAGCCTCCCATGTTCTGGGATTATAGGTCTGCACCACTGCCCAGCTGCACACCTTGCTATGTAGTTTTCCCACACTTGGGAAGTGTTATTTTCTTAATGCTTTGTGAGAATGAAGTACCTGGCTATTCTTGGGCTATTGAGATGCAACTGTTTTGCTCCCAAACATCTCGGTTAAGTGCATAGGAAGGAAAGCAGGGAGAAACTAGGCAAGTGGAGCCAAAGGTCAGAGTGGTCCTTAATATAGAGCCATGCCTGCAACGAGTGAGTAGACACACTTTGAAATGCCTCATTTCCTTCAGCTGGGGGAAAAGGCCCAGGAAAAAGCCAAGTGTGGCGGCACACCCATGTAAACCCTGCTCTCAGGAGGCTGAGGCAGAAGAATCACAAGCTCAAGATCAACCTGCGCTACAAGGTGAGACCCTTGTCTCAAAAGACATGCAAGAGGGCTGGAGAGATTGCTCAGTGGTTAATGCGCTTGCCTGCAAAGCCTAACGACATGAGTTTGATTCCCCAGTACCCATGTAAAGCCAGATGCACAAGGTGGCGCATACATCTGGAGTTTGTTTATAGCAGCTGGAGGCCCTGGCGCACCCATTCTCCTTCTCTCTGTCTCTCTTCTATCTCTCTCTGCTTATAAATAGATAAATGGTAAACAAATAAAGCTATGCATGGCTGTGTACACCTATAACTGTGGTACTACTGAGTAGGGGAGGGACAGGAGGACTGCTGTGGCTCATTGGTCTGCCAGTCTCACTGAAAAATGGGGAGACCCAGGTTCAGTGAGAGATTCTGTCTTGGGGAAATAAGGTGGAAGAGCAATAGAGGAAGACACCCTACGTCTTCCTCCAGCCTCCTGTGTGTGCACATCTGTACATGCACGCCTCTCTTTCTCTCTCTAAGACAGGAAAGACACACACACACACACACACTCATATTCTCTCTCTCTCTGAACCAAAAGACTCAAGTACAGCTTTCTGGCATCTAGACATGGAAGTCCTGCTTGCCATGAATATACTTTTGCAATGCAATCTTGTCTGCACGGGCCAGTCCCAAGAGCAACCAGCTTCCCGTGGGGATGCCCCCGTGGCCCCATGGCATGATCCTCGAGAAGTGGAGCGGGAGCAAAGGAACTGGGAATCCAGCCCCTGAGCTTTCCAAGGCAGCCAGCAGGGTCCCCCAAGGGTGCACTCAAGCAGGAGGAACAAACCACCCTATGGTCCCTTAGCTGCAGGAGGCACAGAGGAGAACTCACCATGGCATAGTAGTTGCTGTTGACCATAAGGGGCCCACGGCCCCGCAGGTAGATATATTCCTCCCACCAGTCGCTCACCTACGGAACCGACAAGACAAGACATATTCAGCAGGAGTTGCACACGCAGCGCCCGGGACCGGGCTCAGGAGCGTGCAGTGCTTTCTGGCCGACCCCAGCATCTCATGGGGGTTACAGGTGAGTGCCGCCATGTCAGGCTCACTCTTGGTCATTTTTCAACACCTCATCACTTCCATGGAAGCTGTTCCTTAAACCCGGGCTCCTCCTCTGCTTCACAACGCCACATCCCCTCTTGCCCCTCTCCAAACCACATGCGGAAGCTCATCTGACCTCTGCTACAGTCTCTTGCCACCATCGACGGCATCCAAACCCTGGCCATCAAGCCCAGAGACAATGCTCTTGGATGCGAAAGGTACCAGAGAGGGAGAGCCAGGTGGTGGGGGCAGCCTGCTGCAGACACCAAACTGCTCATAGCCACCTTCTAGTCAGGAGACTAAGAGGCTCACATGCAAAGCAGCCCTGTGTGTGTGGGGGGGGGGGGCAGGTAAAGGCTCTGAGGACCCCTGTGCACTCAGGAAACACCATCATCACGTGTGTACCAGGGTCCTTAAGACTGAATGTGACTGGTCTCAACTAAAGTTCCAGCTATGTAAGCCCTTTATACCTAAACTAGATACTGTCATATAGAAGCATTTAGCTAGACAAGTTTTTTCCTTTTTTTTTTTTTTTCCAGGTAGGGTCTCACTCTAGCTCAGGCTGACCTGGAATGTACTATGTAGTCTCAGGGTAGCCTTGAACTCATGGTGATCCTCCTACCTCTGCCTCCCAAGTGCTGGGATTAAAGGTATGTGCCACCATGCCCAGCTATCTAGACAAGTTTTACGTGGAGGCTCAAGAAATGGCTCAGTCAGTAAAGTATATGCCTTGCAAGCATGATCCCAGTCCCCAAAACTCATACAGAAGTGCCAGATGTGATGGTGCATGACTATAATCCCACCACTGGGGAGGCAAAAACAAGAGGACCCCTGGGGTTCACTGGCTATCTAATCTAGCCTAGCTGGTGAGTTCGCCAGTAAAAGACCTTGTCTCAAAGAAAAAGTGGGGGTGGAAAGATGGCTTAGCATTTAAGGTGCTTGCCTGTGTAGCCTAAGGACCTGTGTTTGACTCTTCAGATCCCACATAAGCCAGACACACAAAGATTGGGCAAGCACAAGATTGCACATGCCCACTAGGTGGCGGAAGCGTCTGGCATTCGATTGCAATGACTGAGGCCCTGGCATGCCAATTCTCTCTCTCTCTCTCTCTCTAAAATAAAATAAAAATAAAAATAAAAATTTAAGCCGGGCATGGTGTCACATGCTTTTAATCCCAGCGCTCAGGAGGCAGAGGCAGAAGGATCACCATGAATTCAAGGCCACCCTGAGACAACATTGTGAATTCCAAGTCAGCCTGGGCTAGAGTGAGACCCAACCTTGAAAAAAAAAAAAAGTAGGCAGCACCCAAGGGACAACAGCAGAGGTTGGCCTCTGGCCTCTACCTGCATACACATGTGCACGTGCATATAAACACATGCACATACACACACACTGAAAAAAGGTTACATATGCATTGATACTTACATAATTTGTGGCCCACCAGGATTTTAACTTCAAATACCACTGCAATTTTGGTCCGAGGTTGACAGCAAAATCTTGGGCAAGTGCTGTCATCCGTTTAAAGTCTTCTTCCTTCATGAGGGGCCTCACAGATTCCAGATACTGGGGCAAGAAAACATCGGGCAAGTTAAGCATGTTTACCCAAGCCCACTGGAACTTCTGCCGTGCCTCAGAAAAGACAGAGCACGTTGAAAGGCTGGCAACCCTTTCTCCATGTTGGTCTTCCCAGCCTGGAAAGCAATCAACTCCCTCGAGGGCTGAACTATGTTTCAGGGGAATGATGACTGAACAATTCAACTTTTTTTTTTTTTTTTTTTTTTTGCTTGATTCTGCAATGCCTCTGAGAAACTACAAGTCTTTTCTTATGAACGAGAAAAAGTTGGTACATCCGGGCCTCCAGCCACTGCAATCGGACTCCAGATGTACGTGCCACCTTGTGTGCACGTATGACCTCGTGCTTGTGTCACCTTGTACATCTGGCTTACGTGAAATGTGGGCAGTCAAACATGGGTCCTTAGGCTTCACAGGCAAGCACCTTAACTGTTAAGCTATCTCTCCAGCCCATCAACATTGTCTGATCCTTTATTGATGTGCAAAGTGCCCCAAACCCTAGCCTTTTAAATATTTAAGCTGATGCTCATAGATTAGCATGGCGCTCAGCCTGGATCACAGAAGGTTCTTTCCTCAGTAGGCAAAGTTTATTTAATTCAGAGAATACAGCTGGCCAAAGTGCTGAGATCAACTGACTGATGTGTGCTCAGCCCTCAGCAAAACATCTGTGTTAAGTCTTCCACGGTGCAGGGATCGTTGTGGAAGAGGGGCCAGAAAGAAAAGACTGTACGATCTGGAGTATGGGGAGGAGCATGCTGGCATGCTGTCTTCTGGACATGACACGACCATTACACTCATGGGCTCCCAGCAGCTGCGGTTTCCTGCACAAGACTGAGCCCATCAAGTTTCCATCATGGACGGGGAGAGGCTCGTGAGAGCACACTCTTCCCAGAGAAGCTATGGGCACTTGATGGTTGCTGGGGGAGGGGAAGTCATGCTTGTCAGTGGTGCAGCCAGCCACTGGTGAGTTGTCCATGATCTAGTCCACACTCCCCACCCATGCTCATGCAAGCAAGCCTGATTAAACTCAGTGCATCACACACACACACACACACACACACACACACACACACAGACATGAGGGGCTGGAGAGATGGCTTAGCGGCTAAGACACTTGCCTATGAAGCCTAAGGACGAGGTTTGATTTCCCAGTACCCATGTAAGCAAGATGTACAAGGTGGCACATGCACCTGGTGTTCATTTGCAGTGGCTAGAAGGAGGACCTGGTGTGCCCATTCTCTTCCCTCCCTCCCTCTCTCTGTCTCTCAGAAAAAAAATTTTTTTTAAAAAGATGGTCTTGCTTGGTGTGGTGGCGCACACCTTTAATCTCAGTACTCGGGAGGCAGAGGTAGGAAGATTGCCATGAGTTTGAGGCCACCCTGAGACTACATAGTTAATTCCAGGTCAGCCTGGACCAGAGTGAGACCCTACCTCAAAAAACCAAAATGAATTAATAAATAATTAATTTACAAAAAATAAAAAGATAGTCTGGAGAGATGATGACTTAGTGGTTAAGGTGCTTGCCTGTGAAACCTAAGGACCCAAGTTTGACTCTTCAGATCCCATATAAGCCAGATGCACAAAGGTAAGGCAAGCACAAGGTTGCACATGCCCACTAGGTGGCGCAAGCATCTGGAGTTTGATTTCAGTGGCTGAGGCCCTGGCACGCCAATTCTCTCCCCCTCTGTCTGTCTGTCTCTAAAAGACGTGAAAGTCGGAAGGGGATTTGCAACACTGTGCTCGCTACGCCGGACAGGCAAATGCTCGAATGCTTAGTGTGCATCCGTGCAGGTAGCACCCATGCCCTGCCCTGCTGGGAGCCCGTGTCTCATTAGCCACAACCTGGGAGGACAGAACTGGGAAAGAACCAACCCAGGACCCAGGGACTAAACTGCTAGTTGTGGATCCAAACTCTCAAGCCTAGAAGTCTTCTGCGCATAGTTCTGAAAACGGAGCAGAAGGTGTGAAAACCCTGGAGCTCCCACACACCGCTGCTGGCAGTGCAGCTGTTTGATAGCCTGGCAGTTGCTAAACAGGCTCAACACAGAGTTATGCCCTAATCCTACCATGGGACACACAACCCCGTGCCTGTGCACCTATCCCCACAAAGTAGCAGACAGTGGGAGCAAAAAAAAAAAAAAAAGGTGGGGCTGGAGAAATGGCTTAGCGGTTAAGTGCTTGCCTGTAAAGCCTAAGGACCCCGGTTCAAGACTCAATTCCCCAGGACCCACGTTAGCCAGATGCACAAGGGGGCGCACGCGTCTGGAGTTCGTTTGCAGTGGCTGGAGGCCCTGGTGTGCCCATTCTCTCTCTCTCTCCCCCTCTTTCTTTCTCTGTCTGTCGCTCTCAAATAAATAAATAAAATTTTTTTAAAAAAACTTAAAAACAGAGCTTAAATGTGCACCAAGATGGACAGACAGGCCAGGTCTATCCATATGAGGGAGTATTATCAGCTACAAAAAGAGAACAAAGACATCTTTACCACAACATGAATGGACATGAAGCACGGTGTTCAGAAGCTGGGCATGGTGGCGCATGCTTGTAATCCCAGCATTTGGGAAGTTGAGATAAGAGGATTACCAAATTCAAGGACAGCCTGGGATATATTGTGAGACTCTGTCTCAAAAACCAAACCAAAACAAACAAGCAAAAAATTTGCTCGGGGCAAAAACTCAAGAAGTCACATAACCCCATTCATGGAAATGTCCTGAGTAGACAAGCCTTGGACACAGAAAGTGGAGCAGAGGTGAGCAGGGCCCGGGGAGGGAGAGGAACAGCTTTGACCTGATGGTTACGAATTCTGCTTGAGGCCAGGAAAGAAAATGTTGACAATACACAATATTGTAAATTAACTAATGCCACTGAGCTTACTCTTGGGAATGATTAATACAGTGATTTCTTTTTTAAAAAATATATTTTATTTATTTATTTATTTGAGAGAGAAAGAGGCAGAGAGTGAGAGAGAGAGAGAGAGAGAGAGAATGGGCGCGCCACGGCCTCCAGCCACTGCAAACGAACTCCAGATGCATGCGCCCCCTTGTGCATCTGGCTTACATGGGTCCTGGAGAATCGAACAGGGATCCTTTGGCTTTGCAGGCAAATGCCTTAACCGCTAAACTATCTCTCCAGCCCGTAATACAGTGGTTTCTTGATGATAACTCTAGTGTTATGAATGTATCTGCCACAATTTAAAACAAGAACAGAATACACTCAAGCTACTGAACTAAAAACATTAAGTGAGGGAGCATATTACATGTGAACTGCACCTTGACAAAACTGCTTGCCTATGAAACAGAGCACCTTTTAAAAAATTATTTATTTATTTGAGAGAGGCAGACAGACACATGGACATTATGGACACCCCAGGGCCTCTTGCCATTGGAAACAAACTCCAAACGCATGTGTCACTTTGTGCATCTGGCTTTACATGGGTACTGGGGAATCGAACCTGGGCTGGCAGGCCTTACCAGCAAGCATCTTTAAACACTGAGCCATCTCCCTAGCCCTAAAATAGGAATGTCTTTAAAAAAAAAAAAAAAAAACCTTTAAGATGCAGTAACATATTAGAAAAGGTGGGAACAAGCCACATATGGTGACACATGCTTGTCATTCCAGCATTGTAAACTCAAGGCAGCAGGATCGAGAGTTCAAAGCCAGCCTGGGCTCTCTAACAAGGCACGGTCTCAAAAACCCAAGGGCTGGGTGGAGGGAGGGTGGCTGGGGAGGTTGAAGAGATGGCTCAGTAAGTAAGAGCACTTGCTGACCAAGCATAAGTTCAACCCCCAGCACCCGTATGAAGAGCCCAGGTGTGGCTATGCACACCTGAAACCTCAGCATGGGTGGAGCGGGGAGGCAGTTGTGCAGAGACAGGAAGACTGCTAGGCTCACTGGTCAGCCTAGTGTAACCAAGAAACAGCAAGCTCAAGCCCCAAGTTTAGTGAGAGGCTGTATCTCAAGGAGGTAAGAAGGAAGAGTGATAGAGAAGACACCATAAGGCCCTCTTTTGGCCTCCGCAAGCACAGGAGTTACGTGCTTCTATGCGCATGCATGCACACATACACATATACACACACATACACATACACACACAATTTAACAAGGGCTGGGGATATAGCTCAGTGGAAGAATGCTCACCTAGTATGTGTAAGACACTGGAAGAAAAAGACATTACAGGGGCTAGGGAGATGACTCAGAAGTTAAAGAAAGACTTCTCTTTCTCTCTCTCTCTCTCCCTCTTTCTCTGTCAAATAAATAAAAATAAATAAATAAAAATAAAAGGACTTACAGCCGGGCATGGTGGCGCACGCCTTTAATCCCAGCACGCGGGAGGCAGAGGTAGGAGGATCGCCATGAGTTCGAGGCCACCCTGAGACTACATAGTGAATTCCAGGTCAGCCTGGGCTAGAGTGAAACCCTACCTCGAAAAGCCAAAAAAAAAATAAAAAATAAAAAAATAAATAAATAAAAAATAAAAGGACTTGAGTGATGGTTTAGCGGTTAAGGCATTTGCCTGCAAAGCCAAAGGACCCTGGTTCGATTCCCCAGGACCCATGTTAGCCAGATGCACAAGGGGGCACATGAGTCTGAAGTTCATTTGCAGTGGCTGGAGGCCCTGGCATGCCCATTCTCTCTCTCTCTTTCTCTGTCAAATAAACAAATAAATAAAAATAAAATATTCAAAAAGAAGTTAAAGGCACTGCTTGCAAAGACTGCTGGCCTGGATTCAATTCCCAGCACCCACATAAAGCTGGACGCAAAGTGGCGCGTGCATCTGTGATCTCAAACACTGCTACGACAATGGGAGGCTGAGCCAGGGGAATCTGAAGCCCACAGACCGTCTAGTCTCATGTTCTGTTGCAGTCTCGACAGTTTGTGTGCAGCGCAAGAGACCCCGTCTTAAAGGTAGAGCACACACACCTCCAAGCTGTCCTCTGACATCAACACACACACACACAAATAAAAATCCTAAAGAAAAAAAATTCTCACCCCATAAAATACACTGCTGAGCACTAATTAGGGGTAAGGACTATAATTTACAGTCAAAATTAGTCACAAGTCCTGAACCCAAGGATGCCAAGATCTCAGTGAGGTTGAATCACACCTACCCGGCTCACAGTGTCTTTGACGGCGGGGACAGGCAGGCGAGGCAGGGAGGTCTGGAAGCTGTACAGCATGGGTTTTCGGCCTGAGAAGACTTTGACCATAGCCTGAGGAAACAAGTCACGTTTTCAAAAAGGAGGCATCTTCACAGAGGCAGACCAGAGTTCATCCGCACCTACAGGCAACTGCTGACTTTTTACGGGTTCTACGTGTCCATTCTCCACCATACACCCTCGGGCCTTGGCAAATCAACATAGAAACCTAATAAAAACAAGGCTGAATAAAATTCAAGGCTGAGAGGCTTTGAGATGGATAGTGACCCAGTGTCCTCCCCCGGGCCAGGAGCCCTGGGCCTAAGATAGCCCACACTGACAGTACTTCCGCACATGGGTGCTCACCACCTCCTCCCCCTGGCAGGCCCTTGGTTTGGGGGTGATTAGGGCTCTGGGTACAGGGAGTAAGGTCAGCTGTCGTGCCAGGCCCTTGAGCCATTCCTCCCATCACGTTAAGCCTTGGGAAGAGGGGATCACCTCCCACATCTCGCTGCAGGATGGGGGGGCCTGGCATAGGAGAGCTGCTGTCTCATGCTACCGAATCAAAGGTGCCTCCACGTTCAGGTGTGGGTGGGCGTGACACCCCCTGTTCAGGAGCATTGGGACACAGGTCAATACCAGCCACAAAGGTCATCCTAGGGAATCCAGTTTAACCATTTAACGTGTAGACATTAAATCCTGCTGCTGAGCCTGGCGTGGTGGCACACGCCTTTAAACCCAGCACTCGGGAGGCAGAGGGAGGAGGACTGCCGTGAGTTCGAGGCCACCCTGAGACTACATAGTGAATTCCAGGTCAGCCTGAGCTAGAGCGAGACCCTACTTCAAAAAAAAAAAAAAAAATCCTGTTGCTGTAGACATCAGAACACTCACTCACAAAAGGCAAAACATTGGTTTGGGGGAAGAAGGGAGCCCAGGGGTATGCAGTGGGTACCAAGGTGGCCCCCTGAAGGTCTGGGGCAGCAGGCCCAGCCCATAGCTGCAGGTACATGTGACAAGTGAGCAGAACACAGGTGGCCAGCCTGTAGGTCCACACGAGCAAGGCCAAACTGACACACTTGTTTCACACTCACTAATAAAACTTAGAAGGAAGGCCCAGCGTGGTGGTGCACACCTTTAATCCCAGTACTCGGGAGGCCGAGATAGGGTTGCCGTGAGTTCAAGGCCACCATGAGACCACACAGTGAATTCTAGGTCAGCCTGGACTGGAGTGAGACCCTACCTTGAAAAAAAAAAACAAAACTGAGGGCTGGAGAGATGGCTTAGCAGTTAAGGCGCATGCCTGTGAAGCCTAAGGACTCAGGTTCAATTCTCCAGGTCCCATGTAAGCAAGATGCACAAGGTGGCACATGCATCTGGAGTATGTTTGCAGTGGCTAGAGGCCCTGGCATGCCCATTCTCATATATACTCTCTCCCTCTCTATGTCTCTAATAAATAAAAATAAAATCTAAAAAAAAAAAAGAAAACTGAGAAGCAGCCCTGGAACAGACATGATTTAAAGAAAATCTCACCAGGACAAAACTCATTAAATCATTTCTAAAACTTAGGTTCACAAAGTACCTGTTTAAGGATGACGGCAGTGGTGACACGTGGCACATGGGCACATGTGCATATACAGGTCACATGGGCTGCTGGGGGACTGAGTCCCAAAGACAGAGGCCACAGAGTGAGTCTCACCTTATATAGCTACTTAAAAAAATTTTAAAAAAATTTTTTTTGCTATTTTATTTATTTATTTGAGAGCAACAGACAGAGAGGGAAAGAGGCAGAGAAAGAGACAGAGAGAGAGAATGGGCGCGCCAGGGCCTCCAGCCACTGCAAACGAACTCCAGACATGTGCGCCTCCTTGTGCATCTGGCTAACATGGGTCCTGGGGAATCGAGCCTTGAACCAGGGTCCTTAGGCTTCACAGGCAAGCGCTTAACCGCTAAGCCATCTCTCCAGCCCACATAGCTACTTTTTCAGAAATGAACACATAAAGAAAAAAGAAAAAGAAAAAAAAAAACCTAGATGCAAGCCAAATGTGGAGGCTCACACCTGTAATCCCAGCATTCTGGAAGCTGAAGTAGGAGCAATGTCATGAGTTTGAGGTCAGCCTGGGCTATAGAGTGAGTTCCAGGTCATCCTAGGCCATACTGAGACCATGCCTCAAAACAACAACAATAAAAATTGGCCGGGGAGATGGCTCAGCAGTTAAATGACTTACTTATAAAACCTGCTGGCCTGGGTTCAGTTCCCTAGTACCCATATAAAGCCAGATGCATAATGCAATGCATATGCCTAGAGTTTGTTTGCAGTGGCAAGAAAACCTGGTTTGTCCACTCTCTCTTTACACACACATGCGCACGCACGCATGCATACATGAAAAACTAGTTGGGGCTGAGGCTCAATTGGTAGAGTACCTGCCCACCATGCATGAAGCCCTGAGTTTGATCCTCAGCACTGAATAAACTGGACAAAGTGGTGCACACCTGTAATACCTGAATTTAGAAGGTGGAGGAAGGAAGGTCAGAAGTTCAAGGCTAGCTTCAACTACATGTGACCCTCCCTCAAAAATAAAAATAAATAAATAGGGCTGGAGAGATGGCTTAGTGGTTAAGGCACTTGCCTGCAAAGCCAAAAGACCCAGGTTTGATTCCCCGGGACCTACGTAAGCCAGATGCACAAGGTCACGCATGCGTCTGGAGTTCATTTGCAGTGGCTGGAGGCCCTGGCACACCCATTCTCATTGTTTATCTCTCTCTTTCTCTGCCTCTTTTTCTCAAATAAATAAATAAAAATAAAATATTTTAAATAAATAAATAAACAAACAAATGACATAACTAGTTAAGTTTGGACAAACCTCTATGCTCACCGTATCTAACTTAAGGGACCCTTGGGTCCAGGACCAGGCTGAATTGGGGACTATGCTGGAAGGTAGAATGAGTCAGGCAATTCAGTGTCCTGGTCAGCTAAGGAATTCATCAAGGGCCTGACTGTGAGGTGACTGAAAGCCTTTGAAGACCTGGTGGGTGACACTGATATCTGTCATCCAGCTTGAGCTACAAACTGAGCAGGACAGAGACAGCAGAGCTCTCTGACAACATTAATTATCTTCATCACCCATCCTCCCCAACAACTCGACAGCACTGGGGCTGGAACCCGGGGCTCAGAGCATGCCAGGCGAGTACTCTACCACTGACCTATATCCCCAGACACCATTAGCGAAACTTCCCTTAGCCCCTCACACGCCTTACGAGCCAAAGCTCTCTGGCAACAACAGAATTGCAACCATGCCACATGCCAAGGGGCAAAGGAGAAAAGGTCTCAAGTGGGTCCATCTCTAACAAGTGATGCCAACACACAGCGGGCCCCCAAGTGAGCGCATCACTTACCATCCAGATCCTGGTGCTGCGGCTCATTTTGCCATGCTCTGCGAATATCCAGCTGTGGCGGGACAGCAGCACCTTCAGGGTGTAGCGCATGGAGACGATGAGGACCACCCAGAGGCCCGTGCCGAAGAGGATGCCGCTCACGATGTTCTTCGTCTGGCTCGTCATGCGGCCCCTGCGGGGACAGGCACGGGACAAGCTGTCAACGTGTCAGCGGGCGAGGGCAGCTGTAACAACTGCCAAGATGCTGCAGGCCATGGGGCGAGGCACTCTCCGGAACTGAGATGCCACGGCCTGAATCTGAGCCCGGCCTACCGCAAAACAAGTCAATCCTGGCACCCAGCTCTCCCAGGACTCGTGCGTTCTCCCACCTCACAGTGAACCAGGCTTGGCCAGGTGTGGTGGGTGGGTGGGTGGGTGGCCTTCGGTCCTGCACTGGAGGAGGAGGCCAGAGGGGCTTGTGAAGGCGGGAGTTGGAGATTAAGTGTTGGCAACAGGGTGAAGCCCCCATCTATTGAGAAGCAAGGTGAAGTAGTTCACAAGCTGGCCAAACACACTAACTTTACCCAGGATCTGGGATGGGCAGAGGGACTGCTATGTGGCAGTGCCCTACCTGAAGTGGAACACTGTTGGTGAGCGGGGAGCTGGAGAGATGACACAGTGGTTTTTTTGTTTGTTTGTTTGTTTGTTTTTGTTTTTTTGTTTTTTTGAGGTAGGGTCTCACTCTGGCTCAGGCTGACCTGGAATTCACTATGTAGTCTCAGGGTGGCCTTGAACTCACGACGATCCTCCTACCTCTGCCTCCCGAGTGCTGGGATTAAAGGCGTGCGCCACCACGCCCGGCTGACGCAGTGGTTAAAGGTACTTGTTGCAAAGCCTCCTGGCCAGGACTCAATTCCCCTGTGCGCGCATACACACACACACAAATAAGTAAAATGAGATCATATCAACTCAAAAAGACTGAAGTCGAGCTGGGTGTGGGGTGCACGTTTTTAAACCCAGCACTTGGGAGGCAGAGGTAAGAGGATCACTGTGAGTCTGGGGGCAGCTTGGAACTGTGAGTTCCAGGTCAGTCTCAGCTAGAGTGAGACCCTACCTTGGAAAAAAATAAGAAGAAGATTGAAGTCAAGGAGACGCCCCACTGACACAAGCCTGCAACTTGTGTGACCAGAAGACTTAAAATACTTCAAAATAGAAGCAAAGATCATGAAAGACCAATAATAATAATAATAATAACAACAACAACAACAACAACAACAACAAAAAACAGGGCTAGAGAGATTGCTTAGTGGTCAGGGCACTCACCCACAAAGCCAAAGGACCCAGGTTCAATTCCCCAGGACCCAGGTAAGCCAGAGCACAAAGTGGTGCATGCATCTGCAGTTTGTTTGCAGTGGCTAGAGGCCCTGCTGTGCCCATTCTCTGTCTTTCTCTATCTGCCTCTCTTTCTCTCAAATAAATAAATAAATAAAAATAATGGGGCTGGGGAGATGGCTTAGCAGTTAAAGCACTTGTCTGTAAAGGCAAAGGATCTAGGTTTGATTCCTCAGGACCCACATAAGCCAGACACACAAGGGGGTGCATGTGTCTGGAGTTCATTTGCAGTGGCTAGAGGCCTTGGCATGCCCATTCTCTGTCTCTCTCTCTCTCTTTCTCAAATAAATAAATAAATAAAAATATTTTAAAAGTATAATAAGACATAAAGTTGGGAGTGATGGCCCATACCTTTAATCTCAGCACTTGGGAGGCAGAGGTAGGAGGACTGCCATGAGTTTAAGGCCACCCTGAGACTACAAAGTGAGTTCTAGGTCAGCCTGGGTTAGAGTGAGACCCTACCTCAAACAAACAAACAAATAAACAAAAAACCCAAAGAACTATTATGTGTTTTTTCGTTTTAGTTGTTTTGGAAACTGAAAAATACAGATTAAATGAAAACTGCAAGTGCTTCAAATGATTAAAACAATAGCATATATAACCTAGAACAACTCCAGATATGAAACCAGAAATTCAACATTGTATGACACATGAATAACACAGAGACAAGATGTCTTTGAGGTAAAAGACTTCTGCTTCAAAACACATTTTTCTATAGCCCATCAGATCTATTGCTCTATGGTAGTCTTTAATTTGAACCTCTAAGATATCTTCCAATAATCTCATCTATAGGCAATTTTGGACTTGGGAACATAGGAAGCTATCTTTTAGATAACTTAAATTTGGGGTTTCTAAGAACTACTTGTATTATATACCCAATTCACAAAGAAACTCAGCAGTTAGCCGGGCGTGGTGGCGCACACCTTTAATCCCAACACTTAGGAGGCAGAGGTAGGAGGATCACTGTGCGTTCAAGACCCCCTGAGACTACAGAGTGAATTCCAGGTCAGCCTGAGCTGCAGTGAGACCCTACCTTGAAAAACAAACCGACAAAAAAAAACCTAGTAAAAAAAACATGAACAAGTAAATGCCCCTCAGACTTTTACACACACACAGATGCACTTAGCCAGCCACGAGCTTTCTTTGAGAGAACACGCTCCTTCTGAAGATGCATAGGTTAGACACACAGAGATGAACCCACACAGCATGTATGAACACACTCTGAAAGCAGAAACTCAGGGCTTGCACGAGGGGGCAGAGGCAGTTCCATGGCAAAGCATTTGCCTAGTATGCACAAGGCCCTGGGTTCAAATCCCCAGCAACGCAAAACAAAACAAACAAACAGGCAGGGACACAAGAGCTCTATCCTACCCAAGAAGAGAGTCTCAGAAACAGCCCTTGAGGCTGGAAGACACTGACCCTTAGCCTGGCCTTTCTAAATTTGGGTCCGAGATGGCCCAGTTTACCAAAATAGATCCAGCACAAAGGAACAAATCTTATAAAGACCCAGATTAAGCAGGGCTTTCATAGCGGACACGTCTTCATGGACTCCAGCGTGAGAGACAACCCACAATACGGCGTGAAGCAGAAGTCTGTTAACCATGTAGCACACCACCTTGCGCCACGCAATGCCAAGTAGCGGCAGCCTGTCTGCAGGGGTGCCTACTGCTCTTGGGCCTTGTGGAAAGAAAGGACAGGTCCAGCCTGGACTGACCAGGTCTGCCAGCTGCCTTCTCCTAACAGCAATGACACAGTCCCTGCGCAGCTTCTTAGACCTCAGACAGGTATCAGGACTAAACACACTTCTACCAAAACCACTGGGACTTAAAAAAAAAAGAATTATGAGGGAGGGGCAGGGGGGAGAGAGAGAGAAAGAGAGAGATTGGCATGCCAGGGCCTCCAGCCACTTCAATCAAACTCCAGCTGTGTGCGCCACTTTGTGCACATGCGTCACCTTGTGCATCTGGCTTACGTGGGATCTGGGGAGTCGAATATGGGTCCTTAGGCTTCACAGGCAAGTGCCTTCACCACTAAGCCATCTCTCCAGTCCACCACTGGGAATTTTTTTTTTTTTTTGAGGCAAGCTCAACAAACTGGACTTTTTTTTATGAGAGCAAGAGCTAGAGAGAGAGAGAGAGAACTGGAGCACCAGGGCCTCCAGCCACTGTACCTGAACTCCAGGCATGTGTGCCACGTTGTGTGCATGTGCAACATTGTGCATGTGTCACCTTGTGTGTCTGGCTTATGTGGGATCTGGGGAGTTGAACATGGCTCCTTAGGCTACACAGGCAAGCACCTTAATTGCTAAGCCACCTCTCCAGTCCCACCACTGGGGTTTTTAATCCAGTCTCCTTCAGATGTTTACAAAGACATAGAATGGCATGGAACTGAGGAACCAGCGAGCCTCTCCCAGGCATCCTGCTCAGGGAACAGGGTGTGAAGACCCCTTGAAAAGCAACCTCTAGGAATTGGGGCCCAGACCTGGCTGGTCATTTGAGTCAGCAGAGGCAAACTCAAGTCACGAGCTGTGAGTATTCATTTTTTTTTTTTTTCAAGGTAGGGTCTCACCCTGGCCCAGGCTGATCTGGAATTCACTATGGAGTCTTAGGGTGGCCTCAAACTCACAGTGATCCTCCTACCTCTGCCTCCCAAGTGCTAGGATTAAAGGCGTGTGCCACCACACCCAGCCTTATATTTTATTTTTATTTATTTATTTGATAGAAAGAGGGAGGGAGGGAGGGAGGGAGGGAGGGAGGGAGGGAGGGAGGGAGAGAGAGAGAGAAAGAGAATGGGCATGCTGGGGCCTCCAGCTGCTGCAAATGAACTCCAGACACATGTGCCACCTTGTGCATCTGGCTTACATGGGTCCTAGGGAATTGAACGTGGGACCTTTGGCTTTGCAGGCAAGCGCTGTAAATGCTAAGCCATCTCATCAGCCCCCACCATTTAAAAAAAACAAAAAACAGGGTCTCACTGTAGCCCAGGCTGGCCTTGAACTCACAGCAATTCGTTTACCTCAGCCTCTTGAGTACTGGGATCACCTTATTTTTAAAATTTTTTTGTTTGTTTGTTTATTTATTTGACAGCGACAGAGAGAAGGAGGCAGAGAGAGAGAGAGAGAGAGAGAGAGAGAATGGGCGCGCCAGAGCTTCCAGCCTCTGTAAACGAACTCCAGATGCGTGCGCCCCCTTGTGCATCTGACTAACGTGGGTCCTGGGGAATTGAGCCTCGAACTGGGGTCCTTAGGCTTCACAGGCAAGCGCTTAACTGCTAAGCCATCTCTCCAGCCCAAGGGATCACCTTATTTTTTGAGACTAAGTCTCACACTGAACCTAGAGCTCAATGATTCAGCTAGAGGAGCTGCCAGCGAGCCTCAGGGTCCTCCAGTATCCGCCTCTGCTGCGCTGGATGACAGGTACGCGCTGCCATGTTGGCTCTGATATGAGTGTTAAGGTTCTGAACAGTGTGACAAGTGCTTTGCCCACCAATCCATCTCCCCAGCCCCGGCCTTTTTCTCTGATGAAACAATATTTACACCTAAGCAACCAGGAAGGCAAGGCCAGAGGTGCCTCGGGGCTTGGTCATGACCCCAGCTTCATGCTGCCTTCCACACACAACTCCTTACTGGAAAACAAGGTCCAGAGGTTTTCATGACAAGGACCTTGGGGGTGTTACTTCTCCGGTCATAGATCCAACACATTTGGCAATGTGAACAAGCAGTATAGAAATCAAAGGACAGCTGCCGGGCGTGGTGGCGCGCGCATTTAATCCCAGCACTCGGGAGGCAGAGGTAGGAGGATGGCTGTGAGTTCGAGGCCAGCCTGAGACTACATGGTGAACTCCACATCAGCCTGGGCTAGACTGAGACCCTACCTTGAAAAACCAAGAAAAAAAAAAAAGAAGAAGAAATCATACAAGGACAGGTCTGGCTGGGACAGCTAGAGACACTTCTGAGATACTGGAGGGCTTCTAACTAGAAAACAAAAATGGCTCAAGCTGGGTGCTGTAGTGCTCACTGGTCATCCCAGAACTCCAGAGACAGAGGCAAGAGAATCAGGAGTTCAAGATTATCCTTGGCTACATAGTGAGTTCTAGAACAGTCTGGGCTACATGAGACCCTGTCTCCACAAAACAAAACATGTGTTCCAGGACCAGAGTCACGATGTACTAAGATAACCAAAGTACTTAATGTTCCCTACCAGGGCACTCAGCAATGACCTCATTGTGCATTAGACTTTTAGAATGTTCTGGTGAGATGGGGAGGCTCAGTCATCCATTGAAGAAAGCATGGATTTGGGAGTTAGGTGTACCAGTCCTCCCCCGCGTTTTTGGTTTTTGGGTTTTTTTTTGTGTGTGTTTTTTTTTTGAGGTAGGGTTTCACTCTAGCTCAGGCTGACCTGGAATTCACTATGTAGTCTCAGGGTGGCCTCGAACTCATGGTGATCCTCCTATCACTGCCTCCTGAAAGCTGAGATTAAAGGCGTGTGACACCATGCCCAGCCTCCCCCACTTTTTGGACATAGGGTCTCTTACTGGCCAGTGAGCCCCAGGGATGGCCCTGTCAAAAAAGGAGGGGAGGGCTGGGGAGATAGCTCAGCAGTTAAAGGTGCTTGTTTGCAATGCCTGATGGCCCAGGTCAAATTCCCAGTACCCACAGAAAGCCAGCCACACGAAGCGGTGCATGCATCTGGAGTTCGTTTGTAGCAGCAAGAGGCCCTGGCACACCTATGCTCTCTCTCAAATAAATAAGTAATTTTAAAAAGAGGTGATGAACTTTCCTGAGGTTATCCTCTGACCTTCACATGCACATACACACACACGCATGATGTGCATGTGCATCCCCACACACAAGTATGCAAACACACATATAATCATATATATATATATTTATATTTTATTTTTATTTATTTATTTATTTGAGAGAGAGAGATATATAAAAATAGGCAAGTAGAGAGAGAGAGAGACAGACAGACAGACAGACAGACAGACAGACAGAATGGGTGCACCAGGGCCTCCAGCCACTGCAAACGAACTCCAGATGCATGCACCCCCTTTTGCATCTGGCTTACGTGGGTCCTGGGGAATCAAACCTGGGTCCTTTGGCTTTGCAGGCAAGCGCCTCAACCGCTAAGCCATCTCTCCAGCCCCCATATGTACATTTTTGAAAAAAAAAAAAAGTTTCAACTCCTTTGCAGGAAAGCCTCCTTTCTAACTCCCAGAATAATATAAAACTCTACGAGTAAGTGTGACAGGACAGCCCAGGGGTTTCTAAGCCACTGTGAAAGGGACCAAGGCGGGAGGGGGGGGCGCTGGGGAGAAGCCTCAGTAGATAAAAGTTCTTGCCGTGAAAGGGACCAAGGACTTGAGTGACTAGATCTCTGGCTGGCCTGACTCCACGTAAAGCAGTGGCCACACTGAGAGCCAGTCCTTGGGCAGAGATGTCCTCTGAGACCATCGTCAGCTCCATGCACAACTGTTGCTGGGACCTGAGCAGACAGATTTGTTGAAAGGCAGGCGCCATAGACCCCTGCCACGATACCTAGCCTGGTCTCAAAGGAAGGGCCACAAATTCCCATGGGAGAACTTCAATGCCGGGTCAGGAAAGGAGAGAAAGCTCGTGTAGAAGGACATGACAAGCCTGTTGGGGACAATGGTAGGAAATG
Source organism: Dipus sagitta (assembly GCA_036346955.1). Classification (NCBI taxonomy): domain Eukaryota; kingdom Metazoa; phylum Chordata; class Mammalia; order Rodentia; family Dipodidae; genus Dipus; species Dipus sagitta. Next base: position 159,096,609 of record CM070770.1, on the reverse strand, counting down.
GATAACTTCCCACGGAGCTGAGGTGGGATACTTACGTCGTGTCCAGGGTCCGATTGATCCTCGCGATCATTCCCAGGGAGGGGTCCACTTTGGTGTGCATGGACGATATCACGCCCACCACCACAATGAGCCAACTGGAGGGGCTCGCTGGGAACACGCCCGTGAGGATGCCGTTCTGAAAAGACACACCAGTGTGAGCGGCACCCTCCCCGCTCTCCCATGAACTCTCCTATGTCTGTGCCACATGGGACACCAAGGCACAGGTAGCAGAGACCATACGCCCGCTAGCTGGGACACTCCCCAGAGGGCACGGCCACAGCTGTTCCAACTACATCCAGTCTCTTCCCTTCCTCAAATCCTTGAGTCGGCTTCCACAAGAGGAACCCCAGGATAGGGGACCGTCCAGACATGAGTTTACCACCTCGATTCTCAGATTTGGCCCAGCCTGGCTTACCTCGCCTATTCTGCCGCTGTCCCGGGTACACAGGATCTGCCCTCAGCCCCCTTCACCCCCACTGCTCCTGAGTCATGTACCCTATACGGTTCATTCGGAGTGCGTTTGCAGCTTTCCCCGGACGTGGTATCTGCTTCCTCTAAGTCCCACACAGAACACTCCCTGGGTCGCCTGGGCTCCAGAAGCCACTGCTGAGCCCCAGGGACACCCAAGCCGTGGAGCCAGCTCCTGGGACTTGCTGTAGCTGTGAACCTCAGCCAGCAGCCGTCACCTATGCACTGCACAGTGTACTGGGCAGGAGCCTTCATGACAAGGACTGGCTTAAACTGCTCCAAACCCTTACTGGGATTTGTTAAATAAACTAAAATTAGGCTGGGGGTATAGAATAGTAGAGAATTTGCCTAGCAAAGGAAAGTCTATGCGTGCATGCATGCATACACACACATTTACAAAACAAGACAATTGCTTAAAAATACGAATGACATGCGTCTGGAGTTTGATTACAGTGGGTGGCGGCCCTGGCGCACCAATTCTCTCTCTCAAACATTTTATCAGTAAAGCTGTGATAAAACAAATTTGCTAGGATGGGTGTGACAATTCTGGCCTATAATCCCAGCACCCAGGAGACTGAGCAGAAAGGCAGCCTTGAGTTCAAGGCCAACCTAAGCTACAGTGTGAAATCTTGTCTCAAAAATAAAAACTGAGCCAGGCATGGTGACACACGCCTTTAATACCAGCACTCAGGAGGCAGAGGTAGAAGGATCATCACAAGTTTGAGGCCACCCTGAGACTGCATAGTGAATTCCAGGTCAGTCTAAGCTAGAGTAAAACCCTACCTCGAAAAAACCAATAATAATAATAATAATAATAATAATAAACTGAGCCAGGTGTGGTGGCACACGCCTTTAATACCAGCACTCGGGAGGCAGAGGTAGGTGGATCGCTGTGAGTTCAAGGCCAGCCTGAGACTACATAGTGAATTCCAGGTCAGCCTGGGCTAGAGTGAGACCCTACCTGAAAAAAAAAGAAAAGAAACAAAGAAAAAAGGGAGGGAGGGAAAGGCATCCCTTCCACATCCCTTAAAACACAAACAATACAAACGTGCAGAAGCTTGAAAGCCATACTTCTTCCTGTGCAATAAGATGTAAGGGAAGGGGCCTCAGATGGGCCTAGGCTGCAGTGTGAAATCTTGTCTCAACAATAAAAACTAAGCCAGGCGTGAGTGCTTACAATTCAGTCTTGACTCTGCTTCCTGCTAAGAGGGTCCCTTCCCCCCACAGCCTTTTTTCACAGAGAGCCAGTGAGCTTCACCTGCCTGACAGGGGAACAGGCCTGTCATCCCAGCACTCAGGAAGCTGAGGCAGGAGGATTATGAGTATGAAGCCAGCCTGGGCTACAAAGTGAGACCCTGTCTCAAAACTAAAACGACAACAAAAAGACTTCAGTGGGCCAACACTTCATTTCAGGCATGCCATGGCACCAGGCTGGCTCAGAAACGAAGTCTGTTCCAGTGACGGGTGTCAAACGTGAATGACTCAGCGGCACCCAGAAAGCTGTGCTTGGACTTGACAGGATGCTGCGGAGAGTCCCAGAACATCAGCCAACCTTGAATCGGATGAACTTCTTCTTCCAGGAATGAAGTCCTGACAGACAGATCTGTTTAAGGGCTTCATGGCTCAGGCGAAGGTCGATCCCGTCGGGAGTGACAGTGAACTGAAAGGCCACAGCTTGGTGAGCTTCTGCCATCTTGAGTGACGACCTGGAACAGAGGACATGGCACTCAGGGGAGCCTGTCACCAGACTCCAGGAAAATCCCTCCAGCCAAAGGGGAGCTCCTTCTCTGTGAACTCAACATCCTCCCTTAACAGATGCCCTCCTTGTCATCCCGTCCCCCACTTTACACCCTACGCAGTCAGAAACTCTGCTTAGAGGTCGGGGTGTGGCACAGGCCCGGGAACTACCATCCCTGGACAGCACTCTAAGCCTACTTTCCAAAGGATCCTGATGGCCAGGTATTGGTTTGAACAAAAGATCTACGTCTCACAGCCTGTCCAGGAGGCTCACCACTAAGGAGTCCCCAGTGGTCCCACACCCTGGTCGTCAGACAGGAATTCCACATCTATATCCAATGCCTCAGGCTTCAGAGGGTGCCACAAAGACCCCTTGAATACCGCATGCAGGCTCTTCCAGAGCGCATGTCCATAGGCCCTGGCTGGGTCCCCATCCTTAGGGGCCATGCCTGAAGTCAAATTGTCCTTAGCCATCTATTGGACACAACAGGTATAGTCTTTGTCTCTGCAGACATGGACTGGCTTGCCCTGCCTGGACACAGGGAACTGCTCTTGGGAATCTATGGAAGGGCTGGGCTGGGGTTTGGTGGTACAGTGCTTTCCAAGCATGCAAGAGGTTGGATCTCCCAGGACAAGTAAAGTAAGAGGAAACCTATGGGATGTCCCTTGCTCACTGGCTACTTCCTTTCTAGATCGACACTCTGCATCCCACTCTCCACCTCCACCTTCCAGAGCACATCATCCCGTCCATCCGTCCGTCTGTCTGTCCCTCCCTCCTTCCCCCAGACTTGTCTTTCTGAGGGTGCGTAGCTCTCATCACACAGGAACTTTCCCACATTTGAGGCCCACTGAAGGTCAGATGAAGGACCCTTCAAAATCACCAGGTATGGGGCTGGGGAGATGGCTCATAGGTTAAGGGTGTTTGCTTGCTCTACGCCTGCCAGCCCAGGTTCAATTCTCAGTATCCACGTAAAGCCAGATGCACAAAGTAGTAGTACATGCATCAAGAGTTCGTTCAAGAGGCCGTGGCACACCCATACTCTCTCTCTCTCTCTTTCAAGTAAGTAAGTAAAATTATGTTTTTTTAAAAAGATAACCAGGTAGGGCTGGAGATATGGCTCTGTGGCAGAGTACTTTCTAGCATGCGTGAAGCCCTGGATTCTATTCCCAGCATCACAGTTTAATTAAAAAAAAAATCAGTAGTAGCCAAGCATAGTGGCACAGTCCTTTAATCCCAGCACTCAAGGGACTGAGGTAGGAGGACTGCCTTGAATTTGAGGCCAGTCTGGGGCTACAGAGTGAGACCAAGGTCAGCCTGGGCTACAGTGCGACCTGACCTGTAAAAAACAAAACAAAACAATAACAACAAAATCTAGAGGTATTACCGTTTCAAAGATACCAACCAGGGGCTGAGGGTGGTAAGAGTGCTTGCCTACTTACTGTGCATGGGGCCCCGGGTTCGACCCCAGCACCATATACACCAGGGGTAGTTTGCAATTATATGCCTGTAATCCTAGCATTCGGGAGGCAGGAGAATCAGGCTACACAGCAAGTTCAGAGGCAGCCTGAGCTGCACGAGCCTCTGTCTCCAAAACACCACCAACCAAAACCAGGTGTGATGGCTCACCCTTGCGACCCCAGAACTCAGGAACCAAAGCAGAACTGCCTCAATGCTGGGCTCAATTTGAGGCCAACCTGGGCATCATAGTTCACTGCAGGTTAGCCTGGGCTACAGAGTAAAACCCTGCTCCCACCCACCCCCACCCCCCCACAGAAAAAGGTAACAATCAGGGCTGGAGAGATGACTTAGCAGTTAAAGCATTTGTCTGCAAAGCCAAAGGATCCAGTTCAATTCTGCAGGACCCACGTAAGCCAGATGCACAAGGGGGCACATGCATCTGGAGTTCATTTGCAGTGGCTGGAGGCCCTGGTGCACTCATTCTCTCTCTCTCTCTATCTCTCTCTCTCTCTCTCTCTCTCTCTCTCCCTCTTTCTCTTTCTCAAGGAAATAAGTAAATAATATTTTTTTAAAAAAATGAGGACTTGGGGCTGAAGGGATGGATTAGCAGTTAAGGCATTTGCCTGCAAAGCCAAAGGACCCAGGTTCGATTCCCCAGGACCCACATTAGCCAGATGCACAAGGGGAGTACGCGCATCTGGAGTTTGTTTGCAGTGGCTGGAGGCCCTGGCGTGCCCATTCTCTCTCTCACTCTCACTCTCCCTCTTTCTCTATGAAATATATAAATACATAAATAAACTATTTTTAGAAAAAGAGGACTAAGAACCATTTATTTAAAAAAAAAAAAAAAGGTAACAATCAGGTCCCCAAAGTCCAAGTAGCTGTGTCTGCAACTAGTCACAACACAGAACTGACCCCTTCACAGGTCCTTGAAAAGCACCCGATTGTCAATCACTGGTTCATTCAACAAGTATTTGTTGGCTGCCTGTCATGTGCCATCAAGGAAAACACCCAGACCTTGGCAGAAACAGCCCCTTTACCCTCTCTAGGCATAGACGGGAGGCAAAGAGCAAGCATACATGTATTATCTGAAGAGTGGTTGGGGAGCCAGGAGAGGAGGGCCGGATGTGGCTTCCCGAGATCCTCAAGCCCAGTAGAAGGATGGGCCACAGGGGAGCAGGCAGGCTCTGCAGGCCCCAAGGCAAAGCTGGGAGGAACCAGAGGCAGGAAAGAGTGAAGCTCAGCTGGGGCAGGTGAGCCAGGATGGGGGATTATAGGCGGCAAAGGTAAAAGACAGAGGGGGTCAAGAGCGGGTAGAGGATGTCAGAGGGGGCCAGCAGAAGAAGGTGGCTGGGTTTTTGCCCAGAGGGATGGAGAAACACCCAGGGATTCTGAGGGAGGGCGCCTGTTGCCACCTCCGCCCTAAAGAGCACTGTGGCTCCCAGGAAGAGCGTGCGCCGAGAAGAGGGGACAGGAGAAGCAAAGGCAGGTCTGGAAGGGAGAGAGCAGGCAGGCCTGTCCAGTGTGCTGACCGACGGTGGGGACGGCGACAACGACCCACTCCACACAAGCTGCTGAGTCTCCCGAGCGGCACAGGCTGACCCAAGGGGCCCTCCGGCCTTCCAGCGTCAACCATACGCTGTGAAGCCACTTCCCGTGGAGAAAAGTGACTCCAAGCAGGGAGGAACCAGGCTGGGTGCAGAGGTGAGAATTCACATGTGGACTTGCCACACGGTACCACCAGGGGCACCCAGGTGGAGATGCCAAGGGTGGGTGAGTGTGGCAGGGATGAGGGTGAAGCTGGTTGGGCCACACCCCCGGGAAGTAGCACTCAGACCCTTGGAGCTCTCTGCTGTGACTTCTAAGAGGGCAAAGTGACAAGGCTTAGCGCAGAGCGGTGTGCAAGGCACCGAACTCCGTTTCCATGCTGTTCTGCACGCAGCCCGGGAACAGCCAGGGCCTGGTGGGGAGGTGGGCAGACAACGCATGTGCGAAAGCCTCGCCAAGGACCCCCAGCCCTGGGGTCACAGGCATGTGCGGCTTTTGACCTGGGTGCTGGGGATCAAACTCTTTTTGCCTAGTCTGAACAGTTCGTGTAAATGGAATAAGGTGATATTTGCCCTCCGGCTTCTTTCACTTTCAAGAGTCGCCCATAGCGTAGTGTGCGTTACTCTATGTTCTTTTTATGGGCACGTCACTTTTTGTATGCAGAAATGCTAGTATCTTTACACATTTTTTTAAAGATTTATTTTCATTTATTTGCTAGAGACAGAGAGAATGGGCGTGCCAGGATCTCTAGCCACTGCAAACAAACTCCAGACGCATGTACCACCACGTGGGACCTGGAGAATCAAACCTGGGTCCCTAGGCTTCGCAGGCATGCACCTTAACCACTAAGCCATCTCTCTGGCCCACTAGTATATTTATATTATATATATATATATATATATATATATATATATATATATATTGGGGGGCAAGGGTTTCAAGGTAGGGCTGACCTGGAATTCATTATGTAGTCTTAGGGTGCCCTCGAACTCACGGTGAACTACCTTTGCCTCCCAAGTGCTGGGATTAAGGTGTGTGCCATCACGGCCGGTTTATTTCTATTTTATTATACACACATCAGTTCCAAAACTGACTGAGGTGATGGTGGCACATTTAAGTGATTGTATTTTTTAAAAACAAGTTACAAAAAAAACAAATCATGGGCTGGGGAAATGGCTCAGTGAGTAAGAGTGAGGACCTGAGTTCAGATCCCCGAAACCCACATGGCAAACCTGAGGTGGGAGGTGGAGACAGGAGGCTCCTCAGAAGCTCGCAAGCCAACTAGACTGATACACACTATGGCGAACATGACTCTACCTCAAGGTTGAAGGAGAGAACCAACACCCAATGTGGCTCTCTGATCTCTAAACGTGTGTCGTGGCATATGACACACACACACACACACAGATTAAAATGGTCAAATACACAGCTCAGGTCCTGGAACGATGGAATAAAATATCTGGCTTTTCTTTTAGTCTTACTCTGCTATCCCAGGGTTCATTCAGAAGAAATGCTACAGCCGGGCGTGATGGCGCACACCTTTAATCCCAGCACTCGAGAGGCAGAGGTAGGAGGATCGTTGAGAGTTCGAGGCCACCCTGAGACTACATAGTGAATTCCAGGTCAGCCTGGACCAGAGTGAGACCCTACTTCGAAAAAAAAAGAAGAAGAAGAAATGCTACGACACAGCACTAAGGAGCTCCTGTTAAGTCTTTTTTAGGGATCATATAGTAGGGTAGAATAGAAACTAAACTATTTGCAGATGTAATTCAACAGTATATGGGACTAGAGTGGAGAGGGAAGGGCCAGGAGGGTGGCAGATGGCCACATATGGGTCTATCCAGCGGGGCTCTCGTCCACATACGTTTAAGATCTCTCCCCACCCCATGTCTCTGAATGTTTAAGTTCATACCAAGACTGTACTCTGATAGACACCAAATCTCTCATGACTGCAGAGTGCTTTTCAAAACTAAGCTTCAGGGCTGGAGAGATGGCTCAGCAGTTAAGGCACTTTGCCTGCAAAGCCTAAGGAACCAGGTTCCATTCCCCAGTACCCACGTAAGCCAGATACACAAGGTGGCACATGCATCTGGAGTTCATTTGCAGTGGTTGGAGGCCCTGGTACACCCATTCTCTCTGTCAGTTTTCTCTCCTAACCCTCTCTGCTTGCAAACAAATAAATAATAAATATTACAAAAAAAAAAAAAAAAAAAACCAAAACCTAAGCTCCAGGTGCTAAGCAGTCGCGGGCACTTGTCTCCTGGGAGGGAAGTAACCATCTCTGGCCACTCCACCCACGTGTCCCACAGTGGACGGCTGCACAGAACTGTGGAAGCCACGCAGAGACAGGAAGATAAAAGCCAGGGGGGGGGGGCAGCTGCTGCAGCCCAGCCTGGTCTCATCCATACGTCCTCAGCCTGTGACATCCAACCAGACGCAGGCACTTGGCATATGTGACCACACCTGCCGTGAAAACCAGGAAAAGGGCAAGGCAGGGCCTGCATGCTAGGTCCCTATCGCCCGCTTCCTAGCCAGCAGGACATATCCCACACCCAGCAGGGACTACCACCTATAGCTCCCCGACTTTCAGGTGGGTACGGATGTAGCTGGGCAGCCTCTGCCAAGACACCCCCAAACAGTAGCCACAGTGACCCTGTCATGTCCATGATGGCCTTGCAAAATCAAAACAAGCCCCAGGGCCCCCCTGGGGGGCGGGTATAGGGCCCTCTGTCATTCCTGACTCTGGGCTGGTGTTCCTCATGTCTCTGAAATTGAAGACCATTTTCTGGAAAGAACCGACCTAAAGCTGCCCACAGGCGGCTGCACCTGCCCGCCTCTCTCACCTCTAGCTCAACGAGAGAAACCTTGCTTTTTATTTTATTTTATTTTCCCCTTTTTTTCTCTTGTTTGAATGCTGGCTGAAATCCTAACAATGACACTTTGGGACTTCTCTACTTTTTTGTTATTCTTCAATCAGTGACTTTTGCCCTAGTCACACTTCGTTGTCCATGTGCTTAATTTTTTGTGGTCATGTGACAAAGAACGCAACATTGTGAAAAACCTGTCACATTTTGGAGGTCCCACTGATATACAAGGAGGTGCATATGGCTGCCGGGCACAGGGCTACATACATACCTCTAGAGTGCTTCCTGAGAAACTGAGCCCCCTTTCGCCCCGGAGCCAAAACATAAAAGTGTATCATGTTTGCTCCACTACCTGCTGGTCTACAAGCCGAAGACAGGGAGGACTGCAAACTATAACCAGGGCTGGAGACATGGCTCAGAGGTTAAGGCTCTGACCACAGCTCTCACTCCAGCCACCCTCCTTGTGGGACTGGGCACACCTTGCCCAGGCTGAGCAGTGCGGCTGGGAGCCCCAGTGTATTGGGATTTAGGGCCCTCGGGCCAGCTGGCTCAGTCCCTCTAGCTGGCAAGCTGGCCATGTCTGGATACAGGCCACCTACATTGGGCAGCTCCTCCCTACCCCTCCACCCTTCCCAAGCCTATGGCAAGGAAGGCGGAGTGGGCACAGCAGCCCCCCACAGTGTCTGGCGGGCTGTGCCATGTCCCCATACACTGCGTACTAAACCTCTCCCAGTGCCAGCCCTACTTCTGGAGGATCCTTCTTCCTCCTTGCGAAGGTCATCAGTGGCCTACCATGTCATCTGCTGTGGCCCCTGTCCAGGGTTTTATAACTCGTGCACAGGACCCCATGTTACAAGTCAGTCTTCATGACGCCAAAATTACTGGAACTGGAGAATGAATCCCCATTCCCAAGTGCCTGTGCCCTGCCCTCTCAGCCTTTCTCCTACTTGGCAGGGCCTCTGCCACCTGCCTTAAGGGAACATAGAAAACTATACTGCCCTTAACTACTCTTTCTACCTGTGACTAACCCAGGCACCAGAACCCACAGTCAAGAAGCACACCCCCACACCCATCTCCACTTGAGCACAGCCCAGCTGCTCCTCCCAACTCCGTCTCCCCCGCTTACCACCCACACTAAAATTTCCCATGTGCTCTGCTGTAGCATGCTCCCCAGGGGTCGGCCCTTGTGCAGCCCTCTGGGTCTGAGCCTACACAGCCCAGGGTAGAGAGGTGTAGCCCAGGGTGGAGAGGTGTACCCCAGGGCACAAAGTCCACACAAAGATCCATGGGGATGCAACTGTACCAGCGTGTACACCTGTTCAAGTGTGTACCCCAAGTTCAAAGATGGCTGTAAGAAAGAACACACACTGGAAAATAAGCAGAAAAGAGGAGAAAAAAAAAAGCAGAAAAGAAATATTAGGGCTGTAGAGATGACTTAGTGGTTAAGGTGCTTCCTGGCCAAGCCAAAGGACCCAGGTTCAATTCCCCAGGACCCACATAAAGCCAGATGCACAAGGTGGTGTGTGCGTCTAGAGTTCATTTGCATTGGCTAGAGGCCCTGGCATGTCCATTCTCTTTCTCTCTCTCTCTACCTCTTTTGCTCTCTCTCTCAAATCTTTCAAATAAATAAAATATTTTTAAAAATAAATAATATGTGGGGGACGATGACAGCTTTAATCTCCCCTCTGTCACTCATTTCCTCAAACTGTTCAGCAACAAGAGAGTTCACTGGGAGCTTTTCTTTTTTCTTTCTTTTCTTTCCCTTCACTCCCTCCCTTCCTTCCTTCCCTCCTTCCTTTCTTTCTTTTTGTTGTTAGTTGCTGTCATTCAGCTTTTTGAGGCAGGTCTAATTATGTAGCCCTGGCTATCCTAGAACTGGCTGTGTAGACCAGGGTTGTCTCAAATATGTGGCAATCCTTCAGCCTCAGGCTCTGGGGTGCACGACCACACTCGGGTTTAGCCTTTGGACTATAATTCCAAAGCAGAGGAAAGTGAGTCCTATGGAACACACCCTCTGGGTGAACATGCTGGCTACCCCACCCCTAGAAGCAGGTCTGGCCAGGTGGCAGAGGAATGCCCTCCTCCCCAGGGACTGTTTGCGACACAACCATTGCTTGCCCTGTGTCCTCAGACTGGCTCAGGGCAAAATCCCAGGTGGCCGCTATGGTAGGAAGCCCCCCCCCCCCCGGCCCCGCCGCCAGCTACCAGGGAGACAGTCAGAGAACCCTCAGTCCCCTATCATGGCGTGTGCTGTCACTAAAGGCACAGGGTCATTTCTGAGAAGCTGGTACAGAGGCCCGGGCTCTCACCTCTGCCCTCATGCTCACCAGCCTCCAGTGTGTAAGAGGGGATCAGCCAGCGGAAGTCCCACCTGACTAGCAGCTCCTCAAATTTCTTTTGCTGGGAGCCCTACCGGTGCCCAGCGTGGGAACCACGCAAGGTGCCCCTTTACTGCTAGCATCACTGAAGGAGTGGGACTCCCAGGCAGGTCTGCAGCCCAGTGCTAAGCTAAGCCCCTTACAGTAATCCGCTCCCGAGCACCAACACGCAGGGTAAGATGCCAGAGCTGAGGACCTCGACCTATTTATTGCATATCCAGCATGCATCTCTCCCCAAGCTCCAAAATCCTGTCACCACCACCTGGGCAAGGCCCAGCACCACAAACCCCTTCACCCACAACTGGCTTGGGCCCTTTCCTTCCTCCGTCTCTCCCTCCCTCCTTGCGCATCTGGCTTATGTGGGTACTGGGGAATCAAACCTGGGTCCTTTGGCTTGGCAGGCAAGTGCCTTACCCACTAAGCCATCTCTCCAGCCCACCTCCATCTTTTTTTAAAATGTTATCTTATTTATTTTATTTTATTTGAGAAAGAGAGAGAGAATTGGCACGCTAGACTCCACCCACTGCAAACGGACTCCAGATGCATGTGCCACCTTGTGCATCTGGCTTATGTGGGTCCTGAGGAATTGAACCGAGGTTCTTTGGCTTTGCAGGCAAGTGCCTTAACCGCTAAGCCATCTCTCCAGGCCCCATATTTTTCTTTCTTTCTTTTTTGATAGCCCATATTTCACAACATTAAAAGTTAGGTTCTGCATATGAGCAAGACATGTAATTTTTGTCTTTCTGGGCCTGGGTTCTTTTTTTTTTTTTTCTGCATCTAGAATATACCTGTAAAAATTAAACAACAAATAAACCAACACTACAAATCAATACATGGGCTAATGGAATGAACATAGTTCTCAAAAGGATAAATGCTAATGGCTAACAAGTAACTTTAAACCGTTCAACATCCTTAGCCACCAGAGAAATGCAAATTAAAACCTCTTTGATCACCCTTAGCTAAAAAAAAGTCCCCTCATTCAGAGCCCTGCTCTTGGGGGTGTGCGAATCAAGACTTCCCCTTCCAAGCTGCACTGAATCCCCCCAAAATAAGCTGAAAGTCTCTCAAAGACAAGGATCTTCACTTAATTCTCCCGATCAAATTATGAGGACCCCGTCGACTACATCTCCTTGGAGGCTGCTCCATATCTTTGGCCAGGAAGCAGCTGTGTGCTTTGCTCTCCATAATCAATTCCTTTGCCCCTCAACCTTTTCACCTCCAAGGTCACCAGCCTGAGTCCCAACCCTGGCCAAGCCCAAGCTGCTATTCCCTTAGAAAGACACACTTGCCACTTCCTTCCCTGCAGCGCCTGGAGACAGGCAGGCAGCTAGGAAAGGAGGGGAAAGGTCAGCCAGAGGCGCAGCGCCAGAAATCCGCGCATGCCAGGGAAAACCGGGACGTGGGCACCGCCTCCGTCACAGAAATCAAACAATAAAACTGGTTGGGGGGTGACGGGCTTCTGAGAAAACGGTCTTTAAGGCAACCGGATTATGTAAATAAATTCTGGGTGGAAGAAGCGTTTCAACATAGCCCTGACGTGAACAGATATGAAAACAGATGATAAGCAGATGGGTAGAGAGAAAAACAGGTAGAGGATCCACACATGCACAGGTATAAGAGGGCACATGGATTCGTTTTTCTGCTTTTGTCACCACAAAAACACAGAATATTCCTTTGACCTAACTACTTGACATATGTTGAGTGATGCTGAAAATTTTTATGAATGCATTTGACCTGCATTAGCTCATTTAATTCCCACTGCAATAAAGAGTACCAGTGCTGTCCTGACTAACCGAGGCAGGCACCTTCAGGGGCAGACTCTTATGTTAACGCACCTTCAAAATACCCTTTGCTGGGTGGGCTGGGGAGATAGCTGTGGTTAAAGGTGTTTACCTGTAAAGACTGCCAGCCTGGCACACGTGCATCTGGAGTTCATTTGCAGAGGCAAGAGACCCTGGCACCCATATTCATTCATATTCTCTCTCTCTGCTTGCAACTAAGTAAATAAAAATAAATTTGTTTAAATATCCTTTGCCAGTGACCTTGGGACGACTCAGAAGGTATCACAGTGCTGGAAAGAAGTGGCTGGAGTACTGAGTAACATCTCGATCACACCTTCCAAGGCTCAGGGTCTAATGTGGAAGAGGTGGCGGAAAGAATGTAAGAGCCAAAGGAAGGGTAGGACTCCTTACAACGTGCTCCCTCCAGACATAAAATGGCCTGGATATCCATGACCTCATAGTGCCTGACACTACCTACACAAGACCATCATAAGAGGAGGAAAAGATGATGACATAAAAATAAAAGAGAGACTGATTGAGATGGGGAGGGGATATGATGGAGAATGGAATTTCAAAGGGAAAAGTGGGAGGAGGGAGGGTATTACCATGGGATATTTTTTATAATCATGGAAGATGTTAATAAAAATTGAGAAAAATAAATAGATATCCTTTGCCAGATGTGGTGGCGCATGCCATAATCCCAGCACTAGGTAGGCAGAGGTAGGAGGATCACTGTGAGTTTGAGGCTAGCCTGGGACTATAGAGTGAGTTCTAGGTCAGGCTTGGCTAAGCTACCAAGGCTCTACCTCAAAAAAAAAAAAGAAAAAAGAGCCGGGCGTGGTGGCGCACGCCTTTAATCCCAGCACTCGGGAGGCAGAGGTAGGAGGATCGCCGTGAGTTCGAGGCCACCCTGAGACTCCATAGTGAATTCCAGGTCAGCCTGGACTAGAGTGAGACCCTACCTCGAAAAACCAAAAAAAAAAAAAAAAAAAGAAAGAAAAAAGAAAAAAAGAAAAAGAAAAAGAAAAAGAAAAAAATTCTTTCAGCTAAAGCTTTATGGTACAAGCTGAACATGCCCGGAGGCACTTCTATCCATCACTTCAATCTTTTACACATTGTGTTGCATGACTTTGAGCTAAACATTAACAAAAATGTGGCTACTATTTTTTTCAAAAAATTGAAAACTTAAACTAAAAATGTCACTCAGGAGGCAGAGGTGGGAGGATCGCTGTAAGTTCAAGACCAGCCTGAGACTATATAATGAATTCCAGGTCAGCCTGGGCTAGAGTGAGACCCTACATCGAAAAACCAAAAAAAAAAAAAAGAAAAAGAAAAAGAAAAAGGGCTGGAGAGATGGCTTAGTGGTTAAGTGCTTTCCTATGAAGGAAAGGACACTGGTTCAAGGCTTGATTCTCCAGGAACCACATTAGCCAGATGCACAAGGGGCGCACACGTCTAGAGTTCATTTGCAGTGGCTGGAGGCCCTGGCACGTCCATTCTGTCTCTCTCTGCCTCTTTCTCTCTCTGTCTGTTGCTCTCAAACAAATAAATAAAAATGAACAAAAAGAAAAAGAAAAAAATTTTAAATGCCCTTCTCAACTGAGCATACTTAGAAATGGGTGCATGCCTATATGAATAAAACCCCTCCCTTCCTCTGTTTTAGCTAAAGTATGGCATTGAAGATGATTCCCATTCTCTTCTTGCCTGCTGCAGGTAATAACACTTTCTCAACCTTTATTTACTGTTTTTTCCTTGAAGGTTTTTCTTTTTCTTTTTTTTTTTTTTTTTGTTTTTTGTTTTTTGAGGTAGGGTCTCACTCTGGTCCAGGCTGACCTGGAATTCACCATGTAGTCTCAGGGTGGCCTCGAACTCACGGCGATCCTCCTACCTCTGCTTTCCAAGTGCTGGGATTAAAGGTATGCGCCACCACGCCCGGCTCCTTGAAGATTTTAAATTTTACTTTATGTTCAAAGAACTGTCAATGATCTTGTTCACTGGATGGATGAATGGATGGCCTTGGAATATAACCCATTCTAGGAAGGTCGCTTAGTCTAACTTAACACAGGCAGAAGCACCACCAGCACAGGTTCAGTCCATTTTGGGGGATTAGACCATGGCAGTTTCAGCAGATGTGGCAAGAGTGGGAACCCTGGCCAACTTCTCACGGGGGACTCCAGTAGAGCTGTTGGTGACCCATCTTTCCTTCAGAAGTCCACCGAGGGAAAAGGAGGGAACTTTCTTTCTCAACTCCGTTATGTCTTGGCTGTGCTTATCTGGGCTTTGAATTTACCAAGCTGTGAACCTACTGTGTTCAGTTCTGTCCCCACTTACTACAGACAAAAACCAAGACTCAGATGTCAAAAGCTCACCGAAAGTCACAGGCAGCCAGCAGTAGAGCCGGAACCAACTCCAGGCTCAGCTCCAATAGTCTTGGCCTTACCTCCCAAGGTTAAACGGCAGAAACCACAGCAAAGGGCCAAGCTGAAATTCCTGTAGTTGCAACACATGTACAGTTAGGTCACTGTCGTAACCAGAAGGATATATGTGCAGTCAGCAATAAAACTACAGTTATTACCAACGAGGACAGATGCTAACTCTAAAAGTATTAGTGTTGCCAGTCTTCCCACGAGAGCTGCGTAACTGCCCAGCTCACAGAAGCAAGCTGGGCCTGCTGTTAAAGTCAATCACCAGCCAGCCATCTCAGCCGTAGTAAGCAACTGAGTTGGAAGTCCTTGGGGAAAAGGTCGCCCACAGGAAGTGACAGCTTAGCAGAATAGCAGGCAGGGCATCCAGGAACACTGTCGGCATCCTTCGCCAAGGAGGTAGCATGACACGGATGAACCCAAATGTCCCCTCCTCCGAGAAATGAGGCTGCTGGTAGTGTCTTTCATGACCCGTGGCACACGCTTCCATGCCCACTGACTCTTCGGAGTGCTCTGCTCTATTATAATGGCCCCAACGTGGCACGTGCGACTATGAGGTGGGCAACCCAGGCTGGCTTCTTTGTTGCTATCCAAAGACATTCAAGGAAAGTCTCTGGAAGGTTCTAGAAGGAAACTACCAGCCCACCCAGGGGTTGCCCTACACCATGGAGGACAGCTGCGACTCTTCTAATATTAGATGTGGGAAAATCCGCAGAATGAAAAGGCAAGTGCAGAAGCCTCTCTTCGGGTGAGGTGTGTGGGTCAAAGCCGCTGCATCCACGTGTCACTGTCCACTGCAGATGGGCTGCTCTGTGCTCACACCCTTGTGCATGAACATGAACATGAACACACAGCCGATTCCCAGAGCCTGATGGAAGGCCTTACACACAAGAATGACATACAACCCACCTTATATTTTTAGGTGGGTATCAAGTAAAAGGGAGGTCAAGGCATGTGGGAGCCTGTTTTCAATTGCTGCAACACAATACCTGAGAGTGGGTGTGGTGGCTTGATTCAGGTGTCCCCCATAAACTTAGGAGTTCTGAACGCTAGGTTCCTAGCTGACAGAGAATTGGGAATTAACCCCTCCTGGAGGCAAGTGTACTGTTGGGGGCAGGCTTATGGGTATTATAGCCAGTTTCCTCTTGCCAGTATTTGGCATACTCTTCTGTGGCTGTTGTCCACCTGATGTTGTCCAGGAGGTGATGCCCACCCTATACTCATGCCAGCGTTTCCCCCTACCATCATGGAGCTTGCCCGTGAACCTGTAAGCCAAAATAAACCTTTTTATTCCCCACAAGCTGCTCTTGGTCGGGTGATTTCTGCCAGCAACGTGAACCTGACTGCAACAGTGGGTAACTTATGAAGAGGCTTCTTTGGCCCGTTGTTCTAGAGGCTAAGAAGTCCAAGACCTCATGGCCTCAAGTGATATGAGTCTCGTGCTGCATGAGAAGATGGCTGATGGCAGCAGATTGGTGGGAGTCTGGGCAGGAGTGACAAGGACAAAGGAGTTGACTTACAACAATCTGCTCTTGTGAGAACTAATTCAGTCTCCAGAGACATTAACTAACCCCTTTCTCAAAGGCCCCACTTCCCTACACTGCTACATTTCAACAGGTTTTTTTGTCGGGGGGGGGGGCGGGGTTGGAAACCATAGCAAGGAACGTTCATTATGAATTTGTGACTGGGCATTCCATATTTACAGTATGTAAATCAGCCACATGACAAATTTCCTTTAGGGGTGTCCGTCACCACAACCCTTCCCATTGATGAGTAGAAATGGTGGGTCCCATCAGGTTAGAGAAGAAATTATCATTTCATTTTCTTCTACAGCTGGGGCTGGAGAGATGGCTTAGCAGTTAAGGTACTTGCTGGCAAAGCCAAAGGACCTAGGTTCAGTTCCCCAGTACCCATGTAAAGCTGGATGCACAAGGCGATACATGTGTCTGGAGTTCACCTGCAATGGTTAGAGGCCCTGGTGTGTCCATTCCACCCCCCCCCACACACACACACATACACAGACCTCTTTCTCTTTCAAATAAATAAATAAATAAAGTATTTTTTTAGGGCTGGATGGATGGCTTAGTGGTTAAGGCACTTGCCTGCAAAGCCAAAGGACCAAGGTTCGATTCCTCAGGACCCATGTAAACCAGATGCACAAGGTGGCACATGCATCTGGAGTTCATTTGCAGTGGCTAGAGGCCATCACACCCATTCTCTCCCCCCCCCCTCTCTCTGCCACTTTCTCTGTCAAATAAATAATTAAAAATTATATACACACACACACACACACACATATATATACACAAGATTTTAAAAACTAATAACATGGGGGCTGGAGAGATGGCTCAGTGGTTAAGGCACCTGACTACAAGGCCTAAGGACTCAGGTTCGATTCCCCAGTACCCACATAAAAGCCAGATACACAAAGTGGAACATGTGTCTGGAGTTCATGTGCAGTAGCTACAGGCTCTGGCACATCCGTTCTCTCTCTTGCATGCTCTCAAATAAATAAATAAAATATTTAAAAAATAACAGAGGACTGCAAAGACGGCTTAGCACTTAAGGCAGTTGCCTGCAAAGTCTAAGGACCTAGGTTTGACTCCCCAGCACCCACGTAAGCCAGATGCACATGGTGGCACATGTGTCTGGAGTTCATTTGCAGTGGCTAGAGGTCCCAGCATGCTCATTCTTTCTGTCTCTCTCACAAATAAGTACAAATAAAATATGTTAAAAATCACAACATACCTTCCACTTACCAAAATGCTATAAAAATAAATCAAATTTAAGCTAGGCATGGTGGCTCATGTCATGCCTTTAGTCCCAGCACTCGGGAGACTGAAGTAGGAGGATTGCCATGGGTTCAAGGCCAGCCTGGATTTGAGGGTGAGTTTCAGGTCAGCCTGGGCTAGAGTGAGATTCTGCTTCAAAGCAAAACCAACAATAACAGTAACAGCAACAAAAATACCCTAAGATACAAATGCATTGAATCCATTCTATCCACTGAACACACACCTCAGTAACAAGGCACTCCATGGGCTGGTCCCCCTCGTGATCATGAGGCCGCAGGAGAGCTGCCCAGCGTCAGAAGACAGGAGCACACTGCTCATCCCAGCCCCGGAAGACACCCAAGTTCAAACTTTGCAGTGTGGCATCTATGGATGCGTGGTGCTTTCATTCACAAAACAGAACCTCTGTGAAGTCTGGAACATGCAGATTTCATATGCCCAAACTGTTCTCACCTCTCACATCTCACATATAACCTCTCTCTCCCTCTTTTTTTTTTTTTTGAGGCAGGGTCTCACTCTAGCCCAGGTTGACCTGAAATGAACTCACTGTAACTTCAGGCTAGCTTTGAATTCATGGCAATCCTCCTAAGTGCTGGAACCTTAGGCACATGCCACCACATTCAGCTTTTTTTTTTTTTCTTTTTTTTCTTTTTTTTCTTTTTTTTGAGGCAGGGTCTCATTCTCACCCAGGCTGGCCTTGAACTCAGGGTGATCCTCCTAACTGCTTGCTTCTCCAGTGCTGGGATTAAAGTATGCACTTATCAAATGCTCCTAAAACTCACATGACAGAAGCTCACAGGGTTCCATGTCACAGCTAAGGGATGTATGCATGGGGGGAGGCTCCCACTAAAACCCAGACCCTCTGGCTTCAAGTGACCCGACAGCAACCTAGAAAAGGGAAGTGTCACAGAGACCTGAGTTCAAACTCCAATTCCACCTCTTACTGAGGCAAATGTCACCTGTTCTCACATAGTTTCCTAAGCGAAGCGTGCCTAATCCCCTACATCTCCCACACACTGAAGGACAGCCAGGACTCATTACTTCTTTATGCAAGAACGTGGTGTGCACATTCCAGCAAGGAGCCTGTGTGCCACCAACACATCTCCCAGAACGAGTGTTCCAGGGCTGGAGAGATGGCTCAGCAGTTAAGGCGCTTGCCTGCAAAGCCTAACGACCCAGGTCCGATTCCCCAGGACCCACATAAAGCCAGATGTGCAGAATGGCACATGTGTCTGGAGTTCACTTGCAGCAGCTGAAAGCCCTGGTGCGCTCTCTCTCTCTCTCTCTAATTGCATATAAATAAATAAACACTTAAAAAAGTGAATGTCCTGCCCTTGCTCTTTGTATCTCCCACTTCACACCTCAATGCCAACACTTGCCACCTTGGCCTTTCTACTAATTTTGACACTGCCCTTTGACATTTTATTCATTTCTTTCCAGACACCATCATGGACCTACAATGTACACCAGGGTGAGCGTCACAAAGTTTGGAGAAACCAAATCTCCAGCTACCACAGCTCTCTCGGGACTGCCAGGGATGAACTTTGTTGTTGTTGTTGTTGTTGTTTTTTTAACCAGAGAGAGAGAGAGAGAGAGAGAGAGAGAGAGAGAGAAAGAGAGGGAGAGAATTGTGATGCCAGGGCCTCCAGCCACTGTAACTGAACTCCAGATGTGTGTGACATCTTGTGCACATGTGCTGTCTTGCACGTTTGTGTCACATTGTGCATCTGGCTTATGTGGGACCTGAAGAGTAGAACATGAGTCTTTAGGCTTTTCAGGCAAGTACCTTAACCACCAAGCCATTGCTCCAGTCTTGTTTGTTTTGTTTTGTTTTAAGGTAAGGTCTCTCTCTAGTCCTGACTGACCTGGATTTCACTATGTAGTCTCAGGGTGACTTTAAGCTCACAGTGATCCTCCTACCTCTGCCTCCCAAGTGCTAGGATTAAAAGCGTGGGCCACCACGCCCAGCAGGATGAACTTTTTTCTAAGTGACAAAATCATTTCCTGAAGATCCAAGTCCGAAGCTGGGGCATGGTGACACATGCCATGTAATCTCAGTACTTAGGAAGTTCAGGAGTTCAAGGTCAGCCTCAACTACATAGCAAGTTGGGAGGTCAGCCTGGGTTACGTGAGACTCTGTTTCCAACAAACAAGTGAAAAAGAGCAAGTCTGAGTTGTAGCATAGGACTTCTTGCGTTTGCTTTTATACAAACATGTATTTTCACTTGGATGGGTGGAAGTTCTAGAGAGAAGAAATCACCACCATCCCTGGCCTTTTCGACCCTACCACCCAGCAGAAAATCATAACAAGCCAACCTGGGTGGAGTTTTTCTTTTTATTTTATTTTTTTCAAGGCAAGGGTCTCACTCTAGCCCAGGCTGACCCAGAACTCACTCCGTAGTCCCAGGCTGCTCTCAAACTCACAGAGGTCCTCCTACCTCGGCCTCCCATTGCTGGGATTAAAGGTGTGCACTACCATGCCTGGCATAACAAGACATGCGGAATGCTCTGCTCCTTGCTCTGCCCAAAGACATGGGACTCCATAAGAAGCCAATGGAAGCAGAAGGAGGTCACTGCAGAAAGTCAGTGGCCTTGAAAAGGGAAAGGAAGGAGGATGCCCGGTCTCAAGGGGCAGAATTCCTAAACCCCAGAATAAGAAGGCATGCTAAGGCAGGGGCCCAAGCATTGCCTCTGCTCCATGAATTTGCCAGAGTATGAAAAGAATGATGCCACCACAGGACCCCCACGACATCACAACACTGACCGCAACCTCTGCCTCTCCCTCAACAAGTATTTTGCATGCCTGCTCCAGGTCAAGAAGACATCATGGGGGCTGGAGACATGGCTTAGTGGTTAAGCGCTTGTCTGTGAAGCCTAAGGACCCTGGTTCGAGGCTCGACTCCCCAGGACCCACGTTAGCCAGATGCACAAGGGGGCGCACGCGTCTGGAGTTCGTTTGCAGTGGCTGGAGGCCCTGGAGCACCCATTCTTTCTCTCTTTCTCTCTCTGTCGCCTTCAAATAAATAAATAAAAATAAGTAAACAACAAAGAAAAGAAGACATCATGGAAGGCAAGTTAGGGAGCAGAAGTAACAGAACTCAGCCTTAACTCCATGTGAGGGTGAGGGGTCCGTAAGAATCCAGACTCACATCTCTGAGACAAGTGTCACATGCCGCCAGTACCAGGTGGTGCAGAATAGTCCCTTAAAACATTCATTTGGGGCTGGAGGGATGGCTTAGAGGTTAAGGCATTTGCCTGCAAAGCCAAAGGACCCAGGTTCAATTCCCCAGGACCCACATTAGCCAGATGCACAAGGGGGCGCGCGTGTCTAGAGACCCTGGCGCGCCCATTCTCTCTCTCTCTCTCTTTCCCTGTCAAATAAATAAAAATAAAAAAATATTTTAAAAAACATTCATTTGTATGTCTATGCACTCATACAGTGTACCAAGGTCCTCCTACCACCGCAAATAAACACACCACGTTTTGCATCCAGCTTATGTGAGTGGCTTGGGAATCAAACCTGGGCTGGCAGGCTTTGTTAGCAAGAGCCTTTAACCGATAAGCCATCTCCCCAGTCCCCAAACTACTGCTTTTACTGTTGTTGTTGAGACAGGGTCTCATGTAGCCCAGGTTGGCCTGGAACTCCGTATACCACCAAGAATGACCCTGACCTCCTCCTTCTGGGTGCTGGGATTGCGGGCATGTACCACCATGCTTGGCTTCTGCAGTGCTGGGGATGGAACCCAAGGCTTTGGCATGCTGAACAGGCACTCCAGCAAACAAGCCGTGTCCCCAGACGTTTGTATTTTTGAGACAAGGTCTTGTTATGTATCCCAGACTAATGCAGAACTGGTGGCAATCATCCTCCCTCAGCTTCCCAGGTGCTTACAGGTGCTCTCCACCTCACCTAGCTTCCTTTCTTTCTTCCATAGAGATCTGTGACCAACAATTAGTTCTCAAGGACGAAAACAACAGCCACCGTACTTCCCAGCCTTCCAAAGTGGGCCTTACCCTGGCGACCCCCCACCACCACCACCACTGAGTCACAGCTCCTTTCATTAACCTCTAGAAAACATCCCTGGAAGTCAGACCAACCCACACTGAAAGCAGGGCAAAGGTGAACATTTCTCAGAACCGGGGCTGCCACCTTACCCAAACAGGACAAATTGGCCTCCGCCTAGGGCTTTTGGAGACCCAGTGTCCACTCAATATTGACACAGGGTTAAAGTTGAAGGCTACGAAAGGCAACAAATACTTTTAAGTCAACAAGCAGAACATTTTCCTTACTGTGTTAGGTAAGAGGAAAAAGAAATCAAAACAAAACAGCACAGCAAATCCTAGATTGTTTCAGAATTGAATAAACTGCTTTGGATTCTTGGGTTTTTTTTGTTTGTTTGTTTTGAGACAAGGTTTGGTGGAGCCCAAGCTCCTGTTCCTCCTGCCTTCACCTCTCAACGCTGAGATTAGGGGTGTGTACAACCACACCAGGCCTAGAGAAACTGTTCCTAACAATAGTCTCTGCAGAGCTGACCAAGTGGGGACGCCACTGCACTGTCTCCTATTCGTGTCTGTTTAACATTGCACGGTGTGCTGCTATTGTTTATTTTCCAAACAAAAGTTCTTGCAAGAAAAACCCTACACCTGGCATAAATTCAAGTGTGAGATAATCTTTCCTTAAACCTTGTGCATGCTAGGCGCGCCTACCCACTTGTGCACCCTCCTTTTGTTCTTTTGTTTTTTTGTTTTGTTTTTTTTTTGGAGCCAGAAGATGGGTCTTGCGACATTACCCGGGCTAACCCTAAACTCCTGGGCTCAAGCGATCCTCCTGCCTCAGCCACCTGAATAGCTGGTGCTACAAGGAATCCGTTCACACTTTTAAACATTCCCCCTTGAATCTCCTTTTTTTTTTTTTTTTCTTCTTAAAGCAGCAATTCTTCGGGAATTCAAGTTCAGGCTTCCACCACTCACAGGACTTTGGCCTGCCAGTAATAACTATGCAGAGTGACTAGACATTTTTTTTTTTAAACCAACAAAAGAAAAACAGCAAACGGTCAAAGTGCAGAAGCAGTCCCGGGGTCCGAAAAGTGCCGTTTCCGCCTCTCCCACCACCTTCAGCTTCAGACGCCCAAGTTCCACGCGCGCTGCAAGCGCGTCCTGGGTAAGGGCATCGCCGGCAGCTGCGGCTTCCGCGCCCCGCCCCTTCCCCCCCCCCCCGCGCCCCGGCCGGGGCGGGCGTCACGTGACGGCTGAGAAAAAGTAGGGGAAAGGTTAGCGGGAGCCCCGCCCCCGGGCTGGTGCGTCCCGGGCGCTCAGATCCTGTTCCACCGGCCGTGCCCACAGAGACCTTCCGGAGCGAGCTGGCGCGCGTCGCCACGGCCACTCCAGTTGGGCGAAATGCAAATCGCCTGCCCGTGGGAAGGCCGAGCCCTGCGCTGCTCCACCTTGGGGACAGTTACGAGCTCAGAGACGATGACGGATGCGGCGAGCAGCAAACCAGACACCAGGCACCGCGCCTGGAAGGGTGTCGCTGCGAAGCCCGAGTTAAAAAAAAAAAAAAAAAATTAATGAATGAGCAAACGAGGTCAGGGTTGGGTAAGCTCAGGCCAGCGCCCCAAGACTCCAGGGAGACTGAGGCCTGACCAGTCGATGACTACACCGACCCAGAGCCCTGCCAAGCGTGCAGCAGCGACTGCTGGGACGTCTATCTCATTCCCTTCATCTTCACCTCGAAAGGTTGTTTAGGTCGGTGCAAGAAGCCAGTTTCGCCCACTTTTGATAACAAAGTATGTGCGCTCCTCAACCTGGCCCTATTTGATTCCAGACACTGCTAAAATGGAGTTCTAGATCGGGCGTGGTCACGCCTGTAATTTCAGCACTCGGGAGTAGGGAGTAGAAGTCCCAAGGCCAGCCTGAGCTACAAGAGACCTCAAAAAGAAAAATAAATAAATAAATAAAAGTGGAAGGTCGGTTTCAGCACTGCGGTATAGGAAGGAAACAGCAATTTACATAAGAAAAGCCCACTGAGACAAACCGATCCAAAACACCCACTCTGAATGCTGATGTGCCCTTGACCAGCCTACGACTGGGCACCGGCCTCCAGCAAGTGTTCTCCGGGCACTAAGCTCACGGTCCAGAGTCGCCTGGATTTGGAAGGGGCGGGTCTCGCCAGCACAAATATAAAGGCCAACGCCGGTCAGCTGTATTTTACTCATTGGGCTTGTGGTTTTGACAGGGAAAAACATGCTCGACTATCTGGAATGACCAGAAACCAGACGCCTGCACGAGAAAATGGTGTAACAAAATACTCCTTTCCAAAAGGTTAATACTCACTTTCATTTTATTTGGTAACTTACAAAGTGACCGGTTTCTGACTAAAATCTGTCCTTGAACAAATGTTTTAACACAGAGAACAGAAAGGAGCTTGAAAGGCTGCCCAGAGTCGGGAGTATTAAAGTTTGTTCTGAGTTTAACCTGTGAATTACTTGTTATTTTTAACTCGAAGTTTAAAATAAGTCAGCCTTCTTCATCTTGGTTTTTCCAACGCTATTAACGAAAGGCAGGCCCCGGTTTACATTGTAAGGAAGAACAAAACGAAAGGAACAGACTGGCGACATGGTGGGACTTAGGGGCTGCCTTGACAGCGCCGTCGGGCTCACGGGTCAAGTCCACCTAGGCCTGCTCACGTGACAGCCCCCCAACCTCCAAGGGCCCCCCCTCTGCCGGCTCAGGGCCAGGCGCAACCTTGGGCAGCCTCTGCGCACCCACCCGCCCTTGACCCCGCGGCAGAACCGAGGAGAGCGAGGGACGCTCCCAAGCGGGCACCCCGCGCACCCACTCCGTCCGCTCACCGCGGCGCTCGCCCCGTGCCAAGGGCGTGTCCCGACGGCTGCAGTGCGGGGACCGCGTGAGGAGGGGGCGCCGGACACCTGCCAAACCTGCAGGTCAAGCATCCTTCCTGCGGACGCGCTTACAGCCCCGCGCGCACCCCGGGGGACCGGGTCCAACCGCACAGTGGGGGTGGTAGGAGGCGGGGAAAGGAGTCGGTGACCACCCTGAACCCCAGGACAGAAGCGTCCCGCCAAGTCCCGAGCATCCCTGACGCTGCAGAGCCAGTGTCTCCCGTGGACTGACCCACCCGTGGAGCGAGCAGACTCCAGGCCCGACGCCCCTCGCAGCCTGGAAAGGACTGAGGGATGGACACCGACACCGGCGGCCCCACTGGCTCCAGGCCGGAGGCGGCCAGCCAAGTCCCGAGCATCCTTCCTCGGACCGCACGGGAATCCCCTCGAGCAGAGCGAACCCGCGGACCCCAGACCCCTCAGTGCACGGGTGGTGGGCTTCCACTCCAACGTGGGGCTGTCCGCGCACCCCGCTATCCTAGGACAGAGTTGGGGAAACCCCTTGCGCTCGCACGGGCGCCACCCACCCGCGCCCTCGTCCGGCTTCCGGCACCCCTCGCCCGCGCCCCCCGCGCGGACTTGCAGGGAGGCTCCTAGCGCTCCCCACGCGCAGCCTTACCGGGTCGGCGGACGGCGGCACGGCAGCGGCGGAATGAGCGAGCGGGAGGGCCGCGGGCGAGGCCGAGTGCACCGACGCCGGCCGCCACGGATTGGCTGAGCCCGGGCGGGGCTGCGGCGAGGGCGGGCCGGAGACTCGGGGCCAGCCGCGGGCCGAGCGGGGGCGGGGCCTGCGAGGGGCGGGGCGTCCAGGGAAGGGGTTGGGTTAGGTTAGGTGAGGAAACTGAGGCACGCACCCGTTACTTCGGCCTCTGCCAGCATGGGTGTAGGTCTACATTCCTCACCTTGCCAGCCTCAGTTTCCTCGTCTGAAAAATGGAGCAACTCATCAGACCACCCCACCTCAAGCCCTTAAAAGCGCTTAATGCTGTGCACGACTGATGCTGGCGGTTTATAGACATCCGCTCATAAACTCCTCGCTTATCCCTCAGTAAAAATACAGAGGAGAAGTTGGGCTGGAAAAAAAAAAAAAAAAAGGATGACTTGTCGAAGATCACACAGCTAAGAAATGCGAAATGAGCCCATGCCCCCAATCAGATCTTACTCCCTGAGTGACAGCTGTTGTCATCCATGGGAAATGTGGCTCAAAGGGACCAACACACCCACAGACTCTCCTTCATTCAGCTGAGATTAAAAAAAGAAAAGGGCTGGAGAGATGGTTTAGCGGTTAAGCGCTTGCCTGTGAAGCCTAAGGACCCCGGTTCGAGGCTCAATTCCCCAGGACCCACGTTAGCCAGATGCATAAAGTTCGTTTGCAGTGGCTGGAGGCCCTGGTGCGCCCATTCTCTCTCCCTCTCTCCCTCTTTCTCTGTCTGTCGCTCTCAAATAAAAAAAAATAAAGGCCAGTCTTGGGGCTTGCCTCAAAAAGAAAAAAAAGGCAAGAAAAGAAAAGACCACCCCGCCCAGAAAAAAAGAAAAGAAAAGACCTCAAAGCCGGGCGTGGTGGCACACGCCTTTAATCCCAGCACTCGTGAAGCAGGGGTAGGAAGATCACCATGAGTTCGAGGCCACCCTGAAACTACATAGTGAATTACAGGTCAGCCTGAGCTAGAGTGAGACTCCATCTCAAAAAAAAAAAACAAACCAAAAAAAAAAAAAAAAAACCTCTTGGCCTGGAGAGGGGAGGTGGCTTAGCGGTTAAGGTGCTTGCCTGCACCTCTTTTCAGGGCGTTGATGAAATTGAGAATATCATTAGGGTATTGGGTGTGGCTCGATGATACAGCGAGTGCTTACCATGTGCGAGGCCACGTGTTCAACTCTCAACACCAAAGAGTACTATGATAACCATTTCAGCATGGGAACCACAGGTGTCAGGAGAGCAGTGGCTGGGGCGGAGTACAGAATGACCGCTCTGGAGAGGGTGCCAGCGTCCTCCAGGACCCAGTGATTGAGGGCCATTGGGTGCAGAGAAGAAGGTCCAGACCTGGCAGGGCCTCTTCTCCGTCTCCCCATTCCCCCGCCCCCTCCGGCACCGCTCCCAGGCTGCAGCTCGGGGCCCTGCGAAGTGCACCGACGCATGGGAACCTGGCGCTACAAAGTCAAGCACTGCGGGCTACTCAAGACCCGCCTTGGCCTCCATCTCCCGATTTCGAAAAGAAAACGAAAGTCCTCCCTTGGTCCCGCCCCCCCAATTACCGTTAACCATTGCAGGGTGGGGGTGGGGGGCCTCCCATTGTTGAGATGTAGGGCAGGCGATGGCGGTGTCACTTTGTGTTTTCACCAGGCTTGTGTGGGGTGACCGTGGGCACGGGTTTGTTTTGGTCTGGACTCAAGAGACAGTCGGGTTTTTCACGCATCTGCATATAATTTCCTTTGATGAGCCTGCTGTAGTTAACTCAGCCGCTCCCCCACCCAAATAGTGTCCCCATGGGCGGTGGGCTTCCTTCTCTGAGCACCTGTTTCTCGGGTAGAATGGATCCTTTAGGAGTCAATCAACTAGGAACGAGTGACGTGTTGGTGCCACCTGCGGGACTGCCATCCGGAAATGCCGATGACGTCCACCACCACCCCCCCGCCCCCGTGCGTGGGAACAGGCCTCTTCTCCAGCGATCGATGCCTGCAACTTTGCCAATCCTAAAAGAGGAAGGGCGACGGGGTGGCCGCGTGGTGAAGGCAGTGGACTTTTGGAAGAGGGACAGGATGGGAAGAAGCTCTCCTGCTGATCTGCATTTCTTTGAGGCTTGACTTGACTCTGGTCCAGCCAGCCGACCTCGCGTTTTCTTGGCCCGAGAAGACCCGAGGTCCGGGCGCCCTGCGCAGCATCTGCTCCGACCGCTGCGGCATGGCCTCCCGCCTCTCCCTCCCTACTCGAAGGCCTCGGCGGTTTATGCTATGGAAGCCGGACCGTCACGCTCACCTTAAATGCCCTTCTCTCCACTCGCTGGAACCCCAGCCGTCCCCACCCCAAGGTCACTTCCTCCTTTACTCAGTGCCCGTCTTGCATCCTGCTCGGATTGGCTCTGCGCCCTGTCTGTTAGGAAGGCTCCGCGGCCTTGACCGTGCACCCTCCCAGCATGCCATCTCGGTGCCACCTGCAGGCCCGGTGGCGCAGGAGCAAGGCGGAGACTCGGTCAGTGGGAGCTTCCAGGCGCCAAGCTCACCTAAGGCCTGGAGAGATAATGAACCTGTGCCTGACTGCCTACTGCCACATTACTCCCACTGCTGCCAAGGCACTGCAGCTCCCAAGGGCTATTAAAGAACCGGAGAATCAGGCCCTGGGGGAGCTCCAGGCCCCATCTTAAGTTCCCTGGAGGCCAGAAGTATCCAAGCATCCGACGCTGAAGATAGAATGTCCTTTCTAAAGCTCTGTTAGTTATTTTTAAAATACTTTTTAACTTTTATTTATTTGCCAGTAGAGAGAGAGAAAAGAGAGACAGACAGAATGGGTGCGCCAGGGCCTCCAGCCACTGCAAACAAACTCCAAATGCATGCATCTCTTTGTGCATCTGGCTTTACGTGGGTACTGGGGAATCAAACCTAGGTTGTTAGGCTTTGCAGCCAAGTGCCTTAACCACTAAACCATTTCTCTAGCTCTGTTATTTTTAAAAAATCATTCTCAGTTTGGGCTGGAGAAATGGCTCAGTGGTTAAAGGTGCTTGCTTGCAAAGCCTGACTGCCTGGGTTCAATTCCCCAGTATCCATGTAAAGCCAGATGCACAAAGTGGTGCATGAATCTAGTGTTCATGTACAGTGACAAGAGACCCTGGCGTGCCCATTCTTCAGTCTCTCTCTTTCTCTCTCTGGAAATAAATAACAAAAAAATCCATTCCCGATTTTTTTTTTTTTTTGGTTTTTCAAGGTAGGGTCTCACTCTAGCCCAGGCTGACCTGGAATTCACCATGGAGTCTCAGGGTGGCCTCGAACTCACGGCGATCCTCCTACCTCTGCCTCCCGAGTGCTGGGATTAAAGGCGTGCGCCACCACGCCCGGCTTCCATTCCCGATTTTAATCAATATACTGTACCAGTTGCCTACAGTACTTTTTTTTTTTTTTTGAATGAGGAAGTTTTGCTGTGTGTGGTGGCTCACACCTGTAATTCTAGCACTTAGGAGGCTGAGGCAGGAGGATTGCTATGATCTGGAGGCCAACCTGGAGTACAGAGCAAGGACCTGTGAAGTTGGGAGGAAGAAAGGAGAGGAAGAAGGAACAAAGAAAGGAAGGAAGGAAGGAAGGAAAGAAGGAAAGAAGGAGGAGGGAAGGAAGGAAGCCAGCTGAGCTTAGTGGCACACACCTTCAGTCTCAGCACTTGGGAGGCAGAAATAGGACTGCTGTGAGTTTGAGACTAGCCTGGGACTACAGCGTGAGTTCTAGATCAGCCTAGGCTACAGTGAGACCCTGCCTTGAAAAACACACAATAAAAAGAAAGAAAGCCAGCTGGAGAGATGGCTTAGCACTTGTTTGTAAAGCATGACGGCCTGAGTTTGATTCCCCAGTACTTATATAAAGCCAAATGCACAAAGTAGTGCATGCATCTGGAGTTCATTTGCAAGTCCACCTCTCTCTTACTCTCCTTGCAAATAGATAGATTTTTTTTAAAGGAAGGCCAGGGCTGGACAGATGGTTCAGCGGTTAAAGCACATGCGTGTGAAGCCTAATGAGCGGGGTTCAACTCCCCAGTACCCACGTAAAGCCAGATGCACAAAGTGATGCATGCATCTGGAGTTTATAGCAGTTAGAAGCCCTGGTGTGCCCATTCTCTCTCCTCTCTTTCCTTACAAATAAATTTATTTATTTATTTATTTATTTATTTTTTGGTTTTTCGAGGTAGGGTCTCACTCTAGCCCAGGCTGACCTGGAATTCACTATGGAGTCTCAGGGTAGCCTCGAACTCACGGCGATCCTCCTACCTCTGCCTCCCGAGTGCTGGGATTAAAGGTGTGCACCACTACACCCGGCTTACAAATAAATTTTTAAAAAATGTTTTGAGGTAAGGTCTCCCTCTAGCCCAGGCTGACCTGAAATTCAATGTGTAGTCTCAGGGTGGCCTCGAACTCACAGGATCCTCCTACCTTGGCCTTCTGAGTGCTGGCAGGCATATGCCACCCTGCCCAGTTAAATAACTATGTTTTAAATAAATGAATAAAGAAGATGGCAAGAGCACGCTGAGCCCCAGGCTGTCTCTGCAGCCTCCTCTCTTCCTGGTAGCTCCTAGCATGTTCTGAGTCAAGAGGGTGTAAAATCTTTGGACCTCAGCTCCATGTCTCAGAAAAAAAGAATGCTGTCATTTCCTGCCCAGAGCTTTGCATCCCCTTGAACTTGAACCTTGAGCCCCTGTACACGTTTTGAGTAAATATCGGAGGTGGTATTTGTTCAGCCAGCGTCACCGAGGTTTGATGAGGACAATCCAGGTGTTGCAAGAACGGGAGGCAGCCAGGGCACTGGGGGAAGGAACTGCGAGCAACAATCGTGCAGTGAGTCCAAGAGGCTTGCCCTGTGACCTTGCGCTCCCACTGTGGGGGACACCCAGGACATGGGAGTGCACATGTCATATCCAGGTGCACTTCCTTGTCCCCTTGAGGGCAATTACCCTGTGCTGTTTTCCTCTGCTCCTCTCAGCACCCAGCAGGAAGGCCAGGGGCAGCCACTTTCCCCAGGAGGCTGCACCATGGAGAAGGGAGAGAAGCCAGGTGTGGTGGTGTGGGCCCGCCCTGTCCCTCTGGGCCTCAGATTCCTCTCAAAAAATAAGGACATTGATCAAGGGTACTGATGAGACTCAACATCATTTTCTTCCTCCTCCTCTTCCTCTTCTTCCTCCCCCTTCCCCCACCTTTTTTTGGAGACAAAGTCTCATGTATCCCATGCTAGCTTCTAACACATTAGCTTTGCAGGCATTTGCCTTAACGGCTGAGCCATCTCTCCAGCCCTTTCTTGTTTTGTTTTTGTGAGAGAGAGAATTGGCATGCCAGGGCCTTAGCTACTGCAAACAAACTCCAGACACATGCGCCACCTTGTGCACATGTGCCATCTGTGCACATGGGTCATCTTGTGCATCTGGCTTATGTGGGTTCTAGGGAGTTGAACTTGGGTCCTTATTCTTAGCAGGCAAGTGCCTTAACCATTAAGCCATCTCTCCAGCCCTTTTTTGGCTTTTTTTTTTTTTTTTTGAAGCAGGCTCTCCCTCCAGCCCAAGCTGACATGGAACTCGCTCTGTAGCCCAGGCTAGCCTCAAACTCACTTAACTTCCAGAGTGCTAGGATTTCAGGTAGGCACCATTATACCACACCTAAGAATATCTGCTGAAGGCTGGGCGTGGTGACACGCACACCTTTAATCCCAGCACTCAGAAGGCTTGGGCAACAGCATTGCTGCCAGTTTGAGACACCAGCCTGGAAACATAGTGGGTTTGAGAACAGCCTGGGATACAGTGTGAGACTGTCTCAAAAACAAGCAAAGATATACATAATTATCACAAATTTAACTTAAAAATTATGTCTAAGATTTTTGGGGAAATGGCTCAGTGATTAAAGTACCTGCTTACAAAGTTTGTAGCCAGGGTTTGATTCTCCAGTACCCACATAAAGCCTGATGCACAAAGTAGTGAATAGGCCTGGAGTTGCTTTGCAGCAACAGGAGGCCCCGTGTGCCCATTATCTCTTTCTCTTTCTCTCCTTGAAGTAAATATTTTACAAATTTTATCTCTTGAGATTAAGAAGATGGCCCAGTGTACAACACATTTGCTGCACAAGGGTTAATACCTGAGTTTAGATCCCTGGAATCTGTTTAAAAGCCAGAACCAGGCTGGAGAGGTGGTTTAGAGGCTAAGGCACTTGCTGGTAAAGCCAAAGGACCCAGGTTTGATTCCCCAGTACTTACACAAATCCAGATGCACAAGGTGGCACATGCGTCTGGAGTTCATTTGCAGTGGCTTGAGACCCTGGCATGTCCATTCTCTCTTTCTCTCTCTCAAATAAATAAATTAAGTTAAACATTTTTTTTTTAAAGCTAGAACCTTGAGCTGGAGAGAGATCTCAGTGGTTAAAGGTACTTGCTTGCAAAACTTGCAGGTCCAGGTTCAATTCCCCAGTACCAACATAAAGCCAGACACACAAAGTAGCACATGCATCTGGAGTTCATTTGCAGCAGCAAGAGGCCCTAGTGTGCCCATACTTAAACAGTCTATCTCTCAGACAAGTAAAAAATATTTTTTTAAACCCAGAATCTGTCATGTGTGGCGGCACATGTCTTTAATCCCAGAACTCAGGAAGCAGTGGTAGGAGGAACATTGTGAGTTCAAGGACAGCCTGAGACTACATAGTGAATTCCAGGTCAGCAAAGGGGCCAAAAATACAACCCTGGAGAAAAGACAGCCTCTTCAACAAATGGTACTGGAGAAATTGGACCCACTTATCTCACCCTACACAAAAATCAACTCTAAATGTTTTAAGGACCTGAAACTCTAAAACAACTAGAAGAAAAAGCAGGAACACTACACTACATTAAAGGCATAGGGAAAGATTTCCTGAGTAAGACTCCAGTAACATAGAAAATTAGATCAACACTTAACCACTAGGACCTCATAAAACTAAAAAAAAAAAACTACTGTACAAACAAATCATTAACAGACATCCCACAGAACAGGAGAAAACTTTCACCAGCTATACCTTTGACAAAGGTCTAATATCTAGACTCTATAAAGACCTCAAAAAAATTAAACAATAAAAAATCAAACACCCCAATCAAAAAATGGGGTAGAGAACTGAACAGAGAATTCTCATACGAAGAAATACAAATGGCTATTATACATTTAAAGAGATGTTCAACATCTTTAGTGATCAGGGAAATGCAACTCTGAGATTTCATCTTACCCCAGGATGGCATTCATCACAAAAAAAAATCCATTGAGGGCTGGAGAGATGGCTTAGTGGTTAAGGCACTTGCCTGAGAAGCCTAAGGACCCATGTTCGACTCTTCAGGTCCCACATAAGCCAGATGCACAAGGTGATGCAAGCATGCAAGGTCACACATGCACACTGGGTGGCACACACATGTGGAGTTCAACTGCAGTAACTGGAGGCCCTGGCACGCCAATATTGTCTCTCTCTCTCTCTCTTTTGTTTGTTTGTTTGTTTGTTTGTTTGGCCTTTCGAGGTAGGGTTTTACTCTAGCTTGGGCTGACCTGGAATTCACTTGTAGTCTCAGGGTGGCCTCGAACTCGTGGAGATCCTTCTACCTCTGCCTCCCGAGTGCTGGGATTAAAGGCGTGCGCCACCACACCCGGCCGTCTCTCTCTCTTTCATAAAAACTAATAAAAAGAAATCCATTGACAACAAATGCTGGCGAGGCTGTGGGGAAAGGAACCCTTACCCACGGCTAGTGGGAATGCAAACTGGTACAACCATTATGGAAATCAATATGGAGACTCTCTTCGACAGAGATACTTGCTTAACTATGTTTCTTGCAGCTCTACTCACAATAGTTAGGAACTGGAATAGCCCAGATGTCCATCAACTGATGAATGGATAACGAAGATGTGGTACACATACACAATGGAGTTCGTCTCAGCAGTAAGGAAGAGCGAAATAGTGAAGTTTGCAGAAAAATGGATGGAGTTGGAAAAAAATCGTTCTAAGCGCGGTCATGCAGACTCAGAAAGACAAATGCTGTGTGTACTCTCTCATCTGCAGTTCCTAACTGTAATCAACTGGAGATGAACGCAAATGGTGGTAAGCACCAGGAATATGGGCATAAAATTAGAATGAGACCAGGAGAGAGAAGAAATAACGAGAGAGGAGAAGAGCAGGTTACCTGACAGGTTAGGGGAGAGACAGGACATTGGAGATGGGGGGTGCTTAGTGGGGTAGGGGGTAAGGAAGGGGCACAGGAAATTGTACAAAAGTTGAGATAACATGGTGTAAGGTGAAGCTCAATTCCTGAAGTCCTTTGACCTCCACACACGTCATGGCACATGCGTAGCTGTATTCACACGCATGAACGTGCGTACACAGCAAAACGTTTTAGCTCTTTTGCTTGGTGTGGTGGTGCGTGCTTGTCATCTCAGTTCTTAGGATTCTGAGGCAGGAAAATTGATGGGGAGTTCAAGGCAAATCTGTACTGTGTAATGAGAGTCTGTCTCAAAAACAGCAGCAAGGATTGGAGAGATGGCTTACCAGTTAAGGTGCTTGCCTGTGAAGCCTAAGGACCCAGGTTCAATTCCCCAGGACCCACATAAAGCCAGATGCACAAGGTGACACATGCAACTGGAGTTCATTTGCAGTGGCTGGAGGCCCTGGAGTGCCCATTGTCTACATATATCTGCCTCTTTCTCTCTCTCAAGTAAGTAAATAAAATATATTTTTAAGTATTTTTATTTATTTGCAAACAAAAAGAGATAAAGGGCTGGGTGTGATGGTGCACACCTTTAATCCCAGCACTTGGGAGGCAGAGGTACAAGAGTCACCATGAGTTCGAGGCCACCCTGAGACTACATAGTGAATTCCAGGTCAGCCTGGGCTAGAGTGAAACCTGAAAAACAAACAAAAAAAAGAAGAAGAAGAGAGAAAGAAGAGAGCCAGAAAGGTATAGAGAATGGGCACACCAGGGCCTCCAGCTGCTGCAAATGAACTCCAGTTGCAAGTGCACTGTGCATCTGGCTTTATATGGGTACTGGAGAATGAAACCCTGGTTGTCAGGCTTTGTAGGCAAGCGCTTTAACTGCTGAGCCATCTCTCTAGCACCAATAAAATATTTGTTTATTTATTTTGAGAGAGTGAGAGGGAAAGAGGCAGACAGAGAAAGAGAGAGAGAGAGAGAATAGGCGTGCCAGGGCCTCCAGCCACTGCAAGCGAACTCCAGACGCGTGCACCACCTTGTGCATCTGGCTTACATGGGTCCTGGGGAATTGAACCAAGGTCCTTTGACTTTGCAGGCAAATGCCTTAACTGCTAAGCCATCTCTCCAGCCTATATGTGTGTTTGTGTGTGTGTGTGTGTGTGTGTGTGTGTGTGTATACATAATTTTTATTTATTTACTTATTTATTTATTTGTTTGTTTATTTATTTGAGACAGAGAGAGAGAGGGAGGGAGGGGAAGAGAGAGAGAGTAAGAATGGGCGCGCCAGGGCCTCTAGCCACTGCAAACGAATGCCAGACGCATGTGCCCCTTGTGCATCTGGCTAACATGAGACCTGGAGAATCAAACTGGGGTCCTTAGGCTTTGCATGCCTACTTTAACTGCTAAGCCATCTCTCCAGCCCATATGTATATTTTTAGTCAGCAAGCCAGGCGTGGTGATGCACACCACTCAGGAGGCAGAGGTAGGAGGATCACCATGAGTTTGAAGCTACCCTGAGACTACATAGTGAATTCCAGGTCAGCTCTGGGCTAAAGTAAGACCCTACCTGTGGTTGGGTGGGGGTAGCAAGGTGTGTAGAGGGGGGAGATATATTCTTCAATGGTGTGGCCGCAGGTAAACTGCCCATGATAACCCCTCACTCAAGCTCCTATAAGCAACCCGAAACACACAAAGACATAGCAAGTAGGATGTCTAAAAAATAAAAACAACGAATAGGAGGCCTAATTGGGAAGAATAGGGGGTCAGCTCATCAGGAGTAGGAGAAGGACAAGAATGGGTAATGATACCTTATATATATTATGTAAATGTCCTAATGAAACCCATTATTAGGTATAATTACATGTGCTAATAAAAAACTTTGAAAGGACTGGAGAGATGGCTTAGCGGTTAAGCGCTTGCCTGTGATGCCTAAGGATCCCGGTTCGAGGCTCGATTCCCCAAGACCCACGTAAGCCAGATGCACAAGGTGGCACAGGCATCTGGAATTCGTTTGCAGTGGTTGCAGGCCCTGGCATGCCCATTCTCTCTCTCTATCTGCCTCTTTCTCTCTCTGTCTGTCTGTCACTCTCAAATAAATAAATAAAAGTAAACAAAAAATTGAAAACTATTTATAACAAAAATCTTTGAAAAACAAATAAACAAATAGCCAGGGAGCTGGGGAGGTAGGAGGATTGCCCTGAGTTCTAGGCCACCTTGAGACTACGTAGTGAATTCCAGGTCAGCCTGGGCTAGAGTGAGACCCTATCTTGAAAAAGAGAGAGAGAGAGAGAGAGAGAGAGAGAGAGAACAGTAAAATCAGCCAGGGGCTGGGCGCAGTTGTACACTGTCTTTAGTCCCAGCACTCAGGAAGAAGAGGTAGGAGAATCACTGTGACTTTGAGGCTACCCTACGACCACATAGTGGGAATTCCAGGTCAGTCTGGGCTACAGTGAGACCCCGAAAAGACCAAAATAAATAAATAAAAATAACAGCCAGGGGTACAGGCAATCCCAGCACTCAGGAAGCAACAGCAGAAAAATGGCCACAGGCTTGTTTGAGGACAGTCTGGTCTACATGCCCATAGCAAGTGGGTTCCAGGCCAGCTGGGGGCTACACAGGGAGACCCTGTTCTAACAACCCCCCCCCAATAAAACTAAATTTAAAAACAGCTACTAGCCAGCCATGATGGTACACACCTTTAATTCCAGCACTCAGGAGGCAAAGGTAGCAGGAGCACTTTGAGTTCAAGGCTAGCCTAAGACTACATAATGAATTCCAGGTCAGCCTGGGCTAGAGTAAGACCCTACCTCGAAAAACAAAACAAAACAACTTATCAATAAGTACAGTGATTGCCAAGACCTGGTGTCTTACCTACCAAAAGCAAAAGTGTTGGACACTTATATTAATACAAGTTAATTTCAGCTACACATGGCCCCTCTCTGACGCTTATTAAAATGATCAGAATTACTCAAAGGCCACCTTGGATCCCAGATCATCTCTCAGGCCACCAAGCCAGCCCACCTAAAGAGCATGCATTGACACCAGCCCCTGTGCTCCTTCCCAAAGTCATGAAGCACCCAGGGTACAGAGCTGGCTATGGCTCAGGGGATGCTATGGGAAGGTGGCATCTTGCCTTGCTCTTCACCTCATTGTGGCATCCTGGACCTTGCGACTTCAGGGATGGGGAGGATGCAACCTTCCTGAGAACAGACATTTCAATAGGAGCCTGAGACACTGAATATTATAGTAGGGAGCTGGGATGTCCCCAGAAGCTGACATATAATTAGACAGACAGAGAGAGAGAAAGAGAAAGAGAGAGAGAATATGGGCATGCCAAGGCCTCTTGCTGCTACAGATGAATTTGATGCATATGCCACTTTGTGCATCTGGCTTTATGTGGGTACTAGGGAATTGAACCTGGGCCCTCAGACTTTGTAAGCAAGTGTCTTTAACTGCTGAGCCATCTCTCCAGCCCCACACCCAACTTCTTATGTGGGTATTGGGGATTGAACTCAGGCCTTCATGCTTGGGTGGCAAGTGCTCTTATGTGCTGAGCCATCTTCCCAGCCCCGTATTTTCATTTTTTTTGAGACAAGATCTCATGTAGCCCAGGCTGGCCTTGAATTCTCCATGTAGCTGAGGAAGACCTTGAACTCCTGACCTTCCTGCCTCCACCTCCCAAGTGCTGAAATTAAAGCCTTGTGCCACCATACCAAGTTTGTGTTGTATTGAGGATTGAACCCAGGGCTTCTTGTATGCAGGCAAGCACTGTACCCACGGAGCCACACCCCACAGTCTTCTCCTTTTCCTACTTCTCCTCTTCCTCTCCCCGCTTCCCAGTCACCATATAATGAGCAGCTTCAGTTCTGTTCCAACTCACACTTCCCACCATGATATTTTGCCACTTCACAGGGCCAGAGTCTGTGAAGCCAAAAGACCATGTCCTGAAATCTCTGCATCCAGGAGAAGAAAGCCTGATTTTCAGGCATCAGGTTACAGCAATGGAAAGCTGACACCCAAAGGAAAGCGTTACCAAGCACTTTCTGTGTCAAGATGCAGACTGGAGGTTTTTTAAGTTTATTTTTTTACATTTTATTTTTATTTATTTGACAGAGAAAGAGAGAGGAAGAGAGAGAGAGAGAAAGAAAGTGGGTGCACCAGGGCCTCCAGCCACTGCAGACGAACTCCAGACATGTGCGCCCCCTTGTGCATCTGGCTAACATGGGTCCTGGGGAATCGAACCTAGGTCCTTTGGCTTTGAAGGCAAATGCCTTAACCTGCTAAGCCATTCCTCCAGCCCTAAAATTTATTAAAAAAATTTTTTTTTATTCATTTGCAAGGAGACAGAGAGAGAAAGAGACAGAGGGAGAAAGGGTACATCAGAGCCTCTAGCCACTGAAAATGAACTCCAGATACATGTGCTATTTTGTGCATCTGGCTATACATGGGTACTGGGGAATCAAAACCAGGTCCTTAGGCTTTACAGGCAAGCACCTTAACTGCTGGGCCATCTCTCCAGCCTCAGAAAAAAAAAAAAATATATATATATATATATATATATATATAACTTATTTGAGAGAGAGGGAGAGAATGGGTGAGCCAGGGCCTCCAGCCACTGCAAACGAACTCCAGATGCATGCGCCCCCTTGTGCATCTGGCTTACATGGGTCCTGGAGAATCAAACCAGGATCCTTTGGTTTTGCAGGCAAATGCCTTAACCACTAAGCCATCTCTCCAGCCCCCTTTTTAAAAATTATATTTATTTATTTGAGAGAGAAAGAGGCAGAGAGAGAGAGAGAGAGAGAGAGAGAGAAGAGAGAATGGGCGCTCCAGGGCCTCCAGCCACTGTAAAGGAATTCCAGACACATGCGCCACCTTGTGCATCTATCTGGCTTACTTGGGTCCTGGGGAATTGAATCGAGGTTCTTTGGCTTTGCAGGCAAATGCCTTAACCTCTAAGCCATCTCTCCAGACTCAGATTAGAGTTTTAAAACTTGGGGTGGGGGCAGTGTCCCTGAAAACCACAAATCCCTTCTCCAGAAAAATGCATACAAATGGACCCAAATAAGCCACAGAGCATCTAAAACTCATTTTTAAAATTTACTATTTATTTATTTATTGTGGGGCTGAAGAGATGGCTTAGTGGTTAAAGCGTTTTCCTGCAAAGCCAAAGGAACCAGGTTCGACTCCCCAGGACCCACATAAGCCAGATGCACAAGGTGGCGCATGCGTCTGGAGTTTGTTTGCAGTGGCTGGAGGCCCTGGTGTGCCCATTCTCTCCCTTTCTCTCTATCTGCATCTCTCTCTCAAATGAATAAAATAAAATAAAAGTTTAAAAAGTGTGTAAAAATATTTGCACTTGGGCTTGAGGGATGGCTTAGCAGTTAAGGCGTTCACCTCAAAGCCAAAGGACCCAGGTTTGATTTCCCAGGACCCATATTAGCCAGATGCACAAGGGCGCGCACGCTTCTGGAGTTCGTTTGCAGTGTCTGGAGGCCCCGGTGCAGCCATTCTCTCTCTCTCTCTCCCTCTTTCTCTGTCAAATAAGTCTATATATACATACATATGTGTATATATATATTTATATATATATATATATTTGCACCTGTGTGTTTGTGTGTATGTGTGTGCGTGCATGCGCATGTGTCTATGGGTGCACCAGGATCTCTTGGCACTTGCAATCAAATGCCCCTGTCTGGCTTTATGTGGGTGGCTGGAGAATTGAACCTGGGCCAGCAGGCTTTGCAAGCAAGCACCTTTAACTGCTGAACCATCTCCCCAGTCCACTAAAGCTCATTTATAGATTCCTGCCCCACATGAGTGAAGAAAATTGACCCAGGTAGGTATAGTACCACATACCTCTAATCCCAGCACTCAGGAGGCTGAGAGAGGAGGATCATTGCAAGTTCAAGGCCAGCCTGGGCTACATTACAAGTTACAGGCCAGTTAGGGCTAAGTAGCAAGACACTCAAATGAGCAAGCGAAAGACCCGACATAAATATTTATCTGTTTTGCACAGGCCGGGGGGGGGGGTACCAAATGGGCACTGAAACTGTTAGAAATGAGGTTAGTGGGGCTTTGGAGATGGCTCAGAGGTCAAAGGTGCTTGGTTGCAAAGCCGGATGGCCTGAGTTTGATTCCCCAGTATGCACATAAAGCCATATGCACAAAGTGGTGCATGCACCTGGAGTCTGTGTGCAGTGGCAAGAGATCCTAGCAACCCATACCCCCCCCCCCTCTGCTTGCAAATAAATAAAAAATATATTTAAAAAAAATAGAAACAAAGCTAGGGTCCAGAAATGACCACATAATGGAAAGTCCACCAGCAAGGTAATGCACAGCCATGAGGAGTTCAGGCAAGCAAACACACCCGCAGGTCTGCTGGGGTTTATCTCCTAACATGAGGGTCCTGTACTTACTGGACCTCAAATTCTCACACAACTGGCTAAAATATAGAAACGACACCGTTTCTAAGGGAATCCTAAAGGAAGGAAAGATTTAGGGATCTTTTGTCAAATGAAGAAACAGTAGCTTTTTTGGTTTGTTTGTTTCTTGTTTTCCAACGTAGTATCTCATTCTAGCCCAAGCTGACCTGGAACTCACTGTGTAGTTCCAGGCTGGCCTTGAACTCACAGTGATCCTCCTGCCTCAGGTATCCCAAGTGCTGGGATTAAAGGCATGTGCCACTGTGCCCTGCCTAAGTAGCATCTTTTGTTTCAAGGATGTCTGACTGTTTTGGTCTCAAGCGTGGCTGACTTAGAAAGCCGGGGGTCTTCCAGGCTGGAGAGATAGCTTAGTGGTTAAGGCGTTTGCCTGTGAAGCCAAAGGACCTCAGTTCAATTCCCCAGAACCCACATAAGGCAGATGCACAAGGTGGAGCATGTGTCTGGAGTTCATTTGTAATGGCTGAAAGCCCTGGTGTGCCATCTCTGTCCATTCTCTCAAATAAATAAATAAATAAATAAAATAAAGAAAGGGGGTCTTCCCATGGATTGGTGTCCTTCCAGAATTAAGTCTCTCTCTCTTTTTGAGGCAAGCCCAACAGACTGGCTTTTTTTTTTTTTAATATGAGAGAGCAAGAGAGAGAGAGAGAGAGAGAATTGGCACACCAGGACCTCCAGTCACTGTACTCAAAACTCCAGTCGTGTGCACCAGCTTGTGCTCAGTGCAAACTTGAGTGCTTACATCACCTTGTGTGTCTGGCTTATGTGGGATCTGAAGAGTCGGACATGAGTCCTTAGGCTTTACAGGCAAGTGCCTTAACCACTAAGCTATCTCTCCAGTCCCTCTATCTTTTTAATAATAATAAATAAATAAATACTTAAAAAATTCTCCAGTCACTCATGCCCTCCAAACATTACGTGCCATTGCCGAGGCCCTTGGTTTCCCACCAGGAATAGATGGTTAAGACCCTATTGCTTAAGACTCCACATACTTGGGCTGCAAGGTCACTGAGAAACCCTGCTGGAGCTGAGCTGAAAACCTCCTCCATGTAGACCAGCTGACAGAAAGCTGGAGAAAGCCATGCTGCATGCAGTTCAATGGGAGAGAGAGAAATCACCAGTGAGGATACCATTGCAAGCCTTAGATTTGGCCAGCCAGGGCAAATGAGCCAACAGGTGCAATAGCTGCACATCTGTTATGGGGGAACCAGCTGCCCTCTAATTGGACTGGAGGCCCGCTCCATGGGAGAGAATACATCCCCGATACTAAAAACCTACAAGAGGTGTAGTCATGGGCCCTAGGAGTGTAACATCTGCTGCTGTCTGGCTAAAATGTATATACGATACTCACCAAACTGCCCAGTAAGCACTTCTCTTAACGTTCACTACCCATATATTAATGCTACTCTCACTTTTGGCTAGAGAACCTTCTCTTTTCAGATGGCAGTGACTTTGGGATGACTCAAGGCACCATGGTGCTGAGAAGAAGTGACAGAGGAGTGCTCAGCATTGAAACATCTCAATCACACCTTCCATGGCTCAGGGTCCATTGACGAAGAGGTGGCGGAAAGAATGTAAGAGCCAAAGGAAGGGTAGGACTCCTTACAACGTGCTCCTCCAGACACAAAATGGCCTGGATATCCATGACCTCGCAGTGCCTGACACTACCTACACAAGACCGTCATAATAGGAGGAAAAGATGATGACATCAAAATAAAAGAGAGACTGATTGAGAGGGGGAGGGGATACAATGGAGAGTAGAGTTTCTAAGGGGAAAGTGGCGGGAGGGGGAGGGAATTACCATGGGATATTGTTTATAATCATGGGAGTTGTTAATAAAAAAAAAAAAAAGTCTCCACTCTCCAGGTCTCCCAGTCCTTTTTGACCAGCCACACACGTGTCTCATGGGTTCTAGGTATTCTCTTGACCTACTCCTCAAGGGTCCCGCCCAATCATTCACCCCTCAAACGACTCCAAAGAAGCACATTCCCTTTCCTTGCCTCAAACATTCTTCGAACATCTACTAGAAGCTAAGATGTTGTAACATTGCAGAAGGGGAGGTTCGCATCCTTCCAGTGGGGGAGGGCATTGTGTAGCCACTTCCTGGGAACTGAAACATTCAGTTCTGGAGGGAGGAGAGAGACTCCTAAGACTGGAAGCAAAGGAAATGTCCAAGGTCCAGAAAGCTTGCAAGAGTTGCAAGGCCCCTCCCTAAGGCTATGAAAGCAGTTAGCAAGTGCTGAGGAGAGAAGACTCTTCGATGGAACTGTCTGCAAGCTGTGCAGGGATGTAGCTTTCATGAGTCACCAGTGCCCTTGTAAATAACCCCTCACCCCTTCTCCTGTAGGCAACCCCATTCAGTGGTTTACCAAACTAGACTTGGGTAGAATCGTTTCTTTGGCCTGTGGTCCTTGCCCTGTCTGAGGTGAATAGATGTTTGTTAAAAGTCTCACCAGGAGGGCTAGAGAGATGGCTTAGTGGTTAAGGCGCTAGCCTGCGAAGCCTAAGGACCCAGGTTCAGTTCCCCCAGTACCTACGTAAGTCAGATGCACAAGGGAGGGACATGCTACTGGAGTTTGTTTGCAGTGGCTAGAGATCCTGGCATGCCCATCCCATTCTCTCTCTCTCAAATAAACAAAAAATAAAAAGACTCACCACAGAGGGGTCCTGTCTGGACGGCCTCACAGCTTCTAGAGTCTCCACACCAGCATCACCTCAGCGTGCCTCCTCAGAGTCCATCCTATTAGGACTCCCTCTTGTGCTCTGGTGTCCCTCTTCCCAGGAATTCTCCCTCAAGTGACCTTGGGTTCTGCTGGCTCTGTTTCACCACCCTCCCCCCGCCAGCTGTTCTTAGATGCCTTCCTGGAATTGTCACCTTGACTTGGATTAATAAATGCCTAGGGATTGGGGAGATGGCTCAGCAGTTAAAGGCACTTGCTTGCAAAGCCTGCCAGCCTAGGTTTAATTGCCCAGTACCCGCGTAAAGCCAGATGCACAAAATGAACCATGTGTCTGGAGTTCGTTTGCAGTGGCAAGAGACCCTGGTGTGCGCATGCTCTTTTTCTCTCTTTATAAATAAGTAAATAATATTGGAAGAAAAAAAAACAATGCACGCCTTTAATCCCAGCACTCAGGAGGCAGAGATGGGAGGATGGCTGTGAGTTCAAGGCCACTCTGAGACTACATAGTGAATTCCAGGTCAGCCTGGGCTGGAGCGAGACCCCACTGGGGAGGCAGAGGTAGCAGGATCGCTGTGACTTCCAGGCCAGCCTGAGACTACATAATAAATTCCAGGTCAGCCTGGGCTAGGGTGAGACCCTACCTCAGAAAACAAACAAGGGCTGGAGAGATGGCTCAGCAGCTAATGCACTTGCCTGCAAAGCATAAGGACCTGGGTTCGATTCTCCAGTACCCACATAAAGCCAGAGGTACAATGTGGCAAATGCTCTGGAGTCTGCAGTGGCTGGAGGCTCTGGCATGCCCATTCTCCCCTTGCAAACACATCATACATACATACATACATACATACATACATACATACATACAACGGGCTGGAGACATGGCTTAGTGATTAAGGTGCTTACCCAGGTAAGCCACATGTACAAGGTGGCGCAGGCATCTGGAATTCATTTGCAGTGGCTGGAGGCTCTGGCGGCCCATTTTCTCTCTCTCTCTCTCTCTTTCTCTCTGCCTCTCACTCTCTCCAATAAGTATTGTAAAAATACGTTATTAAAAAAAAAAAAACAAGAAAATAACTACTGGGCCTTCAAGTTCCAAACCCAAGGTCACCGTTCTAAGAAGCCTTCCCAGATTATCCAGGGCCCTGCCCCCAGCACACACCGCCTTTTCTGGCATCTGAAGTCTCCCCGCCCACTCCAATTCGGAAGCCCGGGCCTTTCCAACCCGCCAAAACGTGTGCGGTGGAAAAGAGGCGAGTTGCCCAGGCGCTCACTGACCGCCTGATAAGCTGATTGCTTCCTGGAGGTCACGGTTTTTCATGGGAGGAGGGATCGAGTGGCTGGAGGAAGTGGACAGTCCCCCAGCTGCCTGCGAGGGGGTGGAGATGGGAGGCAGTTTAAGTAAAGATGCTCCACTGCCCTGATCCTTCATTGTGTTTCTTTGCCTGACACGCGATGGGGAATGCCCACGCGGTGGTCCTTCCTGCAGGCCCCGGGCGCGTGGGGTGAGGGCGCCCTCCGTGGACCCCGGGGTCCTCTGGGGTCGCTCGTGGACCCCCCTCTCTCTCTGGGGGGAGGAAGGAAGAGGGTGTCTGGAGCTAGGCCGCAGGAGGGGCGGCCCTGCGGAGGCGTGACCCCAGCGGGGAGGGTGCCGTCCCCCTGGCCGGGTGGGTGATGCCCGGAGACTGAGGACCGCTCTGCAGAGGGCCGAGGCTCCGCACCCAGCGGCTGCACCGGAGCCTGCGGGGTCCCCGGCCGCTCACCTCCCTCCCTATGCTTTTTGTTTGAAGCAAAGTCGTGCTGTGAGGCCAGGGCTGGCCTGGAACTGGCTGCGGAGAGGTCAGACTTGCCTTGAATTTACAGCGATCCTCTTGACCTTGAACTTGCAGTGATACTCCTCCCTCACGTCCCGAGTGCAGGGATTACAAGCGCGCGTCACCACGCCAGGCTTCATTGTATTTATTTTAAATTACGAAATGAA
Organism: Dipus sagitta; assembly: GCA_036346955.1. Lineage (NCBI taxonomy): Eukaryota > Metazoa > Chordata > Mammalia > Rodentia > Dipodidae > Dipus > Dipus sagitta. The sequence continues at coordinate 159,052,237 of CM070770.1, read as the reverse complement.
TATGTACCCAGATTGGGGAAAAACAAATCAAAACAAGAAGCCCGAGAATGCAAAACAAAACGCACTGCCTTGTCTTTTGTCTATGTAATTATGCTAGAGTTTTCCACTGTTTACAAAGAGGAAGTGATATGGTATGGGAATAGGCTTTTAAATTCTTTTCACCTTCCTTTTTAATTTTTAAATTTTAAATATTTATTTTTACTTTTAAAAATATTTTGTTATTTATTTATGTGTGTAAGAGAGAGAGAGAGAGAAAGAGAGAATGGGTGCCCCAGGGCCTCTAGCCATTGCAAATGAACCCCAGATGCTTTTGTCACCATGTACATCTGGCTTACTTGAGTTCTGGGGAACCGAATCTGGGTCCTTTAGCTTCACAGACAAACGCCTGAACAGCTAAGCCATCTCTCCAACCCCTGTTTTTACTTTTTGAGGCAAGGGCTCACTTTAGCCCAGGCTGACCCGGAACTCACTCTGTAGCCCAGGCTGGCCTCAAACTTTCTGTAATCCTCCTACCTCAGCTTCCTGAGTGCCAGGATTAAAGGCTAATTTTGCAGTAGTAGTTGTTGTTTTCAAGGTAGGGTCTCGCTCTAGCCCAGTGGAATTCACTATGTAGTCCAAGGATGGCCTGGAACTCACAGGGATCCTCCTACCTCTGCCTCCCAAATGCTGGGATTAAAGGTGAGCACCGCCACACCTGACTATAGGCTATTTTTTAAAACATTTTATTTATTTATTTACTTATTTCACAGAGAAAGAGGGAGGGAGAGAGAATGGACGAGCTAGGGCCTGTAGCCACTGTAAACGAACTCCAGACACGTGCGCCCCCTTGCGCATCTGGCTAGCCTGGGTCCTGGAGAATGGAGCCTGGATCCTTCTGCTTTACAGGCAAACGTCTTTAACTGCTAAGCTACCCCTCTAGCCCTGTTTTTTATTTTTATTTATTTATTTAAGAGCGACAGACAGAGAAAGGCAGATCATCCCCGGCCCTCTAGCCACTGCAAACGAACTCCAGATGCGTGTACCCCCTTGTGCATCTGGCTAACGTGGGGCCTGGGGAATCTAGCCCTGAACCGGGGTCCTTAAGCTTCACAGGCAAGAGCTCTACCGCCAAGCCTTCTCCCCAGCTCCTCCCCCCCCTTTTTTTTTGAAGGAAGGTCTTAGGTATCCTTGGCTGGCCTCCAACTCCCCAGATGCATGGACCACTTTACAATTTTTAAATATTTATTGTGTATAAAAGGGAGAGGGGGAACCACAAGAAAGGAATATGAGGTCTTCAGGGCCTCCTTCTGCTGCAAACTCCAGACTCTCGCCACTTTGTGCATCCGGCTTTAGATAGGTAATGTGGAATTGAACCCCTGGTCCAAAGTCTTTAACTGCTGAGCCATTTTCCCAGCCTTGGCCTCCCAACTCTATGTAGCTGAGGTTGGCCTAGAACTCCAGATCCTCCTGCCTTGACCCAGGCTGGCCCTGAACTACTCCTACCTCAGCTGGGATTATAGGCGTGTGCCAGAACCCCTGCTTTTGATGTTTTGAGTGGAGAATATGTTTGAATCATTAATGTTTAAATAAGAAATCCAGTGTAGTGCCCAGCAGCCTGGGGGCGTAGCTAGCCACTCACCCTTGAATCTACTAGGGGCATCTCAGTAATAGAGTGCTGGCCTAAACCTGGCATGGGTGTGGCTCACAGGTGCAACACTTGTCCCAGAAGGCTGAGGCCCTGGTTCAATCCCTAGTACTGAAGAAAGAAAGAAGGAAGGAAGGGAGGGAGGGAGAGAGGAAGAAAGGAAGGAAAGGAGGGAGGAAGGAAAGAAAATCCAGGGCAGGAGAGATGGCTTAGCAGGTAAGGCACTTGACTGTGAATCCTAAGGACGAAGGTTCAATTTCCTAGTACCCAGGAAAGCCAAATGCATAAGTTGACGAATGCGTCTGGAGTTTGTTTGCAGCGGCTGGAGGCTCTGGTGTGCCCATTCTCTCGCTATCTGCCTCTCTCTTTCTCTCTCAAATAAATAAATAAATCTAGAGAAAAGTAAAAGTTTGACCTGCCCCCACATGCTTGGCCCCTCTGACACATTGTCTCTTGTGTACCCTTCCAGAATTTACTTAATATTAGCAAAAAAAAGAAAAGAGTGTATTTTCCCTCCTTCTTCATGTAGAGGAAACACCCCTTGGCACCTGCTGCATGTTTGCTATTTATTTGTAAATCTAAGAGCTGCTTTCCCTTAATAAACTGAGAGCTTCCTTGACATTCAACTTTATTTTCTTGTTTAATAGACAGTGTCCCCTCCTATGATTTTAATTCACCATGGTTAATTTGTCCCCTCCAACAGGTGGGCCTTCCAGGCTTTTCCTCTGATAAACATTGTTGCAATGAACAACTGTACAAGGGTCAGCTTTGCCCCCTGCAGGTCCATTCCTAGGGTGAGCCAAGGTCATATGCAGCCCTTGTTGGTGTATGTTACTGACTTGTCTTCATTATTGGACAGGCCGCCTGAACAAACAGAACCGAAAGAGGTAAGTGTGTGTGTATGTGTGTGTGCACACGTATGCATGTGGGGGGGGCGGGGAGAGGGAGAGAGGGAGAGAGAGAGGACAGAGAGACATACAGAGGCTGTCAAGTCCTGAGACCTGCCCTCTATAGATGCAGATGCTATAGTTGCGTTTGTAGGTTGGCAGGTTTGAGAGCCAGGTAGAGGGATGGAGATTCACTGAGTTCAAAGACAAGCAGGTTTTGCCCAAGTCCAGGGCAGTTAGGCAGGAGGAAGTACTCCTCTGGAGAAAGGCCTTCAACTGATTGGGTGAGGCCCATCCAAATTCGAGAACTACGTGCCTGCCTTAGTGTTCTGTTGATTTATATGTTAATTTCAGCCAGAAATATCCTGTGTTTCACCAACTCTCTAGACTCTATTTGACCCAGTCAGATTGAGATGGGACTTATTTTGGGGGTTCAAACACAAACCCCAAACCTGAGCTTGTGTCTGCTTTACTTAAAGAACTGAAATATGGGGCTGGAGAGATGGCTTAGCGGTTAAACGCTTGCCTGTGTAGCCTAAGGACCCCGGTTCGAGGCTCGATTCCCCAGGACCCACGTTAGCCAGATGCACAAGGGGGTGCTCGCGTCTGGAGTTCGTTTTCAGTGGCTGGAGGCCCTGGCACGCCCATTCTCTCTCTCTCTCTCTCTCTCTGCCTCTCTCTCTCTGTCTGTTGCTCTCAAATAAATAAATAAAAATAAAAAAATTAAAAAAAAAAGAATTGAAATATAACAAGACTGAGAAGGTGTCTCTCGTGAGTTACTATGTTCAGAAGTCAGGAGGGGTGAGGGAGAGTCCACAGACCAAATAAGGGGGAGTGGTGGGGGACATTAGTCTGAAAACCAAAGGGTGAGGAGTAGAAAGATTCGCACGGTCCAAGGGTCCATGTATAACCTTTCCCACTCTGGCAGCAGCAAAGCTCAGCTGTGTTTCACTGTTAATTACCAAACTAAGCTAAGCAGCCAGGGTGGGAAGGCCAAAACCTTACCAGTGGTAAAAAACCTCAGATGCTGAGCGATGAACAGCCCAGCAGCTGGAAAACAGGAACAAGCCCACCACAAGCCTTGTGAGCAGCCAGGCTTTTTATTTTGGGTCAGGGGTGAATCCAGAAGTCAGCACTCATGCAGCATCCGGAAGGAGCTAGGTTTGAACACACAAACCTGAGTAATTCCAGCTCGCAGCAGAGCAGGGCAAATGTGTGTGGTAATTCCCCTCTCATAAGAAGATACTCTAACTGCTGTTAGAGGAAAGAGGATGATGGCCAGTTAGTCTTCAATTACTTCCGGCTGAGCAGGGTCTCCTAGAGTAATTGCAGTTAGAATCTCTCCCAGAGGGGGCGATCTAAAGGCCCCAGAAAGAAGTCTTTTAGTTAAATGTCCTGCGCTGTCTCCATCTGAGCATTGTCAGCCAGTGATGGTTGGCAGTAGAAGTGGGTGAGTGATCAGCTGATCAAGGGGCCCATGTAGATGGAGTTGGATTGTGAGTTAAGTATGAACCACCTTTAATGAGCGGAGATCAAGTTAAAACAGTAATTGGGCATACAAGGTCCAAAGATCAAGAGCAGCTATGAAGATTATTATAGGTATAATCTTTCTCCACCATGTAAAACCTTGAGCTCCATTCCCAGAAATGTTCACTGAATGGCATAGTAGTGTCTGACATGGTCTGAGTCTGTTGCTGTAAGTCTCAGTAGGGCCTTGTAGGTCTCCTCTTTTGAAAAGCTCTTCCTTTCCGTGTTCATTCCTGGTAGAGTCGATAGGCCATTGAGAAATGTCCCATCTAGTCATCCGGGTTAAGGTAGGAAAGCTAGCTCTTTCCTGGTTAATATGGTTCCCGTCATCTCCATAGAGAGGAGATACCCACTGTGGGAGTCCTGGGGTGCTGGAAGTGGGCAGAAGCCTGCAAACCCAGCAGTTAATCTGATGACTATTCTGTGCATACAACGAATGAGTTTTCATCCTTGGTATAGACAGGTAGATTGGAAAAACTGAACACCAACAGCGATAGAAAATAAGGCATTGTGCCAGGCTGTGGTGGCACATGCCTGTAATCCCAGCACTCAGGGGGCACAGGTAGGAGAACTGCTGTGAGTTCAAGGCCATCCTGAGACTACATAGTAAATTCCAGGTCAGTCTGGACTAGAGTGAGACCATATCTCAAAATAATAAATAAATAGGTAAATAAATAAGACATTGTGATAAGAGACAGCAGACCTATCTATCTGTGTCTTGCTCCAAGCTTTGCTGTGCCTCTTTGAGTTTGGTTATACTTTTCTCTGAGTGTTTTAAGACCAAGCATGTAGCCAAAATTTAACCAAGGATGTATTTTTGGAGGTCAAACAATGATTCTCCAAAGCCTCTGGAGACTTAGTATGAGTCACAGTCGTCCTCTGTTATATTTTCCTGTTGCAGAATGTACACCATTTTTTTTTTTGTTTGTTTTTTGAGGTAGGGTCTTGCTCTAGCCTAGGTTGACCTGGAATGGAATTTTCTATGTAGTCTCAGGCTGGCCTCAAACTCACGGCAATCCTCCTACCTTTGCCTCCCAAGTGCTGGGCTTAAAGGCATGTGCCACCATGCCTGGCATAAGAAGGATTTTTTTGTTTTTGACAAAAAGGCTGTGCCCATGTCCTTTCCATAAGAACCAACTGGTGCATTCATGATCCCATGCTGGTTACTGATCTGCCTACAAGACCAGCACAGTTATGAGCCATCAACATTTTGCCATGGAGGATGGAGGAGGACAAAAGGAATAAGATGACAAAGCACAGGAAGTACTAGCTTGAAAAAGGAGGGTCATTAGAGGGAGACGGGACGAAACATGACAAGGGGACAGGAACATGATAAATCACTGTTCGTATATTGAAGTTGCCAGTGCTTTTGAAAAGCTGGGCCCAGGTATTTATACAGGTTTAGGTGAGCTCTGAAAAAGGTGGGAACTGTCAAGCCCTGAGGAGAACGAAAGCCTGCCTATGGAAGTTGTCAATCAAAATTTAAAAGAGGGGCTAGAAAGAAGCCTAAGGACCCCGGTCCGAGGCTCGATTCCCCAGGACCCACGTTAGCCAAATGCACAAGGGGGTGCATGTGTCTGGAGTTCGTTTGCAGTGGCTGGAGGCCCTGGCGCGCCTATTCTCTCCCTCCCTCTCTCTCTCTGCCTCTTTCTCTCTCTGTCTGTCGCTCTCAAATAATAATAATAATAATAATAATAATAATAAAGGCATAAAAGAGCTGGGCGTGGTGGGCACATGCCTTTAATCCCAGCACTCAGGAGGCAGAGGTAGGAGGATCACCGTGAGTTCGAGGCCACCCTGAGACTCCATAGTGAACTCCAGGTCAGCCTGAGCTAGAGTGAAACCCTACCTCAAAACCCCCCTCCCCAAAATAAATATATAAATAAAAATAAAATATTTGAAAAAGTTTAAAAGAAATGTCCACTTTCAGTCAGGTAAGACAACTATTGGCCACAAAGCCTGTTAGACATGCCTTTTACCTTTAATTCCACCAGTATGCACCCCCCTTCCCACCAACAGCCCCATCAGGGTTTTATGAACAGGGTTTAGCTTTGACAGCATAAGTAGAGGAAGACAAAAATGTCCTTTCCTAGAAAACTTCTAGGTAAAAGAGATATGACTTCTCTCCATGGACACGTGTAAACATTCTACTTGCAAGGGCCTCTCAAAGCATATGTTATGGCTGGGTGTGGTGGCACACACCTTTAGACTTAGGGGGGTGAGGTAGGAGGACCGCTTTGAATCTGAGGCCAGCCTAGGGCTACAGAGTGAGTTCCAGATCAGTCTGGGCTAGAGTGAGACCCTGCCTCAAAAAAAAAAAATAAAGTATGGGCTGGAGAGATGGCTTAGTGGTTAAGGTGCTTGCCTGTGAAGCCTAAGAACCCATGCTCTCTAGGTCCCACATAAGCCAGATGTACAAGGTGACACAAGTGTGTGAGATCGCATATGCGCACAAGGTGGTCACGTGTCTGGGGTTCGACTGCAGTAGCTGGAGGCCCTGGCGCACCAATTTCTCTCTCACTCTCATATAAAAGTACACAAAAGGGCTGGAGAGATGGCTTAGCCGTTAAGGCATTTGTCTGCAAAGCCAAGGGATCTTGGTTCAACTCCCAGGACCCACATAAGCCAGATGCACAAGGGGGCACACGCGTCTGGAGTTCATTTGCAGTGGCTGGAGGACCTGGCGTGCCCATTCTCTCCCTCTCTCTCTGCCTCTTTCTCTCTCTCAAGCAAATAAAATATATTTTAAAAAATACACAAAAAATAAAGTAAAAAGTGAAGTAAAATAAAACAAAAGCAGGTGTTATGCTCTCTCCATCCAAGTGTTGCTTGAGCCAGGCTTCACCAATGACTTAGGTACCACAACACATGGTCTGTCCTCCCAAGTAGTCCTATGTGTGGGTGCTGAACCACAGATCCCTGACCTCTTTGTCAATCTTTACCTTTTTTTTTTTTTTTTTAAGGTAGGGTCTTGTTCTAGTCCTGGCTGACCTGGAATTCACTCTGTAGTCCCAGGATGGCCTCAAATTCACAGCAATCTTCGTACCTCTGTCTCCGAAGTGCTGGGATTAAAGGCGTGTGCCACCACACCCAGCTAACCTTTCCTTAAGTTGCTTTTGTCAGATCCTTTGACACAATAATGAGAAAAGTAATTGATGCAATCCCCTTTAGGGGCACGACCCCAGGGACTTAACTTCCTCCCATCAGGTCATTTATACCATGCGCTGACTCTAACACGTGGATTTTCCAGGCTGAGAAATCCTCCAAGCTCCAATGGGGTTCTGACACTAACTCCCTGACCTGAATGCAGGCCACAGGTGATGGCTCAGTCCCATAAGTCCACCTCCACTTCACGTGCCAACTGCAGGGTCCTGTCCTCCTCAGGCTGCAGATGGAGGGTCCCATGCCCCCTCCAACTATTGTTAGATGATTTGCTGGAGTGGCTCATAGACCTCAGGGCCAGACTTCACTGTGTTTACACATTACACATTTATGACAAAGCTCACAACTCAGGGACAGCCAATCAGGTGTAGAGGCCAGAGATGGGAGTCACCACTCATTGTCTGGGCTTGCCATCCTCTAGGAGTCACCTAGAAGCTCATGAAATGTGCTTATTCTCGGGGTTTAATAGAGTTCAATAGAGTTTATTCTCCAGTCCTGCCCTTCCCAGAGGCCAGGGGCTGAGGCCAAAAGTTCTACCTATCGAATCCTCGGTCCTGACCCAGGGCCCCCTATTAGCATAAACTCACGTTGGATGATAGGGACTTATAGCTGGGCAGGGCAGCACACTCCTTGAAACCCCAGCCCAGGGTAGCCTGGGCTGTGTAGTGACAATATCTCAAACAACCAAGAATAGCGAGTTCAAGGCAAATAGCAAAAGACACCCCCTCAGGAAACCCTATGGTTTTCGGACAAAACCCAGATGTATTGCATGTTATGCTGCAGTTGCCTCGCCTGCACCAAGATAAGGAGGTTAGGGATGTTTGTGGTGAGCCAGGTGTCAGGAGGCTGACTACAATCTATCCGTGTGGAAAAAACAGGCAGGCAGTCCCCACAGCGCAGGGCTGGCAGTGACAGGGTTGCTTCTTCTGGGTTTTTAGCTCTTTTTTTTTTTTTTTTCAAGGTAGGGTCTCACTCTAGCTCAGGCTGACCTGGAATTCACTCTGCATTCTCAGGGTGGCCTGGAACTCACGGTGATCCTCCTACCTCTGCCTCCCAAGTGCTGGGATTAAAGGTGAGCGCCATCACGCCCGGCTGGTTTTTAGCTTTACACCCAAAGAATGGAATGGGGCTGGAGGGATGGCTTTGCGGTTAAGGCGTTTGTCTGCAAAGCCAAAGGACCCAGGTTTGATTCCCCAGGACCCACGTTAGCCAGATGCACAAGGGGGCACACGCATCTGGGGTTCATCTGCAGTGGCTAGAGGCCTGGCGTACCCATTCTCTCTTCCTCTTTCTCTGTCAAATAAATATCTAATAAAAAATATTTTAAGAATGGAATGGACAGAAGGTGAGGGGTGAATGAACAAGAATGTACATGGGAACACAACACAACTGCAATGAAACCTGAACTCTTTATTTTCTTTTCAATTTTTTTTTATTAACAGCTTCCATGATTATAAAAAATATCCCATGCTAATGCCCTCCCTCCCCCTACTTTCCCCTTTGAAACTCCATTCTCCATCATATCCCCTCCCCCTCTCAATCAGTCTCTTATTTTGATGTCATGATCTTTTCCTCCCATTATGATGGTCTTGTGTAGGTAGTGTCAGGCACTGTGAGGTCATGGATATCAGGCCATTTTGTGTCTGGGGGGGGGGGGACCTGGACTCTTGGTGGCAGAGGTGTCAGCTGCTCTGGATCCTTGCAGGCTTTGCAGTACCAGTCAAGAGGGGCCTCATGGAAATGGGAGTACTGGGTCTCAGTGGTAGGAACAGCTGGCCTGCCCCCAGGGCACGTGCAGGGAACTGTTCCTTCCAGCAACCTGGGATGAGTCCGCCCAGTTTAGGAACTCATTCCTGGTCACCTCCGAGGTCTTGCTTCTTCAAGCAAGTCTTCACTTCTGAGTTAAACCAAGTCTCAAGAACGTAATGTTCTCAAGAACGCAATGTAGCATTTATACAGACCCAGGGGGCCTCTGATTGGACATTCACATTAGGTGAAAAAATCAGAGACCAATCAGAAGAGCCTGCCAGTCTAGGGAGGAAAAGTTTGCCTGCCCTTGCCCTTGGAGTGGTGGTGCTGGCTTTCAAAAAGATGATGGAAATTGGGTGTGGTGGTGTATGCCTTTAGTCTCAGCACTGGGCAGGCTGAGGTAGATGGATGGGTGAGTTCAAATCCATCCTGGCCTACAGAGTGAGTTCCAGATCAGCCTTCAGAGAGACCCTGCCTCAAAAAAGCAGAACAAACAAAAAACAAAAAGATCGCTGAGCTTGGAGTGGTAGTGAGGATCAGCTGACAAGGCCAGTTTGCATTTGTGCTGGTGGGGGGCGGGGAGGGTTCCGATGGAGCCTAGCAGCTCTTATCCACAGAAGCGGGGCGTCCTCTCCTTCCCCTCAGTGGGAAGGGGGGTCTCTGATGGGCTACATGTGTTTGCTGTCCTGGTCCCCGGCTCAAAGACTGTGTTGGGATCAATGACAAGGAAGCCATTGGACATGGTGGCACACACCTTTAAGAAGAAGTAGGACGATCACAGTTCAAGGCCACCCTGAGACTACATAGTGAATTCCAGGTCAGTATGGGCTAGAGCGAGACCATGCCTCAAAAAACCCCAAATAAATAAAAATTAATAATTATAAGGAAGCACTGGAAAAGGATTGAGAGCCCCCCCCACCCCCAGGGCCCTGAGGTCTCCCTGATGAAGGGATTCTGCCAACTTTTAAGCGTATCTCAATTATGCATACAGCTAATGGGGCTGGGGAAATAACAGGAAATCGTAGGATGAGTTTGGGGACCTACTGAGTTGGACTTTGGCTAGAATTTCATTGATCATCTGGCCTCCATAAATCCCCATTTTGTATGTATGTGTGATGCACACATGCATTTGTATGTACAGGTGTGCCCACTCCATGCGTGTGTGTGCAAAGGCCGGAAGAGAGCAAGCGTGCTCTCATGGTTCATCTGTGTATTTCCTTGAGATGGGAGTCTCTCCCTCAAACCCCGAGCTGCTGTCAGAGCCCCAGTGATTCTTTCATCTCTGCCCCCCATGGACTGGGCCACACTCAACATTTTTTTTGTTTTGTTTAATTTTATTTATTTATTTGAGTGACAGAGAGAGAGAGAGAGAGAGAGAGAGAGAGAATGGGCACACTAGGGCTTCTAGCCACTGCAAACGAACTCCAGATGCGTGTGCCACCTTGTGCATCTGGCTTACGTGGGTCTTGGGGAATTGAGCCTCGAACTGGGGTCGTTAGGTTTCACAGGCAAGCACTCAACCGCTAAGCCATTTCTCCAGCCCCCACACTCAACTTTTAATGTGGGTTCTGGGGAGTTGGACTTGGCAGTCTCTAGCCTGAGAGGCCCTCATGCTTAAGCAGCAAGTGCTCTTAACTGCTGAGCCACCGCTCTCCTCCCATAAACCTCTTCTTTACATCATAGCTCCTACTGGAGGGCCACGTTACTGTCTGGGATCTCCAGAATAAGGTCGATTCAGAAACAGTATCTCGAAAACCTAGAAAAGCTGGCTGTTTGCCCACTGTGTAGTTACACTAGTAAAAGGCCATGTGTGCAAAGGAAGAAAGTCAAGGTCCTGTGGCATCCTGTGAAAAAGGACCCTGATATGATACAAAGAGCTTTTCTTTTTTCTTTTCTTTTTTTTTTTCGAGGTAGGTTCTCTCTAGCCCAGGCTGACCTGGAATTCACTATGTAGTCTCAAGCTGGCTTCGAACTCAAAGCAATGCTCCTACCTCTGCCTCCCGAGTGCTGGGATTAAAGGCGTGCACCACCATGCCTGGCTCAAAGGTATTAATATTTCTTCCATCTCTCCCCAAAGGGACCTCATCTGGACACTGCCCTTGGTGTTCTAGAATGGCACCTTGTAGGCCATTCATTTCTTCTCTAGCAAGCGTGGAAGCCTCTACATAATGACATTTCTCGTTAAAGCCATGAAGTGACCTTTACTCACTTTTGCTCAGAGACAGTCAGATAAGGTGCTACCAGCCCTCAACTCTTATGACCAACCTGGGATGGGGGTGCTCTGCAGGTCACACCTGTGTTCTTGGATTGCTGGCCTGGGTCTCCACAGCCATCAACAGGATGGGAGAGAAGGGAAGCAGGTGGTATCTTGATTGAACATCAGAAGCCTGTTCTCTGCCCTTGGAGCCCAGAGCTCAGTGCATTTCAGCCATCATAGGATAAGGCATCTGCACAGAGGTGGCTCGAAGGGCATCCAGCCTTCTTTTTTTTATTTTTTATTTTTGAGAGGAGGGGGAGGAGAGAAAATTTGGTGCACCAGGGCCTTAGCCACTGCGATCAAACTCTGGACACCTGTGCCACCTAGTGGGCATGTGAGACCTTGCGCTTGCCTCACCTCTGTGCCTGGCACCCAACCTTCTAAGTATGTTTTCTGCTAGCTCTTGCCAGCGAGACCTAGAGCTATTGAAGTCTGGGGGGTCTAGCAGCTTGAGGCCCAGCATGTGAACAGAACATCTGGGAGGAAATGTCCTACCAGCTGCTGTTGTGCGCTCAAGTCCCCACAGCCATGTGTGCGAAGGAAGAGAGTCAAGGTCCTGTAGCATCTCAGACAGCCCTGTGGACACCTCTGAGCCATGTGTATTGCAGTGCAGTTCACACGGGTGGGAGAGGTACTTCTGGGTTTGACTGGGCACCTGCAGACACAGACCTGTCTCTCCTACAAACTCTAGGCCAACACCACCCTTTCCATCCCCAATTCAGCTGAGGGTGGCCTGGAACCCCCCAGACAGTGTGTAAAAGTGAAGAAGCTATTTCAGCTTTCCACAAGGGCTAACTTCTGCCTCACCAGTGGAATGGAAGTCGGGATTTTTTATTGTTCTTCAAGATAAAGTCTCACGTAGCCCAGGCTGGCGTTGAACTCACTATATAGCCAAGGATGACCTTGAACTCCTGATCCTCTGCCTTCTACCTTCCAAGTGCTAACATTATAGGTATGCTTGCCTATTTTTCTGAGGTCTCACTTTATAGCGTAAGCTGGCCAGATATGCACTATGTAGCTCAGGCTGGCTTCAAATTTGTGCCAATCTTCCCGTCTCAGCCTCCCAAGTGCTGGGATAACCAGGTGAGCTACCTCACTTGGCTTGGAATATGGGATTCTGAAAGAGATATCCACCATTCATTCAGTGTGCTAACTACACGGCTGGTGTGGTCGTCAATGCTGGGTGGGCATTAGCAAATGGAGTGGTTACGAAGGCTGGGTGCAGCTACTGGCAGATTATATGCTTAGTATGTGCAAGGTACTGTGTTCCAGCCTCAGCACCAAAACAAACAAGAGTGTAAGTCCCCCCCCCCCCCCAGAACTGGCAGTCCAGAGTGACTGGGAAGCAGACGAGTCGAGTTCTTAGGTGCTTTCACGAGGCAGGGATGTCCCCATGCAGCAGGCAGAGACAGCGATCCACAGTAGCTGAACACTGGTTCCTGACCTCATAGATCATCACCTATTTAATAAGACCAGTATTAACAAAGGTCATGCTGGAAGCTGGGCGTGGTGGTGGTGCACACCTTGAGGAGGATCACTGAATGTGAGGCCAACCTGGGACTACAGAGTGGGTTCCAGGTCGGGGTTGGGGGGTGGGGTTTAGAGTGATATCCTACCTCGAGAAAACCAAAAGTTAAAAAAAATAAATTGGGCTGGAGAGATGGCTTAGCGGTTAAGATGCTTGCCTACGAAGCCTAAGGACCCAGGTTCAATTCCCCAGAACCCACGTAAGCCATATGTGCATGCTGGTACATGCATATGGAGTTTGTTTGCAGTGGACAGACGCCCTGGCACGTCCATTCTGTTTCTCTCTCTCATAAATAAATAAATAAAAATAAAATATATCTTTTAAAAGGTCATGTTGGTGGTCTGTGTCACCCAAGAGGAGAGTGATGTTTGGAGATTTTCTGTGGCATGTCCAAGGTCACATGGCACAAATCTATCAGGATCACAGGGCAGGCGATGTGGTTGGCAGTCACACTTCTGCCTCAGCAGGGACCATGGCAAATGGCTATGGCTGAAATCAGCAGCCGGGCTGGGGTCGGTGCAGGATCCATTTGGAAACAAGATGGTGGGAGTGAGTGGTGGGACCAGGACTGTGCAGTAGAACTGAGGGGTGGGAAGTCCCAGGACTATGGTGTGGGTGTTCCCCTTCAGCAGTTTTTAAAAACTATTCACTTGCACATGTGTATATGGGTGTGCTAGGGCCTCTTGCTATTGCAAACCAAAGTCAGATACTTGAGGCACTTTTTGCATCCAGTTTATGTGGGTGGTCTGGGAACTGAACTTGGGCCAGGAGGCTTTGCAAGCAAGAACCTTTAACCACTGAGCCATATTCCCAGCCCCAGAATTGTGTATTTAATGGGCATATGACAGCAACTGCCACTGCTGAACTGTCCCAGATGAGCACAATTCTAAGACCTTATAGTTATCAGTACATGCTCTGTGGAAGGTTCTAGAATCAGCTTTCATTGGCAGGTATGGAAACAAATGGGAGACACCCAGCATACATGGCTGGCTCATGATGGAAATGGCAGTCTGTTCAAGAGCCCCAGTGCACGCTGGGTATGGTGGCACATGCCTTCAATCCTGGCATTTGAGAGGCCAAGGTAGGTGGATTGCTGTGAGTTTGAGGCCATCTTGAGAATACACAGTGAATTCTAGGCCAGCCTGGGCTAGAGGGCGAGACCCTTCCTCGAAAAACAAACAAAAACAGGGCTGGAGAGATGGTTTAGCAGTTAAGGTGCTTGCCTGCAAAGCCTCAGGTCCCAGGTTCAATTCTCCAGGTCCCATGTAAGCCAGATGCACATGGTGACACATGCATCTGGAGTTCGTTTGCAGTGACTAGAGGCCCTGGCGTGCCCATTCTCTCTCACTCTCTATCTCTCTGTCTCTAATAAAACAAAATCTAAAAAAAGAAAAACAAACAAAAACAAAAATAAAACAAAAAGAGCCCAGTGCTTAGTGGCTGCGCCGGATCCCCTGTGGTTCTTTTTCCTCTGTCCCCATGTCTTGCTCCTCTGCCATGGCTGTGAGTTTTGCAGCTTGGACCACTCAGAGCCAAGGTATGCAGTCCAGGTGGCCAAGCTGGGCAGAAGACAGGCAAGGAAAGCCAGAGCCCAGGGACCAGGTGAGGTCAAGGTGGTAACCACTGAGGTAAACATTTCCAGAACCTGTAATGTATCTCCAGCACAGTAAGCATAGTCAGCCACAGTGGTACAAGCCTGTAATCCCAGTACCTGGGAGGCTGAGGTAGGAGGATAGCCACCAGTTTGAGGTCAGCCTGGGATACAAAGCAAGATGTTATCTCAAAAAAAAAAAAAAATAGTGGCTGGAGAAATGGCTGAGCAGTTAAGGTGCTTGCCTGCGAAGCCTAAGGACCCAGGTTCAATTCCCCAGTACCCATGAAAGCCAGATGTGCAAAGTGGCACATGCATCTGGTAGGGTCTCACTCTAGCCCAAGCTGACCTGGAATTCACTATGTAGTCTCAGGGTGGCCTTGAACTCATGGTGATCATCCTACCTCTGCTTCCTGAGTGCTGAGATTAAATGTGTGCACCTCCACACCCAGCTGTCTGCTTTTTAAAAATATATATATTTGAAAGATAGAAAGAGGTAGAGAGAGAATGGGCACACCAAGGCCTCTAGCCACTGTAAATGAACTCCAGATGCATGTGCTATCTTGTGCATCTGGCTTACGTGGGTCTTAAGAGAATCGAATCTGGGTCCTTAGGCTTTTCAGGCAAGCACCTTAACCATTAAGTCATCTCTCCAGCTCATTTTTAAAAATTATTTGTTTATGAGACAGAAACAAGCAGAGAGAAAGACACAGAGAGAATGGGTATGCCAGGGCCTCCAGCCACTGCAAATGAACTCCAGATACATGTGCCACCTGGTGCATGTGGCTCACGTGGGCTCTGGGGAATCAAACCGGGGTCCTCTGGCTTGCAGGCAAGTACCTTAACCGCTAAGCCATTTCTCCAGCCCCCATTTTTTAAAACATATATTTATTTATTTGTTTGAGCGAGAGAAAGAGGGAGGGAGAGAGGGAAAGAGGAGAGGGAGAGAGAGAGAGAGAGAATGAATGAATAGGTGTGCCAAGGCATCCAGCCATTGAAAACAAACTCCGATCCATGTGCCCCCTTGTGCATCTGGCTTACGTGGGTCCTGGAGAATCGAACCAGGATCCTTTCGCTTTGCAGGCAAATGTCTTAACCGCTGAGCCATCTCCCCAGCCCCATTTTTGTTTTTTTAAAGAGAGAGAGAAAAGTGGGGCTTGGGAGAAAGCTCAGTTTAAAGACGCTTGCTTGTAAGTATGCCAGCCTGAGTTTGATCCTCTTCAGGACACATGTAGAGCTGGACAAAGTGGCACGTGGGTCAGTGATCCCAACATACCAATGATAATGAGAGGCAGAGCCAGGAGAATCCAAAGCTTGAGGCTTGGCAAGACTGGAGTTCATTTGTAGCAGCAAGAGACTGACAAACAAGATGGTGGGACACCTTGAGGATGTCCTCTACCTCCACACTGATGTCCATAGTCACAAAGGGCTGGCGAGATGGCTCAGTGCATAAAGCTTCTTTTGCATAAGCGTGAGTACCTGAGTGTGGATCTCAGGAACCCAAGTCAAGCCAGCCGCTATAGCACAGATAGCTGTGATCTCAGCGTGCCCAGAGCAAGAGGGAGCTGGCTGGCTTGGCATTTGTAGGAGTGAACAACAGGGGCCCTGCCTCAAACGAGGTGGAAGGTGAAGACCACCCCCGAAGTTGTCTGCTACCTCCACACATGTGCACGGCACGTGCATGCCTGCCACCACAACGGAACAACAACAAAGAGTGCAGACTCGTCCAAGTCAAAGAAGATGAAGTGATAATGTACAAAGATAAGTGTTGGCAATGGAGTTCTACTCAGCGGTAAAGAAAAATGAAGTTAAGAAACTTGCAGGAAAATGGATGGATCTGGAAAGGATTATACTAAGTGAGGTAACCCAGGCCCAGAAAGCCAAACATCACATGTTCTCTCTCATATGTGGATCCTAGCTACAGATGATTGGACTTCTGTGTGAGTAGGAAGAAAACTCAGTAGCAGCAAGCTAGAAAGGAGATATAAAGGGAAGAGAAAGGGAGGGACTTAATAGGATGGTATTGTATATACGTAGGTAGAAGAATAGATTAATGGGGGTGAAAAGGCCTAAGTGAGGTCAGGGGAAGAAACTGAGTAAAGGAAATGTGGAGGGAGTGCTAATCAAATTCTAAAAGGATATAAATAAGTCATACGGAAACCTACTTTTTTGGACAACGGAACACTCAGGAGCCATAAATTGTTACTAGAAAATTTTCAGTGCCAGGGATGGGATACCTTCCAGTGAGTTGTTGGCCAGGGAGGTCCCTGATGCCCCCAAAACAATATAGGCCATTGCCAAGGCCCTTGGTTTCCCACCAGGAATGGATGGTAAGACCCTATTGCTGAGGACTCCACATATTGGGCTGCAAGGCCACTGAGAAATCCTGCTGGAACTGAGCTGATAACCTCCTCCATGTAGACCAGCTGACAGAAAGCTGGAAGAAGCCACACTGCATGCAGTTCAATGGGAGAGAGAGAAATCACTAGTGAAGATACTCAACAGTGAACACTGCAAGCCTTAGATTTGGCCAGCCAGGCCAAATGAGCCAATGGGTACAATGCTGGTACATCTGTTATGGGGGAAACCAACTGTCCTCTAATTGGACTGGAGGCCTGCTCCATGGGAGGGAATACATCCCTGATACTAAAAACTTACAACAGGGGTAGTCATGAGCCCTAGAGGTGTAATGTCTGCTGGTGTCTGGCTAAATGTATATACTATGTTCATCAAACTGCCCAGTAAGTTCTTCTCTTAATGTTCATACCCATATATTAATGCTACTCTCACTTTTTCATTAGAGAGCTTTCTCTTTTCAGATGACAGTGACTTTGGGATGACTGAGAACGCACCATGGTGTTGAGAAGTGACAGAGGAGTGCTCAGCACTGAAATATCTCAATCACACCTTCCAAGGCTCAGGGTCCATTGCAGAAGAGGTGGCAGGAAGAATATAAGAGCCGAAGGAAGGGTAGGACTCCTTACATCGTGCTTCTCCAGACACAAAAGGGCCTGGATATACATGACCTCACAGAGCCTGACACTACCTACACAAGACCATCATAATAGGAGGCAAAGATCATGACATCAAAATAAAAGAGAGACTGATTGAGAGGGGGAGGGGATATGGAGGGTGGAGTTTCTAAGGGGAAAGTGGGGAGAGGGAGGGCATTACCATGGGATATTGTTTATAATCATGGAAGTAGTCAATAAAAAAAAACAAAAAAAAAAAACAAGACAGTGCTAGGCTGGCTGTGATGGTATACAGAGAGGGGTGAGGAGGGGTGACACCAGCCCCGTAGATGCCTAACAAATAAGAAATAAAACAGTACAAATAAAAATCAGGGATCCTAGCGGCATAACTGGTTAGCATGTGGTACCTCTACAAATGAAAAGTAACATTTTTTTGTTATTTGTTAGAAGTGGCATATGTGGCTGCAACACGGGGTGAGTACTCCACACCCGGCTTACCACCTTCCCTGGGCGCTGTGCCTCCGCAGCTAGCAATGGAGCCCTGGGAGGAGGTGGGCTCTGCAGCAGTGGCGTGTCGCCCCCTGCTGCTCATAGAGGGCACACCACGAGTGTGGCCAGAGGCTGTATGTAGGGTAATAGGAACCTGATCCAAGAGCTTCAGCTCCACCACAGTAAGGCTCATGCCAGAAATCCTACTTAGAACTGATGGATTGCTTCTAGTTCAAGGCAAGCCTGGGCTACAGTGATACCACCTCAAACCTCTTCCCGTTCCCCTCAAAAAAGCATCTCGTGGTGACTCCTCAGGGGCAGTTGGAAATGTGACCATAGCCTGTGGTCACTGGACAGTTCTAGCAGTTCATGTGACTTGTCACTAGGGCCTTCCCAACTGCCCTAAGTCCATCCCTCAGCATCACTCTTGGCCCTTTCCCCCGGGTTCCCTCCCTAATGGTTGGGCCCAGTGCGCACTACACCAGCATCTGGAGCTCTAACCCTTCCCAAGCTGCTGCTGCCAGGATCAAACTTCGAGCTGTCCCACCCCTCTGCTCTATCCCCACTACATCACATCCAATCCCCAGAATATGCTGTGCCCACCTCCATCCCGGGGCCTCCAGCCACCCTGCCACACACCCTGCTGGATGTAGGCAAAAGGACAGAAACAAGGACTTGTCACAGACCAGCTGGCCTGAGCTGCAGCTTCTGACTTACAACTGCTGGGCCAAGTGGTTTTGTTAACCCGCTCCTGGTCTTGTCCACTATGTACCTCCTTATGTCGTCCCCCATATCAGCACTGCTCCCCAGGCCCAGCTGTACCCCACTCCAGCCTTTCACAGCTGCCAAGAACATTACTTCCTATCCCAGGCTCCCTGGGAGGGGCCAGGGCCATTCTGGCTGGGGAAGTGGTTGTTCTGCAGGGGGCTTAAATGACGTCCTCTATGCATTAGGTGAACAAAGAACACAGAAGCTCCTAGAAAACCCAAGCTAGCTTATTGATTTATTATTTTTTGCGATGGGGTCTTGCTGAGTGGCCCAGGTTGGCCTGGAACATAGGCTCTCCTGTCACCTCTCCAGTGTGGGACTGCAGGCCTGCTCCCGGGGCCCTGCCCCAGCCTCTCCGACGTGCTTCTTACTCAGCAGCTCTGTGCTCACAGCAGACGCGGGGCCACCTCAATGGTGTTAATCCGGAGGACCGTTTGCGGGTTCACAATGACTGAAAAGGAGACACTTGTCACCAGCTGGCTGGCTCCAGGGTGGGTTCACCATCACAGCTTGGGCCAGACAGTGCACATGCCCTCCTTGTTCCCCTTGACATATTCATGTTGTGAAAGCGCTCACTGACCACCTCACTTGCACAGAGTTTGGAGGCTAGAACACCAGTGGCCTTGGGGCCCAGTGCCTGCTGGTGCCCCACAGCTGTTCTGGCCTCTAGGATGAGAGGGCAGGATGGTCCCACCTGCTCAATCTGAGTGACAGGAACAGAAGAGGCTCTGGTCCAACACGGGCTACTGTGCTCCTGACTGGGTTCAAGTAATTATTTCTCATAGCTGGTGGCTGAGTTGGCTTTGTTTTTCTTCCCCCAATCTCACCTATCCCAAGCTGGCCTCCAACTCACTCTGTAGCTGGGAATGGTCTCGAAGCTCCTAATCCTCCTGCCCCCACCTTTCAATGATGGGAATATTACAAGTTCGTACCACATGTCTGGCTGGTTTTGTTTGAGACAGGGTCTTGCTATATAACCCAAGCGGGTCTGGAACTCTCAGTAATCCTCCTGCCTCAGTCCCCCAAGTACTGGAGTCACAAGCATGAGCTGCCATGCCTCAAAGGCAAGTACTGCTGTAGCCAGGTCCTGTGAGTGACAGGATCTACAGCCACTGCTGTGGCTCCACGGGTCCTGACTAAGCTGCTTGGGAATTCTGTCATGTGGAAGCTCCTGCCAGGACAGCCTCTATTTACCTGAGGGTCACCTGCTGCTTTGGGACAATACCAGGTGATACTGGAGCACAAAAGGTAGCATGAGGGGGTCAAGAAGGCCAGGCCCATCAGGGCTTCCTCCAGGTACGAGGGAGATGGTGGCAGTGTGTCATGAGGCTAATGCACCAGATGCCCCTCCACATCAGGACAGGGCAGAGAGCAGATCTGCCGCCAGGAGCCCACGGCACAGGACATCAGCGCAGCCCTCCTGTCCTCTCAACTCAGTACTCCTGCCCTACCTCCTGGTAGTCCCCCAGGAGGCACACTTCCTATCTGGTAATACCTCTACCACCAAGTGGAGATTTCCCTGCCAACTAGGCTGACCATCCTCCTGGGCGATTTTCCCAAGTGGAAAAGTGGTGCCTTGTAAAATCACCCACAGACTACACTCTGCTGTCACCTTAGCTCTGTTCCTACCTGTTCTTACAAATATTTCTTAAAAATATTTATTTATTTATTTATTTGAGAGAGAGAAAGACACGGGGGTGGGGGAGGAGAGAGATAGAGAGAGAGGAAAAATGGAGAATGGGCACACCAAGGCTTTCGGCTACTGCAAACAAACTCCAGACACATGCACCACCTTGTGCATCTGCCACCTTGTGCATCTGGCTTATGTGGGTCCTGAAGAATCGAACCGAGGTCCTTTGGCTTTGCAGGCAAACGCCCTAACCGCTAAGTCATCTCTTCAGTCCTGTTCCTACCGGTTCTTGATCTATCAACTATGAGGCACCTGCCAGAACCAGCCCTGGAGCAGCTCCCAGCTGAAATTGTACCTGTCTAGCAGACTCTTCCAACTCCCTTCCTACCTTTGCCTCCTTTATTTTTTATTTTTTGGGGTAGGATCTTGCTCTAGCTCAGGCTGATCTGGAATTCACTATGTAGCCTCAGGGTGGCCTTGAACTTTTGGTGATCCTTCTATCTCTACCTTCCGTCTTGCCTCTTTCTTGGGGCTGTCTTCTTTCTACCTGTGCCCAGGGCCTCATTCTGGAGCTGATCGCCCTCAAGTTTCTCTCCCCACCCTGGCTGTGGCTCTGGGGTCCCTTTGCATTCTTTTCTTCCTCCAAACAAGTGCCGCTCCTACATCAAAAGCCATGCCCATTTCTTAAAACACAGACAGCTGGCCCCAGCCCAGCCTTGGCCTTAGATCCTGTCCAGCCACTTCTCCTCAACAACCTTCAGAGATAATGCATTTGGCTACCTCCACTCCAGATTTAATGTAGTATCAGTAAAAGAATGGGACCAAGCTGGAGACATGGCTTAGCGGTTAAGGCCTAAGGACCCAGGTTTCTTTCTTTCTTTCTTTTTTTTTGGTTTTTCGAGGTGGGGTCTCACTGTAGCTGAGGCTGACCTGGAATTCATTATGTAGTCTCAGGGTGGCCTCAAACTCACGGTGATCCACCTACCTCTGCCTCCCGAGTGCTGGGATTAAAGGCGTGCACCACCACGCCCGACTTAGGAGCCAGGTTTGATTCCCCAGTACTCACATAAGCCAGATGCACAAGGGGGCACATATGTCTGGAGTTTGCTTGCAGGTGGCTGGAGGCCCTGGCATGCTCATTCTGTCCCTATCTCTCTCTCTCTCTTTCCCTCTCAAAATAAATACAGCATTCTTTTTTTAAAGAATAGGATGAGGGATGTGGCGTAGTATGCATGAGGCCCTGACTTCTATTGCCAGCTTCACATAAACCAGGTGTGGTGGTGTCAGCCTATAATCGAAGCACTTGGGAAGTAGATACAGAAGGTCATGGGCTATGTGAGACACTGTCTCTAAATAAGTAAGTAAATAAAGGGAGGCAAAGGTAAGAGGATCGCTGTGAGTTTGAGGGCACCCTGAGACTACATAGTGAATTCCAGGTCAGCCTGAGCTAGAGTGAGACCCTACCTCAAAAAACAAAACAAAACAAAACAACAACCAAAATCCATGGGGGCTAGGAAGATGGCTCAGTAAAGGTACTTGCTTGCAAAGCCTGCTGGCCTGAGTTCAATTCCCTAGTACCCACATAAAGTCAGATGCACAAAGTGGCACATGTGCTGAGTTTGTTTGCAGTGGCAAGAGGCCCTGGCACACATGTTCTCTTTCCTATTTCTCTCAAAATAAATCAAAATAAAAAAAATGGAAGGATCACCCTCTCAGCCACCTTCCACCAAGCAGAGGTCACAGTCACACTCCTGGTGTGCTAGTCTAGTGGCCTTTCATGGCTTCCTCTACTATGCATGTATAAGCATGCAGTGCTGACAGCACAAGGCTCTGCTCATGAGGAGTTCCCCATCTTGGGCCCCAGCCTGAGCCACAGAACAACCAAGTGACTGCTCACTGCAGACTGGATACTATGCCACCAGAAAAGCCCATCCGTGTGGCCTTCCCCATAGTGCATGTGTGAATGGCTTCCAGTTCTCCAGTATGACCCAAGATGCCACCAATGTGCCCCATGTGACTTGTGGTGCATGCTGTGTTGAGTCACAATGGGGCGAAAGTTCACCGGTGTTGTGACTGGCTGGGTTATAGCCAGGCAGTAAGCTATCCCAGGGGGCCTCACCCTACACAACCCTGGCACGCTGTTAGAGAGGACCTCACCCTGGCCTTGGCCAGCTATCCTTCAGGGAACAGGTGCCCTTCCTACCTTCCCTGGCAACAGGACATGGGTGGCAACCACACCATAGCAGAAGCAGAGTGCCGACATGCAGATTCTCACTTACTTCTTTGCTTCTTCATGTTTTTTCTTCTCCGAAATTTCATATTGATTTTGGGCCGTGATTCTGTCTTTTCAATAACTGTAGCTTCAACACGAACAAGATCCTTCCTAGAAAAGAAAAATAAGTGATGTGTCTTCTTGTTGTGTGTTCAGTCTTATTCATTCTATGCTGAAGTTCCTAAAATGAAAATGCTTACACTAAAGTTTTGCCTTCTTTGATGATAAAAAAAATAGTACTGTGTCAAAAAACAAGCATTTTTAAGTTACATGTGGTAGCACATTCCTTTAATCTCAGCACTCAGAAGGCTGAGGTAGGATAGCCATTAATTTGAGGACAGCCTGGGCTAGAGTGAATTCTAGGTCAGCCTCAAAAACAAACAAACAAACAAAAAAAAAAAACAAAAAAACAAACAAACAAACAAAAACCCACCAAAATCTTTTAGCCAGGTGCAGTGGCGTATACCTACAGTTTCAGCAATGGAGATGGAGCGGCAGGAGGACTGCCCAAAGTTTAAGGGCACTGTGGTTTACATAATGGGTTCTAGGTCAGCCAGGGCTACTTAGCAAGAACCTTTCTCAAAAAAACAACAAAACAAAAACTGTGCTGGAGAGGTGGCTTAGCAGTTAAGGAGCTTGCCTGTAAAGTCTAAGGACCCAGGTTTGATTCTCCAGTACCCATGTAAGCCAGAGGCACAAGGTGGTACATATGTCTAGGAGTTCATTTGTAGTGGTTGGAAGCCCTGGTGTACCCACACTCTCCCTCTCTCTTTGCCACTTTCTTTCTCTCTCAAAATAAATTTAAAAAGTATTTAAAAACAAACAAACAAAAAAAGGTTGGGCATGGTGGCACATGCCTTTAATCCCAGCACTTGGGAGATAGAGGTAGGAGTGAGTTTGAGGTCATCCTGAGACTACATAGTAAATTCTAGGTCAACTGGGCTAGAGTGAGACCCTGCCTCAAACAACAAAACAAAAACAAAACAAGACAAAACAACAACAAAACAAAAAAACAAAAAAACAAAACACCAAACAAGGTTGGAGATATGGCTTAGTAGTTAAAGTGCTTGCCTGCAAAGTCAAAGAACCCAGGTTTGATTCCCAGAACCCACATAAGCCAGATGCACAAGGTGGTGCATGTGTCTGGAGTTCGTTTGCAGAGGCAGAAGGCCCTGGCATGCCCATTCTCTCTCTCTACCTTTTTCTTTCTCTCTCAAATAAAATAAAATGAACCAATCAATTAAACAACAACAACAACACAAAAAAGAAAAACTTCTTTGGGAGTGTGTTGTATGAGTACCGAGGTGCATGCATGCCATGGCACATGTGTGGAGGTCAGAGGACAATCTTGGATATCAGTCCTCGCTTGCCATCTTGTTTGACACAAGGTCTCTCATTGTGCACTGCTGTGTTCACCAGGCTAGAGGGCCCGAGAGTTTGCAGGGGATTCTCCTGTCTCTGCCTCCGTTCTTCCCCAGGCATGCTGGGATTCGATGCTAGTGCTATAACATCTGGCCTTAAGTGGGATCTGGGGATCCACACTAAGGTACTCACACTGGCAGGGCAAGCACTTTGCCCAGAGCCATCTTCCCAGGCTCCGTAAAATCTTTACTTTGTCTGTAGTACTGAGGGTCAAACTCAAGACCTTAAGCATGCTAGGCTAGCACTCTACAAATGAACTACACCCTCAGCTCTTAAAAAATACCTTTAAGGCCATATTGTAATGGATCTGTAAGACCAATGATCTGGCCAGATGTACTTTCCTGGGATACCAAATGCCCACTAGGATCACACAGGAATGTGTTGTGCTTACATTGACAGTGATGTGCCCAGAACCCCCACAAGGGCTGACCAGTTGTCCACTGTATTCCTCACCCATGCCCCAGACAAAGCTCAGTGTCCAATAGCTCATTACCCAAGCAGCGGTTTTCCAAGGAGTGTGAAGTTGTCTGCCCCAACCAGCAGGACCTGGAAAAATAAAATGGAAACATTTATTCATTGGCTCACCAAAAAGTCAAAAAAGGAGCAAGTACTGGCGACATGAAGTTGAGACTTCTATGGCATCTGCTATCTAATTATCCAACACTGAGCAGCCGCGGAAGCCAGCAAGAGATGGAATGGACCCCTGGGTCTGCTCTGGGCCAGAGCAGCACAATGTAAATGCCATGGTCACACAGTCAGGTATCAGCTGACCTTCTCCCTCTCCCGGAGCTGTAACTTTGTGTAACGGGTCTCATGTAGCCCAGGCTGGCTTCCAACTCATGGGCCTCCTCTTACCCTAGCCTCCTGAGTGCTGAGATTATAGACATGGGCCAACAATCCAGGCTCTTGAGAGAGAGAGAGAGAGAGAGAGAGAGAGAGAACACGTGTATGTGTATATGGGCACAACAAGATTTCCTACCACTGGGAACAAACTCCAGATATATGCACTACTTTGTTCATTTGGCTTCATGTGGGTACTAGGGAATTGAATCTGTGCTATTAAGCCTTGCAAGTGCCTTTAACTGCTAAGCCATCTTCCCACAACATACATACATAAATATGGATGTATTTTTAATTTCTTTGAGGTAGGGTGTCACTCTAGCCCAGGCTGACCTGGACCTCACAGCACTCCTCCTACCTCTGCCTCCCGAGTGCTGGGATTAAAGGCGTGTGCCCCCATGCCTGCCCCAGCTTTTATGTGAGTGCTGGGGATCCGAACTGAGGTTCTAATGCTTACAAGCACTTTACTGACTGAACTATTTCTTCAGACCTGAAAGCTGACCATTGCCACTGCAGGGGACTGCAACAGTGTTAAGGCTACAGATGAAAATATGTGCATTTTCATTATATGTTGCATGCTTTCTTACAGTGCAGTATAAGAAAAAAAATCAGGGCTGGAGAAATGGCTTAGAAGTTAAGGCTCTTGTCTGCAAAGCCAAAGGACCCAGGTTCGATTCCCCAGGACCCATGTAAGCCAGATGCACAAGGTGGCACATGCATCTGGAGTTTGTTTGCAGTGGCTGAAGGCCCTGGTGCACCCATTCTATCTGCCTCTTTCCTCTCTCTCTCAAATAAATAAAGTAAAATAATTTTTAAAAGAAAGAAAAAGCCAGGCATGGTGGTGCATACCTTTAATCCCAGCACTCGGGAGGCTGAGGTAGGAGGATCACCATGAGTCCAAGGCCACCCTGAGACTAGTGAATTCCAGGTCAGCCTACATTAGAGTGAGACCCTACCTCAAAAAAAAAAAAAAAAAAAATCATTAGTAACAAATATTTAAAGACAATTTTTTTTTTTTTTTTTTGAGACAGGGTCTCACTCTGTGGCTGGCCTCAAACTTGTGACCCTTGTGCCTCAGCTCCTGAGTACTGGGATTGCAGGCATTTGCCACCCTACCTGGCTAACAAAATACATTCTCCAGCCACATCAGTAAATTATGTACCTCGGATACTGATAAAGAAAGCAGATGTTTTAGGTTGGTTTCAGCATGACATGCTCTTGGCCGCTGGCTTCCTAAGTCATGCAGAGCAGTCTACACCTGGTGAGGCATCCTGGTAACTTTTTGGTTGATGGAAAATGTTTCAAAGTAAGAGGGTTTTGCACACGCAGATTCAACCAAGAGTGGACTGAAAGTATTTGGGGAAGAATTGTCTGTCTTGAACATGACTTTTTTCTTGTCATTATTCCCTAGGCAATACAGTATAAAAATGATTTGCACAGCATTTAGGTTACGTGTGGCATTGCACGTCATCTAGAGATAACTAAAGGATATGGAAGGATTTGTACAGATTATATGCAAATACTACAGGCTGTTTTACATAAAAAAATGGGAGCAAAAGGGTATTTTGATGTTTGTATGGGTTTTGGAACCTCCTCTTGGATACTAAGAGGTGACTCATAATGTCATCTTTGAAATCTTTACAAATAGGTGTCCTACATATGAAATTTATTTTGCTGAGATTTTCTGTGGTGATTAGACCTCATGTGCTCTACCACTGTGCTATAGTATAGCTCCAACCCTACTTACTTCAGATATGAAAGTAAATATGCTTAGAGCAAAGTAAATGGGCAATGACAAACAGTTCAAATCCCAGAATTCAGGAGGCTGAGGCAGGACTGTGGGCATGCCTGCCTAAGCTATACAGTGAGACCCAGTCTCAAAAATGCACTTAGGATGGAGTGTGGCTCGGTGGTACTATGGCTAGCATGTGAGGCCCTGAGCACAACTCCCAGAAAGAACTGTGTTCCTATCCTTGAGTTACTACAGTTGCTGGCGCTCTCTGAGGAAGAGCTTGGCTGGCTGCTGGTGATAAAGTAAGTTCAGCTCTTAGCCAGTTAGTTTCACTCAGACCTCAGAATATGAGACTCTCGTAGAAACAGAATTCAGTGGTCTCTGTGGTGCAGACACACAAGAACTCTTGAGATCTTATTTGGAAGGTCTAGCAGGGGAGTGTAGCTATTTATATACCCCTGACCGAAGACTGGTCCTCCTCTATTCAGGAAAGGTCGTCCTCTACGATGAAAGCTTAGCAATCAATGGGGTGACAAATGTTGCAGCCAGTTTGCCCTCACATCCAACACACAAGAACTCTTAATCACATAGGAGAGTAGTAAATAAAATTAGCAAGGGCTAGGGAAATGGCTTGGCAGTTAAGTGCACTTCTTGAGCAAACATGAGGGCCTGAGATTGTCTGAGTTTGAATCTCTAGAACCCACACAAAAAACAGCTGGGTGTGGACACACATGTCTGTAACCACAGACCTGTGAGAAAGGAACAGAGACTGGAGAATTCCTGGGGCTAGCTAACAGCAAGCTCTAGAATCAAGAGATTCCACTGCAAGAGAAAAACATGTGAGTAAGTGATAGAGGGGGACGCCTGATCTTCTCTGGACACTGCAGGCAAGCACATATATGGGACACACGTTAGCACATATGTGAGCATAAATCACACAAACCTCCCCACACTACACCGACTATATGTGTGTAAAACATGAAAAAATAGAAAATCTACAGGGTGTGGAGACTCACATCTATAATTTCAACACTGACAAGGCTGAGGCAGTACTGCCAGAGGTTGAAAAAAAAAAACACAAAAACCAAACAAACAAAAAAACAGGGCTGAAGAGATGACTTAGCAATTAGGACACTTGCCTGTGAAGCCTAAGAACCCAGGACCCAAGTAAGCCACATGCACAAGGTGGCACATGTGTCTGGAGTTCATTTGCAGTGGCTAGAGACCTTGGTGCACCAATTCTCTGTCTGTCTCTTTCTCTCTAATAAATAAATAAGTAAAATATACTTAAAAAAAACCAAAAAACAAAAACCAAACCGAAACACAATTACCCCTACAAAATCATGTACATTACACTACATTAAAAATCAAGGATGGTCCCAGCACTCGGGAGGCAGAGGTAGGAGGATCACCGTGAGTTCGAGGCCATCCTGAGACTACATAGTGAATTCCAGGTCAGCCTGAACTAAAGTGAGACCCTACCTCGTAAAACAAAACAAAACAAAACAAAACAAAACAAACAAACAAACAAAAAAAATCAAGGATGGGCTGGAGAGATGGCTTAGTGGTTAAGGCATTTACCTGCAAAGCCAAAGGACCCAGGTTTGAATCCCCAGGACTCACATAAGCCAAATGCAGGCGCTAGCGGCCCTGGCATGCCCATTCTTTCTTTCTCTCTCTCTAAAATAAATAAATAAATAAAGTTGCCATGTTTAAAAAAAAAATCAGGGGCCAGATGCACAAAGGTAAGGCAAGTGCAAGGCCACACATGCCCACTAGGTGGCGCAAGTGTCTGGAGTTCAATGACAGTGGCTGAGGTCCTAGTGCACCAATTCTCTCCCTCTCTCTAAAATAAAATAAAAAATAATTAAGGACCAGGAGTACTGCAGCCCTGTAATCTTAGTAATTAGGAGGCAGCAGCAGGAGGATCAGGAGTTCAAAGTCATTCTCAACTACTTAGTTAAGTTTGATGCTACCCTGGGCTACAAGAAGACCATGTCTCAAAAACACGAAAAATAGATAAATAACAAATACGCCAGGCATGGTAGTGCATGCCTTTAATCTAGTACTTGGGAGGCTGAGGTAGCAGGACTGCTAGGAGTTCAATCAAGGCCTGCCTGAGATTAAATAGCAAATTCCAGGTCAGTCTGGGCTAGAGTGAGATCTTACCTCAGAAAAAATAAAAATAAAAAAATAAAGAGAGAGAAATAAATAGCCCTGCTGCTTAAACACAAGAGCAGCTGTCATTGCTACTGGAAGAAACTGAATAACTCCCTCCTGTGCAGGACCGGACAATCCACTCCAAGTTCAACTGGGAATTTTCCTGTCTGCAGTCAACTTTTCTACTATGAGAATATATTCATGAGATTGTAAGGCGAGCCAGTAAGACCATGTAAATGTGTCCCTCCTTCAAGAAAAGTGCTTCCCAGGAAGGAGTGGGCACTCTGGGCCAGACGTGTCTTTGGAGCAGCTTGCTTCCCTCCCTCCCCTGCACAGCCTCGCTGTGGCTCTGTTGGTCTCTGGCTCAGCCTCACGTGAGGAAATCCCCTTGGTGGTTCTCACCTTCTCCATCCGAATCCTCTCCCCGCACTTGATGTCTAACTCATTTTCAATTAAAATCAGGTCTTCAGCTGTCACTTTCCACTGGTGGCTGGCGAAGTGCACGACAGCAAACAGCCGGCCATACTGGCCTGTGGCGATCATCTCATTCACCTTCCTTACAACCTCTGCAGGAGAGCAGGGGGCAGCAGTCACCCCATGTGAAAAGGCAGCCAGCCAATGTGACCCTCCACCAGACTCCCCTGGTGAGGGGAGCTCACTACAGGCCGCCTAGCCCTGGCTCCCACCCAGTAGGCATGGGTACAGGGTCAAGTGGCTCCATTTCTACAGCTCTAGGGTGAGGCAGAACCCTCATCTTATTTGCTACTGATTAAGAGTGGCAGACTGGTGGGTATGATGGTGCACACCTGTAATACCAGCACTTGGGAGGCTGAGGCAGGAAGACTGCAGTGAGTTTGAGTTCATAGCAGACTGGGGAGTGTGGCAGCCTGAGAAGGCAAAGGAGAGGCCATCTGCAGCATGCACTGCCAGAACAGAACCCCGGGCTGGGAAGAGCCCATCTCCACTTTCCCCAACATGCTTGCTCACTCCTTCCTTTCTGTCATGACTGTGCTGGCTCAGCTCACAGTGCCCACTACCCCTCACTTTTGCCATGAACAGACCCTAGCCAGACTCAGCGCTGGGCACACAGGATGGACAAGACAGTTCTTGCCCTGGAAAGTCATGACCAGAAGCTGCACATGGCAGCATGGGCAGAAATGAATGTATGCTCACTAGGTGCTCAGTGTCCCTGGGCTCACTGTCCATGGACTGACGGATACAGACTCTTCCCTGTCAGTATTCTCTAAACGGCATAGAAAACAACCTACGCAGCACTTTGCTCACTCAGTGAGGACAAAGCACATGGACGGACCTGTGCCAGCTGTGAGCGAGCTTTATGTAAGGCGCCTGAGCCCAGACCTCACTATTTTGCTGAGGGTGACCTTGAACTTCTGATTCTCCTGCCTCTACCTCGCCAGTGTTGAGACCACAGGTGTGCATGACCAAGGCTGGTTTATGCAGTGCTGGACATGGGACACAGGGTCTTGTGCTGGCTAGGCAAGCACTCTACGCACAGAGCTACATCCCCAGGCCACTATTTTGATATTTGCGAGATGTACTGGAACCAATCTCCACAAACACTGAGGGAGGGTGACGTCCTGCACAGAATCCAAAACAGTATCTAAAATACTACAAGATGGGCTGTGGAGATGGCTTAGCAGTTGAAGCGCTTATCTGTGAAGCCTAAGGACCCAGGTTTGATTCCTCAGTACCCATGTAAGCCAGATACACAAGGTGGAGCACGTGTCTGGAGTTTGTTTGAATGGCTAGAGGCCCTGGTGTGCCCATTCTCCCTCTCTCTCTCTTAAATAAATAAAAATACCTCCTCTACTAAATAATGGGAACTTCTAGCTTTTGGAAAACTCAGGACCCCAGCTTTTTCAGGTGGTAACAGTGGCCAGCTATGCTGTCTTTCTTGACTGGGCTCCGTGTGGCCCTGGTTCCTAGCACCCTGAATGTTTCTCCAGCACCTCAGGGTAGCACCAACCTCTGTTCATCAGCTCAACTGTCATTAGGTTTCTTTTTTGACAGGATCTCACTATATAGTCCAAGCTGGACTTGAACTCATGGTCCTCCCACCCCAGCCTCCCAAGATGTGCACTCTATAGAGTACCTACTTGTTCTTCTGACTGGGGAGAACTCAGTCCTGAAACAATGTGTCCACCAACAGTAGGAGACAGAGGTACGTGGAGGCCCCTCCTTTCCTCCTTCCCATTGCCTGACTGCCATGTAGCAGCTGCTCATGGTTATTTATGAAATGAAGGAGCAGCTTAAATGTTGACATTTCTTGACCAAAATGAACACAAGGTTCACACACGCTGTCTTGGAGCACTCAGAAATGTGGCATCCCATTCTGGGGCAGTGACCATCTTGGTGGCTATGTGGTGTGGGTGTTATGTTTACTCTGAAAAGTCTTTTCTTTTTTCTTTTTATGTGTGTGTAGTATTTGTGTGTGAGTGCACATATATGCCTGTTGTGTGTGGAGGCCAGAGGAAGATGATGGGAGTCCTCCTCAGTCACTCTCCACCTTTTTTTTTTGGGAAGGAACTGGGGACTGAAACCAGGACCTTTGCTCAGGCTTGACCATGAAACTATATAACTAGCCACTATCCACCTTATTTTTGGGACACAGCCTCTCACTGAGCCTGCAGCTCAAAAAATCAATTAGATTAGCTAATCAGCAAGCCCTAGGGACCAGCCTGCCTCCACCTTCCCAGAACTGGGATTACAGGCATATGATGCCACACCTAGTGGGTACTGGCCATCCAAAGTCAGCCATCTCTCCAGCCAGTCCTCCCCACTTCCCAAAGTACAAGATACTCAAACAATTTCTTCTTCAACATGTAGACTCATTTACTAGGAGTGACGGGGATTGTTTCCAGCAGGGTTTGTCTCCTCAGTCACTATCCACAGAACTCAGAGAAGCCTTAGGAATATGTAGGCGGACTCCAAACCCAGCTTCATCTCCAACATTGTAGAAAGGGACTGCACATCATGGGGTTCCCCTACACCACTTGAACAGAGCCTGGAGAGAATGACCTCCCAGGTATGTACTTTAGACTGTCTTGTCTTTTTGAGACAGGGTCTCTGTAGGCTGGTCTCAAACTTGGTGATCCTCCTACCTTAGCCTCCTCAGTGCTAGCACTGCAAGAGCCACCATCTTGGCCCCTGCTAAGTTTACCTGTGTGGTGTCTGGTCTCCTCAGCTGGGTCTGGTAGAACAACTTCTGGCCAGGGTGGTGAACTCAGTGATGTTTTAGGGACATATCTGTAAAAATCATTTCACAAATGCACATCAAACACACATGCAAGACAGCTTAAAATCCCTGAGACATGGCTGTGTGATCAGTGTCAGGAAGGGGTGTGTGTATAAGCTTGCTGTTGGGAGGGTAAAAGGTATATAACACTGACACTGGCTGAGGACTGCCTCCCCCCGCCCCCTACCCCCCCCCCCCCGCCAATGTTGTCATCCTGAGCAAGGCCCTCCTACATCTCCCAGAAGCAGTAGCTAAAAGGTCAGTAGTAACCAGGAATTCTAAGAATTCTGTCCAAAGGAGAAACCTACAGACTTCAGACCTGGGACCCATCTGTCCGTGTCTATAGCCACACAGGACAACACTGATGCAACTGTACAACAAATGGGTGCTTTTCCATCCTGCTGGCTCTTGGGCCCCTAGGACATGAAGTCTGTGGCTGTGGCAAGGCAGGACCCTTGAGAGATAAGCAGCAGCTGGAATGAGCTTTTTTCTAAAAGTCTCTGGCCTGGGTGACGTTTGGCCTCCTTGACTGGGTTTGGCAGGACCAGACAAAAAATGTGGAAAGAGTCGGGGGTGGTGGCACATGCTTTTAATCCCAGCACTCGGGAGGCTGAGGCAGGAGGATTTGCCATGAGTTCAAGGCCAGCCTGAGACCAATTCCAGCTCAGACTGGGCTAAAGCAAGACCCTACCTTGAACCCCCCTGCACCCCTCAAAAGTGGAAAGAATAAGGTGGGAAAATGGAAGGCAGACCAGGACCTTTCATATGAAAAATGGGAGGGAACAGTAAAATGACACTTGGCATTTCTCCCTATATTCAGGGTCCATTTTGCAACTATTTCTTTTGAGAATCAAAGAGGCACCTGGACCTTTTGCTGCTGAGAATGCCCATGCGGCAGCAGTGGCCACCGACAGTTTTTGACAGAAGCTATATGTATGTATCTGTGCTGGTGATGGGACCCAGGGCCTCAAGCATGCTAGGCAAACATTCTATCACTGATCTACAGTCCCAGTCCAACTACAGGAAGTTTTAACTTGAGAATGCCATTTCTATGGATGGAAGGAAAAGTCCCCAAACCCACACTTTGCTATTACCCTTGTGGATATGGAGTGCTCTGCGAACTGAGCCTTCGAGAAGCAGACCAGACGAGGGCTGCAAGAACAAGAGAAACATGGCCCACCATTACTAAGATGGAAAGCACAGGTCTATTGCTGGTGTCTGGTCTAACCCACCGCATCAATACCTGCTTCCGGAAAAAAAAAATTCAGGGTAACAAAACTACAGGCATTTCACATAGTTACTGATTAAGTATTTTGAGATCTCAGGGTCTAAATTCTGAAAGAACCTAACACTATAACCTCTCGTTCCTTCCTTCACCGTAAGTTTTCAGCTGAGCGCATTTCTCAGATGGTACCTAATGGCCTGAGGGCAACGGTTCACGCTCTGGCAGAACTTAACTGGTTCTGCATGGCTTCTCTCCCAAGTCCCCTTGGGTGACCCTGGGCAAAGTTCCTAACTCCTCTGAACCTGTTTGCGTCTCTGTAATACTGGGCCTATATAGAAGCACATGGGCCACCGTCAGTATTACACTACTAACTGAACCCAGGTTCCTCGGCTCCAAATCTCACGCACTATTCAGGGCATACAAGATATGAAGCAGACGCGCGGCGGACCACGGGGAGCACCGCTCGTCCCGTTTCCTCCCTCACTAGACCGCCCTACTCTCACCGGCTCCGGGCCCCGAAGGTGACAGAGTGCTGCGACTGCATGCGGACACCAACCGCCTGAAGGTGCCGGTCAAGGCCGAAGCCCCTGTGGCCGCGGCCATCTTCCCACCGCCTCAACCGGAAGCGGAAGCTGCGCGAACTTGGTGCGTCGACGCACCGGCCCGGCGGGGAACTGGCGGTCCGGCGGTGAAACGGTTCCGGCTCCGGAGCGAGCCCAGCTCCGCGGCGGAGATGGCTTCGTCAGCGGTGGAGGACTTCGTGACCAAGCAGTTGGAGCTGCTGGAGCTCGAGCGGGACGCGGAGGTGGAAGAGCGCAGGTACTGGGAAGAGTCTTGGCCGAAGCTACTCTAGTGCCGACCCCCGCCGAGTGAGCCAGACGCCGTGCTGTGTCTGCCATAGGCGAGGGCGAGCGGAGCTTGGGGCTGTGCCCGCCAGTGAGCCGGGAATTCGGGAGGCCGAGGCAGGTGGATCAGGAGTTCAAGGTCATACTCCGCTGCATAGCGAGCCAGCCTGGGCTACTCTCCTCCCCCCGAAAAAGAAAAACCGCCGTGCTTGCTCTTTGGGGGTACCAGTGCCAGAAGGGGGACGTGGGGACAACTTTTCCCCAGGGAGGAAGTAGAGCTGGTGATTCTTGAGCACAGCCTTTTGCAGGAAAGTGGGATTAAGCCCACTCCTGAAGAGCCAGCTTGTTAGCCTGAAACTGGAAGAGCTAGTCCTTCCATACTTAAAACACGTGTCATCCTTGCAAAGCATTTCCTTAACTAAAGGTGGAGACAGAGGGGATACGAAACTGGCCTAGGGTGGCACAGGTAGAGTCAGGATTGGAGGTCAGGATGTCTGATTCCAGGAGCAGCCATCAGTTGGTGGAGAGGCGATTGAACATAACATGGGCACCGAGTTTGTGACCCACATAGACGCAAGTGTAACTCCAGCTCCTGCCGTCGTCATTGAGTGACATTGTGGATTGTACTTCTGGGTCTTCCTCACGTTATCCGGTGGCTCCCACACCACAGGCTTGCTCAGACAATGAACTGATCTACTCCAAGTCAGGCGTTCAGCATAGAGGAAGCACCTAGGATTGTGGCTGGTCCTGACTATGCAGACAGAACAGGCAGGTGCCAGGTTGTCAAATGCCGGGCTTTGGAGCTTACTGGAAGTTTTCCATGTGCTGTGTGCACATGATAGCTACCAGCAAGGTCGAACAGGTGAGGAAAGGGAATAGATCATCTTAGGAGCTGGCAGTTGAATAGAGAGTACCCAGTGGTAGGGCATATACAAGGTTCTGGGTAGTCCAGTTGAACAGTAATGTGGCATTGCGCTAGGGCTAGGCATGGGGGGCAGAGAGAGGCAGAGAAGACCCTGCAGGACTTGGGGATGGATGGGAGGGAGTCTGGGTGGTGGATTGGAGGGGTGAAGTTCTGTCTTGGGTAGCTTGGAGAAGGTTGGGTAGAAACTATTCCTCTGGGCTATGGGAGGGACAGGCTTGGGAGTACAGAAGATTCCAGGTTCCCCTGGGGCATACTAGTGCCTAGACACATTTCCTTTCCCCTGTTACTTTTCCTGCATGGAAAGAAGGAGAAACTGGTAAAAGTACAAACAGTGAAGAGAGCCTCTGGTTGTCTTTCAGGTCCTGGCAGGAGCACAGCTCTCTGAAAGAACTCCAGAGCCGGGGCGTGTGTTTGCTGAAGCTGCAAATATCCAGCCAGCGCACTGGGCTATATGGACAGCGGCTGGTCACA
The DNA here is from genome assembly GCA_036346955.1 of Dipus sagitta. Classification (NCBI taxonomy): domain Eukaryota; kingdom Metazoa; phylum Chordata; class Mammalia; order Rodentia; family Dipodidae; genus Dipus; species Dipus sagitta. The sequence continues at coordinate 159,016,905 of CM070770.1, read as the reverse complement.
TTCGAGCCCAGGAAATGCATAGCTGGGGCAGAACTTCCCAGTAACAGCTTCTCTTCCGGTGTGTATTGTTACTTCTTGACCACTGTTGGCTTTCAGATTAAGGCTGGTGTTATCCCAAAGACTGGAGGACAGCTCAGGTGGGAAGTCAGCATTGCAGTGAAGAACTCACTGAGAAACAACAATTCACATGGCTGTTTTTGTTGTTGCTGCTATTGTTTTTACTTTAAAAAAAAGTTACGTGAAAGAAAAAAAAATTATTTAATGCATGCACTCCAGAGTCTCTTGCCATTACATTTGAATGCCTGTCAGAGATTTTTTTTTTTTTTTTTCCCGAGGTTGGGTATTGCTCTGGTCCAGGCTGACCTGGAATTCACTATAGTGTCTTAGGGTGGCCTTGAACTCATGGTGATTCTTCTACCTCTGCCTCCCAAGTGCTGGGATTAAAGGCATGTGCTACCATGCCTGTCAGGTTTTATGTGGATCCCTGGGGCACTGAGCCTGGGCTGGCAGGCTTTGCAAACAGGCACCTTCAACCACTGAGAAATCTCCCAAGAAGGCCCTGTTTTTGCTTTTCTTTTCTTTTCTTTTTTCTTTTTTTTTTTTTTTTTTTTCGAGGTAGGGTCTCACTCTAGTTCAGGCTGTCCTGGAATTCACTATGTAGTCTCAGGGTGGCCTTGAACTCATGGCAATCCTCCAACCACTGCCTCCCGAATGCTGGGATTAAAGGCGTGCGCCACCACGCCTGGCTTTGTTTTTGCTTGTTTTTTGAGACAAGGTCTCATGTAGCCCAGGCTGGCTTTGAACTCAGTGTAGCTGAAGATGACTTTGAACTCCTGATCTTCCTGCTTCCACCTCCAAAGTGCTGGGATTGCATGGCTTGCTGGCTGGCTTTCTTTCTTTCTTTCCTTCTTTCTTTTTATCACTCTCTCTTTTTTTTTCATTATTTGAGAGAGAGAGAAGAGAGAGAATGGGCACACCAGGGCCTCCTACCACTGGATGTGAAATCCAGACACATGTGCCATTTTTGTGTCTGGCTTTATATAAGTACTGGGGAATTGAACCCAGATGGTATATTTTCCAAGAAAGTGCCTTTAATGGCTGAGCCATCTCCCCAGCCCCTCCCTGTCCTCTCCTCCCCTGCCCTAGCTCCTTCCCCCTCTCCCTCTCCTTTCCAGAATCTCATGTAGCCAAGGCTGGCCTTAAACTTGTTATGTGGCTGAGGGTGATCTTGAATTCCTCATCCTCCTGCCTCCACCTCCTATGAGCGGGGATCACAGTAGTGTACCACCACGCCCACGCTTTCTTGGCTTTGCCCTCTTTTGGGTGGGTTGTCTTTCTCAGCATCACACAGGAACAGTTTAGTTAACCCTGTACCCTCTGAGACTTTGGCTAGCTGGAGAAGCGAGGCTCTTCACCTAGACGCGCAAGTCTCCATGCATAGTGGAGCTCCATGCTGTGCTCAGGGGCGTGGGAAGCTGGCTGAGGCTTGGGTCTCATAGGACTCTCCTGACACGTGGGTGACCTGAGCAGTTTCCACAGGCATATTGGAGTGTGTGCCACACGGGTAGAGAGCAACCACTGCCTGGAGTGAGCCCCCTGCACCCATGTGCTCCTGGCCCCTCCTGACTCTGTGTCAGCCCTGCTGGCCCACGCTCCAAGAGGCCCTTTGGTAGAACAGCACCCCAGCGCTCTTCATCCTCTTCTGTGCTTTGTTGCTCCTTACGTGGACTCTTGACATCTGAGAGGGTTAGTATTTGTGGTGTCTCTCCTCCTTTAAATGAAGGCTTGATTTGTAATCTTTCAGGATCTTGTTGATGGTCAGGCTTCTCTGGGATAGTTTGTTGGCCTCAAGTAAATTTCTACATGTGATTTAGATGTTAGTTCAACATTGTTTTTGTATGTGTGTAGTAGGCATGTTTGCATGTTGTGTGCCTGTAGAGGCCAGAGGTTGACACTGGGTATCTTCTCTGATAGCTCTCTACTTTATTTTCTGAGGTCAGTTATCTCACTTGAACTCAGACCTCACTGACTGGGCTTCTACCTCCCAGGTGCCGGGACTACAGGTGGGCCACTATGTCTACCTGGCAATTACATGGGTACTGGGGATCAGAACTCCAGTCCTCTCACTTGTTGGAAAAGCTCTTTGTCTACTGGGCCATATCCCTAGCCCATCATTTTTTTTTTTTATTACCAATTGCATTTACACAAAGTAACACAGCCAGGCATGGTGGTGGATGTCTATAATCCTAGCACTTGGGAAGTAGAGGCAAGAGTTCAAGGTCATCGTTGGCTAAATAGAGTCTAAAGTCAGTCTGGCCTACATGAGACTGTTTCAAAACAGCAAAAGTGAGGCTGGGGAGATGGCTCAGTGGATAAATTGCTTGCTGCTCAACTCTGAGCACCAGAAGCTGTGGTGGCTTCTGTCATCTCAGCACACCCACAGTGAGTTGGGAGGTGGGGTCAGGAGCACCCCTGGAAGCTGTGGTGGCTTCTGTCATCTCAGCACACCCACAGTGAGACAGGAGTGGGGTCAGGAGCACCCCTGGAAGCTGTGGTGGCTTCTGTCATCTCAGCACACCCACAGTGAGATGGGAGGTGGGGTCAGGAGCACCCCTGGAAGCTGTGATGGCTTCTGTCATCTCAGCACACACACAGTGAGATGGGAGGTGGGGACAGGAGCACCCCTGGAAGCTGTGATGGCTTCTGTCATCTCAGCACACCCACAGTGAGACGGGAGGTGGGGACAGGAGCACCCCTGAAGGCTGTGATGGCTTCTGTCATCTCAGCACACACACAGTGAGATGGGGGTGGGGTCAGGAGCACCCCTGGAAGCTGTGGTGGCTTCTGTCATCTCAGCACACCCACAGTGAGACGGGAGGTGGGACAGGAGCACCCCTGAAGGCTGTGATGGCTTCTGTCATCTCAGCACACCCACAGTGAGACGGGAGGTGGGGACAGGAGCACCCCTGGAAGCTGTGATGGCTTCTGTCATCTCAGCACACCCACAGTGAGACGGGAGGTGGGGACAGGAGCACCCCTGGAAGCTGTGGTGGCTTCTGTCATCTCAGCACACCCACAGTGAGACGGGAGGTGGGACAGGAGCACCCCTGAAGGCTGTGATGGCTTCTGTCATCTCAGCACACCCACAGTGAGACGGGAGGTGGGGACAGGAGCACCCCTGAAGGCTGTGATGGCTTCTGTCATCTCAGTACACCCACAGTGAGACGGGAGGTGGGGACAGGAGCACCCCTGGAAGCTTTGATGACTTCTGTCATCTCAGCACACCCACAGTGAGACGGGAGGTGGGGACAGGAGCACCCCTGAAGGCTGTGATGGCTTCTGTCATCTCAGCACACCCACAGTGAGACGGGAGTGGGGTCAGGAGCACCCCTGGAAGCTGTGGTGGCTTCTGTCATCTCAGCACACCCACAGTGAGACGGGAGGTGGGGACAGGAGCACCCCTGGAAGCTTTGATGACTTCTGTCATCTCAGCACACCCACAGTGAGACGGGAGGTGGGGACAGGAGCACCCCTGAAGGCTGTGATGGCTTCTGTCATCTCAGCACACCCACAGTGAGACGGGAGGTGGGGACAGGAGCACCCCTGGAAGCTTTGATGACTTCTGTCATCTCAGCACACCCACAGTGAGACGGGAGGTGGGGACAGGAGCACCCCTGGAAGCTGTGATGGCTTCTGTCATCTCAGCACACCCACAGTTAGACAGGAGGAGGAGACAGGAACATTCCCTGGAAGTTCATGGACTAGATAGTCTGGTGATCACAGCAGTGACCATCCATGAGTAGAGGCCATGACTGATGCCTGCAAATTGTCCTATGAACTCCATATGCACACTGTGGTATGTGTGTGTCGACACCATACATGAACATTCATACACATCATGCACACACACAAAAAAGAAGCAAAGAGAAGAAAAAGACAGTACTTAAGATGTGCCAGGCGTATAGTTCAGTGGTAGAGCACTTGGCTCTGGGACCCATCCCTATCATTGCAAAAATAGAAAAAAAAATTAATGAAAGTATAATATTTGAAATATGAAGTACAATAGTTGAATGTACTGGAGGTTATTACATGCAATAATATTTAGCTGAGTTTTGGTTTTTGCAGGTGATATTGTGGGTCTGTATGATGCTACCAATGAAGACGGTCAGCTGGCCACTGGGGTCCTGACCCGCATCACCCAGAAATCAGTCACAGTGGCCTTTGATGAGACCCATGACTTCCAGTTGAGCCTAGACGGAGACAACCTCTACAGACTGTTAAAGCTTGCCAATGATGTTACTTACAAGCGACTGAAAAAGTAAGTGTTCTTGGTTGGGAGTCAGATGGGCTGTTTTCCCTTAAACCCGACTCCGAGGCTCCTGCTCTTCTGCTGACTGAGGGAGTGGCCTTGTGTGGTTAAGGGTGTCCTGTGGGGCTGGTTAAGGGAGACGGCTCAGCGGTGAAACACTTGCTGCACAAGCTCGATGACCAGAATTTGAATCCCCAGCAGCCGTGTCAACACTAGATGCTATTGCAAGCATTTGTAATTCCAGTGAGATGGGCGATGGTGACAGGAGAATCCCGGAAGCTTGCTGGCCAGCCAGTCTGGCGTTTCCAGATACATGTGCTACTTTGTGCATCTTGCTTTGTTTGAGTACTGGGGAATCAAACCTGGGCCATCAGGTTTCATAAGTGAGTGCCTTTAACCACTGAGCAATCCAAACCGCCCCAGCCTAGTGTTTCCGTGGGTGGCCAACAAGAGACCCTGCCTCAGACAAGGTGGGAGACAAGGACTGACGCTCAGGGGTTGTCTTCTGACCTCCACATGCATACCATGGCAAACATGGACCTGCACTCACACACACAAACATACATACATGCATACATCATACACACCCATGCAAAGATTAAAAATAAAGAGGTATTAGCAGGGCATGGTGGTGCATGCCTTTAATCCTAGCACTCGGGAGGCAGAGGTAGGAGGATTGCTGTGAGTTCGAGGCCACCCTGAGACTCCATAGTGAATGTCATCCTGGGCCAGAGTGAGACCCTACCTTGGAAAAAAATAATAATAAAATAAAATAAAATAAAATAAAATAAAATAAAATAAAATAAAGAGGTATTGTGTGCCTTGAGTGAGATGGTATTCCCACACTGCTGCCTCCTAAGCTCTTTATTTCTTTCTTTCTGTTTCTTTTTTAAACAAACTCTAGGTGCATGTGTCACTTTGTGCATCTGGCTTTACATGAGTACTGGGGAATTGAACTCTGGTCCTTAGAATTTGCAGGCAAGCATCTTAACTGCTGAGCCATTTCTCCAGCCCTATGTATTTATTTATTGTGGTTTTGAGGTAGGGTCTCGCTCTAGTCCGGGCTGACCTGGAATTCACTATGGAGTCTTGGGGTGGCATTGTTGGCAATCCTGCCTTTGCCTCCTGAGTGCTGGGATTAAAAGTGTGCATCACCGCACCTTACTACAGAGAGAGTGGTCACACCAGGGCCTCTAGCTGCTGCACACAAGACTCCAGATGCATGCTCCACTTTGTGGGTACTTAGGGAGTTGAACCTGGGTCCTTAGGCTTCGCAGGCAAGCACCTTCTCTGCTGAATCACCTTTCCACCCCCTTCTTCATCCCTTGCAGAGCTCTGACGACACTAAGGAAGTTCCAGTCTGGGCCAGCATCCTCCCTCATAGAGGTCCTACTGGCTGGATTGCCCCCGAGTCCTGCCAGCGAAATAGGTAAGCACGTCTTTGTTTCTTAACTGAAGTTACCAAGGACGCTGTGACCTTGAGCTATTTTAGCAAGCATTTGAGTTTGAAATCTACCTGTTTGGATGTGTTTCTCTGAGTGACTTTCACTTGCATGGCCCAGACTGTCCCTTGTGCTCAGTGCTGAAGAAGCAGCTCCTTCTAGAACACACTTTGTAGCCCAGGCTGGTCTTGAACTCCCCATCTTCCTGCCTCCACCTCCAGAATGCTGGGGATTTCGGTTTGCTTCTTTAGTTTGGTTTTGAGGTTTTTTTTTTTTTGTTTGTTTGTTTTGTTTTTTCAAGGTAGGGTCTTGCATAGCCCAGGCTGTCTCCTGGAATTAGTCTCAGGGTGGCCTCAAACTCACAGTGATCTTCCTACCTCAGCCTCCAGAGTGCTGGGATTAAAGACGTGCTTCACCATGCCTGGGCTTTTTAAAAAAATTATTATTTTATTTTTTTATTTCTCAAGGCAGGGTCTCACTCTAGCCCCAGCTGACCTAGAATTCACTGTGTAATCTCAGGCTGGTCTGGCACTCAAACAGTGATCCTCCCACCTCTGCCTCCACGCCTGTGCCAGCATGCCTGGTGGAGAGAGAGAGTGGCTGGGTGAGAATGGGCCCTCTAGCTACTTCAGATGACCTCCAGATGCATATACTACTTTGTGCATCTTGCCTTATGTGGGTACTGGGGAACTGAACTCGGGTGGTTAGGCTTTGTAGGCAAACACTTTAGCCACTGAGCCATCTCTTCAGCTCCCAGGTTTTGTTGTTTGAGCTAGGATTTCATGTAGCTCAGGTTGGCTTGCTACATAGCTAAGGTGGACCTTGAACTCCTGATCTTCCTGCCTCTGCTGAAGTGCTGCCTGGCTTAGGAATTCTTTAGATGGCTCTTAAGGAACATAGTTTGTCTTGATTGTAGCTGTTATTTAAGGATCAAGATGTATGCTGTAGAACTTGCCAGAAACTTTGGATTCAACAGTGCCTGCATTGTCACACAGTCTACTTTTATGATTTTACCCATTTATTTCCTCTCATGGCTAGGGTGCAAGTCAGCTAGACATGATGACATACACCTTTAATCCCAGCATTTGGGAGGCTGAGGTACGAGGATCACAATGAGTTTGAGGCCATCTTGGGGCTACATAGTGAGTTCCAGGCCAGCCTCGGCTCATGAGACCAGGCATCATAAAAAGAAAAAAGAAAAAAGAAAAACAACAACAACAACAACAACAAACAACTAACCAGACAAAAACACCCAGTTCAGCACTTTTGCTTAGGAGCTTGTCTGTTAGCTGTCTTTGTGGCCAGAGCTGAGTACAGTAGCCCCTGCTGTGAAGGACAAAACAGAGGAAACATAGCACATAGTTAGTTGAGTCTTCTGTGATCCATGTATATATATATGTGTGTGTGTGTGTATGGGTGTGCCAGGGCCTCTTGCTACTGCAAACATCAAGCACTTGTGCCACTTTTTGCATCTGGCTTATGTATGTGGCTTGGGAATTGAAACTGGGCTAGCAGGCTATGCAAGCAAATGCCTTTAATCACTGAACCATCTTCCCAGCCCTTTGTTTATATGGTTTTAATATGTTATTTATTTATTTATTTGAGGGGGGGGCAGATAGAAAGAGAGAATGGGCACGCCAGGGCCTCCAGCCACGGCAAACAAACTCCAGATGCCTGTGCCCCCTTGTGCATCTGGCTTGCGTGGGTCCTGGGGACTTGAGCCAGAGTTCTTTGGCTTCTCAGGCAGATGCCTTAACCCCCAAGCCATTTCCCCAGCCCTGTTTGTTTGTTTTTTGATGTAGGGGGTCTCCCTCGATCCCAGGCTGACCTGGAATTCACTATGTAGTCTCAGGCTGGCTTCAACCTCACAGTGATCCTCTTACCTCTGCCTCCTGAGAGCTGAGATTAAAGGCATGTACCACCACACACATGACTCTTGTTTATATATATATATATATACATATATATATATATATATATAATTATTAATATAATATATATATATATATATATATATAATTGACAACTTCTATGCTGACAGACAACAAACCATGGTATTTCCCTCCCCTCTCCTCCCCTCCCCCACTTTCCCCTTCATAGCTCTGCTCTCCATCATGTCCCCTCCCTCTCTCCATTAGTCTCTCTTTTAATTTGATGTCATCATCTTTTTCTCCTATTATGACCTTGTTTATATATATATAATTTTTTTTTGAGTTGCATGACTTTAATCTCAGCCTGGGTTACAGTTAGACCCTGTCTTGAAAAAGAAAAAAAAAAGGGAGGAGGCATTTTTTTTTTTTTTTGACACTAATGTAGGGATGGTGTGATAACAACAGCACTGATTTAATACCTGGAAAAGGCACAGGATCATCTTCATCATCATGAGGTAGAGGAGGTCCTGGAGGAGTTCTTGGTCCCCTTGGCTGTGGTCTTGGAGGGCTTCCATTAAACTGATCTTCCTTCTCACCATCAGCATGTTTGGGGTTTCTTTTCAAAGTTGACTGTGGCTGGGGAGGTGGTGGCTGGGGAGGTGGTGGTGGAGAGTCTCTGTCATGACTCAGCACTCCATCCACTGATCCATATATTGCCAATGCCACACAGCTGTAGCAGCCTCTTAGCACCAGGCCATCAGTATTAACCTGTTATCTTCACAAGGCTCCACTGTCCTCTCAGAAATGCACTGCTATGCCTTGTTGATATTTTTTATCCTACACATTTTAAGGTCACATAAGAGGAATAAAACGGTAGAAATGAATATGTTCTGAGAAACATTTTCTTTGCCTCTGTTACAGAAGATTGCCAGTTGGAACACTTTCTCCATAAAGCAACAGATTGTCAGTTTATTTTTTGACAATTTTTATACATGTGTATAATATATTTTGATCATATTCACCCTGTTACCCTCTCTTCCCCTCCTGCTGATCCTCTTTTCCTAGCCTCGCTTCTACTTTCATGTCTCTGTGTGTGTGTGTGTATGTACCACTGAGTTTAAGTAGAGTTGCTTTCATGAACATGGATGGAGGGTTACTTATTGGTGTATGGACAACATCTCCTCCACCACCAGCCTCTACTAGCTCCTCAGGGAGGGGCAGGGCCTTGCAAGCCCCTCCCTCATCCATGAAGCAATGTTGGTAGGCTCAGTCTCAACTTTTTAAAAATGTTTTTCTTATAACCAGGTGTGGTGGCACATGTCTTTAATCCCAGCACTCAGCACCCAGGCAGAGGTAGGAGGTTTGCCATGAGTTTGAGGCCAGCCTGAGACTACATAGTGAATTCCAGGTCAGCCTGAGCCAGAGTGAGACCCTACCTCGAAAAACCAAAAAAAAAAAATTTTTTTTTCTTTTTTCTTTATTTATTTGAGAGAAAAAGGCAGGGAAAGAAAGATAGAGAGAGGGAATGGGTGTACCAGGGCCTCTAGCCACTGGAAACAAAATCCAGACACATGTGCTATATTGCACATCTGCCTTATGTGGCTACTAGGGAATTGAAACTGAGTCCTTAGGCTTTGAAGGCCTTATCTGCTAAGCCATCACTCCAGCCCCTCAATCTTTTCTTTTTAAAACTTTTTTGTTTATTTATTTACCAGCACAGAGAGAAGGAGAAAGAGAGAGAGAGAGAGAATGAATAGACCTACCAGGGCCTCTTGCTACTGCAAATATATGTGCCACTTTGTATACCTGACTTTATGTGGGTACTGGGCAATTGAACCTGGCCTACAGACTTTTCTAGCAAATACCTTTAACCACTAAACCATCTCCTTAGCCCATGACAGGCTCAGTATTATACAAGTCTTGTGGACTGTCAATATTTAGACTTTGGGGGCCACATAGTCCCCTTTGTAACTTTCCCCTGCAGTAGCAGCCATAGGCAGTGTGTGTCCAATGGCATGAAATCTGGGGGCTGGAGAGATAGCTTAGCGGTTAAGGCACTTGCCTGTGGATCCTAAGAATGCATATTTGAATCTCCAGGTCCCATGTAGCCAGACACACAGTGACACAAGCATGCCATATCACACATGTTCCACAAGGGGGCACATGCATTTGGAGTTTGTTCACAGTGGCTGAAAGGCTCTGGTACACCCATTCTCTCTCTCTGTGTGTCACTCAAAAATAAAATAAGGGCTGGAGAGATGGCTTAGCAGTTAAGGCGCTTACTTACAAAGCCTAAGAATTCATGCTCGAATCTCCAGGTCCCACGTAGCCAGATACACAGTGATGCAAGTGTGCAATGTCACACATGCGCACAAGGGGTGCACACATCTGGAGTTTGTTTGCAGTGGCTAAAGGCCGTGGCACACTCAATCTCTGTCTCTCAAAAATAAACAATAAAAATATTTTTAAAACAAAATAAAATAAAAACTTTTTATTTTTATTTTTATTTTTATTTATTTATTTATTTATTTATTTATTTATTTGGTTTTTCGAGGTATGGTCTCACTCTGGTCCAGGCTGGCCTGGCATTAGCTATGTAGTCTCAGGCTGGCCTTGAACTCTCGGCGATCCTCCTACCTCTGCCTCCCTAGTGCTGGGATTAAAGGCGTGCGCCACCACGCCCGGCTAAAATAAAAACTTTTTTAAAAAGCTGGTATTACCCATGTGGTAGCAGCCATAGGCAGTGTGTGCCCAGTGGCATGAAAGCTGGTAGCAGGCTGGGTGCACTGCAGCTTGCTGGGTCCTGTTCTTGGGAAGGTCTTGTTTTGACAATTGAGCCGACTGATTCTGTGCTGCGGGGCTCACCCTGGCGAGGAAGGCTTACTCTTCCCTGCACTGCTTGCTCCCATGTTACACACCCGAGAGGAGAAATCCAGGGCCACCACAGTGCCAGGATCTGATGCCAGCACTTCCTTCTGTAGCCCCGCTGACCTTCTACAACACCGCCCTGGACGCCTCCCAGAAAGAAGCAGTTTCCTTTGCGCTGGCACAGAAAGAACTTGCCATCATCCACGGACCTCCCGGCACTGGTAAAACCACCACCGTGGTAGAAATAATCCTCCAAGCTGTGAAACAAGGCTTAAAGGTGGGCAGTGGCAGGACGGCCTGTCAAATCCAGTGGTGCACGGTGCGGGGGGGGGGGGGAGCACAGCTCTGGCAGGGCTGGCCAGGGTTGTCCCTGGGCATGTGTGGGCTGAGTGTTGGGCTTGAGGACCTTTTGTGAAGTCTGACAGCCTCACCGACACAGGAGCAGCTGTCTGGATGGTTCGAAAAGGTTCCAGGAGCCCTGGAGATTATCGAGCCTTTGTCGTGGGCAGGCGGCAGCCGGGCTCGCTTGCCCTTCAGCCGCTGTGCTCCATGTTGAGCCTGCAGTCGACCTGGTGTCTGAGTGACTGACACGAAGCACAAGTGCTGTGCACAGACGGCTGTCTTCCCGAGATGCGCAGTGCACTCTGCACAGTGTCATCACGTAGCTCTCTGGTGGATGAGGAGGAATCTTGTCAGGATGGGTCACCAAGGGTCTAAGCCCGTGGAGAGCTTCTTAAAGCGGTCTTTCTGGTCTGGAATGACGCCAGCAGTGGTGAGAGCTGCAGTAGTGAGGGGGCTGCCTTTATAGGTTGGCCTTGGGCACCAGGCTGTCCTCCAGGTGCGCAGTTTGCAGAATGAGGCTGCGTACACCTGCATTTACACTCAAGGGCAGGTCTGTGTTCCCATGTTGGCCACATCACGGGTGGAGCCTGTGGCAGACATGGAGGTGGGGTAGAGGGGGACTGTCTGCCTGCTTCTAACAGTCGCAGACACGAGATTGAACCAGTCAGAGACATGCCCCTCATCTGTTTTTGTCAGCTGATAAAATGATGTGGTTTGCCAGGCATGGTGGCGCACACCTTTAATCCCAACACTCAGGAGGCAGAGGTAGGATGATCACCATGAGTTTGAGGCCAGCCTGTGACTACATAGTATATTCCAAGTCAGCCTGGTCTAGAGTGAGACCCTACCTCAAAAAAAAAAAAAAAAAAAAAGTGTAAAATAATGTGGTTGGTGTTGTGAGGAATGTCCCAGCCCAGGTTATTTCAGGGCACTGGGCACCTGTAATTTTTTTTTTTTTTCTTTTTGAAGGAAGGATTTATTTAGTTTTGGCCAGAGCTGGGGAGAGAAAAATCCGTAGCTTCTCTGCCTCCCTTACAGTAGAGCTGCCATTTACAGAAAAGGTGAAGCAGAGCCAGGGTATGAGATGTATAGACTTAGCTGTTACTAGAGCTGTGATCTAACCTTTCTCTGGAGATTGTCCTTCTCTGTACTTCTGCCTCCCCTCAGCCCGCCTCACTGCCACGATGAGGTCCCCCAAGCCCAGATCCTCATGCTGTGAAAGTTCCAGGAAGGTCCTCGCAGGGCCACCACTTCCCGGGTCCCTGCCAGAGCCCTGTTTCGAACAGATTTCTCTCAGCTTCCAGAAGTGAGTGGGCTGAGGGTCCTCAGGGGACTTGCTCAACCTCCTAAAAGTGAACTCTCATGGGCCAAAGGTCCTCATGATGGAAGTCTTTCAACCTCCCTGAAATGAGCTCCTCCAGGGCTTGAGTGTTCCTGGTAGTCCCTGTGTTATCAGGCAAACGTTCCTACATTACAGTGGGTACCAGATGCCCAAGAAACCCAATCCCCTGATTTTTTCCCTCATATCACTTTCCTACTAGTTGTTAATGAATTAAAACTTTCCAGACAGACAAACAACAAAAGCAGAACAACCCAAAATGGCTCAAAAGAACCCACAGAGCCGGGTGTGGTGGCGCACGCCTTTAATCCCAGCACTCGGGAGGCAGAGAGGTAGGAGGATTGCCATGAGTTCAAGGTCACCCTGGGTCTACATAGTGAATTCCAGGTCAGCCTGAGCTGGAGTGAAACCCTACCTTGAAAAACTAAAAAAAAAAAAAAAAAAAAAAAAAAATCCACAAGTGACAGCAATCCAAATATCCAGTTCTTCTAACCCTCTCCAGCATTGGTTCAAATTCCAAGTGACTCAAAGGAGCTCCCCAGCAGCAGGATAAAATTTTATTCATCTTGCAAATGGCAGAAGCTCAAACTCTAAATACCCGGAGGCCAACACCCCTGGTTTCTCTTAACCCTTTTCACGAAAATGGAGCCAAAGGCATCAATGACAACCCCTTAAACAAGTGGCTTCAAGAAGAACCCCAAAACTCTCCAGACTGGCTAAAAGTGCCAACATGAATGAGGTACAACCAGGGGGACCTTCCCAAATGAGTGTGAGTCATAAAGCAGCACCTTCAGAGGAGACCAGACAGAGGAGTCTCAGAACACTAAACCCTTTCTTTTTACCCATGAGGCCACCTCCATGGGTGGGAAGAAGCTCCCAGCCCCAGGGCAGGCTAGCCCGATCCCAGGGCATGCTCTCTGAACCGCCACACGCTGCTGGGGGAGGGCATCTTGAGACCTGCTGAAGGCTGCTCGAGCTGTAACTAGCGTCTCAGCCTGCTGCTGGCCACTTTTCAAACAACAAACAAACAAACAAACAAAAAAATAGAGACAGGAATTTGGAAATGGAGTTATCTACAATTTGGGACAGCAATGGGGGAGAAAAACTAGCAGCCTCACCCCACTAAAATCTTCTTACATCTTCTGTCATTTACTTATGTCACTGCTGGAACAAAAACAAGCTGACAAGCAGTTTCAGAGAGCACAGGTTTGTTTTGGCTTCCAGATCTGAAGTGGGCTCTGTCCGTCACGGTGGGGAAGGCATGGCGGCAGGCGCACGATGCGCGTGGCTACGCTGTCCTGCAGTCGGGAGGCAGAGGATGAACGCTGAGGCTCAGCCTTTTTAAACATACTATACTAAAATTTTTATTTATTTATTAGGGGGGGGGGAAGAGAGAGAGAAGGGCATATAGCATGAAAGAGAAAGAGCACGCCAGGGCCTCCAGCCGCTGCAAACAAACTCCAGATGCGTGCACCACCTTGTGCATTTAGCTTATGTAGGTCCTGGGGAATTGAACCTGGGTCCTTCAGCTTTGCCGGCCAGTGCCTCAATCGCTAAGCCATCCCTCCAGCCCTCAGCCTTTTTATTCTGTCAGGGACCCCAGCCCATGGGGTTGTGCCACCAACAGTCAGGGTGGGTCTTCCCACCTCAACTCACCTAGTAATCTGAAAACTCCTTCAAAGACAAGCCCAGAGATTTGTGTTCCAGGTGAGTCTAGATCCTGTCAAGTTGACCATCTGTTGCCAGGCTTTGGACTTCTGGGTCTGGTCCTGCACTTGAGCTGTCTATCACTTTGAATACCAAACACCTTGTTGATGCCGCCTGTTTACTCTGTAAGCTTGCCAGTCAGCCCACCGTGTCTTGCTCTTACCTTTGAGGCTGTTTGGCTTGGTGTATTTTATTTTATTTTATTTTTTTGGTTTTTCGAGGTAGGGTCTCACTCCCATCCAGGCTGACCTGGAATTCACTATGTAGTCTCAGGGTGGCCTCGAACTCACGGTGATCCTCCTACCTCTGCCTCCCGAGTGCTGGGATTAAAGGCGTGTGCCACCCCGCCAGGATTGGCTTAGTGTATTGATGAGTGTAACAATCAGAAAAGAAGTTGCTGGAAGCCTCACCGCAGCATGTGCCCCCAGGTTCTGTGCTGTGCTCCCTCCAACGTCGCCGTGGATAATCTGGTGGAGCGCCTGGCTCGGAGCAAGCAGCGGATCCTGCGGCTCGGGCACCCTGCCCGCCTTCTGGAGTCCGTTCAGCAGCACTCCCTCGACGCAGTGTTGGCACGTGGCGACAGTGCCCAGATCGTTGCAGACATCAGGAGGGACATCGACCAGGTCTTCGTACGTATCACAGTGCCAGTGTACCCCTGGCGTGAACTTGTGTGATCAGGGAATGAACGCCATCCATCCATTGCTTTTCTTCTGTTTCCACTGTTTTTTTTTTGGGGGGGGGTGGGTACATGTGCACACATGCCATAGTGCACATGTGGAGGTCAGAGGACAAGTTCAGGTGTGGGGCGTTCTGCCTCCTTTGAGGCAGTGTCTCGCATTGTTCACTGCTGTATTTACCTGGCCCCTGGGCCTCCTCCTGCAGACTCTCCTGTCTGTCTCGACCTCCCTTCTCATGGGCACAACTGGAATAACAAATGCCTGCCTCAGCAGCTGCCCCCCCCCTTTTTTTTTAAATGTGGGTGCTGCTGAGGTTCCAAACTCAGGAACTCATGCTTACATGCCAAGTGCTTTATCCACTGAGCCACGTCCCCTCTCTCCATTGATTTAAAATTGTTGTTGTTGTTTTTGAAGCAGGGTCTACTCTAGCCCAGGCTGACCTGGAATTCACTCTGTAGCCCCAGGCTGGCCTTGAACTCACAGCAATCCTCCTACCTCAGCTTCCACAACTCTCCGAGTACTGGAACTGAATGCATGAACCACCATGCCTGGCTGATTTAAAATTACTGATTTAATAATCTGAAAATTCTGACTTGGATGGAGAAATGTACTCAGAACTTAATAGAAACTCAGCTGCTTCAGGAGTTTGAGAGCAGGTGAGGGGTTATCTTAAAGCATTTCCTGAGCTGGAGAACTGCTCAGTAGATAAGAGTACTTGCTGTACAAACATGAATTCAATCCCCAGCTCAGGTAAGAAGCCAGGCATGGACACACATGCCTGTAACCCGAGTTCTAAAAGTGTGGAGACAGGAGGATCACTGGGATCTCTTGATCAACCAGTCTAGCTGAAAATGGTGAGCTCTAAGTTGTTTCTTAGGGAATAAGGCCAAAGAGCCTTAGAGGAGGGCACCTGACATTCTCTGGCCTCTGTGCATGTATCTGCAGGCCACATACATGCACATGCACACCACACATACTAACACACACCAGAAGAAGAGGAAGAGATGATGAGTCAAGCATTTCTTTCTTTCTTTTTATTTTATTTTATTTTTTTTGGTTTTTTGAGGTAGGGTCACACTCTAGCCCAGGCTGACCTGGAATTCAGTATGTAGTCTCAGGGTGGCCTCGAACTCACGGCAATCCTCCTAACTCTGCCTCCCAAGTGCTGGGATTAAAAGTGGGGCGTGGTGGCACACACCTTTAATCCCAGCACTGGGGGCGGGGGCAGGGGTAGGAGGATCTCTGTGAGTTCGAGGCCACCTTGAGACTATATAGTGAATTCCAGGTCAGCCTGAGCTAGAGTGAAACCCTACCTTGGGAAAAAAAAAAAAAGAGAGAGAGAATGGGCATGCCAGGATCTCTTGCTGCTGCAGTGAACTCCAGATGCATGTACCACGTTGTGATCTGACTTTATGAGGGTACTGGGGAATTGAACCTGTACCAGTAGGCTTTGCAAATAAGTGCCTTGAACTGCTGAGCCACCTCTCCAGTCCTGAAGCAAGCATTTCCTAAGCATCCCCCTAGTAGTTATAATATGCTCTAGCTACCAGTGTCAAGAAAAGCAGTGCACATGATAAACCTCCCAAAGCCTTAGGATGGTGATAGGGATGCCAGGAGCCTGCAGAACAGGCAGGTGGTGGGTTTAAGGTGAGGCCCCATGCTTCCCAGAGCTGGTTCCCCTCGTGGACATGCCCGCCCAGCTTCCTTACTTCCCGGCCTGGCCAGAGGGTGCTCGCCAGCTCTCTCCCTGCGTCACGTCAGCACCCCTCTGTGTCCTCAACGTTGGGGACCAACACCGGCAGGGAGGATGCCAGTGCCGAGTCTACCCGTCTTCCAGTAGAGCAGAGGCTGCCCTGGCGCAGCTCTGGGTGCCAGCCTGTGGGCAGATGGCATCCATGGAGGCAGGAACAAGGATACATGGTTGTACTCAAAGGCAGGCAGTGTAGAGATGTGCAGCCATATTGTTGGACAGTTGTTTTTCTTGCTGTTGATGGCCGTGCTCTTCAGAGTCCGCTGCTCTGTGAGACTCAACAAGACACTCCCTCACCCCTGCCCAAACCCCACCCTGCCACGCAAAAATCACAAGTAAGGAAAAAACTACCAGTCTTCAGTTCAGGTTAAGGAGGGCATTTTATGGCCTGGAGCATGTATGCTACTCTCTGTAACAGTGGGGATGGACTCTGCCTCTGTATGTGAGGTTCTAGCAGTTCAAGTCCTAGGGTGGGCTCTTTTATTCCCAGGGCACCAGCTGGCTGTATAGGATCTTGCCGGTCAGTTCTTGCCTCATCTGAGGCCACACTTCCAGCATAGTTCCTGCCAAGGCTTAAACACTGCCTTTGTGGCCACCCTTCCCTGGGGGCAGTGCCAACCCATTGAGGTGGGATGGGACGTGGGGCCCTCAGGAGATGTGGGCATGTCCTTCAGGGAGGAGTTCTGACTGTAGACCCATCTAAGCAAGAGCTCATTGAAGTGAACCAGCTGGTTGTGATTGGCAGAGAAGGGCAGAGTGTTACTGGAATAATCCTATTTTCTTCTCGTGATAGGCAAAAAACAAAAAGACGCAGGATAAGAGAGAGAAAGGCAATTTTCGAAATGAAATTAAGCTGCTGAGGAAAGAACTGAAGGAGAGGGAGGAAGCAGCTATAATTGAAAGCCTCACGTCGGCGAACGTGGTCCTTGCGACAAACACAGGTAAGAGTGTGACCCTGCCTGCCAGCATGGCCTCGGACGAGGGGTCCTCTTCTTTAGTTTCCACAGAGTTTGTGTGGAAGTGTTACTTCTTCCTTCTGGAACTCACCACAGACGCCTTCTGGACCTGCAGTTTTCTGTGGAGCAGACTTGAAACTGCAAATCCAGTTTCTTTAACAGACACCAAGCTATTCCTGTTGTGTCTCACCCTCTTGGTAGCCTGGCTTACCTGGATCTCACTATGTATGTAGCCCAGGCTGGCCTAGAACCCTAGGTGATCCACCCTGTCCCAATCCACTCCCTTTCTTTTCTTCTTCATTTTTTTATTTAAAAAAATTAAATTTATTTATTTGAGAGCGGCAGACAGAAGAGAGAGAGAGAGAATGAGTGCACCAGGGCCTCCAGCCACTGCAAATGAACCCCAGACGCATGCACCCCCTTGTGCATCTGGCTAACGTGGGTCCTGGGGAATCAAGCCTCAAACTGGGATCCTTAGGCTTCACAGGCAAGCACTTAACTGCTAAGCCATCTCTCCAGCCCTCATTTTTTTTTTATGAGAGAGAGAATTGGCGTGCCAGGGCCTGAGCCACTGCATTCGAACTCCAGACGCTTGTACCACCTGGTGGGCATGTGAGACCTTGTACTTGCTTCACCTTTGTGCATCTGGCTTACATAGGATCTGGAGAGTTGAACATGGGTCCTTAGGCTTTGCAGGCAAGTGCCTTAACAACTAAGCCGTCTCTAGCCTTTTTTTTTTTTTTTTTTTTTTTTTTTTAAGGCAGGATCTCATTCTAGCTCAGGCTAACTTGGAACCTTCTCTGTAATCCTAGGCTGTCCTCAAACTCACAGATCCTCCTACCTTTCCTTCCTGAGTACTGGGATTAAAGCTGTATGCTTCTACACTCAATTTCTTTATTTTGTTATTTACTTGATGGGTGGTGGTGGTGGGGGGAACAGATAGAATGGATGTGCACCAGGGCCTCCAGCCACTGCAAACTTCAAATGTATGTGCCACATTTTGTATCTGGCTTATGTGGTGTTGCAGTCAGGGTCTCTTTGCTGGCAGAAATCACCTGACCAAGAGTAGCTTGTGGGAAAAAAGGTTTTTATAGACTCAAGGGGAAGCTCCATGAAGGCAGGGGAAAATGATGGCATGAGCAGAGAGAGTGGACATCACCTGCTGGCCAACATCAGGTGGACAACAGGAACAGGAGAGTGTTCTAAACATTGACAAGGGGAAACTGGATATAACACCCATAAACCCGCCCCCAACAATACACTGCTTCCAGGAGGCGTTAATTCCCAAATCTCCATCAGCTGAGAACCTAGTGTTAAGAACACCTAAGTTAGCCGGGCGTGGTGGCGCACGCCTTTAATCCCAGCACTCGGGAGGCAGAGGTAGGAGGATTGCCGTGAGTTCGAGGCCACCCTGAGACTCCATAGTGAATTCCAGGTCAGCCTGGGCTAGAGTGAGACCCTACCTCGAAAAACCAAAAAAAGAAAAACCAAAAAAAAAAAAAAAAAAAAAAAGAACACCTAAGTTTATGGGGGACATCTGAATCAAACCACCACATGTGGGTACTGGGGAATTGAACCTAGGTTCTTAGGCTTTGCAGGCAAGTGCCTCAACCACTAAGCCATCTCTCTATCCCTTCTTTTAAAAATATTTATTTATTTACTTGAGAGAGGACAGAGAGAGAATGGGTGCTCCAGGGTCTTCTGCTGCTGCAGTGAAGTCCAGACACATGTGCTACTTAGTGCATCTGGGTTTACATGAGTACTGGGGAATTGAACCCAGGCTTTCCAAGCAAGTGCCTTTAACCACTGAGTAATCTCAATCTTTCTGGTTCCCTTTCTTCTCTTCTGATATGGGCATCTAACTCCTGGTGGCATTGCACAAATTCTGTAGACTGTTTTGTATTTTCGTTTTCTTCAAAGTGCTGATTTGCTCTTTTTTTTTTTTTTTTTTTGAGGTAGGGTCTCTAGCCCAGGCTGACCTGGAACTCACTATGTAGTCTCAGGCTGGTCTTGAACTCATGGTGATTCTCCCACCTCTGACTCCCAAATGCTGGGATCAAAGGTGTGCCACCACACCCCACGTTGTGTTGTTTTGGGGGCGGGGGGTTGTGAGGTAAGGTCTCATGCTAGCCCAGGCTGACCTGGAATTCACTATGTAGTCTCAGGGTGGCCTCAAACTCATATTGATCCTTCTACCTCTGCCTCCAGAGTGCTGGGATTAATGGTGTGTGCCACTGTACCCAGCTTGTTTCTCACTTCTTTTGAGAGAGAGAGAATGCATGCACCAGGACCTCCAGCTGCTTCAAAGGAACTCCAGACACATGCGCCACCTTGTGCATATAGCTTATGTGGGTCCTAGAGAATCGAACCTGGGCGCTTTGGCTTTGCAGGCAAGCACCTTACCACACTCTCTCCAGCCCTGGTTTCTTTTTTTTTCTCCATGAAATCTTGGTTTTATTTTTTATTTATTTATTTATTTTTGGGTTCAGAAGCTTCTGGCATGGGAGAGAGGTGGTTGAGAACAAGGCGCTGTCAGTGCCTTAGAGCTCCATTTGCCGGAATTTAGCTTCCTTTTCTTTATTTTCTCCCTTCCTTCCTTCCTTCCTTCCTTCCTTCCTTCCTTCCTTCCTTCCTTCCTTTTTTTTTTCGAGGTAGGGTCTCACTGTAGTCCGGGTTGACCTACAACTCACTCTGTAGTCCCAAGTGTTGGAATTAAACCACTATGTCTGGCTAATCTTTTTCTCTTCTTTTTCTTTTCTTTTCCTTTCCCTTTCTTTTCTTTCTCTCTTTCTTTAAACTAGGAAAAGCTTTATTTTTAAGTCAAAACAAATGTGTTAACAGACACCCAAATGCCAGAGCAGACATTCACTGGGCTTTATAAAAGAGAGAACTGCAGATTAACTTAAAAAATGAAACATTTGAACAACCAGCCACTGCTTGTGGAGACATGGGTGCATGGGCTTTTAAATTTTTTTATTTATTTTTATTTATTTGAGAGTGACAAAGAGAGAAAGAGAGAATGGGCACACCAGGGCCTCTAGCCACTGCAAATGAACTTGATGCATGCGCCACCTTGTGCACCTGGCCTACGTGGGTGCTGGGGAATCGAGCCTTGAACCAGGGTCCTTAGGCTTCACAGGCAAGCGCTTAACTACTAAGCCATCTCCCCAGCCCCTACATGGGCTTTTAAGAAATGGTTCTGGGCTGGAGGGATGGCTTAGCGGTTAAGGTGTTTGCCTGCAAAGCCAAATGACCCAGGTTCTATTCCACAGGACCTACATTAGCCAGATGCACAAGGGGCACAGCGTCTGGAGTTCATTTGCACTGGCTGGAGGCCCTGGTGCACTCATTCTCTCACTTTCTCCCTCTTTCTCTGTTAAATAAATCAATCAATAAATAAAAATTTAAAAAAAACGAAAAGAAATGGTTCTGAGCCCTGTGTGGTGGCACAAGCCTTTAATCCCAGCACTTGGGAGGCAGAGGTAGGAGGATTGCCATGAGTTCAAGGCTAGCCTGAGACTACACAGTGAATTCCAGGTCAGTCTGTGCTAGAGCGAGACCCTACCTCTAAAACAAAGAAAGAAAGAGAAAGAGAAATGGAGATGCATGGCCAATGGGAAGAAATGGCAGGTAGTCGGTCACACTTTAAGACCCTTTTCCCTCTACTGTGCTCATGTGTGCTTTCCAGAAGAAATTGGCAGGTTGTTTTTACAAAGAATTCAGTTATCAAAGAACACTTCCAAAAGTCTAAAATAGATTCAAGGTCATGGCTAAAGTTATCCAGGAGGTCTGGGAGGGGTAGATTTGTGTTTTCTAAAGCCAAATTTCACCCAAACGGCAGACACTAAATCTAGACGCGTGTGCTTGCAGTACAGTAGGAAACGCTGATCTCAGTAGAGGCTGGTCTTTTTCATGATGCGTGGGAACTCTTGCTCAGTGACCCGTCTGATCCACCGCGACCAGCTTCATCGGTTTCCTGCAGCTCCTCATTAGTTGGGTTCTTGCCCAACTCCTTGCCCACGTGTTACAGATTTTTGAACAATATCTTCCTAGTTTCATCATTATCCAAGAGCTTAAAAGCTTTCAAGATTTCTTCTTTGGAAGCCGGGCGTGATGGCGCATGCCTTTAATCCCAGCACTTGGGAGGCAGAGGTAGGAGGATCGCCGTGAGTTCGAGGCCACCCTGAGACTCCATAGTGAATTCCAGGTCAGCCTGGGCTAGAGTGAAACCCTACCTCAAAAAACAAAAACCAAGATTTCTTCTTTGGTATTTTCTGAGTCACCACCATCAAAAAATCACTAAAGTTCATTTTTCCTGTTCCTTCCTTATCAATTTTGCTTATCATTTTCTTGATTTCTTCTTTCTTGGGTTCAAAGCCCAGGGCCCTCATTGCCACCTTTAGCTCCTTAACATGGTCCCAGTTCCATCAGTGTCAAAGAGATCAAAAGCTTCCCGGGTTTCCCGTTTCTGTTCCTCAGTAAGTTCAGGGCTTAGGACTCATCCTTTTACTCTGGGTACTTGATGCTATGTTTGCCTTCTTGAAACTGAATGCCATTGCCAGCAGACTTGGCTCAAGCTTCTTTTTCTTGAATAAATGTTCCTGGGATTGCTGTAATGACTGGTCAGTTTCCAGAGTCTTCAAATCAGTGGATTCTGACTGTCTTAGAGGTATTGGCACTTTGTGGAGGAAGTCCCCGGAAGCCATCATTCCATTGTCTGCACTAACATCGCTGGCTTTAAGGACAGCACCTGCACTCCGGGGAGCTAAGTACTTTCTTGTTGCTGTGACACAATACCTGACAAGAGGCAACGTAAGGGGTTATTATTGCTCACAGTTAGTCCATTCTGGCAGGGGAGTCCTGGTGGCCGGAGTGTGAGGGTGACTGGTCGCATTGCATCTGCAGTCAGGAAGCGGAACATGGACAGGAAGTGGCGCTGGACTGTAAAACCTCATGCCCAGCCCCTAGTAACCCACTCCTTCCACCCACTGACGGTCCCACAACCTCTCCAAACAGTGCCGCCAGCTGGGCCAGGTGTTCAAGCACATGAGCCTGTGGGGACATTCTACATCCAAACCACATCCTCCTGCCACGAGGTTCCCTGGTGGCCTTTGTGGGCCTCATGGCCCTCTTGGTTGGTTGGGGAACCTGGAAGTTCCTAGAAGGGCTTCTCTAAAGGTGGGCTGTCTCTACACTGTGAAGTCATGTCTGTGATCTAAGGCCATTCTTAATTGTCTGAAGCCCAGGTGGAACGCTGGGTGCTCTAGGGAACTTCTTGTTTTCTTTGCAGTCAGTTCTGGGACACATGTCTTTGTCATAAAATCATGTGTTTATTGACAGCACCACTCACTCTGGTTGGGAAGGTAGGGCCTAGCATTTAAAAACAATTTTTTTGTTTATTTTTATTTATTTATTTTTTTTTGGTTTTTTGAGGTAGGGTCTCACTGTAGCCCAGGCTGACCTGGAATTCACTATGGAGTCTCAGGGTGGCCTTGAACTCACGGCAATCCTCCTACCTCTGCCTCCTGAGTGCTGGGATTAAAAGTGTGTGCCACCACACCCAGCATTTTTTTTGTTTATTTTTATTCATTTATTTGAGAGCGACAGACAGAGAGAGAAAGAGGCAGAGAGAGGGAGAATGGGTGCATCAGTGCCTCCAGCCACTGCAAACAAACTCCAGATGTATGTGCCACCTTGTGCATCTGGCTTCTGTGGGTCCTGGGGAGTCGAGCCTTGAACCGTGGGTCCTTAGGCTCACAGGCAAGTGCTTAACCGGCTAAGCCATCTCTCCAGCCCGGGCCTAGCATTTATTAAAATCAAACTTGTGCCAGTTCTTATCCTGATGAGGAAACCAGCGCACAGCAGGGAGTTTGCCACACCACGTGCAAGGCTGGCTCCAGGCCGCTCCTGCTCCTGGCCAGATACACACTCCAGGGAGGAGCAACTGTGCTGTGGTTTTGAATCAAGTTACCAAGTGCACCGAGACTTTCCTAGTGACCACCCAGTAATGAGTCGTTCTGTATGTCCTAGGGGTGGTGGAAGCTTGGAGGAGAAATATTTAAATCTAAATTTAGAAGCTAGGTATGGTGGCTTTCTCCTATAATCTCAACGCTCAGGAGGCAGAGGCCGAAAGATTGCTATAAATCATTTTTTTATTTAGAAACTATTTTTATTTATTTATTTGCAAGCCAGAAAAGAGAGAGGGAGAGAGAGAGGGAGAATAGGTGTCTCTTGCCCTACAAATGAACTTCAGGTGCATGTACGATTTTGTGTATCTGGGTTTTTACATGGGTACTTGGGAATTGAACCTGGCCAGCAGGCTTTGCAAACAAGCACCTTCAATTGCAGAGCCATCTCTCTAGCCCCAACTGGCCAACCTAGCAAGTTCTAGGCAACTCTGAGATAAGAGTAAGACCTGATCTAAAAAAAAAAAAAGAGGACGAGGGGTGAGGGGTGTGTGGCTGGGGAGATAGCTTAGTAGGTAAAGTGCTTGACACATAAGCATGAGGACCTGAGTTTGACCCCCAACACCCACATAAAACTAGGCACATGCCTTTAATTCCAGCACTGAGGAGGCAGAGGTAGAAGGATCGCTGTGAGTTTGAGGCCAGCCTGAGACTCCATAGTGAATCCCAGGTCAGCCTGGGCTAGAGTGAGACCCTACCGTGGGGGGAAAAGCCAGGCACAGCAGTGTGCACCTGTAATGCCAGCACAGAGGTGGAGGCAGGAGGATCCCCAGGGCTTGCTAGCTTGTTGTCTAGCCAGATGGGTAGGCTGTAAGCTCAATGAAAGACCTTGTCCCAAAATATAAAGTGATGGGCTGGGTTTGGAGATGGCTCAGTGGTTAAAGGTACTTGCCTGCAAGGTCTGCCAACTGGGTTCAGTTCCCCAGTACCCATGTAGAGCCAAATGCACAGGGTGGCACATGTGCCTGCAGTTAGTTTGCAGTGGCAGGGGGACCTGATATATCCTCACTCTTTCTCTCTCTGCTCACAAATAAATAAAATATTTGTAAAAAAGAATAAGGTGGAGAGTAATTGAGAAAGACACAGGCACCTGCACCTGCATCCCCTCCCTCAGGAGCACCACATGCAGACACACCACATATGTGCAAAAACCCTCTAAATTTGTTAAAACAGTGCTGGTGAGATAGTAGAATAACACAGCTTGGGCTTGGGCCGGCTCCAGATGAGTGGTTAATGTTGGTGGCTACAGGTTGGAGAGCCTGTGCTGAGGTCACTACTCTAATAAGACACAGAAGGACTGATCCTCAGCTGTTAGTCCTTCACAAGTTTTTAAGCAATCTGCCTGGTGCTGGGATCAAAGGCATGAGCCACCATGCTTGCCTTTTTAAAACTTTTTTATGAGAGAGAGAGTGAGAGCGAGCGTGAATTGTTGCACCAGGGCTTGTAGGCATTGTAATCGAACTCCAGATGTGTGTTCCACCTTGTGCACATGTGTCACCTTGTGTGTCTGGCTTATGTGGGTTCTGGGGAGTCGAACCTGGGTCCTTAGGCTTCGCAGGCAAGCACCTTAACCATTAAGCCATTGCTCTAGCCCCCGCTTTTTTTGAGACAGGCTTGCCTTGAGCTCACATAAACCACTATACCTGACTTTCTTAACATAGTTTCAATACAGGATGAGATCATGAAGCAGCGGGCTTATCAGGAGTCTGAAATGACTCAGCTGGCATGACTGTTAGGTCACACTTTCCCTTTCTTTTTAAAAATTTTACCGGGCATGGAAGCACACACCTTTAATCCCAGCACTGGGGAGGCAGGGGTAGGAGGATCACCATGAGTTCAAGGCCACCCTGAGAATACATAGTGAATTCCAGGTCAGCCTGGACTAGAGTGAAACCCTACTTTGAAAAACCAAAAAAAAAAAAAAAAAAAAAAAGAAATAATAATAATAGTTATTATTATTTATTTACCTGCACTCAGAGAGAGACAAGAAAGAGAAAGAGGGACAGAATGGGTGCACCAGGGCATCTAGCCACTGCAAAAGAACTCCAGATACATGTGCCATTTTGTGCATCTGGCTTTACATGTGTACTGAGGAATCAAACCTGATTTTTTTGGCTTTCCAGGTGCCTTAACTGCTGAGCTATCTCTCCAGCCCCTTCCTCTTTTTTTTTTTTTTTTTTTTAGGTAGGGTTTCACTCTAGCCCAGGCTGACCTGGAATACACTATGTACTCTCAGGTTGACCTCGAACTTACAGCAATCCTCTTACCTTTGCCTCCCAAGTGCTGGGATTAAAGGCATGCGCCACCATGCTTGGCCTTTTTAAAAAAATTATTTTATTTATTTGCAAGCAGAGAGAGAGACAGAGATAGAATGGGTGCACCAGGGCCTCTAACTGCTGCAATGATCTCCAGATGCATGCACCACTTTGTGCATCTGGTTTTATGTGTGTGCTGGGGAATCAAATCCAGGTCCTTAGGTTTTGCAGGCAGGCACCTTAACCACTGAGCCATCTCTCCAGCCCCCCCCCCCCCCCCCCGCTTTCTCTTTTTCTCTTTCTGACCAGGCGCATCCCCTGACGGCCCCCTGAAGCTGCTGCCTGAGAGCCACTTCGATGTGGTGGTCGTGGATGAGTGCGCCCAGGCCCTGGAAGCCAGCTGCTGGATCCCTCTGCTGAAGGCCAGGAAGTGCATCCTGGCTGGAGACCACAAGCAGCTGCCGCCGACCACCGTCTCCCACAAGTAAGACCCACATCTGTGGAGTCTCCATTGGTCTTCCCTGTCCCCTCTTCCTGCCATCCTCAGGACTAGCCTGTGATGCCCAGGTTCATCAAGAAGCCTAGCCAAGCCTCTGTTGGACATTTATCCACCACCTTTCCTCCTGTGTTGCTCATCTATTTTTGTTTGTTTTGTTTTGTTTTTATATTTTTGTTTATTTATTTGAAAGAGCACGAGAGAGAAAGAGGCAGACACAGAGTGAGAGTGAGAATGAGAGAGAGAATGGGTGCGCCAGGGCCTCCAGCCACTGTAAACAAACTCCAGACGCATGTGCCACCTTGTGCATCTGGCTTACATGGGTCCTGGGAATCAAACCGAGGTCCGTTGGCTTTGCAGGCAAGTGCCTTAACCACTAAGCCATCTCTCCAGCCCCCCCCCCCCTTTTTTTTGGTTTTTCTAGGTAGGGTCTCAGTCCAGCTCAGGCTGACCTGTAATTCACTATGTAGTCTCAGGGTGGCCTCGAACTCATGGCAATCCTCCTACCTCTGCCTCCTGAGTGCTAGGATTAAAGGCGTGCGCCGTGCCCGGCTCCCGTGTTGCTCATGGGATCTGTGAGGCCACGTGCTCCTTGAAGGCAGTGGTGGCCTCACCTTCATCTCCGTGGTTCGGGTCCAGCATGGAGCCTAGCATATTCACATGCTCACTGGAGGCTTGTTGCTTTGAGTGTCTTGGAAGGACATCAGGCCTGATGGTGGTGTGAGTAGCTCCTCTTGGCTAGGCCTGCTAGCCTCTTTGTAGCCCTCTGTAGACGCCCTTCACAGAGAATCCAGAGAGGCTTCTGCTGTGAGAAGATGTGTTCTCTGGTGGAGTGACTCAGCTCAGCCTCTTCTGGATAGAGGATGTTCTCTGCTGGCCAGCTCCTCTGTCACTTCTTCCTACCTTTAACTCACTGCTGCAGCTACACACACCCCTCCCCCGCAAACCCTACCACTCCCTCTTTCTCACTGTCCCCCTTGCTTGAACCCCTGTTCCCTGGATGTTGAGCACCTCCACTCTCCCTTCAGGTGAATGCATGGTCTCCCATGCCCACCCTGCCTGTCTAACCGGCACCCTCTGTTTCTTACAGGGCTCACATGGTTTCTCTTACCATGAATCACTCCCTGGCGATGTCTGCTTGTTTCCCCATTAGCGAGTCAGCTGTGGGCTGCCTTGAACAGATAGGCTCACATCCAGAAAGGCAGCCTCGCAGGGCCAGGCCTTCCCAGCCTTCCTGCCAGCCAGGGAGCCTGGGCCTGGATTCTGTCAGTCTTTGCTGTGTGTGTGCTGGTGGAACCTGGAGCCCATGGTTTCTGTCACCTCTGAAGCCATCAATCTTTGTGTGTACACACACACACACACACACACACGCACGCAGAGGCCCTGGTCGGACCCAGAATTGATAGTTTTCTCACTAGAGAAAGAGTTGCTAGAAGCGTGCTGAGTGGACCCTGCCAGGTGCCCAGTAGGCCAGATACTCAGGCCAAAGTATCCCAGAGAAACAGGCTTGGGGGGTGTTTAAGGTGGAACAGAGTGGAGGATTGGGGACGTGCAGAAGGCTGTCCTGGTGGGAAAAACGGGGTCTAGCAGCTTCTCCTGGGAATGGAACTCCGGGTGTCACAGCAGAGGGCTGTCCTCCAGGGAGTCTAGGAGTGGTATTGGGTTGTACCCCAGGGAGCAGGACCTCATGGGAACATGGATGGCCTGTGCTGGGTGTTTCTAGGTTGGTAGCGATGTGATGGTCACATGTCCTGTCTCCGTCCTTGGCTATGGCAGCAATGATTATTAAGAATTGGTTGATTTGGGGCTGGTGAGATGGCACACTAGGTAAAGTGCTTGCCACCCAACTCTGAGTACTTGAGCTCTATCCCCAGGCCACATGTAAAAGCTGGAAGCTATGGTGGACTTCTGTAATCCCAGCACTCATCTACTCAGACGAAAGTCGTCCTCTGACCTCCACTGACACATGTGTGCATGCACACGCACAATTAGAATTGATTTGAGAAAAAAAAAAAAAGAGCCAGGCGTCCCAGCACTGGGGAGGGAGAGGTAGGGGGATGGCTGTGAGTTCAAGGCCATCTTGAGACTGCATAGTGAATCCCAGGTCCGCCTGTACTAGAGTGAGGCCCTGCCTTGAAAACCAAAAAAAAAAAAAAAAAAAAAAAAAATTTACTTTTTGGCATGTGTGCATGCATGTTCCTGTATGTTCGTGTGTGTGAGTGCAGGTGCCTGCGTGCCATGTAGCTGTTTGGAGCTAAGAGGACCACATTGAAGGCAGGATCTCCTGTTCCTGTCTCTTACCACTGCGTCTGGCAGCCAAGTTGGCCTTCGAGCTTCCAAGAAATGTAATTCTCTTCTCTACCTCTTGCTGTAGGCATGCTGGGCTTACCGAGGCCCACCATAACATCTGGCTTGTGTGTGGGTTCTGAGCATCCAAACTTAGGTACCTGTGCTGTGTGGCAAGCTCCTTATCCATTGAGCCATCTCCCCAGCCCAGTCTCAGCCATTTTCAAAGTGGAGAGAGGTGCTAGGCCATGGTCGGGAGCTGGGTGGCTAGGATTCAGGCTCTGCAGCGTCCAGGCTGGTAGGCCTCGGTCTTAACCTCTTGGGGTCTCATTCTCCTTTGTGTAGTGTGGAAGGCAGGGCTGTGAGGAAGGTCTCATTCAGGGACAGTGCCACAAGCCAGGCTAGCATGGGAAATGCTCAGCCTTGGTACCTAATAGTAGCAACTGCTTCTTGCTGGAGAGTATTCAAATTTTATTGTTTGCTTGTCTCATTTAGCCCAGGCTGGACTTGAACTCACTGTGTAGCCGAGGATGACATTGAACTCTTGATCTTCCTGCCTTCACCTCTTAAATGCTGGGATTACAAGCATGTACCACTTCACCTGGTTTAGGTTTTTTTTTTTTTTTTTTTTTTTTTTTTCCCGAGCCCAGGTTGACCTAGAATTCACTATGTAGCCTCAGGCTGCACTCAAACTCACAGCGATCCTCCTACCTCTGCCTCTCAAGTGCTGAGATTAAAGATGCGAGCCACCACGCCTGGCCTGGTTTAGTTTTTCAATTAATTAATTTATTTATTTTTGAGGTTGAGTCTCACTCTAGTGGACCTGAAACTCACTCTGTAGCCCCAAGTTAGCCTTGAACTCATGATGATCCTCCAACCTAAGCCTCCTGAGTCCGGGCGTTGTAGACATGAGCTACTGTTCCTTTATTATTAAAATGATCTTATTTTTCTTTGTGGTATGTGTGTGCGTACGTGTGGTATATGGATGTGTGTGTGCGCAGGTGCATAGACACCTCGTGTCCTTCTCTATCGCTGTTCTACTATTTATTTGTTTATTTATTATTTTGTCTTTTCCAGGTAGGGTCTCACTGTAACCCAGGCTGTCCCGGAATTCTCTCTGTTCTGGCTGGCCTTGAACCCATAGCGATCCTCCTACCTCTGCCTCCCAAGTGCTGGTATTAAAGGTGTGAGCCACCATGCCTGGTTTTTTCTTTCTTTTTTTTCTTTTTTAATTTATTTTTTTTATTAACAACTTACATGATTATAAACAATATCCAATGATAATGCCCTCCCTCCCCCCACTTTCTCCTTTGAAACTCCATTCTCCATTATATCCCCTCTACCTCTCAATCAGTCTCTGTTATTTTGATGTCATGATCCTTTCCTCCTATTATGATGGTCTTGTGTAGGTAGTGTCAGGAACTGTGAGGTCATGGATATACAGGCCATTTTGTGTCTGGAGGACCACATTGTAAGGAGTCCTACCATTCCTTTGGCTTTGACATTCTTTCTGCCACCTCTTCTGCAATAGACCCTGAGCCTTGGAAGGTGTGATAGAGATATTACAGTGCTGAGCACTCCTCTGTCACTTCTTCCCAGCACCATGATGCCTTCTGAGTCATCCCAAGGTTACTGCTATCTGCAAAGAGAAGGTTCTCTACCAAAAGTGAGAGTAGCATTAATATATGGGTATGAACATTAAGAGAAGTGCTTACTGGGCAGTTTGATGAGCATAGTATATACATTTAGCCAGATAGCAGCAGACGTTATACCCCTAGGGCTCATGACTACCCCTATTTTAAGTTGTCAGTATCAGGGATGTATTCCCTCCCATGGTGCAGGCCTCCGCTCCAATTAAAACAGTTGGTTTGTACCATAACAGATGTGCCACTATTGTACCCATTGGCTCATTTGGCCTGGCTGGCCAAATCTAAGGCTTGCAGTGTCCACTGTTGAGTATCTTCACTAGTGATTTATCTCTCCCATTGAACTGCATGCAGTGTGGCTTCTTCCAGCTTTCTGTCAGCTGGTCTACATGGAGGAGGTTATCAGCTCAGTTCCAGCAGGATTTCTCAGTGGTCTTGCAGCCCAAGTATGTGGAGTCTTCAGCAATAGGGTCTTACCATCGATTCCTGGTGGGAAACCAAGGGCCTCGGCAATGGCCTATAATGTTTTGGGGGTATCAGGGATCTCCCTGGCCAACAACTCACTGGAAGTATCCCATCCTTGGCACTGAAAATTTCCTAGTAACAATCTATGGCTCCTGAGTGTTCCATTGTCCAAAAAAGTAGGTTTCTATATGATTTATTTATATCCTCTTAGATTTTGATTAGCCCTCCCTCCACCTTTCCTTTACTCAATCTCTTCCCCTGACCTCACTTGGGCCTTTTCACCCCCATTAATCTATTCTTCTACTTACATATATACAATACCATTCTATTAAATACCCCCTCCCTTCCTTTCTCTTCCCTTTATCTCTTTTCTAGCTTACTGGCCTTTGCTACTGAGTTTTCTTCCTACTCACACAGAAATACAGTCATCTGTAGCTAGGATCCACATATGAGAGAGAACATGCGATGTTTGGCTTTTTGGGCCTGGATTACTTACCTCACTTAGTATAATCCTTTCCAGATCCATCCATTTCCCTGCAAATTTCATAACTTCATTTTTCTTTACTGCTGAGTAGAACTCCATTGTATAAATGTGTCATATCTTCATTATCTACTCATCAGTTGAGGGACAGCTAGGCTGGTTCCATTTCCCAGCAATTGTGAATTGAGTGGCAATAAACATGGTTGAGCAAGTATCTCTAAGGTAATGAGATGAGTCCTTAGGATATATGCCCACGAGTGCTATAGCTTGGTCATATGGTAGATCTATTTTTAGCTGTCTTAGGAACCTCCACACTGATTTCCACAATGGCTGGACCAGATTGCATTCCCACCAACAATGTAGAAGGGTTCCTCTTTTTCCACATCTTCGCCAGCATTTATGGTCATTTGTTTTCATAATGGTAGCAAATCTGACAGGAGTGAGATAGAATCTCAACGCAGTTTTAATCTACATTTCCCGATGACTAGGGATGTATAACATTGTTTTCAATGCTTATATACCATCTGTATTTCTTCTTTTGAGAACTCTCTCTTTAGTTCCATAGCCATTTTTTAATTGGGTTGTTTGATTTCTTATTATTTAATTTTTTGAGTTCTTTGTATATCCTAGATATTACTCCTCTATCAAATGTATAGCTGGCAAAGATTTTCTCCCATTCTATAGGTTGCCTCTTTACTTTATTCACAGTGTCCTTTGCTGTACAAAATCTTTGTAATTTCATGAGGTCTCAGCAGTTAATCTGTGGTTTTATTGCCTGAGCAATTGGGGTTATATTCAGAAGTCTTTGCCAAGACCAATATGTTGAAGGGTTTCCCCTACTTTTCCTCTAGCAGTTTCAGAGTTTCAGGTCTGATGTTAAGGTCTTAATTCTTGTGCATGGAGAGAGAGAAAAATCTATTTTCATCCTTCTACAGATATATATCCAGTTTTCCCAGCACCATTTGCTGAGCAGGCTGTCTTTTCTTCAATGAGTATTTTTGGCTTTTTTTTTTTTTTTTTTGGTTTTTCAAGGTAGGGTCTCACTCTAGCCCAGGCTGACCTGGAATTCACTATGGAGTCTCAGGGTGCCCTCTAACTCATGGTGATCCTCCTACCTCTTCCTCCCGAGTGCTGGGATTAAAGGTGTGCACCACCACGCCCGGCATATTTTTGGCATTTTTGTCAAATATCAGGTGTCTATAGCTACCCGGACACATCTGGGTCCTCTATTCTGTTCCATTGATCTACATGTCCGCTTTTGTGCCAGTACCATGCTGTTTTTGTTACTATGGCTCTGTAGTATAGGTTAAAATCAGGTATGGTGATACCACCAGCCTTATTTTTGTTGATCAATATTGTTTTAGATATTTGAGATTTTTTTGTGCTTCCAAATGAACTTTTGGATTGTTTTTTCTATGTCTGTAAAGAATGCCATTGGAATTTTGATGAGAATTGCATTAAATGTGTAGATTGCTTTTGGTAGATTGGCATTTTCACAATATTGATTCTTCCGATCTAAGAACAAGGGATGTCTTTCCATTTCCTAGTGTCTTCTGCAATTTCTTGCTTGAATGTTTTAAAGTTTTCATTGTAGAGATCCTTCATTTCCTTGGTTACGTTTATTCCAAAGTACTTTATTTATTTATTTTTTTTTGATGCAGTTGTGATTGGGAGTGATTCTCTGATTTCATCCTCTGTGTGTTTGTTGTTAGCATATAGGAAGGCTACTGATTTCTGTATATTTATTGTATATCCTGCTACATGGCTATATGTGTTTATCAGCTCTAACAGTTTGGTGGTAGAGTCTTTAGGATCCTTTATGTATAGAATCATGTCATCTGCAAATAATGATAACTTGATCTTTTCCTTTCCAATTTGTATCCCTTTTTTGTGTGTCTCTTGCCTTATTGCTATGGCTAAGACTTTCAGTACTATATTAAATAAAAGTGAGGACAGTGGACACCCTTGTCTTGTTCCTGGTTTTAGTGGAAAAGCTTCCAGTTTTTCCCCATTTAGTAATATGTTGGCTGTAGGCTTATCATAAGTAGCCTTTATTATGTTGAGATATGTTCCTTCTATTCCCAGTCTCTGTAGGACTTTTATCATGAAAGGATGTTGGATTTTGTCAATGCTTTCTCTGCATCTAATGAGTTGATCATGTGATTTTTGTCCTTCAGACCATTTATATAATGTATTACATTAATCAGTTTGCATATGTTGAACCATCCCTACATCTCTGGGATAAAGCCTACTTGGTTGGGGTGAATGATCTTTCTGATATATTCTTGTATTCTGTTTGCCAATATTTTGTTGAGAATTTTTGTATCTATGTTCATGAGGGAGATTGGTCTGTAATTTTCTTTTTTTGTTCTATCTTTGCCTGGTTTTGGTATCAGGGTGATGCTGGCTTTGTAGAAGAAGTTTGGTAGGATTCCTTCTTTTTCTGTTTTATGGAAAAGCTTAAGAAGCAATGGTGTTAGCTCTTACCCCAAAGGTCTGGTAAAATTCACCAGTGAATCCATCTAGGCCTGGACTTTTTTAGTTGGGAGATTTTTTTTTTAATTTTTATTTATTTATTTGAGAGCGACAGACACAGAAAAAGAGGCAGATAGAGAAAGAGAGAATGGGCGCGCCAGGGCCTCCAGCCACTGCAAACGAACTCCAGATGCGTGTGCCCCCTTGTGCATCTGGCCAACGTGGGTCCTAGGGAATCTAGCCTCAAACTGGGGTCCTTGGGCTTCACAGGCAAGCGCTTAACCACCAAGCCATCTCTTAGTTGGGAGATTTTTGGTAACTGCTTGGATCTCCATACTTGTTGTAGGTCTATTTAAGTGATTAATCTCATCTTGATTTAATTTAGGTAGGTCATATAAATCAAGGAAATCATCCATTTCTTTCAGATTTTCATACTTAGTGGAGTATATGTTTTTATAGTATGTCCCTATGATTGTTTGAATTTCTCTGGTATCTGTTGTGATGCTTCGTTTTTCATCTCTAATTTTATTAATTTGTGTCTCTTCTCTCTTTCTTTTGGTCAGATTTGCTAAGGGTTTATCGATCTTGGTTATCCTTTCAAAGAATCAACTCTTTGTTTCATTGATTCTTTGTATTTTTTTTTTTTTTTGGTTTCTATTTCATTAATTTCTGCCCTAATCTTTATTATTTCTTCCTGTCTACCGATTTTCAGTTTGTCTTGTTTTTCCTTTTCGAAGGGTTTAAGGTGAAGCATTAGGTTGTTTACTTGCGACCTTTCTAATTTCTTAATATAGGCACTTAAAGCTATAAATTTCCCTCTTAGGACTGCCTTCATTGTGTCCAAAGGTTTTGGTCTCTTGTGTTCTAATTATCATTTGACTCTATGAATTTTTTGATTTCCTTCTTGATTTCTTCATTGACCCATTCATCATTTAGTAGTTTATTGCTTAGTTTCCATGATTTTGTGTATGCTCTATAGCTTTTCTTGCTATTGATTTGTAGTTTGATTCCATCGTGGTCAGATAGAATGCAAGGAATTATTTCAGTTTTCCTGTATTTGTTAAGATTTTCTTTGTGTCCCAATATATGGTCTATTTTAGAGAATGTTCCATGTGCTGCTGAAAAGAATGTATATTCTGCAGCATTTGGATGAAATGTCCTGTAGATATCTGTTAGGTCTATTTCCTCTATGACCTCATTTAATCCAGATACCTCTCTGTTTATTTTTTGTCAGGATGACCTGTCAGTTGATGAGAGTGGGGTGTTGAAGTCACCCACTACAACTGTGTTTGGTGTTATCTGTGACCTTAGTTTGAATAGTGTTTGTTTGATGTAGTTGGGAGCCCCCATGTTAGGTGCATATATGTTTAGGATTGTAATGTCCTCCTGTTGGAATATACCTTTAATCAATATAAAGTGCCCTTCCTTATCTTTCCTGACTAATGTTGGACTGAAGTCTACCTTGTCAGATACTAGGATAGCAACCCCTGTTTGTTTTCTAGCCCCATTTTCTTGAAACACTGTTTTCCAACCTTTCACGCTAAGATAGTGTCCATCCTTTGTAGAAAGGTGAGTTTCTTGGAAGCAACAAGTTGAAGGATCCTGCTCTTTAATTCAGTCTGCAAACCTATGTCTTTTGGTTGGGGCATTGAGGCTGTTGGTATTAAGAGATTTTATTGAAGGTGTGTATTTATTTTTGTCATTCGTTTTTGTAGTTCTTCCGGTTTTACCTTTGCTCTCTTGTATTATAACTAGTATTTGAGTACGGTTTGGTTTTTTCCAGGTTCCTTATATGTGTGCTTTTCTTTCTCTTCAGCATGGAGGATTCTTTCAAGTATTTTCTGTAGATCTGGTTTTGTCTTCAAATATTCCTTTAGTCTGCTTTTGCTGTGGAATGTTCTTATTTCTCCGTCTATTTGAATGGATAGCTTTGCAGGATAAAGTAACCTTGGTTGACAGTTGTTATCTTTCAGAACTTGGAATACATCACTCCAAGCCCTTCTGGCTTTTTTTTTTTTTAATTTTTTTTGTTTATTTATTTGAGAGCGACAGAGAGAAGGAGACAGAGAGAGAGAGAGAGAGAGAATGGGCGCGCCAGAGCTTCCAGCCTCTGCAAACGAACTCCAGATGCATGCGCCCCCTTGTGCATCTGGCTAACGTGGGTCCTGGGGAATTGAGCCTCGAACCGGGGTCCTTAGGCTTCACAGGCAAGCGCTTAACCGCTAAGCCATCTCTCCAGCCCGCCCTTCTGGCTTTTAAAGTTTGTGTTGAGTAATCTGCTGTGATCCTGATGGGCTTGCCTTTGTATGTGACTTGATTT
Organism: Dipus sagitta; assembly: GCA_036346955.1. Classification (NCBI taxonomy): domain Eukaryota; kingdom Metazoa; phylum Chordata; class Mammalia; order Rodentia; family Dipodidae; genus Dipus; species Dipus sagitta. Next base: position 158,981,254 of record CM070770.1, on the reverse strand, counting down.
TTCTCTCTTAACTGCTTTCAATATTTTTTCTTTGGTTTGTATGTTTGGTAGTTTAATTATAATACTGCGAGGAGAGGTTCTTTCCAGGTTTTGTCTGGTTGGTGGTCTAAAGGCTTCCTGTATCTGCATTGGCACCTCTTTCCCAATTTGGGGAAAGTTTTCTTCTTTGATTTTGTTGAAAACACCTACTGTGTCTTTGGAGTGAAATTCTTTTCCTTCTACTATACCCTGAATTCTTATGTTTGATCTTTTCATAGTGTCCCAAATATCTTGAAATTCCCATTCATACTTTCCTATTAGTTTGTCTTTCTCTTTGTTGGACTGTATTAAATCTGCCACCTGGTCTTCTCATTTAGGTATTCTGTCCTCTCCTTCATCCGTTCTACTGGTGAGATTTTCTACAGAGTTTTTTATTTCATTGACTGTGTTCTTCGTTGCTAGTAATTCTGACTGGTTTTTCTTTATTATTTCTATTTCCTTATTTATGTCTTACATTGACCTCTTTATTTCATTAAATTGGTTTCCTGAGTCTTCTTTGATTCCTTTGATTTTCTCTTTCATTCCTTTGATTTGCTCTTTGACTTCTTTGAGCATATTTACAATCATTCTTTTAAAATCTTTCTCAGGCATTTTCTCTAACTCATTCTCTCTGGAGGTCATTTCTGTTTATTTATATTTATTTATTTGAGAGTGACAGACAGAGAGAGAAAGAAGCAGAGAGAGAGAGAGAATGGGTGCGCCAGGACTCCAGCCACTGCACACGAACTCCAGATGCATGTGCCCCTTTGTGCATCTGGCTAACGTGGGTCCTGGGGAATTGAGCCTCAAACCGGGGTCCTTAGGCTTCACAGGCAAGCGCTTAACCGCTAAGCCATCTCTCCAGCCCTGAAGGTAATTTCTGTTGGTGGATTTATATTGTCTTGATTTTTGGTGTTTCTTGTGTTATAATGCACATATTTTTGCATCTTGGATTAAGTTAATGCTTGGATTTTCTAGTTAGCTGCAGTATTATTAGATGTGTCAATCAACCTGATGTTATATATCTTCAGGGTAGGAGCTTAAGGTGCTATGTGTGGCTCTTAAGACTCTCAGAGTATCTACAGAAGTGACCCTTGATGTTGGGTTTGCCTGCTATGAGAGTATTCAAGTAGGCTGAGTGGAACAAAATACAGGCAGATTCTAAAATTTAACTAAACAATGTACACATTCAATGAAAAACAGCACAGAGTATTTATGCAAGAGTAGGTATTATGACAACCAGATCCTCTAACAAAGTCACAGTCCCTTAGGATGTTTGTTGCCCCATACCCTTAATCCTGTCAACTAGGAGGCTAAGATTTCTGGTCTGTTGAGGGTTCCAAGTCAATTTGTGACCAAGTGAGACCCTTCCCTAATGAAGAACAGAAGAGGAAACAAAGGCACTGTAAATCAGGAAGCAACAAACAACAAGCCCAAAATATAGCTTTTTTAAGAATGGCAAATCTAAGCCAGGCGTAGTGGCGCACGCCTTTAATCCCAGCACTCGGGAGGCAGAGGTAGGAGGATCACCGTGAGTTCGAGGCCAGCCTGAGACTGCATAGTGAATTCCAGGTCAACCTGGACCAGAATGAGACCCTACCTTGAAAAACTGAAAAAGAAAAAAAAAAAAAAAAAAAAAAAGAATGGCAAATCTGACTATCACATTTAACATATAATTTATCCTGATATGGAAGGTGCAATTAGCACTTCTGATTCAAGCTTATGTACCAGGCTTATTTGGCGGGTACTGACCTGGTGTAATCCCAGTTACCTTTTGGGATGATTTTGGTCTCAGTTATGCTGTGCTCCTGCTTGGGTCCCTGTTTGCTGCACTGTGGGTTCAAGTAGGTTGGCTGGGTCACTGGATCACTGCTCTGGTCGCCGGTGCTGGGTGCTGTGAGCTCCCTTCCCCTGGTCTCTGGTGCTTGCTGGTGCTTGTGCTGGTGGTTGGGGAGGGGAGGCTGTGGATGGTGGCTCTAGTTCTCCCACTGGTCCACGTGATCTTCTACCTCATGATCTGCTCCTCTGTTGGTTGCTGTAGTCTTCCCTTCACGTTTCTTGAGTTTGCGAGGAGCTCTGGTGTGAGTGGCAAATCTCCTTACCTGGCTTTTCCTGCGGCCTAAGCCGAGTCTTGCAGCTGTGGCCTTTAAATTTTATTGTATTAATTTTTGAAGAGACAAAGAGTATGGGTGCAACAGAGCCAATTGCCGCTGCAAATGAACTCCAGATTCATGTGCCACTTTGTGCATTTGGCTTTATGTGGGTACTAGAGTACCAAACCCAGACCAACAGGTTTTGCAACCAAGCATCTTTATCCACTTAGCAATCTCCCAAGTCCCCACTTTATTTCTTGGAGACAGAATCTCTCACTAAACCGGGACCTGCTGTTTTTCTGTCAGCCTGGCTAACCAGTGAGCCCTGGCAATCCCCTTGTCAGCACCGGGCTTTCAAGCTTGTGCAGCCTGTCTTGTGTTTGACACCGGTGCTGGGGATTGAACTCAGGTCCACATGTTTGCACGGTAAGGACTCTTACCCACTGAACCATCTCCCCAGCCCCAGACTTAGTTTTTTTTAAACTTCCCCATTTTAGTTTCTTGTCAGTGCTGAGACAGATGACAGAGTTAGTGCCTTAGACGGCACAGGTTTATAGTTGTGGCCAAACAGGGCTGCATGTCTGGAGGCACCAGGAAGGACCCGCCTCCTGCCTTTCCAGCTCTTGGAGGCCACTGCAGTTGGTGGCTCATGCCCCTTCCACCATTTCCTAGCCAGCAGCCAAAGTCCTCATACCTCTGGCCTTTTCTGACTTGGGTCCCCTGCCTCCCTCTTGTAACGTCCTGTGATCTGCAATATCTGTTGTCATGTAAGGGAATGTGTTCTCAGGTCCTGGTGGTCAGCTTGCAGACTGTAACTCAGGCAACCCCTTTACATGGGAATGCAGAAAGCAGTGGGTCCCAAAGTTTGAGGACAGCTCTTCCAGTTTGCCTCTGGTGTCACATCTGGACTTGGGGTCTCAGTCTTCCTTCCTGTTTCTCCCCTCTCGGACACAGGGCTGCGCTGGCGGGGCTGTCCCTCAGCCTGATGGAGCGCCTGGCAGAGAAGCACGGCTCCAGTGTGGTTCGGATGCTGACCACGCAGTACCGTATGCACCAGGCCATTACATGCTGGGCCTCTGAAGCCATGTACCATGGGCAGCTCACTGCCCACCCTTCTGTGGCAGCGCATCTCCTGAGGTGAGTGACCCGACCCCTGCCCCCCACCCACCTTCTACCCTGCCTGGTCCCAGCCTCAATCCCAGCTGGCTCTGTGCAGTAGGCTGAAGGAAACGGGCCCTGCTAATAGTTTAGGGCAGCAGACTAACCTTCTAGAAAGGACCCTAGGCCTTTCTGAAAGATGGACCTATAGGTTAGCCCGTCCATTTTCTTGGTGGGAAGAGCCAGTGTGATTGTGAAGGAGGTCAGCGCTCTCCCTTGTGTGCCAGAGACCTCCCAGGTGTGGCTACCACGGAGGAGACGAGTATCCCCCTGCTGCTTGTGGACACTGCTGGCTGCGGGCTGTTTGAGCTGGAGGAGGAGGACAACCAGTCCAGGGGGAACCCGGGTGAGTCACCAGCCAGGTTCACCTGGTTCTTCCCACAGACCTTAGGCTCCTCTTTGAAACTAGTCACCCCAGGTGCGTGCCTCAGGGAGACACTGAGTAGCAGACAGAGGAGAGCAAGCCTGATGAGCTGCTTGGAGATGGACGTGCCAGGAGATGGGATGGGATCTGTGCTCTTCCCGGGGGCACAGCTGACGACAGGGCACCTGGGACTGGCAGCTTTCCCACGCTCCCCTGAGTGCTGGCGGGCTACCTGGTCTGTCTCAGATTGAGAATCTTAGCGGGCAGCGCCCAGGACCTATGATGGTCACATTGGCCAGGGTCCTGTGTTGGGCTTTTTTGTTAGGTTTGGTGGACCCTCTGCTCAGGTGGTCAGCTTCCAAGACACTTGTTGCCCTAGGTCCAAGGTCATATCTGCTTGTCGCAACAGGTAGAAAGTGTAACACAACTCGAGTCTCAGAGGCCATGGCGATATGTCCCACACTGAACCCCCTCCCCCCGCCTCCTGTAGGTGAGGTCCGCCTCGTGTCTCTGCACGTCCAGGCCCTGGTGGATGCTGGTGTCCAAGCAGGCGACATTGCTGTCATTGCACCCTACAACCTGCAGGTACAAGGAGCCCCCTTTCGCCTCTCTCTGTGTCAGCTGCACTCAGCCAACTGAGGGACTGAAGAAAGGGAGAGTGTGTTGCTTTTGAGCTGAAAGGACCGGGGGTGGGTGGACCTGATGATAACCCAGCCCGGAGGACGTCAGCAAGACCCCGTCTCTGCGTCTGTGTCCTGCCCGGCCTGACCTCAGCCTGCTGTCCCTGTGGGGCCAGCATCCCCAGGTGGACGCTGTCACACAGGCTATGCTGGGGGATCAGCCTAGACTCTTAACAGCCTTCCCAGAGCCTGGCCTCAGTTGGGTCCCCTGTTCCCGTCTTGTTTGTTAGTAGAAACACTGCCTGGGTAGTGTGAGGTCCTCAGCCCTGTCGCCAGTCCTGGTCCACAGCATTGCACACGGGCTGTCGGAGGCCGGGAGCTGCCAGGACACTGGAATGCACAACCCCCGTGCCAACGTAGCTCAGTGGTAGAGCCCAATCTAGCATAGCATGGAAGGTCATGGGTTCAATCCCCACTACCACAGGGGGAAAGGAATGCTACAACCCTGTGACAGAGGACTCTTGTGACAGCTTCTTGCTGTTCTGGTCACGTGTCTAAAGAAAGGAGGCCGTGTCAGCCATTCCTGTGGGGCTTCTGCAGGGTTCTGGGCAGGGTCTCTGAGTCCCCTGGGGTGTGGAGGTTACGAGGGTGCAGCCCTGTTGCTGTTGCAGGTGGACCTGCTCAGACAGAGCCTCATGCACAAACACCCCGAGCTTGAAATCAAATCCGTCGATGGCTTCCAAGGCCGAGAAAAGGAAGCTGTGATCCTGTCCTTCGTCAGGTCCAACAGGAAAGGTACGAAGCCCTCATCAGAGCCCCTGGGGACAGCCCAGGAGTAAGTTGATTTGCAGAAGGTGTGTGGCATTTTGCCATCATTGGCAGCAGGGTGATGGAGCACAGCCTCTGCCCTTTGAGCTTGTGTCAAGTAAGAAGAAGGAATCTGATGAAGCCCCCAGGGGACAGTAGAACCCAAACAGCAGGAGCATTCTGGAAGGGGTTCCCACCACAGCATCCCCATCAAGCCTTGGCCTGTGTTGAAGAGAATTGGGCGTGTTCTTTCAGATAGAGGAAAGTGCCTGGATGCTCAGAGAGCAGGTGGCTGGGTGAGCAGGTTGGGGACAGGGTGGACCTAAAGTGGCCTAGTTATCCTGCCTGGGAGATGGGGCCCTTGAAGTCCAGAGCCTGTCTTTTAGCTTCAAGGCAACATTGTTTATGTGATTGTAGCATTCTTAAAAAATATTTTTACTTTTATTTATTTACTTGGGAGAGAGAGAGATACAGAAATAGTCAGGTAGAGAGAGAGAGAGAGAGAGAGAATGGGTACACCAGGGCCTCCAGCCACTGCAGATGAACTCCAGATGTGTGTGCCCCCTTGTGCATCTGGCTTGCGTGGGTCCTGGAGAGTCAAACCTGGGTCCTTTGGCTTTGCAGACAAGTGCCTTAACCACTAAGCCATCTCTCCAGCTTGGTTGTAGCTTTGGTATTCCATGTGGTAAGAAAACTGTACCTAGGACCCCAGCTCTAGTTAGTGAGCTTGCCAAACATCTTTAATAGGAGGCTGGAGACAGCTGAGGAAGGGAGATGGGCCCCGTTCTTCTGCCCTGTGTTCCTGGCAGTATTCCCACCATGGAGGCAGGTAGAAGTTGGCTTGGCCTGGCAACAGCATAGTGTGAGAGCTCCCAGCACATCAGGTACAGCGCCACACTGGTCCCGCTGTGCCTGCGGCAGGTCAGGCCACCATACGGAGAGCAAGTGAAAGGCAGGGTGCAGACTGGGGACTGTGAGGCTGCCATAGCACTGAAGAGGTGGCATGGCCCCCAGGTGTCCCCGAACAGGCCTGATGTCTCTCAGTTTCAGATCTGTGCCTCTCTCACCTCTAACCCTTCTTTAGGTGAAGTTGGTTTTCTCGCTGAAGACCGGAGGATCAACGTTGCTGTCACCCGTGCGCGGCGCCACGTGGCCGTCATCTGTGATTCCCACACAGTCAACAATCATCCCTTTCTGAAGACCCTGGTGCATTATTTCACGGAGCATGGAGAGGTGCGCACAGCCTTTGAGTATCTCGATGACATTGTCCCTGAAAACTATGCCCACGAGGGCTCTCAGGACCACAGCCATGCTGCCAGGAAGCCCCGAGGCCCTGCTTCCTCCTCCAGGAAGCCGGGAAGTGGGAGGCAGCAGAATGACTGTGAGGCTGGTGCAGCTGCCCGACAGGACCGCAGGAAGCCAGGCGAGAAGTCTTCAGGCTCTGAGGCCCAGTCCCAGGCCAGCCTCAAGGCTGGTGGCCCCAGAGGAGCGGGAGGCCCAGACAGCAGTGCAGAGCATTTTAGGGCCTTGATCGCAGAGTTTGTGGCCAGTGAGGAGACAAAGTTGGAATTTCCCACGTCTCTGAACTCCCATGACAGGCTGCTGGTCCACCAGCTAGCCGAGGAGCATGGGCTACGACATGATAGTGCCGGGGAAGGGAAGGCACGGCGCATTACTGTGCGCAAGCGGAGCCCAGTGGGAGCTGGTAGCAGAGCCCCCCAGCCTCCTGCAACCTCCAGCCCTGCACAGCCTGAGCCGGAACCGTCCCTGGAGAAGCAGAGCAGCCAGGCTCAGCTGGATCTGAAGGCACTACACCTGGAGAGGCTGCAGAGGCAGCAGAGTGGCCAGGCCCAGCTGGCCAAGGCACAACCGGGCATGGGCTCTGGGCTACAGAAGGCACCACAAAAGAAGAAGAAAAAGGAACCAAAGGGTGAGCATGTCTTCTCTTGAGTGCAGAGGCTGGAACCTCCTGCCACCCTGGGACAGTTACAGACTTCCTGCAGAAGGCGTCACCTTAAGCTCTAGCCGGACTCCCCCTGGGCAGTAACAGGCAGGGCACCTTTCCATCCTCAGTCTCTGGAGGCCTGCCGGAGAGAAGCTGTGGGTATGCTTCGTGCTTCTGGGGATAGGAAGCAATTTCGTGCTGCAGAACCCTGGTGGGTGGCACCCTCACCCGTGGCAGGACATGCTTGGACAGTAAGCTGGCTGAGGCAGATGCTCAGAGCTGCAAGTGCTCACTGAGCCCACTGTTCTGTTTTTTTTTTAAGATTTTATTTTTATTTATTTATTAAAGACAGAGAGAGGAGGAGAGAGAGAGAGAGATTGAGAATGGGCATGCCAGGGCCTCTAGCCACTGCAAACGAACTCCAGGTGCATGTGCCACCATGTGTATCTGGCTTACGTGGGACCTGGAGAATCGAACCTGGGTCCTTAGCCTTCGCAGGCATACGCCTTAACCGCTAAGCCATCTCTCCAGCCCAACTGTTCTATCTGTTTTGTTGGTTCCCGAGGTGGGCCGTGTGCTCTGTTTTGCCTGTGCTGTACCCATCATGCCTTGGGTAACCCTGGCCCCTGCGCTGTTGGTTGAGAACTGCATAGAGCCTATAGACCTGCTTGGTCATGGCATGCACTTTCTGTGCACTTGGGCGCTACTCCTATTGGCAAAACCACAGGGGCTTAGCTCCCCTTTGTGTTCAGTTTGAGTGGGCCAGGCCATGCAAGCACTGTTCTCAAGTTCCGAGCTTATAGGGCTGAGGTGCTGCTGAGGGCTGGTCGCAGTCTTCAGCAGTAGTTAGTGACCAGATCAGCACCAGCCGTGCCTTCCACTGCCATCAGTGGAAGAACCATGAATGCCTCAGAGGGCAAAGTACCAAGCCCAGGCTGCGGCCAGCCTGTGCCACCTCCCAGAACGACCAGTGTACACCTGTCTCTGCTTTCTTGTTAAATTTACTGACTTAAATTATTTACTAAAATTTATTTATTTGCAAGAAGAGAGAGAGCGATAGATAGAAAGAGAGGAGAGAGAATAGGCGCACACCAGGGCCTCTAGCCATTGCAAATGAGTTCCAGATGCATGCACCACTTTGTGCCCCTGGCTTTATGCGGCCAGTGCCTTAACTACTGGGCCGTCTCTCCAGCCCTGCCTCTGCTTTGTTTGTGTCACAAAGCCCTAGGGTCCACACCCTGCTTCTGTGGTGCTATTGCTGTCACTTTTGGGAGCACTGCTTCTGGCCATCTTCACTGCCTGCGTTGCCACCCTGGCCCAGGACAGTATCTGTTCTGTGGGGCTTAGACCCTGCCACAGTTGAGCTGTGGAAGTGACCAGCGCTGTGGCAAAGGCTGCCCAACTGGCACTCTGCAGGAACCTGACAGTGAACCAGAGCTGCCCCAGGACCTCAGCTGGGCAGGGGACGGTTCTGGCTGAGGCAGGAGGGTCAGGTCGAATGATGGTAGCAGAGGCCTCCTGCATGCTCTGTGCCCTGCTGCCCATGGGCCTGACCACACTCTGCCTGGTCCCTGCCCCTTGTCCATCTCCTGAGTGCACTTGCTGTCGTTGGGTGCTGTGGGGAACGGGTGCCACTAGTGCTCCTCATGCCCTCCCAGGCTTATCCCGTGCCACTTGATTCTCATAGAGCTGGTAGAGGTCAGCGCTTCCTCCCTCTCCTGGCTGGGTGGAAATAGCGCCCATCTTATGCAGTCCTATGTAGGCAGTATCCCCAGGCAGAGAGGCCCTTGGCACAGGCAGCAAGCAGCACTGTAGGCGAGCACGGGTCAGCCGGCATTTCTGAGAGGCCCTGGGCTAGCTTCAGTCTCTTCTGTGTCCCCACTCCAGAGGCTGACCACTGGACCCTGGTGTCCCAGGCCCTCAGTGGCTGCCTGTGTCTAGGGGGGTGCATGGCACCATGGATGGGCTAGAGCCTGAGCAGGCCCATCTGCAGCTAGCCAGCGACTGCTTTCTGTGCACCTTTGGATCAGTGCATGCGAGTGTTCCTGCATCTGTGTACCGTACAGAACTGCCACCGTATATCATTGTGTGTACCTTTGCGCTCCCAAGCTTTTCCTTCCATGCTTAGATGGTGCTATTTTATTTTATTTTGTTTTTGTTTTTGTTTATTGAGGCAGGGTCTCAGTCTTGCTTGGGCTGACTTGGAACTTACTCTGTAGTCCAGGTTGGCCTGGAACTCATGTTAATTCTCCAACCTTATCTTCCCCAGGGCTGGGATTAAAGATGTGTGCCACCACACTGGGCTAAAACGGTGCTTCTTAAACTTTTTCCAGTCATAACCCCTTTTATGCAAGTCAGAGACCCCCAGGTACATAAGTATATAAAACAATCATACAAATCACGCATTTTCTGATGAGAAATCATAAAGAAATTCATTGTAAAACAAATTTTTTTTGTTTAGTTTTTCAAGGTAGGGTCTCATTCTAGCTCAGGCTGACCTGGAATTCACTACGGAGTCTCAGGGTGGCCTCGAATGCATGGCAATCCGCCTACCTCTGCCTCCCAAGTGCTGGGGTTAAAGGCGTGCGCCACCACGCCCGGCTTGCTTTCGAATTTGAGCTGAGATGTTCCAGGCGATATTTGTTGGCCTGCACAGTGCAAAGTGAGCATGTTGTGTGTTCAGGGCCAAGGCTACAGTGAAGACACACCGAGCTACACAGGGAAGCCCAGTCAGAAACACCTCGGGTTCATGGCACACTTGATTGTCAAAGTTTTGGTCTTTGCATATTCGGATACCTTTTCCCATTACCAAGGCTTTCTGCAAGTCCCATGGTCAGTTACGTGACCCTACGTGGGGTTGCGATCAGCAGTTGAGGAGGCTTTGCTCTCAAACACTTGTTGCGCCTGATTGAGAATGTTGAGGGTTTCCTAGTGGTTGCGAGTCGGGCTGCTGTTAGAGCCGCTTCCCAGATGTTGGTCTTTGTGCTGCTTGGGGCTGTTTTTGCAGTTGATCACCGGGAACCTCTTGCGTTGAAAAGTCTGTATGCGAGAGGGTACACTTTCGAAGGTGCCGTGTGTCCTGCCCTCCTCCCCGCTGTGCTGGGCTTCACTGTGGGTAGCGGGGTGGCTCATGGTATCAGCTTAGTGAGGAGAGGACCGAGGGCAGGGCAACCGGAGCGACCCCACGCAGCCCAGGCAGATGATGAGTGTGCTCCGGCAGGCCCAGAAGCAGGAGGTGCCAGGCGCCACGCGGGGTGTGGTTCTTACCCTTCCTTTCTCCCCAGGATGTCCAGCCCCGGCTCTGCCAGCTGAGGAGGACTTGGACGCCCTGCTGTCCGCCGTTGTGAAGGCCGACAACACGTGCAGCTTCCCCAAGTGCTCGGCCAGCACCGTGACCCTGGGCCAGCTCTGCCAGCACTGCGGCCGCCGCTACTGCCTGAGCCACCACCTGCCCGAGGTGTGTCACTCTGCCTGAGCTGGGAGTGGGGAAGGCATGCCCTTGGTGGAATCTCCGTGGCCAGAAGTGCTAGACTGTCCTAAGCGCCACCATCCAAGTGGCCTTGATTTCTCTCTGTCTCCCTCTCTCTCTCTCTATCTCTCCCCCCCCCCTTTTTTTTTTTTACCTCTCTTTCTTTCTCTCTCTTTTTGGTTTTTCAAAGTAGGGTCTCGCTCTAGCCCAGGCTGACCTGGAATTCACTATGTAGTTTCAGGGTAGCCTCGAACTCTCAGCAATCCTCCTACCACTGCCTCCCAAGTGCTGGGATTAAAGACCCCATGTGCCACCATGTCTGGCTTTTCTTTATCATTTTTTTTATTTTCAAGGTAGGGTCTCGCTCTAGCTCAGGCTGACCTGGAATTCACTATGGAGTCTCAGGGTGGCCTTGAACTCATGGTGATCCTCCTACCTCTGCCTCCCGAGTGCTGGGATTAAAGGTGTGCACCACCACGCCTGGCTATTCTTTCTCATTTTTAAATTAAGAAAATTATTTATATTTCTTCAACTTTTTTGTTGTTTTTGCCTTTCCAAAATTAGGTCTCTCTCTAGCCCAGGCTGACTTGGAATTCACTGTGTAGTCTCAGGGTGGCCTCAAACTCACGCTGATCCTCCTTATCTTTTAGTTTGAAGCAGGGTCTCACTCTAGCCTAGGCTGACCTAGGTACTCACTTGGTAGCTGAGCCTGGCCTTGAACTCATGGTGATTGATCCTCTTACTTCAGCCTCTCAAGTGCTGGGACTAACGGTGTGTGCCACTGTGCCTGGCCTGATGTGGATTTACTTTCAAAGGCAAAGCAAGGGATGAGAAAATGGCTCAGCCATTGAAGGTGCTTGCTTACCGTGCATGTACGCTGGATGCAAAAAGTGCTGCAAGCTCCTGGTGTTCATTAGCAGTGGCAGCAGGAGACCCTGGTGTGCCCATGCGCATTGCACACACACAAATACATTTTTTAACTTAAAAAATAAATAAAAGCAAGTGCTACCCTCAGTGCACAAGGAGGTAAAATGCCCCCCTTTGCTGAGTGATAGTCCCGTTCGTGGGCCCTCTGGCAGAGGGGGTCTTCCCTGGGTCCTGTGGATAGGTTTGTCTTGTCAGTGCAGAGCAGGGCAGGGCCTCTAGTCTGTAGGTGGAGACGGCAGAAGCTTTTGGATCTTTCATTCAACCCTGGTGTCCGGTGTGGGGACCTGTGAAGAGTTGGACTAGAGTAGGCCCTGTCTCTGCCATGGAACCCCTGGGTCTGGTGGGGATCTGAGATAGGGACCAGCATAGGGTAGGGGCAGAGGATGCTGGGCACTCCCAGGAGACCACCCAGGAGCCAGGGCAGACAGGGAGTCTGATCTGAGGCCCATGGGCGTGGGAGTTTGGTCCAGGCTGTGAGTGCAGAGGCGATGGCAGGCAAGCAGGCTGCCCTTCCAGCATGTGAGGAGCCAGGGTAGAGTCGGGGAACTAGATGGAGTGGGAGGCAGGGTGGGTGAGGCAGGTGCAGGGCTGACAGAGGCAGGCTTGGATCTGAGGCATGGGTAACCAGCAGGGCTATGGCACTGCCGGAGTAGATGCAGCATGGGGAAGCTTGAGGCCAGGAGGCACCACAGATGGATACAGGGACTGTGACCACTGTGTGGTCGGTCGACAGGTGCCTGTCCAGACTGCCAGCGGCTCCATCTTCTGGATATAGACTTCCACACTGGGCAGCTGTGGGGTGAAGGGTGGACATGGGGGATCCAGTCTTGCACTGGGCCTGGAAGGCTCCCTTTGATGGCAGGTCTGCAGGCTCCTGTCTCCCTCACCCACAGCCCATCCTGACTCTTGTCTTTTCCCCAGATCCACGGCTGCGGCGAGAAGGCTCGTGCCCATGCACGACAAAGGATCAGTCGGGAAGGGATCCTCTATGCAGGCAGTGGAACCAAGGACAGGGCCCTGGACCCGGCCAAGAGGGCTCAGCTGCAGCGGAGGCTGGACAAGAAGCTGGGTGAACTCACCAGCCAGAGGACAAGCAAGAAGAAGGAGAAGGACAAGGGGTCATGACATGTGTCTTTGGTGGCCTCTCCAGGAGGAAGAGTGGCCCCAGAGAGTCTATAGTCACTACTGGATTCTGGGCCTAGCCAAGCCCGGGCTCAGTGTCACACCTAGGCCATGCAGGGCAGAGGGCTGGACCTCAGGGCAAGCTTCCTCAGCATGTCCCTGTGTCATCAGATGAGGAAAGCACCTGGGGCCAGCAGTCCACTTGGCCCTTCCTCTTTCCTCTCCCCAAACCATGCCTTGTGGGGCTTGGGAAATGTGCTGTGTTCTTGGCGCTATGCCTGGCCTTAGACTCTGTGGTAACCTTACCCTGCCCTGCCTGGCCAGTCTCTGTTAGTGCCAGGTTAATGTTTAGAGGCCCATTCAGAGAAGTGAGTCTTTTGCCTGTGTGCTATGCAAGGCAGAGGCTCCCCTCCAGTCTTTGGCAATGGCCCTTCAGCACTGCAGAGCAGCGGGCACATGTCCTGTGAGCCCAGGGACGGGAAGGAGGCCACTGCCTGGCTAGGAAGACTTGTGGTATGTGCTCACCCTTCCTCTGCCCAGGCCCCAGGTGCTGTGGCTGCTCCCCAGTCGTCGTCCTGAGGAAGCCATCCCAGGCCACACTGCTCATGCTTACATGTTCAGAGTCCTCTGCAAGCTTTCTTCCCACCCTCCCCCCCGAGGTAGGGTCTCACTGTACACCCCAGGCTGACCTGGAATTCACTCTGTAGTCTCAGGGTGGCCTCCAACTCACGGCGATCCTCCTACCTCTGCCTCCCAAGCGTTGGGATTAAAGGTGTGCACCACCACTCATGGCTCCGCTCCAAGCTTTCTGTGCCAAGCATTTATGAAAACCTAAGCAGATGTTTTATCCTCAGGTTCTTGTTTCAAGCAAATATAAATTATGATGCAAGTTGACTTAGCACATACCTGTAATCCCAGCACTAGGGAGACCGAGGCAGAAGGATCGTAAGTTCAAGGCCAGCCTGGGCTACACAGCAAGACGCTGTTTCACAAAAACAAAGACCGTTATATTAAAGTATGTACACCCTGCCCATCCTCACTTCCTGTCAGGTTAGCATCTTCTCCCTCTGGCTCCTATGTCACTCTACTTCTGGTATGAGCGGGCGATGGCTGTCCCTCCCCAGGGCGTCCAGGAATGAGGGCATAGATGATCCTAACTTTGGTGGGATAGATGTGCAGAGCCTCTGCTAAGGGGACAGACTTGTCCTCTTGGCAGATACAAGGGGAAGGACAAGATGTCTCTCCTGGCCAGCTCTTCTGCTAAGGAAGATGTAGCTTCAGATTGGAAAGGTCAGCCTTGCGAAGCCCGACATCCAGCCTAGGCTGCAGGAAGACACCAAGACCCTCCAAGCCTGCAGCCAGCCAGGGGGAACCTTTCCCTGTGAGGCTGTGCCACCTAAGCCGGGGTCTGGCCCTCCCGCCCCATGTTGACCTTCCCTCCTACTACCCTCTGCCCACTCTGGCCTGGTGTCCATTTGGGAGAAGGGTCCAGACTCCTTGGCCAGGCACCTGTGTGACCTGGGCTCCTCGGCCTGGTTACCTGCAGGTCCTCCCAGGAGTCTACTGATGCCATGGTGAGGCCCCTGGCTTCAAGTGTCGTTTCTCCAGCACCTTCATCTAGTGAGTCCTCCCTGCCAGGCTTTGCAGGCTCCTTGGACACTCTGCTGCTACCAGGGCGAGGCCACCCTCATTGTCACCCCCACCCAGTGTGGTGAAGCTGAATGTGACCGTGGTTGTCTCGAATCAGCATAGCTGTGGTCACCTGCATGAGACACCCCCCCCCCCCCCGTGGAGACCCTGCCCCTGACATCCTGTGTGGCTCCTCCACTTCCTGAGGCTAGGTCAAAGGTTAGCAATTGATGGGGGTGGGGGGATTAACAGTATAGCTGCCCACAGGCCACCCAAGGGGTATAGCTGTCTGGAAGTTGTCCTGGGGAACTGCCTGGTGGTGTGGCTGCCTTTGCGTCACCCACGCTCCTGTTACTAAACCCAGTAATCTCACAACTTCTCCAAGCTGGACGTGGAACCTGAGATCCTTGGTGTTCTCTCATTCAAACTCATTTTCATCTATCCAGGAAAACTCACATGATGCCCAGGCATGACCCCTCACCCTGGGCTACCAGTACCCCTTCCTGCTTCTGTGGGAACCTTCCTTCCTTGCTCTTGTGTGTGGCTTTCAAACTGAATCATTGCAGGAGGGGACAGGGACCTCACTGCACTTATGCTGGAGTGCCAGTAGAGCTTGGTTGGCATTGTAGACTGGGTAGCCATAAATGAAGCAGTGCCAGGCATTGCACACATGTTTCCTGAGCTTCTTGCAACCCAGAATGCAGTGAAAACTGTGTCTACATGGGGCCTTGGGATCCCTGACCTGTAGGATGCAAGCCTCGATACCCGAATGATGGCGTGCACGGAGCCCCACCTCATGGTGTCTGTTGTAGACAGCTTTGTGCTGCTGGGATGAGCTTCCATACCAGGGGGAATTCCATAATGACAGAAGAAGCTGGCCCCCTTTCACAGGTTCACACAGAGAGAAATACCACCACCAGCACCTTAAGAACATTCCAAGAACACCAGGCAGAACTTAGACTGCGCTCTGCATACCTTAGGCTGGAATTCATATCTGCCCTCGGTAACACATTAGGGCTGGATCCTGGGATCCGTCCACAGTGACACCTCCTCCAGTCAGGCAGTTGGAGATTTTAGAAGCTTTAATAAACTCTATTGGAGGACATCCATTCAAACTACCGCAGTACAACGCCACACCCACAGCCACAGTAAGGCAAGCTCAGGGATGTGCTAGAATCCGTTGGTGCCAATCAAGAGTGCTGCTCTGGGACGGATGCGCGGATACCGGAAAAAAGATGTCCACTTTTCTTATACTGGAAGCCACTAGTCACCCTGCCTGCCTTGTAGAGAAAGTCTTTCTGTAGGAGGTAAGGAAACCAAAGAGAAACACACTCCAAAATGGGGTTGGGGAAATGACCTGATCACAGTATTGGAGCACCTGGATCTAGCCACACCTGACTTCCACCCCATTCTTCAGAGTCCAGAACTATCAAGTCCCCCCATGCACCCCCCTCTTTGTTTTGCTGAAGAGTCAGCCTTGGTTATTTTGTTGTTGTTTTTCAAGGTAGGGTCTCTCTCTAGTCCAGGCTGACCTGGAATTCACTATGTAGTCTCAGGCTGGCCTTGAACTCATGACAATCCTACCTCTGCCTCCCAAATGCTGGGGTTAAAGGCTTGCGCCACCACGCCTGGCAGCTTTGGGTTTTTGTCATTGCTGCCAAAGGCTCCTTGTTATCCCACATCTGTACAGCTTTGGTGGTGGGGAGTACACGTGTGTGTACACATGCACATGTGTGCGCATGCATGTGGAAGCCAGAGGACAAATGCACTTGTCATTCCTCAGCCACTGTCCTTTTCTTTTTGTTTGTTTGAGACAAGGTCTCTCCGGCCTGGGCTTCACCAGTTGGGCTGTATGAGCTGACCAGCAAATGCCTGTCTCTGCCTTCCTAGCTCTGGGATCACAAGCCTGAGACAACATGCCCAACTTTTGTACATGGGGGTCTGTGGATTTGAACTCAGGCACTTTTCTGACTGAGCCATCTCCCCAGCCTTGCATCTGCACGTCTTACGTACACGTGTACACGCATGCGTGCGTGTTCCAGCATGGAGCCGGTGCTGACTCAGCGTTGCCCATCTGTTGGAGAGAGCAGGATTGGGGTCCGGGTCCTGGACTACCATCGGGAGCTCCTCCCATTGACCATCCGCCACAGAGAGCTCGGGTGGAAGGAGACCACCAGCTCTGGCTCAGGGTCCAAGTCACAACGCAAGCACCACCACCCGCTAACGTGTGGCTTCGGCAAGCCAGGTCCCTTCTCTTGGCTCATCTGTCCAGTGTGGCATGGCGTCCTGGCACACCAGGGCCCCTATCCCGGTCTCCACATCATGTCATCACACAACACCGGCCCCCTCACGAAGTATTCTCACGCCCTGGCTATGCTTCATTAAAATGTCAAGAGTTGATGGCAGCCATACTCAAAATTTCCATTTCTCATCCTGGTGAGACCTTGTTAGGAAAATGTCTGTAGCTGGTTGCTTGAAAAACAGCCTACAGTTTGGCCAAACAGGTTAACCTACAAAAGGGAAAAGATGATCTCAGGCCAAGTGTGGGCACAGAGCGACATGGCTCACTAGCTCGGCAGAGGTGAGGGATCCCTAGTGGGGTGGGGGTGGGGGGCTCTTTCTATCTGTGGAGGCCCTCAAGGTGACCCTGCCCCTGTCTCCTTGGTGGTGAGGGGCTGTGTTGCAGGCTGTGGTCCCAGATTTTCCTGGGGTCACACCTCAGTTTCCTCATCTGTAAGATGGGACACTTATTATAAGGTAATTGTGAGGGTTGGACAACATGCAGGCAGCCCCTGGCAACAGTGCCTGGCTTCTAGTCCTAGTCTCATCTTGCAAAGCCACAGTGCATTACAGCTGAGGTGGCCATGTGCTTAGAGAAAACAGGGTGGGGGTAGGGGTCAACTGGTGGTGCCTGAGGCAGAGAGGAGGGCCCCAG
Source organism: Dipus sagitta (assembly GCA_036346955.1). Taxonomy (NCBI): domain Eukaryota; kingdom Metazoa; phylum Chordata; class Mammalia; order Rodentia; family Dipodidae; genus Dipus; species Dipus sagitta. Next base: position 158,964,167 of record CM070770.1, on the reverse strand, counting down.
GAGTCTGTCAGCTGCTCCTGCTGGGAAGGCCAAGGACTTGGCACTGTGTCTGCGGTGCTGCCCCCCCCCCCACAGTGTTTGTTGGGGGTGCTACCTAGAGGGTGACCTGAGTGGGCTGTTGTTTTGGGAGGTTTCAGGCCTGAGTGACAACCCTGGGCGCTCACAGGATTTGCAGTCTGTGCCAGGAGCATGGCAAGAGCTGTGGCCTTATTTGGTCTGGAAACTTCTTCGAATGGAGGAAAAGTGGCGGGCAGAGATGGGCCAGTTCTTAGCATCCCAGGATGGCATTGGTGAGGGATTTTCTCCAAGTCTTGCTTCTCTCATCCAAGTACTGACCCTGTCCCGGCCCTGCCTGACTTCCGAGATCAGGCAAGGCCGGCGCATTCGGCATGCTGCGGATACTTCTCTTTGGCTCACTGCCTTTGCCCACAGCATGCCGCCTTCTTCACAGAGGCTCAGGCGCAGCCCTCCCCAGGAGGCGTCCCCGCAGCTCTGGATCCCGCGGAGGTTAGGAAGTACTTGCCTGTACAGCCTGTGGCCAACCCTGTACCTTCCTCTGGCTCCAAGAACCACTGAGCCATCTCTCCAGCCATTCTTTGCATTTTTCCTAAACAAGAAGGCTTTGGGCGGGGGGGGATCTGGCATGCCAGGGCCTCCAGCCACTGCAACCACACTCCAGACTTGTGCACCACCTTGTGCGCATGCACAACCATGCACACGTGCACACGCATCACCTTGTGCATCTGGCTCACGTGGGATCCGGGGAGCTGAACATGGGTCCTTGGGCTTCGCAGGCAAGTGCCTTAACCGTTAAACTGTCTCTCCAGCCCTGCTTTGCATTTCTTTAGAGATCAATAACATGTGATCTCCTTTGGTGAAATGTCATATATTTTTTATTTTTTTATTTATTTTTTATTTTTTATTTTTGGTTTTTCAAGGTAGGGTCTCACTCTAGCCCAGGCTGACCGGGAATTCACTATGGAGTCTCAGGGTGGCCTCGAACTCATGGCGATCCTCCTACCTCTGCCTCCCGAGTGCTGGGATTAAAGGCGTGTGCCACCACGCCCGGCGAAATGTCGTATTTTATCAGATGGTATACAAATATCTTCAGTCTTGGCTTGTATTTTCATTTTCATGCTATCTTTGGAAGTACAAAAGATTTTAATTTCAGCTGGGCTTGGTGGCACACACCATTAATCCCAGCACTCGGGAGGTAGAGGAAGGAGGATCACCATGAGTTCAAGACCAGCCTGAGACCACATAGTGAATTCCAGGTCAGACCAGGGTGAAGTGAAACCCTACCTTGAAAAGCCAAAAAGAAAAAAAAAAAAAAATGGGGGCTGGAGAGATGGCTTAGTGGTTAAGGCGCTTGCCTGCAAAGCCAAAGGACCCAGGTTTGATTCCCAGGACCCACATAAACCAGATGTACAAGATGGTGCCTACATCTGGAGTTCATTTGTAGTGGCTGGATGCCCTGGTGTGCCCATTCTCTCTCTCTCTGTCTCTCTCTCTCTGTCTGTCAAATAAAAATAAAATATTTCAAAAAATTTAATGAAGTCTTAATAATTCATGTATGTAGCATGTGTGATGTATGCACGTGTATGTGCAGAATGTCGGGTGTCCTTGCTCTTTCGCTCATCTGGACATTTTCTTGAGATGGAGTCTCCTTCTGAATGTGAAGCTACAGTTTTCATGAGCCTCAGTGATTCTCCAGGCTCTGCAGCCAAATGCTGTACCACTGCACTGAGCTACACCCCAGTTCTCGTTCTCCGGTTTCTGCTCCAAACAGCACGGAGTTCCACTTTGTGTGGTCAGGCCCAGCTGTTTGGGTGGGATCTGGGGAATCAAGTCTCAGGCTTTCATGCTTGTGCAAGCACCCCTTACCCACTGAAACACCTCTCCAGCCCTGTTGTTTTTAAGACACGGTTTCATGTAGCCCAGGCTGGCCTTGAGCTCTTTGTTGTTTGTTTTTCCCGAGACAGAGTCTCACTCTAGCCCAGGCTGACCTACAACTCACTCTGTAGTCTCAGGCTGGCCTCGAACTCACAGCATTCCTACCTCTGCCTCCCAAGTGCTGGGGTTAAAGGCGTGTACCACCACACCCGGCTGGCCTTGAACTCCTGATCCTTCTGCCTCAGCTTTCCACATGCTGAGATATTACAGGCATCTGCCACCATGCCCAGTGGGTGGAGAGGTTTATAAGCCTGTAGGCTCTTGTGAGAAGAAAGAGCTTTGTATTCCAGAACCCAGAAGTAATCCAGGAGCTTGAGATGTGGCATTTGCAGATCCACTGGGATCCATGTCTGGTCACAGCCTGGGTGGCGGCAACTTTCCCCTGTGGTTAATGGGGACAGAGGCGGGTGGGGCAGGGGGAGGAAGATCCAAGCCAGGATCATAGTGAGGAGCCAAATGCTGGGCCGACTCCCTGCTTCATGGGGAAGGGAGGAGAGCAGTTGCCATGGCTGCATAACACACCGCCTCAGCTAGCTCCATACACCAAACACCATTTGTCATGCTCGTGGGTCTACGACAGAGCTCAGCAGGATGGAGATTTATAGGGCTGACGGCTTGTCCCAAGGAGGGAGGTGACTCTGAGAAAAAATGTCCCAAAGCTGTGGTGGGTCAACTGGTGCTTGACTCCAGCTGAGTCCGTGTTTCTGCTCAGTTATGCCAGATGCCCACCCTGAGGCTGTGTTGAGTCCCAGTGAGTCACCCCTGAGCCTCAGCTCTGCTCTGGCCACCAGACTCAAGCCACAGTCCCCAGCCTCTTGGCTTTGGGTGACATTTGCTAATGACTTGCAAATGATACTCTTCAGCCTGAATGATAACTTCACTAGCCTCGTGCCTGCTCACAGTCCCACAGCAGAGTGTGTGTGTGTGTGTGTGTGTGTGTGTACATATATGAATGATATAGACATATATAGATTTATTTATTTACTTAAGATATAAATAGGTAGAGAGAGAGAGACTTTGCAAGCAAGTGTATTTAACCATTGAGCCATCTCTCCAGCCCTAGATATGTATTTTTAAAATATTTTATTTTTATTTATTTATTTGACAGAGAAAGAGGCGGGGGGAGAGAGAGAGAGAGAGAATGGATGTGCCAGGACCTCTAGCCTCTGCAAACAAACTCCAGATGCATGTGTCCCCTTGTGCATCTGGCTAACATGGGTCCTGGTAAATCAAACCTGGGTCCTTTGGCTTTGTAGGCAAATGCCTTAAATGCTAAGTCATCCCTACAACCCTAGATATGCATTAAAAAAAAAAAAACTTTATTTTTTTGAGGCAAGCCCAACAGACTGGCCTTTTTAAAAAAATATATTTATTTATTAGAGATACAGTGGGTGAGAGAGGGAGAGAGAGAGAGAATGGGTGTGCCAGGGCCTCTAGCCTCTGCAAACAAACTCCAGATGCATGCGCCCCCTTGTGCATCTGGCTTATGTGGGACCTGGAGAATCGAAACTGGTTCCTTAGGCTTCGCAGCCTAAGGCAGCCCTGGCCTTTTTAAATTTTTAATGCAAGAGAGCAAGAGTGAAAGAGAGAGTGAGAGAAAATTGGTGCACTAGGGCCTCAGCCACTGCAATCAAACTCCAGATGTGTGTGCCACCTTGCGCATGTGCGCCACCTTGTGCTGTTGTGTCACTGTGCATCTGGCTTACATGGGACCTGGAGAGTCAAGTCAAACACGAGTCCTTAGGCTTCGCAGGCAAGCACCTTAACCACTAAGCCATTTGAAACCAGCCATTTATTTATTTATTTATTTTTTGTGTGTGTGTGTGTGTGTGTGTGTGTGTGAAAGAGTGTGTATGAGTGTGCTAGAGCCTCTTGGCACTGCAAACTAACTCCAAATGTATGTACCACTTTATGCCTCTGGCTGTATGCGGTACTGGGGGAATCAAACCCCATCATCAGGTTTTGCAAGCAAACACCTTTAACTGCTAACCATCTCCCCAGTCTGTATTTGTTTTCTTTTTTTTTCTAAGACAAGGGCTCATGTAAGCTCAGGCTGGCCATCTCTCCAGCCCAATATAACGTTATTTTTTTATTATTTATTTGAGAGAGAGAGATGCAGATAAAAAGAGACAACGGGGGTTAGAGAGATGGCTTAGCGGTTAAGGTGCTTGCTTGTGAAGCCTAAGGACCATTTCCCCAGTACCCACGAGCCAGATGCAAAAGGTGGCACATGCATCTGAAGTTTGTTTGCAGTGGCTAGAAGCCCTGGTGGGCCCGTTCTCTCTCACCCCCTCTCTCCCTAATAAATAAATATTTTAAAATATTACAGAGAGAACGGACCCACCAGGGCCTCTAGCCACTTCAAATGAACTCCATATGCATGTGTCACCATGTGCACCTGGCTTACATGGATTCTGGAGAATTGAACCTGGGTCCTTAGGCTTTGTAGGCAAGTGCCCTTAACTGCTAAGCCATTTCTCCAACCCAAGATAACTTTTGTTTTCATTTCCTGCTATATATTTTCTCCAGCTCCTGCCAGCCACTGGTTTTTATAAAGTTATTCATTAATTTGCAAGGAGAGAGAGAGAGAGAGAGAGCAAGAGCGAGCACCAGGTCCTCTTGCTACTGCAACCAAACTCCAGACACATGCACCACCCTGTGCATCTGACTTTACGTGCGTACTGGAGAATTAAACCTTAGTCATCAGGCTTTGCAAGCAAGTGCCTTCAAAGACTCCCCAGTCCATTTATTTTTTTCTTTTCTATCACAGTGGATTTGCCTATACTGGACATTTTATGTAACTGGAACTCTCCTACATATGACCTTTGTGACTGTGCCCTGCACTCTCTCCTTTCATCTTTTTATATTTATTTATTTATTTATTTATTTATTTATTTAGGTTTTTCAAGGTAGGGCCTCACTCTAGCCCAGGCTGACCTGGAATTCACTATGTAGTCTCATGGTGGTCTTGAACTCACAGTGATCCTCCTGCCTCTTCTCCCAAGTGCTGGGATTAAAGGTGTGCGCCATCACACTGGCTTTTTCTTTTTAAAAATATTTTATGGGGCTGGAGAGATGGCTTAGCGGTTAAGGTGCTTGCCTGCAAAGCTAAAGGACCTCGGTTCGATTCTCCAGGACCCATGCAAACCAGATGCACAAGGTGGCACATACATCTGGAGTTTGTTTGCAGTGGCTGGAGGCCCTGGCGCGCCATTCTCTCTCTCTCTCTCTCTTTCTCGCTCTGCCTCTTTACCTCTCTCAAATAAATAAAAAATTTTAAAAAATTATTTACTTATTTGAGAGAGATAAAGAGAGAAAGAATGGGTGCACCAGGGCCTCCAGCCACTGTAGACGAACTCCATGTGCCATCTTGTACATCTGGCTTATGTGGGTGCTGGGGAGTCGAACCTGGGTCCTTAGGCTTCACAGGCAAGTGCCATCTCTCCAGCCCTTTAAAAAATATTTTATTTACTTATTTGAGAGAGACACTTTGTATTTTTTATTTATTTATTGCTTGTGTCTGAGTGTGTAGTATATGCCATCTGTTTGTAGGTGTGTGTGTACATGTGTGTGCATGCATATTGAAGCCAGGGGCTCCTCACTTACTCTTCACCCTACGCTTTAAGACAGGGTATTTCACTGAACCTGGAGCTCAACGAGTTGGCTAGACTAGCTGGTCCACAAGCCTCAGGGAGTCCCAGACTCCACCTTCCTAGTGCTGGAATTACAGGCACATGCCATCATGCCCAGCTTTTACATGGGTGCTGGGGATTTGAACTCAGGTCCTTGTGCTAATGTGGTAAGCACTTTACTGACAGCCATCTCGCCAGCCTTTATTATTATTATTATTATTATTATTATTATTTTACTTTTTACCTTGCTTTTGAGGTGCGCTGGCTTCCAACTCACTATGTAGCTGAAGATGACCTTGAACTTCTGATCCTCCTGCCTCCGCCTCCTGAGTTCTGGGATTGTAGGATAATCGAGCCGGGAGGCAGTACTGGAGGCTGCCACCCACCCTTCCCCGATCACCCCAGCCTCCCAGTCAGCCTGGCTGCCTCTGGTTGTCTCTGGCATGTATGGACTCTGTACTGTCCCCGCTTGAAGTGGAGCTCCAGGTCCTGAGTGGGGCAGAGCCCTGCTGGGAATATGAAATATAGGCGCTGCAAGAGCCGGGGACATTGTGGTCTGACTTAGAACAGAAGTCCATCCTTTGGGACCCAGCAAGCCGCCTCTGTGGTTGACATTTTTTTCTTCTTCTTCTTCTTTTTAATTTTTTTTGTTTATTTATTTATTTGAGAGTGACAGAGAGAAGGAGGCAGAGAGAGAGAGAGAGAGAGAGAGAGAATGGGCACGCCAGAGCTTCCAGCCTCTGTAAACGAACTCCAGGTGCGTGCGCCCCCTTGTGCATCTGGCTAACATGGGTCCTGGGGTATTGAGCCTCAAACTGGGGTCCTTAGGCTTCACAGGCAAGCGCTTAACCGCTAAGCCATCTCTCCAGCCCTTTCTTCTCCTCCTCCTCCTCCTCCTCCTCCTCCTCCTCCTCCTCCTCCTTCTTCTTCTTCTTCTTTCTTGGTTTTTCGAGGTAGGGTCAGCTCAGGCTGACCTGGAATTCACCATGTAGTCTCAGGGTGGACTCCAACTCACGGCGATCCTCCTACCTCTGACTCCCGAATGCTGGGATTAAAGGCGTGCGCCACCACGCCTGGCTTAAGTGGTTGACATATATTTTTTTTAATTTTTTATTTATTTATTTGAAAGTGAGAGAGAAAGAGGCAGAGAGAGAGAGAGAGAGAGAGAGAGAGAATGGGCGTGCCAGGGCCTCCAGCCACTGCAAACGAACTCCAGACGCGTGCGCCCCCTTGTGCATCTGGCTAACGTGGGTCCTGGGGAATCGAGCCTCGAACCGGGGGTCCTTAGGCTTCATAGGCAAGCGCTTAACCGCTAAGCCATCTCTCCAGCCCAGTGGTTGACATTTTTGAACTGACCCTCAGGAGGCCCAGGAACATGATAGAAGAAGGCTGTCAGGTAAAGTTGGGTTGTGGCCACATGCTGACCCTGAGCTCTAGGTCAGCTCTGCCCAGGGGTCAGTGACTATCCCCACATCAAAGATGAGAAAACAGAGGCTAAGAGAGGGTGGCAAGTGGGCTTACGTGCCCCATGGGGAGGCTCAAACCCCGAGCAGTTCTTCCCTCAACCACTGTGACCCCTCCCTGAGGGCCAGGCCCCTTGCTTACCTGTGCATGGTGAGCACTGACTGGGGGTTGGAAACCTGCTTTGCTGCGGGGACAGGGTTAGTTTTCAAAGTCACACAGCTCAACCCATTCCTGGACTGTTTAGAAGTGACACATTGAGGGGGGCTGGAGAGATGGCTTAATGGTTAAGGCGCTTTCCTACAAAGCCTAAGGAACTGAGTTCAATTCGCCAGTACCCACTTAAGCCAGATGTACAAGATGGCGCATGCATCTGGAGTTTGTTTGCAGTGGCTGGAGGCCCTGGTGCGCCCATTGTCTCTATCGCTCTCACTCTCTCTCTCTGTCTGTCTGTCTTTCTCTTCCTCTCTCTCTGTCAAATAAATTTAAAAAATATATTTTTTAAATGTGACACATTTGGGGCTGCTTGTGGCCTGATAGCCTATGTTCCATTCTCCTCAATTCTCCAGTACTGGTGTAAAGCCAAATGCACAAAGTGGTGCATGTGTCTGGACTTTGTTTGCAGCAACAGGAGGCCCCAATGTACATGCCCATTCGTGCCATCTCTCTCTCTCTCTCTCTCTCAGAAATAAAAAATAAATAAACAAATATCTGGCCCATTTCTGACTGCTCTCTTCTCCTTGCCTGGACTCCCAGGGCCAGCCTGCCGAAGGGAGCACTCCTCAGACATGTCCTGACCCTTCCCTGCCAGGCAACTGTCCTAGGTCTGGGACATGGCAGGGACCAAAGCAGACATGATCCCTGTCCTGGTATTTAACACAGAAAGATGGACCACGCTAGAAGGTTCCAGGAAAAATTAAGCAGGTGGGAGGATCAAGGAACGTGTGTGTGTGTGTGTGTGTACATGTGTGTGCATGCATATTGAAGCCAGGGGCTCCTCACTTACTCTTCACTTACGCTTTAAGACAGGGTATTTCACTGAACCTGGAGCTCAACGAGTTTGGCTAGACTAGCTGGTCCACAAGCCTCAGGGAGTCCCAGACTCCACCTTCCTAGTGCTGGAATTACAGGCACATGCCATCATGCCAGCTTTTACATGGGTGCTGGGGATTTGAACTCAGGTCCTTGTGCTAATGTGGTAAGCACTTTACTGACAGCCATCTCTCCAGCCCTTTAAAAAATATTTTATTTACTTATTTGAGAGAGACACTTTGTATTTTTTATTTATTTGAAAGTGACAGAGAGAGAAAGAGGCAGATAGAGATAGAGAGAGAGTGAGAGAGAGAGAGAGAGGAGAGAGAGAGAGAGAGAGAGAGAGAGAGAGAGAGAGAGAGAGAGAGAGAGAGGAGAGAGAGAGAGAGAGAGAGGAGAGAGAGAGAGAGAGAGAGAGTGGGTGTAGCCTCACCCCGCTGCCCATGGCCCCTGCTGTCTCCTGAGCAGACCATCTGTGCCACGCAGATGGCCGCACTGCACACTGCCAGCCCTCTGCTGCTCACCCGTGCTGCTCTCCGCTGTGCCCTACGCAGGGCAGGCCCTGCAGGTCATTAACATGGAACTGGCTCTGTGCTGGCTGGTAAGTAGCCCTTCCAAGGGTGCCCTGGGGCCGCCCCTCCCCCACTGCCCTGACCTAGCCGCTCCTTTGGGACGGACACCTGCGACCTCTGTCTCGTGATGTACCAACTTCGGGGTCAGCACCTGGCACAGCCTCCCACCTTGGCAGGGTTCAAGGTTTCTGTCCCAGTAGCTTGGCGTGGGTGCCTTACCATCCTCGTATCAGTTACTTTCTTCACCTGACAAAACAACTTTAGGGAGCACAAGCCTTGGGAGGCTGAGGAGCTCCCAGAGCAGCCATCGGCCACATTAGGCTTTTCATTGTGTGTGTGTGTGGGGGGGAACAGAGTGCACGTGTGTGTGCAGACATTGATGCTGGATCTTCTTTGATTGCTCTCTCTCTCTCTCTCTCTCTCTCTTTGTTTGTTTTTTTGAGGTAGGGTCTCACTCTAGCCCAGGCTGACCTGTCATTCACTATGTAGCCTCAGGGTGGCCTCGAACTCACTGCCATCCTCCTACCTCTGCCTCCTGAGTGCTGGGATTAAAGACGTGCACCACCACGCCCAGCTATGCTCTCTACTTTTTTAAAAAAAAATGTTCTTTTTTTTGCATGTGCTCGTATGTGCATGTACATGGCTGTGCACGCACGTGTGTGGAGGCTAGAGGTTGGCACTTAGTGTCTTCCTTAATCACCCTCCACCTTCTTTATGGATACAGGGTCTCTCCCTTGAACCCAGAGCTCACTGGTTTGTCTAGTGTGGTGGTTTGAATCAGATGGTCCCCATAAACTCGTGGGCTCTGAACACTTGGTTCCCACTTGGCAGTTTGGGAGGCGCAACCTGGTTAGAGGAGCTGGGCTGCTAGGGGTGGACTTAGCGGTGCTGAAGTCAGCTTCCCCTCGCCAGAGCTCGGGGCACTCTCCCGATACTGCTTTCCACCTGCTGTGGCAAGGAGGTAACATCCAGCCAGCCCCTGCTCAAGCCGGGCTCTTGCACGCCATCATGACATCATGCAGCTTCCCCTTGAGACTATAAGGCAAAATAAAAACTTTCTTCTCTTGGGCTGAAGAGATGGCTTAGCGGTTAAGATGCTTGCATGCGAAGCCTAAGGACTCAGGTTCGACTCCCCAGAATCCATGTAAGCCAGATGCACAAGGTGACACACTGTGTACAAGGTGGCACATGTGCACAATGTGGTGCACATATCTGGAATTCATTTGCAGTGGCTAAAGCCCTGGCACATCAAATTCTCTCTCTCTCTCTCTTTCTCTCATTAAAAAAAAAAAAAAAAAAAAAAAAAAAGCTGGGTGTGTTGGTGCACGCCTTTAATCCCAGCACTCGGGAGGCAGAGGTAGGAGGAGGATTGCTGTGAGTTCCAGGCCACCCTGAGACTACACAGTGAATTCCAGGTCAGCCTGAGCTAGAGTGAAACCCTACCTCGAAAAATCACAAACAAACAAATAAACAAAACCTTTGGGGATGGAAAGATGGCTTAGCAGACAAGGCATTTGCCTGCAAAGCCTAAGGACCTCTGCTTGATTCCCCAGGACCCACAAAAGCCAGATGCACAAGATGGTGTATGCATCTGGAGTTGGTTTGCAGTAGCTAGAGGCCCTGGCACGCCTATTCTCTCTCTCTCTCCCTCCCTCTTTTTCTCTCTGCCTCAAACAAATTAATTAAATTTTAAAAATAAAAATAAAATACTTTCCTCCCATCAGCTTCTTTTGGTTGAGTGTTTTAGGCTAGCAATGCAAAGGTAGCTCCGACTAGCCTAGCTAGTCAGCTTGCCCTGGGAGCCTGTGTGTCTCTTTATGTCCCAGTCACTGAGATTACAAATAGGCCATTATGTCTTCCAGGTATTTTCATGGTTTTTGGACATCTGAACTCAGGTCCTCATGCTTAAGGTGGCAAGCATTTTACCTACTAAACCATCTCCCAGCCCCTACCTTATTCTTTAAAGATTTTTTTTTGTTCATTTTTATTTATTTATTTGAGAGCAGCATACAGAGAAAGAGAGAGAGAGAGAATGGGTACTCCAGGGCCTGGGGAATCGAGCCTCGAACCAGGATCCTTAGACTTCACAGGCAAGCACTTAACCTCTAAGCCATCTCCCCAGCCCCTACCTTATTATGCTTTTAAAATTTTTATTTATTTATTTGAGAGCCAGAGAGAGAGAGAGAGAGAGAGAGAGAATGGGTGCTTCAGGGTCTCCAGCCACTGCAAACGAACCCCACATGCATGTGCCACCTTTGTGCATCTGGTTTATGCAGATACTGGGGAACTGAACCTCGAACCAGGATCTTTAGGCTTCATAGGCAAGGGCTTAACTGCTAAGCCATCTCTCCAGCCCCCTTCTTCTTCTTTTTTTTTTTAAATTAAATTTATTTTTATTTGAGACAGACAGAGAGGGAGAGAGAATGGGTGAACCAAGGCCTCTAAGCACTGCAAATGAATTCCAGTCGCATACTCCATCTTGTGCAATTGGCTTATGTTGGGCCTGGAGAATTGAACCTGGGTCCTTAGGCTTTGCAGACAAGAACCTTAATAGTTAAACCATCTCTCCAGTCCCTTATACTTTTTTGAGGGGGTTGGTTTTTTGAGGTAGGGTTTCACTCTAGCTCAGGCTGACCTGGAATTCACTATGTAGTCTCATGGTACTCTTGAACTCATGGTGATCCTCCTACCTCTGTCTCCCGAGTGCTGGGATTAAAGGCATGTGCCACCACGCCTGGCTTATCTTTTTTTTTTTAAATTATTTTTATTTATTTATTTGAGAGTAGGGGGAAGAGGCAGAGAGAGGGACAGAAGGAGAAAGAGAGAGAGAATGGATGAGCCAGGGCATCCAGCCACTGCAAACGAACTCCAGACACATGCACCACCTTGTATATCTGGCTTATATGAGTCCTGGGGAATTGAACCCAGGCCTTTTGTCTTTGCAGGCAAGCACCTTAACCACTAAGCCATCTCTCCAGCCCCCTTATTCTTAAAAAAAATTTTTTTTTCGAAGTAGGGTCTCACTCTAGCTTAGGCTGCCCTGGAATTCACTACGTAGTCTCAGGGTGGCCTCGAACTCATGATGATCCTCCTACCTCTGCCTCCCGAGTGCTGGGATTAAAGGTGTGTGCCACCACGCCCAGCTAAATTATTTATTTATTTATTTGCAAGCAGAGAGAGAGAAAGAGAGAGAGAGAGGGAGGGAGAGAGAGAGAATGGGTGCTCCAAAGCCTCTAGCTACTGCGAACGAACCCCAGATGCACGCTCCCCTTTGTGCACCCAGCCTTATGTAGGTACTAGAGAACTGAACCCAGGTTGTTAGGCTTTGCAAGCAAGTGCCTTAACTGCTGAGCCATCTCTGCAGCCCCCTACCTTATTCTTTGAGACAGGATCTCTCACTGAAGCTGGAACTGAATTCTCCTGTCTCTGCCTCTCCAGTGCTGGGATTACGTGCCTGTGGGTGTTTGAGATCCGATCTCTGGTCCTCACTCTCGTGTGGCCACGGAGCATCTCTCCAGCCTTGCGCTACGCTTTTCTTCTAGGAGCTGCAGAGGCTGTAGGCTAATCGGCCTGCGTGCAATGCTCCCTGGCCCCGTGGGAGGAAGAAAGAAGAAGGGAGGGAGGAAGCGCTCCAGGGGCTGGTGCTCCGTTGGTCTGGCCACTCCACCAAAGCTGTCTAGTGTACAGAGGCCATTGAGCTTGGGCAGTGTCCCCAGCTGGGCGCTGCATGGACTCACAAAGGCCCTGCTGGCTGCCGGGAAAGATCCTGTGGCTCTGCCACTGGATGGCAGAAGAAGCTGTGAGTCCTGTTCGTGGAAGTTTCTACTTGGAAGTAAGCAAGGGGTGGCAGGACACGACTCCAGCCTGCGAATCCCCAAATTGAATTAAGCCCTAGTTTGGCTCCAGTTGGGTAACTTTGACTCAGCGTAACTTTCAGGCTTCAATACAAACATGAGAGATAGGGACATGACATACCAGTGCATGGGATGATCTGCATGCATGATTCACCCAGAGCTGTTCTCATTCCATTCCATTTCTTCCATTTCTTTTTTTTTTCTTTTTATTTATTTATTTATTTCAAGGTAGGGTCTCACTCTAGCCTAGGCTGACCTGGAATTCACTGTGTAGTCTCAGGGTAGCCTCGAACTCATGGCAATCCTCCTACCTCTGCCTCCCAAATGCTGGGATTAAAGGCGTGCGCCACCACGCCCGGCTTTTATTCCATTTCTTTTGCTATAACAAAATACTTGGTGCTAGATGCTTTCACACAAGAGAGGTGTATTTAGTTTGTGGCTTTGGAGGCTGTTCGTTCAAACAGCATGGTGGGAGCTCCGGGGACAGTTCCCTGGTGAGCCAGTGCTGAGGCTCATAGAGTCCAAAGACTTAACGAACAGGGACTCTGTTGCAGTCCGGTTCGTATTGCTGGCGGAAATCACCTGACCAAGAGCAACTTTTGGGGAAAAAAAAAGTGTTTATTTTGGCTTACAGACTTGAGGGAAAGTTCCATGATGGCAGGGAAAACGATGGCATGAGCAGAGAGGGTGGACATCACCTCCTGGCCAACATCAGGTGGACAATAACAACAGCAGAGTGTGCCACACGCTGACAAGGGGACACTGGCTATAACACCCATAAACCCTACCCCAACAAAACACTGCCTCCAGGAGGGATGAATTTCCAAATCGCCATCAGCTAGGGGCCCAGCATTCAGAACACCTAAGTTTATGGGGGACACCTGACTCAAACCACACAGGCTCTGACGCTGAGGGCAGGAGAAGGCGGGTGTCAGGAGTCCGGGTTTCAGAGCCAGAGTCCCCCCTCCGCCACCGTTCCCTTCTTCCCAGGCCCTTCGTGAATTGGAGGCGCGCCTTGCAGCCAAGCCGAGGGAAGAGGACCTCCTGGACACAGCCCATGAAGTCAAACCCTCACTCGTTCCAGAGCCCCCCCCCCCCCCGCCACACCCACGCGCAGTGTCAAGCTAGCTGCTTTATCTCAGCCAAGCTGACACAGGAAATGAACCTGAACCATTACCTTTTTTCCCACGCAAAGGACTGAAAGATACAGCTCATCCTAGGACAGTAAGCAGCATCCCCCTGGGAAGTGGGAGAGCTGAGACCCATCAGGCATGAAGTCAGGTTGGGGGGTGGGGGGACGCTGTCACCTACCTGGTGGTAGCAGTCTCCGCTGAGGGGTTTCCAGACAGCGCCTGGGCCAGCGCAAGCCTTTTACTGCTGGCTTCCCCGCTGCCCCGTGCTCCTCACCTGTGCCCCTGTACCCATGATGGGTGATTGTGTACCTGCATATGCATGTAACCAACCCAAGTGGCCATCACAGGTCCTCCCTCCTACATGGCTTGGAGCCTCACAGTCACATATTTATTTTTCTTTTTTAAAAAAATATTTTATTTTTATTTATTTACTTGAGAGAGGGAAAGAGGCAGAATGACAGAGAGAGAGAGAGAAAAAAAATGGGCACACCAGGGCCTCCAGTCACTGCAAACAAACTAGACACATTTGCCACCTTGTGCATCTGGCTTACGTGGGTCCTGGGGAATTGAACCAAGGTCCTTTGGCTTTGCAGGCAAGTTCCTTAACTGCTAAGCCATCTCTCCAGTACTATTTTTTTAAAAAATTTTAATTGTTTAATTTGTCAATTTTTTTGTTCATTTTTATTTATTTATTTGAGAGTGATAGAGAGAGAAAGAGGGAGGGAGGGAGAGAGAGAGAGAGAGAGAGAGAGAGAGAAAGGGTGTGCCAGGGCTTCCAGCCACTGCAAATGAACTCTAGATTGTGCACCCCCTAGTGCATCTGGCTAACATGGGATCCTGGGGAATCGAGCCTTGAACCGAGGTCCTTAGGCTTCACAGACAAGCGCTTAACCACTAAGCCATCTCTCCAGCCCTCTCCAGCACTATTTTATTTATTTTAATTAATTTATTTATTTGCAAGGAGAGAGGGAGAATGAGAGAGTGCACTAGGGCCTCCTGTCACTGCAAATGAACTCCAGATGTATGGCTACTTTGTGTATCTGGCTTTACAGGGTACTAGGGAATTGAGTCCCGGCCATCAGACTTTGCAAGCAATCACCTTTAACCACTGAGCCATCTCTCCAGCCCATCATATGTTTTAAGCCATTAAAAGCAACACAGACTGGGGCTCCTGCCAGGAGGGCCCCTCCCACCCTGAGCCTCATGGCTGGTTCTAAAGGAATGTTCTTGGCCCCTATCCCAAGGCCGGTGGGGGAGCTGGACCTCATGCCTTTCTTTTGCCTTCCAAGATACACAGTCACCTCAGAGAGCCCGCAGGGCAGAGGGAGTCGTATGTCTCTTGTTTAAAAGGGAGGACAGAACCCGCCTACAGACAGCTTTGGGGGGCATTTTCCACTAATCAGTATTTTCCATCTTTTTTCTGTTAATGTAAACAAATAAGAGTATTATTTTGCGCTTTTGATTTTCCTTCCTTGTGCGTGCAGGCGTGTGTGTGTGTGTGTGTGTGTGTGTGTGTGTGTGTGTATTTGAAAAAGGGTCTTACTATGTAGCCCAGGCTGGGCTCATACTCTCTGTCCTCCAGCCTCAGCCTCCCAGGTGCTGGAATTATAGGCATGTGTCACAATATCCAGCTCAAATAATGTTTGTTTATATATTTTATTTATTTATTTGCAAACAAAGAGAAAGAGGGAGAGAGAGAGAGAGAGAGGATGAGAATGTGCTAAGGCCTCCAGCCACTGCAAATGAACTCCAGATGCATGCACCACTTTGTGTATCTGACTATACGGGGGTGCTGGGAAATTGAACCCAGGTCGTTAGGCTTTGTAGGCAAGTACCTTCATTGCTGAGCCATCTTTCCAGACCCCTCTTTTTTCTTCTCTTTTTTCTTCTTCTTTTTTTTTCTTTGGTTTCTTGAGTAGGGTCGCACTCTAGCTCGGGCTGATCTGGAATTCACTATGTAGTCTCAGGGTGGCCTTGAACTCATGGTGATCCTCCTACCTCTGCCTCCTAAGTGCTGGGATTAAAGGTGTGTGCCACCATGCCCAGCTTGTTTGTTTTTTTAATGCATGTGTGTGGATATGTGTATATAGAGTTCAAAGGACAACCTTAGGTATTGTTCCTCAGTGTACTAGATAATTTTTTTGGTATTGGTACCAAATACCTGACAAGAAGCAACTTAAAGAATGAAAGGGTTTATTTTGGCTTACAATTTGAAGGTATTTTTAAAAATACATTTTTTTAAATATTTTATTATTTATGTTTATATTATTTATATTTATATTATTTATTCTCAAATGAGAGAGAAAGAGGCAGAGAGAAAGGGCATGCCAGGGCCTCCAGCCACTGCAAATGAACTCCAGACACATGCGCCCCCTTGTGCATCTGGTTTATGTGGGTCCTGGAGAATTGAACTGGGATCTTTTGGCTTTGCAGGCAAACACCTTACCTGCTAAGTCATCTCTCCAGCCCTTGAAGGTATTAAAAAAAAAAAAATGGATGGAAAGGCATGGCGACAGGAACTGGATCCTGGCTGGTCACACTGTACCCATAGTTAGGAGGCAGAGGGCAAAAAGGAAGTTGGACTGTTAAACCTTGAAACCCACCCCCACTTCCTCCAGAAAGGCTCCACCTCCACAGGGTTCAACAACTTCCCAAACTATGCCACCAGCTGGGGACCAAATGTTCATACACACGAGCCTGAGGGGCATGTTTCATGTTCAAACCACTGCATTCTATCCCTGGTTCCCTACCATAGGCTCCATGGCCATCTCATGATGTGAAATGCACTCCAACTTCCAAAGTCCCCATAGTCCTTAACAGTCCCAACACTGTTCAAAAGTCAAAAGTATATCCTAAGGGCTGGAGGGACGGCTTAGCAGGTTAAGGCATTTGCCTACAAAGACACAGGACCCAGGTTCGATTCCCCAGGACCCACGTTATCCAGGTGCACAAGGGGGCACACACATCTGGAGCTCGTTTGCAGTGGCTGGAGTCCCTGGCATGCCCATTCTCTCTCTCTCCCTCTTTCTCTGTCAAATAAATAAAAATAAAAAATATTTTTAAAAAAGTATCTCCTAAGACTCTAGGTAGTCGCTTAGCTGTGAACCCATGTACAATCAAAAAACAAGTGACATATTACCAAAAATATAATGTCACAGAGCAACCATTCCCATCTCAAAAGGCTTTTACATGGGTACTGGGGAATCGAACCCAGGCTATTAGGCTTTTCAACAGAGGAATAGGGACAGAGCAAGTCAAAACCTAGCAGGGCATATGCCAAACATTGTAGCTCCATGTCCAGTATCTGAGACTTGTGATGAAATCCTCTGGGTTCTAAAGGGCTAGGGTATCCCTGCCCCTCCCCCCACCTCTACCCTGCCAATCTCTACTGTCTGTGGTACACATAACCTCTCTAAACCTACAGTTTTTCTTGGAGGACATCTCATCTTCACAACTTCACGCAGTGGCTTCTGAGGGCCTCCTTCCCTGCCTCACATTGCCCAACCTTAACAGTTCTCTGAGATCACTGAGCAAGATGGCACAGCCACCTCAGTCTTGTATTTGTCAAGCCTTAAAACTGGTACCTTGTGGGCTGGAGAGATGGCTTAGCGGTTAAGGCGCTTGCCTGCAAAACCAGAGGATCCGGTTCGATTCTCCAGGGCCCACGTAAGCTAGATGCATGCGTCTGGAGCTTGTTTGCCGTGGCTGGAGGCCCTGGTGCACTCATTCTCTCTCTCTCTCTCTCTCTCACTCAAATAAATAAATAAATAAAATTGGTACCATGTGGACGACACTGCCAAGTTCTGCTGCCCGCTCAGGCTGGAGCCTGTCCACCTTGGACCAAAGCTGTGGGCACATCTGCGTGTGCTGGTTGATGGATCTGTGCAAACACTTTCCTAGGCGGTTGTTTTTGAGCTGGAAATCCCTTCTGTGGCATTTCTTTGTTCAGGCTCTCTCCTTTCAAAGGATTTGTATTCTTCTCAGTCGGACTCTTCAGTGGGTGGGGTCTTGCCCTCAGGGTACCCTTTCTATTGTCTTAGTGAAAAGGGTGAGGTTTCTCTTTAATTGTGTTCATCTCTTTTTTAAGAAAGTTTTTATTTTGAGAGAAAGAGAATGGGGGCGCCAAGACCTTCAGCCTGCTGCCAACCAACTCCAGATGCGTGCGCCCCCTTGTGGTGCATGTGCTATATTGTGAGTTTACGCTACTGTGCATCTGGCTACATGGGACCTGGAGATTTGAAGATGAGTTCTTAGGCTTCTCAGGCAAGCACCTTAACCACTAAGCCATCCCTCCAGCCCTGGATTCATCTCTTTAATGCTATTTATTTATTTGCAATGAGAGAGAGAGAGAGAGAGAGAGAGAGAATGGGCGCACCATGGCTTCCAGCCACTGCAAATGAGCTCTAAATGCATGTGCTACCTTGTACATCTGGCTTTTACATGGGTACTGGGGATTTGAACTTGGATCCTTAGGCTTTGCAGGCAAGCACCTTAACTGCTTAGCCATGATTCCACCCCATCTCTCTAATCTTTTAAATATTTTATTTATTTATTTGTAAGCAGGGGGATGGGTGGTGAGAATGAGAGAATGAGAGAGAGGGAATGGGTGTGCTAGGGCATCTTGCCACTGCAAACAAACTCTAGATGCACTCTGGGCCTCTGGCTTTATATAGGCACTGGGGAACTGAATCTGCGACTGGCAAGCTTTGTAAGCAAGTGCTTTAACCTCTGATCCATTTCTCTAGCCCTCTCTTTAATTTTTTTTAAAGTATTTTATTTATTTATCTTTTTGAGAGACAGAAAGATAGAGAGAATGAGTGGGCCAGGGGCCTCCAGGCACTGCGAATGAACTCCAGATACATGTGCCACTTTGTGCACATGGCTTTACGTGGGTACTGGGGAATCAAACCCAGGTCCTTAGTCTTTGCAGGCAAGTGGCTTAACTGCTGAGCCATCTCTCAAGCCTTCTTTAATCTTTTTAACAATTTTAGATCCATAACCTTAAACTTGCTCACAAACCTTTCCTTGCTGAAATTCACTATATATAGATATATACCTTTCTTTCTTTCTTTCTTTCTTTCTTCCTTCCTTCCTTCCTTCCTTCCTTCCTTCCTTCCTTTCTTTCTTTTTTTGAGGCAAGCCCAACAGACTGGCCATTTTGTTTGTTTGTTTGTTATGTGAGAGAGTGAGAGCAAGAGAATTGGTGCACCAGGGCCTCCAGGCACTGTAGTCAAACTCCAGATATGTGGACCACCTTGTGCACATGTGTGACCTTGCGTTCTTACGTCACCATGTGCGTCTGGCTTACATGGGACCTGGAGAGTCCAACATGGGTCCTTAGGCTTCACAGGCAAGCGCCTTAAACGCTGAGCCATCTCTCCAGCCCTCTTTTTGCTGTCTTTAGCTGTAGATCTGAGTAAGAGCCATGAGTAATAACCATGGAAGAAACTCAATGTTATCCTGCCTTGAGTCTTCCTCCACTGAGTGGTGGCCCTTCTGCCAGGTGTTAGCAACTCCAGGATCTGAGAGTAAAGGGACCGGAACCACTAGGGACCTGCTTCTTGCTAAGCCATGCCTCAGACCTATGAATGTCCTCCCAGGACCCAATTTCTCCCCAAGGAATTGCATACTATCCCAACCAAAAGAGCCCCCTGTCCTTTTGCTGAGACCTTGGGATGAGGGAATAGTTGGAGGTGCCCCAACAGAGACACAGAAATCACTAATAGAACACACTGACTAGTAATTACAGACTCAGCAGAGCTCATTAGTGGCCCCCACCACGCAGCATGGTGAGAGGTGGCACTCAGGGCTCTTCATGAAAGTGACAGCTGTCACCTGTCACCCTACTCTGAGTAGAGAGCCATGTGCTGTTCCACTCGGTATTGGCTGTTAGTCATCTGATGTGACGTCCTGCATTTCCTGATTCTCTTCCAGCCCCTTGCCCGGCTATGCCCACCACTGTTGACATTGGAGAATGGTTCGGGGCTCAGGGTCAGTCACATTCTTGGATGTGGCTCAGGAGGGCTAACTCTGGTCAGCTCCTCATAGTACCTCACACCAGCATACAGCATGACAGGCAGCAGAATCAGGGCAGCCAGGAAGGTGAGGGGGCCTGGAAGGAACATCAATCCCCTGGGGCCAATTTAAGGAGCTGGCGGCAAGGTCTTGGCTTTGACTCCGGAGTTGATGGAATGTGTGGATTCCCACAAGGCAACTGACTTTGAAACGCGCTGGTGGCCAGCCAAGGTCCACGGCTTCCCACTTACAGAGGAGCCCCAGGTGTTTCTCAGCAGGGGATGCTGACCCCACAGCTGGCTCTGTGTAACAGTGCGACAGGCTCAAACAATCAGCAGATCCCATCCACTTGGCTTCCTGGTTAACTTGGGGGAAAGTACAGGAGTCTGGTCCAAGAGAACTCACAGCCAACATCCAGCTGCAGCCAGTCCCTGGAGTTTTATGGGAAACACGAAGGAAGAAAACGCCTTTCTCTTGGGGATCCTGAGCTGGTAGAATCAAATCTGAGAAGTGGGACCCTCCCATTATTTCAACATAGGGGGAGCCCTGCCTGAGAATTAGGTACACAGTGGGGCTCCAAGCTATGAGAGAAAGACTCGCTGATGGATCCAGCTTTGCCTAAAGCCAGGTTTGTAGTTTTCAGCTACTAGATCCACCAAGATCCTTTTCCCTCTTACCCAGTTTGATATCAGTTTACTGCTTGGAGCAGTTTCCCATATAACAATGGTAGGTACATGTCTGTACTCCACAGTTGAGAAGCTCGTAATGAACCTTGTCTGATTGTGATGGTCAATTCTGATTGTCAACTTGTTTGTGTTAAGAAACCCCTAGGGGGCTAGAGAGATGGCTTAGTGGTTAAGGCATTTGCAAAGCAAAGCCAAAGGCTCTAGGCTCGATTCCCCAGTACCCATGTAAGCCAGATGCACAAAGTAGTGCATGCATCTGGAGTTTGTTTGCAATGGCTAGAGGCCCTGGTATACCAATTCTCTCTCTCTCTCCCTCTTTCGCTCACTCAAATAAATAAATATTAAAAAAAGAAACCCCTATTGCATGAGTGAGGCATACCTTTGGTGGTGTTGGTGAGGGGCTTTCAGAGAGGATGAGCTGAGGACCTGCCCTGATGAGGGTGGCACCATCTCATGGGCTGGGCTCCCTGGAAGGAAAAAGAAAAGCATATGAGTACTCCTTCAGGTTCGGCCCTGCTACACTT
Source organism: Dipus sagitta (assembly GCA_036346955.1). NCBI lineage: Eukaryota > Metazoa > Chordata > Mammalia > Rodentia > Dipodidae > Dipus > Dipus sagitta. Next base: position 158,943,305 of record CM070770.1, on the reverse strand, counting down.
CTTACCATTCTCTGAGACTTACTCTCAACTGTGTACCACCCAACTTCCAGTGCTTTGGGATTTGTGCAATGAGCCTTAAAGTTTGATCCAGTGGCCACTTGTATTAAAAGGAGGCTGGAGGATGTAAGCGTTGCCGCTGAAAGCCAGAGGATCCTGGTTCGATTTCCCAGGGCCCACGTAAGCTAGATGCATGCGTCTGGAGCTTGTTTGCAGTGGCTGGAGGCCCTGGTGCACTCATTCTCCCTCTCTCTCTCTCTCACTCAAATAAATAAATAAATAAAATTGGTACCATGTGGATGACACTGCCAAGTTCTGCTGCCAGCTCAGGCTGGAGCCTGTCCACCTTGGACCAAAGCTGTGGGGACATCTGCGTGTGCTGGTTGATGGATCTGTGCAAACAGTTTCCTAGGCGGTTGTTTTTGAGCTGGAAATCCCTTCTGTGGCATTTCTTTGTTCAGGCTCTCTCCTTTCAAAGGATTTGTATTCTTCTCAGTCGGACTCTTCAATGGGTGGGGTCTTGCCCTCAGGGTACCCTTTCTATTGTCTTAGTGAAAAGGGTGAGGTTTCTCTTTAATTGTGTTCGTCTCTTTTTTAAGAAAGTTTTTATTTTGAGAGAAAGAGAATGGGGGCGCCAAGACCTTCAGCCTGCTGCCAACGAACTCCAGATGCGTGCGCCCCCTTGTGGTGCATGTGCTACATTGTGAGTTTACGCTACTGTGCATCTGGCTACGTGGGACCTGGAGATTTGAAGATGAGTTCTTAGGCTTCTCAGGCAAGCAACTTAACCACTAAGCCATCCCTCCAGCCCTGGATTCATCTCTTTAATGCTATTTATTTATTTGCAATAAGAGAGAGAGAGAGAGAGAGAGAGAGAGAGAGAGAGAGAATGGGCGCACCATGGCTTCCAGCCACTGCAAATGAGCTCTAAATGCATGTGCTACCTTGTACATCTGGCTTTTACATGGGTACTGGGGATTTGAACTTGGATCCTTAGGCTTTGCAGGCAAGCACCTTAACTGCTTAGCCATGATTCCACCCCATCTCTCTAATCTTTTAAATATTTTATTTATTTATTTGTAAGCAGGGGGATGGGTGGTGAGAATGAGAGAATGAGAGAGAGGGAATGGGTGTGCTAGGGCACCTTGCCACTGCAAACAAACTCTAGATGCACTCTGGGCCTCTGGCTTTATATAGGCACTGGGGAACTGAATCTGGACTGGCAAGCTTTGTAAGCAAGTGCCTTTAACCTCTGATCCATTTCTCTAGCCCTCTCTTTAATTTTTTTTAAAAGTATTTTATTTATTTATCTTTTTGAGAGACAGAAAGATAGAGAGAATGAGTGGGCCAGGGGCCTCCAGGCACTGCAAATGAACTCCAGATACATGTGCCACTTTGTGCACATGGCTTTACGTGGGTACTGGGGAATCAAACCCAGGTCCTTAGTCTTTGCAGGCAAGTGGCTTAACTGCTGAGCCATCTCTCCAGCCTTCTTTAATCTTTTTAACAATTTTAGATCCATAACCTTAAACTTGCTCACAAACCTTTCCTCACTGAAGTTCACTATATATAGATATATATCTTTTCGCTTTCTTTCCTTCTTTCTTTCTTTCTTTCTTTCTTTCTTTCTTTCTTTCTTTCTTTCTTTCTTTTTTTGAGGCAAGCTGTGGTGGTTTGAATAGAATAGATGGCCCCCAACATATTCAGTTGTTTATTTGTTTGTAGTTTGCATCTCTAGCCATCTGGCTGGAGGCAATGCCATTGTGTGGATCTTAAGGTGTGGTGGTGGATTTGAGATTTCAATCTAAAGATATGCAAAGTGTGCCTAGCTGGAGTTCCTGAAGTGTGCTCTGGCTTTTGACCTTTAGGCTTGTACTTCTCTCTCTCTGCTTGGTCCTGTGAAGGCAGGCCAGCTTCTTCTGCCATTATGGAATTTCCCCTGGATCTGTAAGCTTCAATAAATCCCTTCCTCCATAACTGTGTCTGGTCTGGAAGTTCATCTCAGCGAACTTGAAGCTGTCTGCTACACAAGCCCAACAGACTGGCCATTTTGTTTGTTTGTTTGTTATGTGAGAGAGTGAGAGCAAGAGAATTGGTGCACCAGGGCCTCCAGGCACTGTAGTCAAACTCCAAACACATGTGCATGACCTTGTGCACATGTGTGACCTTGCGTTCTTACATCACCATGCGCGTCTGGCTTACATGGGACCTGGAGAGTCCAACGTGGGTCCTTAGGCTTCACAGGCAAGTGCCTTAAACGCTGAGCCATCTCTCCAGCCCTCTTTTTGCTATCTTTAGCTGTAGATCTGAGTAAGAGCCATGAGTAATAACCATGGCAGAAACTCAATGTTATCCTGCCTTGAGTCTTCCTCCACTGAGTGGTGGCCCTTCTGCCAGGTGTTAGCAACTCCAGGATCTGAGAGTAAAGGGACCTGAACCACTAGGGACCTGCTTCTTGCTAAGCCATGCCTCAGACCTATGAATGTCCTTCCAGGACCCAATTTCTGCCCAAGGAATTGCATACTATCCCAACCAAAAGAGCCCCCTGTCCTTTTGCTTAGACCTTGGGATGAGGGAATAGTTGGAGGTACCCCAACAGAGACACAGAAATCACTAATAGAACACACTGACTAGTAATTACAGACTCAGCAGAGCTCATTAGTGGCCCCCACCACGCAGCATGGTGAGAGGTGGCACTCAGGGCTCTTCATGAAAGTGACAGCTGTCACCTGTCACCCTACTCTGAGTAGAGAGCCATGTGCTGTTCCACTCAGTATTGGCTGTTAGTCATCTGATGTGACGTCCTGCATTTCCTGATTCTCTTCCAGCCCCTTGCCTGGCTATGCCCACCACTGTTGACATTGGAGAATGGTTCGGGGCTCAGGGTCAGTCACATTCTTGGATGTGGCTCAGGAGGGCTAACTCTGGTCAGCTCCTCATAGTACCTCACACCAGCATACAGCATGACAGGCAGCAGAAGCAGGGCAGCCAGGAAGGTGAGGGGGCCTGGAAGGAACATCAATCCCCTGGGGCCAATTTAAGGAGCTGGCGGCAAGGTCTTGGCTTTGACTCCGGAGTTGATGGAATGTGTGGATTCCCACAAGGCAACTGACTTTGAAACGCGCTGGTGGCCAGCCAAGGTCCACGGCTTCCCACTTACAGAGGAGCCCCAGGTGTTTCTCAGCAGGGGATGCTGACCCCACAGCTGGCTCTGTGTAACAGTGCGACAGGCTCAAACAATCAGCAGATCCCATCCACTTGGCTTCCTGGTTAACTTGGGGGAAAGCACAGGAGTCTGTCCAAGAGAACTCACAGCCAACATCCAGCTGCAGCCAGTCCCTGGAGTTTTATGGGAAACACGAAGGAAGAAAACGCCTTTCTCTTGGGGATCCTGAGCTGGTAGAATCAAATCTGAGAAGTGGTACCCTCCCATTATTTCAACATAGGGGGAGCCCTGCCTGAGAATTAGGTCCACAGTGGGGCTCCAAGCTATGAGAGAAAGACTCGCTGATGGATCCAGCTTTGCCTAAAGCCAGGTTTGTAGTTTTCAGCTACTAGATCCACCAAGATCCTTTTCCCTCTTACCCAGTTTGATATCAGTTTACTGCTTGGAGCAGTTTCGGATATAACAATGGTAGGTACATGTCTGTACTCCACAGTTGAGAAGCTCGTAATGAACCTTGTCTGATTGTGATGGTCAATTTTGATTGTCAACTTGTTTGTGTTAAGAAACCCCTAGGGGGCTAGAGAGATGGCTTAGTGGTTAAGGCATTTGCAAAGCAAAGCCAAAGGCTCTAGGCTCGATTCCCCAGTACCCATGTAAGCCAGATGCACAAAGTAGTGCATGCATCTGGAGTTTGTTTGCAATGGCTACAGGCCCTGGTATACCAATTCTCTCTCTCTCTCCCTCTTTCGCTCACTCAAATAAATAAATATTAAAAAAAGAAACCCCTATTGCATGAGTGAGGCATACCTTTGGTGGTGTTGGTGAGGGGCTTTCAGAGAGGATGAGCTGAGGACCTGCCCTGATGAGGGTGGCACCATCTCATGGGCTGGGCTCCCTGGCTGAGTAAAAAGGAGAAAAGGGAGAAAGCAAACTGAGTACCAGGTTCAGCGCTGTCTGCTTCCTGACTACAGGTGCCATGTGACCACCTCTTGTTCCTGCCACCATGTCTTCCCTCAGACTGTACTCTCAAACTGTGGGCCAAAACCAACCCTTCCTTCCTTAAGTTGCTTTTGTCAGGACTTTTGTTACAATGAGAAAAGGTAGCTGATCCAGTGCCTCAGGCAAAATAAAGAGAGAGGGCTAGAGAGATGACTAAGCGATTAAATCACTTGCCTGTGAAGCCTAAGGACCCATGTTCAACTCCCCAGATCCCACATAAGCCAGACGCACCAAAGTGAGGCAAGTGCAAGGTCACACATGCCCACAAGGTGGCGCAAGTGTCTGGAGTTCGCTTGCAGTGGCTGAGGCCCTGGCACACCAATTCTCTCTTTAAAGATCTATTTTATTTATTTATTTATCAGAGAGAGAGAGAGAGAGAGAAAATGGGCACTCCAGGGCCTCTAGCTACTATGAACAAACTCCAGACACATGCGCCACCATGTGCATCTGGCTTATATTGGACCTGGAGAATTGAACCTGGGTCCTTAGACTTCACAGGCATGCGCCTTAACCGCTAAGCCATCTCTCCAGCCCCAATTCTTTCTTTAAAATAAGAAGCGTAAAAAGAAAAAGAAAGGCAGGGGGCTGGAGAGATGGCTTAGTGGTTAAGCGCTTGCCTGTGAAGCCTAAGGACCCCGGTTCAAGGCCAGATTCCTTAGGACCCACGTTAGCCAGATGCACAAGGGGACGCATGCGTCTGGAGTTTGTTTGCAGTGGCTGGAAGCCCTGCCGCATCCATTTTCTCTCTCTCTCTCTCCCTCTTTCAATCTCTGTTGCTCTCAAATAAATAAGAATAAACAAAAAATAAATAAATAAATAAAAAAAGAAAGGCAGAAGGAAGTTCATTAGCAGCATGTTGGGCAGCTGTTGAACGCTGGGAGTCTGGAGCAGCTGGGGACGCTCAGGAGCTGCTTCCCCATCAGAAGAGGCCAAGCCCGCCTCTGTCCCAGGCTGCTTTGGCCCAGACTCAGTTCTCTTGGGAATAACGGTACAGGCATGCACAGCCTGTGGCTCTAACAAAGTGCGCAAACGTGGAGGCTCAGAACACTGGGCCTTCGTTCTCACTGGCAGGACCAGTGCTGTGTGCTCAGCAGGTGTGAGGGCGGATTCCTTCTGGCCTCTTGCTGCTTCCGGGTGCCCTGGTGGCCAGCATCCCTGTCCTGATAAGTGTATCACTCTGGCCTTTGCCTTGGCCATCTCACAGCTCCCCCCTCCCCCTTTCCTTTATATGTCTGTCCCTTCATATGCCATCCTGTAATGACACCAGTCACATTGGGTTAAGAGCCATTATCTTGCCTTAACCAGTCACATCTACCAAGACCTCCTTCTACATAAGATATTTTTAATATATTTATTCATTTATTTATTCATAAAATAAAGAAGAGAGAGGAAGAGAGAGAGAGAAAGAATAGGGGCACCAGGGCCTCCAGCCACTGCAAATGAACTCCAGATGCATGTGCCACCTTGTGCATCTGCCTTACGTGGGTCCTGGGGATTCGAACCTGGGTCCATTGGCTTGGTAGGCAAGAGCCTTAACCACTAAGCAATCTCTCCAGTCCTAAATATGATCTTTTTAATCTTTTGGCCTTTTTAAAAAATATATTTTTTTATTTTTATTTATTTGAGAGAGACCGACAGAGTGAGAAAGAAGCAGAGAAAGAAAGAGGCAGAGAGAGAGAGAGAGAGAATGGACGTGCCAGGGCCTCCAGCCACTGCAAACAAACTCCAGATGCGTGTTCCCCCTTGTGCATCTGGCTAACCTGGGTCCTGGGGAATCGAGCCTTGAACCGGGGTCCTTAGGTTTCACAGGCAAGCGCTTAACCGCTAAGCCATCTCTCCAGCCCTGGGGCTTTTTTTTTTTTTTTTTGAGGCAGGGTCTCATTTAGCCCAGGCTAGTCTCAAACTCACTATGTATGAGAGGATCACTTTGACCTTCTGATCCTTTTGCCTCTACCTCTCCAGTGCTGGCATCACAAGAGAGCATGCGCCACCACACTCAGTTTTATGAAGGGCTGGAGATTGAACCAGGCAAGCCCTCTACCAACAGAGCGCCCACCCTCCCCTGTTAAGCACCTGTCCCACTTCATTTCCCCCCGAGTCACCCAACTGTTTAACAACACCACTGGGCAGGCTGCATCTGATTGCAAAAGAGATGACCACAGGGTGGGGAAGGAGCAGATCCTATGGCAGTCCCTGCAAGGGGAATCCCTCAGAGGGTGGGAGCTCTTCAGAGTGGGTAGAGCGGGGAGAGAGGAAGACCCCCCCCCCCATGCTGGCAAGAGAACCCATGGGTGGGTCCACACAGTTTGGCTGCTGAAGTTTGTTCAGGCCTTGCTCATAGTAAGTGCTCAGAAACAAGTTGCAAACTCAACCAAAATTTTTTTAAATTTTTTATTTTTATTTGTGACAGAGGGAGATAGAGAGAGAGAGAGAGAGAGAACAGGCCCACTAGGTCCTCCAGCCACTGCAAATGAACTCTAGACGCATGTGCTACCCTGTGCATCTGGCTTACGTGGGACCTGGAGAATTGAACCTCGGTCGTTAGACTTTGCAGGCAAGCATCTCAACTGTTAAGCAATCTCTCCAGCCCTCAACCAATTTTGTTTCTTCTTCTTTTTCTCTTCCTAGGCTAGACAAGCTCTGTACCACTGAGTCATATCTTCAAGCTCCAATAAGTACTCTAATTCAGCAAATTACAGAACTACATTGTGAGGGTTGCTTTCCTCCAACCAGCCTCCAGGCAACAACAACACAAAAAGGGGGGATTCTTTTCATCTTTGACACAGAATGTCCCCGGGTTCCAGTCCAGACATCAAAACAAGGAATTGGGGATGAAGTCATCATGTGTAGACTTCAGGCATCCAGCTCTGTGGGGAGCAAAAGTTCTAGCCTGTTGAGTCCCTCCTCTGTTGTCCCCCCCCCTCTTCCCTCAGGTCCCCCACTCAGTGTGGCCCCTCCAGCTGTCCTAGGCTGACCCATGGGTCCTGCCAACCATCTGGAATGTGAGTGGGGATTTCTCTGCCTTCCCTTCTGGGACACATTTTGTGTGGTCCAAATCTCCATCAAGAGCAGGGTGCTTAGCCGGGCGTGGTGGCGCACGCCTTTAATCCCAGCACTAGGGAGGCAGAGGTAGGAGGATTGCCATGAGTTCAAGGCCACCCTGAGACTACATAGTGAATTCCAGGTCAGCCTGGACCAGAGTGAGACCCTACCTCGAAAAACCAAAAAAAAAAAAAAAAAAGAGCAGGGTGCTTATTGAGAAAAAATACAAAATTATAAATGTGAAATTATGTTCAGGGGCTGGGAAGATAGCCCAGCAGTTAAAGGCACTTGCTTGCAAAGCCTGCTGACCCAGGTTCAATTCCCAAACCACCCACAAGTGTCTAGTGTTTGTAGTGGTAAGAGGCCCTGGTGGTCTCACACATACATACATACATATGAATAAAAACTGTCTTAAAAATTAGGTCCTGAGCTGGAAGTGATGGCACATGCCTTTAATCCCAGCACTTGGGAGGCAGAAATAGGAGGATCACCATGAGTTCAAAGCCACTTTGAGACGACATAGTTAATTCCAGGTCAGCCTGGGCCAGAGTGAGGTCCTACCTCGAAAAACCAAAAAAAAAAAAAAAAAAAAAAAAAAAAAAAAATTAGGTCCTGGCTAGGTGTGGTGACACATGCCTTTAACCCCAGGAGGCAGGAGTAAGAGGCAAGAGGATTGCTGTGAGTCCAAAGCCAGCTTGGGTACTGAAGAGATGGCTTAGACACTTGCCTGGGAAACCTAGTGACCCAGGTTCCATTCCCCAGAACCCATGTAAGCCAAATGCACATGGTGGTGCATGGGTCTGGAGTTCGCTTGCAGTGCCTAGAGGCCTTGGGGCACACATCCTCTACATCTCTGTCTCTCTCATAAATAAATAAATTAATTAAAATATTTAAAAAAATTAAATTTGGGCTAGAAAGATAGCTCAGAGGTTAAGCTGTTTTCCTGTAAAGCCTAACCTGGGTTCAATTTCCCAGTACCCAATGTAAAGCCAGATACAAAGTGGTGCATGCATCTGGAGTCCAGTGCAGGGGCTAGAGGCCCTGGTGTGCCCATCTGTCTCTTTCTCTCTCTAGCTCATAAATAAATAAATAAATAAATAATTTTAAGTTGGGTATGGTGGCACACGCCTTTAATCCCAGCACTTGGGAGGCAGAGGTAGGAGTATCTCCATGAGTTCAAGACCACCCTGGGACTACAGAGTGAATTCCAGGTCAGCGTGGGCTTACCTCAAAAAGCAAACAAACAATTTTTTAAACTAAATTTATTTATGTGTGTGTTTGTATGGACACACCAGAGTCTCTTACCACTGCAAATGAATGCCAGATGCATGTGCCACTTTTTGTGTCCCACTTTACATGGGTGCTGGGCAATCGAACCTGGGCCAGTAGACTTTGTAACAAGTCTGTTAACTGCTGAACCATTCCCTCTTTTTCCTTTTCTACAATTTATTTATTTATTTATTTTTGCTTGAGTTTGTGTGTATAATATGGAAGTGTGTGTGTGAGTGTATGTGGCATGGTATGTGTGGTGTGGTGTGTGTGGTATGTGTGGTGTAGTGTGTGTGGTGTGGTATGTGCGACGTGGTATATGTGATATGTGTGGCATGGTATATGTGATATGTGTGGCGTGGTATATGTGATATGTGTGGCATGGTACATGCGGTGTGGCGTGGTATATGTGATATGTGCAGCGTGGTATATGTGATACGTGTGGCGTGGTATATGTGATATGTGCAGCGTGGTATATGTGATACGTGTGGCGTGGTATATGTGATATGTGTGGCGTGGTATATGTGATATGTGCGGTGTGGTATATGTGATATGTGCGGCGTGGTATATGTGATATGTGTGGCGTGGTATATGTGATATGTGCAGCGTGGTATATGTGATACGTGTGGCGTGGTATATGTGATATGTGTGGCGTGGTATATGTGATATGTGCGGCGTGGTATATGTGATACGTGTGGCGTGGTATATGTGATATGTGTGGCGTGGTATATGTGATACGTGTGGCGTGGTATATGTGATACGTGTGGCGTGGTATATGTGATATGTGCGGCGTGGTATATGTGATATGTGCGGCGTGGTATATGTGATATGTGTGGCGTGGTATATGTGATATGTGTGGCGTGGTATATGTGATATGTGCGGCATGGTATATGTGATATGTGCAGCGTGGTATATGTGATATGTGTGGTGTGGTATGTATGTGCGCTGTGCTATGTGTGTAGTAGCAGACGGCTTCAGGTTCGCTGAGATAAACTTCCAGACCAGGCACAGTTATGGAGGAAGGGATTTATTGAAGCTTACAGATCCAGGGAAGTTCCGTAATGACGGACGAAGCTGGCCCCTCTTAAAGGACCAGAGAGAGAGAAGCCCCAAGCCAAAAAAAAGAAAAGAAAAAAAAAAAACACAAAAAGTCACACACAAGCACACATAGGAGCTCCAGGCAGAGCTCAGGCACTTTACGTATCTTTAGACTGGAATTCCAAACCCACCACCACACCTTAGGGCTGCACCCTAAGATCTGTCCAGTGACACCTCCTCCAGCCAGGCAGCTGGACATCTAAGAAGCTTTAATAAAACTCCTGAATCTCCTGGATGGCATTTATTCAAACATGGTGTGGTGTGTGTGGTGTAGTGTGCATGGAGCATGCATGTGTATGGGCCTTTGCTGGGCTCCATGTACTCACCTGTGGCAGGGACACTTGCCTACACTTGTCCTATTCCATTGCTTTGTGTGTGTGTGTGTGTGTGTGTGTGTTGAGGTAGGGTTTCACTCTAGCTCAGGCTGACCTGGAATTCACTATGTAGTCTCAGGGTGACCTCGAACTCACGGTGATCCTCCCACCTCAGCCTCCCGAGTACTAGGATTAAAGGCGTGCACCACCACGCCCGGCATTCCATTGCGCTTCTGCTTACACATATTTGGAGCTGGAGTCTCTTACTGACACTGGAGCTTGCTGCTTCCTAGAATTTTCTCTCTTTCTTTCTCTCTCTTTTTCTTTTTCTTTTTTCCCCTTTCTTTCTTTTCTTTTCTTTATTTGTTTGAGAGAGCGGCAGAGAGAGAGAGAGACAGAGAGAGGGAGAGAGAATGAATGGATGTGCCAGGGCCTCCAGCCACTGCAAATGAACTCCAGACACTGCATCTGGCTTACGTGGGTCCTGGGAAATTGAACCTGCATTCTTTGGTTTTGCAGGCAAGTGCCTTACCCACTAAGCCATCTCTCCAGCCTCTCTCTCTTTCTTTCTCACTTTCTCTCTCTTTTTTCTTTCTTTCTTTCTCTTCCTTCCTTCCTTTCTTTTCTTTTTCAGTGCCCAGTTGATTCCTTGGTCTCTCTCCCATGCTCTCCCAGAGCAGGGTCCCACTCAGAGGGGAGCGTTTGGAGTGTGCCTGATTCTGGCCTGGGTGCCTTTGCTTTCCTCTGACCTCGCAGGCTCAGGCAGGGATCTCTTCTCCAGGAAGCCTCTGGCCTCTCTAGCCTTGCCTTTTTTCTCCTGCTCAGCAGCTCTAGGTCCCTGGTGGCCTTCACAGCCTTGAGTCCTGGGTTCTCTGATGAGGTCATACTTGACTCTGGGGCTGAGAAGACTGAAATGTCCTTCTGTGTTTGGGATAGCTGGAGGCTAGACATTTACCCCTTGGGCTTCTTCCCTAGCAGTGCGTTGGAAATAATCAGACCATCCACCCCGCCTTCCTCCTCAGCCACTCTGGAAACTGAGCATGTGGACCTTGGTTGACTGCTTCACACTGGACACAAGTGGCTTTGGGAATACAGGCAAAGCCTGTGTGTGCATGGAGTCAAATCCACAGAAAAATCAAGAGGCTAAAAATACAAGCTTCATCTTTTTTTAAAATTTTTATTTATTTGAGAGAGAAAGGAGAGAGAGAGAGAGAGAATGGGCACATCAGGGCCTCTAGCCATTGCAAACGAAATCCAGATGCATGTGCCACCTTGTGCATCTGGCTTATATGGGTCCTGGGGAATCGAACCTTGGTCCTTAGGCTTTGTAGGCAAGCACCTTAGCTGCTAAGCCATCTGTCCAGCCCAAGCTTCATCTTTTTATTTTCATTTCTTTAAACATTTCTTTTTTTTTTTTGGTGTTTTATTTATTTTTATTTAACTAGCTCAACTGGTACTTATTTATCATGACACAGTCAAGTATAAACTATCTTTCTACAAATATGAAGTGATAGTGAAGCAGACCCTTAAAGGGGTAGGGAATCAGTAAAACCAACTATAGCTTCACCCTTTACCTGAACAACCTACTTTTAACATGCAAAGTCTCTCAACTGCCAAAATAGGACTACTTCCTTAACATAATTTTGCTTTTTGCTTGTATTTTGTTCTTTAGAAATTTCTTTATTTACTTCTTTAAGAGACACAGAGAGAAGGGTGGGGAGAATGGGCACATTAGGGCCTCCTGCCACTGCAAACAAACTACAGATACATATGCCACTTTGAATATCTGCCTTTATATGGGAACTGGGGAATTGAACTCAGGCCATCAGGCTTTGTAAACAAACACCTTTAACTGCTGAGCCATCTTCCCAGTCCTGTTTTGTTTTATTTATTTATTTATTTTTATTTATTAATTTATTAGAGATGGAGAGAGGCAGAGAGAGAGAGATAGAAAGTGAGAATGGGTGCACCAGGCCTCTATCCACTGCAAACGAACTCAGGACACATGCGCCACCATGTGCAGCTGGCTTAGGTGGGACCTGGAGAATCGAACCTGGATCCTTAGGCTTCACAGGCAAGTGCCTTAACTGCTAAGCCATCTCTCTAGCCCCCGTTTTATTTTAACTGAAACAGATGGATGGGGTCCACAGTGGTGTCCAAACGTGTATGCAGTGTGGAGTCAGCATCCTGTCACTTCAAACACAGTGGCTTCTTTGTGGGACAATGTCCACAGTCCTCTCTTGGGGCTATGATGAAACGAACGCGACACGAGTATCAGCTCCGTTACCCTGTTAATGACTCACGCTCCTCCTGTCACTTTTTTTTTGGGGGGGGGAGTGGTTTCGAGGTAGGGTCTCACTCTAGCCCAGGCTGACCTGCAACTCACTCTGTAGTCCTCAGTTGGCCTCAAACTCATGGCGATCCTCCTGCCTCTGCTTCCTGAGTGCTAGGATTAAAGGCGTGCGCCACCACACCTGGCTTCTGTGTTGTTGTTATTATTATTATTATTATTTGTCTATTCATCAGCTTCTCCTCGGCTTTCCTCCTGCTGTCCCCAGTCTCTGGCCACTTCCGCCCTCTACGGTGAAACTGACTTGATTAACTCCCACGTGTGCGTGAGAACATGTGCAGCTTGTCTTCTCGTACTCCACAGAGCCTCCGGGCTCCTCCATGTCTCTCGGTTGACAGGATCCCATCAAGTTTTCTGGCTGAGAAGTATTGCAGTGTGTACACACGCCATGCTTTCTTTATCCGTTCTGTTGATGGGCACTTCCCATGCGATGGCGGTGAACAGTGCTGCAATTAGCTTGCATGGCACACAGCTGTGTGACGCAGTGGCTTTTCTTCCGATACACACCCAGCAGTGGCGGGGACCATATGGGAGATGGATTCTATCTCTTTGACACCCTGCATACAGTTTTCTTTTCTTTTTTAATTAATTTATTTATTTTAGAGAGAGAGAGAGAGAGAGAGAGAGAGAGAGAAAGAGGCAGATAGAGCGAAAGAGAATGGGTGCACCAGGGCTTCCAGCCTCTGCAAACAAACTCCAGAAGCATGCGCCACCTTGTGCATCTGGCTTACGTGCGTCCTAGAGAACTGAAGCTGGGTCCTTTGGCTTTGCAAGCAAGCGCCTTAACTGCTAAACCATCTCTCTAGCCCTCCATACAGTTTTCTCTGTGTCTTCTTGGACTTACATTCCTACCAACCATGGATAAGGTTCCTCCTCTCTCCACATCCTCCCCAGCATCTGCCATCTTTTGTCCCTTTGACCAGATCATCCCAACAGGAGTAAAGTGATATCTCACAGGATGTTCCAGTGACCCCCAGCAGGACTCTTGACAGAAAGTCCAGGGAGGGCCTGGTCATTTCCAGAACTCCTTACCCCTTTCCCCAGGAGGTACCTTTCAGTGGTGGCCTCCATCTGACCAGGCATTGCTCGCTAGGTCTCTGTGGGCATCTCCTCTCCTTGGCAGCCACTGTCTGGTTCTTGTCCCACTGCAGGGTGACGTCTGGAGGAAAGCCACCGGGCCTGTCAGGGTGCATGGGGACACAAGGCAGACCCATAGCACAGGCCAGGTGTGGGTGCTGGCCACCCAGGGGTCGGGGGGGGGTGGTCTCATGGCCCACCGACAGTGAGATGAGGATCAGTGATGGCAACTGGGTTGATGGACTCATCATGGTCCTCTGAGTGTATCAGCCATTGCCATCTAAACCAGAGCAAAGATGCCCCTCAACATCAGCCTGCTGACCTTCCCTGTGGAACAAGGGGCGGAGGGTGTCAGATCTTCCCTGAGATTCCAGCCACTCCCTACCTCCCATATCCGCTCCCAGCTGCGCATCATTCTGTCCCTGTTGTGCATGGTGGCCTCAGGAAGTACTAGAGACTAGAGGACATGGAGTGTGGAAAGTTAACAGAAGGGGGGGGAGAGCTCTATCAATACAGCTATGTGGAAGTCCTCAGCCATGGCTGGGTAGGACTTATCGGTGATGTAGCTCTTCTGGGGTCACCTACATGCCTGTAATCCCAGGCTGGACTCGGGCAGGATCATTACTTTGGTCTGTCATGAAATGTCCTACCTGGGCTGAGTAGATGTCTGCTCAGGCCTCTCCAGCTGCAAGCTGAAGGAATACTGAATGACAACCGTGTCAGAGCCAACACCGTGGGAGCCAGTCAGTACCACGAGGACATACCCAAGGTCCAGCATGGGCACCTTAGGCCTCAGGAATTGCTTTCCAAACTCAAGGGCAAGTCTCAGTGAGAGAAGGTGGCTGGTGAATGGTCTTTCACATCCACACGAGAATCCTGCCCATACCATCCCAGCAGACTGAGCTCATGTCCATAGCCAGCTTCACACAGGATGGGGCTGAAAGCTAGTACCTGTCTAACCTTTATTCTTATTTTATTTGAGGGAGGGTGAGAGAGAGAGCATGCGTGCGAGAGAGAGAGACAGAGAGAGAGAGAGAGAGAGACTATGGGCATGCAGGGGCTGCTTGATGGCTGCAAACAAATTCCAGATGCACTCACCACTTAGTGCATCTGGCTTCAGGTGAGGACTAGGGAATTGAACCTGGGCCAGTAGACTTTACAAGCAAGCACCTTTGACTACTGAGCCATCTCCTCAGCCACAGTTATTTTTCTATACACAAAGAAATGACACCTCATCTCCCTGTTTCGATCTGGGGACACAAGGTGGTGGTATTGGTGGGTGCTTTGGCATGGAGGAAAGTGACCCAAACGTGATGGGCCACAGGGCTTGGGGTTCCCTGCAGCAGGCCAGCCAGACACTTGCAGGGACGGATTGGGAGGCAGCCAATGGCTGGGTTTGGTGTAGATGGAAGGCCCACATGGGCCACCCTCAGATGCCCTCACTGGTGGCCGTGGAAGGTGTCTCCCTGCCCTCCAGCTCAGGCTCCTCCCGAAGCGCCCGGCCCAGCATGGTGCCCAGGGACTCCTGTTGCTTCTGGTTCCTCTGGCTGCCCACGAGGAAGTAGATGAGCGGGTTGGCACTACTGCTGATGGAGGAGAAGAAGCGGGCTATGCAGATGTACAGGACCTTCACAGCCGGCGGCAGGTCCATCCAGTACAGGAAGAACCAGTAGATGCCCAGAGGCAGAGAGCAGGTGAGGAAGACGAACACCGAAACCAAGATGACCAGGTACAGACGCCTGGGCCGCCGCCGTCGTAGCAGTCCACTCCTCCGCACCCGGATGAAGAGGGTGGCACTGGACAGCGTCATCACGGGAATGAAGATCCCCATGATGAGACCATTGAAGACCATGTCCACCCGGAAACACTGGCTTTCGCTAGGATGCCAGAAATAGCTGCAGAAGAAAGAGGCCACAAGGTTCATCACCAGGGACAGCCCCCAGAGGACGCTGCACACCACAGTGGACAGGTGCCGCGGCTGGTGACACTTGTACCAGAGGGGGAAGAGGACCGAGAGGCAGCGTTGGGTGCTGATGGCTGTCAGCAGGCTCAGGCCGGTGGTGTAGGCAAAGTACTTGGTTCTCTTTACCACATCGTAGGTCCTGATGCTGGTGCTGTTTGGGAGCAGGGGCCCCGTTTCCAGGCTGAGCAGGAAAGTCATGCACAGGAGGAAGAGGAGGTCAGCCACCGCCAGGTTGAGCACGTAGACACAGAAGGGGGTCCTCCGCACGCGGAAACTCAGCAGCCATACCACTATACCGTTGCCCATCAGCCCGCACACGCAGGTGACCATGGCCAGGAAGGTCACTGTGAAGTAGGTCCATGTCACCCAGCTCTTGGGGGGGTTGGGTACAGTCAGACCCTCGAGCGGCCTGCTGCTTGGTGTGGCGCTCATTCCTAAGGAAGGAAAAGGAACCCGCGTGAATTTTGGCACTGCTGGAGTGTGGACCACTTCTCTCATAAGTCTCTCCCTCGGCCTCTTTACTCAAGGCTGAATCTGACCGGGCCAGCCATGGTAGACACCGACCTGCTATGGACTCGAGTCTTCTCAGGTTACAGGCTCACTCAGCCTGAGTTCCATTCCTATTTAATTTTAATATTTTATTTATTTATTTGAAAGAGAGAGAGGGAGAGAGAGGCAGATAGAGAGAATTGACACATCAGGCCTTTAGCCACTGCAAATGAACTCCAGACGCATGCACCATCTTGTACACTTGGCATTATGTGGGTACTAGGGAACTGAACTCTGGTCCTTAGGCCTTGCAGGCAAGTGCATTTGCTGCTGAGCCATCTCTACAGCTCTGTTTTTGTTTGTTTGTTTTTAATATTTTATTTATTTAGTTATTTTGGTTTTTCGAGGTAGGGCCTCTAGCTCAGGCTGACCTGGAATTCAGTATGTAGTCCCAGGGTGGCCTCAAACTCAAGTGATCCTCTTACCTCTGCTGGGATTAAAGACATGTGCCACCATGCCTGGCTTTAATATTTTATTTATTTGAGAGAGAGATAGAGATCATTCCTGGTTTTTTTTTTGTTGTTGTTGTTGTTTATTTATTTATTTGAGAGCGACAGACACAGACAGAAAGAGAGAGAGAGAGACAGAAAATGGATGCGCCAGGGCCTCCAGCCACTGCAAACAAACTCCAGACACATGCGCCCCTAGTGCGTCTGGCTAACATGGGTCCTGGGGAATCGAGCCTCGAACCAGATCCTTAAGCTTCGCAGGCAAGCGCTCAACCGCTAAGCCATCTCTCCAGCCCTTGTTTTGTTTTTCAAGGTAGGGTCTCACTCTAGCCCAGGCTCTGACCTGGAATTCACTATGTAGCCTTAGGGTGGCCTTGAACTCATGGCGCTCCTCCCACCTCTGCCTCCCAAGTGCTGGGATTAAAGACGTGTGTCACTACAACCGGCCTCATTCCTGTTTTAAATCATGAAGGTGGTATTGATTTAAAAAAATATTTTAAATTTTTATTTATTTGCAAGGAGAGAGAGTGGGTATGAGCACACTAGGGCCTCTTGCCACTGTAAACGAACTCTAGATGCATGCACCACTGTGCATCTTGCTTAATATAGGTACTGGGAAAATGAACCCAGGCCAACAGGCTTTATAAATAAGAACCTTTAACTGCTGAGCCATCTTCCCAGCCTAGGGGGTGTTGATTTTTTTTTATCAAATATTTTCTACATTTATTTAGTTTTTTTTTTAAATTGTTTATTTCATAGAGAAACAGGCAGATAGAGAATGGGCATGCCAGGGCCTTGAGCTACTGCAAACGAACTCCAGACTCTTGTGCCACCTTGTGTATCTGACTTATGTGGGTCCTGGGGAATCGAACCTGGGTCTTTTGGCTTTACAGGCAAGTGCCTTAACCTATAAGCTATCTCTACAGACTCCTCCCTCCCTTTTCTTTTCTTTTCTTTTCTTTTTTTTTTTTTTTTAAGAAAAGGTCTTACTACATAGCCTAGGCTGGCCTAGAACTTGAGGCAATCCTCCTGTGTGCATGTGGAGGCCAGGGATCGACGTGAGTGTCTCCCTCAGTTGCTCTCCACCTATTTTTTGAGCTCAGTGTTTGATCTAGACTGCTTAGTCAGCCAACCCCAGGAGTCCTTTCATCTGTAGCATGCCAGCACTGGGTTACAGACACGTGCTGCTGTGCTTGCATGTGGATGCTGGGGACCCACATTCGGGTCCTTGTGCCTGCACAACAGGCACTTTACTCACTGAACCATCTCGTCAGCCTCACTGGTCCATTTAAAAATCCCTAATTGAGGCACACCTCTAATCCCAGCACTCAGGAGGCAGAGGTGGGAGGGTCGCCGTGAGTTCAAGGCCACCCTGGGACTACAATAGTGAATTCCAGGTCAGCCTGGGCTAGAGTGAAACCCTACCTCGAAAAAACAAACAAACAAAAATCCCAATTGGCTGGTCGTGGTGGCACATGCTTACCGATCTCAGCACTTGGGAGGTAGAAACAGGGAAATCAGGAATTCAAGGTCACCTTTGGCTATGTATCAATTCAAGGCCAGCCTAGGATATATGAGACCCTGTCTTGTCTTAAAAAAAAAAAAAAAAAAAAAGACAGGTTGGAGAGATGGCTTAGCAGTTAAGGTGCTTGCCTGTGAAGCCTAAGGACCCCAGTTTAATTCCCCAGGACCCATGTAAGCCAGATGCAGAAGGTGGCACATGCGCTTGGAGTTTGTCTGCAGTGGCTAGAGGCCTTGGCATGCCCATTCTCTCTGTCTCTATATCTGCCTCTTTCTCTCTATTTATCTCTCCTTCGAAATAAATAAATTAAATAAATAAATAAATAAATGAATAATGGGAAAAAAAGTCAAAAGGCGGGTGTGGTGGTGCACGCCTTTGATCTCAGCACTGGGGAGGCAGAGGTAGGAGGATTGCTGAGTGTTCAAGACCAGCCTGAGACTACATAGTGAATTCCAGGTCAGCCTGAGCTAGAGTGAGACCCTACCTCAAAAAAGGAAAAAAAAAAAAAATGAACAAATAAACAAACAAAAAGAAAAAATTTGCCGGGCATGGTGGCGCACGCCTTTAATTCCAGCACTCAGGAGGCAGAGGTAGGAGGATCGCTGTGAGTTCGAGGCCACCCTGAGACTACATAGTGAATTCCAGGTCAGCCTGGGCTGGAGCGAGACCCTACCTCGAAAAACAAGCAAACAAAAAAGTCGGAGAACTTCAGGTTTGGAAGAGACTCTGTCTCACAGCAATGAAGTGGGAGAGCACTAGAGGAAGATCTTCCTCTTCCTCCACATGTGTGTGCACAGGGCACTGCATCTGCACACACGCACGCACACGCATGCACACACACACACACACCAATAAAAGCCCCTCATGTATTTGTCTCTTTCTTCCTCTTCCTCCCATGTCTGACCTAGTCTGCTTAACATGGGCCATTGGATATTTGCATGGCTTTCAGAATACAGTGGTTGCCCACCAGTGTTCCCAGTGCTGGTGAAGGCTGTGATTTGGGTATCGTGATGTCCACTGACCCTACTTTCACTACCTGCTTCATGGGGGATCCTCAGCTTGCTTCTGGCTTAGTAAGAACACTGCACTGGGGTCAGGCCTCCGTCCCACAAAGAAAATAAAGCCCTCCCAAACACAGCGAAATGCAATGTAACAACACTGCCTTAAGAGCCTTCCCTTGAAATAGACTAGGAAGCCTTTGAGATTTGTTATAACTAGTTTCCTGCTCTGGGTGTGGGGCGGGGTTCATCCAACCAAATAGAGTTATGGAAGAAAAAAAAAAAAAGAGTTTTCTGCCTCCAGGGGAAGTTTTTGATTTTTTTTTTTTCCAGGTAGGGTCTCACTCTAGCCCAGGCTGACCTAGAATTCGCTATGTAGTCTCAGGGTGGCCTTGAACTCATGGTGATCCTCCTACCTCTGCCTCCCGAGCGCTGGGATTAAAGGTGTGCGCCACCACGCCCAGCTAAAGGGGAGGGGGCGTTTTATCATGGTGGAGAAAGCATGGCGGAGCAGAGGCTGGGCACTACATCTTAGAACAGCAGGGGAAGGAAATGGTCTTGGTGAGTTAAGTCTGAACACTTAGTGGGCTAGACTGATAGATTTCAAGGCCGACCCCAGTGACACACCTCCTTTTGTTGAGATAGGGTCTCACTGGAGCCTAGACTGACCTGGAACTCATTCTGTAGCCCCAGGATGGCCTCAAACTCACAGTGATCCTCCTACTTCTGCCTCCTGGGTGATGGGCTTAAAAATACACGCCTTGTGGGCTGGAGAGATGGCTTAGCAGTTAACTGCTCGCCTGTGAAGCCTAAGAACCCCTGTTCGAGGCTCGATTTCCTAGGTCCCACATAAGCCAGATGCACAAGGGGGTGCATGAATCTGGAGTTCATGCTGGAGGCCCTGAAGCACCCATTCTCTGTCTATCTGCCTCTTTCTCTGTCTGTGTGTCTGGACTCTCAAATAAATAAATAAAAAATAAACAAAAAAATACATGCCTTGTGCTGGAGAGATGGCTTAGCGGTTGAGGCACTTGCCTGCGAAGCCTGAGAATACGTCTTCTACTCTCCAGGTCCCACATAGCCAGACACAGTGACACAAGCATACAATGACGTACATGAGCCACAAGGGGCACACGTATCTGGAGCTCATTCACAGCTGCTGAAAGGCTCTCTCTCTCTCTCAAAAAAAAAAAAAAAAAAAAAAAGAACGTGCCTTTATGCCTGATTAAAGGTATGTGTCACTATGCCCTCTTTGAGAAATCTTTTTATTTATTTATTTATTACTTATTTGTTCGCAAGCAAAGAGAGACAAAGAGAAAACAAAATGGGTGCACCAGGGCCTCCAGCCACTGCAAATGAACTCCAAATGCATGCACCACTTTATACATCTGGCTTTACGTGGGTACTTGGGAATTGAACCTGGGTCATTAGGCTTTGCAGGCAAGCACCTTAACCACTGAGCCATCTCTCCAGCCCCAAGAACTTTTTCTGATGCGATAACTTTGTCAGTGGTGTGCTGTTGGGGACAGATATCCTCAGTTTGGGTATAGCCAACTCTCATGGTTTTTACTCTTGGGCTTTGTGCCTTTGGGACCCTGTGCTATTCCATATCTCCAGATGGGCACAGCATTCCCTTTTATTCCCTTTGCGATCTCATAGCCTTTCCCCCTTGAGATCTGGTCTTGGACCCAACTGGAATCTGTTTTTTTTTTCGCAAGGGGTGACTTGAGGAGATGGCTTGTTTTTCCCTCTGGGTTGGGGCCAGATTCCCCAACACCCTCTCCCTGGGCACCCATCCCTCTCTGCTGGTTGGCAAAGTTCCCAGTCATCCATGGGCAGCTGGGAACTCACTTGTGTGACTGGTTTGTGTGTCTGTCCGTACATCATGAACACATGTTACTGGTTCACAGGGCTTTGTGTCTGGTCATTTTGTTAAGAGGATGAATTTCACTCTTTGCGTGGACCTTTATTCTACCTTACTCATTTTATTTTATTTATTAATTGTTGTCATTGCTGTTGTTTAGGGGCAGGGTTTCACTCTAGCCCAGGGTAACCTAGACCTCACTTGATAGCTCCAGGCTGGCCTCAAGCTCAAGGGAAACCTCCTACCTCCGCCTCCCAAGTACGGGGATTAAATGCTTGTGCCACCAGGCCTTGCTGTTTCCTTATATATTTTATAGTATTTGGAATTCCTCTAAAGGTAAAGAAATGAAAGAGAAAGGAAAGGAAAAGAAATGAAAAGGAAAGTGAAAAAGAAGAGAGGAAATGAAAGGGAAAGGAGAAAAACATTCCAAGTTTTCCAAAGACATTCACAGAACAGATATGACAGTAGAGACCGGTCACCTTTATAACGTCATTGTGTCCATCACATTAGATGTCCATGCCTCAGGTCCCTTCTTATATCCTTCAATATAACTACTTGAAATTTGGGAATGTTCCTTACAGAGGGTTTTTTTTTTTTTTTTTTTTTAAAGGTAGGGTCTTACTCTAGTCCAGGCTGACCTGGAATTTACTATGTAGTCTCAGGGTGGCCTCGAACTCATGGCAATCCTCCTACCTCTGCCTCCTGAGTGCTGGAATTAAAGGCGTGCGCCACCACGCCCAGCTAGAAAGTGACAGACACAGGGAGTGGGCACGCCAGGTCTTCTAGCCAACATGTGAGCCCCCTTGTGCATCTGGCTTGCGTGCATCCTGGGGATTTGAACCCGGGTCCTTTGGCTTCAGAGCCAAATGCTGTAACCGCTAAGCCATTTTCCAGTTCCTTACAGAAGTTTTACACATTTGTGTGTGTGTATGTGTGTTGTGCATGTATGTAGATGCATGTTCATGTATGTGGGTGCATGTGCATATGTGGAGGCCAGAGGACAAACTCAGGTGTCATCTTCAATACTGTTGTTTACCTTTGTTGAGACAAGATCTCTCGCTAACCCCAGAGGTCACTGATATGGTTAGACTAAATAGCCAGTGAGCTCCGTCTCCACCCCTTCAGTACTGGGATTACAGGTGTGTGCTACCATGCATGGCTTTCTACATGAGCACTGGAGATCCAAACTCAGGTGCTCATGCGTATGAGGCAAGTGCTTTATCCATTGAGAGGGGTCCCTACCCCTTACCTTTATTTGTGGAGGATATCACTTCTGGATAAAGACATTTAAGTTGCCAAGTTAAGTTGTGTGTGTGTGTGTGTGTGTGTGTTTTTGAAATAGGGTCGCATGTATCCCAGGCTGGCCCTGAATTCAATATGAAGCTGAGGATGGCCTTGAACTCCTGATCATCCTGCCACTACCTCCCAAGTGCTGGGATTACAGGTGTGTGCCTGGCTTCTTCCAGGTCCTTAGGGAAATTCTTCCATGTCCTATCATCTTGCATACTTCCTGGTAAGAACTCTGCAATACCTCTCACTTTCCCTCACTATCTTTTTGCTTGTTTGTTTGTTTGTTTTTTGAGGTAGGGTCTCGCTGTAGCCCAGGCTGACCTGGAACTCACTATGTAGTCTCAGGGTGGCCTCGAACTCACGGCGATCCTCCTACCTCTGCCTCCCAAGTGCTGGGATTAAAGGCGTGCACCACCTCGCCCGGCCCTGCCCTCACTATCTTTTTTTTTAAATTTTTTTGTTTGTTTATTTATTTATGAGAGAGAGAGAGAAAGAGAGAGAGAGAATGGGCGCGCCAGAGCTTCCAGCCTCTGTAAACGAACTCCAGACGCGTGCACCCCCTTGTGCATCTGGCTAACGTGGGTCCTGGGGAATTGAGTCTCGAACTGGGGTCCTTAGGCTTCACAGGCAAGCGCTTAACCGCTAAGCCATCTCTCCAGCCCGTGCCCTCACTATCTTTAAGGTCCGCCTTATCACTATTTTTCAAAAACATGGTGCAGGCCTGTCATGCCAGCTGCTTGGGAGTTTGAGGCAGGACGATCACAAGTTCAAGGTCTGCCTAGGCAACTTAGTGAGACCTTGTCTCAAAATAAACAGTGAAAAGGGGGCTGGAGGTATATCTCAATGGTAGAGCACTTGCCTAGCATTATGTGAGGGCCTGGGTTCAATCTCCAGTATTGAAAAAAAGAATGTGTGGGATACATTGGTATCATTTTCTCTATGTCACAGTGTTCACTGAGCACTTTGTCCACTCTGCAAACAGTTGTTTCTCATACTTTCTTCCATTTCCAGTTGTGGATCCTGGGAGTGCTCACTCAGTACTATTGTTCCAGCATGGCCATAAGTGGAAGTGCCTCTGTTACATACTGCTATTGAATCTTTTTTTAACTTTAATTTTAAGTTATTTATTTGAAAGAGAGAGAGGAAAAGGCAGAGAGAGAGAGAGACAGAGAGAATTGGCTCACCAGGGCCTCCAGCTAATGCTAACAAACTTCAGATGAATGTTCCACCTTGTGCATCTGACTTACATGGGTCCTGGGGTATTAAACTTGGGTCTTATGGCTTTGCAGGATAGCACCTTAATTGCTAAGCCATCTCTCCAGCCCCTGTTGATAGACTTTCGACAGATAAGTATCTATTCATACTTATATTTTAATTATTTATTTCAGAGAGAGAGAGAAAGAGAGAGAGAGAATGGGTGCACCAGGGCCTCAGCTGCTGCAAATGAACTCCAGATGCATGTGCCACCTTGTGCATCTGGCTTTATGTGGTTACTGGGGAATCAAACCTGGATCCTTAGGCTTTGCAGGTAAGTGTCTTAACAGATGAGCCATCTCTCCCGTCCCATTGATAGACTTTTTATAATCATCTATTCATACTTATTTCTAGGGTGAACTTGTTATGGTTTCTTCTTTTTATTTCCTGGTTTGATCTTATTTTATTTAGAGCACTTTCATCCTTATTCCTGAATAAAATTGTCCCTTAACTTCGGCTGCTGCCACTCTACTTGACTGATTTTATTTCAGAATTGTAAGGTTGCACTGGCTTCATAAAATGAGTTGGAGAGATCACTCTTTATCTCTGTCCTTGAGAACAGTTTCTGTCATGTGAGGATCATCTTCCTTGGAAGGCTTGGCAGAAAGGAAAACCATCTGTCTTATAATTTTTTTTTTTTTTTTTTTTTTGGTCTTTTGAGGTAGGGTTTCAGTCTAGTCCAGGCTGACCTGGAATTCACTATGTAGTCTCAGGGTGGCCTAGAACTCACGGTCCTCCTACCTCTGCCTCCCAAGTGCTGGAATTAAAGGTGTGCACCACCACGCCTGGCCTCTGTCTTGTAATTTTTATGTGAGTAAGACTGGGTGTACATCGTTCTAAAGCAGACACACAAGTCCAATTTACTTATGTTTTAGGTTTATTTGAGATTTTAATCTCTTCTTGGCTTATAGTAGGTAATGTTGTTTTCTACAAAAATGTTCTTGCTTTCCTGACTCCCACTTGTCAGAATAAAATGATAGTATTCTCATAATTTTTTCATAGCTTTAAAAAAATATTTTAATATTTATTTATTTGAGAGAGAGAAAGACACAGGGGGTGGGGAGAGAGAGAGTGAGAATGGGCACACCAGGGCCTCCAGTCACTGCAAATGAACTCCAGACACGTGTGCCACCTTGTGCATCTGTCTTACTGTGGGTCCTGGGGAATCAAACCAAGGTCCTTTGGCTTTGTAGGCAAGCGCCCTAACCGCTAAGCCATCTCTCCAGCCCAACTTTTCTTTTCCTAAGGCAGGGTCCCACCCTAGCCCAGGCTGAACTGGAACTCACTATGTAGCCCAGGCTGACCTCATACTCTCAGTGATCCTCCTACCTCAGCCTACCCAGTGCTTGGATTAAAGATGTGCTCTACCACACTGAGCTATATAGAATCTTTTTGTTTTGTTTTGTTTTGAGGTAGGGTCTTACTCTAGCCCAGGCTGACCTGGAACTCACTATGTAGTCTCAGGGTGGCCTCGAACTCATGGCGATCCTTCTACCTCTGCCTCCCTGAGTGCTGAGATTAAAGGCTGTGCGCCACCATGCCCGGCTCACACTGGGCTATATATACATTGGTTTTTCTAGGTAGGGTCTCACTGTAGCTCAGGCTGACCTGGAATTCACTAGGTAGTCTCAGGGTGGCCTTGAACTCAAGGCGATCCTCCTACCTCTGCCTCCTGAGTACTGGGATTAAAGGTGTGCGCCATTAAGGTGTTTGCCTGCAAAACCAAAGGATCCTGGTTTGATTCTCCAGGACCCATGTAAGCCAGATGCAGAAGGGGGGCGCATGCATCTGGAGTTCATTTGCAGTGGCTGGAGGCCCTGACATGCCCATTCTCTCTCTCCCTCTCTCTCTACCTCTTTCTCTAAAAAAAAAAAAAAAAATATATATATATATATATATATATATATATATATATATATATATATATGTTTAAAAAATAATCATCATCTCCAGGTCATCTAAGGTCCTGAGGGCACCTTCGGCAGACCTTTCTCTAGGCAGCAGGGTCCCTCCAGGCCTGGTCTGGTTCCCCGTTCAAGCTGTCAGCACGAATCTTTGTCTCTGAGGCCACATCCCAATTGTACTCCCTCCTCACCCCACCCCACCTCCCCCCAGCCCTGCAGCCTCTACCCTCTGAGGTGCCTTAGCCGTGAGTCAGCTCCATTCATCGGCGGCCCCACGGACGCCCCTTGCTGTCCCTCATCTGTCAGCTCTGTCTTTTTTCTTTCTTTCTTTCTTTTTTTTTTTTCTTTTGATTTTTCGAGGTAGGTCTCACTCTTGCCCAGGCTGACCTGGAATTCACTATGTAGTCTCAGAGTGGCCTCGAACTCACGGCGATCTTCCTACCTCTGCCTCCTGAGTGCTGGGATTAAAGGCGTGCGCCACCACGCCAGGCAGACCTGTCTTTTTAAAACAGAGCTGGAGCCAGGGCGTGGTGGCGCACGCCTTTAATCCCAGCACTTCGGAGGCAGAGTTAGGAGGATCGCCGTGAGTTCGAGGCCACCCTGAGACTCCACAGTGAATTCCAGGTCAGCCTGAGCTAGAGTGAGACCCTGCCTCGAAAAAACCAAAATAAAAATAAAACAAAATAAATAAAAAAATAAAACAGAGCTGGAGGTGGATGATGTTACCAGCACACAGTGCGCAACCTCCAGAGCTGCCCTGCCACAGTACCCCACAGGCTCTCCCTTTGGCCTCCCCCACATGCACACACACACACACACACACACACACACACACACACACACCACACACAGGGCTATGAGCAGGATGGCCGAGCCCCCTCACCCCCATGGCATGTCCACAGACTCACACCTGAGGAGGGATGCACAATCAGGTACAAGCCCTGCTGCTCAGTGGGGTCACCAATTTGGTGGAGACCCAGTGGGTGGAGCCAGGAGTTGCTAGGTAGGAAGGGGAGTTGGGAGAAGGTAGGGAGGGAGCCAACCAGCCCGACCCAGTGAGACCCTGGGGTGAGAACTGAATATTAAAACAAGGCTATTTCCTTGCTTGTCCCACCCTTCACTCTGCCCTCATCTCCGAGGTGGCAAGTACTGGGATCAGTGTCCGGATCTCATCCTCCCTTTAAATACACTTAAGGTAGGTTATTACCTCCTTCCCTTAGGAGATGAGGACTCAGGCTGTAACACCCGCTCAGGCCGCCCGGCTGCCCCGGTAGAGTCGGGCTCCCTCTGGGTTCATGCAAGTTCCGTGTGTCTGACTCTACCTTCCGACCCTTCTTCCTTCACCCAGACTGTAAAGGAACAGGCATCTCACCTGCCCGTGGATGGGATGCTTTCTTCAGTGAACGGAGCTGGTTCCTTGTGGCTGTGGTCCCTGGAGATCTTAGCTGCTCCCCTGGTCCAGGGGTCCCCGGGCTGCTCGTGCCCTGTCCTGGCTCTGCGTCTCTTCCACGCTGTCTTCACTATCCCTAGCCTCAGAGGGGCACTGGTCTCAGGACCCCCCACCCCTAGAAGATCTTGGCACTGCTTCCTCTGAGAAGTGGGAGGGAGCCTGAGGTATATATGCAAGAAAGTGCCTGCCCACCCTCTGGAGACCTGAGTTCACAGAAGTTGGCTGGGGGGCTAATGGACCTCCCAGCCCAGGCCCCCTCGAGGCTGAGGGCCTTCCAGGAGCCAGGAGAGGACCAACCCCTTTTCTGTGCCATCCCAACAGCCTTCTTTCCCTGACGATCTCCGAGCATTAGTGGGCCCATCTTGGATGGGAGAGTTGGGGCCCATGGGGCCTGGGAGAGAATGAAGGCTCTGCGGGCTGGGAGAGGCCATTATGGCCACCCATATGGAGAGGCTCCTGGCTAATGCACTCCTTCAGCTCTGCCGACTGAGAGGTGGGGAGGAAGGAACACTGGATCCGGAGTCTGCAATTAGTAAGCCGATTTCGAATCTGAGTTCTACCACTTGTGAGTTGGGTGACTTGGCAGTTTGGGTGATGTCACTGAGCCTCAGAATCTCATTGAAAGGCCAGACGTCCCTCCCTGGCCTCTCACTCCCATGAGACTGGAGATTATGCACACACCACCCAAAGGGAGAGGGCATATCTCAGCTCTGGCATGAAACCCTCCCCTTCACAGGCCGTATACAGTTTCTTCTGAGTAGAATACAGAAGTAACGAGGTTTCTTCAGGTAGGACAGAGGCTGAGGTCCCAACTGTGCCACCTAGTCCGTCAGGGGACTGGGCTGGAGCAGGCCTTGGTGGGCCTTAGGCAATGAGCAACCAAATGGTTGAGGCCTTTGAAGGCTCCTAGCTCTTTGCTTGTTTTACTTTTCATAGCCTTGTCCTGAGAGAGGAAGAGGAAAAGGTGTGGGTGATGATGGGGATCAGATTTGGGAGTAGGGAGAGATGGGCCTTGAACTCTCTCATTTTGGGGGGATAATTTTTTTTTGAGGTAGGGTTTCACTCTAGCTCAGGCTGACCTGGAATACACTATGTAGTCTCAGGGTGGCCTCGAACTCACAGTGATCCTCCTACTTCTGCCTCCCGAGTGCTGGGATTGAAGGCGTGTGCCACCATGCCCGGCTAGACCTGGGTGATTTTTAAAGTGGCAGACAGATAGTGGTTTATTTTCTACTATAGCCTCTGAACCCCATAGGTAGGAATGTGTGGGTCTACTATGGAATGAGTTTGCATACCTATAATAAGTGTTTTGTAAAAAAAAAAAAAAAAAAAAATCATAGTTAAGCCGGGCATGGTGCCTTGAAAAAACAAAAACAGCAACAACAACAAAAAAAACCATGGTTTCTGGGATTAAAGGCATGCGATGCACCACAACTGGCCTGTATATGTGCTTTATTAAAGGTTGTCAATAATAAGTAGCATGGTAAAAAAAAAAAAAAAAGAAGAAGAAAGAAAAGAATCCTGACCCAAATCCTTTGTTGACTAAGGACTACATAGAAAGAGCTAAAGAAAATCCAAACGAGTGCAACTATACGACATAGAAAGTTGGCTTTGGATCATTTGTTGTCATATGCAGTAGCCAGGGGATAAACTAACTTGTTGATCCTATATTGTTTGACTTCTTTTATACTTCCAATGACCGAATGAAGCAGTGTCATGGAAATAATTGCTGTGGACTTTTCTCAGTGGTTAACATGCCAATTTAAATATTTTATTTATTTGTTTATTTGACAGAGAAAGAGGGAGGGAGAGAGAGAATGGACGGGCCAGGGCCTCCAGCCACTGTAGACGAACTCCAGATGGTGCCCCCTTGTGCATCTGGCTAATGTGGGTCCTGGGGAATCGAACCTGGGTCTTTTGGCTTTGCAGGCAAATGCCTTAACTGCTAAGCCATCCTTCTAGCCCAACATGCCCATTTTAAAGAGTAATACTTTAAGAATAATGTTGTTGAACTCTTTGCATGTTATTTAGTATGATGTGCAGAACACTTTTCAAGAAAGTATTTGGTCTTCATGATTCCTTTTTGGAATTGGAAAAGAGATCCCTATGGCTATTAAATGGGGGAAATTCTTATACACCATTAATGAAACAAAAGGTTTATTTGGGCTGGAAGGATGGCTTAGCAGTTAAGGTGGCCAGGTTTGATTCCCCAGGATCCACGTTAGCCAGATGCACAAGGTGGTGCATGCTTCAGGAGTTCATCTGCAGCAGCTGAAGGACCTGGCATGCCCATTTCCTCTGTCTCGCTCTCCCCCTCCCTCTTTCTCTCTCAAATACAAGTAAAAATAAAATAAAATAAATTTAAAAGGTTTATTTGCTTAAAAGTCATTTAAAGAGACTTAAACTGCAATCAAACTTTATTTACTGTACAGAGTTCTGGATGTATTTATTATAGAAAAACCACCCTGGACTTGGTTGTTCACCTGTTTCATGATTTCCCTTGGAAAGGAACATAAGTTGTCATAGGCATTGATATTTTACTTGATAGCATTCTGTTACACTGAAAGGGATATTTAAAAAAAAAAAAAAAAACCAACTTCTTTGGAAACAAATTTTCAAGTAGAGTGACAGTTACTTACATAATACCGTGTATATTTTCCACTTGTAGTATGGGATGTGCGTATATGGATTAGCACAAAGTTTACTGTGGTGATTAATGGGTATTTATAAAAAATAGCTAGAGGGCTGGAGAGATGGCTTAGTGGTTAAGGCACTTTCCTGCAAAGCCAAAGGACCCAGGTTCAATTCCTCAGGACCCATGTAAGCCAGATGCACAGAGTGGTGCTTGTGTCTGGAGTCTGCAGCAGCTGGAGGCCCTGGCGTACTGATTCTTTCTCTGTTCTTTCTCCCTCTTTAAAATAAATAAATAAAAATAAAATATTTAAAAATAAAAAAGCCAGAAACAAAAATTGCTATAGTAGAGGAAAATAAGAAGGAAAAAGCCAACTATTTCTTTATATTAAAAATGAATACGGGGCCGGGTGTGGTGGCGCACGCCTTTAATCCCAGCACTCGGGAGGCAGAGATAGGAGGATCACCGTGAATTCAAGGCCGCCCTGAGACTACATAGTGAATTCCAGGTCAGCCTGGGCTAGAGTGAAACCCTACCTCAAAAAACAAAACAAACAACAAACAAAAAAGAATACAGGGCCTAGCGCACGCCTTTAATCACAGCACTTGGGAGGCAGAGGGAGGAGGATCACCATGAGTTCAAGGCTACCCTGAACCTACATAGGCTACCCTACATAGTGAATTCCAGGATAGCCTGAGCTAGAGTGAGACCCTACCTCGAAAAAAAAAAACAACAAAAAAAATGAATACAGGTTGCCAGGGCATGGTGGTGCATTCCTTTAATACCATCACTTGGGAGGCAGAGGTAGGAAGATTGCTATGAGTTCAAGGCCATCCTGAGACTACATAGTGAATTCCAGGTCAGCCTGAGCTAGAGCAAGACACTACCTCAGAAAGCCAAAAACAACAACAACAAAAAAAAAGAATACAGGGCTGGAGGGATGGCTTAGCTGTTAAGGCATTTGCCAAAGGACCCAGGTCAATTACCCTGGACCCACTTTAGCCAGATGCACAAGGGGGCTCACATATCTGGAGTTCATTTGCAGTGGCTGGAGGCCCTGGAGCGTCCATTCTCTCTCTCTCTCTCTCTCTCTCTCTGCCAAATAAATCAAAATTATTTTAAAGAAATGAATACAAAATGAAAAACATGAGAGACCAAAATCATGTTTTGTAAATTATTACCTGAGCAAAAATTTGCCAACTAGCTTTCAACATGCTTTAGTCTTTAAGTATTGTTTGGAAAGTTTGTCTAACTTGGACCAGTCGTAGAATGTTACAAGTGTCCTAAGATTTCCATTCTGATTTTCTCTACTACTGTTTTTTTTCTTGGAAGCACCCCAACTTTTGTCTTTGTAAACAAACAGGGAACTAGCATCCTTGTTCTAACTTCCAGAAACCCTACATCTAAAGATTTCCTCTCACTATCTATTTGTAAATTTCAAGTTGCTTGAATTTAAGAGTTCTCATAGCACTGGAAGCCTGCTTTTTGAGAAAAATGTCCCCAGTTGTTCATAAATATTGTTATTCTCCTTACAAATGTGAGTCAAAGGCCTTCTCTTTATCATCAGTAGGGTTTTGCTTTGTCCCAGGCTTTTTTTTTTTTTTTTTTAATTTTTCAAGATAGGGTCTCACTCTAGCCCAGGCTGACCTGGAATTCACTATGTAGTCTCAGGGTGGCCTTGAACTCATAGAGATCCTCCTACCTCTGCCTCCCGAGTGCTGGGATTAAAGGCATGTGCCACCACGCCTGGCTGAATTTAATGCTTTTTGTTTATTTTTATTTATTTATTTGAGAGCGACAGACAGAGAGAAAAAGAGGCAGAGAGAGAGAGAGAGAGAGAGAGAGAGAGAGAGAGAGATTTCTTTGCCTCTTTGGAGCCATAGCGGAGAATTCCTGGGTTCAAACTTTTAGCTTAGGAGACTTGGGACTTTTGTGTCTACTGTTGATTGTTTTCTTGAGTCCTCGAAGACCTCTGCCTGTTTCTCTCTAATTGCACCCACGTGCACACTGTTGTCTGACTACATGTAGTATTTAGAATCTGGCCTAATTCTTTTTGAGTAGCCACTATGTGTATTTTCTCAGCTCCTGCCTGGTTTCCCTACAGGAGCTCACCTGACAAGGAAGTGTGGTTCCTTTGTTTACTGGACCATCTATATCAGTGCTCTAACTCCGCCCCGATAGTCTCTGAGCTATCAGACTATTACACCACTCATGAGTTGCTCTTAATATTTTTTTTTGTTGTTGGTGGTTTTTCAAGGTAGGGTTTCACTCTAGGCTGACCTAGAATTCACCTGTATTCTCAGGGTGGCCTCAAACTCTCCTCCTACCTCTGTCTCCTGAGTGCTGGGATTAAAGGCGTTTCGCCACCACTGCCTGGCTCAATGTCTTTCCTTCCTTTCTTGTTAGGTATTTGGTCACAGCAATGAGAAAGTAACTGTGAAAGACATGTAACTCACAGAGGGTCAACCACGTGAGGACCTGAGGAGAAGGTGCCATCTGCCAGCCACAGAGAGAAGCTTCGGGGTAACTGATGCCTTGATCTTATACTTCTGGACTGCAAGAATCCCAGCATTTTAGCTCATACCTGGAATCCCAGAATTGGGGAGGCCGAGGAAGGTGGATCAGGAGTTCAAGGCCAGCCTGAGAACTGTGAGAAATGAGATTCTGTTATTTAAGCTACTGGCCTGTGATATTTGTTACAGCTCCACAGACAACTAACACAGGTACTGATGCAAGAGTATCTCTGTGGATCTGAGAGAAGGAGGTGTGAATAACCTAAGCTCTTGGGCTCAGTTGACCTGCCATTGACAATGGTCAACTCTCTTCTGGAGGGAATTGGAGTCCATTTCTGTTGTAAATAACACAGTTGGTACATTTTAAAATCACACACAAGGGTGGAGAGATGGCTTAGAGGTTAAGGCACTTGCCTGCAAAGCAAAAGGAACCCAGGTTCGATTCCCCAGCACCCACGTAAAACCAGATGCACAAGGTGGTGCATGTGTCTAGAGTTCGTTTGCAGTGGCTAGAGGCCCTGGTGCACCCATTCTCTCTCTTTCTCTATCTGCCTCTTTCTCTCTCACACACACATAAATAAAAATAAAATAAAAGGCTGGAGAGATGGCTTAGCAGTTAAGGCACTTGCCTGTGAAGCCTAAGAATTCATGTTTGACTCTCTAGGTCCCACGTAAGCAAGATGCACAAAGTGGCACAAGTGGATAAGGTTGCACCAGCACACAAGGGGGCACACACATGCAATTCAAGTTTGATTGCAGTAGCTGGAGGCCCTGGCACGCCAATCCTCTTACTCTCTCAAAAAGGCTAGTCTGTTGGACTGCCTCAAAAGAAATAGAATAAGGGCTGGAGAGATTGCTTAGTTGTTAAAGTGCTTGTCTGTGAAGCCAAAGGACCCAGGTTCAATTCCCCAGTTCCCATGTAAGCCAGATGCACAAGGGGGCACATGCATCTGGAATTTGTTTGCAGTAGCTGGAGGCTCTAGAGTGCTCATTCTCTCTCTGTGTCTGTCTCTCTTCTATCTCTTTTTTTTAAATTTTTTTTGTTTGTTTATTTTTATTTATTTGAGAGTGACAGAGAGAGAGAGAAAGAGGCACGCCAGGGCCTCCAGCTGCAAACGAACTCCAGACGCGTATGTCCCCTTGTGCATCTGGCTAACGTGGGTCCTGGGGAATCGAGCCTCAAACCAGGGTCCTTAGGCTTCACAGGCAAACGCTTAACCACTAAGCCATCTCTCCAGCCCTCTTCTCTCTATCTCTTTGCAAATAAATAAATAAAATAAAATTTAACTTTAAAAATAAAGTAAATCCAAAAAAAAAAAAAAAATCACACACAGCTAGAAGTGGATATGCAGGTGGTGGACAGTGAGGGAGGAATGCAGTTACCGTTGGCTTTCAAGTCCACACCCGATTTTACCTTGAGCTCTCTGCTGCCCATTCCCAGTCCACTGAGTTAGGTGGCACCGGTGTCATCCTCACTCCCCAGCTCCAGGCGAAGTGACCCCAGCCCAGACAGTGAGTGCTGTTGTCAAGACTTCTGCTGAACTCTCAGGACAGGGACAGGGCTGGCCACTTTAGTGGTTTTGCTGTCTGCAAACTAGAACCAGTGTGATGGTTCATGCCAGCTTGTCAGGATTTGGCATCACCTAGGAGGCACACCTCTGGGTATGTCTATGAAGGTGTTTTCAGAGTTTTGTTGTTGTTGTTTTGTTTTGTGAGGTTGGGTCTCGCTGTAGCCCAGGCTGGCCTTGAACTCATGGTGATCCTTCCACCTCTGCCTCCCAAGTCCTGGGATTAAAGGCATGTACCACCACACCTGGTGAGTCTCTCTCTTTTCTTTCTTTTCTTTTTTTTTTTTTTGGAGGGGGGTAGTGCCCAGGCTGACCTAGAATTCACTATGTATTCTTAAGGTAACCTTGAACTCATAGAAATCCTCCTACCTCTATCTCTGAAGTGCTGGGATTAAAGGTGTGTGCTACTATGCTAGGCTCTATCAGTGACACTTTCTGACAGTCCACCAGAGTTATTTTTTTTAATTTAGAAATTATTTGTGTGTGTGTGTGTGTGTGTGTGTAACCATGGAGCAAAGAAACACTCTGAAGGTGTTGGCATGCAACTTCTTGCGGGGTGTTTGGTCACAGTAATGAGAAAAATAATGGATATAATCATGTACTGATGATTCCCTGCCATTCAGTTTATTCATCAAGAATAAATGCATAGCCGGACGTGGTGGCGCACGGCTTTAATCCCAGCACTCGGGAGGCAGAGGTAGGAGGATCGCCATGAGTTCGAAGCCACCCTGAGACTCCATAGTGAATTCCAGGTCAGCCTGGGCTAGAGTGAAACCCTACCTCGAAAAACCAAAAAAAAAAAAAAAAAGAATAAATGCAACAGGGATGGAGAGATGGCTTAGCGGTTAAGGCACTTGCCTGCAAAGACAAAGGACCCAAGTTCAATTCCCCAGAACCCACATAAGCCAGATGCACAAGAGGGCGCATGTGTCTGGAGGCCCTGGTACCCATTCTCTTTCTCTCTCTCTCTACCTGCCTATTTCTGTGTGTGTGTGTCTCTCTCTCAAATAAATAAATAAAAATAAAATAAACTATTTTTATTTTTATTTATTAGAGAGAGAGAGAATGGGCACTCCAGGGCCTCCAGCCACTGCAAATGAACTCCAGATGCGTGTGCCACTATGTGCATCTGACTTACGTGGGTCTTGGTGAATTGAACCTGGGTCCTTAGGCTTCATAGGCATGTGCCTTAACCGCTAAGCCATCTCTCTAGCCCTAAAAATAAAATATTAAAAAAGAATAAATGGAACGCAGAACAAAGCAGCATGGGAATAGGAAAAACAAAACAAAAAACAAAACAGGAGGGGGCCTAGGGAACATCACAAGGAGCCCTGATCCAGTACTGCCCAAAGCCAGGATTCCCTTCTAGAACTTTCTGTATGCGTCAGTAAATTTAGACATACTGCTGCACCCCCCCCCAAAAAAAAAAAAAACATGGTTAGACCAAGTTTCCTGTCACCTGCCACCAAGAGTCCTGAGATGCACTGTGGCTCTGCTGAGGAGGCCGGTCGTTTGGTCAGAAAGCAGAGGTGTGTGGGCGCAGGACTGGTGGCACGGTGGTATTGGAGACGGTAAGAGGATGCTCTTCATCGTATGGCCCTCAAAGCCTCCATTAAATTAATTACAAAGGCTTAAAAAAACTTCCGCCCAAGCAGGTGAACTGTCTGTGGGACTGCCAGGAAACTCTGTGCCGGCGGCCTGACCCATGGAGGCAGTTTTCCACGAGTTCTAGTTTCACGAGCTGTGCCCTGTGGTTTCCAAGTTCTGCAACCTTCAGCCCCTACTGGCTTAGAACAGCATGGTTTTTGTTTTGTTGTTTTTCACACAGTGGTTTGCTGTGGTTTAGAGATACTCCCAGCAGTGTGCCAAGCTTTCTGGCCTGGTCACCACATGTCTGAGGGTACCTGTCCCCCAGGCCTCCACCCACACCTCTCGGCCTTCCTAGAGGAGCCCCGGGAAGAGAGGTATTGCCTTAGCTGAGGAGTCTGCTTTTATTTATTTATTGTATTTATTTATTTTTTTTTTTTCCAAGGTAGGGTCTCACTCTAGCCCAGGCTGACCTGGAATTCACACTGTAGTCTCAGGGTGGCCTTGAACTCATGGCGATCCTCCCATCTCTGCCTCCTGAGTGCTGGGATTAAAGGCGTGCGCCACCACGCCTGGCTTTAGCTGAGGATTCTGAACCAAGCAGTACTGATACAAAAAAAAAAAGGTCTTGTGCTTAAGAATTTGGGTATAAGTGGTTGGAGAGATGGCTTAGCAGTTAAGATGCTTGCCTGTGAAGCCTAAGGACCCAGGTTCTATCCTTCAGATCCCATGTAAGCTGGATGCACAAGGTGGAGCATATGTCTGGAGTTTGTTTGCAGCGGCTGAAGGTCCTGGAGCAGCCATCCTCTCTCTCTGTATCTGTCTATTTCTCCCTCTCAAATATTTTTTTTTTAAAGAATTTGAGTGTGAGATATAAGACCCAAGTTCTGAAAGCCACAGCTGGCCAGGCATCTGGAGAAGCCAAGCTCCTGTCGTATGGAGATGCATCTGGGTCTCTTGGCTAGTGCGGAAGGTGGAGAGAAGGAAGCATCATCTCTCACGTCATTTGTCATCGGCAGGGCACACACTTCCTGTTCCCACTCTGTTCTGTCACTGAAGCACGGCTAGTTCCTCCTTTGGCTTGAATATACATACAGGCCTGGTTGGCTTGGGGCTTTAATGGTCATGTACATCCCAGGCCTCTCCCAGAATCCAACACCCTGCATTATTTTTCTTTATTAGTTATGTGTATACTCAGTGTGGATACAGCCATGTTGCTACCATCGTTAGCCTCCTCCCTGTCCTCCGCCCTCCGAAGGGACCCTCCTCTTTGGGGAATGTGGGTCATGCATTGTGGGGGTAGCCATCACTTATGGGGAAGAGGCAATGTCTCTGCGCGTAATGTCCCAACTTGTGGCTCTAACAATCTTCCCTCTTCCACGAATTTCCCTGAGCCATGTTGGGTTCATTTTAGGTCTACTTCAGTGATGAGGTCTTGGGAGCCTCTGTGTCTCTAGATATCTGGTTTGTTAAAAGTTGAGTGTTCTCTGTGTCTGTCTCCTTCACCCTTGTGCTGGTACCAGGCTTCTCAAGAAAGCAGCACTCTTGCTCATTTCCCCAATACTCTATGGTTTCAGCTGGGGCCCTGGTGAGGTGCGATGGGCCGAATCTCTCCTCACGTTCTGCCATCTGAAAAAGAGAAGCAGATTCTCCAACGGAGAGTGAAGTCAGCACTGGATAAATGGGCATTTTTTTAAAAAAATTATTTTTAATTTAATTTAATTTTCCTTTTTATTGACAGCTTCCATACTTACAGAAAATAAACCGAGATAATTCTCTCCCCTCCCCCACTTTCCCCTTGACAGATCTACCCTCCATCATATGCCCTCCCTCTCTATTAGTCTCTCTTTTATTTTGATGTCATCATCTTCTCCTCCTATTATGAGGGTCTTGTGAAGATCGTGCTGGGCACTGCGAGGTCATGGCACATAGGACATACCAAGGTCAGAGGCCACCTAGTGGGACTCCATTGTGAGTCCCAACGTCTGCAAACCGGCACAAACAATATGTCCCCCATAAGCCTGTTGTCAAGACTAAACCAGTTACTTATAGGCA
Organism: Dipus sagitta; assembly: GCA_036346955.1. Lineage (NCBI taxonomy): Eukaryota > Metazoa > Chordata > Mammalia > Rodentia > Dipodidae > Dipus > Dipus sagitta. The sequence goes on along the minus strand of CM070770.1, from coordinate 158,906,395 downwards.
GCTCTCAGTTGCACAAATTGGTCCCCAACTTATGTCAGTCACTGCCCTGGTCACCAGCGCTTGGCATTGGCAGTTTATGGGCATGTCCCCCCCTTTGATGACCCTGCTACTCTTCCTCCTCCCTGGGGCCCTCTACTTTAGATGCTCTCCACCCCCCCCATGAGGTCTGGATGGCATTACCCAGGCACAGGCAGATGGAGGTCCCATGGTTGGCAGTTGGCAGCCCTCGGCCTCCCCACGGCTCTCAGGCCTTTGCTCTTCCAGATCTGGTCTTGTTTACCTCTCGCACTATGTGAGAGTGTGTATCTCTTCTCGTTTATTTTTGTAGTTGACTGGATGGCAGGAAGTATGGAAAGTGCTGTCTGCCTGCCCCACCCTGCCCTGCCCTGCCCTGCCCTGCCCTGGCCTCCCTTCCCAGTGCCAGTTCTGCGGCTCTCCACTGTGTCCTTCTGCCGTGGAGAACGGCTTCGCTGGGGGGAAGCGCTGTGCTACTTGGAGAACTCTGGCTTCCTCCTGCCTTTGTGAAACAGAAAGAAGACATAGGAGTGCTACATGGGTGGGAGGGGCAGTCATGTCCCTGCCAGGTCCCATGCAACTCACTTTAATAATTAAATACCACGAGGACGGAGGAGGAAGCACTGCCTCTCCCCTGGTCCTGCCCCACCCCACGGTTTCTACCCTTTTAGTCTTCTGAGCTGTCTCCTGTCCATTAACACAGACGGCAGGGGGTCTGCGGTGGCGCGGGGAATTGTCCAGGGCTGGGCATGGGGTGGGGAGTGAAGGGAAGAGTCATCCCTCACAAGTCTGCCAAGATCTAGCTGCACAGAAGAGCCCACCCCCTGGTTCAGTTTCCTCAGAGCAAGTGCCTCCTCACAGGCCAGCCCAGCCCCTTCCCCACCTCCCAGTCTGCTGGTAGGAAAGGGCTGCCTGCTTCCTTGACCCTACATTCTGACCAGCTCTCCCAGGACCCAGCCGGGGAGGCTCCTTATAGGGAGGCAGCTCCCCCAGGGGCCAGACCCCGAGGCAGCTCCTCAGCTATCTCAGGATCCAAAGGTGCCTCTGCCCACATGGAGCTGAGATTGTGTGGTCACACCCCTGAGCTGAGGGAGGGGCTTGCCACTGTTGCCCTGCTCCACGTGTTCTGCTGCAAGGTCGAGGCCACAGAATCCTACACATTGACTCTGGGATCCTCTGAGAAGCAGTAAGTAGGAGGGGTGGGGCAGGAGGGTGGGCAGCACCATGCAGACATTGTGCCAGGGGCAGGTGGGCCCACGCAGCCTTGCTCACCCCAAGTTCCTGGGGTCATTAGCTCCATCCCATCATTTGAGATCCCTTCTCTGGTAGGCCCACTTAGGACTATTAGAAAGAGGGAATGTAGCCAGATGTGGTAGCACACGCCTTTAATCCCAGTAAAGGTAGGAGGATCGCCGTGAGTTCGAGGCCACCCTGAGACTACATAGTGAATTCCAGGTTAGCCTGGGCTAGAGTGAGACCCTACCTCAAACAACCAAAAAAAAAAGGGGGGGGGAATGTTGTGACTGTCCTTGCAGGGATGAAGATATTCTAGAGAGACACTTGTAACCCTCTTTGGCAATCAGAATATTGAACAAATGGACCTCAAGGACTTGGAATTTCCCCAGAGGTCTCATGGTAGCTGAAAAGGCTGAAGCCAGGTGCGGCCAGAAGGTAAACTTGTGTTACAGGAAGAGATTTCACATGGTGCTGACACCCCGTGAGACCACCCTGCAGGACAGAATGGAGTCTGGATAATGAAGGGTCAGTGATGGGCAGGACCACACTTGACCAGGACTGCCTAGCTATGCGTACCTCTCTTCTGGCCTATGTAAGCCTAAACCTTTTGTCAGGACACGGAAGATGGACTTGGAGGGAGGAGTCAGTGGACCTCTTTGTTCATCTTCCCAATGTGGTCACATTGAATAAGTCTTTTTCTCTGCTTTTTTTTTTTTTTTTCCTGTCTGTTTAATTGACCCACCAAGAACAGATGGCTGAGCCTGGCTTCTCAGGGTGTCCAGAGCTAGGCTCTGACCCCAACAACTCCAGTAACATTGTGGTCTGGAATGAACACGTCAGTCTGGCTGGGGGTAGGCCATCAGAGACATGAATTTAGGGGGTCATTTCTCCCCAAAGGCTGGTGCTGCAGTCCTGCACTGGGACCATGTGGCCCAGTGTAAGGTACCATGGGCTCTGAGTGTGTGGGTAACATGCCAGGTGCTGGTCAGACATGCTGTTCATGCCTTCTTTGTCTCTCTGGCTCTTAGCAGAGGAACTTCATTCCATCAGCAATGTTTTTTGTTTGTTTGTTTGTTTTTTCACTTTAGTCCACACTCACCTGGAATTCACTCTGTAGTACCAGGCTGTCATCGAACTCATAGTGATCTTCCTACCTCTGCATCCTGAGTGCTGGGATTAAAGGTGTGTGTCACCATACCCGGCTGTTGGCTTGCTAATTATTATTATTTTTAACCTACCTACCTACCTATCTACTTGAGACAGGCTCTCACTCCAGCTCAGGTTGGCCTGGAACCTGTAGGGTGGTCCTCTGCCACAGAATCTTAAATGCTGGGGCTGGACAGATGGCTCAGGTGGTTAAGGCGTTTGTCTGCAAAGCCAAAGGACCCACGTCTGATTTCCCAAGACCCATGTAAGCCAAATGCACAACAGGGTGGCATGTGTTGGAGTTTGTTTGCAGAGTGGCTGAAAGCCCTGGTGTACCCATTCTTTCTCCCTCGTCTCTCTCTCAAATAAATGAAATACACAAAGTTTTCTTTCTCTCTCTCTTTCTTTTTTTTTTTTTTTTTTTTTTTTTTTTTTTTTTTTTGAGGTAGGGTTTCACTCTAGTCCAGGCTGACCTGGAATTCACTATGTAGTCTCAGGGTGGCCTCAAACTCATGGTGATACTTCTACCTCTGCCTTCTGAGTGCTGGGATTAAAGGTGTGTGCTACCATGCCTGGCTTAAACAAAGCTTTAATAAAAAAGAATCTTAAATGCTGGTGTTCCAGGTGTGGCCCACTAGTCCCAGCTATTTGTTGTTGTTGTTATTTGTTTTGTTTGGGGAGGTAGGTCTCACTCTAGCCCAGGATGACCTGGAATTCTCTACGTAGTCTCAGGCTGATCTCAAACTCACAGCAGTCCTCCTATCTCTGTCTCCTGAGTGCTGGGGTTAAAGGTGTGTGCCATCATGCCTGGCTCCATCAGCGACGCTTTCCAAGAGGCCACCAAAGCCTCTGCTCTGCTCCTCTCTACTTTGAGTCACGGAGTGGTGTTTCCCGACTGCAGTCCTTGTCTGGGCCTCTGTGTGGGGTTAGGTGGAGGAAGGGGCAGTCAACCCCTTCGGTTCTGGCTGTTGCTGTCTCTTGGAAGGCACCCGTCCTATGGATGGGACATGGGGAAGCATACAAACACAGAGAGGGAGTCCCCTGCTTGGGAGGGGTCAGGACAGAGGGGACAATCGAAAGACATGCAACCGCCTGCTCCAGGGAGCCCCAGCAGGGACACTGTATCCCCAAGAAATAGGGCATTAACACCTGACACAGCATAGAGTATGGAATACATGAGAACAAAGGTTCTCCAGTGTGGGGGGATCCTGGACTCAAGTCCATTGACAAGCAACAGGCGAAAACTTAGTGACCCTAACTCCCTTTGGCAGAGGTGTAGGCAACCTACAAACCAAAAAGAAGCACTCACAGCCGGGTGTGGTGGCGTACGCCTTTAATCCCAGCACTCAGGAGGCAGAGGTAGGAGGATGGCCGTGAGTTCGAGGCCACCCTGAGATGACATAGTGAATTCCAAGTCAGTCTGAGCTAGAGTGAGACCCTACCTGGAAAAAAAAAAGAAACAAACAAACAAAACAAAACAAAACAAACAAACAAACAAAAAGAGGAGCAGTCACTGCTAGAGACAGAGCTGGGCCACGCGGGAGGCTGGCAGGAGATACAGGCAGAGCCTTTGAGAAGAGGCTCAGAGCCCAGCCCGAGGAAGGAAGCAGATGGCTCAGGAATTCGGCAGGGAGGGGCGGCCCACCCTGGACTCCAGCTGCCCTTGGCCCTTCCTTATTGTGGGACACAGATTGCCGAAAGGACAGTGGGCACTGAGCCTGTCTCACTGTAAGATATAAAATGTTTATTGATATACACTTTATTATCTTTTATAAAACTTGCTTTGGCTACACAGGCCACTGTGCATGTTGATGGGTAAGATGGTGCCAGCCCCTGGGGCAGCCAGCATGGGGTCCACGTGGAGGTGGTCACTGGAGCCCAGGACTCTTATCCAGGAGCTGCCCCAGTGGGCTACAGTGACCTGGAGGAGCCCTCCAAGTGCATGGGAGTCCGCTCGGGGCTGGCTTTGGCAGAGTCAGAAAAAGCAGGTCAGCTGCTCCAAAATAGGCGAAAGGTCCATCCTAACCCGCGTGGCTCACCAGGGCCGGACACTCCCCCATTAAAGTCACCCAGGGACTCATCAAGGCAACGGATACTTGCTTGCAGAAAGACTCAGCCACAAAGCAGGTGGATGGACGTTCTCCCAGATAGCACCGTTCTCTCTGGTTTGCTTAGATGCTGCTCTGTGAGGCGGGCAGGGCTGAGGCCGCTGGTCATGGGGGGGGGGGGTCATGTGACTGGGTCACAGTCAAAGACAGCCAGCTGAAGAGGCTGGTGATAGTCACTTGTCAACTTTGGGTGTAGAGGGCCCCTCACCACCTAGGGAGTGAGCAACTTTGGTACAAAGTCACTGAAGCTGAGTGGCTGGGGGAGCAGGGGCCACAGTATGTCAGCAGGTGGCTGCTCAGCTGTCAACCTGGGGAGTGGCAGGCCCACGGGGGGGGGCTCGAGACATGCTCCTTCCACACAGCACGGTGGACCTGTCTCCTTTCTGCCCTTTGCCAGAGTGTCTGTGGAGGACCCTGGCCATTCCCTGTCCCGGCCTCATCCCACGCCCCTAGCCTCTCAGGAGGCATTCCCAGGGGGACACTGCATCTCCATGGTGACGGTGTTGGGAGTGCTGCCCGCCGTGTCCCCCAGCTCGGCGCCATCCCGCAGGGCCCGCTGGAAGACCACTCGGAGAGGTTCCCACAGACGCTGCGATTTGTCCCTTCCCGCCAGGAAGTAGACAATGGGCTTGGCGCTGCTGTTGACGCATATGCACAGGTCCGTGACATACTCAGGGAAGGGCGCCGGGATCTGAAAGACCCAGAAGAGGAACCAGTCGATCCCCAAGTAGATGGAGGACACCAGGAAGACGGAGACGATGGCCAGGACGACGTGGTTGAGCTTGGTGGAGCGCTGGCGCCGCCGTACCCGGCACTCCACGTGCAGGATGAGTGCCAGGCAGGGCAGGACCATGAGCGGGCAGAAGAGGAGGAAGAGCAAGATGCCCAGGGAGATGTCCATGTGCTGACAGGCTGTCCCCAAGGCCTCCCGGCCCAGGAACACACAGAAATAGTTGTGGATGCCCGTGATCAGAAGAGACAGCAGCCAGAGCAGGGCGCAGACTACAGCGGACAGGCGCTTGGGTCGCCTGCGCCAGTACCAGGCAGGAAAGATGACGGACACGCAGCGCTCTATACTGATGGCTGGCAGGAGGCTCACACCGGCGACAAACGTGCAGAGCCCCAGGATCCGGGACACCCTGCGCACGTAGTCGGCGAAGGTGCCCAGGAAACCCCCGGTGTTCAGGAGGGAGAATACGGCCTTGCTGAAGAGGTAGATGCCATCTGCGCTGGCCAGGTGCAGGAAGTAGATGGAGAAGGGGGTCCTCTTGATGGAGAAGCCAAAAAACCAGAGGACCAGCCCATTGCCTACCAGGCCACACAAGCAGAGCAGCAGGAAGATGTAGTTCGTGACGGCTGGTGGCGGCAGCACGGCGATCTGCTCGATGGACAGGAACCCTCTGCTGTAGAGTTCGGGAGCCTCGTTCATGCCGGGACACAGCTGCGCAGATACAGAGGAGAGACACCCGTGAAGCTGACTGCCCCTCCTCAGACCCTGGCCGACCCGTATCTGCCGTCCCCATTAGGTACCTGGAGTATAAGGTCTGTAGGGTCCCTGGCTGGGAAGTGACTAACTGGGAATAGCTGGAGCAGAAGCTGCCCGACCCCTGCTGATGCTAAACTGCTCCCCAGAGTCTAGTGCTAGCAACACAGGATGGCATGACCACAGAGTGACGTAACAACCATGACACCGAGCTCTGGGCTATCCACAGGTCAGCGAGGTCCAGAATATCTATGTCATTCACGTCAAGGAAAAGTTAGGAAGTCTCTGGCAGAAGGAGACTAGAGACGGGACCCATAGCGGCAGTGTTGTGAGCAGAGGTTACTTACTGGATGTGAGCAATGGCTTCAAAGGGTGTTGCTGGGGCAAGGGGAGGCGGGGAAGTGAGGTTGGGCCATGTATGGATCACAGGGTCACAATGGCATGATGTTTTCTGGACAAGGAAATGTGTAAGGCACAAGAAGGTTCTCGTTCTCAGAAGATGCAGGTAGTTTGGAGGTGAAAGGGTTTGGTGTCTGTAGCTTATTTTCACTGTATTATGGATAGAAAGTCCATCTGGGGCTGGAGAGATGGCTTAGTGGTTAAGGCACTTGCCTAAAAAGCCTAAGGACCCAGGTTCGTTCCCCAGGACCCACGTAAGCCAGATGCACAAGGGGGTGCATGTGTCTGGAGTTTGTTTGCACTGGCTAGAAGCCCTGGTGTGCCCATTTTCTCTCTATCTGTCTCTCATTCTCTTTTTTTCTCTCCCTCTCAAATAAATAAATAAAATAGGGCTGGAGATATGGCTTAATGGTTAAGGCATTTTCCTGGAAAACCAAAGGAACTAGGTTCAATTCTCCAGGACCCATGTAAGCCAAGATGCACAAGGAGGCGCATGCATCTGGAGTTAGTTTGCAGTGGCTGGAGGCCCTGGCACACCCATTCTCTCTCTCTCTCTCTCTCTTTCTCTCTCAAATAAATAAATAAAATATAAAAAATCCATCTAGCAAAAGGTGCATAGATACACAGATAAGTATGGTGGTGCAAGGTTATGAACTGCTGGAAGCCTGGTGGTACAGCCTGTGAATCCAGCCACTCAGGAAGCCAAGGCAAGATTGACAGTTTGGACTGCAGAGTGAACTCAAGCTCATCCTGGGTAATGAAGTGAGATTTTGTCACAAAATAAAAAAGAGCCGGGTGTGCTGGTGCACGCCTGTAATCCCAGCACTTGGGAGGCAGAGGTAGGAAGATCGCCATGAGTTCAAGGCCACCCTGAGACTACATAGTGAGTTCCAGATCAGCCTGGGCTAGAGTGAGACCCTGCCTAAAAAAAAAAAAAAATGTATGGGGGTTAGCCAGGCATGGTGGCACACGCCTCTAATCCCAGCACTCAGGAGGCTGAGGTAGGATTGCCATGAGTTCAAGGCCACCCTGAGACTACACAGTGAATTCCAGGTCAGCCTGGACTAGAGTAAGACCCTACCTCGAAAAAACAAAACAAACAAAGAACAACAAGAACAAAAAAACGTATGGGGGCTGTAGACATGGCTCAGTAGGTAAGAGCACTTGTACAAGCATGAGGGCCTGGAGAGGCTCTGATTCACCCTGAGTTCAACTACCCAGCACCTATGTAAAGAGCTGGACATGGCCAATCATGTCAGAGCCCCAGAACTGTGGGGAACAGAAACCAGATAATTCTAGGGGCTCACTGGTCAGCTAGTCTGACTGAAGATGATAGCTCTGGGTTGAGTGAGAGATTCCATCTCAAGGAAACACATGGAGGAGTGATGTTGGAGGACACCTGACATCCTTCTCTGGCCTGTGCACATATTTGCACACACACATACATACACCACACACATACCACACCATGCCACACATACTACACACACGTACACACACAAAATGTAGAACGAGGGGTGGAGTTGTAACTCACTGGCAAAGGGTTTGCCTAGCATGTGTGAAGTTGCTGGTTCAATCTGCCAATACAGAAGGAAAGCAAGCAAGCAAGCAAGCAAGCAGGAAGGAAGGAAGGAAGGAAGGAAGGAAAGAAGGAGGGAGGGAGGGAAATTCAGGGTGTTTGTGTATGTGATGGTCTGTTACTGCAATTTTCTTGCAAATAGTTCATGTAATATTTTAAATTTAAAACATAAAAACTTTATTTCTAAAGACATAAAATCACTTGTAACAAAGGGGGAAAAAAGAGCCTGGCCATTGCTGGAGCAGGATTCTGTGCTCCAGTGGAACCAGAGAGTACTGGGGATCAGGGACAGCCTCCCTCTGCTGGGTCCGAGCTGCTCTCTGGAGTTCTGGATTATGTGCCACTGCCTGGGAAGCTGGGGGCAGCGGTTATTCACCCAGCTGTGGGAAGCGTTTCAGTATTTTACAATTGGGCTGACTATAGCTCTATAACCCAGCTGAACCCAGTCCTGCCCACAGGGGCTGGGCTGACACATAAATGCACAAAGCTCAGCCAGGAATCAGAAACTGACCAGTTGTGTCACCGTGGCAAACCCAAGGGCACCCATCCTGAGCAAGGCCACAGGGCACCAGGGGACCTGTGGTGGTGTGATGGAGCCTTCCTTCAGCCCCCAGAGAGTCTCTAGGCAGTAACAGCCTAATATTTCAGTGCTCGCATTTGACAACCTCTGGGTGGGCCAAACACAACCCATACACAAGCTATTCTATTCTCAGGATTGTTTTATGCACCTATCATAGCCCTTCCTTCATCACTGCAGACATCACTAGTCTATCCCAGCACACTCTCCCGAAGGCTGGTATTTGTTCTTATGGCTCTGGGTCCAGATCCTTTCCTGTGCCTTCCAGATGGTCCTGGAAGAAAGCTAGGGCCTGAGAAAATGCTTTGTCTTGACATACCTTAACAAAGGAAAGGACCTTCTAGCCCAAGTCTGGTCAAGAAGGATTTAGAAACAGGAATTAACTGGCTAAACTTAGGGAGATTCTGGGCAGTCAGGGCAAGCTCTTCACAGGGTCTTTCTTACCATCTGTTTTTTTTTTTTCTTTTTAAACATATTTTTATTTATTTATTTGAGAGACAGAGAGGCAAAGAGAGGAAGAGAGGGAGAGAATGGGTGCACCAGGGCATCTAGCCACTGCAAACAAACTCCAGATGCATGCGCCACCTTGTGCATCTGGTTTATGTGGGTCCTGGGGAATTGAACCTGGATCCTTTGGCTTTGCAGGCAAGCACCTTAACTGCTAAGCCATCTCTCCAGTCCCCTTACCATCTGTTTTCCTCCAAACATTCACCAGCTAACATCTGTGTGCCTGTCCACTCCTGAACCCTGAGCTCTGCTCCTTTTCTCAGGGGTGACTGGTCCCTCCAGGTCTCCAAAACTGTACTCAGTGAGTCTGACCCAGGGATCTGTAGGACACGGCCCGGGAGGGCCAGCTCAGCTGCTGGGAGGAAGCTGACTTACAGGGACTAAACAGAACCAAGGGCAGAGCTCTCCTAGTGCCTCACCCGGCTGGAAAAAATCTGCAATCTGCTCCTGAAGGGCCAGGGGGAGGCTGGTGGGTGAGTCACTGGGCGGGAGCTACACTATTCCCAGCCACACACTGCCTTGTAAAATCCCAGCTCTGGAGCTGGCCCCCTCCCAGAGCCCTGTCTCCACTCTAGGGACTTTGGGATTGTCCCCATCACACTCCCCCACTCCCTCACCCCCTGCCTCCCACCCCCACCTCAGCAAGTTTAATCTCAGCCTCCTAAACTATCACCATTGGGCTACCATCATTCCACAGTGATCCCTACAGAAGGGAAAGGGTCAAGGGCGCAGGGGCAGGAGTCAGTTACCACCCTGGTGAAGCCTCTGTTTCCTCAAGTCTAGAAGAGGTTTTGAAATAAGTACATTGGAGGGATTTCCATAAGGAAATTCCAGACTTTTCACAGCACTCAGAGATCTAAGGACGGGGCAGGGCAGGAGGAAGTGGTGGGTCAGTGTGGAGCACTGTCCACGAACATAGGTACACCTATGGCTCATGTACCCTGGCCTGGGGCAAAACTTGCCTGAGAGGACCCAGAGTGGCATCACTTTGTGGAGCATACAACAGACATAGTAATCACCATGGAGTCCACGTCCCAGGCTTCCTAGCCTGCCCTAACCGTAGGGGAACAGTGATTGTCCGATGTCTGCAAGGAAGGGAGGAGGTGAAACCTTTCAAGGCTGGTAAGCAAAGACCCAGGGGACAGCGCCTATGTCTGCCTCAGTGATGATGACATGGGGTTCTGAGGGACCACCAGGTAACTAGGGCCAGGCCATAGGGCTGAAAGGAACCTCTTGCTCATTGGAGGCCAGAGCTGGAGGGAGGCCTGGGAGGCAGGTTTGGGACATGCTGACATGCTGGACTGGGCTGCTCCTTCCCCAGCGACACTCACCTTGTTCTGGTTGGTGGAGTGGGCTTCCCAGGAGCAGTTTCCAGCCATCTTCAGACCTGGGGAGCCTGGACTTCTGCTTAGAGATAATTGGCCAGTACCCCTACCAGGAAAAGGCCTAGAGGAAGGGTGAAATGAAGTCAACAGGGGTCCCCCGAGAACCCCTCCACCTCCAAGCCCTCTGTCCTCAGCTTTCCAGAGGTTTCAGGCCTGTGGTTCTCACCTTAGAGGAACTCCCCCCGCCCAGGCTCCATCACAAGTAGGGGCTTTGTGGACTGCCCTAGTAAGGCTCAGGGCTGGTCACCCTACACCTGCAGACACAGCCCCTCCTGACTTCACATTCAAACCCTTGCTGCCCTCTTGCTGCCAGTGCCACTCCCTGGGGTCTGCACGGTGTCGGGGGAAGACATGCACAGATCCAACCATGCCCGTGTCTAGAACACCACCCTGGTGTCCTGAGTGGGGTCTCAGCAGCTAGTTCTGAAGGTGGTACAGGAGGGCTTCCTGGAGGAGGTGGAGAAGGCCTGCTTAGACCCTGCCAAGGCATCTATCTGGTGTTTTCCCTACAGCCCGTCCGTCTTCACCATCACTGTCCCCAACATCAGGCAACGTGCCCACCTGCTCACCTCCTCCATTGTGACTCACAACCTGGCTCTGGAGCAAGTGCCCTCACTCTTTTTCTTTCCGTGTGTGTGCGGGCCTTTCCCCCTGCCCCCCCCCCCAAGGTGGGGTCTCGCTCTATCCCAGGCTGACCTGGAATTCACTATGTAGTCTCAGGGTGGCCTCGAACTCTCAATGACCCTTCTACCTCTACCTCCCGAGTGCTGGGATTCCACCACGCCCAGCTGACTTTTTTTAAAAAATATTTTATTTTTATTTATTTATTTGAGAGAGAGAGAGAGAATGGGCATGCCAGAGCCTCCAGCCACTACAAACTCCAGATGCACACTCCACCTTGTGTGTCTGGCTTACATGGGTCCTGGGGAATCAAACCGAGGTCCTTTGGTTTTGAAGGCAAGTGCCTTAACCACTAAGCCATCTCTCCAGACCCCATACCTGGCTTTTCACAATGGGTGTTGGGGCCTGAACTCAGGTTCTCATGCTTGCACAGCAAGTGTTCTTACCCACCACACACACCATCTCTCGAGGCCTTTTTTTTTTTTTTTTTTTTTTTTTTGGTTTTTTGATGTAGGGTCTCACTCTAGCTCAGGCTGACCTGGAATTCACTATGTAGTCTCAGGCTGGCCTCGAACTCACGGAGATCCTCCTACCTCCACAGTACTGGGATGAAAGGCGTGCGTCACCACGCCCGGCTTCCAGGCCTCTTCCTTTTGACAAGGTCTGGAACTCCCTATGTAGGTGAAGATGGCCTTGGAACATCTGACTCCCCTGAGCGCTGGGATGGCAGGCAGGCAGGCAGGCACCACCATGCCTGGCTGATGTGGTGCTGAGGATTGAACTCAGGGCTTTGCGCTCTACCAACTGAACTATGTCCTTGGCTCCCTCATTCCTTTTCAATAGCTACATCTAGGCTCAGGAGAGGGGGGTGAGGTTAACCACCCAGAGGCACACTCATAACCAGGGTACACTATCCAGCTTGCACATTTGTGTGCAACTGCTCTCAGAGGTGAGAGGCGTTGGAGGGAGCAAGCCAGGAGGCTGCTGTGGTGACCCTGGGTCCCAGGCTAGCGGGCGGGGAAGCTGAGCTCCTCACAGTGCCAATCTGACAGCCATGAAGGCAGGGGTGGCAAGCTGGAGAGGCACTAGCCTGCTGGAGACTGATTGCTAAGCAAAGACCCCAGGGACAGCATGGGAAAGGATTCTCAGGGTGCCGGACACAGCTCACTGTCCTGTCCACCCTCATCTCCTGGCACTGACTCTTGTGCCCAGCTGTGTCCTGCCCTGCGGGCAAGCATCTATCCCTCCCTCCGAGCAGGTGGGGAGTGTCAAACCGTGGGCCAAGAACCTGGCGGGGACACAGCAGGTCCACAGGCTGCCAGACCCTCCTCTCAGGAACCCAGCAACCCAGCGCCGGACGGCCCGCACGCTCCACTCCGCCGAAATTCTTTCCTCTGCTGCCGCCGCCACGAGAGCAAGACGGACTCCGGCTCCTCCCACCTAGGGGCGGGGCCTCGGCAGCTGCGCCCTCCATTGGCTGCGGAGGGTGTTCGTTTCTGAGAGCGACACGCCCCCTTTTAACCCTAAACCTGGTTGGTCTGCTTGAGGCCGCGGCCCTGAGGGTCCCCAGGAAGGTCCCTTCCCACCCCATCTTTGCCGCCTTCCCGCGCCCTAGGCTCTCCAGGGAGCCTTCAGGCCTCGCGCTGCTGATGGGGAGGCCGGATGCATGCACCCTCAGGGTGTTTCCACGTTTGGCTGCGTGTGTGAACTGCCTGAGTGTGGCTCTGAGTGGGACCTGGGCGTCCAGGGTGAGAGCACTCTGTATGCGTGTGAATGATGAGCGTTCAGTTTGCTTGTAGGTCGCTGGTGGCACGAGGTACATTACATACATGTCCTCCCACCCCGGTGCACTATCTTAGGGCATTGCCCCAGGTGAACAAACTCTCCTGGTGCTTGCAGTCCCAGGTCTACCTGACCCCAGGTAAGTGCCCTTCCTCCTACTCTTGGCGACCCTTCCTAAGACCCACAACTCCCAGCTCACCGCCACCACCACCCCCCCGACTCAGGAGACCCTCATCCTTTATCTCAGGGACTAGACCAGTAACTGAACAGGCATGGCCCCCACCCCCTGGGGCAGGCAGGTAGGCAATGGGTGGGGAGGGGGCTTCCTGTTCACCTCTGTGATTGACTTGCTATGTCTGTACCCCAAGTCCTAGTCCTACCTTGGGCAGTCTGAAAAGTGATTTCACTCATGCAGGCATCTAGAAGCCAAGTGGACCCCAGATGGCCATATTAAAGACATGTGTGTGGCGTGTCCAGGATGTGTGTGGATGCATGTGCTCCTCCAACTGGGATCTGGCCCCGTGGCCCAACCTGTGTTCACTAAAGCTGACGGAAAAGTCGGCCAGTTCTGCACCCTCTGTCCTCTCCTCAAAGCAACACGGCAGGCCACCCTGGTACCTGCTACAACTTGATAGGTACGCTAGTCCCCCGGAAGCTCCCTGCCTCCTTTGGTCTCCACCTCACCACAACACGGCCCCTCTCTGCATCCCCTGGCTATGGGATGGGAGCACACCTGTGTTTCTGGGTCCCCTGCTCACAACTTACTGAAGAGGCTTTTCTTGGGGGCCGGGGGGCAGGCAGAGACGTGGCAGAACTCTCAGGAGCAGCTTCATCTGAGGCCAAAACTGCACCAGGTATGGTGGCTGTGATAAGGTGGGGCCATAATCTGTCCAGCCTCCTGTGGCTGACCCCAAAGCATCGCCCCCCCCCCCCCCCAGAGCCTGCCTGCTCACAGCCATTCCCCGGCAGGGGCTCACAGCCTCCAGGGCAGCCTGCATGCCGGAGAACAGTGGGAAGCCATCGCCCTGCACTTGGGACACAGCCTGTTGGGTGTTGCCTTCTGGCTCTTCCAGAAAGCAAGTTAGACAGCGAGATTGGAGGAAGGATAGGGAGCCCCCCATTCACAGGAACACAGGGTAGAGGCAGGTAGTGGAGAACAGCTTAGGGTTGGGAGCGAAGCCAGCTAGGGGAGGGTCCAGGTTTGCCATAAAGGAGGTGAACTCTTGAAGCCCCCCAGTGTCACTGGGAACTCTGGAGCCGTGGGAGAGGTGGAACAGGCCCTCTGGTGGGCGACAGTCTCATTCTGGGGACTCAAGGCTCCCTGCTTTGGTGAGATGGGACTACTTTCTCATCAGTGCACACCTCCCTGGCCCAAACATGCCTATCTCATTTTCTTGTCCCGCCTAGCTTTTCCTCTTACAGCCTCTCTTCCCGGTTCCCCTCCCCTGGTCCCTGGGCCCCACAATGCTACCTGCAGCTGTCCTGGTCCTCTGGGGCCTTCCCTTTGCGGAGGGTTCCTCCTGGGACTCCGTGGTGCTGGCTGACCCACAGGGCAGCAGGCTAGCCAAATACTGCCTGGAGCCTCGGAAAATACGAACTCAGGGCGGAGGATGAGCCCTCACCCGCCTGGCCTGTCGGAGGAGGTGACTTCGGAAGCAGAACCCGCCCCAAACCCAATTCCAGGCCCGGCGGGAGGGGGAGGGGAGGAGAGGGAAGCTGAGGAGAAGAGGCTGAGCAGCTACGAGAAGGAATGCCCCCGCTAGGAGTCCCCCCCCCCCAGCCCCAACCCCTCTGGGAGCTCATCTCTGTGCTTGGTGACGTCACGCTGGCCCGAGCACTGAGGCCCGAGTCCAGCTGTTAATATCCGTCGTATCCTGCGGCTCCAGCGGGCCGCCCCGTAGAGGGAGCTCCAGGCCATCCACTTGCCTGGCTTCTTTGCTTTGCTCCCAATGGGCATTCCAGGGCATGTCCTAGGGGAAGGGGGGACATGCCGTTGTTTGAATTAACCAGAAAGGCTGGCACAGAGAAAGCCTGGAAGCAGCAGGTGAGGGTCCTGTGGAGGGTGGTGAGGGAAGGCAGTACCACCCAGGTGGCACCCACTTTCTCCCCTTCCCATCTCAGAATCTGCCTGGGGCTCATGGAACCAGGAATTCCCTTTTCTCCGTTCCTAATAGCAATCAGATGCCGCAAATGGAAAATCACAGCTCTTGTTGCTTCTTGCTTGAGCCAAGCAGGGAAACTGGCCAGCCATGGTGCCTGGTGTATGCACCACTCAGTGGAGGATGAGTCAGCCTCCCCCAGCGAGGGGGTCCTGGAACTTGTTAGTGGCCAGGGCATAGAGCCCGAGGCTGGGTGGAGGTTGGGGTGCAGAGGCCAGAGGGGTGACCAATGAGGGTGGAGTATTGAGGCATGGAGCCTCCCAGGAAAATCTCTCCTCCTGCCCTGGGCCAACTTTCTCATGACCCAGAAAAGCCTAAGGGAATTCTACATTTTCCCTGTGGGGGCACAAACAGTGCCCAGATTGGGGGAGGTGTGCCTTGTGGGCATCTTGCAGAGGGCCCTTCACAAGGGCCCTGCACCTGCCCTGGAGCCTCTGCCTCCTGCCTGTGGAAGAGTCTGTAGTCGTGGGGCAGGTGCAGACCTGACAGCAGGAGCCTTGGATGGTGGCCTGCACGGACCAGCTGGCTTCCTGGGGACTTCGGAGGGCAGGGGTTGTGCTATGCTGAGAGAGGCTGGACAAGCAGCAGGCAGGGAGGGTGGTGGTGAGGTCCGTCCACCTCCTCCAGAGCAGGCAGCTGGGGCCCAGCTGGGAGGCTTGTTTACATGGGGAGGCTGGGGGAGGCCGAATCTAGGCACGTTCCAAGTGTAATTACATTTGGACACTTAAAAGGAATTGTGTGAAGTGGGCAGATGCTGTGGAGTCTGCAGCCTTATTTGGTATGGAAATTTGTTTCTTTCAAAACAAGAGAGAGGTGCTGGTCAAAGGGAACCTAGTCCTTTGCATGGCCACTGTTGTGCGAACTTTTTCCTGTGGGGGGGGGGTACGCGAGCAAACATCACTCCCCCCAGATGAGGCAGCCATGACAGGCCAAAACACAATTCCACCACTGTTCAGTTTGACGAACCAGAGTTTAATGGGCTTATGTACAGAGCATGGGCGAGGGGTCTCTTACAGGAGCATAGGTGACCCCCAAAGCAGCCATGTCACCAGAAAGTCTTCTCCCCCCCTCCCAGCATGGGCGATGACCTTCCTATAGCTGTGAAGATGGAGTGTCTTCCCCCTGCCCACTGCCCACTGCCCACTTCAGTTAACCTTCCACACTCTGTGTCCTTGAGCACCTCCTGAGACCACAGGACCACATGCTGCTGCGGCAGAATTGCATGCTGGGAGGCGCAGGAAGGAGTAGGTGAAATCTCAAGTGAGGATCTGATGATTCCCCAGTCTCTCCCAGGAGAGAAGGTCGACAGGCCCGGTTTTGAGGGTCTTTTGCTAAGTAGTCGCAGCTGCTCTGATGAAGATGACAGTGGCAGCTATGCTCAGAGGGACAGTGCCCTACAACAGCCACTGTCCCCATCTGCTGGGGCTGCTGTCACAGAAGGCCCCGGGGCTGGGCTTCCTTCTCCCATTTTTCGGTGCCGGAAGGCTGGGCTCAAGGCATCAGAAGACTTGGTGCACTTGGCACACTGGTGCTTGACTCACAGGGGTGCCCTCTGACTGAGTCTTCATGTGGTGGAAGGGCAATGCTTTTTTGTTTTTCTTCCTCCTGAAGTAGGGTCTCACTCTAGCCCAAGCTGACCTGGAACTCACTCTGTAGTCCCAGGCTGGCCTCTCATGTTGATCCTCCTACCTGTGCCTCCCCAGTGCTGGGATTTTAAAGGTGCACACCACCAACCGTGCGCATCGAGTTCTTTTGTTGATTCCAAAAACCACCATCCGAATGTTATCCCCTTAGGATGTTAGCATTTTATTTTGCTTATTTGTTTGTTTGTTTTGTTTTTCTGAGGTAGGGTCACACTCTATCCCAGGCCGACCTGGAATTTACTATGTAGTTCCATGCTGGCCTTGAACTCACAGTGATCCTTCTTTTTTTTTTTTTGGTTTTTCGAGGTAGTGTCTCAGGGTGGCCTCGAACTCACAGCAATCCTCCTACCTCTGCCTCCCGAGTGCTGGGATTAAAGGTGTGCGCCACCATGCCCGGCTCACAGTGATCCTTCTACCTGTCTCCTGAGTGCAGAAGTCTCTTTAGGCATGAGTCACCATGCCCAGTGAGGTTGGTTTTTTTTTTTTTTTTTTTTTTTTGGTTTTGTGAGGTAGGGTTTCACTATAGCCCAGGCTGACCACTACGTAGTCTTAGGGTGTCCTTGAACTCACAAGGATCCTCCTACCTCTGCCTCCCAAGTACTGGCATTGAAGGTGTACACCACCACACCTGGCTCTGAGGTTTTTTTAAAATTTTAATTAAAAATATTTTATTTTTTATTTTTATTTGAGAGAGAGAGAGAAAGAGAGAGAGGCAGGCAGAGAGGGAGAGGGAGGGAGAGAGAGAGAGGGAGGGAGAGAGGGAGAATAGGTACACCAGGGCCTCGAGCCACGCATGTGCCACCTTGTGCATCTGGCTTATGTGGGTCCTGGAGAATTGAACCAAGGTCCTTCGTCTTTGTAGGCAAACGCCTTAACCAATAGGCCATCTCTCCAGCCCCTGTATTTTGTGTGTGTGTGTATTGTATATGGTGCACAAGGGTGTCTTGCCAGTAAATAAATGCTCACCATGTTTTTGTGGGTGGCTGGGAATTCGACCCAGGCTAGCAGGCATTGCAAGCAAGTGCCTTTTTTTTTTTTTTTTTTTTTTTTAATTTTTCGAGGTAAGGTCTCACTCTAGCTCAGGCTGACCTGGAATTCACTATGTAGTCTCAAGGTGGCCTTGAACTCTCGGCAATCCTCCTACCTCTGCCTCCCAAGTGCTTGGATTAAAGGTGTGCGCCACCATGCCTGGCTGCAAGTGCCTTTTAAAGGCTGAGCCATTGCTCCAGCCCCCTCAGCATGAATTTTCTTTTTAAAAACCTTATTTATTGGCACTTGTTTACAAAGCCTGCTAGCCTGGGTTCAATTGCCCAGGACCCATGGAAAAGCCAGATATACAAAATGGCACATGTGTGTGGAGTTCGTGTGCAGTAGCAGGAGGCCCTGGCATGCCCATATTCTCTCTCTCTCTCTCTCTCAAGTAAATAAAAATATAGCTTGAAAAAAAAAAAAAAGCCGGGCATGGTGGTGCATGCCTTTAATTCCAGCGCTTGGGAGGCAGAGGTAGGAGGATCTGATCGACATGAGTTTGAGGCTACCCTGAGATGACATGGTGATTCCAGGTTAGGCCTGGACTACAGTGAGACCCTACCTCTGAAAAATCAAAACAAAACAAACAAACAAAAAAACCCTATATGGGTGTGGTGGCGCACGCCTTTGACCCTAGGACTTGGGAGGCAGCGGTAGGAGAATCACAATGAGTTCAGTAGGATCTAGGAACCCTGAGACTACATCGTGAATTCCAGGTCAGCCTGAGAGACCCTACTCACAAAAAAAAAAAATAATAATAATAATAAGCTTATTTATTTGTGTGTGTGTGTGAGAGAGAGAGAGAGAGAGGTTCTCTTGCTACTGTAAAGGAATGCTTGTGCCACTTTGTATCTGGCTTTACGTTGGTTCTGGGTGGGGCATTCAACCCAGGTCAACAAGTTTTGCAATCAAGCATGTTTTAACCACTGAGCCATCTTCCCAGCCCCGGTGTGAGTTTTGAGAGGACACATACATGACATGTACCCTGGGTCTCTGTGTGGGAGTGATGGTCTGGTGCTGAGGGGTGGGGCCAGGTGCCGAGCTCTTGCAAGGTTTTTGTATGTGGGGCTCCTGTGGCAGTCTGCAGCCATGGATGAGCCTGGGTAGTTCACGTCCCACTTTGGGTTTTGGTTTTCTCATGGAGTGGTAATGAGGAAGGGGCCGGCTACTGGGAAGAACAATTCTTTTTTGTTTATTTGTTGGTTTGTTTTTCTGAGGCAAGGTCTCACAGTAGCTGAGGCTACCTGGAATTCACTCTTTAGTCCCAGGTTAGTCTTGAACTCACAGTGATCTCCTACCTCTGCGCCTCCCAATATGTGACACCATGCTAAGCTCCTTTTTCATATGTGTGTGGTATTTATTTGTTTACGTAAGTTATGGTCTGTTATCCCCTCTTCCCTGTCCCTATTTCCCTGAGGGCCTCTGTCAGTCTGGGTGGGGGGAGGGCTGTGCCTCAGGATATTTCTAGCCACCCTGTGGCTCTCACAACCTTCCCACCCCCTCTTCTGCAACAATCCCTCAGCCTTGGCAGGAGTGTCAGCAATTTGTTTTTAGTGTTGACTTCTCTGTAGCCTCTAGATTTCTGTTAGGATGTGTTTCAGTTCACCACAATGTTTGTTGCTATTTCCCTGGAGGCGGTTGTCAGGCTAGCACTGGGAGCAATATTCTTGTCACTGCCTCTTCTGCAGTTTCTCCTGGAGCCAGATAAAAATGCGGTAGAGGTGGCATATATCATGGTGAGCAGTTGGCTGTTTTTTTTTTTTTTTTTTTTTCTTGTCATATTGATGGATCTTGGATCTCCCCAGTATTCTCTGCCATCTGTGAAATAAAACAGATTCTCCAACCAGAGGTGAGAGCAGCTTAGGTTAAGGGGGATATGCGTGGAAGTCTGAGGGACAATTTGATGAGGACACCCACTCAGCTTGCCCAGAGAACAGTGGGGGCTTCTCTCAGGGGGTTGTGAGTTTCCTGACTGTGCTATGCTGACTTGGTGCCCGCTACCCGTTATGAGCTCTGAGCAGGCCTCATGTCCAATCAGAGGGCAGTTGACTACCCACAAAGGCTGTGTGCCACCGTTGCACAAGGGTGTACTTCTTGTCCAGCTGGTTGATTGTGTAGCTTGCAGTGTCCCCTGCTTATTCATACTGTAGGTGGCCATTGTCACCCAGTAGCACCCATTGCACTTTTCAGTGCTGTGAGGGTTTGCCAGGAGAGGACTGGCTTTCTTCTCCATTCCCACATTGTCTCTGCATGTCCTGAAACAGCAGCCTGTGCTGCTTTCAGCAATAGTTTCCTACCTTTTAGCTCTGTCAGGTAACCGGATGCTTGGCAACGGCTTACATTGCTTTGGGGTCCTCATAGATCTCCCTGGCCCACTGCTCGCTGTGGAGGGTAACCTATATCTGGCCCTGGGATTCCCAAGCCAAAGCCAAAGGTTAAAGGACTAAGCTTTCTCCACCTTCTATTGGGCATTCTGGTGTGGTCCATCCACCTTCCTTACTTGGGAGTTAAATCTTATATAGTGGTATCCTGGAGGAAGGATCCTATTGTGCTAAGTAGTTTAGTTTACAGTTTTGTATAATTCCCTTCCCCATCTTCCCACCCTCTATATTCTTTCCCTCTACTAGTTAGTCTGATATCTCCTCCTCTCTTCCCTCCCTATTTCCACTTTTTCCTGATCTCATTCTAGTTTTATGTCCATAATCCTAATGCTTACTGTCTTTTACACTCCTCTTTAGCTGGTCAAGTTCAGGAGCCACATGTAGGAGAAAACAAGGGCCATCTGTCTTTCTGAGTCTGTAGAATATTTTCCAAGTCCATCCATTTTCCTGTGAATTTCATTATTTTATTTTTGGGAAGAACAATTCTTTTTATTTTTAAATTTTATTTATTTATTTGCAAGCAGAGAGAGAGAGAAAGAGAGAGAGAGAGAGAGAGAGAGAGAAGAGAGACAGAGAGAATGGGCACACCAGGGCCTCTAGCCACTGCTAACGAACTCCAGACACATGTGCCCCTTGTACGTCTGGTTTACATGGGTCCTGGGGAATTGAACCTGGGTTCTTTGGCTTCACAGTCAAACACCTTAACCATTAAACCATCTCTCCAGCCCCAAGAACAGTTCTAGTTGTACCTCAGAAACACTGTGCCCTGGGCTTGGATGTGATGGTGTCATTCACTCAACAGGGCTCCAGACTTAGTTGTGAGGTGATTGGCCCAGGGCTGGCTGACATGGTGAATAAAACATGGTCCCTATTCCTCTGACCTTAACAGTCTGTTCCCATGCTCTGGACGGACACCACCTTGTCATTAGGCATCTTCCTCTGCCTTTCTCAGTAGAAAGAAAATGTATCTCTCTTTTTTTTTTTCCTTTCTTTTTAAATTATTATTTGTTTATGAGAGAGAGAGAGAGAGAGAGAGAGAAGCAGATATAAATATATAGAGAAAATAGGCACACCAGGACCTCTAGCCACTGTAAATGAATTCCAGACTCATCATCACCTGGGAATCAGACCTCAGTCTTTCGGCTTTACAGGCAAATGCCTTAATTGCTAAGCCATTTCTCCAGCTCTCTCTCTCTCTCTCTCTCTTAATGAGAGAGAGAGAGAATTGGCACATCAGGGCCTCTAGCCACTACTATTGAACTCCAGATGTGTGTGCCATTTTGTGCACATGTGTGACCTTGAACGCTTGTGTCACCTTGTGGGACCTAGAGAGTTGAACATGGGTCCTTAGGCTTCACAGGCAAGTACCTTAACCTCTAAGCCATTTCTCTAGTCCTATTTTTTTGAGCCAGGGTCTCCTATAGCCCAGGATGGCCTTGAACTTGCCATGTAGCTGAGAATGGCCTTGAATTCTGGGATCCTCCTGCCTCTACCTCCTGAGTGCTATGTGCTTTATAGATATGTGGTACTATACCAACTAGGAGATTTATTATTTATTTCTATTTTGTTTTGGTTTTTAAGATAGGGTCTCACTCTAGCCCAGGCTGACCTGGAATTCACTATGTAGTCTCAGGGTGCCCTCGAACTCACAGCGATCCTCCTACCTCTGCCTCCTGAGTACTGGGATTAAAGGCATGCTCCACCATGCCTAGCTTGGAGATTTATTTATTTATTTTTATTTTATTTTATTTTATTTTTTTTGGTTTTTTGAGGTAGGGTCTCACTCTGGCCCAGCCTGACCTGGAATTAACTATATAGACTCAGGGTGGCCTCGAGCTCATGGCAATCCTCCCACCTCTGCCTCCCAAGTGCTGGGATTAAAGACGTGCGCCACCACGCCCGGCACGGAGATTTATTTATTGAAAATATTTTTATTATGTTTATTTGAGAGAGAGAAATAGAGTATAAGTATGGGTGTACCAGATCTCTTGTTGCTGCAAATGAACTCCAGATGCGTGTACCCCTGTGTGCATCTGGCTTTATGTGGGTCCTGGGCTATGGAACCTGGGCTGGCAGGCTTTGCAAGCCTGGGCGTGGGCTGCCTCCTGGGGCTCTTCTGCAGCCAGCAATGGCCTTGCACACTGTGGACGGTTACTGAGCACTGCTGGGTACTAACATTGCACTCAGGGCTCACCCTGTCCTCTCAGAGAGGAGATAAGTAGGCAAGAAGGCCAACCAGAATCATAGCACCCATAAAAGTACACCTACCATGGAGCCCCAAGGTCTAGGTGACATGGATGGCCTCCTTGACAAAATGACAGTATTGGGATGGGGGAAAGCTAGGCACATATCTGCGCTCTCTCCTGATTCTGGAGAGGTGTGTGTCCTGCGACCCCTCTCTTCTCTCAACTTAGTGCTTGAAGGGCTAAGATTCTGTTGTCCCCTGGTTGACCTCAAGCCTTGATCAAAATATGTCTCCAAGGCCTGTCTGCCTTTGCTGTGATGAAGAGTGAGTGGAAGGCATTGCCTCTTCTTCAGTCAGGCTGGCCGCTCACATTTCCACCTTCTTTTTATTTATTTATTTATTTATTTATTTATTTATTTATTTATTCTTATTTATTTATTTGAAAGCGACAGAGAGAGACAGACAGATAGATAGATAGAGAGAGAGAGAGAGAGAGAGAGAAAGAGAGAATGGGCGCACCAGGGCATTCGGCCACCATAAACGGACTCCAGATGCATGCGCCCCCTTGTGCATCTGGCTAATGTGAGTCCTAGGGAATTGAGCCTCGAACCGGGGTCCTTAAGCTTCACAGGCAAGCGCTTAACCGCTAAGCCATCTCTCCAGCCCACACATTTCCACCTTCTACCACGTGCTGATGCATCAAGAAGATGCCCACCTGTTACAGAGCCATTTTGCCTTGGACTTCCCAGCCTCTGTTTGGTGAAAAACAAGATTTCTATCATCCCCTTCCCCTCCCACCCCTTTGTCTTTAAAGACAGGATCTGGCTATGTAGCTCTGGCTGACCCTGAACTTGCTATCTAGACCAAGCTGGCTTCAAACTCACAGAGGTCCATCTGCCTCTGCCTTCCGAGTTCTGGGGTTACAAGCATGACCCTGGAATCACTTGGTCTCAGATACTCTGTTATAACAGCACACAATGGAAAAAGGCAGTATCTCGTGGCTGCTTTCCCCCAATAAGAAGCATGTGTCTGGCTGTTTTCAGAGGAAAGGCAGGTGGGGGCGGGGGTCCCGATTCCCTCATTGTTTACCTGTTGGTTTGTTTGTTTTTTGTTTTTTGAGGTGGGGTCTCTCTCTAGCCCAGGCTGACCTGGAATTCACTATGTCATCTCAGGGTGGCCTTGAACTCACAGCAATCCTCCTACCTCTGCCTCCTGAGTGCTGGGATTAAAGGCGTGCACCACCATGCTTGGCTGTTTGGTTTTGTGTGTACATGTGTATGGAGACCAGATGACAAGCTCAGATGTTGTTGCTCAGGAAGTTACCCACCCTTTGTGCTCCAGGGTCTCTCACAGGCCTCGAACACACTCATTAGGGGAGCAAGCTCCAGGGATCTGTCTATCTCCACCTCCCCAGCTCTGAAATTACAAGTGTGTGACACCTTTTGTTGTTGTTGTTTGTTGGTTTTTTGAGGGAGGGTCACACTCTAGCCAAGGCTGACCTGGAATTCATTCTGTAGTCTCAGGCTAGCCTTGAACTCACAGTGATCTTCCTACCTCTGCCTCTTCAGTAACACCTTATTATTTTTATAATTTAAAAAATATTTTGGGGCTGGAGAGATGGCTTAGCGGTTAAGCACTTGCCTGTGAAGCCTAAGGACCCCGGTTCGAGGCTCGATTCCCCAGGACCCACGTTAGCCAGATGCACAAGGGGGCGCACGCATCTGGAGTTCGTTTGCAGTGGCTGGAGGCCCTGGCGCGCCCATTCTCTCTCTCTCTCTCTCTGCCTCTTCCTCTCTCTGTCTGTCACTCTCAAATAAATAAATAAAAACAAAAAAAATTTTAAAAAATAAAAAAAATTATTTTTATTAATTTATTGGGGGGGGGGACAGAAAGAGAGAGAATGGGCTTGCCAGGGCCTCCAACCACTGCAAAGGAACTCCAGATGTGTGCACCCCCTTGTGCATCTGTCTTACGTGGGTCCTGGGGAATTGAACCTGAATCCTTTGGCTTTGCAGGCAAGTGCCTTAACCACTAAGCCATCCCTCCAGCCCAGTGACATCTTTTTAAACGTGGGTTCTGGGAATTGAACTCAGGTTCTCATGCTTATAACACAAGTGCTTGACTGACTGAGCCTCTCTCCCCAGCCCCATTTTCCCAGTTTTGAGAAGAGAGAGTACAGGTGGTCCCACACTCTCTGCACCCCTCTGCTCCTGCCTCCACTCTTTTAGGCAAGCCTCTTTTCCCTCCTGCTTCTGTCTTGTCTGTCTGGAGTCCACTCTGAAGTTTTGTTTTTTTGTTTGTTGTTTTGCAGTTGTGGGATTTGGCTTAGAAGCAAGTTTCCTTCTGTTGGTTTTGCGATCCCAGCTTTGGTTCTTTCGCTGTCGCCTTTCCCCCTTGCCCTGCAAATGGAAACCTGCTTGAGTTTCCTCCCAGCCTTTAGTCCCATTCTGTGAGGGGACCACCATGCTTCCCAGCATGGTGACTGGAGTGGGGGTGGTGCGTTCCAGGCCTCAGGTCCAGCAGAGTCCTACACTCTACTGAGGTCTTCCCCTTCAACTCTTTTTTTTTTTTTAATATTTTATTTTTATTTATTTATTTGAGAGAGGGAGAGGGAAAGAAGCAGAGTGAGAGAGAGAGAGAGAGGAAATGGGTATGCCAGGACTTCCAGCCACTGCAAACAAACTCCAGATGCATGCACCACCTTGTGCATCTGGCTTACGTGGGTACTGGGGAATCGAACCAAGGTCGTTTGGCTTTGCAGGCAAGTGCCTTAACCGCTAAGCCATCTCTCCAGCCCCTCCCCTTCATGTCTTGATGCCGTGTGGGGCTTGTAATGAATGGCCAGTGGCTTACCCCTACCTGTGTTTGGGCTGTGGGGACCTTGTCACCTAGTCTCACAGTGGCTGTCACCCATGAACTGTGGTTTTCAAGTGCTGGGTAGGGTGGCAGTGGCTGTAATCCCAGCACTTGGGAGGTGGAGGCAGAAGGATCAGAAGTTCAAAGTCATCCTCAGCTACAGAGCAAGTTCAAGCAAGTCTGGCCTGAGCTTCATGAGACCCTATCTCAAAGCAACACCACCAACAACAAAAAAAAGTGTTCCCATCTCTCCCCAAATCACTGTTGTATGATACTGGCCGCTGACCAAAACAGCTGCTATACAGCCAATTCCTCAGAATTCAAATAGTCCCTCCTGAAGGGAGGAGGGAGGCTTAGGAGACTCAAGAAGTCAAGTTTGGGAGAGCTAAAACTCAAAAGGTCACAAGACCGTCCCCCAAGGTTATAGGAGCCAGAAACAACTGCTGAGGGGCAGACTCAGAGTTGTATAGCAATTTCCTCTAAATTTAAATACTGCCTCCTGGCATGAGAGGGGGACTCGGGAGGTCAATATGTTTAGAGAAAAGGTTGCGAAACCTTTCCCTACAGTTACCCAAAGGTTCAACAACTGCTTGGGAAAAGACTCTCTGATCTGCGTACCGCTGACAATGTGTGCTGCGGACTCTCTTGACCAGCCGAGCTGCCACCACTTCCTGCAGCGAGCTCCAGAGATGCAGCTTCGGTGGGTCACCTACGCCGGGGTGGGCTTCTCAGTGATGCAGCCGCTTTTGAGTCACCCGTGCTCCTGTCAGCAACCCCTCACCCTGCCTTGTTAGTAACCCCAGTGAACTCCCTGGTTCACCAGAACTGACATTGGTACAGTCTCGTTTTCGTCTGTCGGCTATACCCTATCTGAGGTGAATACACATGTGCTTGTGTTTGTTCAGGGAAAAATGTTACAGGGACAGCCATTATCCTCTTTATCAGAAGCATGCGTAGCCACTCACAAGAGACCCTTGTGACTGCACCTGTTGATGTCACCTCCCAGAAAGAGCGGAAGTGGGAAGGGTGGGTTGTCACACCCTCGCCTGAGCTCGCAGCTGTTCCTTGTGCCAGTGTATGCAATGAGTCACATGATTTTGTGGCCTCATGGGGGAGATAGAGTACGTTGAGGGTGGAAGATCAAGGGACAAAAAGTCTAAGGCTGGGGAGATAGCTCAGCAGTTAAGGTACTTGCTTGAAAAGCCTGATGGCCTGGGTTCGATTCCCCAATACCCACGTAAAGCCAGATGCACAAAGGGTCACATGCATCTGGAGTTCATTTGCAGGGATAAGAGGCCCTGGTGAGCCCATTCTCTCTCTCTCTGTCTCTCTGTTTCTCTTTCTCTCCCTCCTTGCAAATAAATAAATAAATAAATTTTTAAAGTCTATCTAGGAGCTGGGTGTGGTGGCACATGCCTTTAATCCCAGCACTCAGGAGGCAGAGGTAGGGGATCAAGGCCTATGAGTTCAAGGCCACCGTGAGACTACATAGTGAATTCCAAGTCAGCCTGGGCTAGAGCGACACCCTATCTGGGCTGGAGAGAGGGCTTAGCAGTTAAGGCATTTGCCTGCGAAGCCAAAGGATCCAGGTTCGATTCCCCAGGACCCACGTAAGCCAGATGCATAAGGGGCACACGCGTCTGGAGTTTGTTTGCAGTGGCTAGAGGCCTTGGCATGGCCATTTTCTGTCTCTCTTCTCTCTCTCTCTATCTCTGCTTGCAAATAAATAAATTAATTAAAAAACAAAAAAGTCTATCCATGACACTATGGAGAGGTCATGGCATATGCTGGGGTGAGACTGTCAATGATATGGCTGCTCTGGGATCTCCTTGATCCTGTTGTGGTAGAAGAGATTTAACAAACCAGGCCCAGATGATTCTCTAAAGCACAGTTTCTGTTGTACAAGCTTCACCAGGGAGACAGCGTGGCCCTGAGTCTCCTCCCTATCTCTGCGGCTGCACCCTGCTTGTATGCTGTCTGGTCAGTGCAGACATCGCCACAAACACCCTGAACACACAGCTTTCTCGTCCACATTTGTACTTTCTTATCCATGATTTATTGCTAAGAATATTTCTATTTGTGACCCCCAAATCATATAACCTTAAAAATGTATAACCCACCAATAGTATAGTATAATGAATTCAAGATGATGTCACACTGCCTGCCACACTGTCTATAAAACCTCTGAGCTATCAGAGCTCAGGGCTCAAGTTTTGGAAGTTATTCCCCTGAGTCCATGTTGATATAAATATATATATATTTAATTTTATTTATTTACTTGTTTAGGAGAGAGAATGGTTGTGCCAGGGCCTCCAGCCATTGCAAGCAAACTCCAGATGCATGTGCCACTTTGTGAATCTGGATTATGTGGGTCCTGGGGAATCGAACCTGGGTCCTTTGGCTTTGCAGGTAAGCACCTTAACCATTAAACCATCTCTCCAGCCCATGCCTGGCATTGAACTTTACTTTGAATCGTATTTTAGTCTCTGATTGATGCTGTTTCTACCTAGGGAGAACAGATGGTTGTCTATGTCTCCCCAGGAAGTTTCACACAATAGCCACTTATCAAAAAGCAGAAGGGCTGGAGAGATGGCTCAGCAGTTAAAGCCACTTGCATGCAAAGTTTGCTGGCCCAGGTTTGATTCCCCAGTACCTACATAAAGGCACATGCACAAAGTGGCACATGTACCTGGAGTTTATTTGCAGTGGCAGGAGGTCCTAGCACTCTCTCTCTCAAATAAATAAAAGTACGGGAGGATGCCAGGCATGGTGGCATACACCTTTAATCCCAGCACTCAGGAGGCAGAGGTAGGAAGATCGCCATGAGTTCGAGGTCACCCTGAGACTCCATAGTGAATTCCAGGTCAGCCTGAGCTAGAGTGAAACTCTACGTTGAAAAACTACAAATTAATAAATAAAATGAAAAACAAAAAATAAGATAAAATAAAAAGCAACAGGACACCAGGCATGGTGGTACACACCTTTAATCCCAGCACTTGGGAGGCTGTAGCAGACAGATTTAGGTTCGCTGAGATGAACTTCCAGACCAGCCACAGTTATGGAGGAAGGGATATTTATTGAAGCTTACAGATCCAGGGGAAGTTCCATAAATGGCAGAAGAAGCTGGCCTGCCTTCACAGGACCAAGCAGAGAGAGAGAAGTACAAGCCTAAAAGCCAAAAGCCACATAGCACAGCACACTTCAGGAACTCCTGTTAGGCACACTTTGTATATCTTTACATTGAAACCTGAAACCCACTACCACACCTTATGATCTACCCAGTGACATTGTCTCTAGCCAGGTGGCTACAGATGCAAACTACAAACAATAAAGAACTAAATATATTGGGGCCCATCTATTCAAACCACCACAGAGACTGAGTAGGAGGATCACTGTGAGTTTGAGGTTACCCTGAGACTACATAGTGAACCTGGGCTAGAGTGAGATCCTACCGCGAAAAACCAAAAAACAAACAAAAAGCAGCAGAAACATCCACATTGAAAGCCAGAGCACTGGGCTCAAGAGATGACTCAGTGATTAAGGAGCATGCCTATGAAACCTAAGGATCCAGGTTCAATTCCCCAGTACCACATAAGCCAGATGGACAAGGTGGCACATGAGTCTGGAGTTCATTTACAGTAGCTGGAAGCCCTGGTGCACCCATTCTTTCTCTTTCTCCCTCTCTCTCTAATAAGAAAAAAAATTTTTTTTGCCGGATGTGGTGGTGCACACCTTTAACCGCAGCACTGGGAGGCAGATGTAGGAGGTTCACCTTGAGTTTGAGGCCACCCTGAGACGACATAGTGAATTCCAGGTCAGCCTGAGCTAGAGTGAGACCCTACATCAAAAAACCAAAGTAAAAAAAAAAAAAAAGACCAGAGCATTGTCAAGTGTGGTGATGCATGCACACCTGTCTTCCCAGCACCCAGGAGGCTGGGGCAGGAGGATCTTGAGTTCAGGACAGCCTGGGCTACATAGGGATATACAATCTCAAAAAAGCAAGGCTTGGGGTGTAGCTTAGCAGTAGAGTACTTACTAGCATGTGCAAGGCCCTGGGTTCAATCCCAGCACTGCCAAACAACAGCAAACAAAACCCCAACACCATGAGACTTAAAGGACCACATCAGAGCAAAACATCGCCCACTTGCAGCTGCTCTGAAGGCTGCCAGCCTCAGGAGGAACCTGGCAGCAGGGGTAGAATCTGCCTCCTTCTTCCTCTTGTTCCCTCCTGCCATCCACAGAAGCTCTTTACAATCATAAAACCAGTCTGGTGTGGTGGCACATGCCTTTAAACCCCAGGAGGATCACCATTGAGTTTGAGTCTACCCTGAGACTACATAGTGAATTCCAGGCCAGCCTGCTCTAGAGTGAGACCCTATCTCCGATCCCTCCCCCACCTCAAACAAAAAGCATAAAACCAGTCTGGCATGGTAGCTCACCCCTTTAGTCCTAGCACTCTGGAGACTGAGGTAGGAGGATAACTGAGTCTGAGGCTAATCTGGGCTACAGTGAGTTCCAGGTCAGCCTGAGCTAGAGTAAGGCCCTGCCTCAAAAAAAAAAAAAAAAAAGGTGCGTAGATGGGTGTGGTGGCGCACGCCTTTAATTCCAGCACTCAGGAGGCAAAGGTAGGAGGATTGCCATGAGTTCGAGGAAACCCTGAGACTACATAGTGAATTCAAGGTCAGCCTGGGCTAGAGTGAGACCCTGCCTTGAAAAACAAAACAAAACAAAACAAAACAAAACAAAACAAAATAATAACTAAATAAAAATAAAAGCATAAATCTTTATAAATAAATAATAAATGAATGAGCCAGGCTTGATGGCATGTGCCTTTAATCTCAGCTCCTGGGAGGCAGATGTAGGTGGATTGCTGTAAATCTTAGGCCAGCTTGAGACTACATAGTGAATTCCAGGTCAGCCTGGGCTAGAGTGAGATACCTACCTTGAAAAACCAAAATAAAATAATAATAAATAAATAAATAAACGAGTGAAAGCGCTGTTTTCAGCTGCCTGGGACATCTAGCAGCTGTCTTGCTGCTCTCAGCCTGAACCCTGAACCCATAACATGGCTGCTGGGTGCTGTGGAGTCTGCTGTGTCCCCTTCCCTTCCTCTCGGCTCCTCCATGCCAGCTCACCATGGTCGGCATATTGTCCTGTCCTGTACGTACCTTGAACCTGCCCTGTGGCCCGCTATTCCCTTTATGCCAAACCTCTGCTGTCATGTTGCCTCTTTTCCCAGAGAGCTTCCCTGATCACCTCATTTGAACAGTCTGCCGCGTGTGTGTGTGTGTGTGTGTGTGTGTGTGTGTATGCCTTTCACATCTCAGATATCATTCATTTGCCATGCAATTTACCCTCTTAGGCTGGAGAGATGGCTCAATGATATACAATCATGAGAACCCGAGTGCAGACCCCAGCACCTATGTAAAAATTCCAAGACTGGTGGTGCCTACTTGTAGGGTCAACACTAATGGGGCAGAGACAGGAGGCTTCCCAGAGCTTGCTGGCTGGCTCGTCTAGCCTCATCAACGAGCTCTAGGTTCAGTGAGATATCTTGTCTCAAAAAGAAAAAAGATGGCTTGCAAAGCCTGAAGGCCTGGGTTCAGTTCCCCAGTACCTCGGTAAAGCCAGATGCACAGAGTGGCACATGCATCTGGAGTTCATTTGTGGTGGCAGGAGGCCCTTGCCCATCCGTTCTCAATATCTAGCTCTCTCTCTCTCTGTCTTAAATAAATAAAAAAAAATTATAAACAAAAATGTGGGTCTTGAGAGATGTCTTAGTGGTTAAGGTGCTTGCCTGTGAAGCCTAAGGACGCAGGTTTGATTCCCTAGTACCCACATAAATCAGATGCACAAGGTGGCACATGTGTCTGGAGTTCATTTGCAGTGGCTAGAGGTCCTGGCGTGCCCATTCTCTCTCTCTCTCAAATAAAAGAAAGAAAGAAGATGGGCGTGGTGGTGCATGCCTTTAGTCCCAGCACTCGGGAGGCAGAGGTAGGAGAATCGTGAATTCGAGGCCACCCTGAGACTACACATGAATTCCAGGTCAGTCTGGGCTAGAGTGAGACCCTACTTAAAAAAAAAAAAAAAAAAAGAAAGAAAGAAAGAAAGAAGAGAAAAGGAAAGGAAAGAAAAGAAAGGAAAATGTGGAGAGGGATAGAGGAAGACACTTGACATTGACCTCTAGCCTCTGCACATGAGTGTGCACACACATGCATGCATAGTGCAACCTGCACACACGTGTCTACATGCATACAAACGTGCCTATACGTGCCACACATATGGGGAAAAAAATCAGCCTCTTGAAGTTCACAGGGAGGTGGCTTTCAGCACACCCACAAGATTGGGCTGACACCGCCACCTTCACATTTCAGGCGTTTTCCCGAGGAAAAGGCCTGTGTCCATTAGCATCTTCTCTCACCCTCCCCCCTCTCCCCAGTCCCAGACAGCCACGCATTTGCCTCGTGTTCTGTATATGTGCTTGTCCCAGACATTTCACATAAATGGAATCAAGTAGGTGGCTTCCCTCAGTGTCATGCTTTCAAGTTCTCCTATGATGTGGCATCTAAGAGTGATGAGTCATTACGTGTGCAGGCCACGCTATGTTGAACTGGTCCCCAGTCCGTGGTGGCGTGGGTCCAGTGTGCGCCCTGTGTCTCTTCTTTTTCGGTCTCCTGGATGGGCTGAGGCCTTCTGAGAGGGAAAGGACTGACTGTGTGCATTCCTGGCTATGCCTTCTGGGATGTTGGCACATGCTGGTTTCTGGAGACACAGGTGCCTGAGAGAGGTCTCAGCCAGGCACTGCCTTGTTCAGTACCCATCTGGGAGTGTGTTACCCACAGATGGGGGAAAAGCCGACGGCATCTTTCCACTCAGGGACGTTTACATGCCAGGAGTGGTCAGCATAGAATGGGAGTGACAAGAAACTCCAGCTCCCTGCCCCTAGGTGGAGAAACCTATAAGCTCTTTCTACAACACCGTCTCCCATGGGTTCCCCCTGGGATATGACCCACCTGTTTACTTCCCAACTCCTGCTCTGCCCAGAGCTCCTGACTTATGAACACTTGTGCGGAGGAAGGGAGCCTGGCCTATTGAGGCCCCCTAATCTCCTGCCTACCACTGGCCTCTGGGCAGCCCAGTAGGGCCTGCCTCTCCCACACCCCCATGCATGCCTCCCAGGCCTAGAGCCCTCAGCCCTCTGCCCCTCCCTGGCGACTTCTCATTCCCAGCCTAACAAGCCAGCTGGGTGTCCCTGGTTTCATGGTTAAAGGAGCCCAAAATAACAAGTGCCACCCAAGCCTGGGAAGGAGCTGATTTTCCCAGGGGTGAGTCCCCAGGGTAGGAATGCGGGGTTTTATCCCCCAGCTCCAGACTCTGGGCTCAGTGCCTGGCGTACATGTTCTCCTTCCAGATCTGGGCCAGCCTGGGTGTCCGCTGTGTGATGTTGGACAAAGCTCGGGACCCTCTAAGTCTGTTTCCCAAATGCAGCAGAGATGCCATCGCTGGGCAGCTCACAGGGCAGAGTGTGAAGGCTGAAGTGTGACAAGGGATTGGAGAAGAGAAGGTGATTTTATTGTATTTTTTTCCAGACAGAGTATTATGTAGCACAGACTGGCCTTGAACTCACTACACAGTCAAGGATGACCTTGAATTTCCAATCTTTCTGTCTCTACCTTTGAGTGCTGGGATGCCCATTGATCACCACCCCTGGTGTATGTGGTGGTGGGCAATGAACCCACAACTTCATACATGCTAGCCAGGCACTCTACCAACTGCTACATCCCAGTCTGTGTGTGTTTGTGTGCATGCACATACACGCATGCAAGCATGTATGTGGAGGTCGGAGGACAACTTTGGGTGCTGGTCTGTGTCCCGACTCACCATGGGTGTACTGGGATTACAGATGCTTGTACTACTGTGTCTGGCTTTATGTGAGTGCTGAGTAACCACACGCAGGCCCTCATACTTGTACAGCAAGCACTTTTATTTATTTTTACCCACTGAACCATCTCCCCAGCTCCTTATTTATTTTGTTTTTTAATTTCTTGAGCCGGCTGTGGTGGTGCATGCCTTTAATCCCAGACCTTGGGAGGCAGAGGTAGGAGGATCACTGTGAGTTCAAGGCCACCCTGAGACTACATAGTAAATTCCAGGTCAGCCTAGGGCTAGTGAGACTCTACCTTGAAAAGCCAAAAAAAATTTTTCTTGAGCGGGCAGTGTTGGCACACGCCTTTAATCCCAGCACTCAGGAGGCAGAGGTAGGTGGATCGCTATGAGTTTGAGGGCACCCTGAGACTACATAGTGAATTCCAGGTTAGCCTGGGCTAGAAGGAGATCCTACCTCAAAACCCAAAAGAAGGAAAAAAAAATTTTTTTTTGAGGTAGAGTCTCCCTCTAGTCCAGTCTAGATCAAAGGTGTGTGCCACCATGCCCAGCTTTTGAAAAAAAAAAAATTATTGGGCTGGAGACATGGCTTAGTGCTTAAGGTGCTTGCCTGTGAAGCCTAAGGATCCATGTTCAACTCCCCAGAACCCACATAAGCCAGATGTACATGGTGGCACATGCGTCTGGGGTTCATTTGCAGTGGCTAGAGGTCCTGGCATTCCCATTCTCTCTCTCTCTCTCTTTAATAAATAAATAAATCATTTAAATATTTTTCTTTTTTTATTTTCAAAGAGAGAGAGAGAGATAGAAGAGAGACAGACAGAGAATGAGCATGCCAGGTCCTCTAGCCACTGCAAACGGACTCCAGATGCATGAGCCATCTGTGCATCCAGCTCCATGTGGGCACTGGGGAATTGAACTCTGGTCATTCAGCTTTGCAGGCAAGTGCCTTAACTGCTGAGCCATCTCTCCAGGCCTTTACTTTGTTTTGAGACAGTGTCTTCCTCTGTAGCCCATGCTGGCCTTGAACATGTAGTGTTCCTCCTGCTTCAGCCTGAGTCCTGGGATTACAGACCTGAGCCACCATATTTGGCTAGATAATGTGATTGTTTTTGTTTTTGAGGTAGGGTCTGGCCCAGGCTGACCTGGAATTCACTATGTAGTCTCAGGGTGGCCTCGAACTCATGGCAATCCTCCTACCTCTGCCTCCCAAATGCTGGGATTAAAAACATGTGCCACCATACCCAGCAATGTGATTTTTTTTTGTTTAGTTTTTATTTATTTATTTGAGAGTGACAGACAGAGAGAGGAAGAGGCAGATAGAGACAGAGAGAGAGAATGGACGCGCCAGGGCCTCCAGCCACTGCAAACGAACTCCAGATGCGTACGCCACCTTGTGCATGTGGCTAACATGGGTCCTGGGGAATTGAGCCTCGAACCAGGGTCCTTAGGCTTCACAGGCAAGTGCTTAACTGCTAAGCCATCTCTCCAGCCCTGATTTTTTTTTTTTTTTTTTTTTGAGGCAGGGTCTCACTCTGTACCATAGGCTGACCTAGAACTACCTCAGCCTCTCAAGCGAAAGGATTATAGGCATGAGCCAACATGCCTGTCTGATAATATGACTTGTAAATACCTCCTAACTATTTACCCAGAGATGGGTGTGAGGGGAAGAGGAGTGATTTTAGAAATCACTTGAAACTATCATCACAAAGAGCTTTGTCTTTGTTATTCAAGAGTGCCTAGGATAATTCCTGCTATGCAGTAGGTGCCCAATAAGTACATATGTAATTAGTGATGATAAATAATAATGAAACTAACTGTACAGAGAGCCATGGAAGCCTGTACTTGATGCTGGGGCAGCCAGACAGGAAAGCCAGCTCCCCTGTGTAGTAGGTGCTGGTGTGTCTGGAATAGGTGGCAGTGCTGGGCCTCAGACAGTTAGTGCTCCAAGTGGCAAAGTCCGCATAGGGAAGAGGCCGTGATGCCTCCCCTGGGCTTTCTCTGTCTCCAGGAACACGCTCTGGGCTGTATGCCGGCTGCTTTGGTGTTGGGTTCCTTTCCTGGAGGGTCCCTTTCAAGGCCAGGCGACTGTAACACGGACTTGTGGACACTTCCCCAGCAGTGCTGGGAAGCTAAGGGCGTTCCTCACATTCCAGCTGCATTTGACACCATCTCCCAGGCTCTTTGGAGAGAAAGTTGGCAGTCAGTGGCACAAGCCTCCGGCAGTGGCCCTGGGAGGACCCAGAGCCATCCTTGGTCTGAGCCAGTCAGTCAGTGTACCCCCTCTATCTGCAACTCAGGAGAATGACGGCAACCTCAGCCTCCAAGGCAGACGCGTAGTCCTCCAGAGATTGTACCCTGGGACATGATCTTAAGGGGCCACAGAAACAACGGTTAGCATAAAGTCTTACTGAGGCAATGAGCCTCTGATTCCAGCACTTTGGAGGGTGAGACAGGAGGATTGCTGTTAGTCTGAGGCCAGACTGGGCTACATAAAAAAAAATCTTATCTCTTAAAAAAAATCTAAAAGGCTGGGGAGATTGCTCAGCCAGCTGTCAAAGGTACAAACTTTTGTTGTTGTTGTTGTTGTTTTGTTTTGTTTTTTTCGAGGTAGGGGATCACTCTACCACAGGCTGACCTGGAATTCACAATATGGTCTCAGGGTGGCCTCAAACTCATGGAGATCCTCCTACCTCTGCCTCCTGAATGCTAGGATTAAAGGCATGCACCACCAGACCCCACTCATTTTTCCATTTTCTTTTCTTTTTGGCTTTTCCAAAACTCAGGCTGATCTGGAATTCACTATATAGTCTCAGGGTGGCCTTGGTCACACGTGCCACCATGCCTTGCTTATTTATTTATATAGGATCTCATTGTGGATCCAGGCTAGCCTTGAACTTGTTCATCCTGGTTGCTGGCCCAGAGCTTCTAACACTCTTGATGTTTCGTAAATAGGAGGGTAAGCACATTTTGTTATTCATACTAAGCCCCTTTCATCATCCCTGAGTTTATTTATTTTTATTTTTGGTTTTTCGAGGTAAGGTTTCACTTTAGCCCAGGCTGACCTGGAATTCACTCTGTAGTCTCAGGGTGGCCTTGAACTCACAGTGATCCTCCTATCTCTGCCTCCCAAGTGCTGGGATTAAAGGCGTGCACCACCATGCCTGGCTCCTGAGTTTATTTTTATTTATTTACTAGAGAGAGAGGGAGAGAGTATGGGCATGTCAGGGCCTCCTGCCACAGCAAACAAACTACAGACACATGCACCACTTTGTTCAGCTGGCTTTAGGTGGGTTGTGGGGAACTGAACTCTGGCCAGCAGGCTCTGCCAGTGTACCTTTAGCCACTGAGCCATCTTCCCAGCCCCCATCTCTGAGTTTATACTAATGAAGGGGCTCTTGGAGGGTGAGGTCTGGTTGCCATGGGGACGAGCCATGTGACTGGTGGGTTGGAACTTTTGGCCCTCCACTCCCACTTCCTGGAGATTGGGCTCAGCCATCCATGACGGATGATTTATCTATCTCACATAACAGGGCCCTCATTAAAAAAAAAAAAAAAAAAAAAAAAACTCTGATCAACAGAACACAGAGAGCTTCCAGGTCGATCTAGAACACATGGAGTGTGGCATATGAAGAGAGGGCAAAGACACCCCTGTCCAAGTACACGCTGGGCCCCTCTATGGGCTGTTCTTGAGCCCACTGCTTTATAACTAGTAGTAGTTAAGTAAATGTTTTCCTGAGCCGTTCTAGCAAACCGTTGAACTTGAGGAGGCCTTGTGGAAACCCTCGGCTTCATAGCAATTAGCCCAAAGTCCAGGAGTCCCCGAGGTTTGCTCTAGCACCTGAGCTGGTGGGTCTGTTGATCCCGGCAAAACTGAGCGGAGAAAATGAGCCAGTTAAAATCAGTTTGGAGAGGACTGTAATGGTAGCGGTGGATGGGACCCCAAAAGTCAGGAGGTAGAGGGACAAGAATTGCAGCTAGGTGAGCACGGATTGACGTGACACGACCATAATCTTAAAGGCACGGTGGGCACGTCCAGCCTTGAAAATCACGAAGAGCCGCGTCTGCCTGTCCATGTGGGTTCAGCAGGGCTCAGCCAGGGCTGAGGTGTGCTGCACGTGAAAATCATCATCTGGGTCTGACTGTCCTTCCTCCTCTGCTCCTCTTCCCTGCCCCACCCCCAGACTCAGCACCTTGCAAAGTCCATATCCTCCATGTATTCACCAGGGCTCCCTAGAGGGACAGAGCTGACAGGATGGAGATGTTATGCAGGGAGTTATTAGACGAGCCAGTCATTCCATCCATGACTGTCTGGAGGTCCGAGAGTCTGAGCACGCGGCAGCTGCTCAGTCCACGTGGTTGGATACCTCCGCAGTCCCAGTCTGGTGCTGAAGGCCTGGAGTGTTCCTGGAGAGCCAGGAGTCTTCAGTCCACGTTGGAAGGCTGAGGAAGCTGGGTTCGGATGGCAGCGAAGATCAGCAACAACAGGGTAGCTACTCTCGCTAGCCGGGGGCAAAGGCTGTCAGGGAAAAACGGGGTGCCTTTCCCTGGATCCTCTTTTTTTGTTTGTTTTGTCAAGGTAGGGTCTCACTTTAGCCCAAGCTGACCTGGAATTCACTATGTAGTCTCAGGCTGGCCTCAAACTCACGATGATCCTCCTACTCGGCTTCCCAAGTGCTGGGATTAAAGGTGTGCGCTACCCCTGCACTGAAAACTCCATATATAGGCTACCACTGGAAGGGCTGTGCCCTCTGGGGGAGGAGCTTCCCCCTCCTTTAATCCTTCCTGGGAACACCCTCACAGACCTGCCCAAGCGGGGTGTCTGCTTCTTGATTCCTGATCTGATCAACTTGCCCATAGAGATGAACTGTCACACCCCACTGGGGAGTCCTGTTTGTCTGATGTCCAGGGCACTGAGGGGGACAGAAGATCTGGAATCTTGGTTTTAGGACAGCTTTGCCACAACGCGGACAGAGCACTGAAGGAGGGTGACTTCTGTTTTCTGGGCTGAGGAAGAGGGCAGTGTGTGTGTGCGTGTGTGTGTGTGTGTATGTGTGTGTGTGGTGGGGGGGGCAGATACTAGTAGAAGAGGAAGGAGAGAGGGAAGCAGAGTAGGGAGGGGCCATCAGAGATCAGAGGATGCTGTTGGCATGCCTCATATGGACCAGGCAGGCAGAAAGTCCTGTGGCTCATCCAGCTTCCACACAAGTTCCAACGGGGGAGACGTTGGTAGATGCCATCCCAACCCAGGCTCAGCCTCCTCTTCCCTGCACCAGAGGAGGGCCATGGCCCTTCTATCCCAAAGCAGTGGCGGGGGGGGGGGCATGGTGCCTGCACCCCTTCCTCTCCAGACATGGGAAATGCCATCATAGCTTCTGGATTCCTAGGCCAACGAGGAGGTCTGAGGATGGACAACATCCTGGTCACTGAGTGGCCAGATCACTTTACAATGGAGAACCAAGGTTGGGGAAGGATTTGCTGTGGCCAGGGTCTCACAGCTGAGCCATTCTAGGAGAGGAAGCAGCAGGACCAGCATGCATGCCTGTTTGTTCCCTGTTGTACCCACGGAATCTAGAATAGTCCCTGCTATGAAGTGGGTGTTCACTAAATGCTTGCTGGGCTCGCTGGGTTGACCCTCACAGAGCAGCCAGACCTAAGGATGAGGTGGGCCAGGCAAGATCCCTTTCACTCTTCATGGGAGGCTTGGGTCTTGTATGATCCCACTTCACAGAGGATGAAACTGAGGCAAGGAGAAGGGTTGTGACCTGCCTGAAGTCACTTCAGAGGTTGGGTTGGCATCTCTGCTCTCAACCCAAGGCCAGTATTGCTCCTCAGTGCTGCGTCCCTAAGCCGGGATATGGAGAGCTACAAACAGGGATGGTCAGGCTCATGTGAGGACAGGGATGCCCAGAGACCGTGGAAACTCTCTCCTTCTGGAACTTGTGAGTACTGGATGACAGACTTAGGGAGTGCTGTCATGGACACAGCTTAGATGCCATCTGTCTCCACACAGAGGGACATTTGGGGCTGAATTAGAGACAGACTCAGCGCCCTCTTGTGGGGCCTCGCTGCTTGCTGTAGTTTTATTTCTCCAGCCCCTCTGTGACTGCAACAAGGCCCCTTCTGTGACTGCGACAAGGCCTCCCTGTGAAGAGGTCCTCCTGTAACAAAGTCCCCTCTGTTACAAGGCCCCTCTCTGCCATGACAAGCCTCCCTTTGATGAGATGCTCCCTGTGACAAGCTCCCTCCCCCCCGTGATGAGAGTCCCCTCTGTGACAAGGTCTGCTCTGTGAGGAGACCTTCCCGTGATGAGGTATCCCTCTGATGAGCTCCCCTGTGATGAGCTCCCCCTATGACGAGGTACGCTCTGTCACAAGGTTCCTCTGTGATGAGGCCCTGTGTGTTGAGGTTCCTCTACGACAAGATCCCCCTTCTGTGAGGAGGCCCCTTGTGACAATGTCCCCCATGACTGGTGTCCCCTCTGTGATGGGACCCCTCTGAGACAAGGTTTCTCCTGTGATGAGACCCTCCTGTTATGAGGCTCCTCTGTGACAACGCCTTCTGTGATAAGATCCCCTCTGGGATGAGACCCCTTTGTTACTAGGTCCTCTTTGATACAAGGCCCCCTGTGATAACATCCTCCTGTGATAAGGTTCCCCTGTGATGGGAGGGCCCCCCTACTGAGCCTTGTCTGTATTCAAATCAGGCTTAGTGGCATGTGCTTTTGACTCAGGCCTCAGAAAGTTCTAGATGCTTCTGGGGAATTTTTTAGTTGCAAGAGACACCTCATTGTGGCTATGTGCACCCATCATTCCCTTTATCTCTTGGGGCTTGGCATGGTGCTCAGCAGTGGTATGGTTGCCCACTATGCACCAAGCCCTGGGTTTGATTCCCACCACAGCACAAACCAGGCATGGGTGCATGCCTGCGGTTCCAGCCCTGGGGAGGTGGAGGCAGAAGGACCAGAAGTTCACAGGAGTTCGAGGGCAGCCTAGGCTACAGGAGACACTGTCTCAAAAATGAATACATAGGGCTGGAGAGATGGCTTAGCAGTTAAGGCATTTGCCCGCAAAGCCAAAGGGCCTCTGTTTGATTCCCCAAGACCCATGTAAGGTGGCGCATGCGTCTGGACTTTGTTTATAGTGGCTGCTGAAGGCCCTGGCATGCCCATTCTCTCTCTCTGCCTCTTTCTATCTCTCTCTCTTTCTCAAATAAATAAAATAAAAATGAAAAACTATTAATATATATATTTTTTTAGTTTTTCGAGGTGGGGTCTCACTCTAGCCCAAGCTGACCTGGAATTCACTGTGTAGTCTCAGGGTGGCCTCGAACTCAAGGCGATCTTCCTACCTCTGCCTCCTGAGTGCTGGGATTAAAGGCGTGCGCCACCACGCCCGGCTATTAAAATATTTTTAAAATGAATAAATGAATGAGTGAATGAATAAATAAAAATAAATAAAATGTTCTTACTTCTGTCAAGGTCTAAAAGCAAACTAAAACGAGCAAATGAGCTTGTGGTCCCACCCTGTTTCTCTCCATCTCCCTGGGATGAGCACTTTCCTGCCTTCTGGATATCTGCTGACTTAAGGGTCAGAGCCAGAGCTGCCGCCCCTCCTCTTCCTCTTCTGAAATGCTGGGGCCTCCTGCAGGCTAGGCAAACGCTGAATCAGAGTCATATCCCCGGCCCCTTTATTGATAGTTCTTTCCTATGAACTTTGGGGTGTTAGTCCTCTTCTTCCACCTTATTTGAGACAGGGTCTCTCTTGTTTGCCACTAGGAAGGCCAGTCTAGCTGGCCTTACAGCTTCAGGATTCTCCTGACTCCTGCTCACATTGTTGCAAATTCCTTGGGAGCCACTCTGGGTATGGCTTTTTGTGGGTGCTGGGGATGGAAACTTCATTCAGCAGGCTTGTGGAGCAAGCACCTTTTAACTAGCCCCTCATTAGTATTTATTTGAGAGAGAGAGAGAGAGAGAGAGAGAGAGAGAGAGAGGAGAAAGAGAATGTGTGCTCTTTCTACTAGCCTCTTGCTACTGCAGACACATGTGCCACTTTGTATACTTGGTTTTACGTGGGTACAGGGGAAATGAGCCCAGGCTGTCAGGCTTTGCAAGCAGACACCTTTAACTGCTGTGCCATCTCTGCAGCCCAACCAGCTCCCACTCCTAACCCCTCCCCCCTTTTTTGGCTTTGTTCTTCAAGGCAGAGTCTCACTCTAGCTCAGGCTGACCTGGAACTCACTCTCTAGTTAGTCTCAGGATGGCTTTGGACTCACAGTAATTCTCCTATCTCCGCCTCCCAAGTGGTGGGATTAAAGGTGTGCACCACCAAGCCTGGCTCTATGTTTCTTTAATTTAATTTATTTACTTATTTCTGTGTTGTTTTAAATTGACTTTCACTCACTGATGTTATGACCTTGGTTACCTCAGGTTAGATGACCAAACAAACAAAAAGCTCAGAAGTGAAGTTGTAAATTACTTGATTTTTTTTTTTTTTTTTTGAGATAGAGTCTCACTCTAGCCCAGGCTGACCTGGAATTCACTATGTAGTCTCAGGATGGCCTCAAACTCATGGCGATCCTCCTACCTTTGGGATTAAAGGCGTGTGCCACCACACCCGGCAATTGCCTGATCTTAAAGTAGGTAGACATCCTGGATCACTGGTGGGCCCAGTATCATCACAGAGTCCTTAAATCAAAGAGATCCCTAGAGCTTCCTGACTGGAGTTAGCAGTGAGCTTCTGGATCTGATGGCAAAGGCACAAGCAACAACAGATGCTGTGCTTCATGAAAATTAAAAAAATGACTGGGCGTGGTGGTGCACGCCTTTAATTCCAGCACTCAGGAGACACAGGTAGGAGGATTGCCATGAGTTCGAGGCCACCCTGAGATTACATAGTGAATTCCAGGTCAGCCTGGGCTAGAGCGAGACCCTGTCTCAAAAAAAACAAAACAGAAACAAAAACAAAAGCAAAAACAAAAACACACCAAAAGCGGAAAAAATAAATCTTAGGCTGGAGAAATGGCTTAGAGGTTAAGGTGCATGCCTGTAAAGCCTAAGGACCCAGGTTTGATTCTCCAGGTCCCATGTAAGCCAGATGAACAAGGTGGTGCATGCTTCTGGGGTTCGTTTACAGTGGCTGAAGACCCTGACATGCCCATGCTCTCTCTCTCGTCTCTCTCTCTCAAATAAAAATAAATAAAATAAATAAATATTTGGGCTGGAGAAATGTCTTAGTGGTTAAGGTGCTTGCCTGCAAAGCCAAAGGACCCAGGTTTGATTCCCCAGGACCCACATAAGCCAGATGCACAAGGAGGCACATGAGTCTGGAGTTTGTTTGTAGTGGATGGAGGCCCTAGTGTGCCCATTCTCTCTCTCTCTTTCTCTCTCCCTCTTTCTCTCAAATAACTAAAATTTATTTTAAAAAAGGAACAAAATATAAAATATTAGAAAAAGAAAATTTAAAATAAAAAATGCTCATATAAAGACAGTATCCACAAATCAAAAGATAACCCGTAGAATTAGGAAAGAGACTTTCAACTCATATTTCTCTTTTTTATATTTTTATTATTTTCAAGGAGAGAGAGTGAACACATTAGGGCCTCTAGCTACTGCAAATGAATTCTAGATGTATGTATTACTGTGTGCATCTGGCTTTACGTGGTTACTGGGGAATCGAACCCTGGTTGCTAGGCTTTGCCGGTGAATGTCTTAACTTAAACACTGAGCAACCTCTGCAGCCCCATATTTCTCTCTTTGAAACAGTCTCATGTAGCCCAAGGTGGCCTCAAACTTGCTGTGTAGGTCAAACTGACCTTGGACTCCTATTCCTCCAGGTCTCCACCTCCCAGGTGCTGGGATTATAGGCCTACACCCCCACACCTGGCTTTGCTCTGTCTGATAAAAGATTATTATCTAGAATATGTAGAGCACTCATAAAATTCAACAACAAAATTCCAAGCAATCTTGCTCAGAAGTCTACAAAAGGACTTGACTAGATTTTCCCATGGATGACACACAGGAACGATTATGGGAATGGTCACGCCACATCACTCACTGTCAGGGAAAGGACACCCCACATCACTCACCATCAGGGAAAGGCAGATCAGGACTGTGGTGAGATACCACACCATTCCCATTAACATGGCTAACATGGAAAAGCAGAAAAGAATAAGTGTTGGCAAGCATGTAGAGACCTTGACCCTCTGTGCACAGGTGAGAATGCAAAGTCGTACCACTACTGTGGAAAACAATATGGTGGTTCCCCAAAACTTATAAATAGAATTACCTTATGAAGCCGGGCGTGGTGCGCATGCCTTTAATCCCAGCAAAAAAAAAAAAAATGAAAAAGAAAAGCCGGACATGGTGGCACATGTCTTTAATCTCAGCACTCGGGAGGCAGAGGTAGGAGGATTGCTGAGAGTTCAAGGCCTCCCGAATGTTGGGATTAAAGGCATGTGCCACCACGCCTGGCTGATATGTGGGTTTTTAACTTGCTTGTTTGAGATATCTTTGGGAAAACATACATTATCTCTGAAGGCAATTTTGTCTTTATCAGTTGCATTGATACTTCTTGACTTTCCTCAAAGGCAAATGGGATCCTAGGGCTAGGGCGAGGGGAGGCTTTCCCTCCTCATGTGCCCTTAACTTTCACTCTTTCTACCCTGCCTCAGCTACAGCAAGAGAATATGAAATGTCCCTCACAGTCTCATGTTTGGGTCCTGGGGGCTCTGAACTAATCAGTGCATTAATCTTTTGATGGATTCATAATAGAACAACAGTATTGGTAGGTCAGGTGGAAAGCAGAAGATGGGGCCTAGTTAGTTGGAGGACATAGGTTACTGCGGGGTTACATCTTGGCTTTGTCCCTTCCTGGGTTCCTATTTCCTTACTATTCACTTCCTCCTTTTCCACCCATCCTCCCACCACTCACAACTTTGTAAAATAGCACAGGCTGGTCTCAAGCTCAAGGCAATCCTTCTACCTCAGCCCTCTCAGTCTTGGGATTTAAGTTGTGGGTGAGCATGCCCAGCTTTTTTTTTTTTTTTTTTGACAGCTTCCATAA
Organism: Dipus sagitta; assembly: GCA_036346955.1. NCBI lineage: Eukaryota > Metazoa > Chordata > Mammalia > Rodentia > Dipodidae > Dipus > Dipus sagitta. The sequence continues at coordinate 158,862,357 of CM070770.1, read as the reverse complement.
TTATGGACAATAAGCAATGATAATTCTCCATAACCCCCATTCGCCCCCTCTCAAATCCACCCTCCATCAAATTTCCTCCCCTTTTCAGTTAGTCTCCCTTTTTTAATAGTCTGGTTTTTTTTTGTTTGTTTATTTTGTTTTGTTTTTCGAGGTAGGGTCTCACTCTAGCCCAGGCTGACCTGGAATTCACTATGGAGTCTCAGGGTGGCCTCGAACTCATGGTGATCCTCCTACCTCTGCCTCCCAAATGCTGGGATTAAAGGCGTGTGCCACCACGCCTGGCTAGTCTGTTTATTTTATTTGCAAGGAGAGAGAGAGAAAGAGAGAGAGACAGACAGACAGACTGAATGGACATACCAGGGCCTTCAGCCACTGCAAATGGACTCCAGACACATGTGCCACTTTGTGCATCTGGCTTTATGTGGGTACTGGGAAATAAAACTCAGGTCTTTAAGCTTTGCAGGTAAGAGCCTTAACTGCTGAGCCATTTCTCTAGTCCCAGTCTGTCTTTTCTTTTTTATGTCATCACTTTTTCCTCCTATTATGAAGGTCTTGTGTAGGTAGTGTAGGCACTGTGAGGTCATGCATAGTCAGGCCATTTCGTATCACAAGCAGTCCTGTCCTTCCTTTGTCTCTTACATTCTTTCTACCACCTCTTCCACCATGGACTCTGAACTTTGGAAGATGTGATAGAGATGTCTCAGTGCTGAACACTCCACTGTCACTTCTCAGCACTATGGTGACTTGAGTCACCCCAGAGGTCACTGCCATCTGAAAACAGAAGCTTCTGTAACCAAAAGTGAATGTAGCATTAACATATGGGTATGAACATTAAGAAAAGTGCTTACAGGGTAGTTTGGTGAGAATACTATGTGTATTTAGCCACACAGCAGCAGGCAATACTCCTCTAGGGCTCATGACCTACCCAGCCATGGGATTTTTGATTAGGTTTTCAGTACCAGTCATTTATTTCTTCCCATGGAGCGGGCCTCCAGTCCAATTAGAGAGTTTAGTTTCCCCTATAACAGACATGCCACTATTGCACTGGTTGGTACAACTGCTGTGTACCACCGTTGATGACTTCCCTCTCCTGTAGGAGTGTATGCATCCAGCTTCCTGTCAGCTGGTCCATAGGGAGTAAGTTTCCAGCTCAGCTCCAGTGACCTGCAGTCACGCATGTGGGGTCTTCAGCAATAGGGTCTTACCATCTGGAGCCTTGGCAATGGCCTGTAATATTTTGGAGGCATCAAGGACTTCCCTGACCAACAACTCACTGTAAGGTATGCCATCCCCGACACTGAAAATTTTCTAGTAACAATCTATGGCTTCAGGATGTGCCATTATCCAAAAAAGTAGGCTTTCATTTGTCTTATTCAGAATATCTTGAATTTTGATTGACCCTTCCCCCCACCCTTCTCTTACTCAATCTCTTCCCCTGGCCCCGCTTAGGCCATTTTGCTCCCTGTAATCTGTTCTTCTACTTACATATATACAATACCATCCCCTTAAATCCTTCCCTCTCCTCCCTCCCTATAGCCTTTTTCTAGCTTACTGGCCTCTGCTACTGATTTTTGATTCCAGCTCACACACAAGTCTAGACATTTGTAGCTAGGATCCATATATGTCAGAACATGCGACGTTTGGCTTTTTGGGCCTGTGTTACCTCACTTAGTATAATCCTTTCCAGACCCATCCATTTCCCTGCAAATTTCATTTTTTTTTTCAATTTTTTTTTTTTTTTTTTTTGGTGTTTTTCGAGGTAGGGTCTCACTCTGGCCTAGGCTGAGCTGGAATTCACTATGTAGTCTCAGGGTGGCCTCGAACTCACAGCGATCCTCCTACCTCTGCCTCCCGAGTGCTGGGATTAAAGGCGTACGCCACCACACCTGGCTCTTTTTTTTTTTTTTTTTTACTGCTGAGTAGAACTCATGTAAATGTACCACGTCTTCATTATCCACTCATCAGTTGAGGGACATCTAGGCTGGTTCCATTTCCTAGCTATTGTGAATACAGCAACAATAAACATGGTTAAGCAAGTATCTCTAAGGTAGTAAGACAAGTCCTTAGGATATATGCCTAGGAGTGCTATAGCTGGGTCATGTGGTAAACCTATTTTTTCATGTTATGACATTTATTTTTTAAACAGTCGTGCTCTGTAGCCCTGGTTTTAGCCTTGAACTTTCATTGTTCATTCTGCTTCTGTCTCCTGAGTGCTGGGATCACAGGTGTGCACCACCATTCTTGGCTTCCTCTGAGTTCTTAACTTTTTTTAAAAAAAAGATTTTATTTTTTATTTATTTATTAGAGAGGAGAGAGAGGGGTAGAGAAAGAGACATAGTGACAGTGGGCACACCAGGGCCTCTAGCCACTGCAAGCGAACTCCAGATGCATGTGCCACCATGTGTGGTGGAGACCTGGAGAATGGAACCTGGGTCCTTAGGCTTCACAGGCATGCACCTTAACCGCTAAGCCATCTCTCCAGCCCTGAGCTCTTAATTTTTTAATTAACTAGTTAATTTATCAGAGAGAAAGAAAGAGCATGGGCATGTTAAAGCCTCTTCCTGCTGCAAATGAACTCCAGACACATGCTTCACTTTGTGTATCTGGCTTTAGGTGGGTGCTGGGGAATTAGGTCCTAGCTTTTATTTATTTAAAAATATTTTAATTTATTTGAGAGAGGGAGAGAGAGAGAGAGAAAGAGAGAGAGAGACAATGGGCACGCCAGGGCCTCTAGCCCCTGCAAACAAACTCCAGATGCATGTGCCCCCTTGTACATCTGGCTTTACGTGGGTACTAGGAAATCAAACCTAGGTCCTTAGGCTTTGCAGGCAAGCACCTTAACCGCTACATCATCTCTCCAGCTCTAAACTTTATCCTTTTCCTTTTTTTTTGGGCTTTCAAGGTAGGGTCTCACTCTAGCCCAGGCTGACCTGGAATTCACTATGTCATCTTATGTGTTATCTCAGGGTGGCCTTGAACTCACAATGATCCTCCTACCTCTGCGTCCCCCTAGCGCTGGGATTAAAGGCGTGTGCCACCACGCCTGGCTACCTGAACTTCATTCTTAATTGTATTTAGTTTTCCTTATTTCACTATCAGAATTTTATGGGTGGTCTTTGAGGTCATACCTTGGTATCCAGTACCTATGGGCATCAGAATACCTCAAATAACTAAGACATTCTTTGGGCGTGGGATGTAGTTTAGGGGTAGAGTAGAGCTCCTGCCTAGCATATGCAAGGCTCTCTGGAAACAAACAAAAGAAACCCACCACACACACACAAAAACAACAACAACAAAAATACAAACAAAAAAAACCCAACCCTTACCAAAACAAACCGCAACACAATACCCTCGGGCTCTGCCTAAGAGTTTCTGACTCTGTGGGTCTGGCCCCAGGCTATACTGCTGGTCCCAGATGGAAGGAAGCTAAGCTCCACCCTAGAGTGGGCGGGGCTTGGAATCCCCGCCCCCGCGCACGAGACCATCTTTCTCATAGGCTGTTGGTGGGAGTCATCACAAGCGGTCTCTCCGCCTCCCGCCGCCGCGCCTGCGCCGTGGTGCTCGCGGGGCTCCCGCTTCTAGAGGGGTCTCGTCCCCGCGGCTGGCAGACCATGGCGACGGAGTCAGAGCCCCTTCTGAATCGGGCCCATGGCAGCGAGTACCCGCCGGGGCTTCTCTCATGTCGCGGCGTCCAGGTCGGCCCTGGTGAGTGGCCGAGGCCCAGGTGAAGGCGAGGGCTGGCCGGAGGTCCGCCGGGTCCTGGCTGTCCTAAGCAAGCAGTAGCACTTTCCTTTTTAACGTTTCTTCTTCCTTTTGCCTCTTGTATAGTCTCGTGTAGCCCAGGCTGGCCCTGAACTGAGCCTCCTGCCTCCCAAGTGCTAGGGTTACAGGGGCGCACGCACTACCCCACCTGGCTGAGTTTCCCCTACCCCACGGTTCCCAGCCAGCCAACCAGCCCAGTAGTGGCTTTGGAATTCTGGTCCCACTGCTGGGGACTGAGGCAGGTGTCCTGAGGCGACGGTGTTCCTCCCCCTACCCGCTGTCCGGCTGCCCTGGCCTTCTGGCTTTCTTCCATTCTCCCAGCCCTTCCTGTTTATGGTCAGAGAGATTGCTGGATGGTGAGAGTGGAGTCTGTGTCCTGGTCCAGGGGATTAGGTGCTGGCTTGGAGGCTGATTAGTCTCATTTTCCAAAGGGGGAAACTGAGGCCTAGAGGAGATCTCTGCCGAAGGTCACAGCCAAGCCTGACTTCTGGTGTGGTCACTGTCCCCAGTGTCACACTGGATGTGTCGGCCTGGCCACTTCCCTCTCTGGGCTTCACTTTCTTCCTCTGTCTGAGAGGGGATTGGGTTGGCAGTCCCCGTAGTGTGTGGTCATCTTTGGAATCATGGGGGAACTCTGGCAGGAGATGAGGAAGCTGGAGGTTGACTAGGGCCATATGTCCATCTGCCTCCCCCTTAGGTTCTTCATTGCTTCCTGGACCAGGCCCCTCAATAGGAGTTCTGGGGGAGACACAGGCTTTGTGTTGGGACATCTGCGGCTGATGCTTGCTGGCTGTGTGATGTTGGAAGCATAGCCTGAGTCTCAAAGGGGGATAGTAGAAGACTGGAGGGGACACATTCTGAAGACAGGGACTGCCACGTGTGTACTGTTGCTGTCCAGGGTAGCAATACTGTGATGCGGGCAGGTCCTGGGCCCTGGCAGGATGGACATGTAGCACGCGTGGTCTGCTGTATGGAGACAGGATCCAAGGCCAGGCAGAGTGTGGCCCTTAGAGGGGCTCTCTGGAGGGCTCTTTGTCCTAATGCTGTGGCCTCGGCGAGGGCTGCCGAGAAGGCAGACAGCATGCCCTGTGTTTGCAGCTCCTCAGCTGGGCTGCCCTTGAGAATGGCTCATTGGGCCTCCACTGCAGTACCGTGTGGGCTCGGAGGTGGTCCCTGGGCTCCTGGGGTGGTTTGTGCTGGGTTTGGACGCTCTTGCTACTCAGCAGGGAGCTACTGCCCCCAGGACCCGGGGAACCCTGAAGTCAGTCCTGCTAACTCAGCTTCACCTGACTGGCCCCGGCCAAAGGTTGGGGAGAGTGGTTTGTCTTGTTCCTGAGTCAGTGAGCCTTGCTCTGCTTGTGCAACAGGATGAGGGATTACCGCGTGGGCCAGGCTCTTTGTGTTTACAGAGGGTTTACCCGCAAGGCCCAGGAGCCCCACTATGCACCTCCTACTGGGAAGGGTCTGGGAGGAACAGGCGCTCAGAGGATAGGCCTTTGCCCAGGGTCCCACAGCGTGCTTGGCAGGACTATATGCAGGGTGTGCAATATGGAGGGTATAGTAAAAGGCAGAGTGACTTTAGCCCTGGATGTCTGGGGAGCATAGGCTGTTGTTGCGGCCTCCATCTTGCTGCTTCATTCTGACCTGTTGTGGACCTTGTGTGCTTGGCAGAATCTGCCAGCCTTGATGGGGTGGTGGGTGTGGGTGTGTGATTGCCACTCAGAGTGATGAGCTCAGGGCAGCACGATCTGCCCTGGTGGAGCCCCCTGGATCCATACACTGGGCAGTGGTGCCCTGGCAGAGACAACAAGCTGGGCGAGGGCTTGGAGGCTCTGGAGAGCCAGGCCCAGGCAGGGCTGGAGACAGGATGTGTATGCAGCAGGGGAGAGGGTAGGTGAGAGTGGATGCCTGTCGTGCCTAGCTGCGATGAGTGTGGCCCTGGAGTAGCAGCGGGTCCCTAGAAAGCTGTGACGAGTTCTCTCCGTCTGGGTCTGGAAGAGTAGGAAGGATGCTGTAGGGTGGGAGGACCTTCTTCCGGCACCTGAGGCCCTGAGTCTTCTGGGTTAGCAACCAGAAGCCGGGTGAAAGGAACCTGGTGTCGCAGGGCCCCGAGGTGCTGGCCCCATGCCTGTGATGGCTTGGGTGTGTGAACATGAGCCTTGGCTGGTTTCTTGTCTGAGGAACTTGTGTGGCTCATTGCTCTAGGTTCCATCTGTGTCTTCCCAGGAAGGTAAGGGCTCCTGAACCCCTGCTGCCCAGGCTGTGCCTTGCCCATTGGGTCAGCCGGCTCTCAGGTCCGCCATGCTGGGGATCTTAGCAATTCACAGGTCATTCCAGGTCACCTTCGGAGAAGCCAGCACTATCACTCTCAGCCTCCCTGGGAAACGTCTGGGGGTCCTCAACACAAGCCTTGTGGTGGTACAGGTGGGGAAACTGAGGCCCAGGATGAGGAAGGTGTTGGTCTAGGTGGCACAGCATGGCTGGGACTGAGCCAGGAGCAGGCACACTCTGATCACTCCTTGAGCTCTGCTGACTCTTCTGTCACTCTAGGCATGAGCCCAAGCACCAGAGCAGGTGGCTCCCTGCGGGGTTGGGGGGGGGGTGTCTCCAGGCTCCTTGCCTTTGGCAGCTGTGTCCTGACTGAGCAGGACATGTCACTGTGTTGTTTAGATGAAGCTGTGGGCCTCCAGAGGCCAGATTTTGGGAAAAAAGAAGAAAAACAAATTGAAACAGAGGCTGAACTCATTTCCAAGCCTAATGTTAGTTGCTGGGGCTACACAGGCCAGGGTCCCCCAGGTTGTCACTGTGTCTCTTTCTGCGGTAGGAAGTGGACCTGAGCCTTGTGCCTCCCCCCCATCCCTCTGTTGATTTGTGCCTCGCTTTTCCCTGATTTTATTTTATTTTGTTTGTTTTTGGCTTTTCAAGGTAAGGTCTCTCTGCAGCCCAGGTTGACTTGGAATTCACTATGTAGTCTCAGGGTGGTCTCGAACTCCTGGTGATCTTCCTACCTCTTGTCTCCCGAGTGCTGGGATTAAAGGCGTGCGTCACCACACCCGGTTGACTTTTTAAAAATATTTTATAGCCGGGCGTGGTGGCGCACGCCTTTAATCCCAGCACTCGGGAGGCAGAGGTAGGAGGATCGCCGTGAGTTCGAGGCCACCCTGAGACTCCATAGTGAATTCCAGGTCAGCCTGGGCTAGAGTGAGACCCTACCTCAAAAAACCAAAAAAAAAAAAAAAAAAAAAAAAAAAAAAATTTTTATTTTTATTTATTAGAGACAGAGAGAGGGAAGGAGGGAGGGGGAGAGACAGAGAGAGAGAGAGAGAGAGAGAGAGAGAGAGAGGAGGGGGTGGGAGGGAGGGAGAGAATGGGCATGCCAAGGCCTTCAGCTGCTACAGATTAACTCTAAATGCTTGCACCACTTTGTGCATCTGGCTTACGTGAATCTTGGGGAATTGAACCTGGGTCCTTTGGCTTTGCAGACAAGCGCCTTAACTGCTAAGCCATCTCTCCAGCCCTCCCTGATTTTTTCTTCCACATTTTCATCTTCCTTTTTAAATTAAAAAAAAAATACATATATATGTGCACACACAATACATACTATGTATGTGTGTGTATATATATATATAATTTTTTTTTTTTGACGTAGGGTCTCACTCTAGTCCAGGCTGACCTGGAATTCCCTATGTAGTCTCAGGCTGGCCTTGGAATCATGGCAATCCTTCTATCTCAGCTCCGAAGTGCTTGGATTAAAGGTGTGCACCACCATACCTGGCTAATACTACTTTATTTATTTATTTATTTATTTGCAAGCTGAGAGAGAGAGAGAGGGAGAATGAATAATGAGAATGAGTGCACCAGGGCCTCCAGCTGCTGCAGATGAACCCCAGATGCATGTGCCACTTTGTGCATCTGGCATTATGTGGGTACTTGGAAATCCAACCTGGGTCATTAGGCTTTGCAAGCAAGTGCCTTAACCGCCCGAGCCCCTTCCTTTTTTTTTTTTTTTTTGGTTTTTTGAGTTAGGGTCTCAGGGTGGCCTTGAACTCACAGCGATCCTCCTACGTCTGTGTCCAGAGTGCTGGGATTAAAGGCATGCGCCACTACGCCTGGCACACCTGGCTTTTTAATTTATTTTATTTTAATTTTTCTTGCCCTTGTCTGTTGAGATCCAGCTTCTGGAGCAAAGATCCTAAGTGGGAAATCCCAGCCTTAGTGACTGCTTGGCTGGAAGGGGCTGATTGCAGGCCACAGGCTAGCAGCCAGCCTCCTCCTCACTGAGGCCCTCCAGGACGCCACCCGTGTTGTGACCGCCACATCATGGGTGGTGGAGACAGTGACTGCCCTTTGCCAGGGAGAGACAGGCATGGGACTAGGTGGAGGGACTTGGGAGCTACCTGGGCTCTGCCCAGGGTGACTTTGGAGGTAGGGTGGTGAGGGAACCTTCTGGTCCTTGGTGTTTGCTAAAGAGCCAGGGTGCTTGCCTTTGGCTCAGTTGTATTTCCTGTGTTTGTGTGAAATTGTGTTCTGTCAGTATCAGAACATGTGTTAGGTGGGAGTAGCATTACCCTGTAGAATCAAGATGCTGGGCTGGAGAGATGGCTCAGCGGTTAAAGCACTTGCCTGACAAGCTTAGGGACTCATGTTCGACTCTCCAGGTCCCACATAAGCCAGTTGCACAAGGTGACACAAGTATGCAAGGCCACACATGTGCACAAGGTGGCACATGTGTCTGGAGTTCGATTACAGTGGCTGGAGGCCCAGGCATGCCAGTTCTCTCTCTCTCCTCTCTCTCTCTCTCTCTCTTGCATTAAAAAAAAAAAAAGGCTAGTCTGTTGGGCTTACCTCAAAAAAAAAGAATCAAGGATGCTCGTGCCACCCAGGAAGCAAAGACAGGTGGACCAGCAGCCTCTTCAGCTGAGCCCAGCCAAGTGCCAGGCTGCAGGGGCCCCTGCACCCTCCCATTACACTTCATAGTGCCTATTTAGGAGCCAAGCAGGTGACTGCTGGTACTCACTTGGAAGGGTGGCCACACTTGCTTGTTCCATGCCAACCAGTAGGGGCTGGCTTTGAGCCTGAGTCTGGTGTTGGGCTCTGTAGAATACTGCTGCCTTCCCACGTGTCCTCAGTGCACTGTCTCCTGGACAGCAGTGGTCATGGGGGCAGAGCTGCCCCTGCTCTGGGCTTGGTGTGCTGGGCACATGCCGTTATGCTCTATTTTTGTTAAATTATTTATTTACTGAGGGGGGGCCCAGGTAGATATATAAAGAATAGAATGGGTGCTGGAGGGCTGGCTTAGCAGTTAAGTCTAAGGTATGCTTGCAAAGCCAAAGGACCCAGGCTCAATTCCCCAGGACCCATGTAAGCCAGCTGCACAAGGTGGTGCATGCATCTGGATTTCATTTGCACTGGCTGGAGGCCCTGGCACACCTATTCTCTCTGTCTGTCTGTCTGTCCCTCTCTCTTTCTGACTGTCTCAAATAAATAAATAAAACTTAAAAAAAAAAAAAGAATAGAACAGATGTGCCAGGGCCTCCAGCCCCTGCAAAGGAACTCCAGATACATGTGCGCCACCCTGTGCATCTGGCTTATGTGGGTACTGAGGAATTGAACCTGGATCCTTAGGCTTCACAGGCAAGCACCTTTAACCTCTAAGCCATCTCTGCAGCCCACCATTGTGTTCTTTATGTGGTTGGGACCCTGGCCCAAGGTAGAGGGCCTCTGGTTGCAACCGGCCACAGTGTGCTTCCATCTTCGAGAGCTAGTCTGTAGGGGTCAGACTGCCCAACTCTGCTTGCTTACCCAGCATGTCTCCTCTGCCCGCAGCTGCCGCAGCCAGGCACGACCTCTGCATAGACCAGGCTGTGGTCTTCATTGAAGATGCCATCCAGGTGTGTGGTGGTTACCCAGCCGGATGGGGGTCTCCCCTGCCACCTCGTTCCATGCCGTCCCGGGCGAGAGGCCTCAGCAGCTGGCCTGTGGGTTAGGACTGCTGTGATGATGGGCCTCTGGGCCTGGCTCTCCACTTGTCCTATCTGATGGCGGTCATGGAGTTCACTTCCTGTGAACTGAGGCCTGTCCTGGGCTACCCTGAACTAGGTTGGGGGCGGCACCGGAGCACGACACAGCTGGCCTGGGGGAGGTGGGCCGGCCTTGCGTGGAGAAGAGAGCACCTCACACTCAGGCTGAAGGCACACATGGGGAGCCCTGCAGCTTGTGGCAGTCTGAGCCTGCAGGGCCAGGGGCCCCCTGTAGCCCATGTCCTGGGTTGGGCCAGTCTCTGGGGAAGACGGGAGTGCTGAATTGGGCCGTGTGTGTGTGCGTGTGCATGTGGTGTAGGGCCGCAGGTTAGGACACATGTGTAGGACTGAGGGGACCCTGCCCACACCCTGCTGGGTGTCCTTTTGCTTTCAGTACCGCTCCATCTACCACCGCATGGATGCCAGCTCGATGTGGCTTTACCGGCTGTATTACTCCAGCGCGTGCCAACGGTGAGAGCACACCCACGTGGACCTTGGGTTCAACAGGCCAGCGTGGTGGGGTTGGGCTGGCCCCACACCTGCCTCAGGGGCCAGGCGGGGCACCCCTTCTCCTGGGCACTAAGGCACCCCTGCTTCCTCCTCCAGTGAGGAGCCAGCTGTGGATGGAGGGTGGCTGGTGGTGAGGGTTTTCTTCTCAGAACACTGGCCCAGCCCAGGCTGTTGAGCTGTGGGCAGGGCGGTGCTATTTGACCACACATGGTGACCACAGTGGATAGAGAAGCGTTATTTGACCTGGCCCGATGGCCACAGCCAGGAAGTGCAAGCTTCTGCCTTCCATCCCTCTGGGGCACGTGTTCCGGCCCTGTGGTCAGCTGCCGCTCCCCTTTGATGGGAGTTGTCTCCTTTCCAGGGCCCTGGGCTTTGCCATTTTCTTGATCCTGGCTTTAGCTTTTCTGGAGACCCCATCTTCATTTACGAGGACCTCAGACGTGCGCTACCGCTCCCCACCCTGGCAGCCGCCGTGCGGCCTGACTGAGTCCCTGGAGGCGCTCTGCCTGCTGGTCTTCCTGGCCGATGTCTCTGTGAAGGTAAGATGGGTGACTCGGCTCCGCGTGTCTTTCTGATGCCCCAGGCTGGCTGTCTCTGTTCTTTCCGGGGTACTTGGCCCTCTGAGCAAAGGCCTTGTGGCAGAGGCCATGGCTCTCCCCCTCCCTGTGAAACTAGGTCGTGCTGTTGGGGCTGGGCACCCTGGGGGATGGGGTGGTCTCTGGGAGCAGTCGTGGGCCTGATCCTTGTGAGGGGAGACCTTAACTTCATGAGAGGATATTTGGTCTCCCCTCACAGCCCACACTGTCATCCCCAAAGAGGACAGGAGCTGGGTGTGGTGTGGAGAGGCCCACACAGTTATGTCTGACTTTGGGTCCTTGTGCTGATGATAAACCTCTCCGTGCATTTACGCTTGTGGGTCATATCTGTCTGGAGGCCTTAGTGACTTTCCAGCGACATGCAGTGGGCCTGGGTCTCCCCGGGCCACAGAGTCTGTTGTTATTATTATTATTATTATTGTTTTTTTTGAGGTAGTGTCTCACTCTGGCCCAGGCTGGCCTGGATTTCACTATGTAGTCTCAGGGTGGCCTCGAACTTATGGCGATCCTCCTGCCTCTTTCTCCCGAGTGCTGGGATTAAAGGTGTGCGCCACCACTTCTGGCAAGTCTGTTATTTTTGTCAGCTATTCTGGAACTGCAATCCTATGGGCTCCCATATCCACAGTGCTAGAGGACACCCGTGGCCACAGCTTTCTTGCTTTTTGTCAGCCCAGCTGCTTCTTGGCCTGGGCTCGGTTACCATGCTTCTTGTCCCCTGTGGCTTCTCAGTCAGGTGATACTTTTGTCTGGTACCTTGCTCTGCAGTCCCAAGGGGGAAGGGGACCCTGTTGCCTGAGGAGTGTGGCGGCATGCTGGTGTTTGTATTTAAGAATGTGTGTGAACGTGTGATATTATAGGCTCCGGGCCATTTCTCATTTCTTCATTTTTTTCCTATAATGTGGCTTGGTAGGCCTGGGGTTTTTCAGCTGGAACTGAAACTGGTAATAAATTGTCATTTGCTGGTCTAAGTGGCTATCATTTGGGTGCCTCAAGGTGAGAGAGAGCCCAGGCGTTCATCCGTAGGTTGTGACCTCTGGAGGCCGTCCTGATGGTGGGACAGGTTGTGGCAGTTATGAGAGGGTGGGACAGGCAGACCCACCTCTCAAACTGTCCCACTGAAGTGGCTGGCCACGCCTAAGCACAGGTCTATCTATTGTCCTGTCTTCTGAAATGTTTTCCTTAACCTTCCTGCTTGTGCTGTACACAGTGGTGGTTTAAATAGACAAAGCACGTGGGAACCCCTTGTCAGCAGTGAGGCAGGCCAGGAAGGCTCCGTGCCCCTCCTGAGGTTGCGTGGAGAGTCACAAGCGTGTGCTTCCCTACCCACTCAGCGCCTGTTTCCCCCAGCGTCGGATGGATAGATACTACTCTGCCTTTTGACCCCCTGTGCCATCTGGCTGCGGGCCCATGTTTGTGCCCCTCACTCGCTGTCACCCCTCCTTGTCTCTTGCAGTGCTACCTGGTTGGGCGGGCCCAGTTTCAGAAGAACCTATGGTTGCTGGCCTACCTCGTGGTGCTAATCGTGTCCTTTGTGGACTGGTCTGTGTCCCTGAGCCTCTCTTGTCAGGAGGTAGGTGGTGTGCCATCTCTGAGATGGTGGGGCCCTGTGGGGGTTGAGGTGTGGGTGCATCTGAGCCCTGCAACTACGCTGTCCATTGTCCATATCTGAAGTGCTTTGGCTCCTACCTCACTGGAGAAGGCCAAGGATTCCCTTGGGACACACCCTTGTGGTGCGAGAGGGCTCAGAGGCAAGGTTCATGTTGCTCCAATTCCTGGTCCTGTGTGTTGCCCTGAACTCACTTGGCAGGGTCTCTCACAAAAGCATTGTCCCAGGACCTCCCTCTGCCCAGTGACACCCAGAGCTATTTAAAGTCTGTTGCTAAGAAAACCCGTTCACTCAGCTGCTTCAGTCCTGACCATAATATCCATGTTTCTTTTCAATCTCTCTCTTTTTTGGTTTTACGAGGTAGGGTCTAACTAGCCCAGGCTGACCTGGAATTCACTATGTAGTCTCAGGGTAGCCTTGAACTTATGGTGATACCTCCTACCTCTGCCCCCCGAATGCTGAGATTAAAGGCACGTGCCACCACACCCAGTCTTCTTTCTCTTCTTAAAAAAATTTCATTGACTTATGATTTATTTATTTGGAGAACGAGAGAGAGATTGAGAGATTGACAAAGTATGGGCATACCTGAACCTCCTGCCACTACGAACCCCAGAAGCATGCACCACTTTGTGCATCAGGCTTTATGTGGGTGCTGGGAAATGAAACCTAGGCTGTCAGGCTTTGGCAAGCAAGCCCTTTAAGTGCTGAGCCGCCTCTCTAGCCTTAGTGTCCGTGCTTCCTGAAAGCACTGGGAGCCCTGAGGGGTGGAGTGGCAGGGCAGGGCAGGGCAGGGCAGGGCAGGGCAGGTTTGATGTCAGTGGATGGCCAGGGTGTGCTGGGGAGGCGGAACCCTGCCAAGTGCTTTGGTAGAGAATCCAGTAGAAGGACTTACACAGGTATTGAGGAAACCAGTGGAGCCTAGAGGGCAGATGGGGAGCTTCTGGCACCTGGAAGCGCTGGGAGGGCTGTAGAGCTGGCACTCTGTCCTGTGCCGTCTGGGTGGGTATCGCCTGGGAGAGCTATAGCAGGGCTGGGAGCCATAGGTGCTTTCAGTGGGACAGCCAGTAAAGGAAAGGGAGAGATGCCCATGTCCCACCTCCCCAAGGGTCCCCTGGAAAGACCCTGGGAGCCTCTGTGAGGGAAATATGAGTGGTGTCCCTGCCTCCACAGCCAGCAGAGGTTGGGAGTAGGTGGGGCACAACCCTGAGCTGTTTGCCATCTGCTGCCTCCCATGACTGTGTGTGACAGTGTCCTTCCCCATGGATAAGATGCAGCCCTCCTCCAGCTGAGGAAGAGGTGCCCATGCCCCCCCAGGCTGCAGTGAGGTGGGCCACACCTGCGTTTCTCACCAGTAGTCCCTGTGTTTATGTCATGACCAGAAAACCTGCACCTCACAGGCTTGGTTGTTAACCTGATCTCCACCATGGGTACTTAGGTGACATTGGGGGTTGGGGGGACGACAGAGGGCGAAGGATGGAGGAAGAGCTTTGTTGAGATGCACAACCATGGTTGACCTGGCGAGAGAGCTGGGGTGGAGCATGCACAGCCAGAGTGGCTCAGGCCATCTGACCCTTCTGTCACCCACTGTTGTCCCTGTGCCCCTTCTGATCCTCGTAGCCACCCACCACCATGCCTGGTTTTATGTGGTGCTGGGGACCAGACTCAGGGCTTTATGCATACTAAGTAGGAACTCTACCCACTGAGCTACGTACCCCCAGCCCTCTGCCCCACCTCCTTTTGATGCCTGGAATGCTGTGTTGTTCTCCCTTCCCAGGGCCTCACGTGTGCTGGGAAAGTGCTTTACCCCTGACCCACAGCCCAGCTCCAGGCTGTAGTCTTTCCTGTTGGGCGGGGACCTCTGGGTGGTGGTGGGGCTCTGGCTTAGCCGGTGATTTGTCCTGCCAGCATTCCCTCTCCTTTGGATAGATTGGGACCAGTGCGTGTCCCTGGGACTGTCCCTTTGGTAACATGCACTTCCAGACCCACAGGTCTCACCATGGTGACACGAGCAGTAAGAATAGGGTCACTCCCAATTCCTGTGTTCCATGAATCGCACTGGGGAGAGCCGGGCCCTCCAGTGGCCTGTGCTGGCCTCCCACAGCTGCTGCCTGTGGGCAGTGTGGGAAGGGTCCACGAAGCCAAGGGGCGCCTCCTCTTTGGGTGTGGGGAGTCCAGGTTCTGGGCCAAAACCCTGAACAGTTTTCCGGTTGCCATTGTTCACGTTGCCTTCTCAGTTTGTGCCAGACACTGGTCCCTTCAGAGGGAGATGATGCAGCCCAGGAAGACCGGTGGGAAGGGTCCCTAGGGAGGCCTGCTCTGCCTGGGTGCTGGCACCAGGTTCTGAAGGGAGCTGCCTGGCATCTCCCGTAATTCCAGAGTGTGATGGGTGTCGTGATTGGGCAGGATGGGGGCTGGGGGTGGGGCCACAGGGCTGGCCCAGACGGAAGACAGGCTGCTGAAACTGACAGGCCAGTGATGAGCAGGCTCAGGATGGGCTGGGGCGTACCTCAGGGCAGCGCCTGTTCTCTCCCCTGGTGTCCAGGGACCGGGGTGGAAGGTGCAGGTGGCGCGGGCCCAGCAGCTGCTCCCTGCTGTCTTGCAGCCCCTGCGCGTGCGCCGGCTGCTCCGTCCCTTCTTCCTGCTGCAGAACTCCTCCATGATGAAGAAGACCCTGAAGTGTATCCGGTGGTCGCTGCCGCAGATGGCCAGGTGGGCTCCGGGACAGAGTCCCCTGAGACCTCCACAAGAACTTGGCCTGAAGGGCCAGGGGACTGAGGTGTGGCCTGGGAGCCTCAGTCCCACGCAGGGTCGGTGGGAAGTGTGTGGGCTTCCCGTTCTAGCACCTCCCGAGAGGCCCTACTGCAGCTCTGAACCCCCACCCCCAAAGGTGTGCTGAGTCCTCTCGGTGCTGCTCTGAGGGGCCTTTGCTTGTCTCCTGGGGTCCCGTTGTCCCCCCCCCCAAGTGTGTTCCTGCAGCTTTGTCGAGCGCTGTGTGCAGCAGCGCTGGCCCTCACGGCTCCTGTCTCCACAGAAGCTTGGGCTTCTTGGGGCGTAGCTCTGTTGCTCCTCAACTCCTCCTGCCCCCCTTAGTCCCTGCCAGTAGAAATGTCACCTTGTCCCTCCCTCGGCCTTGGGTCCCTTCCCTGGTAGCTCACCCAGGGTGACTTCTCTTCTGTCTAGCCCAGGCAGATGGAAAAAACTTCTCTCCAGGGTTTCAGTCCCCAAGACAGAGATGCCACTCTTTGTCCCAAATAGAGGACTCAGCCAGGGTGGGGGCCATGCCTGTCCCCAGAGCTAAATACTTCTAGGCTTTCCAAGGAGAGGAGGGGGTGGTGTGCCTGGCTGTGCCCCAGGTGCCCCATAGCTAAGCCCATGGGCAGGATGGTGCTCCTGGGCTGCCCCCATGGCGTGTGGCCCACGCTGTGCCAGCTGAGCACTGTCCCTCCCCAGCGTCGGGCTGCTGCTCACCCTGCACCTATGTCTCTTCACCATGTTTGGGATGCTGCTCTTCACCGTGGGCGAGAAGGTGAGGAGCTGGCCGCCCCGCTGCAGGTGGGCTTCCCTGCCCTGGGGTGGTTTTGCTGGGCTGTCGGCTGTCCTCAGCCCCACAGAGCCTTGCTGAGTGGCTGAGAGTGAGGACTGACTTAGGCTTCTGCCTGAGACACGGGCCAGGAAGCTGGAGGTGGCCTGCCTTGAGCCCCCCTCACTTCTCCTCTGGGCTTTGTCTTCACGTGGCCCGTGTTCCCACTTCAGGACCCTTGTCTTCCCTGGTCTCCTGGGCTTGAGCTATTCTCGTGCCCACTGCCTCTTCCCTGTCTACACCACTGGCAGGCACTAAGGGTGGCTTGAAGGTTCCTCTCCATCCTGTCCATGCCCCGCCAAGGTGCTACCCTCCCTGACACTGGTCCTTCCTTCATCTGTAGCCCTTCTTGGCTGGGCCCCTACAGTGGTCACAGGGATGGCTGGGCTCCTACAGTGGTCACAGGGATGCCCCTGCATGTCCTGGTCTGTGGCCCCTGACGTAGAGGCCCTGCCCTGCCTAGCCCCAGCTGAAGCTTCTGCCCAGAGTCTTCCTGTCACGGGAAGGTGTCCCCTGTCATCCCTGCCTGGTGTCTGCCGTGGGCTGCCCAATTCTTTGGCTCTGTGTGTGTCTTCACATCCAGTCAGGATTATGTCCAGGCCAGAGCCAATGTCCTCCAGCCTGCATCTGTTGTCTGTGTCCTGGAATGTAGCCAGTGCGTGGTCAGGGCTGTGGACATGAGTTTGAGATAGAATGGTTAGGATCTGCTGCCCAAGAAAGGAGACAGAAAGATAGGATGGTGCCTTCTAACCCAGGGGGCTTTGGTGGTCCTGAGTATGTGTGAGGCACCCACATGTCTGTCATGCATGATAAGACTATACCAGTGTAGGAGTGTGACTGGGTGCCTGTATGTGTCTCCGTCATGTGTGTGTGTGGTGTGTCTATATATCTCTGCGTGCATGTCTGTGGGTACATATGTATGCTGTGTGTGTCTGTGGATATGTCTAGGTGTTGTCTGTGTGTGTGTGTGTTGTGCCTGTTGTACATTTGTGTGTCTCTGTGCATGCTCGTGTGTATCTTCATGTCTGTGTGTCTGTGTGTGCATGTCAGTGTGTACATATCCAAGGAGGGCAGGAGCAGTGGGTGGGCTGCTGAGGTGGGACCCCTGCATACCCACAGGCCCTTTGTGTGACTGTCCATGACACTGGCCACTGCTGTTTCCCAGAACCTGGGTCAGGTGGGTAGTCCACATGTGGGTCTGAAGGAAGCCAGAGTCTTGGTCTGTGCCTGGGAAAGCTGGAAGTCTCTAACTGCTGAGCTTCCCGAAGGTCTGGCTTCTCCTACAGGCTTGGGTTTCTGCCCCATGAAGGCTCAATGGGGTGGGGCTTGTGTAATTGAAGGTGACTGCCATCGGGTCCTGTTCCCTGCCCTTGGTTACAGCTGGGAGGATCCCCTTGTGGCTGATCTCTGCTGAGTTCCTTGTCATCAGCCATCAGGCCCCTGGCCAGGTTGGCCTGGTGAACAGATTGGGAACCTGTAGCCGGGGGTAGGAGCCTGTTATGTGTCCAGTGGCCTTGCCCAATGTTCCTAAGCTTGTGTTGGCTGAGGACGCAGCATCTGCCCATGCTTCTGCCCCTTCAGCGAGCATCATTCAGAGCTGGTCTGCTCAGCACCTGCGGTCTTGCTCACTGTGAAGCTCCTGAGAACCAGGGTTGTTTTTGGAGGGCTTTTGGTCTACAGCAAGAGTGGCATCCCACCTCAGAGACCATGTCCTGGGTCAGGGCTGTCACCATGTGCTGGTGTTGAGCTGAGTGGAAACTAGTTTCCCAAATCCAGGGTGACCTCTGCTCCCACAGGCCCTGGCTTGGCTGGGAGTCCTAGGTAGGGTCAATCGGGCCTGTATGGAATGGAGTTGATTTGCAGAGGTGCATCAGGAGGTCTGCTAGGAGACGGACCTGGTGAGGGGCCACCTGCCTCGGGATGGCTCTGGAGGTCGGGGCGCAGTCCCCTGATTCTACGGCCACCCCTGGGCTCATCAGCTGAGTGGTGTTTCCCAAGGCATTTGCTCTTCTCTGTCCTGGCTGAATCTTGGCTGCCTTGTCCTGAGCACCCTGCTATATCTGTGGATCTGCCACTAGATCTCCCAGTTATGACTTTTTGTGGCCTCACCGTCCCTCCACCCTCAGTGGTTTGTGGCATGTTAACTACCATTTGGCTCATCTGCCCTCAGAACCTCATGTCTGGGCAGATACGTGGCAGAGTCATCGGTAGATGCGGATGGCAGGTCCCGGGGTTAGTGCTGTGACCCACACCTGGCACACGGGGAGGAACCGTAGCATGCGGCTGCTTGCTGGGGCTGCTGGCAGGGTTGGCTCTTTGAGCACCAGGGGAACTTGGCTTTGAAGTC
The DNA here is from genome assembly GCA_036346955.1 of Dipus sagitta. Taxonomy (NCBI): domain Eukaryota; kingdom Metazoa; phylum Chordata; class Mammalia; order Rodentia; family Dipodidae; genus Dipus; species Dipus sagitta. The sequence continues at coordinate 158,843,936 of CM070770.1, read as the reverse complement.
ATCTTAGGAGAAAGGTGGTTTTGTATGCTTCCTGCGGACCACCTGCCATACTGTTCACTCAGCGAGGCCTGTAGGGAGCACCCGCCTGGAGCTTGGTGGGCATAGGGTGGCCCTGGCAACACCCCAGATCTTAGTCTGGAGTGCAGGTGTTTCCTGGCAGTACACTGTTTGCTGCCCTCTGTGACTAGGCCCCCAGGAGGACAGGGTGGACAGCTCAGGCATGAGTGTCCCCTGTGACTGCTATAGGAAGCCATGCCGTGAGGACGAGGTCTCCTGAGTGTCTGCCACAAGTTGGCCTTGGCCCCTCAGCCTCTGGAGCAGTGAGGGGTCTTGCAGGGGGCCTGTCCCGAGTTCCTCCCCCACTGTTCTGTGGCTTTGGTGTCACTGTACACACAGCACCTGGAAGAGTCAGGCCACAAGCAGGTGGCCCGCCCTGTGTCGTTGCTTGGCCGCTGGGCTATGATGCTTTTGGCTAGGTGACCCGGGATTTTTCCTGAGATTCTGGCCACTGAGGTTAGATGCCTGCTTATGTGCCTGGAGTCCTGTCCTGTCTGGGTGGGAGCACAGAGTTGCTGGGAAAAGATGGGGAGGGGCACTCCCAAGTGTGTGGTCCTGGATGCTTGGTGAGAGCCGCAGCTGTGGGACAGAGGCCCAGATGGAAGCCCAGAGCCTCATCTGCTCTCAGGACGAAGCGCAGGACAAGGAAAGGCTGGCTTACTTCCGGAACCTGCCAGAGGCGCTCACCTCTCTCCTGGTGCTGCTGACCACTGCCAACAACCCTGACGGTGTGTGTGGAGCATGGGCTGGAGCGGGGAGGGACGGTGACCCTGGCCTGGGAGGATTGTTTTGGGATACTGAGCCATGGAGCCCAGTGGGAGCCTATGAGGCCTTTTTTGTCATCAGGGGTGGGTGACATTGGGGTCCTTCTTCTCCTCTTCTTTCCCTTTTCTTTTTTCTTGTTATTTATTTATTTATTTTGCTTTTCCTTTTTCTTTTCATCTCACTCCTTTGCTTTTCTCGTTCCCTTCTTTCTTGGTTCCCTTTGTCTCGTCTCTTTATTCCTTGGAGGAAGCGGAAGGTGAACGGAGTTAGGTGGTGATATGGCGATGGTCACTGGTCCCTCTGGTGGCCTATTTGGGGTCTAGCCACTCTCGCTCTCGCCGCCCAGTCCTGGTGTGAGGTGTGTGCCGCTCTGGAGCTTCACTTGTGAGAGACTCTGGGGTCTTCGCTGACCGTGCCTGGTCCTCCAGCTTCCAGGTCCCCCAGCTGCTCAGCTGTGGGCTGCAGCCAAGACAAGAGGCTGCAGTTATGGCCTGGCCACTGTGGCTGGCGCCTTTGTCTTGGGCCCAGCGATGCTCATAACTGCAGAGACCTGCCCTGAGGGTAGCCTGGGATCCCCCCATGTAGCTGGCCTGTAGCACAGTCCCCACCTATATCACTATAGAGAGAGCTGGGTGGTTTGGGGCATGGTCACGGGAAGGCCAGTTTCAGCTCAGTGTAAGGATGAGCTCCAGAAGCAGCAGAGGTGAGGTTGGAGTTTGAACAGCTTCCCCAAGCGCAGAGCCCCTCTGTGACGAGAGTAGATGGTGCGGGGCCATGATGGAAGTGGGGCAGTGCTGAGCCGTCTTTTCAGTTTCTTTGCTGTTCTCCTTGTCTAGTGATGATTCCTGCGTATTCCAAGAACCGAGCCTATGCCATCTTTTTCATAGTCTTCACCCTGATAGGTAAGTGCAGAGGGGTCTGTGTGGGGCCTGGGCCAGGATTTATCCTAGTGACAGATTTCGAGAGTGGGTCCGTGTTGACCTCTTCAATAACTGCACCTCAGCCTGCGCCAACCCATAGCTCCGCCTCAGTTTGTCATCCCAAACCTTCACCTCCGCCTGCCCCTAACCTGCAACTTTACTTCAGTTTCCCACCCTCTCATTTTACCTCCCCTCGCCACTCCATAAGCTTACCTTAGCCTGTCCTACCCCGTAGCTTCACTGCAGTCCCTTCCTCGCCATAGCTTCACCTCGGTCTGCGTTCTACCCCTGCTTCCTCTCATCGTGCCGGGCACCCTCTACCCCGGATGGCCTGTGATCACCCGTGGCCCGTCTGTCTTGCCACCTATGGCTGGGCATGCCTGGCCATGCCCCGTTGTTAGGCAAGGGTGCGGACCGTGAGGAGGAATTGACGAATACTCCGTGGCACCCTCCTTGCTGGCGTGCCCAGGCTTGCTGAGTCCGGGGATGGTTTTGGGAACTGCTGCTCCAGGCTCTGCCCCCATGGCCTTTGACTGAGGACTTTTCCTCTCGCAGGAAGCTTGTTTCTGATGAACCTGCTGACGGCCATCATCTACAATCAGTTCCGTGGCTATCTGATGGTGAGCCGTGCCACAGCCCTGCTGACTGTTGGAGCTGGCCCTGGACACCGGGCAGGGTGGGACCTAACCTTTGTTAGCCAGGCCTTGGACAGGGAAGTGGGCTTGCTGCCTCCCGTGGATGAGCCGAGCTACTCTGCTTGCTGTGGGCACATTTGTCAGCACAGCTGTTCCCTTCCGTACCCTCCGTCACCCAAGAGGGAAGCACCCAGGGTGCTCGATCTGCATCCGCCTGTGGAGAGGCAGGACCCCAAATGTACAGAGGAGAAATGTAGATCTGAGAGGCTTACACTGTGAGCTGTACTCCTTGGCAATCCCTGCCCGCCTTGGTTGGGCTCCCTTCTCTGAGGACTGTGCCCTGGAGGGCTGTGGCTATTCTCTGATGGCCAAGGGGTGAGGGCCTGCTCCACAGGTTGTGGGGTGAGCTGCGCATCCTTGGAAACTCTCCAGGCTCCCTCTTTGCCCGGGGGGGGGGGGTCGGGCAAGGGAGGGGCTGAGTGGTGAGAGCAGCTCAGAGCCACTGTCTTCACAGAAGTCCCTGCAGACCTCCCTGTTGCGGCGGCGGCTGGGGACCCGCGCGGCCTATGAAGTTCTCTCCATCGTGGCACGACAGGCTGGAGACGTCCCTGAGGCGTGAGTGCTGGCCGGAGCCCTCTCTCTCTGGGCATTGGGGCCTGGTTCTGCCTGAGAAGGGGAGCTGGGCACTCTAGGGATTTCCCGAGTGGCCCCTGCAGGCAGGCACCGGGCTCTGTTCCACTGGGAATCATGCCGACGGGAATTTTCAGCGTGCTTGCCTCTGAGTCTACTTGTGCCTGAGCCAGGCGTCCATGTTGTCCTGTGGGCTGAGAGAAGATGAAGGCAGACAGCTCAAGAGTGTCCCCGAGAAGGCTGTGGCCATTAGAATTCAGGCAGTGGACGCTTGTCAGCCAGGGCCCTTTACCCAAGCAGCAGGGTAGACTTTTGGCCAAGAGAAAGCTGGCGGATCTAGGCTGCATTGACTAGGCTCACCGGGGTGGGGTTTCTTTTCCCTGCAGAGTTGGGGTCAAGCCCCAAGACTTGCTGCAGGTGCTTCAGAAAGCCGAGCTGGGCAGCTCCCACAGACAAGCCATCATGGAGGTAGCTGCTTTTCTTGGGGCCAGCGCCAGCACGGCCTGACCGGATATGGGTCCACCATCCCGGTGCTCTCAGCTCGTGGGCTTGGGTGAGGCTCAGCAGTGCCTCCTCCACTGGCTAACCCACACTCTCCCTTGCAGAAGGTGCACTCCTATGACGGCCGCTTGCTGTTGGCTGTGGAATTCCAGAAACTCTTCGATGAGGTCGATAAGAGTGTGATCAGAGAGGTAACTAGGCCATGTTTGGGCCGACTGCCCAGCCCCAGACCACTAGGGCGAGTGAGGCTCTCTGTATTTTCCACTGCTTGTAATGACTACTGTGAGAACTCACCTGCCCACATCCTGGCCCCTTGGATGGGCAATGGGAATCCTTTGACTGGAAATGAAGGTGATTTTGTTGGCCTGGAGACATTCACTATGCAGGGAAGGAACCTGGGCCAGGCCCCACTCAAAGAAACCTTCCACATGGGTTCTCCTTTTCCTAGACCAGCTCCTCTGGATGTTTGTCTGGGGGTGGGTGTTCCCAAAGCCTGCTCTCATTCTTGACACTCGTGTGCTCTTGCCGGGGGAGCCTCAGCTTTCCCCTGAGCCCTGGTCATTGGCCAAGGCTGCTTACCTTGTGCTGTGTGGGTTTCTGGGCCAACAGCAGCTGAGCTGTCCCAGGCAGGCTGAGTGGTGGCAGAGGGACCACCATTCCAGCCTCCCACACTTGACAGTACCAAGCAGGATTCTGGTCAGAGTTAGGGTCAAGGTAGAGTCAGATGTCCTGCTGGTCTGACTCCTGCCACAGGCGTGTGACACAGCTGCTCAGGCTGCTTTAAGACACACCACAGCCAGACAACTTGACAGACCTTTGTCGTCCCCATGTGCTGGAGGCTGCAAGCCCGCAGTGCCGCAGGCCTGGCCGCTCCTGCTGAAGCCTCTCTTTGGCTTACAGTCAGTGATTTCTCAGTGTGTCCTCGTGTGTGTGTGGGTGGGTGTGTGTCCGTCCGTCCCACAGTCTTCTTATAAGGACATAGTCCTGTGGAATAGAACCCACCCTGAGAGTCCCGCTTTCACTTGATCACCTCTGGAAAGGCCCTGTCTACAAATGCAGTCCAGCCAGGGCTTCACCATGGGAATTTAGGGGATCAGAGTTTAGCGTGTCTTGTCTGGTCAGCTTCTGTGGTCTCAGGCTCCCATCATAGGTGGCTTTCTTAAAATCTCATGTTTGGTAGGTCTCTCCAAGCCACCTGGAGCCCGAGCTCTGGTTGGCATGTGCTTGTCACTGTTTTCTTTGGGGATGCCTCTCCTGGAGCAGGGCTCTCTGAATGTGTCTCTCCACATACCCTTGGGTCACTCAGATAATGTTAGTGGTGTCTCAGCAGGGGACGCCTTATACATTCAGGCCACTGGGCCCCTGCTCGGGACCTGGTTGACAGGGCAGTGTTCTCTGACTTGTCAGGGGACATACTCAATGGATGCCGTTAGTGCCGGCTTTACAGAGACTAGGGATGGGCCTCTCAGGACTGGGGCCTGTGAGGTGCTGCATTAGGCCGTGTTTCCTGGTCTGGGCTGGAGGTCTGTGGCCCAGGAGGCTGCTGTCTGACGTTCTCACGGGGTACACGTTGGCCCCTCAGCCCTCTTCCAGGTATAGTCAGACATAGGCAAGGGAGCCGGTCCTCATCAAAACCCTGGCTTCTCAGGGTCTCACCCAGTGGTGCCCGCTGGGTACCTGCTGACCTGTGGAAAGCAGAGTGGTGGCCGTCAAACTTGGCTCTCCATCCTCCCAGCACCAGGATGGGATGGTGTCCGCAAATACGCCACCTGCCATGGTGCTGACAGATGACTGTGTCTGTTACCTGGAGTGCAGTGGAGCAGGCTCATGCCGCGCACAGGGCTGTGGGAGGCCCAGCACTTGAGTCCCACCTCTCCTTTGACCCTTGTTCCCAGCTGCCTGTCTGCTCTGTGATCATGGGGACATGTGGTGCCTGAAGAGCTAATGTCCAGAATTGGGGTTTGAGAGGATCTTGGGGTCCTTGCCCTGGTTTGGTGTCACCTTCCCCCACAAATGCTGAGTGAATCAGGGGTTGTATTTTTTTAATTTATTTTTGTTTATTTATTTATTTGAGAGTGATAGAGAGAGAAGGCGGCAGACAAAGAGAGAGAGAGAGAGAGAATGGGTGTGCCAGTTTCCATCCTCTGTAAACGAACTCCAGATGCGTGTGCCCCCTTGTGCATCTGGCTAACCTGGGTCCTGGGGAACCTTGAACCGGGGTCCTTAGGCTTCACAGGCAAGCTTTTAACCGTTAAGCCATCTCTCCAGCCCAGGGGTTGTATTTTATTCTTGAGGGGCAGATGTTTTGAGGTTACTAACATTCGGGGCAGGCTGTGGCTTTGGATCAGCCCCTCCAGAGTGATACCCTGGGGCAGGCTGGTTTTGTGGGAACTTGAGTGGTCACTGTCACTAGCCTGGTTTTGCCAGGGTCCTGGTCAGTACACACAGTGAGCGCAGAGAGGACACACACAGCTTCTGAAAGAAACCCTTCAAGAATGAGCCTTTTTGGTTAGCAGTGTAGTCTCTATTATGGAAGAACCTCCTCGGTGCCCTCCCCAGAGGCAGCCCCTGTGTTCTCTGCTGTTCAGGCATTGTGTGGCTGCATTGTGTTAACGGCTCCAGCATGCTGGGGAAGCTCCGTCGTGGTCAGGGTGTTGGCGTGCATGCAGACAGAGACAGAACCACAGAGGGAGATGAGACAGGGCTCAGCACAAGGAAGTACTGCCAGGGTGGCTCTGTGCCGCAATGGCTAGCTCAGTAGAGGAAGTGTTGAGTGATGAAAGAATTGCTGTTAAGTAGAAGTACGGCGCCCTGGGGTTGAGGGACAGTGGCGAGCAGGGGTGAGCTTAGTAGGGGGGCCCTCCCGAGCCCGACTCAGAGCTCTGTGAAGTGCGCTGCGCCGCCTGTGGCAGCCGCCTTCCTCGGTTGTCTTTGCTCTCATGGGGAAGTGTCTCAGGAGGGCACTCACTGACTTTACAAAGTGCTACGTCTTTTTTTTTTTTTTTTTAATTTTTCAAGGCAGCATCTCACTCTAGTCCAGGCTGACCTAGAACTCATTCTGGTCCCAGGCTGGCCTTGAACTCATAGCAGTCTTCCTACCTCAGCTTCTCGAGTACTGATACTAAAGGTGTGTTCTGCCACACCCGGCTGTTTAAAAAAGTGCTATGTTGCGCTGCAGAGATGGCTTAGTTGGTAAGGCGCTTGCCTGCAAAGCCAGAGGACCCAGGTTCAATTCCCCAGGGACCACATAAGCCAGATGCACAAGGTGGCACATGCGTCTGGAGTTTGTTTGCAGCAGCTAGAGGCCCTGGCTGTGCCCATTCTCTGTCTTTTTCTATCTGTCTCTTTCTCTCAAATAAACAAAGAAATAACTAAATATGTTTTAAAAGTGCTGTCGTGTGAAGTGTCGGGGTTTCTGGTTATTGCTAGACTGCCCTCTATTGCTGTCTACTCTGTCTGGTCACAGCCCCCCATGGGGACAGTGTGCCTAGTTTGTTCCGTGCTGTCTGCATAGTGCATCAGCTCTACGTTCTTTTGCGCAGGGCACTGCTCTGTGGTAGACACTTGGCATGCATTTTAGGCAGCATGTAGCACAGGCAATACACATGTAATTTACCATGGTTTAGTTCCTGTGTCCGTGGAAAGTTAGGTCATTTCTCCCTCTTTTTTGCATGTATATGTTTTGTGTGGGGTGTGTATTGTGTTCATGTGTGTGTGGGGTGCATGTTTGTGTGCAGGTGTGTGCTTTCATGTGTGTGCCTGCGTGTGGAGGCCAGAGGTCAGTGTCCAGTGTTGTCTTCTATCACTCTCCACTGTATTTCGAGGCAGGGTCTTTCCTGAACCCAGAGCTCACTGATTTGTCTAGACAACCTAGCCAGCAAGCCGCAGGGGTCCTTCTGCCTCTGTCTCCACAGTGCTGGGATTATATGCGTGTCCCACCATGCCCGGCTTTTACATGGGTGCCGGGGATTCGAACTCAGGTCCTCATGCTTATGCTGCTGCAAGCACTTCACCAGCTGTTTCCCCAGCCCTCTCTCTCTGCATTGTAAAGGCCACTGTGATGAGCCTCATTGTGTATAAAACGTTCTGCCTGTGGATTATTTCCTTAGGCTAGATAGAGCAGGACAGGAAGTAAGGCAGGAAGAAGTCAAGACTCGGGACAAGAGGTAGGCCGCCCTGCAGTGCAGCCCTAAGTGTGTCGCTTCCCTTCCCAGCACCCACCGCGGCCCCAGTACCAGTCTCCTTTTCTGCAGACCGTCCAGTTCCTCTTCAGCCACACCTACTTTGAGTACCTGGGGAACCTCATCGCCCTGGGGAACCTTGTGACCATCTGTGTGAGTGGGGCTTGCCTAGTGTTGATGTGGGAGGCCCTTCCTTCCAACCCCTTCCTTCAGCCTGGCAGCATGTCTTGTAGCTGTGGGCTTCCCTGCTCCCCAGTGCTGTGGCCTGCCGTCGTGGTGAGCCACCTTCTCTGTCTTTGCAGGTGTTCCTGGTGCTGGACGCGGACCTGCTGCCCGGGGACCGTGACGACTTTGTCCTGGGGGTGAGCGCCAGGGCTGTGGGCTTCTTAGGCTGTCAGCTCTACCCCGGGGACGAGAAGTGAGGAGAGACAGGAGGGCGGAGGCAGGTCGTCTGGTGCAAGGTGCTGTGAGCTCTTGTGCGGCGGTGGTTCCGCTTCTGTGGACAGAAAGAGGCTTGTGGGGACCAAATGACTTGCATGGGCTCCAGCTTAGTGGATGGGTAGCTGAGGGTCCTGTGGAAAGGGAGGCAGCAGTTGTGACTCTGGGTCTTCCAGGCTGTCTGCCTTCAAGATTTGAGCTTTGTCTGTATGCAAAAACAAAGCAAGAAACAAAACAAACAACAACAACAACAAAAAAAAAAAAAAAAGGAAAAAACCCCACTCTATTACTAACACTTAAAGGTCATACCAAATTCTCTAGGAATTTAGTTTTTCCACTTTGAACTTTAGGCAAAACCACATCACTATCCCGTTGTAACTTTCTGCCCATGCCTTAGCAAAGGATGTCTTCAAATCCACAGAATCATGTTCTCAGAGAAACTAAGTTGACAGTTACGTGAGAAACAGCTTGTTTGTCAGATTAAAAAGATGACACATCCTCACACGTTCATATTAAGTGTGAAGTTAGGCGTGTGGCATTAGAAGTAGAAAAACATTGTCCTGGCTGGGATTTACTTGTGGGTTTGTAGTCCCTTACTGAGCCTGGACTCTGCCAGTTTTTCATGAGATCTGGTGGCTGTGGTTCTCTTGGCCACGCCCAGATGTTTATGTGTGCCCTAGGAATTGAACTCAAGTGCTCTCTCAGACCCTTATGTTTGTACAGGAAATGCTCTTAACTACTGACCTATTTCTCTAGCCCAGAAGCTTCTTATTTTCTTGATGTTGGGTCTTTTCTCTAGCTGGGATCATGAGTTTACATATTGGGGTGTCAGTCCTCGTTCCTGACAAGTGTCAGGCCCAATTCAGCCCTGCTTTTCCTCTGTCTCTTTTTCCTTCTCCTTCCTTTCTCCCTGCCCTCCCTCCCCTTCCCTCTCTTCCACCTCCTCCCCCCTCTCTTTCTCCTGCTTTCTTTTTCCTTTCTTTCTCTCTTTTCTCCTTTCTCTCCTCTCCTTCTACCTCCTGCCTCTCGTTCTCTCTCTCGCTCCTTCCTTCCTCCCTCCTTCCTTCCTTCCTTTCTTCCCCTCCCTCCTTCCTCCCTCCTTCTTTCCCTCCTTTCTTCCCCACCCTCCTTCTTTCCCTCCGTTCCTTCTTTCTTCCCCTCCCACCTTCTTTCCCTCCTTCCTTCCTCCCTCCTTCCTTCCTTCCTTTCTTCCCCTCCCTCCTTCCTCCCTCCTTCTTTCCCTCCTTTCTTCCCCACCCTCCTTCTTTCCCTCCGTTCCTTCTTTCTTCCCCTCCCACCTTCTTTCCCTCCTTTCTTCCCCTCCCACCTTCTTTCCCTCCTTTCTTCCCCTCCCTCCTTCCTTCCCCTCCCTCCTTCCCTCCTTTCTTCCCCTCCCTCCTTCCTCCTTTCTTTCCCTCCCTCCTTCCTTCCCTCCTTTCTTCCCCTCCCCCTTCCTTCCTCCCTTCCTCCTTTCTTCCCCTCCCTCCTTCCTTTCCTCCCTTTCTCTTTACTTCTCCTCCATCCTTCCCTTCCTCCCTCCTTCCCACCCTTCTTTCCTTGTAGGATTTCACTGTAGCCAGGCTGACCAGGAACTCACTCTGTAGCCCCAGGCTGACCTCTAATCCCAGTGGCCCTCCTAGCTCGGTGCTGGGATTAGAGGCCTGAGCCTCCACACCCAGCTTGCATCTCCCTTCTTAGGCGGCTTTTCCAGCTGCAGAGGCAGTGTGATAACTGGGACCGTCTCAGGCTCACTGTGGGTAATGCCCTTCCACCTGCCATCTGCTCTCTTCCGGTCACGAGTGTTAATTCTTCCTGCCTTTGTCACCTACGTATGAGTGACACCCGCACTGGCTGCCTCAGCATGAGCAGGACCCAGGCTGCATGCCTGGGGTGTGACTCTTCCTGTGGGTCCGTTCTGTGTGTGTACATGAGGGGGTCTCATTCAGCTCCCCCTTTTTTGAGGTAGGGACTTACTCTAGCCCAGGCTGACCTGGAATTCACTATGTAGTCTCAGGGTAGCCTTGAACTCATAGTGATCCTCCTACCTCTGCCTTTGGAGTGCTGGGATTAAAGGCGTGCGCCACCACGTCCAGCTCAGCCCCTTTTAAGCTATTCATATTTTACTTCTTGGCTGAAGCCTCCTTCTGTGAGGACCCCTGACAAAGCCCTCAGCCCCAGGTGTTAGGGGGCAGGGTTCATGGGCAGGACTGCTGTGTGTGGCGTTCTGCTGCCCTGTTGGCTGGGGGTCCTGCGTGGCAGTGCGGATGAGCACTGTCAGGATCTGTGGGGTACCACACGCCCGAGGTGGGACAGGTGAGAAGCGGAAGTTTAAAGGCCATCTTAAGCACGGGGACAGGATCTTGGAAGGGTGCTGGCAGAAGGACGGTGTGACCCACGGGGCTTGGAGTTCTGAGCCAGTTCCTAGCGTGGAGCGGTGAGTGAGCTTGGGTGGCCAGTGGTGCCTGGCCCGACTCTGGGCTCCTCTGTTGCCCCTTCAGATTCTCAACTATGTCTTCAGCCTGTACTACCTGCTGGAGTTGCTGCTCAAGGTCTTCGCGCTGGGCCCGAGGGGCTACCTGTCCTACCCCAGCAACGTGTTTGATGGCCTCCTTACCATAGTGCTGCTGGTAAAGTTAGCGCGTGCCCTGGCCACGCCTCCCCGGGGCTGTGCGGCTGGGCCTGAGGCTCCGTGCACCGTCAGGTGTCCCGGCTAGTGGAGCACTGGGAGGAAGTGGGGCTCTCGGCTTGAGGGAACTGGAGTGAGCTGCCTGACGGGGAATGCGGGAGGCTGGGTTCCCCTTGCAACAGTGCTGCAGGGGTTCAGTCACCCCTTCCCACCCTGAGGGAGGCCAGGGTACCCACCTGTCAGCAGCCAACCCAGCCCTGGGCACAGCCCTCAGTGCTGTTGTGACTTCGGCCTGGGAGAGAGAGGGCTGGTGGTCTCAGCTATCTAGGTGCCTTTGGGGAGCCATGAACTTCCTTTCCCCAGTTTCTGGGAGCGAGGGGCTCACCCTTGTGTGTGTGTGTGTGTGGTGCAGGGGGGGGTGTCACAGCAGTGTCCTAGAGTGACCATTTCTGATACTGCATAATCAGCCAGTGGACCCTTGGGACACATGTGGAGAGAACTCCTGGACTAAGTGGTTTCTCAGTCCTGGATTTCTAAGACCAGACCAGAGTGTCCCAACTATTGAAGTCCAGCTTGCGGAGCCAACTAACTTAGAACTGAGCTATGAATTCTCCCCAAAGCCCCTTGTGGTTCTGCTGCACACTGCCTGGGCTGGTGCTGCCGGATGATGTTTTCTCTCTGCCTCCAGGTTTTGGAGATCTCCACGCTGGCTGTATACCGATTCCCACACCCAGGCTGGTACGTGAGAGAACCCGGGGATGCCACCTGAACAGTGCCTGTCTTGCCTCACCCAGGAACAGGTTCCAGTGACACATGGGTTCTAGGCTGCTGCTGTGGGCTGCTCCGCCAATAGGGCTGTTAAGCTGTGGGCTCAGCCTGCCCAGGGAGGAGGTGTGTGTGGGAGTGGAGCCCACTCCTCGCTCAGATGTGCCCTTTGCATTGCTCGTGTCCCCGGGGGCTTGCTGAGTAGCTTGGTTTCCCTCTGCGCATCCTCCCCAAGTGGCGGGGGCTCCCCGTCACCACTGTGCGACAGGCCTGAGGGATCCACCATGCCTGACATCAGGCCAGGCCCCTCTGCTGGGATGTGGGAGGGTTCTCTTGTCAGTACCTGCCTAACAGGTGACCTAGGCCTGTCCATGCACTCAGTTTATTTCCTGTAAAATGGTGACCCTAGGCTTGGGCTTGCTGTGCCATCCTAGCCCCATTCTGGGCATAGGAAGGAACGCCTAAGTAGAGCCCCTGGGGCTCAAGCCATGTGTGCCCATGCCGTTGCCGGTCAGCCTCCTCTGTGAGGATCTGACAACCATCGGCTCGCCCTGAGAGGCTCCTGAGAGCCATGGCTGGGTCCAGAGCTCTGCCTGTGCTGACCTCGGATCCTTGCCCTGCCTCATCCCGTAGTGAAGCAGCTGGGAGAGGCTCGAGAGCCCGACCTGCAGTTGCCCTCGGGGTACCTGTCAGGACTGCTCATGGAGATGGGCAGGGCTGGTCCATTCAGGTACCGGGCGGGCGCCAGGTGAGCGTGAGCAGTGCTGAGCTCTGAATCCGTGCTGCCCTGACCCGTTGTCTGATGGCCCACTCTCTAGTGTGCCCGGCACGCTTCCACGTTTCCTGGGGACCTGGGAGGGTGATGGTCTAGGTGAGAATAGCTGAAGTTTCTCTAGGTTAGGCTTGGTTGGCCCTCAGCCCTGTGGAGCTTCCTACCTACTGCATGCTCACGGCGTCCCAGTGCTGTGCGCCCTGCCTCTGGGCCTCTCCTACCTTGCTCTCCCTGTCTCCACAGGAAGCCCGAGAAGCTGGGCCTGCTGTCGCTGTGGGACATGACGCGGCTGGTGAACATGCTCATTGTCTTCCGCTTCCTCCGCATCATCCCCAACATGAAGGTGTGGCTCACCCCCATGCTGCGGACCCTAGGCAGGGATTTGGGGAGCAAGGACCATTCCCCTGACCGTGAGCTCCTTGGGGCACACCCTCAGGCCTCTGTTGCAGTCCTTGGACTCTGGGACGGGGGCCACTGAAGCACAAGTCCAGGCCCACATTGCTTTTCAGCCCCCAGACCACAGAGACACTCGCAGGCCAGAGTGGTCTCAGGGCCTCAATTTTCAGGCTCTGCCAAAGGATGCGTGCAGGGACTGTGAGAGAGTGTGGGTGTGTAATATGTGAACTTGGGTGTCTGGGGTATGAGGGTATATAAGGGTAGATGTGTGAATACAGGCATGTGGGTGTATGGGTGGCTTGGGGTTTGTGTGTAGGGGTGGCAGTGGGGTGGGGGGTGGGTCCAGATGTGTGAGGATGGTCTGGGGTGAGTTTGGAAGCATGTAGCTTGGTAGTGACCTGCCTGCCATCCCGGTCAGGGTGGGTGGAGGGTACTACTGTGCACCTATGAAGGAAGATTCAATACCCTTTTTGTCCACAGCCAATGGCTATGGTGGCCAGCACCATCGTTGGCCTGGTCCAGAACCTGCGGGCATTTGGTGGGATCTTGTTGGTGAGTCCAGGGTGCTGGTGGCGGCTTGCGTGGACTGGTTCTGTTTGGGCTGAGGAGAGGCTGGGCAAGGCTGCTTTGGCAAGGAGACCCCGGATGTGCAGCAGAGGCCCGGCATGGGGTCAGGATGTCAGGCTTGCCCCTGCCTTCCAGAGGGGACCTGTGGCTGCTCCGCTGGTTCCTCCCTCATGTCAGGGTCCTCCCGGTCACTGTCCAGTATCTCATGGCTTGTGGATCACGGGCCACACTAAGAAACTCGTAAGGAAAATATGAGGCCCCACATATGGGGCCTCATAAAATACGAGGCCACAGGTCCCTACGGCCCACACACACCAGCCTGTGGGTTTAGGTGATGCATCTGAGGAATTTCAGGGCTCGTGGCCATGTGTGCCAGGCAAAAGCCAAGGGGTTCCTGGACCCTCCCAGGGGCCGTCCTGCCGCCCAGGAGAGGGGGCCTGAGCTCTCTTTGTGGGAGCAGGCTGACAGATGGAAGTACCTGGAGCTTTGGCAGCACGTGCCTGGCCCCTCTGGCCTCTGGCCTCCTGGCCCTGTAGCAGAGGGCCTGGTCTGGCCTCAGCCCGGCTCTGGCTCACACACTGATGGCACAGCTCTGCCTTCTAGGTGGTGTACTATGTGTTTGCCATTGTTGGAATCAGCTTGTTCCAAGGCGCCATTGTAGCTCCTCCTGGAAACAGCAGGTGAGGTGGCTGACTGCCCAGGGGCGTGTCTCTGAGGTGCTGAGGTGGCCAGAGGCCTTGTTGGACTCAACTCATGAGGAGAGGGGCAGCCTCCAAGTTCCTTCTTCCCTCTCCCCCTGCATCTCTCCTGGGTGTCCTGCCTCCGGTCAGTCCCGATCACAGCCCTCTCGCTGGCGTCCTGGCTGTGCGAGCCTTGGGCGGGGGCGGGGCGGGAGTGGGGGTAAGGTAGAGTGTTGTCCGTTGAACTTGGAGTCCAGTGTCACGGGGCTCCAGAAGCCCTGTGCTCATGGACCCTCCCCTGTGGATGGCATGACTTCTTTTTCTTTGTTGCTCCTTTCCCTCAGGGCCTTGAGAGATCTATACTGGGCTGGGGGATGAGGGCAGGGCTAGGCTGTGTTTACCTAGCTATGTGGGCTCCTAACCCCTGCCACTGAGCCAGGATTATTGTGTCCCCAGCCTGGTCCCTGCCAACAGCTCTGCACCCTGTGGAAGCTTTGAACAGCTAGAGTACTGGGCCAACAACTTCGATGACTTCGCTGTGAGTCCTCTGCCTTGTTCCTGGGCCCTGCTCCCCTCGGGCCCCCCGCCCCCTGTGCTACCTCTCAGGTCCTCCTGGACACCCTGTGCTACCCTGTAGGCTGCCCTGATCACGCTGTGGAACGTGATGGTGGTGAATAACTGGCAGGTGTTCCTGGACGCGTACCGGCGCCACGCGGGCCCGTGAGTACCTCTGCGCAGGAAGGGCTCTGGGCTGACGCTCCCGAGGGGAGAGCAGGGCTCTGAGCACGAAGGCTGGCTCTGCTGTGTCCTGGCAGGCCTCTGCCCCCACCCACACACACCCACACCGTGTTGGGTGCTAGCCAGGGCTCTAGGCTTACTCGACTGTGTGAGGACCTGGCGATACATGTTTGCTTGGGGCCTCTGTAAAATTCTGCGGGGCTGCTGGGTGTGGTGGTGCACACTTTTAATTCTAGTACTCGGGAGGCAGACGTAGGAGGATCATGGTGAGTTCGAGACCACCCTGAGACTACACAGTAAATTCCAGGGCAGCCTGGACTAGAGACCCTACCTTGAAAAACAAAACAAAACAAAACAAAACAAAAAATATTTCTGTGAGGCTAAAGCCCCAAGGAGACAGGGATTCATTTAGCTTGGAGCTTTGAGAACTCCTGCCCCATGGAGGGGCCTGGGTTTGGGTCCCATAGTACCTGTTGCTGGCCAAGCTTCCTGG
Source organism: Dipus sagitta (assembly GCA_036346955.1). NCBI lineage: Eukaryota > Metazoa > Chordata > Mammalia > Rodentia > Dipodidae > Dipus > Dipus sagitta. The sequence continues at coordinate 158,828,772 of CM070770.1, read as the reverse complement.
GGTGGTTCCCTGGCTGCTGCTAAGCCTTGACTTCAGGGGCAGTGCCACGTTCTGGATCATGGAGTCACAGGCCGGATCTGAGGAGGCCATCGTAGGCACGTGTCAGCGGCTGTTTGTCACTCCAGAGTGACCTGCCTGGCTCATGGTGGCCACCTTGCTCTCTGCAGGTGGTCAAAGGTCTACTTCGTACTGTGGTGGCTGGTGTCCTCTGTCATCTGGGTCAACCTGTTTCTGGCTCTGCTTCTAGAGGTATCAAGAGTCCCTTTGTGGGCTGTGCTAACGTCTGACTGGCAGGGCTGGGCTCGAGGCTGCCCACGGGCCTTCTGGAGCTCTGATGGGCAAGTCTGTGCTGGGTGTGACTGGCTGTGGCCGCAGGCTCAGTGAGCCTGGCCAGGGTGTGTGCCCAGGCTCCCTGGACCTCTCGGGAGCCAGTGGTGTTTTCAGTGTGGGTCAAGGTTAAAGGAGGGCGTTGGGCATCTTGGTATCACAAGGGTGTGTATTTCCTGGGGCCCTGCACCCTGGCACCGGTCCTGACCCTCACTGTAGGTTGGGAGGGCAAGACTTGTTTATGTGGATGTTCACGCGGTGCCCTCCCTCCTCTCTCCCCAGAACTTCTTCCACCGGTGGGACCCCTGTGGTCACAAGCAGCCTGTTGCTGGGATGCAGGAGGCCACCACCTACCAGATGTCCGTGGAACTCATGTTCAGGTATAGGTCTGGGGAAGGCCTCTAAGCTAGCAGCCTCTGAGGACTAGAGCTGATGGAGGAGGGGTGGCTGGCCCCTCTGGCAGGGGTCATCTTGGACCACGTGGTCACTCATGCTGCCGCTGAGCGGGCGAGAGATGCCCACAGCTATCACGTTGCGGGGCTTCCTCTGCCCCTGCCCGGCTCATGGGACCTGCTCTGGGTCCAGCATACTGAAGGGGCCTTCTGTGTCCTCCAGTGTCCTCTAGCTCTGTGTGGTCCTGTGAGGCGCAGCCATGTGGCCTGAGGGGACCACACCCTCAGGTGGCAGTAGGGAACTTGTCTTCTACCAGTACAGAAAAGTGACTCACCCCGGGACCACCTGCCATGGCCCTGCCTGTCTTCATCCATGCATGCATGCATGATGGCGCAGGCTGCGGGCGTCCGTGCTGGTCCTGGCAGCTAGAGGGAGAACGGCTTGGGCCCCAGGGCTTTTCACTTCCTTTCATTTGCTTCAGTGGGGTGGGCCCCGGCCATGTACAGGACTCCTCTGGGCTCCCATCAGAGCATGTTTATAGCGTGCACATCTTCCTGAGGCTGGACCTGTGTGCCCATGTCCCCACCTTCCTGTACACACAGTTTCGAGTGTGTTTGCTGGTTGGGGTGCTGGGTGGGTGCTGGCAGGCCTTCCCCACTGGTTCTGTTCACCCTGTCTCTGATGTTGTGTATTTTGTCCCGTCTGCAGGGACACCCTGGAGGAGCCGAAGGAGGAGGAGCTGATGGAGAGGCTGCGCCGGCACCCACACCTGCAGCTCTGCAGGTGACATCAGGCTGCCTCCTGGCCAGAGTGGCAGGACAGATGCTGGCCAGGGGCCTACACTAGCCATGGAGGCAACAGCTGGCAGAAGCCAAGCAGAAAGAGACGATGCCCGCGATGGACCACTCCACAGGGACAAGTGGGGGCTGGGACAAGGACTCAGGCCCTGTTGCTCCGCAGTGGCCGCTGTGTGGTTCTCTGTGGCCCGAGCCTCAGCAGAAGGGCGGCAGTGCTTCAGGACAGGGTCCTTACTGCGCCGCTCTTCTGAGCTGCTTCCGAGGCTAAGGAGGGTGAGTGTTCAGGGCCCTTCAGTGCGGCCTGGAAGGCGAGGGCTGCACTTTCTCCATGCCTTTGCTGGCGGTGGCTTTGGGGACCGTAGCCCAGCGCAGGTGAACTGCAGATGTCTGGGGCATTGAGGTTGTTTGCTGGAGGTTTTAGAAGAATGTTGCCTGTGTTTTACCACTTCACGGTGTGTGTGAGTATGATTGGGTCTGGTTCTGTGGTTCAGAAAGGTAGCGACTGCCACTCCTGGGTTCTGTCAAGAATGAGCTTGTTCTTCCCTTGGCGTAGTGTGGGTCCAGTTCCTCTGGAGCAGGGCTGCCGGGGAAGGATGTTCAGGCTGGACACAGCACAAGGTTACCAGGTTGAGGTGTGTCCCCACACGTTGCCTTCCACCCGTGGCGCGAGCACCTCACAGTGACGCATAGGAGGCCGTGGCCTTGCTTTGTGTGTCTTTGGGGTGTGTGGCAGTGGGGGCTGAGGTGTGGGAAGCGAGCATCTCTAGGCAGGCCACACTGTCACTTGACTCACAAGATCCAAAGTGACCAGTGGTTCTTCCAGGTGCCAACTCCAGCAGGTGTTGTTGCAGGTTCTGGAGATGTTTTCATGCAAGAGAAGCTGAGATCAGAGTGAAGTCTGCTGTGGACCCTGACGTGGGGATAGGGGCGTGGATGGGAATCCACTAAGGGCTGTGTCTGGAAGAGGGGTTTGAGGAAGGTGTGATTGAGAAAGGACCTTCAAAAATGCCATGAACGTGCAGTGCCTGGGTTGGTTGCGTCAAGGTTGGCGGAAGTGCGGTGTCCTGGCGCATGTAACAAGCATCTGGTTGGTTCCAGGGCTTTTCTTAAATCCTGGGTACTTTCCTGACACTCCCTGGTGTGGGGCCCTTAGGGGCCAGGAGGACGCTAAGAGTTGCCCCTCTACGGACTGCCTTCCTGGAGGCTGGTTTGGAATCTTCACCCTGTGGGTCTTGGTTGGGCTCCTCACCCCACCCCCACCCCTGTAGGTGAACCTTAGGTGTGCCTTCTGCTGTGTCACTGGCTCTGTTCCCAGGGCTTGGGTGCCACCTAGTGGCATTATAGGTTCTTGCCATTTGCAATGCCTAGTGGAGCCCCGTAAGCAACTCCTTGCTTTACCCAGGCCAGCTGGTGTGTTCACATCTTGGCATGCCCTCAGTCCTGCCTCTGTACCGTTCCAGTGCTGACCAGCACCGCCCTGTCCTGTGTGCTGGCTTTGGAGCAGAGATGCCACGGTCTGTGGTCCCTCCATCAGGAGTAGGTCATTTTGGGCAGGTGTACGGGGCACAGGGAGGTAGCAGCCTTTTGAGAGCTTGGCCCAAGCCATCACCAGGGCATGTGTGGAGGGGCCAGAGGGACTGTAGTGTGTCAGGTCTCCCGGCTGTTTTGGGAGTCCCTGTGTGTCCCCACAGCTCAGTCCTTCCACTTGCTTCGAATTTGCTTGGCTGTGGGCCAGGCCCCTGATGTCCCATTTGAGAAGGATCACAGGCTGTTTCAGGTGGTCCTTGCAACAGCTCTGTGGGCTCGTGACTGCCACCTCTCGGCTGTAGTTTTTCTCCAGATGGGCCCTGGGGGTGCTGAGGCAGGTGAGGTGACTTGCTGGCTGTGAATGGGGGTGAATCAAGTCGTCGGCTGGCAGATGAGCAGGGATATTGATTGGCAGTTGAAGGAACTGTCATGGTGGGGTTGTGTCTGTGTGTGTGTGTGTGGGGGGGGTTGGTGGTGGTTCTCTGTACCCAGGGGTCAAGTGCAGCACTGGCTTGAGCAAGAAGCCCTGCTGACAGCCCCCAGCAGTGTCACTGGGAGTGGACAGTGGCCCTCAGGGCCTCTTCTTGCCCCCTCCCCACAGTCCATCTCTTGTAGGCAGCTGGCCAGGGTCCAGGGATGGTGCCCTGTCTGTTGCTGGGACCGGGAGCAGAGCGTTTCATGTGGTCTCCGTCCTCCTGCACAGTAGCAGGCTCTTCTCCCCTGAACGGCCCGGATTGGGTTTCCAGCCTTGAAGATAATTGGTGGTTCCTCTGCACTTCTCTTCAAAGTTAAAGGGGGCGTGCCGCTCAGATGGTGCCCCCACATCAAAGTGCCCAACAGGTGCTGGGGGAGTAGTGCAAGGCAGGCATCTCCCTGCCCTCTAACCACACTTTGAGGGCCTGGGGTTTTCTTCTGGGTCATTTGGTCAGAGACTCACTGGGCTGTGTATACACACCTGTGGGCGTTGGGGGGCGGGGTGGGGGAGGGGATGGGTGCTGCTCCTGGTTCGCAGCAGTTGGCTAATCCTCATGAGGGCTGGGCCCTAGCAGCACCTGTCGCCAGGTGATCCAGACCCGCCTCTCTGCCTCCTCCACCATGCCACTTTCACCTCCTTAAAAAAAAAAAAGACAGGGTCTTATAGTTCAGGTTGGCCTCAAAGTCACTATATAGCCAAGGGTGACAATGAACTTCTGCCTTCTGCTTTCATCTCCAAGTACTGAGGTTACATGCCTATTTTATAAAAATGTGCTGGGATTGAACCTAGGGCTTTGTGTGTTTTAGGCAAGTAGACAGGCACACTGCCAACTGAACCACACCCCAGCTCTGGCCTCTACAGTTTTATTTTTTATTTTTTTATTTTAGAGAGAGAGAGAGAGAGAGAGAAAGAGAGAGAGAGACAGACACACGGTGAGAGACAGGGAGAGGAGAGAGAGGGAATTGGCGTGCCAAGGCCTCAGCCACTGCAGTCAACTCCAGACACTTGCGCCACCTAGTGGGCATGTGTGACCTTGCACTTGCCTCACCTTTGCATCTGGCTTATGTGGGATCTGGAGAGTTGAACATGGGTCCTTAGGCTTCACAGGCAAGTACATTAACCACTAAGCCATCTCTCCAGCCCTGGCCTCTATATTTTGACCACAGCCAGTGGGTGCATTGATCCCATTGGTTAACAGTGAAGTCTGTGGTGAAGACCACCCCATAGCCGAGCCAGGTCTGAGGCCTGACACCTGCTAGGTGCTGGGCAGGAGTGTGAGCCAGCACCTGCCAGGCTTGAGCAGGCATCAGAGCCTCAGGAGGAGGGCTGTTGTGACAGTCCTGGGTCTTGCCCCAACAGTTTCTGGTTGAGGTGGTTGGGAAGGGCCTGGGGTCCTATAGTTCTAAGTTGGGAAGTCATACCTGGAGGAGGAGCTAAGGTCCCTCTTGTCCTCTCCAAGCAAATATGCAAGGAGCACCCAAAACTGTTGTAAATCTCTCCAAAGCAGCCTTGGAGAGGTGCAGTTACCTAGGCCCCATTTTGGGATGTGATGGCCCAAATAGTCCTGGGGGCAATGGATTCAGGGAAGGGCTGGCTTGGTGCTGTTGTGGTCTCCTCCCCTCTCTGGCACAATCTGTGACTTGGGCAGCAAGGTCTTGGCAGGACATCTCTCTCCTACCCCATGGCTTTTGCTTAGGGTCTGTGGGCATGAGAGTGTGGCTAGACCTTGCCCTGGACAGGGGCAGGGACTCTAAACAAGAGTCTTTTTGGCCATGAGAGGGCGGAGGTGGAGTCCCACACCTTAGTCACTACCTGAAACAGCATGGGGCACCTGGCCAGATTCTGAGCTAGTGTTTGGGCCCCATCTGCGTCCTGCATGTCTTGGGCATGTGCCTGTCTTCCATGTGTTCCCTCTTGGAGGAGGCCGTGGGTGGCAATCAGAAGAATGATGGCGAAACCCAGAGCAGAGAGTGAATTGATTGTCCACACTGCGGCCAGGGACCCCTTAGGGCAGCGCCTGGGCTTCCATGCCTTGGTAGTGGACTGTCAGTTTCCTTGAAGTTAGATGGGCCTCCTGGTGGGTACCTGGCACCAGGGTAGGGAGACTGTAAAGTGGCTGCACCTTCTACTGGGGCCCACTCACCCCCATCTCCCACCCAGAAGTGGGCAGCAGTGGTTTTGGCTGTTTACTTATACCTGGAGGTCCAGGACCATCGGCAGAGCCCCACCAACCCATCACTGCCGCACAGTGGATTGGCCCTGCCAGTGGATTCCACCCCACCCATGAGACTAGCATGAGCTCCTGCTTCCCACCTAAGAGGAGAACCAAGGGCCAGACCTTGATGTGGGTGGGTTTGGGGGAGCCTGGTGACCTTAGGGAAGACAGTTCTAGGCCAAGGGTTTCCTTGGAGCCAAACTGAGAGAGACTGGGGCATCCATGACTGGACGTGTCTGGGAAACCAAGCCCAACAGCCTTGTTTCTCAGCAGAGCTGGGCGGGGGGCATGTGCTCTGACAACGTGGCTTACACAGGCCTCTATGCAGGGCTGACCCGTGCTGCTTGGTCCCATGGGAAGTGGGGTGGGGCATAAGCCTGGTGGCTGTGGGCAGGCATCTGAGTCTGTCCTTAAGGACCTCAGCTCTGTTTGCAGCGTTTATTTATTTATTTATTTTTGAGGCAAGCCCAACAGACTGGCCTTTTTTTGTTATGCACGTGAGAGAGAAAGAGAATTGGGTACCAGGATCTCCAGGCACTGCAGCAGAATTCCAGATGTGTGTACCCCTTGTATGCATATGCGACGTTGTGCACTTGCTTCACTGTGTGTCTGGCTTATGTGGGACCTGGACAGTTGAACATGGGTCCTTCAGACATTGCAGGCAAGCATCTTAACCACTAAGCTGGCTCTCCAGCCCTCTTTTTTTTTTTTTGTTTTTTGAAGTAGGGTCTCACTGTAGCTCAGGCTGACATGGAATTCACTCTGTATTCTCAGGGTGTCCTCTAACTCATGGTGATCCTCCTACCTCTGCCGAGTGCTGGGATTAAAGGCGTGTGCCACCACACCCGGCTTTTTTTTTTTTTTTTCTTTTGAGATAGGGTCTCGCTGTAGTCCAAGCTGATCTGGAATTTACTATGTAGTCTCAGGGTTGCCTTGAACTCATGACCATCCTCCTACCTCTGCCTCCCAAGTGCTGGGATTAAAGGCATGTGCCACCACATCCAGCTTCCTTATTTTTTTAAAAAATAATGTTAATCTACTTATTTCTTGAGAGATTTTAAGGCATTGCTTTTTTTTTTTTCCATTTTATTTGCAAATGGAGAGAGAGAGAGAATGGGCACACCTGGGCCTGTAGCTACTGTAAAAAAAACTCCAGATGCATGTGCCACTTTGTATGTCTGGCTTTATGTGGGTGCTGGGGAACTTATGTTGTTAGGGTTTGGAGGCAAGTGCCTTAACCACTGAGCAATCTCTCCAGCCCTGTATTTTTTTTTTTTTCCGAGGTAGGGTCTCACTGTAGCCCAGGCTGACCTGGAATTCACTCTGTACTGTAGTCTGAGGCTGGCCTCAAACAGTGATCTCACTACCTCTGCCTCCTGAGTGCTGGGATTAAAGGCATGCGCCATCATGCCTGGCCCAGCTACAAGGTTTTGAAAAATATTTTTAATGTATTATTTGAGAGAAAGAGAATGGGTGCTCCAGGGCCTCTAGGCACTGCAAATGAACTCCAGACCCATGCTTCGTCTTGTGCATCTGGCTTACGTGGGTCCTGGGGTCCTTAGGCTTCGCAGGCAAGTGCCGTAACCGCGAAGCCATCCCTGTAGCCTGAGAAGCACAGCTTTGTGCTCAGGATGGCATGTGGGCATGGGCTCTTCCCTTTCTGCCCCTGACTTGATGGAATGACTTATGCTGAGCTTCCTGAAAGTGAGGAGACACACACACACCACACACCACACACACACACACACACACACACACAGGAAAGAGAGAGGGAGAAAGAAACAGGCAGAGGTGGAGGGGAGAGAAGGTTGGCCTCTGTCCCTGCAGACAGGACTTCAGTGCCATTGTCTGGGCTGTGGTGGGGCCCCTGCATGGCCATAACCAAGAACCCAGTACAGGCCAGGGGTGAGGTGGGCTGGGCAGGTTAGGGAGGGAGGAGCAGGGTCTTGACAGGAACCCGAGGCTCTTGCCTGTCCTCCCTGCCCTGCAGTGGTGTTGGCCAGAGGGGAGGTCAGCACAGAGGCCTCGGTTTCCTGTGGGATCATGGCGGTATTGAGAGCCCACACTGGGACCTGAGGTTCATGGATAGATCTGGCTTCTTCCTCCTGCCACACCTTCCTACCTACCCCCACAATGGTGTGACATATCTGTCCCCAGGCCTGCTGAACACCCATGCCATCCCCTGGCGTCTTTGACAGGTCCCAGGACAGACCCGTCTCAGGGTCTCTTTTTTTCTTCCGCCCCAGTGACGCTGCCATCTCTACCTGCTTGGTCTTGCTTGGTCTTTGGCCATGCTGGCTGCACCCCTCACCCTCACCCACCCTGTACCCCACACTGCCATTACTTTGACTCCTCCTGCTACCCCTGGGTTTGGTATTCAGGGTGTGCAGCCCCGATCTCTCAGGGTTCTCGGGTGCCTACGTCATTCCTTTGTATGTTCTGGTGTCAGAAGGACCCTGCCTTGCATTTCATGTGGTGGTGGGAACATCCCATTTCAAACCTGCTACCGGTGTTTGTAAGGCTGCAGGGGAGAGTCTGCCAGCCTCCTCCTGAAGGTGGCTCTGCAGGTGCCCAGCTCGAATCTTGTACCTTTCTGTGTTTGCTTGCTGCCTTAAATAAACTTGAACATTCTGGAAGGAATAGAGGAGAGAATTAAAGCTGAGATATGTGACCCAGGGTCTTTGCACATCTGCAGGATGGGGCCTTTGTCTTTAAAGGAAGCCACCACATTAAAGAACAGTTCAGGGTAATTAGAATCCCCAGTACCCCGATAGAGTAATGCACACGGAATTGTAGAGTAAGGGTGGGAGCCAGCGTCATGGCACAAGTCTGTAGTCCCAGCGCTTAGGGGTTCAAGTCCAGCCTCAGTCACAAAGCAAGTGTGTGATCATTCTGATCCCCATGACCCTATTTCAATAAAGTAAGGACAGAAGTCTAGTTTGCTTTTATGGATTTTTAAAAAACCTTTTTTGAATAGAAATCTAGTTTGCTTTTATGGATTCAAATTTTTTTAAAAAAATTATTTATTTATTTGCAAGCAGAGAGAGAGAGAGAAGAGAGACAGAGAAAGAATGGGTGTGTCAGGGCCTCTAGCCAGTGTAAACGAACTGCAGACACATATGCTGCTGGTGCATCTGGCTTACGTGGGTCCTGGGGAATCAAACCTGGGTCCTTTGGCTTTATAGGCAAACACCTTAACTGCTAAGCCATTTCTCCAGCCCGCTTTTATGGATTTAAAAGAGCTCAGCTCCAGCGCTATGCTCAGCGGGTCTGGCCTAGGTTGGGCAGGAGGGGCCTGTGGCCCAGCTGCTCTTCTAGGCAGCCTTCCCTGGTTGCTGGTTAGAACCTCCTCCCCCCACCGTGTCTCTGTCCTTTCCACACAGCTGGGCATGGCAGACCCAGCTGCTTCAGCTCAGGAAAGCAGCCTGTAAGGTCAAGCAGGCACCGTTCCTATGCCCAGGCTCCCCAATGCCCCATCTGGGAGGACTGGCAGGGGTTTTTCCTAGCAGTGTTGCCTTGGTCCCCAGTCTTCAGTGTGCATTGGGACCTCCGGAGAGCTTGCCGGACAAATTGCTGGGGTTCACCCTGAGTTTCTGGAGTGGGAGGTGTGTGGGGGGGTTCTGTGCTGGACCCCCAGTGATATTGAAGCTGCTGGCTGGCCGGGGAAGGCTGCATTCTGAGAACTGCGTGTGCTCCCTCCCAGCCCCCAGTGGTGTGCTGAATGCAGATGCCCAAATGCATCCAGGTCTTAAGCCCTGGCACCCAGTGTGAGCTCGTGTGGGACGAGATCCGCAGAGGTGAAGAGGGATCTTGAGGCAAGCTCATGGCGGATGTCAGATGAGCCCCTGCACAGAACCACCCATGTCCCTATGAGGAGAGGATGGGGGCGGAGGCCCAGCCGTGTGGAGATGGAGGTCGAGACTGGGGGATGCAGCCACAGTCTGGCGAAGGCCAGGAGCCTCGGAAGCCAAAGCGACAAGGAAGGACCTTCCTCTGGGCCCTTCAGAGGGGCCAGGGCCCTCATGCCAGTTAAAACCTGGACGTGAGGGGTCAGTCTCTCTCTTGTCTGAGGCTCCAGTTTGTGGTGGCCTGTCATGGCAGCTGCCGCCATTCCCAGCGTGGGGCTGGAGCTGGGGGACAGAGCTGAGTTTCTCAGCTTTCTGTTTCTTGCTGTTTCACAACACGGTCTAGGGGGCTAAGCACTGTCCAGAGACGCGCGTTTATGTCCACAGGTGGTAGCCTTAAGGGCTGCTTGGGCCTGGTCTAGCGCCACCAGCAGAGCCGAGGGCCCCTCTGGTGACTTGTCATGAGAATGTATCATTGGGAAAATAACCTGCCCTGGACCAGAAGGGGTCACAGGCAGGCAGGGGCCTGGGTGGTACCAACACAGAGCTGCCCACCTTGGTGGGGAGTGTGCTAGACACGCTGAGGTAGCCGCCTCGGACATGGCTCTGTCAGCCTCAGTGGTCTGGGGAACCGTGGAGGAGGACCACTGACGGATGGGTGGGTCTGGTCATCAACTACTGTCCTGTGAAAGGGCTCTGTCCTGAGCCTCGTCAGAAGGGATGTGTACAGTGCCTGACATGTGGTGATGGCTGACAGGAGTCCGGGCTAGAAGAGGAGTGCACGGGCCCGTGGTTTGCACAGGGCTCCAGGCAGCTGTGGCGCTGCACATCTGGGGACCTGCCCCTCCCTACCTCCCAGCAGAGCTGAGATGTTCCCTCCCTCTGGGTCTACGCACAGGTGCTTGGTCCTGGGACTCACCTGTTTCAGGTGAGGGAGGGTGCCAAACAGCCTCCCTCCCCCGGGTGAGTTGTGCACCAGAGAGCGTGCAGACCCAGAGACCAAAGTGGGTGTTAATGCCCAATCTGGTCCTGGTGGGGCCTGGGGTAGGCTGGTATCCTTGGCACCTTGTAAACCCACAAAAAACGCCCACAGAGCTGGCTAAGGTGACAGGAAGTGTGTCCTTCCTAGGGTCCAGCTGGCAGTAGGATGGGAACCCTGGAGGTAATTTGCATACAGGTGAGGCTTGGCCACAAAAAGAGGGGCAGATACAACAAACACCTGGAGAGGCCCTGCCACGCGGTTCCTGGGCTTGGCCAGTGGAGGGCAGCAGAGCTCCAGTGGCGGCGGGCGTGGGGCACAGGCCCTTGGTACACTCCCTGCTTCAGCTTTAGCCCCCCCCCCCGAAATCTTTCTTCCCTCCTGTCTCTACAAAGACTGCCTCTTCCTCTCGGCAGCCTTCCTTGGCCCCAGGGCCTGTGCAGGAGTGTCGTGGCTCTCTCCTTCTCCAACTAACATCGCCCATTCATTGCTGATCTTACTGGCCTAAGAGACCCGAGGATCTGTGTGGTAGTGGGCATGTGTCCCTGAGGCTGGCCTGGGGCCCACCATTGACATTGGCTTGGTGCCAGGCTGCTGGCCTCAGTGGGAAGAGGGTGTGCCGAGGTGTTTGGGGAGGAGTATGAGCACCCCTCACCAAGTCAGCTGCTCCCTGAAGCACGTGGCACCGAGGCCCTGTGGGTGGGCCTGATACGGTCCCCGTGCCTGCCTTGCCCACAGTTGTGGTGGGCGCCACTCGGCCAACCCCTCAGAGTTGTCTTAGTCCCCCTGAAACGTGAGGTGACATGCCTGACACCTCCAGTGGAACTCTGGGTGCTGTTGGTAGGCAAGCTAGATCCACCTTGGGTGACCTGTGGTGGCTTAAAAATTTTCTTATTTTTATTTATTTATTTGAGAGAGAAAGAGGCAGAGAGAGAGAGAGAGACAGACAAAGAATAGGTGCCCCAGGGCCTCCAGCCACTGCAAACAAACTCCAGACGCATGTGCCACCATGTGCATCTGGATTATGTGGGTCCTGAGGAGTCGAACCTAGGTCTGTACGCTTCGCGGGCAAGTGCTTAATCACTAAGCCATCTCTCCAGCCCCTATGGTGGCTTTTCAAAGAGCCCACACTTCTGTGCGTATTTGATCTAATTTCCCCCAGAAATCTGGCTTTCAGGTGCACCCTCCCAGGCTCCCCCTTACCGAACGTCAGGCACGTGGCTGGGAAGACACTCTGAGACCGTGTGAGGGCAAAGAGCCCACTTTGCAGGCTGGGAGCTGGGCTGGAGGTGGCTGAAGTAGTGCTGCACAGCTCCACTCAGACTTAGAAGTGAGCAAGGAAACTGAGGCTCAGACACGCGGGACAGCGGCCAAGTGGGCTCCACCTCGGTCTCCTCAGTGTGACCGCTGCTGGACACTGCCCCTGAGTGTGCAGGCCAACTGCTTCCCCCCTCGTCTTGTGTGGTATATTTTAGGGGTTCTCAGTCATGTTCCCCCTTGCTGGAATGTGAACCCCACTAGGACCAGGGCTTTGTGTGATTCATGGCCAGGTCCTCTGTGCCCAGGGCAGTGCTGGCATTTAGAAAGGTGCCCAGACAGTATCTGTTGGCTGAGTGGTGGTCTCCACTTTGAGCAGCCTCAAAGACTCTTGCTGTGCCTTTGCCTGTGGGAACAGGGGGACCTCAGCATGAGGTGTGGGCCTGTTGTGACCCACCCTCTGTCCTCTAGGGAGGCTGCAAAGGGGAAGGCAGGGCACCTAGCCCCACTGTGGGAAAATGGCCAACTGCCTGTGGGCTGGGCTGGGGTTGGAGTGGATCCTGGGGTAGAAGGGGCCTGCCCAGTGGGGGCACTCTCATATGTAGTGTGCCATGCACATTTGGGCACTCCATGGCTTCATACCATTCTGGACATGTCTTTGCCCCCAGCATTAACACCCTCTTTTTTTTTTAAATTTTTTTTATTTTTATTTATTTATTTGAGAGAGACAGACAGAGAAAGAGGCAGACAGAGAGAGAGAGAGAGAGAGAGAGAGAGAGAGAGAATGGGCGCGCCAGGGCCTCCAGCCACTGCAAACGAACTCCAGACGCGTGCGCCCCCTTGTGCATTTGGCTAACGTGGGTCCTGGGGAATCGAGCTTTGAACCGGGGTCCTCAGGCTTCACAGGCAAGCGCTTAACCGCTAAGCCATCTCTCCAGCCCAACACCCTCCTTTCTGTACATACCAGAATCGATGGCCTTCAGAAATGAAACTGGTGCTGCCATGCCAAGAAAGGGTTAGGGCCTGGCCACGGTTAGAAGTCACCCCGGTGAGGTCAGGGCCTGGAAGGATGCAGTGACGTGACGGGCGGCTTACGCTTGGGGGGAGGTGGAGGCAAGAAGTCACCGGCTCCCCCCAGCCTTGATGGAGAGGCCCGCGGAGTCCTCTGCGAGCAGTACCCCCATCAGATGCCGCTGGCATTTTTTCTTGTGAGATGCCAGGAATGTGTTTGGGGGTGCTTGGGACCGATGGCCTTGCTTTCGCCGGTGAGTTATTCTGCTGCATAACTGAAGGGCAGTGACTCCGCGTGACCGCGGCATGCAAGACGCTGATCTCTGCTCCAGCCAGCGGTTGTGGCCAGCGGCCAGCGCAGGGGAACTCCAGGCCGGGGGCGGGGGGCGGGGAAGGAGGAAATGAAACTGGGGTGAAGGAGAAACCCTTCTTTGGGCTTTGAGGACAGACACATCTTGGTGGGATGCCCACTTTCTTTTGCTTGTTTGTGTATGTTGATGTGTGTGTGTGGGGTGCACATGTGTGTATATGCATGTGTGTGTGGGGGCCACAAGTTGAAGTGCACGATCTCCAGTTGTTTTCCATCTTATTTATTTATTGCTTGTGTGTGTGGTGTGCGTGTGGGTACATGTGCCCGTGTGGCACCCCACGCGCGCACCTGTGGCAAATGGTGCTCGCCTGCGGTGGGCAGAGCAGAACAGAGTGTTGGGTGTCCTGCTTGTGGAGAAACAGCAAGCTCCAGCATCAGCAAGAGACTCCAGCTCAGAACGAGAAGAGCAATGGAGGGGCTGGAGAGGTGGCTTAAGGCATTCGCCTACAAAGTCAAAGGACCAGGGTTCGATTCCCCTGGACCCACATAGGCCAGATGCACAAGGTGGCACATGGGTCTGGAGTTCATTTTCCGTGGCTAGAGGCCCTGATGTGGTCTTTCTCTCTCTCTGTCTCCCTCCCTCTCTCTTTCAAATGAGTAAATAAAAATATTTTTCTGTTTCTCCACAAGCGCCTGTGATTCCTGGGTACTGGGAAGTGCCCCTGTGGCTCTGAGGTTGTAGACACATGCCCAGCTGCTAATGTGGATCCTGGAGGTTCAGGCACCTCAGGCCCTTATACTTATGCAGGAAGCACACTTAACTACTGAGTCATCTCCCCAGCCTGCCTTTTGGCATAACTTAAAATTAAAAAAAAATAGAGAGAGAGAGAGAGAGAGAGAGAGAGAGAATGGGCATACCAGGACCTCCAGCCACTGAGAGAGAGAGAGAGAGAGAGAGAGAATGGGCATACCAGGACCTCCAGCCACTGCAAACAAACTCCAGACTCGTGCCACCATGCACATCTGGCTTACATGGCTTCTGGGGAATCGAACCTGGGTCCTTAGGCTTTGCAGTCAAACACCTTAACTGCTAAGCCATCCCTCAGCCCTTATTTACCTTTTTATTGACAACCTCCATGATATATACAATATGCCATGATCATAATCCCTCCCCACCTTTCCTTTTCCCCCTTCCCTGCCCATTCCACTGAATCTCTTCTTTCCAGCTAGTCCTTGTTCTGTGTTGTTGTTATTATTTCCCCTCCTATTATGCAGATCTTGTGTAGGTAGTGTCAGTGTCTGTGAGATCATTGATGCCATGGCCACTTTGTATCTGAAAGACAGTATTGCAAAGCACCCCCTTTTTATTGTTGTTTTGAGGCAGGGTCTCACTGTAGTCCAGGTTGACCTGGAACTCACTCTGTAGCCCAAACTGGCCTCAAACTCACTGCAGTCCTCCTACCTCAGCCTCCTGAGTGGTGGGAGTATAGGCATGAGCCACCATGCCCAACTTTACCATATCTTTTGAGACAGTACCTTGCACTGAACCTGAGCTCACTGATACAGTCAGACTAACTAGCCAGAAAGCCCCAAGGGTCTCCTTGTTTCCATCTCCCCAGCACTAGGGTGCAGGTGTATACTGCCATGTCCAGCTTTTCTTTGGGTGCTGGGGATCCAAACTTGGGTCCATTTTGTATGGCCACTACTTTACTCGTTTAGCAATTTTCCCAGCCCAGAGTTCTGGCTTCTATTTTATTTTTTTTCTCTAGAACAAAATCCACTCCTATTTCCAACTAGTAGTAAAGTGGCAGAGTCTTAGTTCATGTGGCTGGTGACAGCTGACACACACTCCCCTCCTCAAACGTACGGGCAATCTCCTGGGGCCACTGTGGCAAAGCCACACAGCCTGGATGGCTTTACACTCTAGACCCATCCTTACACTCTGGAGGCATGAGCAGGGCCTATGCTCTCTAAAGGTGTTGGGGAGGACTCTTTTTAGCGTCCGGCCTTGCTGCTGTTCCTTGGCATGGTCTCTTTCTCATTACTGTGACCTGATGAGAGCAGTTGAAATGAGGAAGGATTCGCTGTGGCTCAGGTTTGAGGTCAGAGCAGACAGTTCCTGCAGCAGGAGAATACATCAGGACAGAGGAGCCTGGTGCAGACAGCCCTGGCACCAGGAGAATGTGATAGCTGCTTGCTCACATCTTAGTGGATCAAGAAGCAGAGAGAGAGGGCTGGGGAGATGGTTTAGTGGTTAAGGTGCTTGCCTGTAAAGCCTAAGGACTCATGTCGACTCTCCATATCCCATATAAGCCGGATGCACAAGGTGACGCAAGCGCTCAAGGTTCGCACATGTGCACAAGGTGGCGCACACGTCTGGAGTTCGATTGCAGCGGCTGGAGGCCCTAGCGTGCCAATTCTCTGTCTCTCATTTAAAAAAAAGAAAAGGGCTGGGCGTGGTGGCGCACACCTTTAATCCCAGCACTCGGGAGGCAGAGGTAGGAGGATTGCCGTGAGTTCAAGGGTACTCTGAGACTACAGAGTGAATTCCAGGTCAGCCTGGGCTAGAATGAGACCCTACCTTGAAAACCAAACCAAAACAAACAAAAAAAGCAGAAAGAGGAATGCTAGTCCTTGGCTAGCCTTATCAACATCCTTAAAAAAATTATGTTTGTGGGACTGGGGAGATGGCCTGATTTTGATTCCCCAGCACCCATGTGAAGCTAGGTGCACAAAGGGGCCCGTGCGTCTGGAGTTGGTTTGCGGCAGCACTGGGCCCTGGTGTTCCCATTCGTGTGCTCTTTCTAGTCGCAAGTAAATGAAATGTTTTTAAAGTTAAGCTTGTTTGTTTGAGAGGGAGAGGATGAGAGTATGGGCGCGTCAGGGCTGCTTGCTACTGCATGCAAACTCCAGGCGCGTGCACCTTGTGCATCAGGCTTTATGTGGGTCCTGGGGGATCGAACCCTGGTCATCAGGCTTTGCTCTTACGTAGGTGCTGAGGATCCAAACTCACGTGACAAGCACTTTACCCCCCAAGCCATGTTCCTTCTTGTCCTGGGATCTCCGTTCTAGGGATAATGCTGCCCACGTACAAGGGTGGGCCACCTCTGCTCAGTTAAACCTCTCTGGAAATCCCTTTGCAGACATGCCTGGGGGTGTGTCTCCTTGGTGACTCTAAATCTAGTCTGGCTGGCATGTTGAAGGTGAACCCTGGCACTTGGCATGTGGCTGCATCTTTGCCACTTCTGCCTGTATCACCACCTGTTTGTCCAGTGTCCCTTCTCTTCCAAGGTTGCCAACCCTGTTGGGTTTAGGGCCCACCCTTCTTCAGTATGACCCTAGTTTAGCTAACCACGTCATATCTGCAAAACCCAGATTCGCAAATAAACCCTGTTCTGAGGTTGGGCATGATCTGGAGGCACAATAGACTGACCGCAGGTGTTTTCTGTGCCAGGCAGCCTTCATCCACGGGCAGTTCTCTCCATGCATGGGAAGCGCCTGCCCCAGCCTTCCTTTGAATGGCCACTTGCTAGATGTGATGGAGGAGGTCAGACGTGGTCTGAGGAATCAGGACACGTCGACCGTGGCATCTGCTCTCACTTCAGTCCTGACCCTGCCTCCTTGAAGCTGTTACCACATGTGCTGGTCAAATCTCCCTCTATCATACCCATGCCAGTTGCTGGTGTCTGAAGCAAATGGGGACCACAGGTGGCTCATGTAGAGCCCGGGAGAAATGTCCAAGTGGCTGAGGTTGGCTCCAGGTCTAGCTGCTGTCAGGTGGTTCATACACTTTGGGCCTTCCTGGTGTCATCTGTGGGTAGGGAGTGGTGGCCATCCTCCTCCTCCTCCTCCTCTGCCTGTCAGATGAACTCTCAGAAATCTCCTTCCTTTCCCCAGTGACCTTGTTTGCACTGTGTTTGGCATTATGAGCGCCCTGTGCCACGTGGTGGAGATGGACAATGGGTCTAGCCAGCGGTGGTGGCAAAATGCAGGGCTTCTGGTGTCAATTGTCACAGAAACCTTTCTGAGGCTGGAGATAGCCCGGGGTGGTGTGGCACCAGGTCACCCAGCCTCAGGCTACACCTGGCCCTCTCTGTCCTGGGAAGAGGCCGTGGGAAGCCCGTGGTTTCCGTTGCTCGCCTCTGACTCCCTACGCCGGCGTGGACCGCTTCGTGTCAGCTGGCAGGGCCGCCAACCCTCTGGCTTCCCATTTCCTTGGTCGGGGCCTCTGTCACACTGCTAATGACCCCTGAACAAACAGTACAGTGTCCTCAGGGAGCGCCCCTTTTGAAGGCGCCCCACCACGGGTCTTTTGTAACGTGATCCGCGGCCCATCAGGCTGGGGTTTCTATGGGTTGGTGGGGGCACATCTGTGGTCAGTCCCCTGCCCTAGCTTCGCTTCTGGGTAAGACAACTCCTGCCTCGCTCAGCCCACGGTGCCCCCATGGCTCATTCACCTGGCTCTGGGAGCCAGTGACAACCCAGGAAGGGACTTTTGATCTTAGGAGGTTGGCACTTTTGCCAAGAGCCCCCCCCCTCCCCCCGACATGGTTGCTTGGCCCCGACCCAAGCTTGCTTCTTTAGGCAGTTCCTTCCAGTGAACCACTGGGAAACACCTTTGAAAAATGGCTCTATGCGGCAGAGCTGCGGGGCGGCAGACCTGGCCCTGGGTTCCTCCTTGGCTACCAGCCTGGGTCCCAGGACGTGGAGCCATATGGCAGGTTCAGAAATGAAGCCAGGTTCTGACATTCCTGTGTGGGGGCCCTGGAGGCCCCAATGCCTCCCTCCTGCAGGCTGCCCCTCTCTGCCAGCCTGGTGCCCTCGTGAACTTGCCCTGCGCAGCGAGGGTGGAGGGGGTTGGGAGGGGCACGGGTTTCCAGATTTCCCCCTATTTCATGAGTGATTAAGCCAAATGAAGCACTGAAGGGTCTCACCGCACCCCACTAGCACCTTTTTTTGGTGTAGCGATGCTTCTCTGAGGCCTTTTGCCCTGATCTCAAAGTCTGGATGGGAGCTTAATTTATTTCTGTCCTGTTCAGCCAAGCTGATTATCTTCAGTGAGGCCATCGTGAACATTTCCTTGTAAGCTCGTTTGAAGGAAATGTTTGCGCATTAAGCATTTTCCCACAGCTGGGAGACAATGTGTGGTCCTTTGCCAGAGATCACATTTACCGCCGTCCGCCTTCCCAATGCTGGAAGGTGAGCCTGGAGGCTGGCCAGGCCGATGCTGCCAAGAGAACCTCCATTGATCACTATCAGGGTGCCTGTGATTAATATCTGACGTGGCCTCAGGCCGTGCCTGGCCACCCCCTCCCCACCAGTGAGCGTCTCGCTGCTAGGACACTTGTTCTGCGTGCAGGGTCCTGGGGGGACGGCGGCAAGGCTGGCATGCAGGAAGCCTCAGGCAGGTGGCCCAAGTGACTGTGCCGTGCTTGGCCAGGGCTGTGTGAACCGGCCGCCCGGGGCCCGCTCTCAGCTCTTTGAAGCCCTTCCTATGCCCAGCTCCGTGTGCCCAGCGCGGCCTTTTGCATTTCCAGTTTATCCAGATCCACGAAGAATAAAACCACAGCATCTAGGCTTGAGCTCCACTGGCCCTGCCTCCTGGGCCTCCGTGGGAAGGTGCCTCAGGGTGATTCTCTGAGCCTGTGGGCAGTGGGGGAAGGGTGCATGTCCCAACCTCCTGTTCACCAACTGTTTTGATGGGGAAAGGCCACATGGCCTTGGGACCTTGCTCTTGCCCACTGAGCATTCAGGGAAGGGTACAGCTGCTGCGTCTGGCTACCAGAGGGCCTAGAAAGGCCCGTGGAGAAGCAAGTGGCTGTGTGGGGATTGTCACTAACTAACCCTAGCTCCTGGTTGGGAGGAGGAGAGTCCGTGAATACTCACAAAGGGGACCGTGGGGTGGGGTGAGAGGTTACTGGGGACGGGGGTCTGAGCATGTGGCTGGGGAAGGATAGTCACTGTGGCTTGAGACCTGAGTGGTAGCGGTGGGGCTGATGCCTGGAGGAGAAGGAGCCTCCCTGGCTGCTCTGTCTCCTCAGTGAGCTGTGACCGCCAGGTGAGGCCACTGAGCAAGTGAGCCTGGTCTCCAAATAGTCAAGACCCTGAGGTGTTTTTTTTTTTTTTTCTTGAGGCAGAGTTTCACTGTAGTCCAGGCTGACCTGGAATTTACTATGTAGTTTCAGGGTAGCCTTGAACTCTTGGGGAGTCGAACCGGGGTCCTTTACCTTTGCAGGCAAGCACCTTAACTGCTAAGCCATCTCTCCAGCCTAGTTTTAATTTTTTTATTTATTTTTAATATTTTTATTTTATTTATTCATTTATTTGACAGAGAAAGAGGGAGAATGGGCACGCCAGGGCCTCCAGCCACTGCAAGCGAACTCCAGACGTGTGCGCCCCCTTGTGTATCTGGCTAACGTGGGTCCTGGGGAATCGAACCTGGGTCCTTAGGCTTCAAAGGCAAGCGTTTTAACTGCTAAGCCATCTCTCCAGCCTAAGACCCTGAGTTTTAAGTACTGGAAAGCTTAGAAGCAGGAAGGGGCTGCTCAGATGTAGTGTGAGGCCCCTGTGGTAGAGAAGCCCAGCCCCAGCATGCCAGGAGTAGCCAAAGTGACACGGCTGGGAGGGGACATGGTGGCTGCCACATGGAGAGGAGAGCTTATCGGGGGCAGGTATGAGGGTTCCTCACGGGGTGAGCCCGGGGCTCATCGTGCGGTGCTGAGCAGGCACTTGTGCTGTGAGTGAGGGCTTGCCGAGCACCGTGCGGTCCTGAGATTCTGCGCTGCGGGCAACAGAACAGCCAAGCCCTCCCCAGGGTCACTCAGCTTCTCCACCTCTGAGCTCTGCCCCTGAGCTGGTAGCACTATGGGGCCCCACTCAGGGCTCTTGGGAGGATCCCGCTCACCTGACCTCACCCACTCCCTCACTTTGGGAGAAGGCACTTCCACATGCCCATTGATTTGCTTGAGGGCCCCAGTTTAATGTTGTAGCTCCCTATGGGTCGTCCTCTAGGGTCTGTCTGACAACCCCCCCCCCCCCAGTGCCTGTCCGTCCTCCCTTCCCTGCCTGAGCCCCATTAGTCTGACCCATAGGGCCACAGCAATCCCCGGCCACACGCTGCTTCTCCTGCGCTGCCCTCTGCTCTTTCCTCCATGGGAGTGAGTCCTGCCCACTATCCACATGACTTCAGGGTATCTTACCCCATCACTGCCCCGCATCGTGCCTTGGGATCTGTGGCCAGGATGTTTGTCCTGTGCAAAATGGGGGATCTGAACACGCTGGTACGCATCTGTCAGCCCAGCACTGGGAAAGCAGAGGCAGTGCATTGAGAGTTCCAGGTCAGGCTGAGCTGCTGAATACGTTTGAGCGGCCGGAAGTGTGGCTCATTGCGTAGAGTGCCTGCCCAGCATGCACGAAGACTGTGCTCAACCCTGAGTGCCACATAAAACTGGGTGTGGGGCACACCTGTCGTCATAGCACCATGGAGGTGAAGACAGGGGGATCATGAATTGAAGGTTATCCTCAGCTACATAGTGAGTTCAAAGTCAGCCCAGACTGCACGAGACCCAGTCTCAAAAAACAATATGGGCTGAAGCAGTTAAGACATTTGATACATAAGCCAGATGCACATGGTGACACATGCTTCTGGAATTCACTTGCAGTGGCTAACGGCCCTGGTATGCCCATTCTCTCCCTCCCCCTCTCTCTAATAAATAAAATAAAATATAAACAAAAAAAACCAAAATACAAAACCCAAAGAATAAAGTGAGCTCAAGGCTAGTTTGGGATACTTAGTAAGGCCCTATTAATAAAAATAAATAAAATAGGGCTGGAGAGATGGCTTAGTGGTTGAGGCGCTTGTCTGCAAAGCCTAAGGACCCATGTTCGACTCTCCAGATCCCGTTTGCCAGATGCACAAGTGAGGCAAGTACAAGGTTGCACATGCCCGCTAGGTGGCGCAAGTGTCTGGAGTTTGATTGCAGTGGCTGAGGCCCTAATGTGCCAACTCCCTTCCTCTCTCTAAAAATAAATAAATAAATAAAATAAAATAAAATAAATTTTAAAAGATGGAAGGGAAATCTGTATAGGCCTGGTCCCCAGGACTTGTGATCATGACCCTCTTTGGCAATGAGATGAAGATGAAACTATGTCCGGGCATGGTGGTGCATACCTTTAATACCAGCACTCGGGAGGCAGAGGTAGGAGGATTGCCGTGAGTTCAAGGCCTCCCTGAGAATGCCTAGTGAGTTCCAGGTCAGCCTGAGCTAGTGAGCTAGAGAGAGACCCTACCTCGAAAAACAACAACAACAACAACAAAAGATGAAATTGTGATTGGGATGTCATGTGTCCCCCAAGCTCACTTGTCGTCCCTATGGTGAGGTATTAAGGGATGGAACCAAATCCCATGCTGGTACTTTGACGAGGCCTTTAGGGAGTGACCAGGGTCAGAGAATCTTAATGGCTTTATCAGAGGATGACCAGGCAGACACATTCGTCCCCATCTCTGTTGCATGCTCTGTGCCCCCTGAGGACTTTGCCATCAAGAAGACCCTTGTGTGGTGCACACTCTCACCCTTCTCTACCAGAACTGTGAGCCAGAGTAACTCTCAGGTCCTTATCATTCGCCCAGCCTGAGAGATTGTGTCACGAGCAACAGAAAACAGCTGGAGACAGAGGGATCTCCAGATGACATTCTTGGTTTTCCAGTGCCAAGTGTCCTGTAGGGGACAAGATGGGGAAAAGAGGAGATTAGAACACAGAGGCTGTGAAGGGGATGTGAGCACAAGCCATGGAGGCCCCGCGGCCACCAGAGAGCCCGTAGTCAGGAAGGCCCTTCCCTCACAGCCTCTGGAGGGAGCGTGGCCCTGCGCATACACATAGGCTTCAGACTTGCCACCTTTGGAGAGGACACGTTTATTGCTTTAGGACATCAGTGTGGCATTTGTCACAGCATGGGCCTCCAGAGCATTGGGATTACAGGAATCCACCACTGTGTCCAGCTTTTACTGAGTTGTGGAGAGCTGAACTTGGCTCCTCACGCCTGCCCAGCAAGTGCTTTACTGACTGAACCCTCTCCCCAGCCACCTTCCTCATTCTTAAGCACATTTCAGGTGTCAACTGAGACCCACTTCCTAAGTGGGGTCCTCTGGTCCCTCTGGGCACCCCATCACAGTCCGCTGTTGCTCACTGTCAGTTTTTTTGTTTATTTTTATTTATTTATTTGAGAATGACAGAGAAAGAGGCATAGAGAGAGAGAATGGGCACGCCAGGGCCTCCAGCCACTGCAAACGGACTCCAGGTGCATGCTCCCCCTTGTGCATCTGGCTTCTGTGGGTCCTGGGGAATCGAGCCTTGAACCAGGGCCCTTAGGCTTCACAGGCGAATGCTTAACCGCTAAGCCATCTCTCCAGCCTGTCTATCAGGTTTTGACTGACTTCTGATCACTCACAGAAAGAGGCTGAGCTTAAGCTCCACTACACGAACCTGAAGACAGTGCTGTCACTCATTCTTCACAAATGTCCCTCGTGCTGGCCTGGCGTGGAGAAGCTGGCAGGGACGGTGTAGCTTGCTGGGCTCTGGCTGGGCCCCTGGGCCAGAAGGTGTGAACTGGAAGTGGAGCTCAGATGTGGGACATGGAGGGGCAGTGTCCTAGGAGGGAACGGTGTGAGAAATGTCCAGAGTACAAAGCCAAGGCTGAGGGGAGACAGCCCCTGTGGTCCCTTGAGATCTTGAGATCCTTGTTCACTTCTAGAGAGAGAAAATGGCACAAGTTATTCTACCAAGACAATTGGCTTTTGGGAAGGGAGTTAATTAGCATTCTCCATCCTCCCACTTACCTGTCCACTTGTCCATCCCTTTTTCTTTCTTTCTTTCTTTCTTTCTTTTTGTTTCTGAGGTAGGGTTTCACTCTAGCCCAGACTTGGAATTCACTATGTAATCTCAGGGTGGTCTCGAACTCACGGCGATCCTCCTACCTCTGCCTCCTGAGTGCTGCGATTAAAGGCGTGCGCCACCACGCCCAGCCTTGTCCATCCCTCTTACCCGCCCATCCCTGTACCCATCTGTCCACCCATCTACTCAACATCTGTTAACCCAGAGTTCACTCATCCATCTATCTGCCCATCAAGCTATTCCTCCCTCTTTTTCTCCCCCCTCTCTCTCCCTCCCTCCATCCATCCACCCATCATCTATTCACCCATCCATCCCTCCTTTCCTCTCTCCACCCACCCACCCATTCATTAGCCATCTATCCAAAATTCATCTATCCATCCACCCATCTGTCCGTTAATCTATCTCCACCCGTCCCTCTACCCACCACCAGTCAAACTAACTCTTCTTCCTGTTCCCTTCTTTCTTCCTTCTTTCTCCTTCCCATCCATCCGTCTAACCACATACCCCCCAGCCAAACTGTTTCTCCCTCCCTTCCTCTGTCTCTCATGGATGGCCCAGTTCTGTTCCACACTCCTGTTTCCTCAGAGATTCTGGGGAAAGGAAACCTCAAGGTCAAGATGTGCACTTGCAGCCTTTTGATGCTCAAGCAGTTTTGCTTTGACAAAGTCAGCTGAAGGAGCACGTGGGGCCTGAAGTGAGGCGCTGGGTGCGCTCACGCAGCGGAACTCCCGTGGGCAGGTTTTGCATGTCTCCCCCTTGTCTGCTCATGGTACAGTCTGTTCGGACCTTTGGAACATTCTTCAGCTTTGATTAAATGTGGGAAGAATCATTTTGGGCATTAGCATATAAATGGGCAGAAGTCAGCAGCTCTTACAGAAAGCCATGGTATGGTGGGTGGTGTCAGGGCAGGGTCCCACACATTTCTTTTGCCTCCAAGGGGCAAGCACATACTTGATTAAAAAACAAACAAATAAACAGACAAAAAAACAGGCTCCTTCCCTAGACCTGTAACTTGGGAAAGGATGTGTGTCCCCGCCCCCAACACCCATGCAGTGACAGCCAGAGAGTAGCAGCGTATGTGGGAAGCCGCCAGCCCGCTGGCTTGCCCCAGGAAGGTCTTCCCACAGCGGATCCCAGGAGGCCTCATGAGCAAGGTTACGCAAAGGGGAAACAGAAATGATCGCCACCCTAGCTGTCATGTCTGGCCTGGTCAGGGGCAGATATTTTACACATTTTATAGCCCTATTAGTTCCAGGCCTTTTGGATGGGAGTGACCAGTTGATCATTAACTGTTTGCTACGTGTGGCATTCCAAATTCTGGCCCAAGATAGCTCAATCCAGAGTTCTGATTCCGTCTACTCATTGGGCCATGGCTGGGCAGGCCTGTCTTCTCGCAGGAGCTGTGCAAATTCCTCAAGTGCCAGGAGCTTGGCCCTCTGGGGTGGCCCATGAGGCTCCCAGAGGCCTTGGCATAGATACTTGCTTTTGGAAGGAGGTTTGGTCTGCTCCAGACTCTGAACCGTTACTGCTTTCTAAGCCCGTGGCGTCACCTTGACAAGGTACAAGCAACTGGATTCTTGCCATCAGAATGGTGCCCAGCAAAAGAAAGGAGTTGCAGGTCCGGAGAGATGGCTCAGCAGTTAAAGGCACTTGCATGCAAAGCCTGTTGGCCTGGATTTGATTCCCCAGTACCCATGTAAAGCCAGATGCAAAAGTGATGCAGACATCTGGCAAGAAACCCTGGCACACCCATGCACACTTGAATGAATGAATGAATGAATGAATAAATAAAAGTATGTAAGGGGCTGAAAGATGGTTTCGCAGTAAAAGGTACTTGATTGCAAAGCCTGTCAGCCTGGCTTCAATTTCCCAGTACCCAGACACAGAAAGTGGCACATGTGCATGGAGTTTGTTTGTGGTAACAAGAGGCCCTGGCATACTCATACCCCCCCTCTGGAAAATAAATAAACAAACATTTTTAATATATTAAAAAAATTATTTGCAAGGAGAACGAGGTGGGGAAGAGAGAGAACATGCTAGGGCCTCCGGCCACTGCAAACGAACTTTAGATGCGTGCACCACTTTGTGCATCTGGCTTTATGTGGGTACTGGGGAATCAAACCCCAGTCTTTAGGCATTGAAGGCAAGTGCCTTAACTGTTGAGTCATCTCTCTAGCCTGAATAAAACATTTTTTTATTTATTTGAGAGAGAGAAAAAGGAAGAGAGAGAGAGAGAGAGAAAATGTGCCTGCCAGGGCCTCCAGCCACTGCAAACAAACTCCAGACACTTGTGCCACGCTTATGTGGGTACTAGGGAATTGAACCTAGGTCCTTATGCGTCACAGGCAAGTGCCTTAACTAAGTCTTCAGCCCCGTGAATAAAATATTTTTTAAAGGAGGAATGCCCTCTATCTGAGCAACGCCTAGGACAGGGGGGTGTCCTTGCTGGTCCCCAGGTCTGGCTGGGATCTTGCTCTGTCTACCTCAGGTACCACTGCTATCTATATCTGTCACTTTTCTTGGGACTGTGACCAAATACCTTCTGAGAAAGCAACTTAAGGAAGAAGAGATCTATCTTTCTTTCTTTCTTTCTTTCTTTCTTTCTTTCTTTCTTTCTTTCTTTCTTTCTTTCTTTCTTTCTTTTTGTTTCAGTTTTTCAAGGTAGAGTTTCACTTTAACCCAGGTGAGGAAGGAGAGATTTCTTTTGTTTTGTGGTCTGAGGGGATACAGCTCATCATGGTGGGGTGGGCATGCTGGTGGGTGGCTTCATGGTGGTGGGCTCGTGCAGCCACTGCGTGCTCACGCCTCAGCAGGTCAGGAAGCAGAGAGAGACGAATGCTGGTGCTCAGCTGGCTTCCTGCTCTTTCAGTCAGGGGATGGTGCTGCCCACATGCAGGGTGGGTCTTCCTTCCTCAGTTAAACCTGTCTGGAAACTCACCCTCGACTGACTCGCCCAGCCGTGTGTTTCCATGGTGATTCCAAATCCAGTCAAGCTGACAGTGACAATGAAGCATCACAAGGGTCTTCTGTGTTTTCCAGCTGCAAAAGGTCCCTTGCAGGGTAGAGCTGTTGGCTGGGTTGAGGCCTTCGAAATCAGCTTCTTGGACTCCAGGGCCAGCGAGGTCGGCTGCCATGGGAGTTGGGATCGTGTGTATGCATGTATTTGTGTTTATGTTTTGGTTATTTGAGACAAGATCTCACTGTGTTGCCCAAGATGGTCTAGAACTCATGGACTGAAGTGATCCTGCCTTAGCCCTTCTGAACAGTTGGGCCATAATGCCTTATGCAAGTAGGGTTTCTTTCTTTCTTTCTTTCTTTCTTTCTTTCTTTCTTTCTTTCTTTCTTTCTTTCTTTCTTTCTTCCTTCCTTCCTTCCTTCCTTCCTTCCTTCCTTCCTTCCTTCCTTCCTTCCTTCCCTCCCTCCCTCCCTCCCTCCCTCCCTCCCTCCCTCCCTCCCTCCCTCCCTCCTTTCTTTCTTTCTTTCTTTCTTTCTTTCTTTCTTTCTTTCTTTCTTTCTTTCTTTCTTTCTTTCTTTTGCCAGGTTCATGTAGCCCAGGGTGGCCTTGCACTCACTCCACAGTTGAGGATGACTTTGAACTCCTGATTCTCCTGCCTTTACCTCCCAAGTGCTGGGATTGCAGCATGTGCCACCACACTTGATTTATGTGGTGCTGGGATGGAACCCAGGGCCTCATGCACGCTAGGCAGGCCTTTAGCCAATGGAGCTGTATCTCCAGCCTAGGCTCTTGCTTTTGCTTTTAACCAAATTTTCTATCAGGCATCCAGAAACTACCTTTTTCCCTGCAGAATCACAAGGCAATAAAAAAAAAAAATATGTGGGCTAGAGAGACGGCTCAGCAATGAAAAGGCACTTGCTTGCCAAGCCTGATGGCCTGGGTTTGACTCCCCAGTACCCACATAAAGCCAAATGTACAAAATGGTGCATTCATCTGGCGTTTGCAGTGGCAAGAGGATCTGGTGTGCCCATTCTCTTTCTCTCTCTCTCCTTGCAAATTTTGAGAAACATATGCACCTGTTATGTGCCAATTCCCAACTCACCCTACCTTGTCCCATCCCCTTCTGTCCACAGAGCACCAAAGGCAAACTTCTGTATAGATGCCCTGTTCCCCAGCCTCCAGCTCTAGCCCGCCCTCCTTCCAGGCCTCACTCCATCCCTCACCTCCTCTCTCGGGGCATGGGCTCTCGGTTGACACTTCTGAATGACAAATTTTGGGTTTTTGCCTAGCATGCCCCAAGCCTCGGGTTCTACCCCCAGCACCATGTAAACTGTAAGTGGTGGCATGTGCCTGTAGCCTAAGCTCTCCACAGATAGATGCAGAATTCCTGGTCATCCCTAGCTACCTAGTGAGTTCAAACACAAGAGCCTGACTCTGGGCTCAGAACTTCCTGTGGCCTTACTAGATACCGTTTAAAAGGTTCTGCCCAGCCAGCCCTGCTCCCTCTCTTCTCCCTCTTCCCAGGGCTGGGGCCGGTGGCTCTGAGAACAGCTTGCAGCTCCCTCACATGGCATCACTATCCCTTCAGTGCCCTTACCTGTTTGGGAGCCCACTCTGATGGTACCCTCTCCCTCAGTTCCTTCCCCCAACACTTATAATGCAGGACTGGGCTTACTACCCAGTCTTCTCTGTAGCATCTTGTCTGTCATGTCCCGTGGGGTTCCTGGGGTCTCCTGCACACTGAAGGAGCAGAATCAGCCCCAAGCCTTGTTTAGGGATGGATGAATGACCACATGGGTGGGGAGGTAGGTGGGGGGCGTGCTGGAACCTTCCCTAGTCGTACAGCTGGGC
The DNA here is from genome assembly GCA_036346955.1 of Dipus sagitta. Taxonomy (NCBI): domain Eukaryota; kingdom Metazoa; phylum Chordata; class Mammalia; order Rodentia; family Dipodidae; genus Dipus; species Dipus sagitta. The sequence goes on along the minus strand of CM070770.1, from coordinate 158,800,938 downwards.
GCTCGGGGTGGACGAGGGGACATGTGAGTTAGAGCCCCAGTCGGTGTGTTGCCTAACCTCTCTGAGCCCAGTTTTTCTCACTCAAGGAAACAGGCAGTGTGAGAGAACTTCTAGGTGGTTAAGGAACCCATGGCCTGCCCTTAATCTGGAAGCTCCTCATGGATGGATTCTGAATATTGTGGGGCAGAGCGGGGGGTCAAGTCCAGTGGTGGGGAGATGACCCTTGGCTGTCTGCTTTAGGATGGCCTGGGGAAGGTGAGGATCCTGGGGCGTTGTGGTAAGATGCCCTTATACCACTTTGTGTCAGGTGTCCTCATGTCGGACAAACAGGGACTACATTCAAGTCCAGCTTCCTCTCTTGCTAGGGGTCCAGGGCCAGGTCTGGCTCTGTCTCCACTTGTCCCAGGGACCTTCACGCTCTTGGAAGTCTGAGGAGATGGGGAGCCTCCTGCAGCTGCTTTGCAACCTCTGAAAAATGTGTATGCTGGACTCATGACCCCTGGCTCCTGAGGACCTTGGGCCTCTCTAACCAGAAGCCAGTGTCCATCTAGAATTCTGGGTGCCACAGACAGACCTGATTCCACTCCTTGTGTACTAAACTGAAATCTGGAAAGAAGATGCGAGAAAAAAAAAATCTCATATCTGAAGGATGAAGGATGGGTTTCCCACAGTGAGAAGAGCTATCCTTCATCCAGTCTGTGAAGTGGGGGCATTAGTGGTGCTGGGGGCTCTGTGGCCAACTTCACCTACAAAGACTGAAGTTGGAGTAGCTAGTGACAAACCCAGAGCATGCATGAGCAAATCACGTGGGCGGTGGCTCATGCTCACGGAGCCCCTCACTGGGAACTGGCACTCAGCACATTGCTGTTTGTACCCTTTTTAATTTTTTTTTGTTTTTATATTTTTAGAGATGAGAAAGAGAGAGAGAGAATGAATTGGCGTGCCAGGGCCTCAGTCACTGCAATCAAACTCCAGACACTTGTGCCACCTAGTGCGCATGTGTGACCTTGCACTTGCCTCACCTTTGTGTGTCTGGCTTCTGTGGGATCTGGAGAGTAGAACATAGGTCCTTAAGCGTCGCAGGCAAGCTACTAAGCCATCTCTCCAGCCCCTGGACTCTTTTTTAGAATTTTATTTTATTCATTATTTGCAAGCAGGGAGCGAGAGAGAGAATATGAATTGTCATACCAGGGTCTCTTGCCACTGTAAACAAACTTTAGATGCACGCACCACTTTGTGCATCTAGCTATACGTGGGAACTGGGGAATTGAACCCCACGCCATCAGACTTTGCATCCAAGCACCTTTAACTACTGAGCCATTTTCCAAGCCACCTATTTGAGTTCTTAACCAGGGCCCTACCAGACATCCCAGTCTGTCCAAGGATCCCAGCTGACACCTGCCACTCTGTGGTCATCATTAATACCCCAAAGAAGCAGAAGCTCTGATGAGCCCAGTTGGACATCCCTACTTCAGGGTCGAGCCCACCAAGGCTCAAGGAAAGCTATGGACGTGCCCAAGGTCACCAGGGAGAAGCCTGTCCAGCTTCTAGGACTTGAAATCTCAGAGGCAGGAGTGTGAGCCTTGTCCTCACATCCTGAGTAAGGGGGTACCTCAGAGGGTACATGTGGGTTCAGAGAGTACTGTGGGAAGGTGGGGCAGGGGTCCCTGTGGAAGCCTGACCTTCCCAGGACCCCTCGCTAGTGGCCGGTGGCCAGGGTCCTGGGAGGAATTCTGCCGAGAGAGAGCTTTTTCCCCTTCAAGGAATAAAAAGCACACGTCCACATTCCTGTGAGGCACAGGTGTGTCCAAGGGAGGGTGGCGGGCCCCTGGGCCACCGGCTGCCAATGGCCTGGGCACGTGACAGTCCTGAAAGCTGCTGGCACCAACTCTGGCCAGGCATTTGCAATGGACGGCGGTGCCAGGAGAGGAACGGTGGCCTTTCACCAGCTTGGCACCTCTGCCATGTGACGGCTGCCTCCCTTGGGGAGGCTCGGCCTGCTCTGTGCTGGCTAGGTGCTGTGGCCGGACGGGCACCGGGGAGCCTTCTGGAACCTGCTTCCGCCCTGGCCTCTGTAACTGCACCTACCATTCTTCGCTAGGGTGACAGGGGTCCGCAGTGGGTGAGGAGTTCCCAAGAAGCATCAAAGTCGGGAGGCAGGAAGTCAAATTCAAATGCTTTTCATTTTCATTTTCACTTCTTTTTTTTTTTTTTTGAGACAGAGCCTCACATAGCCCAGACTAGCTTCAGACTCCCATGTAGCCAAGGTTGACCTTGAACTTCTGATCCCTCAGCCGCTACCTCCCAAGTGCTGGGATTACAGGTATGAATTACCACGTCCTCTTCGTGTGGAGCTGGAGAATGAACCCTGGGCTTCATGATGCTAGGCAAGCACTCTGCAAATTGAGCTACCTTTTGAGACAGGGTCTCATGTAGTCGAGACTGTCGTTGAGTTCAATAGGAAGCCGAGGATGACCTTGAACTCCTGACCCTCTTGCCTCTACTTCTGGAGTACTGGGATGACAGATGGGGGCCACCACAGCCAGCTTTCAAATGCTGTTTAATAGTTCCCACTGCTTAACCTAGAGAGGTGCTTTTCATTTCGCAGAGTTGCTCGTACCTGGCGGGCTCGCCATTTCTCTAGAGTGAGTTCTCAAGAATATACCTATGCTGAGCCGAGTGTGGTGGCGCACGCCTTTAATCCTAGTCCTCGGGAGGCAGAGGCAGGAGGAGCGCCGTGAGTTCGAGGCCACCCTGAGACTACATAGTGAATTCCAGGTCAGCCTGGACTAGAGTGAGACCCTACCTCGAAAAACCAAAGGTGGGGGGGGGAAGAACATACCTATGTTGCGGAGCAGCCTGAGGCTGTGAGAGATCGGTATGGCCCCACGTCCCTCGGGCTCTACTAGTTAAACTAGCCACAGGCCTTGTCAACATGCGCTTTTAGGACTCAGGGGTTACCCAAGTGTTTTGTTCTTTTTGTTTCTTTGTTTGATTTTCATGGTAGGGTCTCATTTTAGCTCAGGCTGACCTCAAATTCACTATGTAGTCTCAGGGTGGCCTTGAAGTCACGGGCGATCCTCCTACCTCTGTCTCCTGAGTGCTGGGATTAAAGGCGTGTGCCACCACGCCCAGCTGATTTGTTCTTTAGTCATCATTAAGCAAATGAGCTGGGGGCTGGAGGGATGGCTTAGCGGTTAAGGCACTTGCCTGAAAAGTCAAAGGACCCAGGTTCGATTCCCCAGGACCCACGTGAGCAAGATGCACATGGTGGCACATGTGTCTGGAGTTCATTTGCAGTGCCTGGAGGCCCTGGCGTGCCTATTCTCTCTCTCTCTCTCAAATAAATGAAAATGAAACATTATTTTAAAAAAGAAAGAAAGAAACTGAGCTGGCACATAGAAGTTGGGGCGTATGAGTTCCCTGTGGCTGCTGTAGCAAGTCGCCATAAACTTAGTGACTTAAAACAACAGAAACTGATTCTCTTAGTTCTGGAGGTCCAAGGCAGGGGTTAACAGAGTCTCACTTCCTCCAAAGGCTCCAGAGAGGGTCCTGCCCGCCTCTTCCAGATTCTGGGCCTCCAGGAGTCCCCTGGCTCATAGCCCCCTCACTCCAAACTGCCTTGTCTTTGCTTGGCCTCTTATCTTCTGGAGGGCCCTGGGCTCACCTCATGAAAGAGAGGACCTGACATGGTCACGTCAGTGTCTGCCTCTGGAGTTGTCCAGAAAGCCTGCTAGACACTTAGAGAACTCCTCTTGCTCAGCTTCCCCGTGTTCGGAGCAAGCAGCGTGTGCTCGACCCCAAGCTGGACACTCAGAATGAGAAAGCTTCTGCCTCAGGCCCTCCATGGCACTGGGGGGGGGAGGGGACAGCTAACCATGGCACAGAATGGGTGACTCCATGCTGCCACAGTGGCAGGGATTACGAGGAGGGGCATGGTGCAGACAGGGTGCAGGGTGAGTTAGGAAGATTTATTGCACGGATCGAGATGCCATCCTCACAGGGTCTGAGGATGAGCTGTGAGTTCCACTGATAGCCCAGAAGGGGGCGATGTTGAGGCTGTTCAGCGCCTCCTTGCTCCTAGGGCCTCAGGTGAGGGAAATCTCAAAGCAAGGCCTGGGAGGACTGCCCCACCTCCCTGTGGACTTCTGGGGGCAAGGCTGGGGCAGGAACTAACTGTCTGGGTGGGACAGCAGGATGCCCGTCTCCATGTCACTCTCCCTTTTCTGTTGGACACAGAAGTCCTAGGTGGATGTGCCCAGTTAATAGATCACACTTCACAGTCTCCCTGAAGCGTGATAAGTGTATCAGCTAGCTTTTGCTGCATAACAAACTTCCCCCAAAGCTTTGTGGCTGAAAACAGCAAGGAGCCTGTATTTTTCCTTTTCATGCACTGGCCCTTCAGATCCAGGTCTTCCAGCTGGGGTGGCTGGCTGAGGGTGGCCTGTCTCCCATGTTGGGGGTCTGTTGGGGTGGCTGATGCTTTCCCATCACAAGACACCAGCCTGGATTTGCTCACATGGTGATAGAGGAACTTGGCTTCGGGCAGGCAGTTGGAATGTGCAAAATCCGGGTCCAGCTCTGGCTTGCTTCCTTGTTTGCTCAAGCCACAAGCCAGATGCAAGGGTGGGGCATCCTGATGAGTCAAACTGTCATGGATTCCATGAAGCATGATCAAACGAGGGGGTCGAGGAGGGGGTCGTCACTTCCGGAGCTTGGTTCTGCCCGATGAGACCCAAGTGGAGTGAGTCTTCTAGGAAGCATCTTTGGAAGGTGTAGATACAGCCTCCACTCAGCCGCTTGGGATGTGGATGTGATGGCTGGAGCTCCTGCAGGCGTCTTAGGTTATGAGGATGAGAGCCACACCCTAGGGGTGGTTGAATCAGTAAGTTAGAAAGAAGCTGGGATCCTGCCGAGTTCTTGGACTTCCTGTCCCTGGACTTGTTTTACGTGATGGGAAAGTTGCATGTGGTCAGATTTTATCCTAACATTCTTGGGGAAAGGCTCCTGTCTCAGGAACGTGAAGATTTGGGTGGTCTCTCGGGGTTCCTCTGGGTGATGGAGAGGTGACATGAAGCCCATGCGAGTGTACTTTGAAGGGCATGGAAGGACTCTCCATGGATGTCTTGGGCCAGACAATCGGAGTTCCTTGGGGCTATGATGCTGGGGCCAAACCTGGAGAAAACTGGCTCTGGAGGCCTGAGGTCAGGGCAGTGAGGGTGACAGCCAGGATCCATGCCTGGTACTGAAGGTTGCCATGGACCCCGACAGCAGCCCCGAATGAAGACCCCCAAAGACTTGTGAGTTGTGTGAGGTCGTACCACCCAGCAGTAGAGGGAAGAACACATGGTGGGAGCCGGAAACCTGGATGTAAGCTTTAGAGCACCGTGGAACCCTCCTCACTGTGGGACTTAATGCTGGGCACTGGTCCTATCACGCTGGGGAGGTGGTGTGGACAGAACAGACCACATTCTGTTCTGTGGCTCCCGTTTTTCTAGGACCAGAACTGTGGCAATCAGAAGAGCTCTCCCAAGATCCCTCCAGAGGGGCTGATTCAGTGGGCAAGCATGAGGACCTGAGTTCGATTCCCAGAACCCACGTTGAAGCTGAGCATGGCGGTGGGGGAGGTGGAGATAGGAGGATCCCTGGGCTCTCTGGCCAGCCAGTCTAGCTGAACTAGTGAGTTCCAGGTCAGTGAGAGACCCTGTCTCAAAAACAACAACAACAACAAAAAAAAGGTTGCTGGTGGTTCTGAGGATGATGCCAAAAGCTATCCTCTGGTTTCCACATACATGCCCCCCCCCCCACATCCTGAGCCTTTCAAGAATCTTCAAGCCTCTTAGAGTACGACAACCTCAGGCAATCCCCCTCCTCCCTGGGAGGGCCTGGTGTCTACTGTGGGACTGGCTTGTCCCCAGGGCTGGGCTGCAGGCTGGCTGTGTGACTGTCTTGCAGCTCCTTATCTGCTTCTTTGATCTTGGGTCCTCAGCCCTTCAAGCCTCAGTTCCCCCATCTGTGAGATGGGGTGGTAACTCCTACCTCCTGGGCTGGTGTGAGGACAGTGGGGTACCCCACCTTCACAGTGCCATGTGGGGCTCCGGCCTTGGCACCCCTGGCTGGATGACGAGGAGGTGGTCCTGGACAGCGCGTCTGTCCTTCTCCACATCCTCTCAATCGCCGTGGCTGGCAGAGTTGAGTCAAAACAGGCTGAGTGCACAGGTCACGGCCGTGTGGCGGCCGGGAGGGCAGCTCAGAGTCCAGCTATGTGCCCAAGCCCCTCCACTGCAGAAGGCTCGGGTCAAGTGGCCACGTGCTCCTGTCCACGAGGTGCCGGGCACACAGAGGGCGGGTTGGGAGGATGGGACCAGGAGCCCAGCCAGTGCGGCAGCTCTGTGGCCAGTGCCTCTGAGCTGGGAGGCTCCATGGCTGTCTTGGGGTTCTGCTTGTGGTTGGGGCCTGGGGGTCTGGTTGGTGGAGGTGCTGGCAGGGGTCCCTTGTGGTATTAGTGCTGTGATGGGGCAGGGCTCTTTGCTCTCACTGCCCTGTGGTCGCTTCCTGTGGCACATCACAAAGCTTCTCACACCAGATAGCTTGGCAGCTGGTGGTCTGAGGTGGAGGTGCCGCAGGACTGGCTCCTCCTGAGGCCTCTCTCCTTGGCTTGTATCCCCACATGGTTGTCCCCTGTGTGTCTGTGTCCTTATAAAGACCCATCAAATTAGACTAGAGCCCCACTCTAGGGCTGGAGAGCCAGCACAGCTGATAAAGCGCTTGCTTTGCAAGCATGAAGACCTGAGTTCAGTCCCCAGTGCCCACATTTAAAAAAACAAACATATAAAACATTAAAGAGAAAAGCTGAGCATGGTGGCACTTGGGAGGCCGAGGTAAAGGGATCAGCTGTGAGTTCAAGGTCAGCTTGGTCTACAGAGTGAATTTCAGATCAGCCTGGGCTAGAGTGAGATCCTGCCTTGAAAACAAAAGAAAGCAAAACCAAACCAAACCATACAAAGTCTGACTTTAATCTTTATTTCTGAGACAGAGTCTCGCTATGTAGCTCAGACTGGCCTTGAACTCATGATCTTCCTGCCTCAACCTGTCAAAGCTAGCAGTTACAGACATGGGCCATCATGCCCATCGCCTAATTAAATTTAGTCCCTTCTGTGAAGGCCTTATCACCATATTTTGTCACGTTGGAAGCACTAGGGGTTAGGAATTCAGCGTCAGAATCTAGGGGACACCCTCCAGCTGCTTATGTACCTGAGAGGGAGGAAAGTGGGGGATATGGAAAGGGAGACCCTGGGGTGTCAAATGAGGGGTGGGGAGGGCCCTTCTTTGGTTTGTCCCCAGCTAGCTGGGCTGAGCAGGCCTGTGCCCTCCTGGGGTGTGAGTCCCACTGGGAGGAATTAGAGGGCTCAAGCAAACAGCAGTGGGGGTCTCCCATTGTGTAGACCCTTATTCTCCCCTGGCACACTGGTCACCAGCCAATCCTTGTGTCTACTCTGTGCCAGTCCTTCTAGTCCTTGCCAGGGGCGTCCTTGGAGTCCCCCGCTCCTGAGTGTCACTTACAGAAGCAGACCAGCGCCTCTCACTGGCTGCCTGAATGTGTGGGGGCCTGCTTGGGCCCTTGGGAGCCAAGGGCTCAACTCGTGCTTAATTTGCTGACTTAGTGTGATAGTCAAACACCTTGACTCTCCTTGGTTTCGGTTTTCCCATCTGTCAAACCTCAGCGGGGTGGAGGCACAGCTCAGGACAGCGCCCGCTGTTAGGGAGCGATCTCAGCCTGTGAGTGGATGTGAGGTGGGCCCTACCCTGTGCAGCTGCATCGGCTGTCCATCGTCATGGTTGTGTGTCTGTCTCAGAGTCCTCAGCTTGCTCTGGGTGGGTAGAAGGTCTTCATATTCCCACTGCCTGGGCTGGTAGGGAGTGAAACCACTTGGTTGAAGGTGGGGGATGCAGAAAGCTCCCAGATTTGAGTTTTGTAGAGCGCGTAAGGAGTTTACCAGGAAGACTGGAGGTGCAGTTTCTTTTTTCTTTCTTTTCTTTTTTAAATTAATTAATTGGCAGGCATATGTGTGTGTGTATATATATATATAGAAAGAGAGAGAGAGAGAGAATGGGTGGTCCAGGGCCTCCAGCTATCACAAACAAACTGTAGATGCATGTGCCACCTTGTGGATCTGGCTTTACATGGGTACTGGCAAATCAAGACTTGGGTTGTTAGGCTTTGCAGGCAAGCACCATAACCGCTAAGCCATCTCTCCAGCCCAAGATGGAGCTTTTGGATAAAGGAGCAAGTGCTGGCCACTTCCTGCTCCTTTAGAGCCACGGGGGGGGGGGTGGTGGGCATTGGATCCCTAGCAAGCCCACCCAAGAGTTGCCATTCTTTCTAGATATTGGTGGTGGCCTTGTAGTCTCATCTCTGGATCCCCAAGCCCTTTGCTAGACTTTGTACGGGTATTACTCCCCAAAGACTCCCCTTCTCTTCTCCGGCCCTTCCCCTTTTCTTCCCTTTCTCCCTTTTTTTTTTTTTTTTTTCCTGGAACTTGTGGCAATCCTCTTGCCTCTGCTTCCTGAGTGCTGGGATGACGAGCATGTGACACCATAGCAAACACATTTATTTATTTATTTATTTATTTATTTACTTGGGGGCGGGGTTTGAGGGAGAGTCTCAGTGTAGCCCAGGCTAGCCTCAAACTCACAGTGATTCTCCTAGCTCGGTCTCTTGAGTGCTGAGATTAAAGGTGTGAGCCGCCAGGCCCAGCTTAATTTTGTCTTTTTGGTGTGTTTGTTCTTGTGTGTGCGTGCAGGTGTGTGTGCCCCTGCTCATGTGCGTTGGGCCTCATCTTTCACCTTGTTCGAGGGCCTATTGTTTGCAGCTGTGTTCACCAGCTGACTGGCCAGGGGATTTCTGGCATGTTCTCCTGTTTGTTACTGGTTCCCTCCTCATCCTAGGATGGGTTGGGAATGCAGACGCTAGTACTACGGTGTTTGGCCTCAAGTGGGTTCTGGAGATTTGAGCTCAGCCATCTTCCTAGCCCCTATTTATTTTTATTTTTATTTTTATTTTTTTGAGACAGAATCCCACTGTGTAGACCATGCTGGCTTGGAATTGATAATCCTCCTGCCTCAGCCTCTGTAGTGCTGGGATAACAAGTGTGCACCACCACACCCAATTCTTCTTTTTTTTCTGGCTATAGGTCAGCATCTTTGGTCAACATCCTTGAAAGGAAGGCTTCACTTTTTTTGATGTTTGGTTTTCGAGGTAGGGTCTCACTCCGATCCAGGCTGACCTGGAATTCACTGTGTAGTGTCAGGGTGGCTTCAAACTCACAGTGATCCTCCTACCTCTGCCTCCCGAGTGCTGGGATTAAAGGCATGTGCCACCACACCCAGCACTGAAGGGCCCCTTTTTTTAAAAAAAATAAATACATATGTGTATATATATTATTTATTTGAGAGAGAGAAAGAGAAAGAGGTAGAGAGAGAGAGTGAGAGAAAGGATGGGTGCACCAGGGCCTCCAGCCACTGCAAATGAACTCCAGATGCATGTGCCTCTTTGTGCATCTGGTTTATGTGGGTCCTGGGGAATCAAACTGGGGTCCTTTGGCTTTGCAGTCAAATGTCTTACCCACTATGAAGGCTCTTTTTTAGGGAGTATTCAAGTAGGCTGAGTGGAACAAAATACAGATAGATTCTAAAATTTAACTAAACAATATACACATTCAATGAAAAGCAGCACACAGTATTTAGCAAGAGTAGGTATTATGACAACCAGATCCTGTATCAACAAGGAGGTTAAGATTTCTGGTCTGTTGAGGTCTCCAAGTCAGCTTGTGACCAAGTGAAACCTAATGTATAACAGAAGAGGAAACAAAGCCACTATAAATCAAGGAGCAACAAATAACAAGCCCAAAATATAGCTTGTTTAAGAATGGCAAATCCAGCCGGGCGTGGTGGCGCATGCCTTTAATCCCAGCACTCGGAAGGCAGAAGTAGGAGGATGGCCGTGAGTTCAAGGCCACCCTGAGACTCCATAGTGAATTCCAGGTCAGCCTGGGCTAGAGTGAGACCCTACCTCGAAAAACCAAAAAAAAAAAAAAAAAAAGAATGGCAAATCCGACCATCCATCAGACTTAACATACAATTTATCCTGATATGGAAGGTGCAATTAGCACTTCTGGTTCAGGGCTGCATACCAGGTTTATTAGGTGGGTACTGGCCTAGTGTAATCCCAGTTACCTTTTGAGATGATTTTGTTCTCAGTTATGCTGCGCTCCTGGTTGGGTCCTCTTTGGTGCCTTGTGGGTTCAAGTAGGCTGGCTGGGTCACTGGACCACTGTTCTGTTTCCCGGAGCTGGGCACTGGCTTTTCCTGCGGATCAAGCCGAGCCTGGCAGCTATGGCCCTGCGGACCTGGCACTGCCACTGCCAGAGCCACTTCGGCCTGCCTGTGTGGGCTCTGCATGCTCTGGATCTCTCCTACTGCTCCACTGCCGTTTCAATTTCCTATGCACCTCACTTTTTTAGTAAAAGCGTGTATTTTGCTGCGTTTGTTTTTGGCTTTTTCTCCCCTAGGCTGCTTTGGCGTGGTTCCTACGCCGCCATCTTAACCGGACGTCTGAAAGCCCTTTTTTAATAAAACATTTTATTTATTTGTAAGAGAGAGAGAGAGAGAAAAAATATAGATGTACCAGGGGCTCGCTACTGCAAATGAACTCTAGATACACGCACCAGCTTGACATGGGTACTGGGGAATTAAACTTGGGCCATCAGGCTTTGCAAACAAGTGCCGTAACTGCTGAGCCATCTCTCAACCCCTAGTCAACACTGTGTGCCAGCACATTCTGCCCCCGTGACTGTCTGCCTCATCACAGCCCCCAGACACAGAAGGGCCGACAGATCCTGGACTGGAACGTGCTAAGCTGGGATCTAACGTCAGACCTCTTGGGCTGGTTCCCTCAGGTATTTGACACAGGAGTGTGACTCCCCACCCCCTTCTGAGGCCAATTTCAGGCAGGTTGGTTCCTGGCCCTCCAGCTGCCCCCTTCAGACCCCTGGTCCTGTGAGTGTCAGTGTCCCTGTGTAGCTTCAGATCTGCAGATGTCCTGCGGAGGCATATGTGAACAGGGGAAGTCAGGGTAGAGATCAGAGTCACACGGATCTTTGTGTATGTGTGTCCCAGCAGTGTGCTGGTGTGTGGGAATGTGTGCCAGGGGTATATTTCATATCTTATTTATTTGATTATTTGGGAGAGAGAGAGAGTGAAAGAGGCAGAGAAAGAGAAAGAGAGAGAGAATGGGTGTGCCAGGGCCTCTAGTCACTGCAGATGATGAACTCTAGACACATGTGCCAGCTTGCACATCTGGCTTATGTGGGCACTGGGGAGTTGAATCTGGGTCCTTAGGCTTTGCAGGCAAGTGCCGTTACTAATAAGCCATTTCTCCAGTTCCATATGTATATTTCAAAAGCATATGTCTGTGTGTTCATGCATGTCACTCACAGAGATTTAAAAAAAAATTATTTTTTTTTTCAAAATAGGGTCTTGCTCCTAGCCCAGGCTGACCTGTAATTCACTATGTAGTCTCAGGGTGGCCTTGAACTCATGGTGATCCTCCTACCTCTGCCTCCCAAGTGCTGGGATTAAAGGCGTGCACCACCATGCTCGGCCTAAAAACCTTTTTATTGACAACCTCCACGTATAGACAATATACCATGATCATAATCCCCTCCTACCATCCTCCCTTTCCCTCTCTCCTAACCCCCTTCCACTGAGTCCCTTCTTTCTAACTAGTCTCTCTTCTTTTTGATGTCATCTTTTTTTCCCTCCTATTATGCAGGTCTTGTGGAGGTAGCATCAGACACCGTGAGGCCATAAATATCAAGGCCACTTTGTGTCTGGAAGACAGCATTGTAAGCAGTCTTCCCCTTCTTTTGGCTCTTTCATTCTTTCTGCCACCTCTTCCACAATGATCTTTGGAGGTGTGATAGAGATGTCTCATTTAGTGCTGAACAGTTCATGGTCACTTCTTAGCACTTTGGTGAGTTTTTTTTTTAATTAATTTTTTTAATTGACAACTACCATAATTATAGAAAATAACCCATGGTAATTCCCTCCCTCCCCCACTTTCCCCTTTGAAACTCCACTCTCCATCATATCCCCTCCCCTATCTCAATCAGTCTCTCTTTTATTTTGATATCATGATCTTTTCCTCCTATTATGATGGTCTTGTGTAGGTAGTGTCAGGCACTGTGAGGTCATGGATATCCAGGCCATTTTGTGTCTGGAGGGAGGATGTTGTAAGGAGTCCTACCCTTCCTTTGGCTCTTATATTCTTTCCTCTACCTCTTCCACAATGGACCCTGAGCCTTGGAAGGTGTGATAGAGATGTTTCAGTGCTGAGCACTCCTCTGTCACTTCTTCTCAACACCATGGTGCCTTCTGAGTCATCCCAAGTTCACTGCCATCTGAAAAGAGAAGCTTCTCGAACCAAAGGTGAGAGTAGCATTAATATAAGGGTAGGAACATTAAGAGAAGTGCTTACTGGGCAATTTGGTGAACTTTGGTTAGTTTTTTTTTGTTGTTGTTGTTTTTGAGGTAGGGTCTCACTCTGGCCCAGGCTGACCTGCAATTCACTATGGAGTCTCAGGGTGGCCTCCAACTCACAGTGGTCCTCCTGCCTCTGCCTCCCCAGTGCTGGATTAAAGGCGTGCGCCACCATGCCCGGCTTTGGTGAGTTTTGAGTCACCTCAGTGGTCATTGCCATGTGAAAAGAGAAACTGCGCTACATTAGATGTGAAGTTGCTTTCCTCTACGGTGCACGTTCTTTTTCTTTTTAAAAAACTGTTTATTTATTTATTTGAGAGAGAGAGAGAGAGAGGCAGAGAGAGAGAGAGAAAGAATGGGCGCGCCAGGGCCTCCAGCCACTGCAAATGAACTCCAGACACGTGCGCCCCCTTGTGCATCTGGCTTACGTGGGTCCTGGAGAATTGAACCTGGGTCCTTTGGCTTTGCAGGCAAACGCCTTAACCGCTAAGCCATCTCTCCAGCCCTTAAGTGATTTTTTTTTTTTTTTTTTTTTTTTTTTTGCTTTTTTGAGGTAGGGTTTCACTGTAGTCCAGGCTGACATGGAATTCACTATGTAGTCTCAGGGTGGCCTCGAACTCACAGTGATCCTCCCACCTCTACCTCCCGAGCGCTGGGATTAAAGGTGTGCACCATCACGCCCGGCTCCCTAGAGTGATTTTTTTTTTTTTGAGGCAGGGTTATGTATAGCGTAGGTGGGTCTTGAAACTTGCTATGTAGTTGACTTGATCTTCTGATCCACCTGCCTCTACCTCCCAAGCGCTGAGATAACAGCACTGGTTTATGTGGTGCCGGGGGTCGAGGCCGCTGAGCCACAGCCCGGACTCTCGCCGAGGTCTTCTTTATGAGTCTCTGTATGCGTGCGAATGCATGTGTGCTTGTGTGTGCGTGAGGGTGCACACGTGCCATCGCGCACACGTGGAGGTCCGAGGTCCTCACTTTCTGCCTCGTTTGAGGCCGGGTACCCTCTTTGCTGCTGTGCACGGGCCAGGCTAGCTGGCTCTCAAGTTTGCAAGGTGGTCTCCTGTCTACACCATCCTTCTCCCCATGGGAATGCTGGGATCACAGACGTGCAATGGCATCTGGCGGCACATGGGGTAGCAGGCTCCAAATTCAGGTCCTCACACTCACCCAGTCCAACGCTTGACCAGCTCCTCAGCCCACACAGAGGTCTTTCAATAGCAGCGTCCCTTGGTGGGGGGTCCCATTTCATAGCCCTGTGATGGGGAGGGCTTCATCCTCCACTCTACATTTGGGGAAACTGAGGCTCAGAGAGGTGAGGGGCTTGCCCAGAAGGGGGCTCAAACCTCAGCCCTTGGCTCTATAGTTGCATTCCGCCCACCCAGACTGCCGTTGGGAACGGCATCTGATTCCTGTCCCCTTTATCCCCTGGCCAACTGCGTGCAGATCAGAGCTGGCCCCTGAAGCACTCTCTCACAGATGTGTCCTGGGCACTGAGGCATTCAACTTATGTCCCCCAGTCCCCATGTCTACTGAGGCTGCTGTCTGGCACACGGTGATAGGATCCACAGCAGTCAGGTTGGACTCCCCGGGGGGGCGGGGGGGGGGTCAAGCTGACGTTCACACCCCTCGTGGGGCTGCTGTCTCTCAAATCAGACTACGCGTGGGAAAGCCCCTCATGAACCACACACTGGGTCTTACTCCATGCACGCTGGGAGGTAGGAATTGAACCTTTCTCTTTTCCAGGACAGCGCTTCTGAGCAGCCAGTCCTGGCCAGTGGAGCCCCATTTAAATATACAAAGGTCAGTTTACCTAAGGGGGACGGCCATGCCTGGGTGGTGCTGGGCTGACAGAGCACTGTGCGAGGAGTCCCCGGCTGACCTGGCTGAGTGCCTGCCCCTCCTGGCCTGTGTGCTCCTGGCTGCAGACAGTGGTCCAGGCTGGCAGTGGACAGGGCTGGTCCTGCTGTGGGGCAAGATCCAGGCACCGTTCGCTGTTTACCCGGGTTCTGCACTGAGGGTTTCACCTCCCCCTGCGCAGGCAGGCTGGTGGCCCCGCTGAAGGCCTCCTCCCTGCCTGCCTGGGCTGACTCACCGCTTTGCTATGCATGCAGTGAACATTCCAGAACTCCCGCCCTACAGCAGGGCTCTCTGGGGGTGGACCGCAGGGCAGCTCTCTGTATCAGAGCAGGAGGAATTTGGCTTCCTTAGACTAAGCCTATCTCCCACCTTGTCTGTGTTCATCTCAGCGGCAGGGTATGGCCTGCTTCTGTCTAGGATCTCAGTAAGGCTGTGTGTGGAGTGTCTTGGGGGTCTCCTGGGTTGTCTTGGGACCTCTTTTAACCAGAATACGAGGGTCACTTCTGCCCTCTGGCTCAGGGGCCTTGGGCAAGTCGAGGGGACTGCCAGTGAGAGTGGACAAGAATGATTGCAAAAAAAAAGGGGGGAGGGGGCTGTGTGGAGAGATGGCTTAGCAGTTAAGGCATATGGCTGTGAAGCATAAGGACACAGGTTCGATTCTCCAGGTCCCACGTAAGCCAGATGTACATGGTGGCGCCTGCGTCTGGACTTCATTTGCAGTGGCTAGAAGCCCTGGTGCGCCCAATCTCTCTTTCTCTTTCTCTTGCCTCTAATAAATAAATAAAAATAAATCTTAAAAAAAAAAACCACAAAACTACAAATGGCAGTGGCAGGACCCACGCCCAACAACATTGCCCAGCAGCACTGTCCACAGAGGTTGCTTCCCGCTCAGCTGGGGATGGAGCAGAGCCGCCTTCTCCCTCACCATGGGCCTCTGAGTCTTCCCCACCAGTGAGGTGCCCCTAAAACTTACTGCAGCCTTTGAGGTCACTCCCCACCCCGGCTTTGTGGAATCCCACCACAGCCCAGGTTATTGTGTGACTCCACGTTCCACAGGCGTTTCTCTCAACCATGTGGGTGACTAGCACCTGGCCCTTCTAGGAGGCTGGGCCCGAGGGTGCCCACCCACTGCTGTATCCCGATGACGAGCACTGCCTGGTGCCCGCGAAGCGTCCCAAATCCTCTGCTGGGGAGCGTCCTGGGCCTTTACCCATTCCTGCCTTTCTTCCCGGGCAGGGCAGGGCCTGCTCACCTGACCTCTTGTTACCCCACATTCTCACCTTCTTCTTGGCTCCCAGGCCTGGCCTCTCCTCTCTTCCTGGGGAGGTGAAGCTGGAAGGGGTTCACCCTTTGGAGCTGTGATTTTAGGGAACCTATAAAGGCACATCTGGAAACACAAGGCAAGAACCCAAGATGCTAGAGTGCGGGAACTGGACTCATTTGGGCAGAGGCCCTGGGGATGTATGCAGGGCCACGACTGGCTTGCTGTGTGACCTGGGCCACGTTACTTCATCTCTCTGGGGCACAGAGAGAAATACATGAAGTCCATCTTACAGGTTGGGGACAGTCAAAACAGCTGGCAAGGACCTGAATGTAGTCAGAGCCCTGCTCTTGCTCAATATGATAATTAAACCTTTTATGTGTGGGGCTGGACAGATGGCTTTGCAGTTAAGGCACTTGCCTGTGAAGCCTAAGGACCCATGTTCTACTCTTCAGATCCCACGTAAGCCAGACACACAAGGACAACTCAAGCGTGCAAGGTTGCACACGTGCACAAGGTGATGCATGCATCAGGAGTTTGATTACAATGGCTGAAGGCCCTGGCACACCAATTCTCTCTCTCTCTCATAAAAAAAAAATATGTGTGTGTATGTGTGGCGTGTGCCTGCATGTTTGCTCACAGATGTGTACATGCATGTGTGTGGAGGTCAGAGGATCTTCCTCAGTTGCTGTCCACATTACTCACAGTGACAGCGTCTCTCTCTGAACGTGGAGCTCACCTGATTCGGCTAGTCTTGATGGCCAGGGAGCCCCAGGGATCCTTCTGTCTCCAGCTTCCCAGCACTGGGATTATAAGCATGTGTTACCATGCCTGGCTTTTAAAGAGATAGGTACTGGGGACCTGAACTTGGGCCTTCATGGTTGTGTGGCAAGCACTTGACCCACTGAGCCATCTTCCCAGCCCCTCAATAGGATCATCCTTTTGTGACTTTTATAGTAAGTATGTGTCCTGGACAGGGATGGGCCAACACAGGCTCTAGACCGAATGTGGTCATAACAGCTGAAGGCTTCCCCAGTGCCTGAACTCTTGGGAGCCCAGGGGTCCTGGTTTTCCTTTGAATAGCCACACCCCATAGAAACACTCAGGGAATTTTGAGTAGACATCTGTTTTTTTGTTTATTTATCTTTTTTTTTTTTTTTTTTGAGGTTCTTGCTATAACCAGGCTGACCCGGAATTTACTCTGCAGTCTCAGGGTGGCCTCCAACTCACGGTGATCCTCCTACCTCAGCCTCCCAAGTGCTGGGATTAAAGGTGTGCGCCACCATGCCCCGGCTTCAAGTAGACATCTTAAAAGAAAAGGAAGCAGACAAAATGAATTCTAATCACATTTCCTTCAGCCCAGTCTAGCCAAGCTATGCCGGCCGAGACCCACGGCAGCGTCATGAATGAGATGTTTCTCATTCTTCTCATGCAAAGCAGCGTGCGCCAACGCCTCACACCAGGTCACATGACTTTACACACGAGTCACGTTTTCACATGGGAGCTGCAGGCTCAACATATGACTGAGACAGTAGACTTAATTGAAATGAAATATATTTTATTTATCATTTATTTATTTTTGAGATAGGGTCTTGTTGTATAGTGCAGGTTGGCTTCAGTTTTGTGACCCTCCTGCCTCAGCTCCGCCATGGCTGAGATTACAGGTATGTGTGAGCCGCCTGCCTGGTTTTGAAGTGTATTATATTATGTTATATTATGTTGATTGATTTATTTCTATTTAAAATTTTTTTAACTTTATTTATTTATTTGAAAGAGAGAAAGAGGCAGAGAGAGGGGGAGAGAGAATGGGCACCCCAGGGCCTCCAGCCACTGCTGGAGAACTCCAGACGCATGTGCCCCCTTGTGCATCTGGCTTACATGGGTCCTGGGGAGTCAAACCAAGGTCCTTTGGCTTTGCAGGCAAATGTATTAACCACTAAGCCATCTCTCCAGCCCGATTTATTTCTATTTTTGTGAGATAGCATCTCATGTGGTCTAGGTGGCATTTAATTTGTTATATAGTTGAAGATAACTGGTTTTGTTTGCTTGGTTGGTTTTTTCAAGGTAGGGTTTTGCTAAGATGACTTTGAGCTTCTGACTGTACTGCGCACTTCCTAACTGTTGGGAACACAGGTGTGTACCACTATGTATGTATATATGTGTGTGTATATATATACATATATATATCTGTATCTGTGTGTGTGTAGACTATGCGTGATGTAGTGTGTAATGTGTGTGCAGTGTATGTACCTATGTATGGAGGTGTGCGGGTCCTGTGTGCACACGGGTGGAGGCTAGAAGAGAATGTTGGCCATCCTTTTCATTTTGCTCATTTGCCTGTTTCCTTGAGAGCGAGTTTCTCACTAAATCCAGAACTGCTTTCTTTTCTTTTCTTTTCTTTTTTTTTGCCAGCAAGACTGGGATACAAATGGGAGTGGCCATGCCCAGCTATTTACATGGGTATTGGGGAACTGAGCTCTAGTGGTCTCTGGCCCACTTAGGTCCTCATGGTCATACAGCAAGTGCTCTTAACCACAAGCCATCTCCCCAGCCCCTAAAATATATTTTAATTAGTTAATTGAGTTTTTTTTGAAGAATGTCTACTCTTCTTTAAAAAAAAATTTTTTGTTCATTATTTATTTGAGAGTGACAGATACAGAGAGAAAGGAGAGAGAGAGAGAGAGAGAGAGAGAGAGAGAGAGAGAGAGAGAATGGGCACACCAGGGCCTCCAGCCACTGCAAACGAACTCCAGATGCGTGCGCCCCCTTGTGCATCTGGCTAACGTGGGTCCTGGGGAATCGAGCCTCGAATCGGGGTCCTTAGGCTTCACAGGCAAGTGCTTAACTGCTAAGCCATCTCTCCAGCCCGAGTTTTTTTTTTTTTTTTTTTGATACAGGAACTTATGTAGTCCAGGTCCAACTTACTATGAAGCAGAGGATAACCTTGAACTTGTGATCCTTCTGCTTCCATGCCTGACATGGAAATATATTTTAAAATCTCTATTTCTTTCTCTCTCTCTCTCTTTTGGTTTTCTGAGGTAGGGTCTCGCTCTAGCCCAGGCTGACCTGGAATTCACTGTGTAGTCTTCAGGCTGGCCTTGACCTTACAGTGACCCTCCTACCTCTGCCTCCCAAGTGCTGGGATTAAAGGCATACGCCACCACGCCTAGCTCAAAATCTCTATTTTTTTTAAGTAAGTTCCTATTTTTTTTTTTATTTACTAGAGAGAGAGAAAGAAGTAGAGAGAGGGAGAGAATGGCACACACCAGGGCCTCCAGCCACTGCAAACAAACTCCAGATGCATGCGGCCCCTTGTGCATCTGGCTAACGTGGGTCCTGGAGAAGCAAACTGGGATCCTTTGGCTTTGCGGGCAAACGTCTTAAGTGCTAAGCCATCTCTCCAGCCCCAAAATCTCTATTTCTTGACATCACCAGCCACATGCTGAATATTCAGTGGCTACATGTGTCTGGGCACTGCCCTCTGCCTGGTGCTGGTCTGGACAGCAGGTGCTCTTCTCCCATCAGTTGGCACCCATCCAGGCCCCGTGCCCTCTGATTATGATGCAGCAGAGTGGCCACTGGCTCTCCTGAGACCCTCACATGTACCCTGGCTGCTACTGCATGTCTCAGTTACTTTTCTGTCACTGTGACAGAATACCAGACAGGAGGCCCAGCTGCATAGGTAGTGCTTGGCATACAGGTGGCGCTTTATAATGGCTCAGTGCATGCTCAGAGTGGCTAAGATATGGGACCTACCTATGGGTTCCCTGCTCCTAAGAGCTGTTGGGGGCCATGTGGCCCCTCCATAGCCAAACCCCAACTGTAGTCTTGGCTCTTCATCTTTCTGGCTCCATCCTCAGTTTCTCCGACTGTATGTACCATGAATGACAGAATTCTCTGGAAGCCAAGCTTTCTGCCGCTCTCCGGCTCTCTTACTTGAACCCAGAGCTGGCCAGTTCAGTTCATCTAGCTAGCCAGCTTTCCCCGGGGCTCCTCCTGTCTCTGCTTCCCTGAGCAGTAACATTACAGGCAGGTTGTTGTATCCACCCAACGTTTACATGGGTGCTGAGAATCGAACTCAGGTCCTCATGCTTGCATGGCAAACCCTTTACTCAACTGAGCCATCTCCCTAGACCCTTGTTTCTTTCTTTCTTTCTTTCTTTCTTTCTTTCTTTCTTTCTTTCTTTCTTTCTTTCTTTCTTTCTTTCTTTTTTAGGAACAGGGTCTCATTCTGTAACCCAGGCTGGCTTGAAACTTGAGATCCTCCTGCCTCAGCCTCCCAAGTGCTGGGGTGACAGGCATGTGCCCCATTTCAGTTTCTACGTCTATGCAGGAAGTGATTGATTTTGCTTTGCCATGGGGCTGAGGGAGGGTAGGATCATCTGAGTGGGGGAAGTACATCAAACTGCCCGGCCAAGGAGAGCAGAGGAGAAGAGACTGTAGCGAGGCCTGTTTGGCTTCCCAGAGACTGGGCAGGAAGCCCGCTGTGGCCATCAGGGTGCTGGGAAAAGCCCGCTCTGTGTCTTGGCCCTCTGGCCTGGCAGCTGCTGGGGGCTGGCTGCCTGTGGTCCCTGAGCTGGCACCGTGGAGGCCAGTGGCTGGGCGGTTGGGGTGTGCCGAGGGGTGGCATCCATCACTGCCAGAAGTCCTGGCAGAGCTTGCCAAGTCGTGGTGGAACTGGGCCCAGGTGCCAAGGTGCTGGGTAACTGGATTGCTATGTGGAAAATGACAGCCGTGTCAAGGGAGTCAAACCTCCGCCTTCATATCTGGACTCTGGAGCCGGGCGGGTGGCAGCCGGAGCGGGGCTGTTTGAGCAGGGCGGCCTGTGGGAAGGTGCCCTGGGACGGGGCAGATTACAGCCAAGGGTATTACCCGCCGGGCACAGGGACAAGGGAGAGGCAAACAACCAAGAACAGAAGGCGCAGCCGCTGGCCCTCCCCAGCTGCTGAGCCAGGGAGAATGGCCCTGGGCACAGAGGCACAGAGGGCATGACCAGTACCTGCTGGGTGCCAGGCTCTGGCTCATGATCGATGTGTGGTGTCTCTAGGATGCACAGCACCTGGGTCCAAGGTATGTTAGGGGTGCACCATGATGTTTTTATTTCTTTTAAAATAGGAAGACTTGAACAATATGTATGTAGCTCAGTTGGTGGAGTCCTGGCTTCTATTCTTAACACTGTATCAATCAGGCATACTGTTGGTACATGCCTATAATCCCAGCACTTGGGAAGTAGGGGCAGGAGGAGCAGAAGTTTGAGGTCATCCTCAACTACATGGTGAGTTCTTGAAGCTACCATGGGTTACATGAGACCTTGTCTCAAAAAAAAAAAAAAAAAAAAAAAAAAAAAACCAAAAAACAAACTGATAGGTTGTAGAACTGTTTACACACTTATATAGGATTCAATAGTATCACCATAAAATTACCTCTGCCCACCCAGAACCTCAGAATACATCTTGCTTGATAATAGGGTCTTGGCAGACATAATTAGTCACACTGGGGTCACCGAACAAGTCACACTCAGGGCTCTAACGCAATGGCGCTGTCCTTATACAACATGGCATGAAGTGGCTCAGAGACACACACACACACACAGAGCTGTGAAGGTCATGTGACCTTGCAGTGATGTGGCCACAAGCCAAGGAGGCCCAGTCCTACAAGAGGCAGGAAGGACTCTGCAATGGAGCCTTCCCACACCTTGAACTCGGACCTGTGAGCCCCAGAACTGGGAAACTGGTGTAGCCACCTGACACGAAAGTAAGACTTGTCTCTATTCCAACAGTTAGAGCATGTAACTTCATTGTTGTTCATACTGTGAAAGGAAGGACCCACAAAGCCGTCCTGGTAGGTGATCAGGCCTGCTGTTCTTGTGGAGCTCAACCTTGGGCCCACCAACTGGGCATTGGAATGAGGGAGGGTCACCCGAGCCTAGGGATCTCAGCACCATGCCGGGGTGAGGTGAAGCTCAAGTGTCTGGCCAGCCTTGGTGGCTCATGTCTGTCATCCTAGCACTTGGGAGGCTGAGGCAGGAGGATTGCCACAAGTTCAAAACCAGTCTGGCTTATACAGTGATTCCGGGCCAGCTTGGGCTACAAATTAGGACTTTGTTTAAAAAAAGAACCAAAGGGTGTGCAGGAATCATCTTTGTCCCAGTTCGGGCCCTGCTATTTCCTGAGTGTGTGACCTTGAGAAGAGCCATGACCTTCATAGGCCTTTGTTAAGTCAGGCTTCTGCTTTCGAGGTTGCAGTGGGGAGTCGGGGTGAAAGTGTTATGTACTCCTTCCCTTTAGGCAAAGTGGGCTTTGTGGCATTGGCCTGGCACTCAAGGCTGATCGTCTCCTGTGGGCAGAAACAAGGGGAGCAGGGGGAGCAGAGACGCTGTGGCAAGGACATGCCTGCTTCCTGCAGTTTTCCATCCAAGTATCAAAAGGGCTGAGCACCCCCCTCCATCAGAGTGGGTCTGAGTGGCTGTCAGGCTGGGGCACTCGCTGAAGCTCAGGGTCCCTCTTGGTTAGCTCGGCACTTAACGCTCCTAAGAGGACCAGGAGGTCGCCCCCCATCTCTGCTACCTGGAATCCCCTTGCCCACAGGGCATCTGTGGCCAACAGCCCCCCCCCCGGCCCCCAATACCTAATGTGAGGACCAGGGCAGGTGGCTGGGCTGAGAGTTGTCCTGGCTGAATGTGGGTGGTGGCTGGAAAGGTTCCCAGACTGGGGCATCTTTATGGGCCACAGAGTCTCCGCATACACTGGCTGTTCGGCCAACCCCAGGGTCACTGAGGTGAGGTGAACACGTGTCCCCAGGAATGTGTGCCTAGCCAGGCCTAGATCCCCATTAAGCCACTTGCAGAGGTAGCCCTCCCCTTGCGATGAGGAAACTGAGGTAGAGAGGCCGGGAGAGTGGAGCGGTGGAGGGAGGGGGAGCTGCAGGTTCTACTGCACGGGACAAGGAGACCTGGAACTCCACATTCCGGCCTCTAGGTGGGGCCTGGTCCCCACGTTGTGCTGTCCCCGGGGCAGCCCGGATTCCTGCAGGGTACTTGTTTTCTGCCTCCAGATCTGCGGGGCAGAACTGGAGGGCTGTGGGGTTTAGAGGACCCAGCTGCTTGGCGTGCCCCCCCCAACTCCACCCCTCTCTGCAGCCTCTCTGTGTGCTCCTGGGCTTCTCCAGCTGGGGGATAGGCACTATCCCCAGGGATGGACTCCCTCCAGACCCTATGATGTGGGAATTTGGGGTGTCTTTGAGGGTGAGGGAGCCACTCTGGACTTTTAGTTGGGCTTTAACCCAGGATTAGGGTGCTGGAGGTTTATGGCCATGCAGATGTCTACTGAGCGAGTAGCTTCCGAGTTCTCGTCTTATGAGTTTTTTTTAAAATATTTTATTTTTCTTTATTTATTTGAGAGCAATAGAGAGGGAAAGAGAGAGAGACAGAGAGAGAGAGAGAGAGAGAGAGAGAGAATGGGCACACCAGGGTCTCCGGCCGCTGCAAGTGAACTCCAGCTGCGTGCGCCCCCTTGTGCATCTGGCTTACGTGGGTGCTGGGGAATCAAACCTGGGTCCTTTGACTTTGCAGGCAAGCGCCTTAAACACTAAGCCATCCCTCTAGCCCTCGTTTTATGAGTCTGATGAATGCAATCCACCGTCTAGGAGGTTTTAGAAAGATTTTATTGTACAGCTTAAGAGAAGACAAGGCAGAGCTTCTGCTTCAGGCAGTAGGGGTTCCCTGGAAACGGGAAAGCCCACCCGGTGTCCCTAGTTGGGAATGTGCTGAGCCGGTTAATCCAGCCAGCCCCCATGCCAGGTGTCCAGGTACTTCTTGGAAACGGATAATCATTCAGGAATCTTCCAGGAAAGAGAGCAATCCCATTTTGGAAGGGGGATAATTGTACATTTCCAGCTTCCAGCAAGGTGAAGCTTCGAGGACTCCTTTAGGGAAAAAGAGAGAAGGAAAAACCAGACTTGCTTGTGCAGGGTCAAGGATATTTCTCCCTTCATTTATTTTTGGGGCCCCGTTAACCCTAAACTGCCCCACCTTGCCAACCACCCCCTATTCCTTCCCCAGTTTCTCTTGGGGGCTGGGGGATCCCTCCTCCTCCGCTTCATCATGTTAGCAATGGGTCCCTGGGTGGCTCCCTGGAGGGCTGGTTGGTTGTCCTTGTGGGCTGTTTCTGGGTTTCTCTGTAACTTTGGGCCTGAGGAAGCTGGGAACCTTCTGGAAGCAGGCCAGTGCCCACAAAGAGGTTCTGGTCTCTCTAAGATCTTCCTCTTGGTGAGTGGTGAGCATGGGCAGGTCACTTCCTGATACCTTGTCCTTCCCTCCTAAAAACAGGAGAAAGGGGCACTAGGAGTTTGGGGGATGAACAGAGAACTAGGCCAGGCTAGGCCATAGTCTTGCTATATGACACTTGGCTCCTTTGGGCCTCAGAGAACACAGGACGTACCCTAGGGGCTGCTTATCCCCAGCCACTAAACACGTGTCTGCTGTGTGGAAGGGGCTCTCCCTGGTCCACAAGTGACAAGAGTAACTGCTTTTGGGGTGGGTGTACTGAGCTATAATCAGCAAGAAGGAAAAGTTGCCTTTAAATGATTTGTTTATTATTTATTTTGTTTTGTCAAGGTAGGGTCTCACTCTAGTTCTGGCTTGCCTGGAATTCACTATGTAATCTCAGGGTGGCCTTGAACTCTCAGTGATCCTCCTACCTCTGCCTCCCGAGTGCTGGAATTACAGGTGTGTGCCACCACGCCTGGCTGATGTATTTATTTGTTTTTAACAATTTGCTGACCTTTGATGAAGACATACATTGTGCGGCTACCATGGCGATGGGGAAAGAGCAGCTCGTCACCTAAGTCCCCTCATACTGCCCCTTCATCTCCAGTCTCCACTCCCAGACATGCAAACCATTTCTATCCTGTGGGTTTGCCTGTTCTAGAACATTCTATCAATGCACCCTGCAGAGGCAGCCTTGGACCTGGCTCTGATATGTGTTTGTACAATTTACATGTGGCATATGTGTCCCTGGCTAGTGTCACCTGAGTAGTGCATGTGCATGGATTATCCAGACTCTTTCTAAAAATAGTTATTTATTTGAGAGAGAGAAAGAGGCAGAAAGAGAGAAAGACAGAGAGAGAGAGAGAGAGAGAGAGAGAGAGAGAGAAAATGGGCACACCAGGGCCTCCAGCCACTGCAAACAAACTCCAGATGCTTGCGAACCCTTGTGCATCTGGCTTATGTGGGACCTGGAGAATCGAACCCAGATCCTTTGGCTTTGCAGGTAAATGCCTTAGCCATTAAGCCATCTCTCCAGCCTGAACTCATTATTTTTCACCCATCATTCAAGGGATACTCAAGTTTCACCAGGTTGAATGTTGGTAAAACCACAGTGAGCACACTCGGGTCTTCATGTGGACATATGTCACCATCTCTCCTGTGTATATACTGATGTCAGTAACTTTTCTTGTCATTGTGACAAAATATCTGGCAAAGAAGTTTGAGGCAAAAGAGCTTTTGGCTCACGATTTAGGGGATGCAGTCATCATGGTGGGATAGGCATGGCTGTGGGGCCAGGTCCTGACTGCGGCAGCATGAAATTGCTTGCTCACATCTCAGTGGATCAGGAAGCAGAGAGACAGAGAGAGAGAGAGAGAGAGAGAGAGGCATGTTAGTGTTCAGATTTCTTTATTTTTTTTCTTTGTTTGAGGTAAGGTCTTGCTCTAGTCCAGGCTAACTTGGACTTCACTATGTAGTCTCAGGCTAGCCTTGAACTCACAGAAATCCTCCTACCTCTGCCTGCTGAGTGCTGGGATTAAAGGCGTGCGCCACCATGCTCAGCAGAGAGACAGAGAGAATGAGTGCTCCAGGGTCTCCAGCCACTGCAAACAAACTACGCATGTACCACCCTGTGCATCTGGCTTTATGTGGGTATTGGGGAATAGAACTCGGGTCATTAGGCTTTGCAGGCAAGTGCCTTAATCGCTGAGCCATCTTTCCAGCCCCAGCTCTCTTCTTTTTATTCAGCCCAGAACCCTAGCCCGTGAGGTGGTGTCTTCCTATCTCAGTTAAACCTTTCTGGAAACACCTTCACAGCCTGATTTTTTCATAATCCAATCAAGTTGCCAATCGAAGTGAACCTTTGTAGTTTAGGTGTGGGAACCTCACCACTCTGCGTGCTATAAACATTTCACTTTTCAAAGATCTGCCAGCTCCTTTGCCCATGTTTCGTGCCGTTTTGCACCCCAACGCAATGCATGAGTCGGGTTTTCTTCACCTTTGCCCACATTTGCATGCTCAGTGTTAGGTGATCAGCCACTTAAATATGAACAATGGTTCTACTAGCATATTCCTATATCCAGTTCGGGGAACCTCCCTTCTGCCATTCCAGGTCGCTTTTGCTATCAGCTCTCTTGGATGGAATGTCTCTTCTGATTTTGCCCACTTAAAAAAAAAAAAAAAAGATATGTGGCTGGAGAGATGGCTTAGCCATTAAGGTGCTTGCCTGTGAAGCCTAAGGACCCAGGTTTGATTCCTCAATACAAGGTGGCGCATGCATCTGGGGTTTGTTTGCAATGGCTAGAGGCTTTGGCACACCCATTCTCGCTCTCTCTCAAATAAATAAATAACATCTTAAAACAATGGATAAGAGGGGTTGTAGCACAGTGGTGGAGTGCTTGCCTACTGTGAGGAAGGAACCAGGCACATGCACACACACATTGTAATAGTTTTTTTTTCTGAGGTAGGGTCTCACTCTAGCCCAGGCTGACCTGGAATTCACTGTGTAGTCTCTCAGGGTGGCCACGAACTCATGGCAATCCTCCTACCTCTGCCTCCCAAGTGCTGGGATTAAAGGTGTGTGCCACTATGCCCATAAGAGTTCTTTTTTTTAAAATATATATATTATTTTAGAGAAAGTGTGTGTGTGTGAGAGAGAGAGAGAGAGAGAGAGAGAGGGAGAGGCAGATAGAGAGAATGGACGTGCCAGGGCCTTCAGCTGCTACAAATGAACTCCAGAAGCATGCGCCACCTTGTGCATCTGGCTTATGTTGGGTCCTGGTAAATCGAACCTGGGTCCTTCAACTTTGCAGGCAAGCATCTTAACTGCTAAGCCATCCCTCCAGCCCACATTGTAAGAGTTCTTTTCCACAGCACTTTGTTTGCTTGATATAGGATCTCCTGTAGCCTAGGCTAGCCTTGAACTCTCCATGTGACTGAGGATGACTTGAACTCCTGATCCTCCTGCCTTCACCTCTTGAGTTCTGGAGTTATAGCTATGCACCACCATGCTTGACTTTCTATAATATGAATATTAATATCCAGCCCAGTCTATGGCTTGACCTTTTTTTTTTTGGTGTATATGTATGTGCATGTGTGTATACATGTGTGGTGGTTTGAAGCAGGTGTCCCCCATAAACTTAGGTGGTCTGAACGCTAGGTCCCCAGCTGATGGCAATTTGGGAATTAAGGCCTCCTGGAGGCAGTGTATTGTTGGGGGTGGGCTTATGGGCATTATAACCATCTTCCTCTTGCCAGTGTTTGGCATACTCTCCTGTTGCTGTTGTCCACCTGATGTTGGCGAGGAGGTGATGTCCACCCCCTGCTCATGCCTTCGTTTTCCCTGCCATCATGGACCTCAGGTCTGTAAGCCAAAATAAATCCTTTTCTTCCCACAAGCTGCTCTTGGTCTGGTGTTTTCTGTCAGCAATGCAAACCCGATTGCAACAGCATGTTTGTATATGTGTGCATGTATGTGTGGAGGCCAGAGGTCGATGTTGGGTGTCTTCCTGTCACTTTCCTAATTAGTGTGTGTGTGGGGGGGGGGCATATTAAGGCTTTATTGTAATGGAAGAGAGAAGAGGGAGAAAGGGAGTGAGACAGGGAGAAGGGGAAACAGAGAAAGAGGAGAGAAAGGGGTATGCACATCAGGGAGAGAGCAAGAAAGCACGAGAGACAGAGAGAGAGAGGAAGAAAGAGAAAGAGGAAGAGAGATAGAGGGAGATAGAGAGGAAAAGACGGGGAGAAATAAGGGAGCGTTGCACGCACCTAGAGTAGGGAAACCACAGGGCTGCTTCTCACTGACTTGGTTGCACTAGTTAGCCACTAAGCCATGGGCATCCTCTTGTCTTGGCCTCCCCAGTTGCTGGATTACAGGTGCATACTACTATACAGTTTCCCATGGGTGTGGGGGTCTGAGCTCAGCTCCTCATGCTTGAGGGCCAAGCACTTTATCTGCAGAGTCATCTCTCCAACCTGTCTCAAAAAATATATTTTGAGCCAGATGTGGTGGCGCATGCCTTTAATCCCAGCACTCGGGAGGCAGAGGTAGGAGGATCGCTGTGAGTTCGAGGCCATCCTGAGACTACATAGTGAATTCCAGGTCAGCCTGGGCTAGAGTGAGACCCTACCTCACAAAACAAAACAAACCAAACCAAACCAAACCAAACCAAACCAAACCAAACCAAACCAAACCAACCAAAACAAAACAAAACCAAACCACACAAAAATAGATTTTTACTTATTTATTTGTGGGGGTGGGTGGGTACATAGGACCTCCTGTTACTGCAGATAAACTCCAAATGCACATGTCAGCTCCAAGTACATGAGTCACTTTGTGCATCTGGCTTTATGTAGGTACTGGGGTATCGAACCTTGGCCAGCAGGCTTTGCAAGCAAGTGCCTTTAACCACTGAACAATCTCCCCAGTCCTTTTAAAGCAATATTTATTTATTTAGAGAGAGAATGGGTACACCAGAGCCTTTAGCCACTTGCAATCAAACTCCAAACACATACACTACCTTGTGCATCTGGCGTACCTGGGTACTTGGGAATCAAACCTGGGTCCTTAGGCTTCTCAGGCAAGCACTTACCTCTAAGCCATCTCTGCAGCCACCTTAAGGTATCTTTTTTTTTGGGGGGGGGTTCAAGGTAGGGTCTCACTCTAGCCCAGGCTGACCTGGAATTCACTATGGAGTCTCAGGGTGGCCTCGAACTCATGGCGATCCTCCTACCTCTGTCTCCCGAGTGCTGGGATTAAAGGCGTGCGCCACCACACCCGGCTTTTTTTTTTTTTTTTAACTTTTTTCTTTTTCTTTTCTTTTCTTTTTTTTTTTTTTTTTTTTTTTGAGTTAGGGTCTTGCTGTAGCTTAGAATTCTCAGAGTGGCCTCAAACTCATTGACATCCTCCTACCTCTGCCTCCAGAATGCTGGGATTAAAGGTGTGTGCTACCATGTCTAGCTGTCTTTTTTTTTTTTTTAATTGCTTTGTTTGTTTGTTTTTTGAGATAGGGTCTCACTCTACCCCAGGCTGAGGTGGAAATGAATTTATCAAGGTTGTTTTACTTGGCCTCATACTTTTAGGGTCCCATCTAAGCACTCTACTGAGTCCAGAGTCATGGAATTCCTTCTTTATTTCCTTCGTGTTTGACAGTTTTAGGTCTTGCCTTAGGCTTGTGACCCATTCTGTGTTGACTTTTGCTGAAGTGTCCAGAGCCCGCCTTCTCCCCACCCAGCACTGGCTGTGCCTTTCTGATCATGGCACGCTGTCAATCCCCAACTGTCAATCCCCATCGGCCTCGCATGTGGAGTCCTTGGACATCTCTGACCTACTGGCTCACAGAACTGAAGGGTGACCTTTCCAGGGGACCTCTCAGCTGCGTCCTACCTGCTGCTTAGAAGATGAGAGTGCTAGATGAGTCCTCTCTGGGACACTGAACCCATAGTGCTACGGGCTTGGCCACCTGGCCCAACCACAGATGTTCCAGGAGACTGTCAGCTGTCCTCGTCCCCAGAGGGTAGACAATGAGGTAGTAAGGGAAGGAATTAGTCTGAGGCTGAATGTCTCATGTGGGGCAGAGCAGGAATCCAGAGGGGACTCTGAGATCCCTTGATTCCAGGTCACATCCCCTGACCAGTTCTTTGCATGTTAAGATTCCCAGCTCTTTTTTTAAAATTTTTTTTTAATTTTTGTTTGTTTATTTATTTATTTGAGAGCGTCAGAGAGAAGGAGGCAGAGAGAGAGAGAGAGAGAGAGAGAGAGAGAATGGGTGCGCCAGAGCTTCCAGCCTCTGTAAACGAACTCCAGATGCGTGCGCCCCCTTGTGCATCTGGCTAACGTGGATCCTGGGGAGTCAAGCCTCGAACCGGGGTCCTTAGGCTTCACAGGCAAGCACTTAACCGCTAAGCCATCTCTCCAGCCCTTAAAATAATTTTTTATTAGCAACTTCCATGATTATAAACAATATCCCATGGTAATTCCGTCCCTCCCCCCACTTTCCCCTTTGAAACTCCACTCTCCATCATATCCCTTCCTCCTCTCAATCAGTCTCTTTTTTATTTTGATGTCATGATCTTTTCCTCCTATTATAATGGTCTTGTGTAGGTAGTGTCAGGCACTGTGAGGTCATGGATATCCAGGCCATTTTGTGTCTGGAGGGAGCACGTTGTAAAGAGTCCTACCCTTCCTTTGGCTCTTACATTCTTTCCGCCACTTCTTCCACAATGGACCCTGAGCCTTCTTCCCAGATCTTGTGAGCACAAAGTGATTTTTGGGTAGGGGTACTATCCGCCCTCCTGTCTACTCATCAACTCTTGCTCAAGAGTTTCTCACATTTTCTCTCCCCTTCCTTGTATTCCCAGGAGACGTCATGAGCAGGTGGAACATGGAGCCAGGCCTTGGAGAACCCAAGTCTCCTAAACAGTGTGACCATCTGACCTGATGAGGTTCCTCCAGGGGACCCCTAGGGGGACAAAGTGGTACCTGGTACCCAGTAGACACACACTAAATGTCCATATGCAACATAGTGAGCCTGGAGTTATCCATCTGGCTTATGCCACCTATGACAGCAAAGCCCATTGGGCCACCCAGGCCATGGCTGGTGTCAAGAGCCACTTACATTTGGATGTTGCGGCCCCTTCTGATCTTGGGCTGGGTTCTAGATGGGGATAATGAGGGACAGTGTGCCTGATACTGGAGATGTGGGGACCTGATAAATTCAAACCAGCCTCTGTACTCTGGGTTATGTTATCCAGGGTGATAGGAGTCCAGGTGGCCAGGGCCAGCTGCCCATGTCTTTACCAAAAGGCTTACCAGCGGAGGTAAGGACCCACTGGAGACAGGATCTGGTGTGTCCCCGGCCCATCACAGGTTCTTAGTGGTGACTAAGGGCTTCCCTTAGGAGCTGGCCTGAGTGAGACTTCTGTCTTAGAGGTAGGGGAAGGGATGAGAGGTGGGGGCCCTTGGCCCTTGGATGGCTCTGGGTATATCACCTCTCACAAGCCAGTTCAGGAGAGGAATGGGATACAGAGCTGGAGGATGGCTGTCTGCATAGGACAGGCCCAGATCATATCAGAGAAGTGGGGCCCGTGTCGTCCTGCTTCTTGTTCTGTCCAGACCCCCAAATCTCCGACTTGCGGTCCCCATCTAAGGAGGCACCTGACTGCAGAGGCTCTGCTCTGCCCTGTCCACCCTCCCCTGCTGAGGACTCCCCGACTCCTCCTGCTGGCTCTGGGGGTGAACAGGTCCGGGGAGCTCCCACTGCTGTCTTCACTACCAGCAGAGGTAGAGGAGTGTGAGCCCCAGCACAACCCGAGGGGGCTCGGCGGAGCGCCCCGCCCCGCCCGGCCCCGCCCCGGGCAAGAATGGGCTCCAGTGGAGGTTATCTTAATGCGGGCTTTCCTCTTCCCCTCCTACCTAAAACCG
Source organism: Dipus sagitta (assembly GCA_036346955.1). Lineage (NCBI taxonomy): Eukaryota > Metazoa > Chordata > Mammalia > Rodentia > Dipodidae > Dipus > Dipus sagitta. Next base: position 158,769,591 of record CM070770.1, on the reverse strand, counting down.
CTTCAAATTCCCAAAACACCAGAGACCTTGGGAGCCGGAAACACCCCGGGGCCATCATAGAGGTGCCATTGTGAGCACAGGGGGCTCTGTTCCTGACAGATGGGGTGCTGTGTTCATGGCCTTATGCAACTGGCTTGGCTGGGGCGCCCCCATTGTCCTGGGTTCCCAGCGACAGGAAGGACGTGATTGTGCTGATTTACTTGGAAACCTTAGATGTATCCTCCAGGCTTAGCCTCACCCACACCCCGTGTATCTTCAGGTTACCTGGGTGAGGTGGGGTCTGGGGAGGACAGGGGCGGGACGCAGGCAGAGGGAGAGAAAACAAGGAGGCGCTGGTCAGCCTCATTTCTAGTGGTGGCAGCTTTTCCATTCTGACTGTGGGACTCCAGCCTCCCCAGGGGTTCTGTCTGTGTTTGGTACTTTAATTGAGCCGTCTCCTACCTGTGCCGTGTACAGTCACGGCAGGAGGCATCTTCTAGAAAAGGCTAACCAGGGCTGACCTCAGGAATTGGCTGCAAGGTCTGGGGTTAAACAAAAAAAAAAATGTGCTGTGGTGTGGGGGGAGGGCTAGAGAGATGGCTTAGCAGTTGAGGCACTTGCCTGCAAAACCATAAGACCCAGGCTCCATTCCCCAGGACCCACGTAAGCCCGATACACAAGGTGGCACGTGCGTCTGGAGTTTATTTGCAGTGACTGGAGGCCCTGGCATGCCTATTCTCTCTCTCTCCCTCTCTGCCTGTTATTCTCTCTCTCTCAAATAAATATATAAAAATAAATAAAATTAAAAAAAATGTGTGTGCACACTAATGTGTGTACACGTGCTTGTGGGAGTCAGAGGACAACCTCAGGTGTTAGGGGCAGGTATGCTGTCTATTTATTTGAGCCGTGGTCTTTCATTGGCTTGGAGCTCACCAATTTGGTTAGACTAGCTGGTTAGTGTGCCCTAGGGGTCCACCTGGGATTACAAGTGTGCCCTACCACACCTCGCTATTTTTTTTTTTCCTTTTTTGGTTTTTCGAGGCAGGGTCTCACTCTAGCCCAGGCTGACCTGGAATTCACTATGTAGTCTCAGGGTGGCCTTGAATTCACGGCGATCCTCTTCCCTCTGCCTCCCAAATGCTGGGATTAAAGGCGTGCTCCACCATGCCCGGCTCACACCTCGCTATTTAAGTGTGCTCTGGGGATTGAACTCATGCCTTCAGGTTTATGAAGCAAGCACTTGACCCACTGAGCTATCTTCCCAGCCCTGAGGTCTGGGGCTTTTCTCTGCACAGGGCACTAAGGTCAGTTGGTATGTAAGCCTACAGGGGGTTTTAAAGCCAAGAAAGGCAACTTCCTCTCAGCCCAAGTGGCACTGAAAACATGGAGCTGCCATGGTTGAGGCTTTGTTGAAATCACAGTGAGGGTCTGGGAGATACTCAGTGGGCAAAGTGCTTGCAGTGCATGGCTGTTTGCCTGAGTTTGATCCTCAGAGCCCACATCAAGCCAGATGCAGTAATGCAGAGTATAATCCTCACACTCCTGCAGTGAGATGGGAGGCAGAGACGTGAGACTCTCCTGGAAACTTGCGGGCAAGCAAGGCTGCTGTACACTGCAGTGAACGAGAGACCTGACCTCAAAAAAAAAAAAAAAAAATAGTGGAAGGAGATGACTGACATTCAAGGTTGTTCTCTGTCCTCCATGTGTGTGCCGTGATGCACACATGCTTGTACACCCCCCGCATTGCTTCCCCACATGCATGAGTTTTTAAAAAAAAATTTAAATTTTTTAATTTATTAATTTGAGGAAGGAGGGAGGGAAAGATAGATAGATAGATAGATAGATAGATAGATAGATAGAGACAGAGAGAGAATGGTTGTGCTAGGGCCTCCAGCTGCTGCAAACCCACTCCAGACGCATGTGCCACTTTGTGCATCTGGCGAACCCAGGTCCTTAGGCTTTGCAGGCAAGTGCTTAACTGCTGAATCATCTCCCCAGCCCCTTTTCTTTCTTTAATTTTTTTAAAATTTTAGCTTTTTTTTTTTTTTTTGAGGTAGGGTCTTACTCTAGTTCAGGCTGGCTTGGAATTCACTATGTAGTCTCAGACTGGCCTTGAATTCACAGTGATCCTCGTACCCTGGCCTCCCAAGTGCTGGGATTAAAGGCGTGCACTGTCACACCCAGTCCTTTCTTCTTCTTTTTTTGTTTTTGTTTTGTTTTTCAAGGTAGGGTCTCACTCTAGCTCAGGCTGACCTGGAATTCACTCTGTAGTCTCAGGGTGGCCGAGAATTCATGGCGATTCTCCTACCTCTTCTGTAGAGTGCTGGGATTAAAGCCGTGCGCCATCACGCCTGGCTCCCCTTCTTTTTTAAAAAAAACAATATTTTATTTATTTGAGAGAGAGAGAGAGAAAATCAGCTTACCAGGGCCTCCAGCCACTGCTGCAAACTAACTCCAGATGCATGTGCCACTTTGTGCATCTGGCTTATATAGGTACTGGGGAATCAAACCTAGGTCCTTAGGCTTTACAGGCAAATGCTTTAACCACTAAGCAATCTCTTTTTTTCAGTCCCCCCCTCTTTTTAAAATTTACTCATTTATTGAGAGAGAGAGAGAGAGAGAGACAGATAGGGGTTTGCTTTTATTTGAAATGCTTTCTTTTATTTCATCATACTCACTTTTTATTTGATTCTTGTAATTCTGATAGATCTTTCTGGATTTAATTCTGTGCATTGATGTTTATGTCCTGGCAGGCAGAACCTTGCGAAAGATGGATGCTCATCTCCTAGGCAGCAGCTATTTCACAGAGGGAGTTACCCACACTGACCTCCACCACAGAGGAGTGAGGGTTTCTGGTATATTCTGAGCAACGGGTTGATCTCTTCTGCCTTCACTAGCATTGGCCTGATGTGGGATGGGCAATTTCTTGAGCACAGTGACCTTTTGTTCCAATGCAATATTTTATTTTTACTTTTAAAATATTTTTTTATTTTTATTTGTGAGGGGGGAGGAGAGAATGGGTGCATCAGGACCTCCAGCCACTGCAAAAACTCCAGACGCATGGACCACCATGTGCATCTGGCTTACATGGGTCCTGGGGAATCAAACCGGGGTCCTTAGGCTTTGCAAGGCAAGCAGCTTCACCACTAAGCCATCTCTCCAGGTCCAATGCAATGTTTTTATTGGCATGCGCATATGTGTGGAATGTGCGTATGTGTGTGTAAGCATGCTTGCATGTGTTACGTGGCAGGTGTGTGCGTGTGTGTGCTCTTGCGTGTGGAGGCCAGAGGTTGGCTTTGAGTGTCTTCCTCCATTGCTCTCTACCTTACTGGTTGAGACAGGGTCTGTTGCAGTCAGCTTCACGGTGCTGGGATGAACATCCAAACCTGCCACAGTTTCTGGGAGGAAGGGATTTATTCCAAGCTCGCAGATCCAGCAGAAGTTCCGTCAGTCGTAGAAGAAGTGGCCTCCACCCATCCAGAGAGAAACAACCAAATAAGCCTGTGAAAACTAAAACCAGGAACAAGAACCCGGCAGCAAGCAGGCAGGACCCTGCCAGAACTCAGACTGCTTGTGCACCTTTGGGCTGGAAATCAGATCTGCCCCCAAACACACCTTTGGGCTCGGCCCTAGTGACACCTCCTCTCTAGCCATTTGTCTGGAGACCCAAGTTATAAGCTTTAATAAAACCCGTGAGTCTATGGGGGGCATACATTTAAACTACCACAGGGTCTCTTGCTTGAACCCAGGACTCAGCCCTGATTCGGCTAGTCCAGCTAGCCTGCTTGCCCAGGGACCCCCACGCCTCCACCTCCCGAGTGCTGGATCGCAGGTGCTCTGTCATCGTGCCTGGCATTTATGTGGGTCTTCGGAATCCAAATCCAAGTTCTCACACTTGCATGGAGGGTGCTTTGCTGACTCGGCCACCTCCCCAGGCTGTGAGAGTTTTGAAGTCTTTACGTGACAGTCCCCAAGTTCACATTGCAGGTTCGTCTAGGCAAGCAAGGAAAAGTCTAAGTGGAGGTGAACAGATTGTGGCCCATGTGTAGTTGAAGCTACATGAAAGCAAGTCATGACTTTATTTTTGTCTTCTCCTTTCCCCAAAATGTGGTTAACTTACTTACTTACTTTTTTTTTTTTTTGGTTTTTTAAGGTAGGATCTCACTCTCACTCAGGCTGTCCTGGAATTCACTATGTAGTCTCAGGGTGGTCTCAAACTCCTGGTGATCTTCCTACCTCTGCCTCCTGAGTGCTGGGATTAAAGGCGTGCAAAACCACACTTGGCATAATTAACTTTAATATCTGTTAGAAGATATAATTTGACTTCAGGATGATCAAAATGTGAAAAATACATGCTTTTAGAACTGAGGTCACAACACAGGACATTTTATTTATTTATTTATTTATTTATTTATTTATTTATTTATTATTATTATCATCATCATTATTATTTTGGTTTTTCGAGGTAGGGTCTCACTCTAGCCCAGGCTGACCTGGAATTCACTATAGAGTCTCAGGGTAGCCTCGAACTCATGGAGATCCTCCTACCTCTGCCTCCCAAGTACTGGGATTAAAGGCGTGTGCCACCACGCCTGGCGACACAGGACATTTTAAGTGTGCCTTATCTTAGAGGTGTTATGTACCAGTGACTTTTGATCCCAGACAGGGCCAGCACATGGGGGTCACATCTTTATTTTGAATGGTGATGTCCATTCTGAAAGAACTCCAGGTCTCAATGTTAAGTGTTTTGCATAGACTTTCCAGGGAATGTGTATCAGTCAGGCACAAAAGTTATGGCGAGGTAACAAGCGAGCCCACATCTCTGTGGCTCTGAACAGCACAAGTGAACTCTGTCCTGCTTTAAGTCCTACTTGTATAGGGCTGAGACTTAGCAACATATTCTATCCCACCCCCTCCCCTCCCCCACTCCACCTAGTTGGGCAGCCTCTTCTTGCATTAGGGAAGAGAGAATGGAGCAGACCATGCCTCTTAACCATCCTGTCAGGAAGTGGCTCTGTCATTTCCTTTTATTGGCCAAATCCAGTCACATGGCCACTCCTGAGTCCTACAGAGAGTCCTCTGGTAGCTGGAGGAGTCATGAAGACTTCTCACAGGCCTGCACGGCCATGCTGAGGGAGGAAGGGGCCCATCACGAATTCTGGAGTCCTGGCTCCCCTCACTGAACCTGCATGTGACCTTGGACAGTGTGTCCCAGCTCCCTGAATACCAGTGTGCTCACCTTTAAGACAGTCCCAGCCTTGCCTTTCCCACAGGCTTGTCGAGTGTCATAAGTGACATCACGATAAGGTGGCACTGGGTGGCCATCTAGGGTTCTGTGGACACATGGGGCTCTTGTTCCTATTGTTATTAGAGTCCATGGTGGGGTGGGGTAGGACAGGACTTACTGTAGGCTAGAGAAACGTGAAGTGATATTCAGTGGAACTGGAGACGTGTGTGTTGATGTGTATGCATGAGTGTGGATACCTGTGTGCACATGAATATGTCTGAGCATGGATATCTGTATAAGTCTGTGCAGGAGCATATGTGTGTGTGAATGTGAGCATCTGTGTATGTGTGTGGATGCATGCCAGTGTCTGTACATGGATGTGCAGGAGCATGATGTGTGTGGCTATGAGCATCTGTGCACACATGTATGCGTGAGTGTGGGTATCGGTGGCATCCACGTGTGTGCATGCACACATGTGTATACATGAGTGTGCGTGAGCATAAGCGTGTGTGTGTATATGTGTGTGCATGAATGGGGGTGTCTGTGCATGTGTGCGTGGCATGAAACATGAATGTGGGCATCTGTGTATATGTATATGCAGGAATGTGGGTGTCCGTGTGCAAGTGTGCATATAAGTGTTGGTGTGTGTGCACACGTGTGAATGAGCATGGGCACCTTGTGCATGTGTGTATGAGCATGGATGTGTGCTATGTGTGCATGAGTGTGAGTCTGTGTATGGGCTGGTGGTAGGACAGCCATGTGTGCCACTGTGACCTCTGTAGCGAGGTTGGCATCTCAGCCCAGGCACTGAGCAGGGGTCAGCCCAAAAGTTGCTGACCCTTGCTGTCCTCCTCAGGAGCTGGGGCAGGGAGGCCAGGACAGCAGGCTGTGCTGCTGGACTTAGCCATGGGCAGGCAGAGGCCAAAAATGCCTCTGAGGCATGCTGGGAGAAGCTGAGGCAGAGACCGTGCTCCAGAGGCTGTGTGGCCTGAGAGGCCGAAGGGACAGCCAGCCACTGCTCCCGGGCAGGAGTCCAGCTCGCCTTCTGCGGGGTAGCTCCCAGCCAGAGGTCAGACCAGAGCCACCCAATTTACCTCCTGTTTTTAATAAATGAATGCTGTCATATACCTACCAGTGGCAATGGAGATGCCCTAAGTCCCTCAGGGTGGCTGAGACTAGGATGTTTCAGAGGTGACAGGTGGCTGTCCCCCACAGTGCACACTTGGTGACATGAGGGCGTCTAATAGCTGCTCACTCAGTCTGGCTCGGAGAGCCCGTGAGTGTGCCAAGGCACTCATGACGGCTGCCCTAGGAGCAGGTCCCGTTCTGAGGAGCAATCCTCTCTGCTGCCGCGAGACAGCTGTGCATGTGGCGGTCCCTATAGGACTCCTGTCCCCGTGGATGTCACATTCTTCCTCACGTTTAGCAACAGAGAGGATCTAGGCTGGGGTCTGCCCCACATCCTCAGCCCCTGTGTCGGCCTCCCTCCTTCTCCTCTTCCTCCCCGCCCCCTCCCACGCCATTTAACACCATTAATTCATCTCATTTAGATGGTTCTGGGAAAGTCCTTATTCTGGTGGGGAGGGTGGTCCCCCCCAAGCACTCCTGAAGGGCCATCTTGAGGGTGGCCAAGTCGCTTCCTTCAGCTCCTAGGTTTCATCTTTTGCAAAGTGGACTCCGCTCCCCCCCTCCCCCCACTGCCATGCCTCTCCACCACCTCTCTAGGGACAAAGAAAGGGCCCTGCACTCTCACTGAGGCCTTTGAGCAAAGGAGATACATCAGAGCAGCTGAGGAGGAGGGAGAGGAGGAGGGGGAGGAGGAAGGAGTAGGAATGTGGGGAGGAGGGGGAAAGAGTGAGAAGAGGCCTAGACCCTTCAAAAGAAGCTGGGGAGGAAGAGGAGGGGGAGGAGGGGAGGGGAGGGGGAGGGGAAAGAAGAGCCTTCCTCAGCCTTGAAAGGCAGCTCCTCTGGAGCCCCACAAACCACTGGCCCATCAGCTCTTTCAAAGAGTGCCTGTGGGCCTATGAAAGCCATCTGGGTTCATTGATAAAACCAGGTATTGTTTTAGAGCTGAGTGTATTAACGAGCGAGTCCTAGTTGAGGACAGCTAGTGCTTGATTAGAAAGAGGGTCTACGGGCAAGGTAGCCACTGAGCAGAGCAGACAGGCACCCCAGAACCCACAAGTGGGGCACTCACCCTAACCCTGAAGAGTGGTCAGTCCTCTCTGCTGGTCCCCCAATACCCCAGCTGCTCATTCAGACGGGAGGCAGACCCATATGTCCCCGGATGTCACGACAGCTTGTGAGATTGTGTCTGCTTTCTGTGGAAATGCTCCTAAAAACACCGTTTTGTCACCACTTGGGTAAAACTGGACCAGAAGCACCCCTCACATTTCCCAAGTGGAGTTCAGGTTGCGAGTGGGGCTCACTTTGTCCCTTCCCGCCCAGGGACTGCCAGCCAGCCAGCCAGCTGAGGTGAGAAACGTGAAGGGAGGTTATTAGGAATTCTGACAAGGTAGGCTGAATAAATTGCGCTCCCTTTGTGTGCCTTAATCCCGTGTTGTGCTGGCTTCTGGGACATGGCTAATTTATTTGGAATTTCATTCTGCTGCTGACAGCGTCCCCCACTAGCTGTTTGATCACCGGGGCAGAGTTACATACCGGCTTTCAACTGCTGGAAGGCGCAAGCGCTTTCTCAAGCGCATTCTTGGGTTCGCAGGCTTTCTGGCCTCAGCAGGGATTTCCATAGAGCCATAGAGCAGCCATCCTCCTTAGAAGAGAGGCTGCCTGGGCAGGCAGGCGGGGCTCCCTCACTCACCCAGCCCTCTGCGTCTCCCCACTCGTCCCCGCTGCTGACGATTTTAATCTGCTTTTGTGGAGCAGAAAGAAAGAAAATTAATTTTCACCCGTCTGTGAGTCTGCAGCATTTCGGTGGCAATCTGGTTTTGAAAAGAGTTCTGTTTTTTTTTTTTTTTTTCTTTTAAGACAGGATCTCATGCAGCCTAGGCTGGTCTTGCTATGTAGTGGAGGCTGGCCTTGAACTCCTGGCCTTCTTGCCTCAGCCTCCCACTCTTGGGATTACAAGTGTATGACACTGTACCTCATTTTATCTATGTGTCTATTTATCCATCCATCCATCGATTTTCTTTCTTTTGTCTTTTATGAGGTGGCATCTCACTCTAGCGCAGGCTGACCTGGAATTCACTATGTAACCTCAGGCTGGCCTCGAACTCAAGGCAATCCCCCTACCTTAGTCTCTTGAGTGCTTGGACTAAAGGTATGCTCCATCATGCCCAGTCCATCATATTTTCTTTCTTTTGTAAAGCCTTTTTTTTGTTGAAATTTATTTATTTAATCTTTTAAAACAATTAATTTTATTTATATGTGTTCATATGGATGGGTGTGCCAGGGTCTCTTGCCACTTTGTGCCTGGCTTTACATGGGTTCTGGTGAATCAAACTCTGAGTCAGCAGGCTTTGCAAATAAGTGCCTTTAACTACCGAGCCACCTCCCTAGCCCTGTTTGTTTGTTTCTTGTTGTGGTATATGCATGTATAGTGTGTATGCAGATGCACGCATCCTATGTGCATGCCTGTGGAGTCCACAGAAGAATGTCAGGGGTCCTCCTCTATCATTCATCTGCATGTTTCTTTGAGGTAGAGTTTCTCACTGAACCAGACTGCCTGACCAACGAGCCCTGGTAATTTTCTGGCCTCCACTCCCCCCCCAGGATTAGGGTCATAGGCGTGTGTGCTTGGCTTTTAAAATTATTTATTTATTTATTTATTTATTTATTTATTTATTTATTTAAGAGAGGGGGGAGAGAGACACACACAGAGAGAGAATGGGCATGTCAGGGCCTCCAGCCACTGCAAAGGAATTCCAGACACCATGCACCCCCTTGTGCATCTGGCTTATGTGAGTCCTGGAGAATCAAACTGGGACCCTTTGGCTTTGCAGGCAAACACCTTAACCGCTAATCCATCTCTCCAGCCCCTGTGCCTGGCTTTTTAATGTGAGTTCTGGGGAACTGAACTCATGCTTGTGCGGCAAGCACTCTTACCCAATGAACCATCTCCCTGGCCCCTGTTTTGTAGTTCAGGTTAGCCTTGAACTCTCATCTTTCTGCCTCTGTCTCCCAAGGGCTGGGATTACAGACATGCACTACCATGCCTTACTGTGGCTAGATTTTGGGATGCAGTGTTTAGAGTGAAACAACTGGTCATAAACCTTTCTTTGGTGTTACTGGCAAGGTCTCTGGTGGCTTTGAGGGGTCTCCTTACTGTTGTCTGCTCTGTGTTGGCAGAAGCAGTAGAAAATGTACTTTTGTAATTTGCATACTTCTTTGACATTTGCTCTCTTTTTAACAGTATTTTACTTTTATTTGTTTGTTTGAGAGAAAGACAGAAGAGTCAGATAGATAGATACAGAGAGAAAGAGAGAATGAGAGAATGGGCACGCCAGGGCCTTTAGCTGCTGCCAACAAACTTGAAACACACATGCCACCTTGTGCATCTGGCTTATGTGGGTGCTGAGGAATCAAACCTGGATCCTTAGGCTTCACAGGCAAGTGCCTTAACCACTAAGCAATCTCTCCAGTCCTCTCTCTTTCTCTTCTGTAATAACGACTGTCTTGCTTTCAAAAAAAGGGGGAAAAATCATCAATAAGACCTGCATTGTTGACAGGGCCTTACTCTTCGCTCAGTCATGCCTGATCACTCCACAATTTCAGCAGAATCTGGTCTAATGAAACATGGCTTCCTTTAATTTGGCCTTGGTACCCCAGCCTGTATGGCACCTTCCAAGTGCCCGAGCCTGTGCTGAGCCAGGGGTGAAAGTCCCTTCTAGAAGCAAGAAACAAGAAACAAGGTGAAAAGTCACCTTCTAGAAGCATGGGTGAGTCCAGAGGCTGGGACGAGGGTAAGAGGAGTATCAAGTAATCAAAGCAGAAGGGGGGAGGGGGGGAGCCAGAATCCTGGTGCAGGGCTTGACTGTATGCCTGGATTGTGAGTGACTCTGAACCCAGATAGTCCAGTGTGGCCTTGGGATGACTGAGCAGGCATCCTCCCTCAGAGTGCTCCTCATCCCAGCTTTGCTTGTAGGGTCAGGAGGGCTGGCCGAGCCCTTTATGGATGACCAGCTGAGGCTCAGGGCCCCAGAGTGTCACCTTGACAGAGACCATCTTGCTAGGGCTCAGAGTGGTCACTTGAATGAGCCTTTAAGGCTCATTCCCAGCACTGTCACCTGCAGGGAGAGTGAGCCCTAGATAGGGACCAGGCTTCCAGGGGCAAGAGCTGCCACCCTCCATGGTCTTCAATCGTGATCAGGTTTCACCTGCCAAGCACTTGGAGGGAACAGTGAGGGAGGACTGATCTCTTGTCACCATGGAGATGCTTAGACGTTTGGGTGTAGGAGGGCACCTTGGTTCTTTCAAGTACTGAAGATAACCAGAGTCCTCTACCCGTCCTCTGTGGTCAGGGATGGCAGCTTCTGCCACTGACCTCCAAAGGTCGGGTCTGGTTCTGCCTCTGGGTTTGGACCAATGGGGACACTTGTCACTTTGCCTTAGCCTGTATCCGATGGCAGGTGATTTAGGAAGTTGTCTAGGCTATGGATTAGGCATCCGGGAGGCAAGATGAGGGAAATGAGGCACAAAAGAGGGCGATTTGGGCACAGTCCTATGATCCCATGTCGGGGGGGGGGGATGTTCCGGGGGGTAAGTGTGCTCTGTGAGTTTGTAGGTGATCCAGAGATCAATCTTCTTCAGTGTTTGGCTAAAGGCCGCCCTGGGAGCAGTTCTTAGGGGCTCAGGTGGTCCCTGGAGAAGCACAAGGGCACTGAAGTGGGTGGGGAGGGAGGGAGCTCTGAGCGATCAGAGTAGCACACAGGCCATGCCCACCATCACTGCTAGTTGTGGGTGATTTGGGGTGTCCCATCCCCAAGAATGGGGAGCATCCTGGTACCCCAAGCAGTATGGAGCTGCACACCTTCTTGCTCTTTCCTTGTGCAATCCCCCCACCCCGTCCCACCCCCCGCCGCCGCCATCCTCAGGTCCTTGTACCTTAACAGTTACTTCTCCCTAGAGGAGCCGGGTATTGCCCAGGGGAAGAGGGCCACCTACTTCCTCCTTCCTCCCTTGAAGGGCATGCCAACTCGGAGCTTGCCAGCGGCCCAGAGATATCTGAGCAAGAAGGGTCAGGCCTCCTTGACCCCAGAGTCTCCTCTGCACAGATGCCATGTGACACGGGACATTGTTGATTTTGCCTATCTGATTGTGTGCTTGGCAAACACAATGAGTTTTGCCCAAGGCCACCTTGGCCCCACCCAGTGGGCCTGAGCTGGTGGCCACACTCAGGGCTGGCAACTCCCGAGAGTGGGAAGCAGGGGCTCTCAGGTGAGTAGGTGACCCCCCTCAGCTTCCTCTCTTCTTGAGCCCAGGGATCTCCTCCTACAGCTGGGGATCCTCACCCCATGTTAACATGGGTTGTTTTTTTATTTTTTTTTGCGGTAAGTCAGCAGGACCTTGGTGGAAAATCTTATGAAACCAGTGTTCCGCCTGATGTTTCCCTGGGCCGGGGGTTTTATCTCTAAATCCTCACCTACGTTTGGGGTGGCGGAAGATAAGCTCAGAAGTTACTGTCCCTTGAAAGTCACTTTCTGTGAGTGCTGGGGTGGTTGCCTGGCATATGCACTGCCTGTGCTGTCCATAGCCCCCCTCCCCAATTACCCACAGTGTAGGTAGAGTCAGTCCTGGGGATGCAGCAGCAGTGGGGTACAGGGAGAGGGTGGATGTACAAGAATGAGCTAAAACCTATCGGACACACCCAGTGGGTATCCCCGTGAAACCCACAAGCCAGCACCACCCTCACTGCCCACCTCCCACTCAGATATGTGTCCCTCCACCGACCATGTGTGTCCTCACTTAGAACCTGCTGGAAAGGCTGGTGGGAGTGACCGCTCACGCTTCAGCTGAAAAGAAGTAGTTCAGGGGCTGAGGAGAGGCCACCAGTGAGATCCTCGGTGTGAAAGCCCCCCTTTGCCCCTCTCATGGCTGGTTGGACTATCTCCTGGTGGGAATTTTGGGTTGGACACCCAGGACCCTGTAGCTGGAGACCCATTCCTACTGCCAGGGTCCCCTAGCTCCAGGTGGACCCCTCTTCTTTGCAGGACCCAAGGCTGGCATTGGAGGTGGGGGAGGGCAGGCTGGCTTATCTTTTCGTTTGGAATCCTCCTCGGTTGGTTGTGAGGGGCCTGCCTGGGCAAGGTGGGGAGGGAGAACAGGGTCTGTAGAGGCATGTGTCCTTTTGCGCATGCACATGTGTGCACCTAAACATGTGTGCATGCATGTGTGACAGACAGACAGAGGCTGCTTTTCAGAAAAAGTCTAGAGGCATTTCTCGGGGCACCAACTCTGGTTTGGGGGGGTGCTAGGCCCCATATAAAATAGTTTCTCCTTCGATCCTTCAGAGCAGGGGTTGTGACCTCATTTTCCAGAGAAGGAGGCCAGACAGGCCAGGCATTTTGTTCCCCATCATTTGGTGAGTAGAGAGCGGACCAGCCACAGGGAATGGGGGGATACAGGGTTGTCCCATCCCCTATCCCATCCCATCCCGCTGAGGGTGCCTGCCTGCTAAACCTCTTGTGGGACTAGTGGGGGGTGGAGTAGAAGGAGGTGCCCAGCCCAGCTCCACTCTCCTGGGGGATTAAGCCAATCTCTCCAGTTGTCCCCCCCCCCCCGCCCGCTGCCCCCCGGGGGTGAGGGCGCTTTCTGGGGCATCCTGCTGCGGGACCCGCTCTGACCCCCCATGCTGTCACAGGCCTTGGGGGACGCAGCGCACAGTCCGTGTGCTAATTGAGCCATGTCTGGGGTCGCCTCTGGGCCCTGGCCGACTGTTCTTGTGTCTTTTCAATCGCCCAGTCTTCCTCCCGCCCTCCCCGCTGGGCCGGGCCTCTCCGCCAGCCTCGCGGGCCCCCAGCGGGCAGCGCGCAGCCTGCTGCTGCCGGGGAAGCCCGCCCAGGCGCTCAGACGGCGCGGCCTCCAGAAGTGATAGCTAATTGGAGAGAGAAAGGGCCCGATTGTCTCGCCGCGGCCGGAAGCGCCTGGAGGAGGCGGCGGCTTCGCTCAGCAGCTGCTGCGGCCCATGTTTGGGGATTACGTCAGTGCCGGCGGACCGGGGGATGCGGGGACCGCGCGGGAGGCGGGCTCCCGGTGGCCTCCCGCCCCCCAGGCCCCTGGACAATGCTGGCATTGTCAGCGCCCGGAGTGGTTAGCTCCCCGATGAATGGTGCACGGGCCTCTTGACCAACGAGGCCGCTGGCCGCCCCAACTGTCCCCTCACACGCGGGGAGGCCCCCGGGGCTGCAGCGTGGTGGGAAGGACTGGCCTGTGTGGGAGACTGTGAACTGCAAGGGGTTGATCCCTGACAAGAGACCACCTGCAAGCAGGCGACACTGAGAGCTGTAGCCCGCACCCCCCCCACCCCCCAGGAGAGGGGCCTCTGCGCCAGCGTGGGTTGACGATCCTCCCTCTCCTGGGCATGGCTTCCTGGCTGGGGGATGCCGTGGGCCCCGACCCACTCATGGTATTGCTGGTGATCATCTTACTAGTGCGTTTCATCCTGTGGTCTTGTCTAGGCACCTACATGGACTATAGGCTGGCTCGGGCCCGGCCCAGCAAACCCAAAGAAGACTAGTGTCCCAGGGCCCTGCTGAGACCCCATCGGGAAGGCTTTGTCCTGGGCTGTACTCTATTCCTTGGTGGGTGGGCAGGAGGCAGCGGGCCACCCACCCGAGTCACGGGATGCCACAGAGACCACAGTGCATGAATTTTCATTCTCACCTACCAGCCATCAAGCCAGCACTTGGCTCCGTGGTGGCTGGAACTGTGGTGCTCCTCCACTCTGGGCCCCCAAAGTGCCCTTAGCTGGGGTCAGTCCCTCCAGTCCCTTTACCATCTGGGCAGGTACATGACGCCCCTGAATCTCACTCACCCTATAGAAACTAGAGGGCTATAGAAGAGACAGAGGCTCAGAGAGATCACAGAGCCTGCCCAGACTGTTCCATGGGGTGGTGGGTGCTGGTGGTGGGGGGTGTCTGCCACAGAGAGACTACTAGCTACCACATGTCTGTCACCAGACTCCGGGTTCCCATTGCAGTGCGTGTCTTGTGGGAATGTCTTAACTTTCTGCCTCTAATTCTTTGTAAATTTGTTTGTGGGAAGAGGCTGGGGTGAGGCAGTGGTGGTTGGTTGGGTTGTGTGAAGAAGAGTCTAGGAGGACAATTGTGACCACACCCCAGACCAGCCCTGATGGGGTGTTCTGCCCAGTCCACCTCCCAAGGCTGTATGCAGACAGCTGCCTTGGAGGCAAGCCCAGGGAAGAGTCTCAGGACAGACGTGGAAAGGAGCTGGACTTGTGTGAGAGAGTTTAAACCCAGCTGTATTTGGCACTGATAAGTTTCTACCCATTGGAGCCTCAGCTTCTCTTTTCCTACCTCAGCAGGTCACTCCGAGGGTCCGGGGAGGGCAGGATGGGGAAAGTCCCCCTGAAACTTACCAGCTATCACAGGCAGAGGAGGACCCCGGAACACCCTGTGAGGCTCCTTGATGGTTTAGGTGTGTGGCTGAGACGGAAGGTCAGCAGGGCGGTGGGGAAAAGACTTGGGTGGGGAATCTGGTGGCCGCCCCTCCTCACTGCGTAGGCCTTGATGACGCCGACTTTGTGATCTGCTCTGGTGTTCCCTTGGCCTGTGCGGACTCAAGTCATCTGGGGGATGGCAGCAAGGAGGTGTCCAGGCTCCACCCCACCCCAGCGGAGTCATTATCCCTGGGGGCTATGCTGCGATCTGTACTTCTGGGGATCCCTTCAGCTGATTGTGTAGCCCATGAGGGTTGACACCTCATGTGGCCCCCATGGAGAACTTCCCACTCCGAAGGTGTCCTGGGAGACAGGGTCTGGAGACCGGCAGCATCTCACTGTCTGGAACACTATGGAGGTATTCAAACATGGCTCCCGGACATGAGTGCTGTTCTGCACACGTGACAGTTATGGAAGGAGCTGGGGGCTTCTGTCAAGAGCAAAGTCTAAGGGGGTCATTAAGGGCTCAGTCTGGGTGAGTGGACACTTGAAGATGGGCATGGCGGCATGTGTCAGCTGGGAGCTATCACTGCAGTATCCTGCCTTGGTGGCCTGCAGGACAAGACTATTGCATGTGGGACCATGTCCACTTGTCTGAGCCCAAAAGAGCTTGGTTGGCCCCCACAGGACCTGCCAAGATTGGGGAACTGATTCAGGCAGGACTGAGTAGCAGAGGGAGTTAGTTGGGGGCCAAGTGGACCACAGAAGATGGTGGGAAGATGACAGATATGTGTCGCATGGTGGTGTGGAGGAGGTGGGGCCCTATGTGCTATTCTGATTTGTCCCCTGGGTGGCTGAAACATCCCAGATTCAAGAACAGTTGGCTGTGGAGTGACCAAGTGCTCTGCCTGAACACCCCTCCCCGAGGTGGGGAGGGCTGTTCTCATTGGTCTTCCTGGAAAATGTTGCACATGATCTTCAAGGGAGAAGATCTGTTTTTGAGGCCATGAGAATGAACTGATGGGGTCCAGGTGACAGCTGCTCTGGCTTGCATGGGATTGTGTTGGTTTTAAGACTCAAGGGCCCATGTCCTAGGAACCCCATGTGGCCTGGAATGGGGGCAGAGTTCACATGCTAGTGCAACACATGAATGTGGGTTACCTTTGTGTCCACATGTGTGTAGGAGGTCTGTGCACACATAGCCCAAGGCTCACCTTTCAGCTGTGTGGGAACGTCTGGGGCTTTTCCTGGAACTGGAAAGGACACCAACCCAAACTGCCATCACAGGGACACAGCAGATGACACGGGTCTGGGTCTGTGGAGATGCTTAGTGTGGCAGTCAGCTCTTGCTGCTAGGACAAACACCTAACCAGACACAGCTTATGGAGGGGAAGGGCTTATTTCAGGCTTACACATGACAAGGGACCACCATCAATGGTGGAAGAAGCCGGCTCATTTCCATAGATACAAGCAAAGAGACACCATCAAACAGGCAGCAAACAGCAACACCGCCGGAGTAAGAAATGCCAGCGCTCCAAAACTGTTCTCCGCCAAGCGCCTTAGGGTTAGACTTCAGATCTGCCCCCGGTGACATTATACCTGTTTCTCAGTAGGGCTCTACCCACTGGAGATTCAAATTACAAGCCTGAGTCTATGGGGCTACACATTTCAACCACTGCACTGAGCACTCACTGTAAAGTGCTCCCTGTGCAAGCATGAGGACCTGAGTTCAGATCCCCAGCAACCACGTCACAGGCTGGACATCGTGGCACTCACCTGTGTAATGCCAGTGTTGGAGAGGTGGGGACAGGAAGATTCCTGGCTAGCTGGCCTAGCTGAACCAGTGAGCCCAGGTTCAATGAGAGACCCTGTCTCAAAAGAATGAGGTAGAGAGTGATTTAGGAAGACATCCGAAGTTTATCTGTGACCTTCATATATGTGTGTTCCACACACATACACACACAAAGAGAAAAAATAAAGACAGACTTTTGGGGCTGGAGAGATGGCTTAGTGGTTAAGGCACTTGCCTTCAAAGCCACAGGGCCCAGGTTCAATTCCCCCGGACCCACATAAGCCAGATGCATAAGGTGGCACATGTGTCTGGAATTTGTTTGCAGTGGCTGAAGGCCCCTGGTGCACCCATTCTCTGTCTCTCTCAAATAAGTAAATAGATAATAAAATAAATTAAAATAAAAGCTAGATTTCTGCCAATCTGATGTGACTCCCTGGTTCAGCGATGATGGTCAGTAATTTGTTTTTCCCTTTGAGCAAGATCATGTAGTGAGATATCTGTGCTTAGCATTTGAGGCTATAGTGTGGCGGCTCCATGATTTCACAAGAACGCAGTCCCTGAGGGAGGGCAGGGAATTATCATGATTTATTGTATATAATTATGGAAGTTGTCAATTAAAAACAAGCTAAAAAAAAAGAATGTGCTTTGGGCTTCATGGCTACAAGAAGGCTGCAGCTACTCCAGGCTCTGCACACAAGTTCCCTACAAGAAGAGAAAGAGTGATCCGTGACGGCCCAGAAACCCTTCCTTTTCCATTTCAAGGCAGAAGGACGTCACATGGCAGCCTTAGAGGAAGAAGTGTCAGAGACTTTGTTGTCTGGGCTTCTTGTCAGCCGGCATAACATTGCCATAGAGGAAGGCAGGCAAGTGTTGATCAGGTCAGCCAGCTTGTGGCCTGTACCACCCATTAGCCCCTTGGATAGTTTTTGCAATTGTGGTTTTTATTCTGGGCACCAGCTTAGCAAGTGGGTGTATTTTTTTTTTTTTTGTTTGTTTGTTTTTTGTTTTTTGAGGTAGGGTTTCACTCTAGTCCAGGCTGACCTGGAATTCACTATGTAGTCTCAGGGTAGACTTTAATTCACGGCGATCCTCCTACCTCTGCCTCCCGAGTGCTGGGATTCAAGGTGTGCGCCACCATGCCTGACTTGCAAGTGGGCAGTTAAAAAAATATTTTATTTATTTATTTGAGAGAGAGTGATACAGAAATAGGCAGGTAGAGAGAGAGAGAGAGAAAGAGAGAGAGAGAGAGAGAGAGAGAGAATAGGCATGCCAGGGCCTCCAGCCACTGCAAATCAACTCCAAATGCGTGCACCCCCATGTGCATCTGGCTTATGTGGGTCCTGGGGAGTCGAACCTGGGTCCTTTTCCTTTTCAGGCAAGTGCCTTAACCGCTAAGCCATCTCTCCAGCCCCAAGTGGGTGTATTTTTATAGCACCTTTAGGTGCTGGGTTTGCTCCTATTAGACCTTCAGGAATAGCAGGTGTGTCAGAGGCTGGAACTTTCTGTCCATGGCAAGCTGACTAAAGGCTCCTTGGGGCTCCAGGGAGCCAGAAACAGTGGTACTAACATGCCTGTTATTCTAGCACTTGGGAAGTAGAGGCAGGAGGATCAGGAATTCAAAGTCATTCTTGGCTACTTAGGGAGTTCAAGGCCAGTCTAGGCTATAGAGGACCCTGTGTCAAAAAGCAAAGCAAAGCAAAACACACAAATATGTCTCACAAAGTCTAAGCTGAGACAAACTTGCCTCCCTCTTGGTCATATGAGGTGGTGCTCCTCTGCTTATGGCTAGCGGCTACCTGATACCAGCAGTGGCCCCCGGGAGAGCTGTGAGTAGCTGGTGGGTAAGGGACACGTGAGTTGAGCAATGGATCCATAAATGGACTGTGTATTCCCTTGAATTTGTAGGTTGAAGCCCTGGCCCCCAGGACCTCAGCTAGTGAATTTGGAGACAGGGCTTTTCAGGAGATGACGAAGGTGAATGAAGTCATGTGGGTGGGCCTTAACCCCACAGGAAAAAGAAGACATGGGGCTGGGAAGGTAGCTCAGTGGATGAGAGAGTTTGAGCTTGACCTTCAGAACCCACATTAAACAACCGGGCATGGCATTTCTGGGCCCATAGAGCTGAGGAAGGCAGAGACAGGAAGATCAGTGGAGTTCCCTGGTCAGCCAGTCAACCCTCCCCCCGAAACAGGAAGTTCCAGGGCAATAGGCAGAAGAGCAATGGAGGACGCCTGACAATCTCCTCCGGCCTCTGCAAGGGTGTGCAGGGGCGCATGCGCATGTATGCTACACAAAGCACTCACTTATGGCTGGCTTGCCATCTGGGAGGTACAAATAGTGGGCAGAAAGGTCTGGGAACATTAGCTCAGCCCTGACCAGGCACGTGCAGCCACTAAACACTAAAATTGTGGCCAGTGCAAATTAAGACACATTAGAAGTGTGACGTTCACTCCAGCAGTCAAAGACTTGGCACAGAAAAATAACACATCACATTAATAATGGTTCTGCATCCAAAAGATGGTGTTTTGAAATGTGGATTTAAATAAAATATTAAAAGTAATTTCATCTGTTTAGTTTTTCTTTTCTTTTTAAAAAATATTTTATTTTTATTTATTTATTTATTTGAGAGAGAGAGAGAGAGAGAGAGAGAGAGAGAGAGAGAGAGAATAAGAGAGAATGGACGCACCAGGGCCTCCAGCCACTGCAAAAACTCCAGATGCATGTGCCATCTTGTGCATCTGGCTTATGTGGGTCCTGGGGAATCGAACCAAGGTCTTTTGGCTTTGCAGGCAAGAGCCTTAACTGCTAAGTCATCTATCCAGCCCAGTTTTTCTTTTCTTTTTTAAAAATATTTTATTTTTGTATTGTATACATGTAAATAGAAAGATTGAGATGGGGAGGGGATATGATGGAGAATGGAATTTCAAAGGGGAAAGTGGGGGGGGGGAGGGTACTACCATGGGATATTTTTTATAATCATGGAAAATGTTAATAAAAATTGAGAAAAAATATTTTATTTTTATTTATTTGAGAGAGACAGAAAAAGAGGCAGATACACACACACAGAAATAGATAGATAGATAGATAGATAGATAGATAGATAGATAGATAGAGAGTGCCAGAGAGAGAATGGGCATACCAGGGCTTCCATCTGATGCAAATGAACTACAGACACATGCATCACCTTGTGCATCTGGCTTATGTGGGTCCTGGGGAATTGAACCTGGGTCCTTTAGCTTTTCAGGCAAGTGCCTTAACCACTAAGCCATCTCTACAGTCTGTAGATTTTCTTTTTTTAAAAGTTTATTGTATTGGGTTAAGGAGATGGCTCACCAGTTAAAGGCGCTTGCTTGGAAAGCCTGCTGGCCTATGTTCCATTCTCCAGTACTCATGTAAAGCCAGATGCGCAAAGTGGCATGTGTGTCTGGAACTCATTTACAGTGGTAAGAGGCTCTAGTGCACCTATGGGCGCTCTCTCTCTCTCGCAAATAAATAAATAAATAAGGCTGGGCATGGCGGTGCACGCCTTTAATCCAGCACTGGGAAGGCAGAGGTAGGAGGATCACCATGAGTTCAAGGCCACCCTGAGACTACACAGTGAATTCCAGGTCAGCCTGGGCTAGAGTGAGACCCTACCTCGAAAAACCAAAAACAAATAAATAAAATAAAAATAAATAAATAAAATAAAATTTAGCCCCTGTATCCACTCTGCGCCACCCCTCCCCCACCACGTGCCACTTTCCTTCCTCCTGTGCAGCAAGGCACCGGGTCGGCGGTCAGAAAGATGGGCGCCCTCGCCTTTAACACGGGCCGGGGGTGCGCAGCCGCAGCACAGCGTGTCAGCAGAGGCTGTTTCGGACCACGCCGTGGGGCCTCCCGCAGACCGGGCTTACGCCCATCATGTGGTGGCTGCGGCGCCTGGTGCTCCTCTGCATCTTCTCCAAGGACTTGCAGGGCCGGCTTCGTGGCCTCAGAGTGAAGTGTATCTTGCTGGTCTGGCTGGGCATCTTCGCGGGCGGCTGGATGGTGTACGTGCGCCGCCCATCCAACTCCGACCTCTGTCGTGGTCACGTCTGCCAGGCGGTGATCTGTGACCTGTACCGCAAGGACGTCATCTCGGGCCCCATGTGCCATGACCTGTGTGAGCTGCACAAAGTGAAGTGGAAGACCTGCCTGTCTTCCGCCCCAGGCCAGCAGGTGTACAGTGGACTCTGGAACCACAAAGCGGTGACCATCAAATGTGGCGTGGAGGAGGCCCCGAGCTCCAAGGTCCCACCAGATGCGTCCCCAAGGCCGGAGCTGGTACTGTTCGACGAGCCCCCCCAGGGCACCTCCGTCAAGGAGTTTTGGGAAATGACCCTCAGTTTTCTCAAGACAAACTTGGGCGACCTGCCCTCCCTGCCGGCACTGGTTGACCAGATCCTGCTCATGGCTGACTTCAACAAGGACAGCAGGGTGTCCCTGGCTGAGGCCAAGACCGTGTGGGCCTTGCTGCAGCGTAACGAGTTTCTGCTGCTGCTGTCCCTGCAGGAGAAGGAGCACGCCTCCCGCCTGCTGGGCTTCTGCGGGGATCTCTACCTCACTGAGGTTGTTCCCCGCGGCCGAGGAGCCGCGCTGCCGCCCATCCTGCGCCCACTGCTGCCCTCTGCACTGCACAGGGCCCTCCAGCAGTGGTTTGGGCCTGCATGGCCCTGGCGCGCCAAGATCGCCATCGGCCTGCTGGAGTTCGTGGAGGACCTCTTCCATGGCTCCTACGGGACCTTCTACATGTGTGAAACCACGCTGGCCAACGTGGGCTACACGGCCACCTACGACTTCAAGATGGCCGACCTGCAGCAGGTGGCGCCCGAGGCCACTGTGCGCCGCTTCCTGCAGGGCCGCCACTGTGAGCAGAGCTCTGACTGCACGTATGGGCGGGACTGCAGGGCTCCCTGTGACCGGCTCATGAGGCAGTGCAAGGGTGATCTCATCCAGCCCAACCTGGCCAAGGTCTGTGAGCTGCTCCGGGACTATCTGCTGCCTGGCGCCCCCGCCGACCTCCGGGAGGAGCTGGGCAGGCAGCTGGGCATCTGCGCCGCGCTGAGTGGACTGGCCAGCCAGGTGGAGGCCCACCACTCGCTGGTGCTCAGCCACCTCAAGACCTTGCTTTGGAGGAAGATCTCCAACACCAAGTACTCCTAATGTCACAGGCCCATGGCCACTGCATCTTGTGCCCCCTTTCCTCAGCATCTGCCACCCAGGTGGCCTCTCTGGAGCTGGCAGTGCACCAGGTTCTAGCCAGCAGCCATGGGTCCGGCAGCTGGCACAAGTCTTCACCAAGGTGTCAGGTTGGGCAGTGTTACTGGTTACCCCGCTGCAAACACCCTCCCCCGTCCTAGAGCCCAAGTTTCTGGATCCCAGCAACCCAGCAGGAGAGAGGCCTGGAGTCCCCATCATGGGCTGGCCCATTATGGTTGTTACTCTAAACAGGTTGTAAAGGAATGGCTTTATGTGAAAAAAAGTTTATTTTATTGACAATTTTGTGTTTGTTTTTCTTTTCTTTCTTTTTTTTGGCCGGGGGGGGGGGGGAGTAGGTTTCGAGGTAGGTTTCACTGTAACCCAGGTTGACCTGGAATTCACTATGTAGTCTCAGGCTGGTCTCGAACTCGCAGCAATCCTCCTACCTCTGCCTCTTGAGTGCTAGGATTAAAGGCATGTGCCACCACTCCTGGCTATTGACAATTTATTTTATTTTATTTTATTATAATTTATTTATTAGAGACAGGGGAGGAGGCAGAGAATGGGCACGCCAGGGCCACTAGCCATTGCAAACAAACTCCGGATGCATGTGCTACCTCGTGCATCTGGCTTACGTAGGACCTGGAGAATTGAACCTGGTTTTGCAGCCATGAACCTTAAGTGCTAAGCCATCTCTCCAGCCCCGACAATTTGTTTTTTGAGACTGGGTCTCACTCTAGCTGAGGATGGCCTGAAACTCACTCTGGAGTCCAGGCTGGCCTGAAATTCATCGTGATCCTTCTACCTCAGTATCCTAAGTGCTGGTATCAAAGGTGTGTGCCACCATACCCTGTTTTATTAACAATTTTATACACATACATAATGTATTTTGATCAAATCCTCCCTCTTTCACCTACTCTTGTCCCCTTCCTGCTGAGCCCCTTCTCTTCTTCCCAGCTTGTTTCACTTCTGCTTTGATGTGTGTGTGCGCGTGTGTGTGCACACCGCACCGAGTTTAGTTAAGGCTCCCTGCACGAGCACGGGTGAGGGTTATCTACTGCAGTATGGGCAAATTACCAGTCACCCCACCACTGAAGAACTGATGACAATCCTACCTCAGTCTCCCAAGTGCTGGAATTGAAGGTGTGTGCTGCTATACCCAGTTCCAAGTGCTGGATTAAAAAAAAATTATTTATTTATTTATTTAAGAGAGAGCAAGAGAGAGAGGGAAAGAGACAGAGAGAGAGAGAGAGAGAGAGAGAGAGAGGGAGAGAGAGAGAGAATATGGGTGCACCTGGACCTCTAGTCATTGCAAATGAATTCCAGATACATGTGCCACTTTGTACATCTGTGGGTACTGGGAATTTGAACCTGGGTCCTTAGGCTTCACAGGCAAGCGCCTTAACCACTAAGCCGTCTCTCCAGCCTAACTGCTGGATTTTTGAGGGAAAAAAAGAGAAGAAAATATGTAACACAGTGTAAGTATATTTAAAAAAAAAAATCCTAGACTGCTCCATGGGAGGGAATGCATCCCTGATACTGAAAACCTACAATAGAGGTAGTCATGAGCCCTAGGGGAGTAACATCTGCTGGTGTCTGGATAAATGTATATACTATGCTCACCAAACTGCCCAGTAAACACTTCTCTTAATGTTCATACCACATATTAATTCTACTCTCGCTTTTGGTTAGAGAAACTTCTCTTTTCAGACGGCAGTGACCTTGGGATGACTCAGAAGGCATCATGGTGCTGAGAAGAAGTGACAGAGGAGTGCTCAGCACTGAAATATCTCTATCACATCTTCCAAGGCTCAGGGTCCATTGCAGAAGAGGTGGTGGAAAGAATGTAAGAGCCAAAGGAAGGGTAGGACTCCTTACAACATGCTTCTCCAGACATAAAATGGCCTGGATATCCATGACTTCACAGCGCCTGACACTACCTACACAAGACCGTCATAATAGGAGGGAAAGATGATGAGATCAAAATAAAAGAGAGACTGATTGAGAGGGGGAGGAGATATGATGGAGAGTGGAGTTTCAAAGGGGAAAGTGGGGGGAGGGAGGGAATTACCATGGGTTATTGTCTATAATTATGGAAGTTGTCAATAAAAAATAAGTTAATTAAAAACCCCTAAAGACATAAAAAGGCAAATAATTGACTGTATTAGTTATTTTTTTCTCCCTACTGTGACCAAATCCCTGAGAAGAAGCAACTCAGGGGAGGATGGATGGTCTTGGCTCACAGTTTGAGGGGACAGTCCATCACAGTGGGGAGGGCTCAAGGCTGCGGCAGCAGGAGTGCAAGACTGCTTGCTCACAACTCTGCAGGTCAGGAAGCTGAGATAGGACAGGAAGTGGGACTGGGTTCTATACCTCAAGGGCTGCCCCCCAGAGATCCGTTTTCTCCAGCTAGGTTTCACCTCTGAAAGGTTCTACAACCTGCCCAAATAACACCACCAGCTGGGGGACCAACTATTCCAACACATGAGTCTGTGGGGGCATTCATATTCAGACCACAATGCTGAGCGCGGTATGTGTAAATGACCATGAGACTTTGAGAGCATCAGAATACAGTTTTCAAAAGACGACTCCAGCAGAGATGTAACATCTAACCAGATTGGCCTTGCATGTTTCTTGGGAGGAGCCTGTCACACCAGCAGGTCAGTCCTCACTAGATAAGCTTCGCTCAAACAGAAGAGAAAGTTTCCAAATTCTCTTATGTGGCAAAGTGATTATTGATATGAAACTGTCAAAGTTTCATATCAGTTGTACATCGATATGAAATTGTAAATCCCAGAATTAATTAGCACATCAGAGGCAGGAATAATCACAGGGAGGAGAATGGATTTCAGATTTCAAGGAGACTTGAATCCTGAAAACCGGAAGCAGAAATCAGGGCTGGTGATCTGGCTCAGCGGGTAGAGGGCTTGCCTAGCCTGCACGAAGCTCTGGGTTCTACCCTCAGCACTGTATAAAGCAGCAATCCCAGCACTTGGGAGATGGAAGCAGGAGGCTCAGAAGTTCAAGCTTATCCTCAACGACACGGAGAGGTTGGCTTGGAATACATGAGACCCTGTCTAAAAACAGAAAGAAGGAAAGAAAAGAAAAGAAGAAATCAGAAGTGAAGCGGGGAACACTGGAGAGAATAATTTATGGCTGTGTGAATGATTATTTTGGAAAATGGAAGAGAACCAAGTAAACTTGGTTGCAGATGACAATAGCAGAGTTCAGTTTGGTAGGCAGGTCCAACTTAATACATAGAAGCCATATGTATAGATATAAAACACCCTAGTCCATTCTCAGTGACAAGAACAAAAATCTGGGGCTGGGGACCTTAAGAGGACAAGAGGTCATTTAGCTCATAGTCTCAGAGGTTCGAGAGCATGGCGCGAACATCTGTTTGGATCTGGTGAGGCCCTCATGGCAGATGGCGTCCCAATGGTGGAAATGTTCAAGAGGAAGATTGCGTGGTGAGACAGGAAGCCAGCCTCTCTCAAGAACTAACTTTGGCCTTTGAGAACATGTTGATCTCTTTGGATGGCAGCTCCCACTGACACATTCTCCTCTCCTCCCAATAAGTCTGTCCTCTCCAACTGCACGGCACCAAGGACCAAGCTTCCAGCATATGAACCCTTGGGGCACATACTCAAACTGTTTCAAACCGTAGCTAGAGGTGATGGTATCAAAGTTCCAATTTAGGGGCTGGGGAAATGGATCAGTGGGTAAAGTGTTTGCATCACAGGCATGAAGACCTGAGTTCAGATCCCTAGTACTCAGGTAAATGCCAGCACTGGGAAGGATGAGACAGGAGGATCACTGGGGACTGCTGACCAGCTAGTCTAGCTGTATCAGTGGGCTCTAGGTTCAGGGAGAGACTCTGTCTCAAAAAAAAAAAAAAATAGGGTTGGGATGAAGGGAAGGCAGTTAAGGCACTTGCCTGCAAAGCCAAAGGACCCAGGTTCGATTCCCCAGGACCCATGTAAGCCAGATGCACAAAGTGGTGCATGCATCTGGAGTTGGTGTACAGTGGCTAGAAGCCCTGGCATGCCCATTCATTCTCTCTCTCTCCTCTCAAATAAATAAATAATAAGTAAAACAAACATGCACATAACACACACACACACACACACACACACACACACACTTATAGGAACTACATAGAAGAGCACACGACACCCAGGAGCAGGTGTAAGGAAAGGACACCACGTAGCACGAAGAAGGAAACAGCATGGTGTGTTTCCTGGGCTGTGGCAGGCACTGTGGACAGCGAGGTAGGTCACGCCACGCTTCCTTTGGTCTGTTTTAAGGTGCCATCGCCAAGGGTACCATGGACATTATCGTGTCACGGATGGGAAGTCACTGCCTCACATCTCAACCCTGCCTGGGCCCCAGCAGTGAGCCTCTCCCCCTGAGTGAACTGGCCTAGCAGATGTTCCAGCACTCGGTACAAGGGTGAGTCACAGTTCTAAAAATAAAAGGGGGTGAGCTATGGGACCGTGCATTTCCTTTTTAAGCCAGCTGTGCCTGCTGAGGGATTCCCCAGCAGTTGGGTGTGGGTGGCAGGGAGGGTCTGGAGCCCTCCAAGGGGACTGAAGGCTTCCTGTTGCCAGTGGCCACCAGAGGTTCTTTCCATCACACCTGCCTGGGATGACCGCTGTGCAGGCTCAGTCTGTGCTGAAGGTTGGATGGTCTGTGCCCACAGCAGCTCCTGACTGAATGGGGAAAAAAAAAATCAATGTGGGTAAATGACTCCCGCATGGGGTGATGGTCTCGGGCTGTATGGGGTGGCAGGTGTCAGGGAAGCACACCCAGGAAGTGTCAGCAAGCCTCTCTGGAGAAGGCAGCCCCTGTGAGAAGACTAGGGGCTCTGAGAGGCAGATGGGGAAGGGCAGTGCCCCTGGAAGAAGGTGCAAGCTAGGCAAGAACCTGGAGGTTGGGTAGCTAGCAGCCGGCTCAGGGTGTGAGTCTCAGACACTCTGGGGACATGAGTTGGGGCAGAGTCCCAGACCACCTTAGTCAGCTGGCCTTAAATCTCCCAGGCTGAGGTCCAGAAACATAGCTACCCAGCGAATTCTCATGCTCCCCAGAGTTTGAGTGCTCTGACGCCAGTGCTGTGTGCATACGGGACAGGGCAGGCAAGCACAATGACAGGGCAGGTGGGGTCCAAATGGTGTGGGCTTTGAAGCCTGCCCAGGAGTGTGGGCTTCAATGTATGGGCAGGAGGAAGCTTTCAGAACCTTCCGCCTCTGAAGACAGTCCCAGAGATGAGGCTGACAGAGCCACTCAGACAAGACAGCACCTTTCAAAGAAAGCTCCAGGAGGTACCCTTTCTGACACTTTTTTTTTTTTTTTTTTTTTTTTTGGTTTTTCGAGGTAGGGTCTTACTCTAGCCCAGGCTGACCTGGAATTCACTATGGAGTCTCAGGGTGGCCTCGAACTCAGGGCGATCCTCCTACCTCTGCCTCCCAAGTGCTGGGATTAAAGGCGTGCGCCACCACACCCGGCTCTCCCTTTCTGACTCTTGATAAAATTGGATACTATTGTCTCCCCAGCCCTTGGAGAGGCCCACAACCCTCATTTGGCCAGAGGGTGTCAGGTTGTGGCCATGGGTGGTATGACATTTGAGGACCTTGTCTCTTTTAAAAAATATTTTATTTTTATTTATTTATTTGAGAGAGACAGAGGGAGAGAGAGACAGAGAGAGGGATAGAGAAGGAGAAAGAGAATGGGTGCACCAGGGCATCTCTTGGGTGCTGGAGAAGGCATGGCTATTTGGCAGTTGTCTTTGAGACTTTGCACACTGGTAGAAGACCTTTATTTATTTATTTATTTTTTTCATTTTTTAAATTTTTATTTATTTATTTTTATTGACAACTTCCATAATTGTAAACAATAACCCATGGTAATTCCCCTCCCCCCGGCTTTCCCCTTTGATAGTCCACTCTCCATCATATCTCCTCCCCTTCTCAATCAGTCTCTTTTATTTTTATTTTATTTTATTTTTTTTGGTTTTTCGAGGTAGGGTCTCACTCTAGCCCAGGCTGACCTGGAATTCACTATGGAGTCTCAGGGTGGCCTCGAACTCACGGCGATCCTCCTACCTCTGCCTCCCGAGTGCTGGGATTAAAGGCGTGCGCCACCACGCCCGGCTAGTCTCTTTTATTTTGATGACATGATATTTTCCTCTTATTATGATGGTCTGGTGTAGGTAGTGTCAGGCACTGTGAGGTCATGGATATCCAGGCCATTTTGTGTCTGGGGGGAGCACGTTGTAAGGAGTCCTGCCCTTCCTTTGGCTCTTACATTCTTTCCACCACCTCTTTGGCAATGGACACTGAGCCTTGGGAGGTGTGATAGAGATATTGCAGTGCTGAGCACTCCTCTGTCACTTCTCAGCACCATGGTGCCTTCTGAGTCATCCCAAGGTCACTGTCATCTGAAAAGAGAAGTTTCTCTAACCAAAAGTGAAAGTAGCATTAATGTATGGGTATGAACATTAAGAGAAGTGCTTACTGGGCAGTTTGATAAGCATGGTATATACATTTATCCAGACAGCAACAGATGTTACACCCCTAGGGCTCATGGCTACCCCTGTTGTAGGTTTTCAGTATCAGAGATGTATTCCCTCCCATGGAGCAGGCCTCCAGTCCAATTAGAAGGCAGTTGGTTTCCACCATGACA
The DNA here is from genome assembly GCA_036346955.1 of Dipus sagitta. Classification (NCBI taxonomy): domain Eukaryota; kingdom Metazoa; phylum Chordata; class Mammalia; order Rodentia; family Dipodidae; genus Dipus; species Dipus sagitta. The sequence goes on along the minus strand of CM070770.1, from coordinate 158,741,121 downwards.
GACGTGCCACTATTGCACCCGTTGGCTCATTTGGCCTGGCTGGCCAAATATAAGGCTTGCAATGTCCACTGTTGAGTATCTTCACTGGTGATTTCTCTCTCTCCCATTGAACTGCATGCAGCATGGCTTTTTCTGGCTTTCTGTCAGCTGGTCTACAAGGAGGACGTTTTTAGCTGAGCTCCAGTAGGATTTCTCAGTGATCTTGCAGTCCAAATATGAGGAGTCTTCAGCAATAGGGTCTCACCATCTATTCCTGGTGGGAAACCAAGGGCCTCAGCAATGGCCTATGTTTTTGGGGCATCAGGGACCTCCCTGGCCAACAATTCACTGAAGACCTTTATTTATTTATTTATTTATTTATTTATTTATTTTTTGAGGTAGGGTCTCACTCTAGCCCAGGCTGATCTGGAATTCACCCTGTAATCTCAGGCTGGCCTCAAACTCACATCGATCCTCCTACCTCTGCTTCCAGAGGCTGGGATTAAAGGTGTGCGCCACCGTGAGCATCTCTAGCACAAGTCTTTATTGGGGTTTTAGGTGAGGAAATATTCTTCCTGTAGAAGTTCAAGGTCATCGTTCTACTGTTTTCTTTTCTTTCTTTTTTTCTCAGTGTTGCTGGGAGGCCCAAACCTCTCTTGACAATGCGTGCTTTTTGTCTGTGTTGGGTTTTCTCTTAGGAAGCTTGTAGGCCCTTTTCTGTCTCAGATGTACTAAACTTTCCCAGTGGGTGCCATGAGCTAGGTCAGTCTTTATGTGACGGGGGCCAGGCAGAGTCTGCGTCCCTCGGAGCCGGAGAATTAGTATGACGGTTTCTCTCTTCTCCACCCAGGCTTCCTTTCTCTGTGATACTGCAACTTTTGCGCTGGTCTTTCCTGGATTTGTGGTGTTTGTCTTGTCTCTCCTCCCCATTCTCTTTCTCCTCGTCCTCCTTCCTTGCTCCCATTCTCTTTTCCACCTGCCCTCCGTTTATTATAATTTCTTGGAAATTTTCTTTATAGCTTTTCTATTGACTTTTTTTTTTTTTTGATTTTTGAGTTTCAAATCAGGAGCATTTTACAATTTTCTCAATGTTCCTTTCTCATAGCATCCTGACCTTGTTTCTGAGTGAGGGGTTTCTGAAAGCTGCCGAGGACAGCTCATCATTGTTGCTACAGTTATCCTGTCCCCCCCCTTTTTTTTGAGACAGCATCTTATATTGCCCAGGCTGGCTTTGAACTCATTATGTAGCCAAGGATGACCTTTAACTTCTGATCCTCCTACTTGAGTGCTGGGATGCTAGGTGTGTGCCACCACACCCGGTTTATTCAGTGTTGGGAATCAAACTCAGGGCTTTATGAGTGCTGGGCAAGCACTGTACTATTGAAGCCACATTCTCAGCCCTATTATTATTATTATTATTACCTATTATATTATTATTATTATTGCAGTGTTGGGAATGAACCCCAGGCCTCAAGCATTCTAGGCAAGCACTCTACCAACTGAGCCACATCCCCAGTCACTCAGACCCTCATCCAAGCTTTTCTTCCCTCTGAAAAGCCTCTTGGTGTTTTGGTCTCCACCCTCTGCATTAGTCTGTTCAAAAGAAACCCTGACTGTCACCTCCTAATAGAGTATTAAAGAAGTTCAAGGCTGGCATATGATACTTATCCTGAACTACAGAATCATCAGCATGATTTTTTTTTGGGGGGGGGCGTCCCTGTGTCTGCATCTCCTGGTATTTCCTTATCTTTTCCTCTTGGGCTGGATTGGGGTTCAAAGGAGGGCTCTTTGTGGCTGTAGAAAGGTCTGGCTGCCGGTTGCCACATTTTTGGCAAAGGTCCCCAGGCCCTCAGTGGCACCAGCATTCTGTACTATGGAAACGTCTGTCTTGCTTGGTTTAGAAAATAAATGTCAGGTTGGTGCGATGGCTCGGTGGCTAAAGCACTTGCCATACAAGCATGGGTACTTGAGTTAAGATTCCCAGCCTCCATGGAAGGCTGCATGCAGAGACAGTGTCTGTCGTGCCAGCACTTCTGTGTCTAGAAGGGAGGCAGAGATAGGAGAATCCCAGAAGCTCTAAAAGACTCTGTCTCAAGGTCTGACACCCAAAGCTGTCCTCTGATCTCTACATATACGCCATGGCGTATGTACACAAACACACATGCACAAAATTTACAGAAAAAGAAAGAAAAGAAATTTCCATTCTTCTAAGGAAGGGGTGCATGGCCTCCATGTGGTAGGTATTGAGAAAATGTCTGCAGCTTCATTGGCACCCCAGAAGCCACTACCCGGTTCTCTTCCTTGTCTCCAGTGGCAGAGGGGTGTTCGGGTGTTCCACGTGGAAGTCCTCCTACTCCCATTCCTGCTGCCGCCCGGGGCCGCTCTGGCCACGGCTGAGTCAGGGATGGTTCTTCTCGGCCCTCTTCGGACGCCGGCTGCAGTAGCTGATCTCCCTTTGAGTCCTCCTGGTGGATCTAATGGTCTCTTCACTGTCACCTTGGCTGAGAGCTGGAAGGAGCATAATGTGTCAGCAACACTCAATCTGTCTGTCCATCCTTCCACCCAGTTAGTACCGTCCAATCCATTCACCCATCCGTCTGTCCAAGTCTGGTACGTTCAAGGTCAGTCCCGCCCCCACCTGCACACGGCGGTGTTAAGAATGGATGGAGGCCTTAGTTTTTCCTGCACATAAACGCCAGATGCCTTTTGGAGTGGCTGGGAAATTGAACCTAGGCCAGCAGGCTTTGCAAGCAGGTGCTTTTAGCCTCTGAGTCATTTTCTCCAGTGGCCATAGAGTTTTCTCTTGAGCAATAAGAAGATCTGTGGGGTCCACAGGTGGACACGCCACTCTCCTGGGGGGTTGTCATCACCGAGACCCTCTGGCTCTCTATCTCTCTTCTATACTCCATCTCTGTGCTATTTGTCCTGAAACCTGTGTCCATTATTGTCTGGTAGTGAACACCAAGTAGAGTCTCCTACCGGGTGCTAAGAGTGTGTCACTTCCTCCAAGAGGCCTGCCTGGGGCCCCCAAGGCTAGGGAAGATGACCTCCTATGGACCCCAAAGCCTGAAGCCTATTCACATCCTACAGTGACATCATCTGGTTGGCCTTGCTGTGGTCCGTGAGCTACCTGTAGACTGAGGTGAATGTTTATTAATGGTTTCAATCTATAAGGGCCCAACATCTGTGGTGGAAAAGAGGGAGGGAGGTCAAAGAAAGGAAGGAAAGGGGAACATGGGAGAAGAAAAAGCAAAAGCGAATGAGGAAAGGAGAGAAAGGAGGAAAGCGGGAAGGAAGGAGGGGAGGAGGGCGACAGAGCAGGGAGGGAGGATCTGCGGGTCACAGACAGAAAGGCTCAGCCCTCCTGGCCACCTGCACACCCAGACACCCGAGCCCGTGGGAGCGGCGCCTGGCATGCTGTGTGAAAGCAGAGCTGCCCCCTAGCCGCCTCTTCTTCCAACGCCGGCCTTCGCCTCCCGTGGAAACCCAAGACCAGCCTGAGAGAGGGTTGGCAGATGTCTGAGAGAAGGGCTGTCTGCTTTGGTCGATAAGAGCTTGCAGACAATGGGATGGCCTTGGTGGGAATTCCTCCCCCCAATGGACAGGGCAGGGAAGGGCAGGGGTTCCCTCCACAACCCTGGATGCTGACCCTTCTGCCACGGAGCACCCTTGGCTGCGGTTCCCTGCCTACCCAGCCCAGCACAAGTAGACTCCACCCTCAGGCAGCTGTGTGGTGGCGCCCCAGCATGGCAGCTAAAAGACTCGGAGGCCAAGGAGCAAAGGTGACATCTGTCTTTTAAAAATGATTGTCATTATTATTTTATTTTTTATTGACAACTTCCATAATTATAGACAATAAGCCATGGTGATTTTCTCCTCCCCCAACTTTCCCCTTTGCAACTCCTGTCTCTATCATATCCCCTCCCCCTCTCAATCAGTCTCTCTTTTATTTTGATGTCATGATCTTTTTCTCCTATTATGATGGTCTTGTGTAGGTCATGTCAGGCACTGTGAGGTTATGGATATCCAGGCCATTTTGTGTCTGGGGGGAGCACATTGTAAGGAGTCCTACCTTTCCTTTGGCTCTTACATTCTTTCCGCCACCTCTTCCGCAATGGACCCTGAGCCTTAGAAGGTGTGATAGAGATATTGCAGTGCTGAGCACTCCTCTGTCACTTCTTCTCAGCACCATGATGCCTTCTGAGTCATCCCAAGGTCATCGCCACCTGAAAAGAGAAGCTTCCCTAACCAAAAGTGAGAGTAGCATTAATATATGGGTATGAACATTAAGAGAAGTGCTTGCTGGGAAGTTTGGTGAGAATAGTATATACTTAAAAAAATATTTTATTTATTTATTTATTTGACAGAGAAAGAGGGAGAGAGAGAGAGAGAATGGACGCGCCAGGGCTTCCAGCCACTGCAAACAAACTCCAGACGCGTGTGCCCCTTGTGCATCTGGCTAACGTGGGTCCTGGGGAATAGAACTTGGGTCCCTTGGCTTTGCAGGCAAATGCCTTAACCACTAAGCCATCCCTCCAGCCTGAGCATAGTATATACTTTTATCCAGACGGCAGCAGACGTTATACCCCTAGGGCTCATGACTACCCGTGTTGTAGGTTTTCAGTATCAGGCATGTATTCCCTCCTGTGGAGTGGGCCTCCAGTCCAATTAGAGAGTGGTTGTTTTCCCCCATAACAGACGTGCCACTATAGCACCCATTGGCTCATTTGGCCTGGCTGGCCCAACTTAAGGCTTGCAGTGTCCACTGTTGTTTATGTCCACTGGTGACTTCTCTCTCTCCCATGGCGTTGCCTGCAGTGTAGCTTCTTCCAGCTTTCTGTCAGCTGGTCTACATGGAGGAGGTTTTCAGCTCAGCTCCAGCAGGATTTCTCAGTGGCCTTGCAGCCCAAACCTGTGAAGGGTTTAGCAATAGGGTCTTACCATCTATTCTTGGTGGGAAATCAAGAGCTTCAGCAATGGCCTGTAATGTTTTGGGGGCATCAGGGACCTCCCTGGCCACCAACTCACTGGAAGGTATCCCATCCCTGGCACTAAAAATTTTCTAGTAACAATCTATGGCTTCTGGGTGTGCCACTGTCCAAAAGTAGATTTCCATATGACTTATTCATGCCCTCTTAGATTTTGATGAGCCCTCCCCCACCTTTCCTTTGCTCAATCTCTTCCCCTGACCTCACTTAGGCCTTTCCAGCCCCAGTGATTTGTTCTTCTACTTACATATATACAATACCATCCTATTAAGTCCCCCCTCCCTCCCTTCCTATTGCCTTTTTGGGAGGCAGAGATAGGAGGATCACCATGAGCTCAAGGACAGCCAAGACTACATAGTGAATCCAGGTAAGCCTAGACTAGAGTGACACAGTACCTTGAAAAAAAAATAATGCTGGAGAGATGGCTTAGCAGTTCAGGTGCTTGCTTGCAAAGCCAAATGACCCAGGTTCAATTCCCCAAGACCCACGTAACCCAGATGCACAAGGTGACACCTCTCTTGTCTGCTGGTCTCCTGATGGCAGCAGCTCCTAGACCAGGTGTGAGTCCTGTTCTGAGCCTGCCACTGGTGCTCACCCTGGCATGTGCTCAGGGAGGGGGGGCAGGGAAGGTGTATGTCTACAGACCGTGTGCCCTGAAGACACCTGAGGAGCACTTTGAACCTGCCACCCACACACATTTCGGGCCTTGGGAACTGACTCTGTGACACATCACCCGCCCATTCTGGGATGGGTCATACTCACTTCCCTGTGGCTGCTGGGTCCTCATCGCAGCAGTGCATGGGGGACAACACCAAGGTTTCCTGATGGATTCCAGGAGGCCTAGTGCTAGGGCCTGGCTTCTTCCCTCCCTGTCCTGACCAGTGGAAGCATCTTTCCCTTGGGAAGTAGGAAAAGAGAATAGATTCCAGCGATTTCGGTCCTGCTATGCTCTCAGTGTCTCCCAGAAATGTCTGCATGTTCCTAGCAGGTCTTCAGGACCAACAATCACGAACCATCTAGTTCCATCTACTCTCAGGTTGTGACCTTGCAGTCCACGGAGGCACTCTATTCTCCCCTTGGAGGCTGCTGTTTCCCAAGGCTATGGAGTCACAAGCACTCTCCCTCACACTGTCCCTCCATGGGCGTCCACCCACCTTCCCTTGTCTCCTACCCACTATGAAAGCTCATCCCAGGCCAGGGAGAAGATTCTCACATGACTGGAAAGGAAGCTTCTCTTCTCTTTCTCTGATGGGATTATTGTCAGATATGGGACTCCACCATACCTAGCCCTACCCCCTACCACCCCTAAATTTCATCTTCAGCCAGCTTCACACAGTGGGGAGAAGAGAAGACACTGTCAGTGGCTTTAGAGAGTGAGGGGGGTGAAAGTGTTGGGGCTCATCAGCACCAGCCGCTTGCCTGTGAAGCCTAAGGACTCATGTTTGACTCTCCAGATCCCACATTAGCCAGATGTACAAAGGCGAGGCAAGTGCAAGGTCGCACATGCCCACTAGGTTGAACAAGTGTCTGGAGTTCGATTTCAGTGGCTGAGGCCCTGGCGTGCCAATTCTCTCTCTCTAAAATTAAAAAAAAAAGAAAAAGAGAATGTCCTTGCTCTTAGAAGATATATGCTGGAATATTTAGAGGTTGCTCAGACTGAGCTGAGCCCTCCCCCTCCATTGCCTAGGAGAGAGCTCTACCCCACATTCAGAGGTTGAGGCCCTACCTTTGAAACTCATATATTGATGATATGTGAAGGCAAGGGCTTGGGGTGATGTAATTAGGGTCCTGTTGCCAGCTGTGTAACCCTATGAGCGATCCATTCAGTTTTCTGGGAGGGTGGTCCTAGGTGGTCCACTGAACCATCTTCTTGATCCACCAGACCAGATGCCTCTTGGCTTCCCCAAAACACAGGTCTCAGCTCACTTTCTTCCTATTACATATCTGGCAGATCCTTTGACTTGATGGAGATCTCGGATTTCAGACCATGTGCCAGGTTCATAGTTGATGGCAGGTAAGTTTGCTTCAGAGCCTTAGAAAGTTGACTCCTGTCAATGTGTCAGAATGGACAGGACGGGGGAAGCTTGGCCGCCCGCAGCTGTCTTCTGTGGTCACCTGACTGTGAGGTGCGACAGCTGGGCTGGCATCACGTTATCAGCAGGCCCTTCACATGTCACCGGTGAGGCTGGGACAGCATGAAATCATTCTCTGTGTTCTGTAATTTTTCAATCTTCATTAGTTGGCTGATTTATTTCAAATCTCTGCATCTTTGCAGGAATTGGAGGGCAAACTCATATGTCTAAACATGTCCTCCCTTTTATCTTTCACTCCATGTATCCAGAGTCCCCCCAAATTACCTTTATTCATGGATAAGACAGACCATTTCCCCCTTTAACAGTAAACAGTGTTTGCTCAGAAATGGAATATTTTCAGCCATGAATTTCAGCGATTTTCCATTTTCCCCGCACCTAATTCAATGAGCAGATGCATTATCTACGGTGGCTCCGGACAAAGTGGATGTGTGTCCCCAAATTGCAATGACGCCAAATGCATTTTGCTTCTTTAATGTTTTCTGAGCATTTCCAGAGCTGATTTTTTTTTTTCTTCATGAGAAGCTCCTGGGTGACGGGTGGCTCTCCCCAATGACTGATCTTTTGTTCCCAGGACAGTGAGTGGCAGAGACAGGATGAGGTTGGGGACAGAGCACTACTCTGCTTTTTTTTTTTCCATGTGTCTGGTGTGTGTGTGTATATATATGTGTGTGTGTGTGTGTGTGTGTGTATGAAGAGATAGGTATATATATCTACATATATACACACACATGCATATATTTGCATGTTCATATGGGGTGCATGTGCATGCATGTGGCGGCCAGAGGTCAATGGGGCTCTCTTCCTTAGTTGCTTTCCACATTATTCTTTTTTTTTTTTTTTTTGGTTTTTCAAGGTAGGGTCTCACTCTAGCCCAGGCTGACCTGGAATTCACTATGGAGTCTCAGGGTGGCCTCGAACTCACGGCGATCCTCCTACCTCTGCCTCCCGAGTGCTGGGATTAAAGGCGTGCGCCACCACGCCCGGCATTCCACATTATTCTTTGAGACAGCGTCTCTCATTGAACCTAGAGCTCACCACTAGCCAAACCATCCTCCTGTTTCTGCCTTTCCAGTGCTGGGATCACAGGTGGACACCTGTCACTCTCAGCTTTCACATGGGTCGGGGGATTTGAACTCAGGTCCTCACGCTTGTGCGGCAAGCACTTTACTCACTGAGCCATCATCCCAGCTCCAAAGTTGCCTTCCGATGGCTGGAAGTTTAAGAGCAAGTCTTTACGTCATGCCAGTGGCTTTCCCGCAGCATAGACGTGGGGGACAGCGACGCATTGTCTCACGTTTCCTACCCCGTGTGCTGGGTTCTAATTGAAAGCCATATTGTTCTCTGGTCTGTGTGGGTCCCAGATGTGCTGGGATTAATTACTGCTCAACATGGAGCATCTGGGCCGGCTTGACCTCTCCACTAAGCCTGCGACATTGTGGAGGAAAGGACTGAGTTAGCAGAGGTTTATTTTGGCTTTGCTTTGGAAGAACAGGTGTCCTGGGAAACAAGCAGTCATGGGAGAGGTGAGGACAAGCTTGGCAGGGAAGCACATGGGGCAGGCGAGGTCCCCTGGGTGGGCAGAGCTGGCAGCTCTGTGGGACCATTGCTAGTCGAGCTTTACTCAATTTCCTTTTGTTTTGTTTCCATTTCTAACTTCAGGAAGGCACTGAGATTTTTTTCATCTGCTCCAGAGCAAAGATTCTTGTATCAGCTACCTTCCTTTTTTTGTTGTTGTTGTTAAACGTTTGATTGACAACTTTCATACATATAGACAATACCATGATCATAATAACCTCACCACTCCCCTTCCCCCTCACTATTCCCCCTCCACAGAATCCCTTCTTCCCAGCTAGTCTCTCTTCTATTTTGATGCCGCCGTTTTGTCCTCTTATGGTGCAGGTCTTGTGTAGGTGGCATCAGGCACTGTGGGTTCACAAATGTAAAGGCCACTTTGTGTGTGGAAGATAACACTGTCAGCAGTCCTCCCCTTCCTTTGGCTCTCACATTTTCTCTCCATCTCTTCCGCAATGGTCCCTGAGCCTTGGAGGGTGTGATGGAGACGTCTCACTTAGTACTGAACATTCCACTGTCACTTTTCAGCACTATGGTGGGTTTTGAGTCACCCTAGTAGTCACCACCATCTGGGAAGAGAAGCTTCTCTAACCAAAGTGAGAGTAGCAGGCAGTTTGGTGGGCATAATATATGCATTTAGCCAGAAAACAGTAGTAGTTTCTCTCCTAGGGCTATGACCTCACAGGCTTTTGATTGGGTTCTCAGTACCAGGCATGAATTCCCACCCATGGAGCGGGTCTCCAGTCCAGTCAGAGAGCAGTTGGTTTCCCCCATAACAGACATGCTACCATTGCACCAGTTGCTATATTTGGCCTGGCTGTCCAGTCATAAAGCTTACAGGATCCACTGCCGATTAACAACATTGATGACTGTTCTCCCCCAACAGGCTGCATAGGTCTTTCCAGAATCCTGACCACTAGTCAACAAGGAGAAGGTTTCTAGCTCAGCTTCCAGCAGGATTTCTCAGTGACCTTGCAGCCCAAACATGTGGAGTCTTCAGCAACAGGGCCTTACCATCTAGTCCTGGAGGGCAACCAAGAGCCTTGGTAATAGCCTGTAATGTTTTCAGGGGCATCAGTGACCTCCCTGGCCAACAACTCACTGGAAGGTATCCCATCCCTGGCACTGAAATTTTTCTAATAAATAACAATATATGGTTTCTTTTGGGCACACCGTTGTCTGCCTTTAGTTACTTCTTTGTTGCTGGGGCAAGATACCTGCCAAGGATCAGTTTAAGGCAGGAAGGGTTTACTTCAGTCTGCAGCTGGAGGTCACAGTCCATCATGGCACGGAAGGCACGGTGGCGGGAGCTCGAGGCGGCTGCTCACATTCAGCGCAGTGAGGAAGCAGAATGATGACTACTGCTGCTCAGCATGCGGGCCTGTGTGCAGAGGCCAGAGGAGAGCATCTGGCATCTTTCCCTTATCACTCATCCTTGTATTATCTGGAGTTGCTATCCATCATGATTCCTAGGAATTCTCTCTCTCTCTTTTTTTTTTTTTTTGTCTCCCACCCCATAGACTGGGGTTATGGATGTGTGTGGCTATGCATAGCTTTTTATGTGGGCTCTAGGGAATAAAACTTGGTGGTCTCTGGCCCGAGAAATCTTCATGCTCAAGCTGCAAACACTCAACCTCTGAGCCATCTCCCTAGCCCATTTCTCCTTTTCATCTAGTTCAGGACTCCAGTCCGTGGAATGGTGCTGCCTGCAGTTAAGTTAACGAATCAAGATAATTCTTCAGAGTCAGTTCCAGATGCTAACCTCATCTGCAGAGTCCCTCACAGGTCATTCTAGGTCCTGTCAAGTTGACAATCGATATAAACCAGTACAAAGCCTCACCCCCAGCCTTCTGAATTCTGAAGTACAGTTTCTACTGAATGAGTATTACTTATGGACCATTAAAAGTCAGAGTCTAGGGGCTGGAGGGATGGCTTAGTGGTTAAGGCATTTGCTGGCAAAGCCAAAGGATCCCAGTTCGGCTCTCCAGTACCCATGTAAACCAGATGCACAAAGGTGGCGCATGCATCTGGAGTTCGTTTGCCATGGCTGGAGGTCCTGACATGCCCATTCTCTCTTTCTCAAATAAAAAAAGTCAGAGTTTGTTTAGACTCTCACTTATTTATTTACTTCTTTGTTTTAATTTGCAAGCAGAGGGAGACAGAGAGAAGGGAGAGAGAGAGAGAGAGAGAGAGAGAAAGAGAGAGAGAGAGAGAGAGAGAGAGAGAGAGAGAGAAAATGGGTGCAACAGAGCCTCTAGTCACTGCAAATACACTCCAGATGCATGCGCCACTTTGTGCATCTGGCTTTATGTGGGTACTGGGGAATTGAACTTAGATCATTAGGCTTTGCAGGAAAGTGCCTTAATCATTGAATCATCTCTTAAGGACTCTTCTTTTGTTGGCCATGGTGAAAAAAATGAGTTATGAAGTTTCTGGGTTTCCAGAAAACACAAACACACAAAGCATCTCTATGGACAAGGCCCAAGTCTGCATTCCAAAGGACCATCCTGCTCCTCAAGTGTGTGACAGATGTGATCCTCCTGTCCCAATACACCTGGAAGGTTCCAGACAGGGGCCAATCCAGAGTTGCCTGAAGACATGGACATGCCACTATGACGTAACTGTTGAATCAATGTTCTGCATGTAGGAAAGTGACAAAAATATTTTTTATTTATTTTCAAGGGGAGAGAGGGGGGTGGAGAGAATGAATGCATATGGACACACCAGGGTCTCTCACCACTGCAAACAAACTCCAGACACATGTACTACTTTGTGCATCTGCCTTTACATGGGTACTGAGGAATAGAACCCAGGCCATCAGGCATATGCCTTCTTTCCAGCTTTGGAGTCACTTTTGCCTCTGCCTTAATTTCGCATTCCTTCTGTATAGCTTTCCAAATTATTGATTACTCCAAAACTAAATGTAATGGCAAGAGATAGCTTTACAGAGCCAAAATAAGCCCAAAGGAGAAAAAGGTGGCAGAAACTTCAAGATACAAAATTATCTTATATCTTAGTAGAATGTTTGGAGAGTCAACTCCTTAAATGAAACTGCTTGAATTCACCCATGTGTCAGATCTCAGGCACCCTGCAAGAGCCTGACTGAATAATTCATCTCCTTCAGAAAAAATAGTCGTAAGAATATTGTCATGTTAAGAGATGATAGATATATAAGTAACCCAATTACAAAACAACAACAACAACAACAACAACAAAAACAACAACAACCAGGGCTGGAGAGATGGCTTAGCAGTTAAGATGCTTGCCTGCGAAGCCTAAGGACCCATGTTCAACTCCTCAGGTCCCACATAAGCTAGACACACAAGATGACATATGTGTAAGGTCACTCATGTGCACAAGGTGGCACATGCATCTGGAGTTCAATTGCAGTGGCTGGAGGCTCTGGGGTGCCAATTCTCTCTCTCTCTGTCTCACTCTCTCTCATTAAAAAAATCAAAATATTATTTATTTTCAAGCAGAGAGGCAGACACAGAGGGAGACAGAAAGAGAATGTGCATGCCAGGGCCTCCAGCCACTGTAAATGAACTCCAGATGCATGCATCACTTTGTGTATCTGGCTTTACATGGGCACTGGGGGTTCATGTGCTTGCCTCACCTTTGTGTGTCTGGCTTATATGGGATCTGGAGAGTCAAACATGGGTCCTTAGGCTTCGCAGGCAAGCGCCTTGTTAGGATTTGTAGGCAAATGCCTTAACCACTGAGCCATCTCTCTAGCCCTATAAGATGTATCTTAATCATATTCACTCCACTATCCTCTCTTATACCCCTTCCATTGAACACCTTCTTTCCAGCAAGTCTCCCTCCTACTTTCATGTCTTTTAATATATATATATGAGAGAGAGAGAGAGAGAGAGAGAGAGAGAGAGAGAGAGAGAAAGAGAAAGAGAGAGAGAAGGGCTAGTCAAGGCCTCCAGCCGCTGCAAATGAACTCCAGATGCATGTGCCTCCTTGTGCATCTGGCTTATATGGGTCCTGGGGAACCGGGATTCTTTGGCTTTGCAGGCAAGTGCCTTAACCGCTAAGCCATCTCTCTCCAGCCCCCTTTTATTCTTTTTGTGGTCTGATGAGTCTCACTGGGGTTGCTTCCATGAGCACGGCTTTGCGTGTGGTTGCTATTTACTGGTGATTGGGCAACTTGCCAGCGGCCACACCACTGAAGAAACTGTCTCTCCTCTCCTGGCAACATAACTGCCAATGGCTCCACAGGGAGCCTCATAAGCCCCGCCTTCATCCATGATGGACAGTTAGTGGGTCCAATCCTGTACACATCAGCACACAGAGCTCCTCACATGTTGATGGATCAAGAAGCAGAGATGAGGCCAGAAGTAAGCGGCCACCCGCCAGCTTCCCAAATGTTGCACAGCCTTCCAAAACAGTGCCACCAGCTGGAGACCAAGTGTCCAAACACGAGTCTGTGGGAGAATTTCACCTTCAAATCATGACTATACTCATCCTCCTGTGTTAATTATTTTTTTATGAGAGATAGATAGATAGATAGAGAGAGAGAGGGAATTCACACTCCAGGGCCTCAGCCACAGAAATCGAACTCCAGTTGCTTGCGCCACCTAGTGGGCATGTGCCACCTTGTGCTTGCCTCACCTTTGTGTGTCTGGCTTATATGGGATCTGGAGAGTCAAACATGGGTCCTTAGGCTTCGCAGGCAAGCGCCTTAACAGCTAAGCCATCTCTCCAGCCCTGCTTTTTAAAAAATTAATTAATTTACTTATTTATTTGCAAGCAGAAGGAAGGATAGGAGAGAGACAGAGAGAATGGGTGTGCTAAAGCCTCCTGCTGCTGCAAATGGACTCCAGATGCATGCGCCACTTTGTGCATCTGGCTTTACGTGGGTAGTGGGGAATTGAACTCGGGTTGTTAGGCTCTGCGGGCAAGTGCCTTAACCAGTGAGCCATCTCTCCAGACTGTGTGTTGCTTTTTACTGACAATTTTGCACTGTTTTACAGAGCCTCCTCTGATTATGAAAGCTCCTGGGCCCCCCAGAACCTGGCCCGCTTCTTCTTCTGGCAGCTCCCACCCCAATGTCTCTGCCATCCTGGAGCCGGCTTTATCCTGATGCCAAGATTGCTCCCTCTTGGGGCCTAGACTGTCTTCCTCACTCCGGTGCCCACCTCTACACCCCAAACAGGCCTTCCCCTTCTCATACCTATCCTTCAAATGTTGGCCCCAAGTTTCTCCTTGTTTCCTTCCCACACCTGCACCCCAAAGGGGATACACTCCAGCCTGGTACAAGTGAGGTAACTTGTTGGAATTTCCCAGCCAGTGGATCTGGATTTGAAGCCAGCTTGGATTTGAACCTAGGTCTCTAACTCCAGAGCTCCTCCTATCTGCAACCCACAGTAATCCAAATCCCACTGCTGGTCACAGGGTCACAGACACTGTTCGTGTCTTCCTTCCCTGTGCTTTGGGTCACACTTCAGTCTTAAAACAGTGTTGGAAGATGGTTCCAATGGTCATCCAGTTTCACAGATGAGCAGATTTAGTCTCAGAGTGGTCAAACCATCTACTCATGAAAGCACACCTTATGGACAGGCACAGTTGACAGGCACTGGGTTTTGAACTCAATCCTCTGGGTCCTCTTCTAGTGACAGTGACATCCTTACTGAGGTTTTTCTGTGTGGAATAGTCCAGGATGCTATATCTTGGGAAGACTGGCTTGCTTGGAGTGGCTGGTCCGAGCCCTCCCCCACAGCACTTCCTTTGAATCTGATTGTAAAATGAATTACTGTATTACGGGAGGACGCGATGGCCCTTTATCTTGACTAGGGCAAATCCATTAATGTTAGCGGACTCTCTGCAGCTCTCCGAGGGGGTGATGTAAACCTGTTCTTGGCAATTTGTGCAGGGACCATGTGATAAGGAGCTGGGCACATTTTCATGAAGGCTGGGTCCCCTTTCCCTGCAGCACCCAGGAATTAGTGGCCTATCTGGCCATTTATCAAAGTCCTCTGGGAGATGAGGCAATCAGACGAGAGTTGTGTGTCTGAGGGCCTGTGGGCTGCTGCTGCCCACAAGCCCTCCAGGGACCCCTGGCAGCCAGGGAGAGACAGGAAGTCCAGCTGCTGGATTTCAACAACCACGTCCTTCCAGTGTCTGACCCGAGTGGCTGCCCCCAGCTGGATGGCTACTAGGCCTTTTCTCTAAAATACCTGAGGATGGTGTAAGGCCAGGCTCTAGAGTCCTGCCAGAGCAAGTTCCAGCTGAGATGCCAGGGAAGGTGGCAGCTCCCAGAATGGCAGCACCATGGGTGTCCCATCCTCTTTGGCCATGTGTGGTCCATACTCTGTTGAATTGGACCTCCTGTGCCCCTACCCCTGAGCCAGTGGGTAAATGGCAAAGAGGATGAGGCAGGAGGATCACGAGGTTTGAAGGCAAGTGCATGAGGTGGAAAGACCACAGGGTGGAATAGTCTGAGACAAAACGATCCTTCCATAAGCTGTTCTCTTGGGTATTTTGGTCACAGATACTCAAAGGTAACTAACCCAAGGAGAGACAGACAGAAGAGTGGCCTGGTGAGGAGCCCGCTGAGGGCAGAGGCAGAGACAGGATAATGGGTCTACGGGTCAAGCGAAGTTGGAAGAGGCAAGCAGGACCCTCCCCTAGAGCTTTCTCAGTGGCGAGACCTGCTGACCACCCCCCCTTTTTTTTGTCAAGGTAGGGTATCACTCTAGCCCAGGCTGACCTGGAATTCACTGGGTAGTCTCAGGGTGGCTTCGAACTCACTGCGGTCCTCCTACCTCTGCCTCCCGAGCGCTGGGATTAAAGGTGTGCGTCACCACACCAGGCTTAACCCGTTGATTTTAGAATCCAGAAGTGAGAGGGGATGCAGTGTGTTCCTTGAAGCCACCCAGTTTATCTTTGCTTGTTGCAGCTGCCCCAGGAGTGTCCTACCCCATCTGAAGCTCCATTGAAGACAAGCGACATGCAGGGGAACCTTGGAGAGAAGCTATAGCTGGGGTGGGAGTGTCACGAATGGACAGGGTAGTCAGAGGAATGGGGAGCCGGAGCAGAAGGACTCCAGCCGAGCCCGGAAGGAAGAGGCACTTAGGGGTTGGTAGAGGAGGTAGTGTCAATGGCAGGAGCGGGGCTGGGTGCAGCAGGCAGTAGGCAAGTGTGGCCACCTGGAGAACAGGAAAGAAGTAGGGTTTGCATGCCAGAGGAGCAGCGGACAGGAGTAGCCCCTGGAGAAGAGTGAGAGAGGAGAGGTGAGTGGGAGCACGCGTGGACTGACTTGCTAGCAAAGTAAATGTGAATCAGCAGCTGGAGGGGGTGCCGGCCCTTGTCTGCATTTGGAAAGATGGGGGATGGTACCGTGTGTCCAAGGGAGGTGCTCATCAATTGTCTCTGAGATGGGGCGATGACCTTTAACTGTCCAAGTGGCCCAATGCCATCATCACGAGGGTCCTTACAGTGAGGGTGTGGTGGGGAGTGGAAAAAGAGAGTTGTGGAGAGGTAAGGACCTGGCTTTGAACATGAGGGAGTCAGCCCACAAGCTGGTGGAGGAAGGTGGGGTCCAGATGCTGGGAAAGGTGGAAGAGTGGAAGCAAGTTCCTCCCAGGGATCCGGACAGCACCAGGCAGGACAGACCATTGACTCAGGCCGGCGGAAGTGGGGGGGGGGGAGGCGGTGTGGAGAGGCACTGGTTTCACCTCCAGGACTGTAGACTGCTGTATTTGTGTTATTCTAAGTCATCAAGTCTATGACTGTTTCTTCAGCAACAATAAAAAACCAATTTAGGGCTGGAGGGATGGCTTAACGGTTAAGGCATTTGCCTGCAAAGCCAAAGGACCCAGGTTCGATTCCCCAGGACCCACGTTAGCCAGATGCATAAGGGGCGCATGCATGTCTGGAGTTCGTTTGCAGTGCCCATTCTCTCTCTCTCCCTCTTTCTCTGTCAAATAAAAACAAAACAAAACAAACAAACAAACAACAACAAAAACAAGAGCCCCGTATGCTCTTGGCAATGACAGGACAAAGAGCAGCCAGTGCAGGAGAAAGGTGAGGCAGAGAGCATGGGGCTATTTGATAGGAATGTCGCTGTCATGAGCCTCCTCCTCACCATTACCATCCTTGTCATTTAATTATCAACAGAATTGTCACCATAGTTCTGACCATCATGGCCATCATCACTGTCGTTAATCTCCATCATCACCGTCACCATCAACTTTATCACCACCATTGTTGCTACCACCATCACCTTCTAATTATCACCGCCATCGTCACCACCACCACTATCCTTCCCACTACCGTCATCACCACCGTCGATGAAGAAAGTGCTCAGGGAAGGCCCAGGCGATGGGTTCCATCAGGAGGGAGCACTTCCCCTGCAGGGATGAGGGCCTCCAATGCTCAGCTCAGCTCTTCCCTTTGACGTGAAGGACTGAAGATGGTGAGTCTTGGGCTTACGGAAGCACTTGTTACGGGACTGACAGAGACAATGGGTCAAACTACCCGTGTTTCCTCTCTGGCTTCACTTGCCCCCCGGGGAGAACTGGGGTCTTGGGAGGCTGTTGACTGATGCTCCAGGGTCACGAGTCCCCATCAGCCTTGGCGCTCACTGCCTGCATTTGAATCCTGGCTCTGGCACCTGTTATTTGAGGGACTGTGGACCACCTTTCACCCTGTGCCTGCCTCCGTGTCCCATCTGTACAAGGACATAGTGGCACCTGCCTCAGCAGGGTGACAATGGACCTGAGGTACACAAGGAGGCCCAGAGACACCAGTCAGCATCATCTTTTATAGGGCTTCCTTTCTGCCTGTGCCCACGACTTCCTTTATTATTGCTGTTCAGACAAGGGTTAGGCATGGAGGGCTGGAATGGAGGAGGGTGTCGAAACTTGGGTCTGACCCCAAACTCCACTAAGGGCTTCTTTTTTCCTGACCCCAAGTCCAGCTCCCAAGTCCCCAGCCCTGGAAGACAGAAAGAAAGCAGGACTGGTGATGGAGGCCACCCCATGGCAGTGGTGGAGGCTGCTGCTCTGTTTTATCTGTACAATCATCCTTCCAGAACGCAGTGAGAGGCTAGACTCAACTGAGCCATAGGTAGGACCTGACCTGGGACATCAGGCAGGCATCTCGGGAGGTGGCTGTCTTCTCCACATGGGTTAGGTGCAGACAGAGGCGGGCAGGGCCCATTTGCTTGGGGGAGTGAGCTTTTTCCTAGCCAGCACAAAGCCTGCATTGTTTACAATGATAGTTTTAAGTGGAAACAAAAATAATAACAATTGAGGTATCATAGAAACTTTCTTTGGAGTGATATCTTTTCTAGCTCATTTAAAAATATTTTTTTAGTAGCCGGGTGTGGTGGCGCACGCCTTTAATCCCAGCACTCGGGAGGCAGAGGTAGGAGGATCGCCGTGAGTTTGAGGCCACCCTGAGACTCCATAGTGAATTCCAGGTCAGCCTGGGCTAGAGTGAGACCCTACCTCGAAAAACCAAAAAAAAAAAAAAAAAAAATTTATATTTTTATTTGTGAGAGAAAGACAGAGAGACAGGGAGGGAGGGAGGAGAGGGAGAGAGAATCGGCGTGCCAGGGCCTCAGCCACTGCAATCAAACTCCAGATGCTTGCGCCACCTGGTGGGCATGTGCAACCTTGTGCTTGCCTCACCTTTGTGCGTCTGGCTAACATGGGATCTGGAGAGTCGAACATGGGTCCTTAGGCTTCTCAGGCAAGTGCGTTAACTACTAAACCATCTCTCCAGCCCCTCATGTTTTTTTCAAAAAGAGAAGTGGGGACATTCTGGCTGAAGTTGTGGGGAATGTGGAGCTGCTCCCTGGGAGTACTGTCTTGCGAGAGGTTGGGCTCTTGCTGAGTTTCTCTCAGCCAGCCGGGTGACCGTGGAAAGGGAAGGTGGGATCTTCCTAATCACCTGTTTCATCTGCAAAGAAAGGTGTGATGACTTCTCACAGTCTGAGCTACTTTGGCCTATGGTCTCTTGGGCTCCTTGGTGGCTTTGGACCCATGTTGGCACAGTATGTCACAGTGGCGGCTCATGGTGGAGAGAGCTGTTTACCTCACGGCAGCCAGAAGGACTGAAGAAGGTCAAGGGTCCCAACATTCCCCTGCAAGGACACACCCGCAACAACCTTACTTCCTACCACTAGGCCCCGCCTCTTCCTAATGTCACTGAGGTCTCCTGGCTAAGTCTTCAACATAGGGCCTTTGGGAATATTCCAGATGCAGATCATAACTATTGACCCTACTATGGGAGGAAGGAAGTCTTCGGAGGTATGGGTTCTGGTAGTCCTGGAGCCCAGACCAGGCTGGGTAACTGTTCCCCCTGGTGATGTCAGTGAGTTCATTGTCTACCCCTGTCCTGGAAGCTCTCCTGGGATGGGAGGCTGATGTTCACCCAGGGCTCAGATGAATGTACAGTGCATGGCCTGAGGCACCCAGGGTTCTGCACCCACAGCTGAGCAGAACCTGTAGTTTCCCCCTCCATACTGTGTTGCTGTGGCTCTGAATGGAATGACATTGAAAGACTCCAGGTGAGGCGACATGCAAATTTGGTTTGAGACAGGGGAGGGGTTTGGGCACCTGGGCTGTGGCGTGTTGCTGGGGGTGTGGGAGGCTGGCTAGTGCACTTCAACTTTAGATGGGAACGTGCAACTGCTGGAGGTGGGAACAGAAGTAGCTAAGTGGGGCTAGAGAGGCTTAGTGTTCAAGGTGCTTGCCTGCGAAGCCTAAGGACCCATGTTCGACTCTCCGGATCCCGCATAAGCCAGACGCAAAGATGAGGCAAGTGCAAGGTTGCACATGCCCACTAGGTGGCGCAAGCGTCTGGAGTTTGATTTCAGTGTGTGAGGCTCTGGCACGCCAATTCTTTCTGTCTCTTTCTCTCTCTGTCTCAGGTGCTCTCTCTAAAAAACTTAAAGAAGAAAAGAGAAGTAGCTAAGTGACACAGGGCACGTGACTTAGCCAATGGCACCGGGAGCTTCAGTGGCAAACTGGGACAAGAACATGCTCTGTCTCCCAGGTGCTTGCGGACCCTGCCCATAAATTTGTTCAATGAATATGGTCTTGGAAGTAGAATTACAGGCAGAGAATGGACCTGTAATGACCTTGGCCTTGTGCAGGAGTGACATCTCCTAGTCATCTTTATATGCCTTGAGATCAAGCACAAATCCTTTGCAAAACAGGAAGCCATCTCTTTGGGCCTGACATGAAATAGCATAGCTGTCACGTTGAATTTGAGTTAGACATGTCTTAGAGAAGGGGGCAGGGGATCTTGAAATAGCCCCTGGGGTCACCTGGGCCAGGCTCAGCCTTTGATGGTGTGGCTGATAACAGGTTCAGGGCTGTAAATACCTGTAATGATGTGGGAGCTGCTGCAGGCTGCGTGTTCATGGACCATGGCAGATAGGAGGGAGGGAGGAAGAAGGATGGTGAAAATAAAATGCTTGCTTCTCATGTGAATTTCCTGTCATTTTAGGGAAAGAGCCCATCTGGTAATCAGATCACAGGTCATGATAGCCACCTCTGATTCACAGACCCCCTCTCCCCCCACAATTAGCCGTGACCCCTCAGCCACAGGGTCTCCGCATCACAGTGATTCGGATGGCCAGGCACCTATAAATGAGAGCCCCCAGAAGGCCACTTGCCCATGGAAGCTTCAGAGGTGGGGGTACCTGCCTGTCACCTTCCCCTTGACTTCGGCTCTGGGCGCCTGGCTTTCCCGCCTGGCGCTTTGTTCCTTTCTTCCCTTCAAAGCTGCACACATGCGCTCTGGAGCTTCTCCCTGGCTCCTGGGTTTCCTTGTGTGCTCAACAGCTCGGGCAGACCCCAGAGCGCCCAGAAGTGCCTCTGGGTTCACTCCCGAGGGGTTCACAGCCACTTCCCCACTCTGTGGCAGGTCTTTAGCACCCAGTGCCTCAGTTTCTCCATCTTCTACCCCCCCACTCTGAGTTGTTCAAGAGATTATCATTCACGTGTAAAGCATCCACAGGGAGTTACGCGCACACACTAGGACCTCTGTGGTGGGATGTGGTCTGCTCGGCTTGTATCATTCTGAGGCTCCTGAAGTGCTGCCCAGGGCCAGCGTGGCACCCAGGCACTCTTTGATCTTGGGCAAAGTGTTCGAAGCTGGAGGGACAACTGTCCCTGGCCTTTGCATGGGTCATCATCTTTCTTGTCTCTTCCTGTGCCCCAGGTCTCAGATAGTCATTGAGTGACCTCTTCATTTAAAATTTTCTTTGTGGTGTACGTGTGTGTGTGTGTGTGTGTATGTTTGTGTACTCGCCTCACTGGGGCCTGTAGAAGCCCCAGTATGGTATGGTATGACCACATCTCATCTCAGATGTAATTGGAAGAAGAATCTGGCAGACAGCCCAGAAATTCTGAAGACCTCAGAGCGGCCCCACTTTCAAAGCTGCACCCACACCTTTGGCATAAGCCTCTTTCAAATTCTCGAAGGACTCCCAGAAACACCTAAGAACACAAAGCACTCCACCTCAGGCCATCCCATGCAATGATAGACCTCCCCAATTCCCAGTGGACACTGTGTGGTGGTGGGGAAACTGAGGCTGAGGCTCAGTTTAATTAAGTCTTCTGATGTGGAAGCTTGAGTCTCTCTGGGATACATGACATCAGGTACATACAGACTTGAACACTTTCCTTAATCCTGAGGTCTCCACTTCCTTGGGGACTTCAGCTGGAATGTCTCCAGAGCTCTGGTCACACTGAACCTGCAGGGAGGGCTGTGAGCAGGTAGAGGAATGACCAGTGAGTAGAGGTGTGGATGGATGGTGGAGAGACTCATCCTAGAGGGTCATGGGGCTATCTGCTAAGCATGCGGACCTTCTTGCTTTAGAGCCAACGTCAAGGTCCACCAGGTTGGAGTCAAGGCACAGGACTCATGGTCAGAACTGATGGTGTGCTGAATGCTGAGAAAAAGTGAGAAGGACCAGATGTATAGGGGTCAAGGGAGCCACTGGTCATCAGGCCCAGGCCCCTTTGTACCAGATGGGCTGCTGAACCACAGCAGCTGCAATCTCCCATCATGGGGGTTGGTGTGGCTAATGGATGCCCCACACACAATGGGCTGGACCTCCTTGAGCCCCAGATTCTCCCTCGAGACACATTTACTTTGCCAGGTGCCATGAGGACAGAGGGCTGCCCCAAGTGGTCTGAGAGGCTACCTGTCACTCAGGGGATATTTCCGGAGCCACGTCTTAGCTCTGTCCTTTAGCTCAGACAAATGTCTAAACCCCATGACTCAATGTCCTTTCCTGTGAAATGGACAATGACATTCATAATTAAAGCCCCAGGAGATATAATGGGTAAATTCACATACAGCATGTTGATCAGGACATGGTTGGTACTGAATGTGGGGTAGCTGTTACTGGTATTATTATGGTAGGGATAGTGATGGCGGTGACGATGGGGATTGTGGTGATGGTGATGATGGAAGAGGTGATAATGCTACTGATGGTGATGGTAGAGGAGGTAATGATAGTACTGATGGTGGTGGTGATGGTGAGGATGGAAGAGGAGGTGATGATGGTACTGATGGTGGTGATAGTGAAGGTGATGGTGGTACTGATGGTGATGATGGAGGAGGTGATGATGGTACAGATGGTGATGGTAATGGTGGAGGAGGTGATGATGGTACTGATGATGGTGAACGTGATGGTGGTACTGATGGTGATAGTGATTGTGGAGGAGGTGATGGTGGTACTGATGGTGGAGGAGGTGATGACGGTCCTTATGGTGATGGTGAAGGAGGAAGTAATGATGGTATTGATGGTGATGATGGAGGAGGCGATGGTGGTACTGATGGTGATGGTGATGATGGAGGAGGTGATGATGGTACTGATGGTGATGGTGATGATGGAGGAGGTGATGGTGAGGGTGGAGGAGGAGGTGATGATGGTACTGGTGGTGGTGATGGTGAAAGTGATGGTGGTACTGATGGTGATGGTGATGGTGGAGGAGGTGATGATGTTACTGATGGTGATGGTGATGATGGAGGAGGTGATGATGGTACTGATGGTGATGGTGATGGTGGAGGAGGTGATGGTGAGGGTGGAGGAGGAGGTGATGATGGTACTGGTGGTGGTGATGGTGAAAGTGATGATGGTACTGATGGTGATGGTGATGGTGGAGGAGGTGATGATGTTACTGATGGTGATGGTGATGATGGAGGAGGTGATGATGGTACTGATGGTGATGGTGATGGTGGAGGAGGTGATGATGGTACTGATGGTGATGGTGATGATGGAGGAGGTGATGATAGTACTGATGGTGATGGTGATGGTGGAGGAGGTGATGGTGAGGGTGGAGGAGGAGGTGATGATGGTACTGGTGGTGGTGATGGTGAAAGTGATGGTGGTGGTGATGGTGGAGGAGGTGATGATGTTACTGATGGTGATGGTGATGATGGAGGAGGTGATGATGGTACTGATGGTGATGGTGATGGTGGAGGAGGTGATGATGGTACTGATGGTGATGGTGATGATGGAGGAGGTGATGATGGTACTGATGGTGATGGTGATGATGGTGAAGGTGACGATGGTACTGATGGTGATGGTGATGGTGGAGGAGGTGATGATGGTACTGATGGTGATGATGGTGAAGGTGACGATGGTACTGATGGTGATAGTGATGGTGGAGGAGGTGATGATGGTACTGATGGTGATAGTGATGGTGGAGGAGGTGATGATGTTACTGATGGTGGTGGTGATGATGGAGGAGGTGATGATGGTACTGATGGTGATGGTGATGATGGAGGAGGTGATGATGTTACTGATGGTGATAGTGATGATGGAGGAGGTGATGATGTTACTGATGGTGGTGGTGAAGATGGAGGAGGTGATGATGGTACTGATGGTGATGGTGATGATGGAGGAGGTGATGATGTTACTGATGGTGATAGTGATGATGGAGGAGGTGATGATGGTACTGATGGTGATGGTGATGATGGAGGAGTGATGATGGTACTGATGGTGATAGTGATGGTGGAGGAGGTGATGATTGTACTGATGGTGATGGTGATGATGGAGGAGTGATGATTGTACTGATGGTGATAGTGATGGTGGAGGAGGTGATGATAGTACTGATGGTGATGGTGATGATGGTGAAGGTGACGATGGTACTGATGGTGATAGTGATGGTGGAGGAGGTGATGATGGTACTGATGGTGATAGTGATGGTGGAGGAGGTGATGATGGTACTGATGGTGGTGGTGATGATGGAGGAGGTGATGATGGTACTGATGGTGATAGTGATGGTGGAGGAGGTAATGATGGTACTGATGGTGGTGGTGATGATGGAGGAGGTGATGATGGTACTGATGGTGATAGTAATGGTGGAGGAGGTGATGATGGTACTGATGGTGATAGTGATGGTGGAGGAGGTGATGATGGTACTGATGGTGATAGTGATGGTGGAGGAGGTAATGATGGTACTGATGGTGATAGTGATGGTGGAGGAGGTGATGATGGTACTGATGGTGATAGTGATGGTGGAGGAGGTGATGATGGTACTGATGGTGATAGTGATGGTGGAGGAGGTAATGATGGTACTGATGGTGGTGGTGATGATGGAGGAGGTGATGATGGTACTGATGGTGATAATGATGGTGGAGGAGGTGATGATGGTACTGATGGTGATAGTGATGGTGGAGGAGGTAATGATGGTACTGATGGTGGTGGTGATGATGGAGGAGGTGATGATGGTACTGATGGTGATAATGATGGTGGAGGAGGTGATGATGGTACTGATGGTGGTGGTGATGATGGAGCAGGTGTTGATGGTGATGATAATGGTAATGACAAGGATGGCTATATGTGATAATAATGGGTGATGGTTGTGGCGATGATGGTGGTGAAGGAGATGGTGATGGTGATTATGATAGTGGTAGAGATGAAAATGATGAGCCGACACTTGTTATAGGATAACATATGTCCCAGGCATGGAGAAACCACAGTGAACAAGTGAAATGTCCCTATTCTTTTGGGAATCCGGCCTAATGAGCTAGTGAACAAGGTCACTGATGACTGGACAATGTTGCAGAGGAGGGGTTCAAGTCATGTGATGGGTAAGCTCACTTCTCTTCTAAGAGAAGGTGACTCTTTGTATGTACTGGAAGGAAGCCCCCATGGTGAGGGGCAGGCATTAAAGCTTCTCTACTCTACCCCAGCTGGCTACATTGGGACCCCCAGTTAGGACCCTGGAGTCATGTCCCTCTTTGTGGCTGACTAGATTTTCAATCTTGGATTAATTGTACCCTCTTTGGGACTGGGTGACTTCATTTGTATGATGTACATGGGAAATACAATGAGATATCCCCTTGGCTCCCCACCTCTGAACTCCCAGGCATCTCAGACCTGTCCTCATGGTCTTGTCTGCCACAGAGTAACTGGAAATAGCTGGTCAGCCGAGAGGCCCTCTGTGGTGGGCATCCTGGGGGAAGGACCAGTGCACTTCACAGACGGTGTCTAGGGCTCACCTGGGACTGGTCCGGCTCCAGAGGCAATTTCTCTGCAATGAAACAATCTTTGGAATCTGCCATAGCTCCTTCTCCATTACGTCTTCTGTTTAAACAGCTCCAGCCGGGGCTGCTGAGGGCTGAGGCTGTGTAGAGGAAGACAGGGCTTGGCCCCAGCCCCTGCCCCAACCCCTGTGCAACGCCCCGTATGAGAGAAGCAGCATATGGAACTCATTTGGGAAATTCTTTCTGCATAAACCACTTGTTCCAGGTAAGACACATGCTTGTGTGACTGTGGGAGATGAAATAACTTGCATTTTTGCCGGCTACATTTTCATAAACTTTAAACACATGGCCTGCCTGGCTGGGCAATTGGACTCTCCCTCCATTGAAGGTGGAAGGCCCTGGGGAGGGCAGTGACAACCTCCACCCTCCCACCTTCCAGGACCTCACAGATCCTCCAAGTGCTCGGAAAATGTGTGCCCAACACAGGGGTTTTGGTTCAGATGCCTGAACAGCTTCAGGCCTGTTTCCAGGCCCAAGGCCAGCGCTGGGCTGAGTCCCAGGTGGCTGGTGGGAGGCCTACAGGCCAGTTTTCAACTTCATCAAGCATCAGAGTTCTTCTTTTGTCCCCAGTCACTTGTGGACCCGCCAGTACAAACCAGATGAGCCAAGGGGAAGGCAATGGGGCGGGCAGCATGCAGGTGGCTCCCAGGCCACCCCAAGACATAGCCCCACATTAACTGGGGGGTGGGGGTGGGGCCAGCTGCTGCCACCAGACTTTCAGTGGGTTGTTAGGAAGTGTTCGATCGCTTAGGTTCATTCTTCCTTCAGCAGCCACGAAATCAAATATGGCCAGTCCTGATTTCTGCCATTCTGTCCCCGAGGGGACGTAGTCCAGAGCAGCAGAGTGACCTGAGCTGGGTCACCCCGTGAAGCGCATGCAGGGCCACCTCTTTGCACCTTTCAGTTGCCCAGCTGCTGATTGGTCCCATTCTGTGTGGTAGCGTACCTGTGACATCGTTCCCTTCCCATGTCCAGCAGTGCTCTGAGCCCCTGGGATGCTCAGGCTTGTGGAGCCTGAGGCCCTCTTCCAACAAAGCACCTCTGCCACCAGCTTTGTGGGTCGGGTGGAACCAGTGTGCCCTTGGTTAACCATGGTGTCAGCATATGAATTCCTAGGGGTCCTGGGATTTCCTGGGGGTACCTTGGGTTTGATGAGAAGGCATTTTTTTTGTTTGTTTTTTTTGAGGTAGGGTCTCACTCTAGCTCAGGCTGACCTGGAGTTCACTATGGAGTCTCAGGGTGGCCTTGAACTCATGGCGATCCTCCTAGCTCTGCCTCCCAAGTGCTGGAATTAAAGGCACGCGCCACCACGCCCAGCGAGAAGACATCTTTGCTTTAGCCTCATGTATAGTTTGGGATTCTGCTGATATTTGTTTTAAGGAAGAGATCCATTGATCACAAAGTGAGTCAGCCTCAAGATGACTTCCAAAATTGTCAGTCATTGTCCAGGGACCCCTTCCCCCACTGAGGACAGAAATGTCATTTATCTGAGGTACAGCTTTTGTTTTTTTTTGCCATGTGTACAGTGCATGAACTTTCTTTTCCTTTTTCCCCTTTTGCATGCATGTATGAGTTCACACATGTTTGGGGCATGCATTTGAGGCCAGAGTGGGGTCTTCCTCTTATTTATTGAGACAAGGTCTCTCAGTTGAACTCAGCTTTCCAATTAGGCAAGTCTAGATTCCAGCTTGTTCTAGGGGTCTCCTGTTTCCCGAGAGCTGGGATTACAGGCAGCCCATAATACCTGTCTACTCACTCATCTACCCACCTAGCATTTATGTGGATGCTGGGGGTCTGAGTTCAGGTCTCAAACTTGTACAGCAAGCGCTTTACTGACTGAGCCATCACCTTAGCTCCTACATTTAAAAAACTATTTTATTTATTTGAAGGAGAAAGAGGGTGGGGGAGAATGGGTGTGCCAGGGCCTCCAGCCACTCCAGATGCATACACCATTCACAGGCAAGCGCTTTAGCCACTAACCCATCTCTCCAGACCCCAGCCCTTTTTTTTTGACAGTGAGGTAGGTTCTCACTGTATAGCCCAGGTTAGCCTTGAAATTGTCATTCACCCTTGTCCACCTAAGTGCTAGGATTAAAGGATTGTGGCTCCACTCTCTGCTTGGTTGGATGAATTTCAAACAATGTACAAATCCACATAGCCAGCACCACTGTCAGGACACATAGTGCTTGCCTCATCTCTGAATATCCCTTCTTTTTTAAAAGAATGTATATATATATATATATATATTTTTTTTTTTTTTAAAAATTTTTTATTTATTTTATTTATTTATTGAGAGTGACAGACAGAGAAAGAGGCAGAGAGAGAGAGAGAGAAAGAGAGAGAGGGAGGGAGAGAATGGGCGTGCCAGGGTTTCCAGCCACTGCAAACGAACTCCAGACACGTGTGCCCCCTTGTGCATCTGGTTAAAGTGGGTCCTGGGGAACTAAGCCTCGAACTGGGGTCCTTAGGCTTCACAGGCAAGCTCTTAACTGCTAAGCCATCTCTCCATCCCAAGAATATATTTATTTTAAAAAATATTTTTATTTATGAACCAGGCGTGGTGGCACATGCCTTTAATCCCAGCACTTGGGAGGCAGAGATAGGAGGATCGCTGAGAGTTCGAGGCCACCCTGAGACTACAAAGTGAATTCCAGGTCAGCCTGGGCAAGAGGGAGACCCTACCTCGAAAAACCAAACTAAAACAAAAAAAAAATTTATTTATTTATTTATTTGATAGAGAGAGAAAGAGAGAGAGCGAGAGAGCGAGAGAGAGAGAGAGAGAGGGAAAGAGAGACAGAGGCAGAGGATGTGTCAGGACCTCCAGCGACTACAAACGAACTCCAAATGCATGTGCCCCTTTGTGCATCTGGCTAACATGGGTCCTGGGAAATTGAAATGGATCCTTTGGCTTTGCAGGCAAATGCCTTAACTGCTAAGCCATCCCTCCAGCCCTATTTTTATTTTTATTTATTTATTAGAGACAGAGAGAGAGAGATTGAGAGAGAGAGAATGGGCATGCCAGGGCCTCCAGCCACTGCAAACAAACTCCAGGCATATGTGCCACCTTGTGCATTTGGCTTACATGGTACCTGGAGAATCGAACCTGGGTCCTTAGGCTTCACAGGCAAGTGCTTTAACCACTAAGCAATCTCTCCATCCCTGAATGTCCCTTCTTGTTCCCCTCTAGTCACAGGTCTATCCACTTTCTGTCTTTACGGCTGGCTTTCCCAGAATGTCACGTTATGAGAGCCATGTGGCTAGGATCTCCTAAGCTTGACTTCTTTCATATTTTTTTTATTATGCCTTTAAGACCCAGCTGTGTTTCCAGGGACATGGTTGATACTTTGTAGACTGGTGGCCTCAGGGAAAACAGAGCGGGGCTGTCACTGGGGACGCTGGAGCAGCTCAGCCTGGTCACAGACAGAGCAAAACAGGCCCAGGAGCCTCTGACAGTCTCATGTTCCTCATTGACTTGAGGGTGACAATCAGTGTGTCTTTACAGCAGTTGATGGGCGGCGGTGGGTGCTCGTGGCTGCGTGTAGCAGAGATCTGACAAGAGAGGGCGCAGGGAGTGTTGGAGGCCTCAGAAGGTAGGAGGATAATGGAGCAGGAAGGTGGGGGTCTGTCACCCTGTCTCCTATCAACAGGACAAGGGGCAAAAGGGCATCTTCCCTGGGGTGATGTCATTTGTCAAGGAGAAAACAGCTCCTCCCTCACAGTCCTTCTAGTGTCTCACTGGCAGCCTCATGTCCCGTGCCATCACAAGGTCAGTCGCTGGCCAGCAGAAGGGGACTACCACCAGACAATAGAGATAGGTCAGCCTTCACGCTGGGCTCTCCTGGCCAGGGAGGGAAGAGGTGCCTGCTGGGTGGGAACCAGCTTGGTGACCTATGAGGTTGATGATAAGGCGGTTCTAGGCACAAAGGACCCAGATAGGAGGGAAATGGCTCACTCCTGCTGCCGGCCAGCTCTTTCTCCTGCTGCTTGGTTTAGATAGGGCAAGCATTATTTATGGGTACAAGAGAATGATTAGGGGGACCTTTGCATGCTTGTGGTCCACCCCCACATTCTTCTTGCCCTCTTTCCCCCCATGCATCTATCAACCTATCTCTTCATCCGGCCTCCCCAACTTTGCATCTTCTTCCTCCTTTCATTATTCCTTCCCATTCAACTCTCCATCCTTGCCTCTCTCCTATCTCCAGCCATCCCTCAAACCATCATTCCATTCTTTCATGCATCTCTCCCTATCCACCCTTCAATCTCACTATCCTTCTGTTCATTGCCCTTCCATTCCTGCATTCCTTCATCCCTCCATCTCCCCAACCTTCCATCTTTTCCATCCCTCCCATCATCCCTTCCCACCCATCTTTCTATCCTTCCATGCCTATCTCTCTATCTTTTTGTTCATTCCTCCCTCACCCATCTCTCCATCCTTAATCCCTCTACCCACTCATCAATCTATTGTTCCATTCTTCCATTTATCTCTCCCCCACCCATCTCTTCATTCTCCCATGTCTCTATCCTTTTATCTGTCCATCCCTCCACCCACCCATCAATCCATCTCTCCATCCTTCCATTCACCCCCCCATCCATGCACCATCCTATCCCTCCATGTCTCCATCCCTTCTTCCAAGTAACAACTGAGAAGACACTGTGGATGGGTCCCGTGCTTGCTCCTGAGGAGTAGAGTGGAACGAGGCTTGTGCTTAGGACCATGGCTAGGGCATCACCTACTCTTAGAATGGAGGAATGGCTTCAAAAGACCCTTGCAAGGTTTGACCTAGAATCAGCACTTTGGTACCTCTGGGTAACCAACTGCCTTTTGGTCTTCATCTTAAGAATCAAGCCATGGGGCTGGAGAGATGGCTTAGCCATTAAGTGCCTGTCTGTGAAGCTTAAGGATACTGGTTCGAGGCTCAATTCCCCAGGACCCACGTAAACCAGATGCACAAGGGGGCGCATGCCTCTGGAGTTTGTTTGCAGTGGCTGGAGGCCCTGGTGCACCCATTATCTCTCTCTCTCTCTCTGCCTCTTTCTTTCTCTGTCTGTTGCTCTCAAAAAAATAAATAAATAAAAAAGAATCAAGCCATACAGACCCCTCCTTCCTTCAAAAGCCTCCACCTCTGATCAGTTTGCTTTTCTCTCACTGTGTTGTGTTCAGCTAAGGGCCGTCCTAGCCAGAGCAGCAGGAACATTGCTTTGGGGTTGTTGCAGTCAGGTTCACATTGCTGACAGAAAACACCCGACCAAGAGCAGTTTGTGGGAAAAAAGGGTTTATTTTGGCTTACAGACTCGAGGGGAAGCTCCATGATGGCAGGGGAAAATGATGGCATGAACAGAGAGGGTGGACATCACCCCCTGGCCAATGCAACAGGAGAGTGTGCCAAACATCGACAAGAGGAAGGTGGCTGTAACACCCATAACCTCACCCCCCAAAATACACAGCCTCCAGGAGGCTTTAATTCCCAAATTGCCAGCAGCTGGGGACCTAGCATTCAGAGCACCTAAGCTTATGGGGGACACCTGAATCAAACCACCACATTCCGTCCCTGATGAACTGATAACCATACATCATGTGAAATACAATGCATTCAGCCCAACGTTAAAAGTCCCCATAGGGTTCATCGATCCCAATGATGTTCAAACATCCTCATAGTCCAAGGTCTTTTAACTGAGCCATAATACAAAAAAAACCAAAAAACAAAAAAAAAAAAACCAACCAACCATAATGGCACAGGATAAACATTTATACTTCAAAGACGGCATTAGGTATAGCAAAGAAATATTCAACAAGTACAAGATTTAAACGGCAAACATGAAACTCTGTAGCTGAAATTCCGACAACTCTAACCAGTGACAAGTCTCCAAGTCAATTCTGACCAGTGACAAATCTCTGGAGTTCCAATTCTGCCCCTCTAGCTAGGCCACTCGCAGTCCTGGAAAACTTCATCTGGTGCCGGCAGCTCTCCTTGGCAGCCATCCCATAGTCCTGGCATCTCCATTGGGTATCCACTACAACCCACGGTTCATCCTCATGGCTCCATTGGGCTTCATGCAGGTGATCCAACAAGCCTGCTTCACACTGCCCACGGCCATTTCCAAAATACAAAACTGTGTTGCAAATTCAATGACCCTCTCTTTCCTGCATTTGTTATTGTGGTGGTTTGATTCAGGTGTCCCCCATAAACTTAGGTGTTCTGGATGCTAGGTTCCCCAGCTGATGGCAATTAGAAATTAAAGTCTCCTTCAAAGGGGAAAGAGAGGGGAGGGAGAGAGGGAATTACCATGGGGTATTGTTTATAATTATGGAAGTTGTCAATAAAAAAATAAATAAATGAAAATAAAAGAAAGAAGAAATTAAAGCCTCCTGGAGGCGGTGTATTATTGGGGGCAGGCTTATGGGTTATAGCCAGTTTCCCCATGCCAGTGTTTGGCATACTGTTCTATTGTTACCTTATGTTGGCCAGGGGTGATGTCCACCCTTTGCTGATCAGAATAGTCCATCAAGCTGTACTTGCAGCAGTGCCATGCATCTCTTAGGCCAAGATTTTAAATTCTTCCACATTCTTTCCTCAAAAATTAGCTCCAAAAGACCAAAAGCCACATACTCAGGTGTCTACCAGCAATGACCCCTCTCTCAGTACCAATTTTACTGTTGCTGTCAGGTTCACCTTGCTGGCAGAAAACACCCAACCAAGAGCAGCTCGTGGGAATAAAGGGTTTATTTTGGCTTATAGACTCGAGGGGAAGCTCCATGATGTCAGGGGAAAATGATGGTATGAGCAGAGGGTGGACAATAGCAACAGGAGAGTGTGCCAGACATTGGCAAGGGGAAGCTGGTTATAACATTCATACCTCACCCCCAACAATACACTGCTTCCAGGAGGCCTTAATTCCCAAATTGCCAACAGCTGGGGAATCTAGCATTCAGGGCACCTAAGTTTATGGGGGACACCTGAATCAAACCCCTGCAGGGGCTCTGCTCGGGTTTATGGAGAAGCAGGCTGCCAGGGACCAATGGAGTGGGGGTGGAATTCACTCACCTTGGTTTTTTTTCTTGTTGCCAGATTTTTTGGATGGCTATGACACATCACCTAGGTCTGTGGCCAAAAGCCTCAAGCTTTGGCCCATAATCATCTGGGTTGATATCATTCAAGGATTATTGAGCCCAAATGACATGCCTCATTGACTAATCTCCTTGTTAACAACACTGATTTAGAATTTAAAAAAAAAAAGATTTTTTTTTTCCTGCAATGGAATTTTCCAGTGTCGAGGGAATTGCCTTGGCCACCCCCACCGCTGGGTGCTAGCTGGAGGAGAGAAGGGTGGCAGCAGCAGCTTTCCCACAGACATCTGGCAGAGCTGGGAAGGAGGGTGAGTGAGATGTCACATTACATCATGCAGGAAGCAGTAGGTGTGTCTTCGTGGTGTCCCCGTTCCAACATATTTTAGTTATGAACTGCCTGGGAGAAGTGAGCCCCTGCCAACCGAAACCAGGAGAGCCTCGGGAAATGGGCACTGGGGTTCTAAAAAATTTTAAGAATGCAGGACGTAGAGGTGGCTTAGTGGGAAGAGTGCTTGCCATGCGAGTATGAGGATGTGAGTTCGATTCCCCAGGGCACATGTAAAAATTGTGTGTGGTGGCGTACACCTATAATCCCACTTGGGCGGGGGGGGGGAGATACAGGAGTAGTGTCCTTGGGGCTCTCTGGGTAGCTAGTCTAGCTGAAGCAGTGAGCTCTAGGTTTAGCAAGAGACACGGTCTCAAAGAAAAGGCAGAGGGGTAGGAGGATTGCCATGAGTTCAAGGCCACCCTGAGATGACAGAGTTAATTCCAGGTCAGCCTGGACCAGAGTGAGACCCTATCTCGAAAAACCAAAAAAAAAAAAAAAAAAAAAAAAAAAGAATTAATGCGGAGAGTGAGAAAGAAACTAGACTTTGACCCCGATTTGTACAAGCACATGTACTTGCACATGCATACTTGTGGGCTCACACACATGCAACTGTATCACACACATGTGCACGCACACACACACACACACAAAATTAAAAAAAAATGAAACACTAAAAATGTTAGATCAGATAACGGCAAGTGGGGCAAGAAGGACGGCCAGGCATGGGCCAGCGAAGGGCAGGCGCTGTTCCCGAGCACTGACCTAGGTACCCGACTTGCTGCGAGGCCTCCCCCCCTTTCTGGGAGTTTATAGGGTGGTCAGAGCATGGCAGATTGCTTCGGAACAATGAGCCTCTCTCCTGTTGTGTAGGGGTGGCCCTGGGCTCGAACAATAGCTTGCCAGCCCCCTCCTGCTGCCCACTGCCTGAGACAGATGCCCAGGAGCTTCTGTGAGTGCCCCAGAGGTGACCCTGGGGGCTGCCGTGTCACTTCACGGAGCACTAGTGAGGGAGGGAGACAAACAATGGGGGCCTCATGCCAGGCTCCGGCCTCCGGCACGGGCCCAGGCTCCCCGGGGACCGCATGGCCTGGCAGGTGCTGTTATTGTCTTGGGGCACGGGGGCCTCCCGAGGGGATTGGTTTGGAGGCAGGGCACCGGTCAGGATGAGGCAGGAGAGGCTGGGCTGGCTGGGGGCATTTCGTTCTCTAAGAGGACCAAGGAACAGATTCCGCCGGCTCTATTCATCTCTGCTGGGCCAGACTAGCCTTGTGCATGGCCCTGAAAAGTGTCTTCTAGAAAAGCAATGAATACTGAGCAGCCTCCAGTAGCCTGAGGTCTCTATCTGATTGTAGAGCCAGCCCTGCTCCCAGAGTGGACATGTCTTCTTGATGGGGGGGGGGGGACCAAGGAGGCATTTGTAGCAGGACTCTCAGCTTAGGGACAGAGAGTCAGCTTAAAGACTTGGCCTGGGAGAAAATTCATGCCAAGTATCTCAGCGGAGGTGTCCTCCTGGGAGGAGCAGAGACCACCGTGCAGACATGTGTGCGCGCGTGGTTTTGTGTGCACTCACGCATGTGTTTGCACTGTATCCATGCCTGTGTGCATGTGTGTGCACCTGAGTATACATCACAGTATGCACAGGAGCTGGCACACAGGTGTGTGCTTGTGTATGTCTGTCCCAAACATATTTTCCCTGATCTTTACAACCTATGGGAACAGGCATTGTTACCTTGACTTGTTAAAAAAAAATATTTTACTGGGCTGGAGAGATGGCTTAGCAGTTAAGGTGCTTGCCTGCAAAGCCAAAGGACCCAGGCTCTATTTCCCAGGACCCATGTAAGCCAGATGCACAAGGTGGCACATGCGTTTGGAGTTCATTTGCAGTGGCTGGAGGCCCTGCCATGCCCATTCTCTCTGTCTGTCTGTCTCTCTCTCAAATAAGTAAATTTATTTGAGAGAGAGAAAGAGGGAAAGAGAGAGAGAGAGAGAGAGGGAGGGAGAGAATGGACACATCAGGGCCTCAGCCACTGCAACTGAACCCCAGTGGCATGCACCACCTTGTGTATCTGGCTAATGTAGGTCCTGGGGAATTGAACCTGGGTCATTAGGCTTCTCAGTCAAGTGTCTTAATCACCAAGCCATCTCTCCAGCCTATACCTTGACTTTTGATTAAAAAAACAAAACAAAACAAAACAAAACAAAACAAACAACAACAAAAAAAAACCATAGGCACCAAAAGACATGTGACCCAACTCTTCCAGCAATCTGGAGCCAGTCAAGGTCAGATTTGCTCCAAGGACGTAACTTAGCCATGCCAGGGATGGCCAGCACTGGGTGATCATTTCTTTGGATATGATCACTTTTGGAGTGATCTGTTTTTTTTTTTCTTCTGATTAAAATGAAATTGTGTGTGTGTGTGTATGCACATGGGTGCATGCACGTGTGAGTGGTGTGCATGTACATGTGTGTGCCTGTGTGGAAGCCAGAGGTTGATGTTGGGTGTCCTTCCCAATCATTTTCTGCCTTATTTGCTGAGACAAGGACTCTCACTTGAACCCAGGGCTGGCTGCTTCCGCTAGTCTAGTGAGCTGGCTTGACCCAGGGATCCTCTGTCTCCACCTCCCGAGTGCTGGGATTATAGACAGCCTGTCACACATGCATCCAGCATGTGTATATGGGTACTGGGGTCCCGAACTCTGGTTCTCTTGCTTATACAGCAAGGGCTCGAACCACTGAGCCATCTTACCAGCCCATCTTTCCTCTTCTTTTTGGAGTCGAGGTCTCACAGAGCCCAGACTGGCCTGGGACTTGCTATGTAGTGGAGGGTGACCTTGAACTTCTGATCCTTTTGCCTCCATCTCCTGAGTGTTGGGATTATAGGTGTGATCCACCTCATTCCTCATTTATGTGGTGTTGGGGATCAAACCCAGGGCCTTGTGCATGGGACGTGGGCATTCTACCCACATCCCCAGCCCATGGTTCATTCTTTTTGTTAAGTTATTTTATTTTATTTTGAGAGGGGGGGGGGGAGAATTGGCACGCCAGGGCCTCAGCCACTGCAACTGAACACCAGATGCTTGTGCCACTTAGTGGGCATGTGTGACTTTGTGCTTGCCTCACCTTTGTGAGTCTGGCTTAACGTGGGATCTGGGGAGTAGAACATGGGTCCTTAGACTTCGCAGGTAAGCGCCTTAGCCGCTAAGCCATCTCTCCAGCCCCCACGATCCAGTCTTTGGCCGGTGATCATTCTCCCAACCTGGACCCCACTGCCTGTGTCTGAGTCAGGGGTGATGGGTCGGCTGCTGGCCTCTGGCAGCCTGTTTTGTTGTCCACAGTCATCTTTCACAAGCATGCGCCAGAGTCCGCTAAGTGCTTGGGACCATCCTAGGCCATGGAGGGGAGAAGGGACGAGTCAGATGTGGCGTATGTACTCATCCCCGTCCCCTGTGTAAAATAGCTAGGTTAGCAGATATCGGGACTATGTCTCAGTGCCTTGCGTATGACTAGCACCCGCTGTGAGGTGCAGGGAGCAGCTTGGGAATTCTCTTGGCATTCCTCATCTCACCAAATAGTGGGACTGTGACAGGCTGCCCATACTCAGCCTGGGCTCTCTCCATTGTGGCTTGCCCAGGGAAGGCTCATGCTGAATGTCCCAGAGATGCCAGCCTGGGGGACTGGGAGGGTGATGTAGTGATCTTCCGGGTGGCTTCTCTGGGGCTCTTGCTCCTGCTGTATTCTGCCCTGGAGAGGCTCTGGCTGGTCCTTGTTGTATTTGCAGCCCTGATTGCTCAGCCACCCTGTGGTGCCCGTCGCTCTGGCCCTCCCTCCCGGATTCTCATACACGCGTGAGGCCCAGGACCACAGCCTGTGGCCAGCAGCTGTGACACAGCGGTTTCTCCTGGGACCCTGAGTGTGGCATCTGCACTCGGCTTGGGCTTTTCACCCCTAACTTCTTGCTCCTCATTGTGGACTGCTAGCCCAAGCTCCTTGCTGTGCTATTTCGAGGAGACTCATGAGGGGGTGAGACACACAGGGCTCACTTGTGTAACATTGGTTGGGGCACAACTAGCCATGACTCCAGACTATGCAAGTTGGCCACTTGATGTCCCTTTGGGTTTGGAATCACAGGAAAGTGGCATTGTAAGATGGGAGGGGGGCTGGGGAGATGGCTCAGTCGGGAGAGCGCTTGCTGTGCAGGTGTGAGGACGTGAGTTTGGATCTCTAGTGTGCACATCAACACTAGGCAGGTGTGGCGGCCCTTCTGTAATCCCAGAGGGAGGTGGAGACAAGGAGGAGTCTTTGGGGGCAAACTGGCTAGCTAGATTAACCAAATCAGTGAGCTCTGAGTTCAAGTGAGAGCCCCTGCCTTAATAGATCAGGTGGCGTGTGATCAAGTAAGATATGTAGTGTCAGCACACACTCTAGCACACACATACATGTGCATATGCACATGCACTCACAAACATACGCATGAAAAAATAAAAGACTGGAAGGGCTGCTTGGCCCCTTATTGCGCACACACTACCGTCCCCAGAGAGTGGGGACAGCCAGT
This sequence comes from Dipus sagitta, assembly GCA_036346955.1. NCBI lineage: Eukaryota > Metazoa > Chordata > Mammalia > Rodentia > Dipodidae > Dipus > Dipus sagitta. The sequence goes on along the minus strand of CM070770.1, from coordinate 158,704,013 downwards.
TTAGGACTCTCTGACCTCTGCTCTGTGTGCGTCAGGTTCTTGGGTCAGTGTGTACACAGCCTTGGTTTGGACCTGGATCAAAGCTGATAATTTCCTGGCAATTTCCACCTTGCTCACTTAGAATCATGGTGACGTGCTGGGGTGGACAGTTCATGGGCACTTGGCCCATTGTACAGACGGTGAGACTGACGCTTGAAAGAAGGCAGAGCTCGCTTGAGGTTACACATTCATTCTGGGCATGTTGGGTCTGGCATCTTCTGCATCTGGGCCCACAAGAGTGTCTCAGAAAGGTGGTACCTGGGGGGGGGCTCTCAGCAAGGCAGGATGGGTGCTGGGCCACACAGAGAGGATTTGTTCGGTTAGGTCTGGGCTGGACAAGGACCAAGATTAGCAGAAAGGGAGGAAGATTGTCTCTTCCAGTGCCTGGCCCATCTTCTCCTCTGCCCTGTCATGGATACTGTGAGGGATTCTGTTTGGTTTGACTGTCATGGGGCCATTACCCAATTCCAGTCCCACGTCTGGGATGAGGGACAATTCCCTTGTCTGGAGCACTGGAGGCCACTGTTTGGGCAGAAGGGAGGCTGGCTTGGTTTCAAGGCAACCTCAGTGTCACTGGGGTCCTCTTCCCCTCCTGGTATTAGTGATGGCTGAAACACACTGAACCAAGGGCCACTGAGACCCAGGGGACCTCCCTGGCTGAGGCAGAAGGAACCACCTCTGAGAGCAGAGCCTGTCAGCCTGAGGCCCCAGAGAGACCAACGGAGAAACAGCCATGGGCTCTCGAGTGTCAGAGCGCAACCCCAGTGTGAAGTGGCAGGACTTGGGTTCTCTAGCCTCAGTTTCCTTATTGGGACAATGGGGGCCAGGACAGTGGTGATAAAACTTCCTTCACTTGTTGGTGTTATTTGGCTGTGGGCTGAGGAGCTGGCTCAGTGGGTAAAGTGCTTGCCTTGAGGACCTGAGTTTGGTCCCCAGAAACCATATACAAATGCTGGTGTAGCTGGGCGTGGTGGCGCACGCCTTTAATCCCAGCACTTGGGTGGCGGAGGTAGGAGGATCATCGTGAGTTCGAGGCCACCCTGAGACTCTATAGTGAATTCTGGGTCAGCCTGGGTTAGAGTGAGACCCTACCTCGAAAAACAAACAAAACAAAACAAAACAAAACAAAAACAAACCAAACCAAAACAAAACAAAATCCTGGTGTACTAATGTCCCTGTGATCCCAGGGCTCGAGACAGACAGATCCCTAGGGCTGGCTGGAGAGCCAGTCTAGCCTAATTGGTGAGTTCCAGGCCAATGAGGGCGCTTGTCCCCAAGGGTATGGATGGCATTCCTCAGGCGGATACCTGGGGCTCCTCTGACCTGCATATGCACACCTATGCGTGCACGGTCACACGTATATGCATCGGCATGCACATGGATGTGCATTTCTGGCCTACACACACACACGTGCACCAGGACACATGTTAACGTGCATATACACATGCACAGACACATACTCATATGTTAAAAAATAAGAAAATAGGGCTGGGAAGATGGGTAAAAATACTTGCCGTGTAAGCGTGATGACCTGAGTTTAGATCCCTGGAACCCACACAAGACGTGACACGGGGCTTTGCAGCCGGAGTCCCAGCACTCCTGCAGCGAGGTGAGAGGCAGACACTGTTTCTTAATCCTCTCTGGTCTGTTCTTTGGAGGCGCTTCTATGTCTGATCTTTTCTTTTAAAGGCCTTCCTTTCTCTTTTTAATTTCTTATGTTTATTTATTTATTTATTTGAGAGCGACAGATAGAAAGAGGCAGAGAAAGAGAGAGTGAGAGAGAGAGAATGGGCGCACCAGGGCCTCCAGCCCCTGCAAACGAACTCCAGATGCGTGCGCCCCCTTGTGCATCTGGCTAACGTGGGTCCTGGGGAATTGAGCCTCGAACCGGGGTCCTTAGGCTTCACAGGCAAGCACTTAACCACTAAGCCATCTCTCCAGCCTGTCTGATCTTTTTAAAAAATGAATATTTTATTTATTTGATAGAGAGAGAGAGAGACAAAGAGAGAGAGACTGGGCATACCAGGACCTCCAGCTGCTGCAAACGAACTCCAGACTCATGCGTCACCTTGCACATTTGGCTTACGTGGGTCCTGGGGAATCGAACCCGGGTCCTTTGACTTTGCAGGCAAGCACCTTAACTGCTAAGCCCTGTGTCTGATCTTTCACTTGTGTGTGTAACTGCGCCAGCCTTTTCCTAGATATCAATTTTCCCTACATATACCTCACAAATTATGATTTCTCCCTTAATAAACACAGTAATTCACAACTTAAATAAATTTAAAATATGGCTTAGCGGTTAAGGCACTTGCCGGTGAAGCCTTGAGAACTCCTGTTCAAATCTCCGGTTCCCATGTAGCCATACGCATGGTGATGCAAGCACGCAATGATGCACATGCACACAAGGGGGCGCATGTACCTGGTGTTCATTTGCAGTGGCTGAGGCCCTGGTGCGCCCATTCCTTCTCTCTCTCTCTCTCTCTCACACACACACACGTCCCCCTCCCCTCAAAAAGAATCATTTGACCATTCTGTTGGGATGCTGGGTCAGTCTGTACAGGGGCAATTACTTTGACTTTGGAGTCTTAGGTTGGTTCTCACTCTAGCTCAAGCTTACCTGGAATTCACTATGTAGTCTCAGGGTGGCCTTGAACTCATGGCGATCCTCCTACCTCTGCCTCCCGAGTGCTGGGATGAAAGGTGTGCACCACCACGACCGGCTTTTTTTTTTTGTCAAGTGACCCTCTCCGGTGGGGCTGGTCGCTGAGGACACCTGGCACGCACTGCCATCTCTGATCCCACCGTTGGGTCTAAAGCAGGACCGGAACCTGTTCCACCCCTGCCAGGCCTGGCAGGAACCCAGTCACCTGCCGCCCTCCAGGCCGTCCCCCCCTCACCTCTGGACAGGGTTCTTTGGGGGGCAGGGGTGGGCACTGAATCTGTCATGAAGGGAGGAGGTGAACTCCCTTGTACTTTCCGTGGTTTCCCCTCTGGTGGGAAAAAGTTGAGTTCTGGGCCCTGTGGGTTGTGGGCTTGGTGAGGGCTGCCTGGCAGACATCGCCAAGGCCAGAGGCCATGCTGTCCCCTCTTGCTCCATTCTCCAAGCAGGTAGCACATGATATCAATAGTAACCGGCTGGGGCTGCAGTGTCGCTGTGGAGATGCCAAGTTACCTGCCAGGATTACATCTCCGCTCTGTTGGGATTGTCTCCTGTCTGCTCATTCCAGTGTGGTGGGGAGGAACTGGCCTCTGGGCTCTTTCCTCTTCCCGTGGTCTGCTCACTAAGCTAGGACTCAATGCTACTGAAGGGCTGGCTTCCCAAGGCCAGGGACAGAGCTAGAAGGCCCAATACTAAGGATGGCAGGTCTACACATGCGGTCTAGCCAGTGCCAACCAGCCGGCCCCGTGGAGCCCGCTTGGTGGTGGCTCTCAGCTCTGTGAGACATTTGTCCCCCTCTTATCCCGACTGACTATGACGAGTGGGCTTTCAGTAGATATGACAGCCAGTGGTGGTGGGGGGGGGTCCCTGGCCCCTGTCCACGTCTCCACACTTGACTCGCTCGGAGTTCACTGGCCCGAAATAATGTCCCCAACACAAGTCAGCGGACAGAACATTCGGGGTGGACGCTTCGCTTTCTCCCCCTTCCTCTTTGAGACATTACACATGCCTTGCTGCGTCTCTACCCCGCTCCTCTGACAGCTGTGGAGAAATAAAGAAGATTCAGTTTGAACTTAAAAAGCCGGGGCTTAATTTATGTCCCGCATCTTTGTCTGTCCAGCCCTTTTTCCTCTTCCGATGGAAAGGCCCCAGGGAGGGGAGCCGGAGGCTGGGCCACCCCACGTGGCCCCACGCTGCCAGGCCCTTAATAGGGGCGCCCAGTGGCCAACAGGGAGGGGAGTTTTCAGATGGAAATGGGGCAAAACAATGCGGTCATCTGTCCCGCAATCTGTTTTGAAGGGGAAGAAAGAGTAGCAGAGGGGAGAGAGCCCGTTGGTACCGGGGGAGGCTCCTTTCGGGGCATTTGATAGGGACAGACAGATGTCATGAATACTGATGTGGGACAGCCGGTCTGCAGGGACTCGTCAGTCAGAGCATAAGACAGTGTGTTATGACCAGGAGCTCTGCTGATGGTGGCCTGACTTCCCCAGCTCTTCTCTCCTCTGCTCCCCGCCCCCCTCCCTTCCCTTCTCCTTCCTGCCTTTCTCTTCTTCCTTTTCCTTCCTTCTTTCCTTTCTCCACGTCTCCCTTCCCTTCCCCTCCTTTCCCCTTCTCTTCCCTTTCCTTCCCTTTCCTTTCCTTCCCTTTCCTTCCCTTCCTTCCTCCTTCCCTCCCTCCTCTCCTGTTTGGGTCCTATCTGAGAAGCTGTTTTCTCTTTAGGATAAGAGTGTATAGGAGCTGGGATAAGAGCACCCCCGCTGCTTTTCAGCCCTGGGGTTCAGGGGCCTGTCAAGCCCCTCCTTCCATGCCTGTCTCAGTTACCGTCCTGGGCGAGTAGAAAGGGGAGTACCTTTCTGGAACCACGGGCTGCCATCAGAACTTCCCAGCAGCTCTGGCCTGAGGTCACAGCATGCCAGGTGAAGGCAGCAGTGGCATGTGACCAGCACATAGTAAGCCCCTACTGTATGCCAGAGGCCAGGACAACCAGGCAGCTGAGCCCTGCCGAGGGTAGGGGCACACAGGCCAGCGTGGGCACCCTCTGCAGAGACCTCTACTAGAGGGCCAAGCCTCTGGGGGAGCACAGTGTAGATCCTGGCTTCTTATCTTGCCTAGGGGGACCTCCTACCATCCCTGTGAGATTGGCGAGACAGGTCCAGGCCTGCTATTGGACAGATAAGAAAACTGAGGCCCAGAGGCATGGAAGTACAGCACAAAAGGAGCCATCGGGACTGGCCCTTGGCCCCGGCCACCTAGGTCTAGGTTGTAGCCCTGCCATGGTACTCAGGCAAGCTGGTCTGTGAGGACACTGAGTGAAGCCCAGCTGTGACTGTCACAGCTGACCCCCCCCCCCGCCTCACTCAGCAAGGGGTGGGCATGGTGATGTTAGTTGGGATTTGTTTTGTTTTAAGGCTGAACACCCCACTGTAAGGACAGGTGCACTCACCTGCGGAGAGAAGAGTGCTCGTCCATCACGGGGACTTCTAGTGAACTACTAAAGAGTGGGCTTCACCTCAACACCCCCCCCCTTCCCAGGTTTTCAGAAGCCTGTGGCCTGGCCTCCCTGCTTCCTAAGGGCAGCCAGCAGCCAGGCACGCCAGGCTTTTTTCCAGACCTTACGTTCCACTGGATTGGTCCCCACATGGAGGGGCACACACATGCACTGCTGCCTAGCACATCAGGCTGCGGGAGGCCCGGGCTGCCGCCAGGGGCAAGCTCAGGCTGGCCGGAGCCCTACTTCTCCACCTGGGAGGGGCCCCTGTGAGCTTCTCCACCCTTTGAATTCCTAAAAGTAGACTAGCCGGTCACAGAGTATGTGTGGGTCTGGGCCGTGAGTACACGTGCCAGAGTGCCGTCCAGCGGACCAGGGTTACCGTGGACCTCACCTCTTGTACCTCCATTCTCTAAACTGCGCCGCCGTTCTTTTGCAATTTCACCAGTTTGCTAACTGAAGAATGATGTTTTTTCACTTCTCCGTGCTTTAAGTTGCATTTCGTTGATGACTGGCAAAATTGAACAGTGCGTGACTCCACTTTCCTGTTATGAATTCTTTTGCTCATTTCCCTACTGTTTATTTACTTATTTATTTGCAAGGGGAGAGAGAGAGACAGAGAGAGAATGAGTGGGTGCTCCAGGGTCTCCAGCCATTGCAAACGAACTCCATACGCATGCACCACATTGTGCATCTGGCTTTATGTGGGTACTGAGGAATTGAACTGGGGTCATTAAGCTTTGCAGGCAAGCACCTTAACCGCTGAGCTCTCTCTCCAGCCCCTTATTATTGTTTCCTTCTTTCTTTCTTTTTTTTTATGGATTCACAAGAACTCTTTGCATATTCAAGATATCAAAAGAAGGCTCAGCGCTGTTTGCTGCTGGGAGCAAACAGAGATTTCCTCCCTTTCTCAAAGCTAGCTGATATTTAAATATCTGGCTGCTGACTTTTTGTTTTCTCAACAACATGTATACTTTTCCTTGCATTTTGCAGCTATCTGGGCAGACTCTCTAAAGCCAAGGGCCCCAGTATAAGTATCTTTGTGGGACCCACTAGAAAAGAAAGCGTGTCTGACTCCATGTTCTCTGACCAGGATGTGGAGGGAGGGACCCAAGCACAGTCCCCTCACAGACACATAACCCCTGCTCCCTACCGAACACACAGCTACCTCTTTGGGGACAAGCAGATTTTTCAAACACAGTTTGTCAAATATGCACTTTTTTTTTTTTTTTTTTTTAGGACAGATGCAATTTTTTTTTTTTTTTTAACGGTTTGGAGGAAAAGAAATGAGTCCTTGCCAGGGCTTCAGTAAATCTTTACATGGCCACAAGCGTGAGTTTGGGGTCTGATGAAGGGCCCAGTGTGTGGCTTATGAAAGCTCCTCGGTGACGGCTTCCTGGCCTTCCTTTCTTCCCCTCCTCCACCTCCAACCCAAGTTCAAATTGGACATTAATGTTTAAGACAAAAGGACCTTTGGGCATTCCTTCCCGTCTCCCCAGAGGAAGTCTCTAGTGAGATCCTTGTGGTGGTTGGACCCCCATGCATGGCTGGGATCCATAACTCCCATCCAGGAACCAATCCACGCGCTGAAGTTCCATCCAGGGACTCTAGGACTCCCGTCATCAGGGCACACAGCGCGACCTTCCCCCGGGGGATTCTCTGCCCTTGCCCGCCATCCCTACAGATACCTCACAGCGGTTTAGGAATCTGCCTCAGCCTCCCATGGTACGGCTTCCCTCTAGACTCCCCATGGAAGTCCCAAGGCTGAGAGAGGATCTAGGCGCTCAGATCTGTCCTCTTCCTGCCACAAGAGCCCTGAGGCCCCCAGGATTGAGGCTGAAGTTTGCCCTCAGCTGTTGGCACCATCCCCATGTTCTTCTCTCATGGGCTCCGTTACATGCGGCCATGAAGGAGCAGAGATAGGAAGAGGCCAGCCTGGCACACACAGGGCAAGGATTGCTTTAAATACCCCAAAGTCTCTGTTGCCATTCTGTGTGTGGATAGATCAGAAACAGACGGAGGTCAACATGTGTGTTTAAGTTAGTTAGTACACTGAATTTTTTTCAAGTAAAAGAGACCCTATTACCCTGCTCCCATACACTGGCATACGGATTCTTGATGTTTGCATTGTGTTCCAAAAGCAGAACGTGGACACGTGGGAAGGGAAAGGAAGGTGTTTACCTGAGTGACACCCTGCAGAGGGACGCTCCCCAGCATTGCTAGGGGAGGGGCTGCAAGTGGGGCTGGTGGACCAGGGACAGGGACAGGGACACTGTGTGCAGGGAGATTTGCGGGTCTGGGGGTGGCCCTTGGATTTTGTTCTGTGCACGCTGAGAGTCACTGAAAACATTTATTTTTCAGTGCTGGGATAGAACCCAGGGCCTTGTGCATGCTAGGGTGGTGCTCTACCACTGAGCTACAGGCCCACACTGTGAAACCTCTGCATGAGACAGTAATGTGTTTCTCTCTGGCCTGGGCGAGGATGAACCCAAAAAGGGTATTGGAGGTGGGGCCTTGGGTAGGGCCTTTCATTGTCCCAGCTACCAGGTGGTCCGTGATGCAAGCTGCCAATTTACAAACTCACAGGCTGATTAACTTATGAACCAATTAACTAATCAACCAACCTACTATTCATCCAAACATACAACCAGTCATTCCCTCCTTCCCTGTACCCAACTATCCATTCACCCACCCATCTACCCACCCATCTACCCACCCACCCATTCATCCACCCACTAAGCATCCATCCATCTGCTCACCCAGTCAAACAAGCAAGCACCTCTAACCACTGAACCATCTCCCTAGCTCTATTCACCGGTTCAAAGAACCTCCTCCCATCAGTAACTCTCCCCTTCTCCCCTTCCCTCCATTCTTGCCCTTTGTATTGTTCTCATGAAACACCTTCAATCCATGAGTGTCTTTGGCAGACCCCAGTGGAGTTGACCACCCCTGGATTGTGGTCCCCAGTGATGTGGGTGTCTTGTGCTTATAGATGGTCAATGTCTGCATGTGTTCTCAGAACACAGGAAGAGTGAGTCTAAGCATTGCCTTGGGCTCTTTCTAGATACCACGCATGTCATGGGTAGGAAGAAGCTCATTTGGAGCATAGTCAGGGCTCCAAATTCCACTGCCCAACCTTTAGATTCTGCCACTGTGACCAGTTATGCTAGCCTGGAATGAGGCCTTAGGATCTTCTAGAACTTTCTCCAAGGCCTGATTTTTGTCACTCAAGTTTAATACATGAGGATAATTGCCCCATCAAGGATGCCCAAAGGTGGGAAACTCTACCAGCTTTATTGATATGAAATAAAGATCCAGAGAATTCTTGGCCTCATGCTATCCAACCCACCTAAGGGGAGGCAGCCAGGATTCAAGGCTGGCTCACATGCTCCAGAGCTGGACAGCATCCCTTCGGAGCCATCAGGAGACAGCCTGTGTGTCCTGGCCAGAAGCCACCGCCCACCGTCCAGCCTCCCACCGCCCAGCCGCCCTGCTACGTCTGACACAAAGGCCTGTTTCAGGGCATCTGGCTGGTTTTCCAGCCCCAACCTCGATCAGGGTCTCGTCTTGTTTGTTGGACATATTCCCAGTGCAGAGGTGGGCTGGGCTTTTGGCAACACAAGGAAGCTGGGTTGCCTCCAACCCACCCACCCATCCATTCATCCACCACCAACTCATTTATTCATTTATCTGCCTTTCCATATATACATTTATCAACCCATCCATCCATGAGTCCACCCATCCACCAACTCATTTGTTCATTTACCTTTCCATATATACATTTATCAATCCATCCATCTGTCCATCCATCCACCCACCGACTCACTCATTCATTTATCTGCCTTCCCATATATACATTTATCAACCCATCCAAACATCAGTCCATCCATCCACCAACTCATTCATTCATTTATCTGCCTTTCTATATATATACATATATATATATATCCATCCTATGATCCATCTACCCACCCATATCTCTACCCACTGAGGTTTTGTTTCCCAAGGGCCTTGCACATGCTCATATGCACAATGACTGAATGAGCCAGTGGGCTCTGTGTCTGCCACTTCCGTGTCTCTCCCCACCTCAGCTCAGCCCACCTTCAGTGCAGCCCCTTCCTATGGAGCAGACTCCTTGCAGCACAGGCTGTAAGCAGGTGGACCCTGACCCTGGTGTCTCTTTGCTCTGTCTTCAGCTTGTTGGCTGTGATGTCTTTGAAAGCTTCTCGGCTGTTCTGCAGCACCCACATCCCTAGGAGGTCCAAGGGGTTGACCCCTCCAGGACCCCTCTTAACCATGGGGATGGGCAGCGAGTCCTTTTTCCATCTCTTGGGTGGGCACTTGGTCTGTACTAACTGCACAGCAGCTCCAGGTGCCCGGAGTGTATCAGTTTAACTTGGCTCACTCTTCTGCCATGTCTCACTCTCCCTCGTCCCTGGTCCTTGTCTGTGCCATCGGTGCCAGCCTCATTCTGAGGCACAGGGAGAGCCCCCCCATAGCCATTGTCAAGATTCTGCCAATTTAGAGCAAGTGAGATTGCAAGCCAGGAAAATACAGTCAATCGGTTTAGAGTCATTGGTCCCTCATTCATTCATCCACACACCAAGTTGTAAGTTCTTTCAGGACGGGGATCATGCTTGTCCTCATTCTGTGTCTTACGATGACATCCGCATGTTTGGTAGTAAGTCTTGGTGACAAGCTGAGGAGGTGAGTGAAGGGCAGATGCTGGCACCAAAGAGACATGGGTTCAAATCCCATTCTTCCATTTGGTAGAAGTGAGATTGTGGGTGTGTGACTTCACCCCCCGCCACCTGACTTCAATGTTCTCATCTGTGAAGTGGGGGTAAGAATACACACATGAAAGGTCCTTGCATGGGGAGAGAGCGATGCGATGTCGTCTGTCAGGCCCTTCTGGCCTGTGGGGAGCTCACAGTGCAGGGCGAGGTGGCAGCTCTCACTAACCTGATGTGTGCCAGAAGCCTGAAGCAGTTACTTGCATTTCTGGAGCCCTGGTGCCCTGATTCTGCTGGCCTGCCTCTGTCCCCAAACCTGCCCAGCATGTCCCTTGGCCTTGAAAATGGTCAAGAAAGTCAGCAGTCCCATGGCTCATTGGTAAGAACACCCCCCCCCAAAAAAAACCACCTTGGTCGCCAGGAGGGGACGGGTGCCCGACAGCAGGAGCGATGCAGGATCAAAGGCGTTTGTGGGGCGATTAGCCTCGCCCTGGCTGTGGGAGACGTTTCCTTGGGAAAAATGTCGCTTCTTTATGTGCGTGTCAGCTGGTTATGAAATGAGGACTTCTGAGAGGCTTAAAGAAACCCACCCGGTCTTTGGAAATCTCTGCCCGCCCTCATTCAAGCCCCAACAGTGTCTCCTTGCCGACGGCTCGTGAGTCACACGGCCTGAACTGGGGACTTTCATACCCCTGGAATCGGATTTAAAGATAATGAAAACTTTCCAATAGGAAAAATGCCTGGATTTTGATGACGGGCTAAGCCTTGGCGGGTGGGGTTGCCTTCCCTTTGGGCAACATACGGAGAATGTAGGTCGCTGTGGACAGACCTGGAGGAAGAGGAGGGTTCTCAAGGCAGTCTTGGTTGCTGGCATCTAGTAGGGCTATGATTCTTGACAGAACAAAGTGGATCCATTCTTCCCTTCGCTTCCCTGCCCTCTTTATTTCCTTCTTCCCTCATTCATTCATTCATTCATCTGGGCACCAGACCCATCTTAAAGATGAGACAGTCGAGGCCAAGGACGAGGAGATGATCATAACAGCGCAGGTGTGGAGCTGAGAGCTGGCGCTGGCTTTGAAGAGGGCAAGCTGGGCATGAGGGACAGGGGGCCACAGAGGTTGCTGGAGCTGTAGCCACCGGCTGCTTTCATGAGCTGCCAGTACCATGCAGCCCCGTGCCTGAGCCTGGCTGGATAACTGGGGAACCCAGGGTCCTCATTCCTGGACAGAGAGCCAGAGAGAGGTGTGGTGGTGGTGGTGGTGGGGGGTTCTCAGGTTAGAGGCCTGGGCCCCAAGGACCCCTGGAGCTACAGATAGCTCCCTGATGCCCAGGCTGACCATCTGGCTGGTCATCTTCAGCTCACTTGTCCATCCCTATCCATTTGCCTGCTGTCAGGCAGCGCCTTCTGGCCCAGGGCCCAGCTCCGGCCTCACCGAGCTCTACCAGGTTTGTGTCTCAAGGACAGTCCCACCAGTAGGGACCTCTAGAGCATCAGGTCCTACCCTCTCACACTGCACAGAAATGGAGATACATAGTGGAAGGAAGGAAGGAAGGAAGGAAGGAGTAGACCCTGTGCTTTTCCAAGATGCTGGTGGCTTAACCATTGTTCCCAGAGCCGGAGCTCAGTGCTAGAGTACTTACCTAGCATGTGCAAGGCTCTGGGTTCAATCCCTAGCCCACGGGAACAAAAATGCAATCAAAATTTTGGAGCTGGGAAGATGGCTTAGCTATTAAAGGCGCTTGCTTGCAAAGCCTGCTGGCTCAAGTTTGATGCCCCCAGCGCCCGTGTAAAGCCAGACACAAGGTGGCACGTGTGTCTGGTATTCGTGTGCACTAGAAAGAGACCCTAGTATGGCTCATATATACACTCATGTGCAAATAAAAATTAATAAATACAAATTTTTAAAAAAAAAATCCACTCGTTCCTGAGAAGCCCTTTGTTCACACAGCCTCAGACACCATAGCGGGTGCTGGGAGCCCTTCAGTGTCACACGGGCCAGTCTGGTCTCTGCCGAGAGAGTAAGGAGACCAAGAGCCAGGGATAGTGAGAAAGGGGGCTCAAGACCACCTCACAGCCTCTTGATGGTTTTAAATTTAAGGCTTCTGCCGGGTGTGGTAGCACATGCCTTTAGTCCCAGAACTCGGGAGGCAGAGGAGGATCACCATGAGTTTGAGGCCACCCTGAGACTACATAGAGAATTCCAGGTCAGCCTGGGCTAGAGTGAAACTTTACCTCAAACCCCCCCCCAAAAAAAAGAAATAAAAATAAGATAAAAAATAAATAAAAATAAATTTAAGACTTCTGAGTTTACGTCCGGTGAGGGTTCCTCCCCAGCTCACAGATGGCGCCCTCTCTGTCCCCTCGGTTGTACCCATCCAGGAGGGCCCCATCCTCATGACGTCACCACTTCCCAAACACTCCACTCCTCACCCCAGCACCTCGGGTGGGAGTGTTCTGCCATACGGGTCTGGAAACTGTTCAGGCGTCACAGGCCCTCCCCAGCCCCCATCCGATCTCCACATCTTCCAACACGGGCACTGCAGTGGCTACAGGGCAAAGCTGCCCTAGGCCTCCATTCAGGGCAAGGCTCAGAGAGGGCAGCGAGTCTCCTCAGATCACACAGCATGGACTTGGCATTCTACTGTGTGCTGAGGCAAGGGAGAGCTGTTTCCACAGGGTTGGGGTCGGAGGGAGATGGCAGTGAGGTAGGGAGGGCATGTGGCTGCAGAACATATGTGGCCCCTATGAGCCCGCTGCCTCGTACCCACATCCTGTGGGAGCCTCTCTCCTCAAGACCTGCTTGATGCGAGAAGGATGGCCGGGCCGCTGCTTCCACAGCTGACCACAGGCTTTAGGAACGGCCATGCTCCCCAGGCCTGCCGTCCCTCAGCACGCACTGGAGGCTCTCCCTGGTGCTTTGTGCATACGGTGGGGGTCTACAGGTGTCCCAGACAATGGTCCCCAAGAAGCTGAGTCCCTAAGTTCTACAACCATGAGGAAGTAAATTCTGCCCACAAGGAATGGAGTGTGGAGGCAGATTCGTCCCCCTGCCTCTGCATGTTGAGCCTCAGGAGAAAGAACTCGGCCTGGCAGGCGCCCCAGTGCAGCTTCCGGCCTGGGTTCCTGACCCACTCTGTGTGGGTCCTGAGTGGTGTGTGTTTTCAGCTGCTGACGTGGGGCCAAGATGATAAGACTAGGAAGGCCTTGGGGTGCTGACCTGCTGTGACATGGTTTGGTGAAGAACTGTATGCCACAGAACATCTGTGAGCTCCTGGGCTAGCCTGGTCCAACATGCGCTGACTTACCTACTTTCACAGCAGCCCCTCAGGCAGCAGAGACCATCATCCGCCCCACTCCCCTTTCAGGCACAGAGAGGCTAAATGACTTGCCTAAGCTCACACAGCTATCATGGGCCAGAGCTGGGATTTGAACCCACGGCAGCGGTGCTCCCGAGCGTAACCCAGTTGCCTATGGAGAACAGAAGACAGAGTGGGGCATGGGAAGGGATGCAAAGCCAGAAGAGGCAGTGGGCAAGGAGCAGCTTGGTCTGAGTGGCTGCTGGTGTGGGAACATGCCCCTCCCGCCACCCCATAGCTTTGCTTAGCGGAGGGACCTGCCTCTTCCATGCGGCCTGGCTGGCAGAGGACTCTCGGGAATCACCAGCTCTCTCCCTCAAGACGTTTCGAACTAGATTGAGCTTTGCCTGCACTCTTCTGTCCCTGCCATCTCTCAGGGAACGGCGAGGCTGCTTCTGGGAGGTGAGGGCTCTGTGTGCCCACCCTGGATCCCCCAGGTGGTTCTCATCTCCCTATGAGGTCCTGAAAGCTGTGTCTCGGGGCATTTCTGGGGGTTCTGGGTGTCTCTGTTGTTCCAGGGTGTCTCACAGGGCAGAGTGGGGGACAGAATGTGGAAGGCCACATTTTCCCTCTGCTCATGGTCATAGTGCACCCGAGGGCCAGCATGGGGAACAGGGAGGGAGGAGTGTGCTCTGGACTTCTGCCCAGCCTTCCCTACCCCAGCCTATCTTTGTCATGGAAACAGGGGACCTGCAGGCTTCTACCAGCTTTGGGCAGGACTGTCTTCTGCACTCTTGTTGCCTGCCAGAGCTCCTCAGACCCCCATGTTACTCCTGCTGTCCCCATCCCCTCCCTCGGGAAGGGACAGCCAGGTGCAGGGGCGAGCTGAGGTGTGTGGGAGCGGTTCCTCCAGGGCAACCCAGGGGCTCAGGGTGGAGGAGAAAGAAGGTTGGTGACAAAGCCCAGCAGGACATGGCTGTCCTGTGGACAGTGACAGCAAAGCCCAGATGTGAGCCAAATGGGTGACATCAGACTGTCTTGTAGTCACATCAACACAATAGATAGCAAGAACAGGTTCATCAATTTTATTTTACTAATGTATTTAAAAACGTTTTTTATTTATTTCTTTGCAAGAAGAGAGAGAGAGGAGAGAGAATGGGCATGCCAAGGCTGGAGAGCCACTGTAAATGAACTCTAGATGAATGCGCCACTTTGTGGGTACTTGAGGAATCAAACTTGGGTACTTAGGCTTTGCAGACAAGTGCCTTAACTACCAGGTCATCTCTCCAGCCTGAATTTTACTAACCTATTTTATTGGACATGATACATCCAATGTACTGTCACTTCAGTGCGGAATTCATTCTGTGTGCATGAGCCTGTTGGTACGTGTGTGCATGTGCATGTAGAGCCAGAGGTCAACGTCAGGGGTCTTCCTCCATATTATCATCCCATATTCATATTCCACCTTATTCTTTGAGACAAGGGTCTCTGGCTAAAGCTAGAGCTCACTGCTTTGTAGTCAGCGAGCCCCAGGATCCTCCCACCTCTGTCTCCCCTCTGCTGAGATTACAGGCGTGGGCAACCATGTTTGCTTTTTGGGCAGGCGCTGGGGATCGAACTCGGGCCCTCAGGCTTAAGGCAGGCACTTGACCCACTGAGCCATGTCCCCACCGCCGTCGTTCTTGATGAGATCTGTCATACCTTCTTTTATATGGCAAAGCACCTTCAACACCTGGGTGTCTCAATTTGAACTCAGCACACTTCAAGGGCTCAAGTCATCATGAGTGAGCAGAGGCCTCTGTACTGGGTGACACCAGGTCAGTGGCTCTGGGAAGTCAGATACGGGTAGGGCCGAAGCCGGACTGGGTTCCTCACGGCCCGTGTGACCGAGCCAGGTGCCGTTCGGGAAGCTTTGCGTTTTTATCATTTCACCCCATCGTTTGGAGGAGAGAGTGCTGGAGGCTCGGAGAAGTTAAGCAATTTGCCCAAGGTCACACAGCCATCAGAAAGGAGGGGCCAGGAGCTGAACTCGGCATTTTATTTGTTAGAAGCGCCTTGTCAACTGTTCCCGAGTCTGGTCATGAATCAATCAGTGAGGTAATTAATACAGCAGCTCCCCAGGAATGGAGCCGTGCCACAGAGCACCTCTGCTCTGGGAACTCACGCAGCTCTGGAGGTGCTTATTAGCTGCCTGCTCCGTGCCAGTAAGTGAATGGCCCGAGGCTCCCAACTGGAGTTTTCCACCCAGGGACTGCCTTTTCCTCACCTTCCCACGGCGCCCCCTCCCCTGCCGAGTGTCCATCCAGCAGGCTGGGCTCCCCCATCCCAGTCTCCACCCCGCCTCTGCTCCCAGGGAACTCACAAGTTCAGGCGGAACCACATCAGCTCAGGCATTCCTGCCACGGGGGAGACGGGTACAGGGTGGGATTTCTAAGAGGCATCTGCAGGGGCCTGCAGTTCTCAGGACCACATGGGCCCTGGCACAGGGCTGGGTTTCGTGGCCAAGTCCTCCAGCCTTGGTTTGACTCTGCTTCCCCTTAGCTCATCCTCTCATCCATTATTTGGTAACCATTTGAAAGCTGTCTTCTCGGTTGGGCGTGGTGGTGTGTGAGGAAGGATATAGTAGAGGCAGGAGGATTAGGAGTTCAAGGTCAGCCTTGGTTACACAGTGAGTTAAGGCCAGCCTAGGGATGCATGAGACTCTGTTTCATAACAAAGCAAAGCGAAACAAAACTCCAAACATTTTTTTCTTTTTTGAGGCAAGCCCAACAGACTGCCTTTTTTTTTTTTTTTTATGTGTGAGAGAGAGAGAATTGGTGCGCCAGGGTCTCTAGCCACTGCAATCAAATTCCAGATGTGTGTGCCCCCTTGTGCACATGTGTGACCTTGCATGCTTGCGTCACTGTGTGTCTGGCTTACATGGGACCTGGAGAGTAGAACATGAGTTCTTAGGCTTCACAGGCAAGCGCCTTAACCGCTAAGCCATCTCTCCAATCCTCCATTTTTTGATCATGGTATCTCCCTGCCAGGTAAGTAAAACTCCAAACATTTTTTTTTTTTTTGGTTTTTCGAGGTAAGGTCTCATTCTAGCCCACGCTGACCTGGAATTAACTATGTAGTCTCAGGGTAGCCTCGAACTCACGGCGATCCTCCTACCTCTGCCTCCCGAGTGCTGGGATTAAAGGCGTGCGCCACCATGCCTGGCCCAAACATTTTTTAAAAAGGTGTGTAAATGACTAGAGAGATGGCTCAAAGGTTAAGTGTGCTTCCTGCACAAGTATAGGGCCTGGCACGGCCTGAGCCTGCCAGAGTTGGAATCTCCAGATCCTATATAAACAGCTGGGTATGGCCACGAGTGCCTCTAAAGCCAGTCCTGCAGGGGAGCAGAGACTGGAGAACTGTCAGAGTCCTGCAAGCTCTGGAATCAGTAAAGACTCTGGCTGAATACAAAGACTGAGCTGAACAGGGTCCATTGCGGAAGAGGTGGTTGAAAGAATGTAAGAGCCAAAGAAAGGGTACCACTACTTACATACAACTGTCCGGACAGATTGGCCTCGATATCTAAGACCTCACAGTGCCTAGCAATACCCACACAAGACCCTCATAATAGGAGAAAAAGATGATGACATCAAATTAAAAGAGAGACTAATGGAGAGAGGGAGGGGATATGATGGAGAGCAGAGTTATGAAGGGGAAAGAGGGGGACGGGAGGGAAATACCATGGTTTGTTGTCTGTAAGTATAGAAGTTGTCAACAAAAAAAATATATATTATATACAAAAAGACTGAGCTGAAGAAAGATGGAGTAGGACACCAGATGTCCTGCTCTGGACACTGTAGGGAAGTGTCCCCTGCCACAGGTGAGCATATGGAGTACCCACCACACCAGACACACACACACACACACACACACACACACACACACACACACACACACAGCAATTGCCATGTAGGGTTAAAGAGATGGCTCAGTGGTTAAAGGCTCTTGTTTGCAAAGCCTGCCAGCCCAGGTTCAATTCCCCAGTATCCATGTAAACCGTGATGCACAATGTGGCGCATGGATCTGGAGTTCATTTGCAGAAGGAAAGAGGCCCTAGTGTGCCCATTCTTTCTCTCTCTCTCAAATTAATAAAAATAAAAAAGAAATTGCGGGGCTGGAGAGATGGCTTAGCGGTTAAGCGCTTGCCTGTGAAGCCTAAGGACCCTGGTTCGAGGCTCGATTCCCCAGGACCCACGTTAGCCAGATGCACAAGGGGGCGCACGCGTCTGGAGTTCGTTTGCAGTGGCTGGAGGCCCTGGCGCGCCCATTCTCTCTCTCTCTCTCTATCTGCCTCTTCCTCTCTCTGTCTGTCACTCTCAAATAAATAAATAAAAACAAAAAAATTAAAAAAAAAAAAAGAAATTGCCAAGTACACTGGAACGGCTTGAGTTTGCCACAGTGATTTATTCATTGTATGCATCATCCTTTAAGACCAGAAAGGCTGAGCTGCCCCGATGGGTTAAACCCAGCGATTGCTGGTGGCCATGCAATTTGGTTTCCTTTCTTGTCTCCAGTGGCCAGGCGTGAATTCTGGGGGTGGGCTTGTGGCAAACATGCTTGTTGTGAGGTTTACTTGCCCCCATGATACTGGACATTTCTCGTATTCCTGTTGGCCACGTGGACCCCTCCTGTGGAAAGTGCACTTTCAACGTGCCACCCTCTTTTTTCTTCTTCAGAGAGATGCACCCTTGCCCCCGCCCCCCGCCCCCAACCAGAACCTATGAGGCCAGTCTGAAGTTCACACCTGTCCTTATCAGTTCCGAGGACCTGCTGCTGCCGCTCTGAGGAGTTCCAGCTCAGTAGAGTTAGCAGCTGGGACAGGGGTCAGGCAAGGACACAGGCTGGGTGCCACAGTGGGTCACAGAGACTGAGCCTCCAAGAGCCTACCCAAGGCTGAGGCTGAGGAAGGCCGGGGCTCTGCTAAGGCTAGGATGTGTCTGCAGTTGCGAGCCATGCAGGGGCAAGACAGAAGGACAGGGACCCTGAACAGCCAAGATGGTGGCGGCGGGGGCTTTGGACTGAGGGCCTGGAGCGAAACAGGAACGCTGGAAGCTGTCACCTCAGAGGCTGAGACGGGGTGCCCCAACTTCGGGCAGAGGAACTGGTTTCACGCGTGTCACCCTCCAACAGTGTCCCCACCGAGCGAGCTGCATGTTGCACGGTTTCACAGAATCTCCAGCCAGTGGCCTCAGCCCAGAGGGCCCCTGAACTTGAATTGTCTTGAGACGAGACTGTGACAAGCCACACTGAGAGCTGTCAGAGGGTCTGGGAGGACTGCTCACAAGCCTCCTGCCCCTTCTGATTGTTCTGGGAAGGCCAGACCCCCTCCTGTCTGTCTGCCATTCCAGGCTCCCCCCCACCCCCACTTTGCCTATGCCACTGCCCACCCCCCACGGAGCCTGGCTCAACTCAGCCAGCTTAACACAGTCCTGTGGGCCCTCATAAACACGCCTTTCCCAGCTGGTAGGGAGCTGTTTTCTTTTTCCCCTCTAAGAGGTTTGTTCCTGGTCATAAATTCTGCGTGGCTGGGCGGGCCAGGCTGGGATGTCCACGTTGGTAAACACTGTGGTTGAAAACACACTTCACGGCTGAAAAAAAAGGCGGCTCGGACAATGGTGCCTTGTCCCCAGCAGCAACTCTGATGGCTACCTTCTTTGATTCCTTCACCTTGCCGCAGGCTTGTGTGACATCGGGGCCCATTCTCTGGGGTCCATCAAACAGGCATTCAAATGACTTCATCAGCATCCTCCTCTGATCCGTGACCACTGGGCAGGTCTGACAGCCAGCTCCATGAGGGCAGCCGTGGATTTCTATCTGGTGGACATCTAAACGAACTTGACAAAGTTCCTTTTAAAATGCACCTCTTTTGTGTGGCCCTCGTCTTCTGTTGAGATCTTTAGTGGCCAATGTACTCCGAGATGACTTGGGGACAAAAATCCCGTCTGGCCCAGACAGTAAATCTCGCCTCTATTCAGACGGGTTAAACGCCTGCTTTGTGCCTATTGTGACAGGCTCTCCAAAAGGACCTTTGCCTTTAAGGGCTTCCTACCATAAATTAAACCCCTCACTCCGAGGCCAGGGGAGAGGGCCTGTGAGGGATCTGACAGGCAGGCTGGGTGGAGGCTGTGAGGACTTGAACCAACCTCCCTGAACCTTTGGCTTGGGGTGTCCTATCTTGTTTATCAGAGGGGGAAGATTCCCATGTCCACTTAAACTAGATTCAGCCCACATGGACTGGCTCATGAATAGGAGATTGGTGATCCCTGTGCTTGGGGACCCCGCTCCATGCTTCACCGGCTCACAAGCGCCCCTTCCCACTCTCTCCCGGTGCAGCTGTGGAAACCTCCTGTCCAGCAGGGTGGAGCAGGAGTCCTTTCCCTAGGGAGAGTCTCATTGGTGAGGAGTGGGTCACATGACCATCCCTGGCCAATCATAGAGACTTAGGGACCATTGGCTTGTGCTGAGTCAAACTCCTACCAGGGGAGTCTGCCCTTACTCAAAGAGGACCCTGGGTGGGAGGAGCCCACTTCAGAGGAATACTGGGGTCCTGGTGGGTATAAATGGCTGTGGGAGACTTTCCACGGCCTCTTACCATGGCTGGAGACTGGTGCCTGGGAGACCCCCCCCCCCCAGGGTCTCTTGTGTTCTGCTGTAGGCTTGTCTGCTTCAGCTTGTTATTTTGTCACACTCTGTGGCCCCCAGATGCAGCTCTGAGGGGCCTGATGCCTCCCTAGGGAGAGAGACTATTGGAAGGGAGTGGGGGTCCTGCAAAGCAGGGAGCTCACTGGTGTGGAGACTGCTGCAAATCTATTCATCTGCCAAGTAGGGAGGCTCACACAGGGGTGGGGACAAGGACTAAAAGACCTGTGTTGTCATAGGTGCTTTGAACCCCGATCTCTGGCGCCTGTGTCTAGTCCAATAGGGAGGGCACCTTGGAGGTGTGGTAGGAACCAAAGCCCAGGGGCCTTTGACCTTTTCTGTCCAAACCATGGTGCATTCATTACTTTTCTTGTTGCTGTGACCAAAGAAATACCCGGAGGAGGCAACTGAAGGGAAGAAGGGGCTTACTCCCAGAAATACAGCACATCACGGTGGCAGGACGAGGCTGGCCGGGTGTGAGGTGGCTGGTTATGCTGCATCTGCAGTCAGCAAGCAGAGAGGAGAAGGAAGTGGGGCCATGCTATAAGACCACCAGGCCCACCCCCCAGTGACTGCTTCCTCCACAAAGGCTCCACTTCCTAAAGGTTCTATTAACCTTCGCAAACAGCGCCCCCAACTGACCAAGTGTGCAAACACATGAACCTATGAGGGGCAGACAGTTTTCACCATGGTCAAACCGCGCAGGTTTAGGCAATCATTGATCTGGCTGAAAGAATGACGTCTCCCACCTCTCTTGTAGGCTCCATGACAGTGTGACGCAGGTGTGGCCAGTGACTAATGTTAGAGGTCCCAGGATGGAGCACCCGTGGAAACCCCTCTGGACCCTGAGCAAGCCCATTGCCCCCTTCCCCATTCTTCCTGTCCCGAATGTAGATGCGACGGCAATGCGGGGAAGGCCTGCCCCACCAGCGATGTCTGTGTTCACCAACTGCAGACTCCCCTCCTGTCGCTCTGGTAAATGTGATAGGCGTCACTTGCTGTTGAGTTTTCACCTCCTTGAGGCCTCTTGGGGTTGTGGTGTCTGTTCTGGTCCCTTGATCTCTCTTTTGTCTCTTTTGCCCAATTTTCATTTTTGCTGTTGATTTGTAGAAGGCTCTTTACATACGTAGGCAGGAATCCATTGTCACTTATGAGCATTACATATATTTGCTTCTTCAAAAAAATTTTTTTTTGTTTATTTGAGAGCGACAGACAGAGAAAGAGGGAGAGGGAGAGAGAGGGAGAGAAATGGGCACAGCCAGAGCCTCTAGTCACTGCAAATGAACTCCAGATGCATGTGCCACCTTGTGCATCTGGTTTACGTGGGTCCTGGAGAATGAAACCTTGAACCGGGGTCCTTAGGCTTCACAAGCAAGCGCTTAACCACTAAGCCATCTCTCCAGCCCTGTGTTTGCTTCTTTGTGGCCAGTGTTGCCACTTCTCCTGGGCATCTTCTGTCACATACATTTTTACATTTTTTTAAAAAAATCTGTCTCTCTTCTTACTCCTGCACTCAAACCACATTATTTTAAAAATTAATTTTATTAATTTATTTGCAGAGAGAAAGAGAGAGAGAGGGAGAGAGAGGGAGAGAGAGGGAGAGAGAATAGGCATACCAGGGCCTCCTACCATTGCAAATGAACTCCAGATCCATACACCACTGTGTGCATCTGGCTTTATGTGGGTACTGGGGAATCAATCAAACCTGGGCTGTCAGGCTTTGCAAGCAAGTGCCTTTAACCACACACCACATAATTTTTTTCTCAATTTTTATTAACGTCTTCCATGATTATAAAAATTATCCCATGGTAATACCCTCCATCCCCCCACTTTCCCTTTTGAAATTCCACTCTCCATCATATCCCCTCCCCATCTCAATCAATCTCTCTTTTATTTTGATGTCATGATCTTTTCCTCCTCTTATGATGGTCTTGTGTAGGTAGTGTCAGGCACTGTGAGGTCATGGATATCCAGGCCATTTTATGTCTGGAGGGAGCACTTTGTAAGGAGTCCTATCCTTCCTTTGGCTCTTACATTCTTTCCGCCACCTCTTCCGCATTAGACCCTGAGCCTTAGAAGTTGTGATCGAGATATTACTCAGTACTCCAGTCACTTCTTTCCAGCACCATGATACCTTCTGAGTCGTCCCAAGGTCACTGCCATCTGAAAAGAGAAGATTCTCTACCAAAAGTGAGAGTAGCATTAATATAAGGGTATGAATATTAAGAGAAGTGCTTACTGGGCAGTTTGATAAGCATAGTATATACATTTATCCAGACATCAGCAGATGTTACCCCCCCTAGGGCTTATGACTACCCCTATTTTAAGTTTTCAGTATCAGGGATGTATTCCCTCTCATGGAGTGGGCATCCAGTCCAATAAGAGGGCAGTTGGTTTCTACTATGATAGATGTGCCACTATTGTACCCACACCACATAATTTTAATGATAATAATGTTACAGTAAATCTTGGGCTCTGATATGATTCTTCCTCTCCACCTCCTCTTCCTCCTCTCTCTCTCTTGTCCTTTCTTCAAGACTACCATCCCTTTTTAAAAAAATATTGACAACTTCCATAATTATAGACAATAAACCATGATAATTCCCTCCTTCCCCCACTTTCCCCTTCATAACTCCACTCTCCATCATATCCCCTCCCCCTCTCAATTAGTCTCTCTTTTATTTTGATGTCATGATCTTTTCCTCCTCTTATGATGGTCTTGTGTAGGTAGTGTCAGGCACTGTGAGGTCATGGATATTCAGGCCATTTTGTGTCTGGAGGAGCACGTTGTAAGGAGTCCTACCCTTCTTACATTCTTTCCACCGCCTCTTCTGCAATGGACCCTGAGCCTTGGAAGGTGTGATAGAGATGTTTCAATGATGAACACTCTTCTGTCACTTCTCAACACTATGGTGCCTTTTGGGTCACCCTAGAGGTCATGGCCATCTGAAAAGAGAAACTTCTCTAACCAAATATATGGGCATGAACATTAAGAGGAATGCTTAGTGGGCAGTTTGGTGAGAATAGATATGCATTTAGCCAGACAAGAGCAAATGTTACACCCCTAGGGCTCATGACCTCCCCTGTCATAGGTTTTCAGTATCAGGCATGTGTTTCCTCTTGTGGAGTGGGCCTCCAGTCCAATTAGAGAGTGGTTGGTTTCTCCCATAACAGACATGCCACTATTGCACTCATTGGCTCATTTGGTCTGTCTGGCCCAACTTAAGGCTTGCAGTGTCCACTGTTGTTTGTCTCCATTGGTGATTTCTCTCTCTCCCATGGAGCTGCATGCAGTGTAGCTTTCTCCAACTTTCTGTCAGATGGTCTACATGGAGGAGGTTTTCAGCTCAGCTTCAGCAAGATTTCTCAGTGACCTTGCAGTCCAAGCATGTGGAGTCTTCAGCAATAAATTATTACCATCTTACCATCTACTTCTGGTGAGAAACCAAAGCCTTAGAAATAGCTGTTTTGGGGGCATCAGGGACCTCCCTGGCCAACAACTCACTAGAAGGCATCCCATTCCAGGCACTGGAAATTTTCTACTAACAATCTATGGCTTCTGGATGTACCATTGTCCAAAAAAGCAGGTTTCCATATGACCTATTCATACCCTTTTAGATTTTGATTAACCCTCCCCCCACCTTTCCTTTACTCAATCTCTTCCCCTGACCTCACTTAGGCCTTTCCACCCTGAGTAATCTATTTTTCTACTTACATATATATAATACCATCTCCTTAAGTCCTCTCCTCTCCTCACTCCCTCATAGCCCCCTTCTAGGCCTCTGCTACCAAGTTTTATTCCAACTCACATACAAGTACAAACATTTGTAGCTAGGATCCACATATGAGAGAACATGCAGTGCTTGGCTTTCTGGGCCTGGGTTACCTCACTAAATATAATCCTTTCTAGGTCCATCTATTTCCCTGCATATTCCATAATATCAGTTTTCTTTTCTGCTGAATAGAACTCCGTTGTATAAATATACCACATCTTCATTATCTACTCATCAGTTGAGGGACATCTAGGCTGGTTCCATTTCCTAGCTATTGTGAATAGAGCAGCAATAAACATGGATGGGCAAGTATCTCTAAGGTAGTGAGAAGAGTCCTTAGGATATATGCGTAGGAGTGCTACAGCTGGATCATAGGGTAAATCTATTTTTAGCTGTCCCAGGAACCTCCACACTGATTTCCCAAATGGCTGTACCAGATTACATTCCCACCAACAGTGTAGAAGGGTTCCTCTTTTTCTGTATCCTCACCAACATTTATTGTCATTTGATTTCTTGATAATAGCCATTTTGACAGGAGTGAAATGGATTCTCAAAGCAGTTTTTAAAAAGATTTATTTTTCTTTTTATTTATTTATTAGACACAGAGTGAGGCAGAGAGAAAGAGTGAGTGAGAATGAGCGTACCAGGGCCTCCAGCCACTGCAAATGAACTCTAGACGCATGTGCCACCATGTGCATCTGTTTGATGTGGGACCTGGAGAACTGAACCTGGATCCTTAGGCTTAGCAGGCATGTGCCTTAACCTCTAAGCCATATTTCCAGCCCTCAAAGTAGTTTTAATTTGCATTTCCCTGACGGCTAAGGATGTAGAACATTTCAAAAAGATGTTTATTAACGCTTGAATCATTCTCACAAATTTCATGAAGAAGCCTACTGGAATTTTTATTCAATTGACCTTGAATTTCTAAGATGTCTTTCTCTGTGACTCAAGTGAATGTCCCGGAAACCAGAGTTGGAGGTTTACTTTTAGTCACTTGGCAACTTGTCCCCATCCATGCAAATAAAGTTCAGAAGTCCTATAAACTTCTTCATGCATCTTTGATGCTAGCAGAATGAGCATAATTTTAAAAGGCGTGGAAGTTGCTTTTCAAAGAAAAAAAAAAAACCCTCACAGCTTCCTGTGTGGCATAAGGCTGAGAAGAGGCAAAAGGGGAAACTGAGCCCAGGCAAGGGATAGAATATCAAAGGCACCGTGTTCTGCCCCAGCGTGGTGTTGGTTGGGCCCCATCTGGACGCCTGCCCCATCCCCCAGGAAGCCTGCCCAGCCAGTCTGGAGGTGGGTGGATGGGACACACGGGTTTCCTTACATAGGTCACCCGATCTTCCCCCCTCCCCCTGCCCCCCCCCCCCGGCGGTTCAGGTTATCCCTGGGCATTGCGCCTGTCTGTGATACACTCATGTCTAGAGCAGTCAGCAAGGAGCTCTCCATCCATGGGTTTTTCCAATTGAACATGGAATGGGGTGCGTCTCAGTACTCAAGGCCCTTTACACCAAGGCAGTGAGCCCCTGAAGGCAGTGGGGTCTCACAAAGAGCGCTCTGTCCTGGTCACTCACTATTAAGAGGCAGAGACACAGCAAGGGTGTACAAAATTCAGGTTCAGATTTGGCTCAATCCCAGCAAATCATTCATTATTATATATGACAGGGGGCAGCTGGATCCGTGGTAAAGTGTTTGCACGCGAGCAGGAAGACCTAAGTTCAGATCCCATGAACCCATGTAAAATGCTGAGTGTCATGGTGTGTGCATGTCATCCCAGTGCTTGAAGGTAGAGACAGGAGGACCCCTAAGGGGTGCGGGCTAGCTAGCCTACCCAAAGTGATGAGCTCCAAGCTCAGTGCAAGACGCTGTCTTGGAAAATAAGGTGGAGTGACACTGAGGAAGACACCATGTGTTAACTTCTGGCTTCCCTATGCATGCACACAGAGGTCTACAAACACCCATGTGCACCCACACACATTCAAACACACGTGCACACGTGTATACCACACACACATGAACCCTCAAAAGTGACAGGTTAGAGACTGACATCAGCAAGGCGGCAACTCCGCGCTCCTGTGGATGGTGGGTTTGTCCTCCCTGGTTAAGAAGGGAGGGAGGAGGGCTGGAGAGATGGCTTAGTGGTTAAGCGCTTGCCTGTGAAGCCTAAGGACTCTGGTTCAAGGCTTGATTCCCCAGGACCCACATTAGCCAGATGCACAAGGGGGTGCATGTGTCTGGAGTTCATTTGCAGTGGCTGGAGGCCACCCATTCTTTCTCTCTGCCTCTTTCTCTGTCTGTCGCTCTTAAATAAATAAGTAAAAATAAACAAATTTTAAAAAAATAAGGGAGGGAGGAGACCTTATGAATATATAGCCATCTCTGTAAGGCGGGTCTGTGTGGGATGATGGAAGGCATCATAGGAGAACATGGGCGGGGGTTTCCAATTGTACAGACTTGTGTAAGGATCCCGTGAGCTTCATTTTACAGTGAGGGAGAAGGGAAACCGAGGCTGGGATCTTTTCAGGCAGTTGTTAAGAGAGCCCTCTTAGGGCTGGAGAGATGGCTTGGAGGTTAAGGTGTTTGTCTGCAAAGCCAAAGGACCCCGGTTCGATTCTCCAGGACCCATGTAAGCCACATGCACAAGAGGGCATATGCATCTGGAGTTCGTTTGCAGTGGCTAGAGGCCCTGGTGCACCCATTCTCTCTCTCTTTCTGCCTCTTTCTCTCTCTCAAATAAATAAAAAAAGAGCCCTCTTGGAAGGGAGTATGGGCATCTCCAGGCCAGGCGGAGAAAATGTGAGGTCTGGAGCATTTCATAGGGGCAAAAGACAGCAATGCAATCCTGGAAATGGGCTGGCCCCAGACCTGTGTGGGGCACAATACACAGGACCAGACCACAGGTTTGGGAAGATGAGCCCTTGAGTGAGGACAGGCTAGGCCAGGGCAGGGCCTGGAAGCCGAGACCCAGGGTGAGCTAAGCCTGAAGCCCCAGAAGCAAGTCCAGGTTGGCTTCTGACACTGACCTCCTGGTGGTGTTTCTGGGCAGCTTGGTTTGGTCACAGCTCCATGGAGCCGGGCAGGATGGGAGACAGTTTTCTTGTGTGCGTATTGTCTAGATGGAAATAAGAACCAGAGGCTTGGGGAGTTGGGGGAGGGGAAAAAGAGCTTTTCAGAAACTCAGGGCCAGTGATGGGTGACATTGCTAAGACGAGGCCCTTGCCAGTGCTGAACCTGAGGTTGGCCCAAGCCCAGCTCTTCACCATGGTTCTTGCAGATCAGTGTATGTGGTGGGGACTAGATAGGGGCTGAGACAGGGGCTTAGGGACAGACAACTTCTCCCACTCCCATGAAATGGGGGCTCTGGCCATTCCCCATATTTGGAAACTTCCTTAGCACTCAGTTCAGGCTGTTGGCCTGTGGTGGGGAAGGGCTGCCATACTTACCCTACATTCTCTTAAAAGACTTGGGAAATACCTGTATTGCAAAGGCTTGTGTCTCCGACTACATGAATGAGCACCCCCACGTGGTACTGTCTGGAATTGCAGGTCTGAATGCTTTAAGGAAGGGCCTATGGGCAGAGCCACATCCTCACTAGGATGAGTGTCAAACGTGGGCCTGATGCTGAGCTGGCCTGTGGCAGGGCAAATGGATGGCATTGGTGTCTGGGTCCCAGGTGCTCACTGGAGGCACCCTCAGATTGTCAGGGAGGTCCTTCATTTGAATCCTATCCTAAGCCTCCTACAAACTAGGCCAGCAGTGTTCTACCACTGAGCCAGCCGTACCCCAGTTCTTACTTTTTTTTTGGTTAAGTATCTAACCAGTTTTAATTGAGTATGCCATAGGACAAACTGAAATGTCTCTCCTCACCTCTGGGAACAGTCCTATAGCTCATAGATTATGAACTCTGATGCTATCTTCTGCATATGGTTTAGTGAGCTTTTTAAAATGTGTTGTTTGCTATGATTTCTTTCTTGTGCTAAGTGAATATTCTTTTAATTTTTTTTTTTGTGTGTATGTATGTGGTAGGGTCTCACTCTA
Organism: Dipus sagitta; assembly: GCA_036346955.1. NCBI lineage: Eukaryota > Metazoa > Chordata > Mammalia > Rodentia > Dipodidae > Dipus > Dipus sagitta. Next base: position 158,676,308 of record CM070770.1, on the reverse strand, counting down.
GCTCAGGTTGACCTGGAATTCACTACGTAGTTTCAGGGTGGCCTCGAACTCATGGAAATCCTCCTACCTCTGCCTCCCAAGTGTTAAGATTAAAGACATGCACCACCATGCCCGGCTTAAATTTTAATTTATTTATTAGAGACAGAGAGAGATAAGAGAGAGAGAGAGAGAGAGAGAGAGAGAGAGAGAGAGAGAGGGCACACCAGGACCTCTAGCCACTGCAAACAAATTGCAGATGCCACCATGTGCATCTGGCTTACGTGGCACCTGGAGAATCCAACCTGAGTCCTTAAGGCAAGCACCTTACCCACTAAGCCATCTCTCCAGCCCCTAAGTGAATATTTTACAGTCAATGTTATTTATGATTTGGGGCTTTTTATCTTAAACATCCTGAAGATCATAAAAACGTCTGGCTCAGTGGGTGGAGTGCTTACCAAGCATGAAAACCCGAGTTTCTGTCCCCAGCACCCATGTCAAAGGCTTGCCATGGTGGTGCTTTCCCGTACTCCCATTGCTGGGGACGTGGAGGCAGGAGGATTCCTGGGGCTTGCTGGCCAGCGAGTCGAGCTGAATTAGTTAATCTCTGGGCTCAGTGAGAGACCCTCATCTCAAGGAATAAGGTGGAGAATGACCAAGGAGGACATTGGATGTCAAATTCCAGCCTTTACACGCACACATATGTGCATGTGTACCCACATACGCATGTGCCTGCACATGCACAAACATGTACACACACACACACACACACACACGCACCGTTAGGTACGCAGTTCTAGCCTGCTCCAGCCTCTAGCCTCAAGGTCCACTTAGAAGTTACGCTTTTTCATCTTCCATTCCCTAGGGACCCTGGGTGGAGCCAAGGCTGTGGTCATTGTACCCCCCATCAGGGCACCTGCCGCAGACACTGTTTCCCACCCTAGAAGGATCAAAAGCTGTTGCAGGTATTCAACTCCCTAATCACAGGTTTGTGGAAATCTCTAATCCCCACAGGGCACTCTGGTGACATGGAGGAGGGAGAGCTCTGCGGGACCTGGTCGGACAGATGGCAGGAGCAGGTGAGCGGGGCTCAGAATGCCCCTCCCTATCACCCAGGGACCTCCAGGCCCCACCCTTGCATGGTCCAGGACAAAATGCCAGAGGAAACTGGCTTGGTGTAACTTCATTAGCCACAGTGAAGACTGACCAGACCCCAGGGCAAGGTCCTGATCCTGATGTTCAGGTCATGTCCCGTGTGTGTGTGTGTGTGTGTGTGTGTGTGTGTCCATAAGGGAGAAGAAACAGCATGTCGTGGGGTGAGTAGGGGCTATTGCTTCCTGGAAACAGACAGGGAAGAAGGGCTTCATCTCTACAGCCTTAGGACCCCAGCCTTTCTCAATGGGCATTGTTGGCTCTGGGGTTGTTTGTAAATCCATGTTGAATTACTTCCAGGCTTCATATTTTCAAGTATCCCAAGAACTTATCTCACCAGAGACTTCAGATTTCCAAGAACCACAAGAAGTTATCTTGATAGAGAAAGAAGAAAAAAAAAACCCATCTATGTATATATCTACATGTCAACTGATTGATTCATCCATTCATGCATGCACCCATCCCTTCATCTACCCATCCTGCCAAGTGTGTGTCCGACCACCTGTCTCCTCACCTATCCACCCAACCATTTGTTCACCTACCCATTTTTGGATGTATTCTATCTACTATCTGTCCATACATCCACCCATCCAGCATATGTCATCCACCCACCCACCTACCCCTGGATCTAGTCCATCTTCCACCCAACCATTCATCCATCTTGGATGAATTCTCTATCCATCCAGCATCCATCCTGGACATTTTCAATCCATCCTCATCCATACAATGGATACACATTGAGTCACAAATAGTTTTGGGACAAGCTTTGGTGCTGGGTCCTGGGGCCACAGGTGAGTCTAATACAGTTTTCACTCTGAATAGTTCTCAGTCACATTCTGAAGAAATATCACAGGGAAGCAGTTCCCACGGGATCTGAGTGAGGCTGGTGCAGTGGGAGCCCTAGGAGACCCTTAGCTTAGCTTAAAGTAGATCTGGGAAGGCTTCCCAGAGGAGAAGAAAACCCAGAGCTGGGTCCTGAAGGAGAACAAGTAGTTCAGATGTAGGGGAAGAGAGAGAGAGAGAGAGATCCAAGTCAAGGGAGACGGTCCAACCTCAGCCTCTAGGAGTAGGACTAGGATGCAGTACCCAGCTGCCAAGGTGCTCATACCCTTCACCTCCTGGCCTTCACAGCCTGGTGCTGGGTGAGCCCATGCTGAGCTCAGGGGTTCTGTGGATGGATAGGGCGCAACAGGGGGGTGGGGTGTGGCTAGTCCACAACGGACTCATGAATCCTTCTCTGAAGAAGCATCCTTGGACCAGGTCCTCCTGCTCAGCCAGATTTTCAGAAGCCCTCCCTCAGCTGAAACCTGCCTGTGACTTCGCCTGAGGCGCCCAGTCAGTTCTGCCCTGCCCAGAAACTTCCATATCTGGAGTCACAGGAAGTAAGGCTGTGGTTGCTTGAGCCCTCAGTATCTGGGGCACTTCGTTACACATCCATGGACAGCTAATGCACAGGCAGAGAGGGGCCCCCACTGTTCCCGCCAGGTCACGTGCATATATTTCCGTTTACTCCTACCATTTCTTTGCACTGTGGCTGAGAACTGCTCAGGTACTCAGGTGAGTCCCCGATTCACCTGTGGCCCTAGGACCCAGCACCAAAGCTTGTCGCAAAACTTTTTGTGACTCAACGTGCATCTGTTGTATGGGTTGTGGGGGGGTGGATGGTGGACACACAGGATGGATGCTGGATGGATTGAGAACGTCCAAGATGGATGATGGCGTTTTCATTCCTTTTGGGGAAAATTCTTGGGATTTTGGACCCTATGTTGAGTGTGTACCTTTATGGGTCACCGTTTCCCACAGTGGCGGCTGCCATTTTGCATTCTCGCCAGCCACGTGTGGGGCCTCGTGTACTCTACACCCTCAAAGCACTTTGTACTGGGACGGTGTTTTCCCTTACAGTAAACAGCTCATCACAAATTGTTTGTTCATTCTAAAAAGCCACACCATGGGCATCACAATGTGGTTTGAATTTGCCTTCCTTGGTGCCTGGGGATGTCGAACACATTCTCGTGTGTTTGGTTACCCGTGGTTTATCTTTGTAGGTGACATGTTGATTCAAATGGCTGGCTTTTTTAAAAAAAAATATTTTTTTATTTATTTGCAAGCAGAGAGAGAGAGAGAGGGAGAAGAGAGAAAGACATAGAGAATGGGCGTGCCAGGGCCTCGAGCCACTGCAAGCAAACTCCAGATGCATGCACCCGTTTGTGTATCTGGCTTTATGTGGGTCCTGGGGAATCAAACCCGGGTCATCAGCTTTTGCAGGCAAGTACGTTCATTGACGAACCCTCTTTCCTGCCCCCAAATAGCTGGCTTTTAATGCAACCTGCCAGAACACCTATACCACTGCAGAAAATGTCTCCCAGTCCTCCATCCGCCCACTCCTTAGAGAGGGGCGAGATCCTCATGTCATCCTCCATTATGATGGACTGTGGGTGGGTCCCATACCATGCAGGTCTTGTATAGGAACTGTCAGTCACTGTGAGGTCGTGAATGAAGCAGCCCTGTCCTGCCTGGAAGACAATGCTCCATGACACTCCTCCCCATCCTCCGGCTCTCACGTTCTTTCCGTCCCCTCGTCCACATTGCTCCTGGGGCCTTGGAGGGAGTAACAGAGGTCTCATGTAGTGCTGAGCACTCCACGGTCACTTCTCAGCACTTTGATGAGTTCTGAGCCCTCCTCAGTAGTCACTGGCATCTGTAACAAGAAGAGTCTCTGAATAAGGGTGAGCAGCACTGATCTACGGGCAGAAACATAAACACTTGGAAAGCAATCTGATGAGCACACAGCGTACCCCAGATCCACTTAACAACAGTCGTAGCTTCTTAGAGCTTCTGATCGCTCCAGCCATAGGCTTTCTAACTAGCTTAAGTTTCCAGTACCAGGCAAGAATTCTCTCCAATAGAACAGGCCTCAAATCCAATCAGGGAGCGGTTGGTTAGTCCCATGGCAGTCATGCCACTATTGCACCAGTGGACACATCTTGTTCAGCTGGCTGCCTGGACGCTTGAAGGAATCTCCTAATAGTCCTAGTCTTCTTTGAGGAAAACCATGTCTGTCCCTGGAGGAAGACGCCACAGCAAGGGTGCTGCTGTCAGATGCCTCTTTACATTTTATTCCCAAGGCTCAAGCTTTGGCCAAATGCTTTCCCAACACTGACAGACATCCACCAGGGTTCATTCAGGCCAGGCTGACACCAGATTACAGGCAGTCCTCAAGGTCTCAGGAAAAGGTCAGTCAGTGTACTCAGAAAGGTCAGCTCCCATCCATTCCTGGCGCTCCACAAGGGACACAAAGGAGCCCATGTTGATTGCTGCTGAGGACACACAGGTCCATAGCTCTGATCAGGGCAGGGTCTCATGGGCAGGCCTCTGCAGAGTGCCGACCATCTTTCTGTCACCTCTGCAAACACCCCTGAGACCCCAAAATGATAACTTCGGGTATGGTTTTCCTATGGGCTCTCGCCTTCCCAAGCTGGGATGAGAGAGATTTGAAAGCCTTGATTTCCTGGACACGGGGCAGAGGTGGCCCCAGTGAGGTCTCTGGCAGGTACCCACAGGTCTCGTGACCATGGCGGGAATACACACTGGTGTTATGAGAGTGGTAAGGTCAAAGTGTGGCTCTGGCAGTTCCTAACCAACCAGGCTTCTCCCCGTTCCCATCCTTAAAACACCAACCGAAGAGATAACCGTGCGAAGCAGAGAAAGGAGATTTATTCATTGTGGTAACGTTGGGAAGAGAAACAAAGACATCCAGTGACCCCCCTCCGTCTCCCAGCTCATCCTCAGGTCCTGCCTCGAGGCTTGGATCTAAACAGAGGGCTAGGAGCTGTGTGTGTGTGTTGGGGGGGGCGGTGCTCAGTGGTAGAATGCTTGCTTGTAAATAGACATCCAGAGGTACGCCTAGCTAAGCAGCCCTGGCCAAGATGCGGTCCTGCCCGTCACTGACCCATCGCTGTCTGGGCTCCAGTCTCTCCTGCAAAGTGGTCCGACAGGGTTTCAGCACTGTGCGACATCTCTTCCTGAGAGGCAAGTTTCTCCTGGGGATGGCGCCAGTCTTGAGCCTTTTCTTGCCTTCAGCAGGAGACTCCTGTTTCCTGGGACCACTGGTTTTGAAGCCACAGGGAATATCCTCATCCCTGGCAGGACAGTTACAGTTGGGGGGGGGCGCACCTCTAAGTGCGCCACTTGCCTTCCCCTCCCCCCACCCTCAGAAAGAGAGAAGAGAAGAGCAGGACTTGGGTCCATGGCCACCACTGAGCCGCTGGCGCTGTCGGGCCGCTTCTCACCATGCTCGGCCCCAGTTTCCTCGTGTGTGCAATGGGAGCGGCCAGCCTGCCTTTCTACTATTCTATTGGAAGGTACGGCTTGAGGATAGGACATGAGGGCTTGCGGGGATATGCCTGGCTGGAAAGAGGCTCAAGAAAAGGCTCGATTATCAGCCAGTTCTCTCTCTCTCTCTTTCTCTCTCTGTGTGTGTGTCATATTCGTGCATGTTCATGAATGGGTGCAGGTGCGCTTGTATTTGGAGGACAGAGGACAACCTCAGGTGTCATCCTCGGTGAATGTCCATCTCTTTAAGAAAGGGCATCTCGTTGGTCTGAAGTTCACCAATCAGGCTAGAAGGGTTGACCAGTGGCCCTAGAGATTCGCCTGTCTCTGCCTCCCCAGCTCTGGGGTTCCAGGTGAACAGCACCACGCCCAGGTCAAACTGTGGTCCTCGCAAGCTTGCCAGGCAGGCACCTAGCTGACCGAGCTGTCGCCCCAGCCCACAGTCATCTCTTACTCATTTAGCCAGCAGCTGCCTGCCTGAACGCTTGTGTACGCTGAACGTGGCACCCTGGCCCCCTGCCCCTGGAGGTGGGCTGGCAGAGGGCATGAGCATGCCAGGACTATGAGGGGGCTCCCTTTAGCATTAGAAAGAGAACCCTGGATTGGTGAAGGTAGCTGGTGGAGGTGTTTAGTTGTGGACACGGATCCCAGATATAGGGTGCACAACCTGGGCTATTATCAGCTATCTGCTCTTGTCTCTCTGAGCCTCAGTTTCCCCAGAATTGGAGTGGAGATGATGCTGTGGCTTCTTATGAGGTGAGATGACTGAATGGGTTAGTATCTGTACGGTGTCAGGCAGATGGCACACAAGGGTTTACTGAACACGGAGCTGTGTTTGCATTATGGGCCTCACCTCACTTGCCCAAGGCCAGAGTCCTGGCATAGGAAGTTGAGATAGGCAAGAGTCTCAATGTCCCTTTCTACCCGACATGGGGCCTGTATCCCACCATGCCTGCCTCCACCACCACTATCTTTCTGAGGCTGTAGTCACCAGAGGAGAGCTCGCCAGGGAAACCGGAGCTAAAAGCAGGAGGCATGAGGCTGTTCCATCGGCCTGGGGATGGGAGCAAGTCACAGGTGTGACCATTGTTCCTGAGCACAGGTGGGGATAATGCGTCCTGACGGCCTGAGGGTGGGCCCCTGGCAGCCTCTTGGACACCCCAGTAACAAAACATCCTGTGAATGTCCCCACAGCCCTGGCCTCTTCATATTCTTTCAGCACTGGTGGCTTGGACACACCTGGGCACTGTGGCAGCCCATTCACGGAGTACTTTGGCGAAGGTCACCGTCAGCGGGGACAGAGTGTGCATTGTCAGGGATGCCAGCCCAGCTTTTGAGCTTCACTGTTGCCTCTGGTCACAGGAATTTGTTGTACACACCTGCATTAACACCAGGAGGGTGTCCACTCTGGTGGGGACAGTCCCCGCTCTCCCCCATTCCCTCCTGCCTCTGCTTTGGGGCTGGAGGGAGGCTGGAGCCTTGGCCAAACAGACCTCACCCACCATTTTCCAAGCCCTAATTATGATGGGCACAGACCCAAAGCCAGGCTGCCAAGATGCTCCTCATCTGAATACCTGCACAGGGCCCTCCTGTGGGAACCAGGAATCACCCAGAGCCTGGCATCTGTCCCCAGCCTGTCTTGTGACATTAGGCACATCAAAGCCCCATTGTCAAAAGTCATGTTCACTCTGTTCTTTGGTTTGGAGCCCGTGTCCTGGGCAGGCCCTTCTCTGTGGCAGAGCCGGGGAGGGAGCTGACCACTGGGACAGGGCTCCCGCCTGAGCCCAGCGTGTTTCATCTGGAAGAATCCCCACTGAAAGTTCTCGGCCTGAGCCTGGGCACACCCTGAGAAAGAATGAGTGAGCATGGGACAGCCTGCTTACCTCTGCTGTCTTCCAAATGACAAGTTTATACTTGGTGCAACTAAGCAGCTAAGAGGGAGGGAAAACCATCCCGGATGTCACTGAAAATCACAGGGCTACATGCCTGGGTGACAGCGGGCAGACGCAGAGCTGGACGAGGCTGGGAGGGACTACCTCTTCCCCACAGCCTGTCCCAGCAAAGGAGACCCGAGGCTGCAGCTTCTGAGCAGGGAGTGGTGGGGAAGGCACCTGACATATCCAAAGGGGACGGCTGTGTGTTAGTTGATGGGAACGGTCAGATTGTTCGAGTAGCTGGGAGGCACTTGGTGAGCTAGAAGGATCTTTACCATCTTGCAGTTCACAGATCCACTGGTATGGGCTGGCTCGAGCACAGTGCTGAGATGGGAGGGAAAGAGTCAGGATGGGTTAGTGATGTCTGCCCAGGTGCCTGACTCATGGTGGCTCATCTGTGGCATGTTAGTCAGATAAGCTGTGGGGTTCTGCCTTAACAAATAACCCTCCCCCCAAATGCCTAGCCACATAATGCCATGAGAGTGTATTTTCCTCTCACCCAAAGGTCACAGCAAAGGGAGGACTTGTCAGGTGATTCAAGGATCCATGCCATCTGCTAAAGGGGTACATCGAGCTTTACATGGTTTATAATGACCGGAACTGTATTCCTTCAAGTTCATACGCTGAGGTCCTTGAAGGTCAGGCCCTCAGAACGTGACTGCGTTAGGGCACAGGGTATTTGGAGAGGCGGTTAGGTATGAGTGAGATCTTCAGCATAGGATAGCCCAACTGGGGGCACTGTGAGAAGAGATGAGAACCCAAATGTGTTTTTATTTAATTTAATCAATTTATTTATTTGAGAGCGACAGAGAGAGAGAGAGAGAGAGAATGGGCGCGCCAGGGCCTCCAGCCACTGCAAACGAACTCCAGATGCGTGCGCCCCCTTGTGCATCTGGCTAACGTGGGTCCTGGAGAATCGAGCCTCGAACCAGGGTCCTTAGGCTTCACAGGCAAGCGCTTAACCGCTAAGCCATCTCTCCAGCCCCAGAACCTAAATGTGAACAGAGGATTCAGGGGGAGAAGATTCCAAGTGCAAGCCAAGGAGAGAGACCTCAGGGGACGCCGTCCCTGCAACATGTTAATCTTGGACTTCTTACCTCCAAGGTGTGAGTTAAGTTCCTGTTGTTTGAGGCTCCCTGGCCGTGGTACCTCAAGGCATCTAGTTTTATAGTTTCAGTGCAGGCTCATGGGTGGGAGAGTTAGTTCCCAGCTGGTGGTGCTGTTTTGAGACCGTGTGGAACTTTGCGAAGGTACGGCTTTCCTGGAGGAAGTAAGTCACTGGAGATGGGTTTGTAGGATATCTTGTCCCTGGCCCCTTCCTGTCTCTCACTTTGCTTCCATTTTTAGTTTTCCCAAGGTAGAGTCTCACTCCAGCCTAGGCTGACCTGGAATTTACTCTGTAGTCCCAGTCTGGTCTTGAACTCACATCGATCCTCAGCCCCCCGGAGTGCTGGGATTAAAGGTGTGAGCCACCATGCCCAGCTTCCGCTTCCTTTCTCACTACAACACGAGCAGCTCCCTCCATGTGCTTTTGCCACCACAATGTTTTGCTCAAGAACATGGACTGAACCCTCTGAAACTGTGAGGTAAAAAAAATCAATCCTTTGCCCCCTTAAGTTGTTTCCTTGGGCATTTTGGTCGAAACATTGCAAAAGTAATAGAGAAAATTGGTAATCGAGAGGTGCGAGTGTCATTGTGATAAACATGACTGTGTTAGGCACGAACCTTTAGCACTGGTTTGCTGGTGGGATTTGGGAATCTGGAGCTGCAAGATAGAGAAAAGCTAGAACGCTATAGGCAGAGCTTTGTGAGTGGTCCCGGCAGGAGTTTGGAAGAGCAGAATGGTAAGAGCATGGAGGCCAGGCAGGTGAGGTGTCCGATGGTAACAAGGACTGATTTGGACTTGGAGTAGAGACCACTTATGCTACGTTCTGACAAAGAATCTGTCTATATTTTGTCTGTGTTCTGAGAGGTTTTTTTTTTTTTTTTTTCAGTGAGCTGAATTTAAACATAATGGACTAATTAATTTTGTGGAGGAGCTTTCAAGATAGCATAGCATTTAAGGCCATGGTATGGTTATCAGTGGCTGCTTTCAGCTAGGTTTCTAGTCAAAATTGGGAGCAAAAAGATTTGAAAAGATAGGCAGAAAGATTTGAAAAAAATAGGCAGGTATGAAACCTGTGTGGTTTAATCAGAAAAGAAGCTCAGTTCAAGGTTATGGACAAGCAGGGTGTGGTTGTTAAAGATATGAGTGTGTACAGTTAAAAGGAAATCAAGTACTTTGCATCAGGACAAAAGGAAAGACGCCTTGAGGGCATCATCGGAATTAGCCGGACCTCACCCATCCCATGCTCAAAGATGTAGCAGTTTTAACTCATCCAAGACTTTCCCTTGAGAAGAGTGCACCTCTGGGGCATGTCCACACAAAGCTACGTAGGACGTCGTCTCCCCTGAATTCACTGCGCTGTGTTCCGTTGTCTAAACACTCAGAGGCTGTGGTAGCTAGGAACTGAGAGGCTCAGGCTATTATCTGAGCTGCCGTCAGACGGCTTCATCTACGTGCTGCTGGCTATTCAGGCCTGCAGAATGCACGAGTCATGGGGGACATGGAGACTCCCACCCAGTTGCAAAAGAAGGCCAAGGCAAAATGTGACAGGGTCAGGATCCCTGTTAAGCAGCCCTGGGGAAAGCGACGCATCCGTGAGAATGAGCTATGGTGGAGACCACAGGATGTTAGAGATGCCAGGAACACAGAATATCTGGCAAGCAAAGACATGGGCCAAGTGGGCCAACTCAAGAGAGAAGTCACGTGGACCACAAATGACAAGACCATAGAGAAGGTTTCCCAAGCCCAAGCCTCCTGTGAGGACATCCTGTGCTCCAGATGAAGCTACCTATAGGACTTACTGTTTGTTCTGCCGGGTTCCCTTCTTGCTGTGGTCCTATCTCTTCTTTCTATTCCCCGTCCCTCCCTTTTGGAATGGAAATGTTTGCTCTGCCATTGTGCATTGGAAGTATGGAATTTGCTCTTTCATGTTTACGGGGGTTTGTGGCTAAGAATTACCTTCAGTCTCCGAGGAGATTTAGGACCTAGACTTTTGAACAATGTCAGAACTAAGACCATGGGGACTCTTGGAGAAGCATTTTTAAAACATATTTTCTGAGATTTATTTTATTTATTTATTAGAGACAGAGAGAAAGGGGGAGAGAGAGAGAGAGAGAGCGAGAGAGAGAGAGTGAGCACCAGGGCCTCTAGCCACTGCAAATGAACTCCAGATGCATGCATTACCATGTGCATCTGGCTTACGTGGGACATGGAGAATTGAACCTGAGTCCTTAGGCTCTGTAGGCATGTGCATTAACTGCTAAGCCACCTCTCCAGCCCAGAGAAACATTTTATTTATTTATTTGAGATAGAGAGGGAGAGAGAGAATTGTCACACCAGGGCCTCTAGCCAATGCGAACGAACTCCAGACACATGCGCCACCTTGTCCATCTGGCTTACGTGGGTCCTGCGGAATCGAACCTGGGTCCTTTGGCTTTGCAGGCAAGCGCCTTAACTGCTAAGGCGTCTTCTAGCCCGGAGAAGCATTTTATAAGGTGACCATGAACCTCTGGAACCAAGGGGATGGAATGTTATAGCTTGAACATGAAATGCTCCCCATAGGCTCATGTAACTCAGTCTTTAGCTGATGGTGCTATTTTGGGAGGTTCTAGAAACTTTACGAGGTGGCAGGTACCTGGGGAAAGTAGACTACTGGGGATGCCTTGTTCCTGGCCCCTTTGTCTCGCTCTACTTTCTGCCTCACCACGAGGTGAGCAGCCTCCTCCTCCTCCTCCTCCACAGGCTTTTCTCATGATGATGTTCTTCCCACGCACATGGGGCCAAGAAGCCATGCAGCGAAGCCTCAGAAACCGCGAGGCCAAATGAGTCTGCCTTTTCTTCATTTGTTTCTGTCAGGTGTTTTGTCCCAACGATGAGAAAAATATAACACACGGGGACAATTCCAGGCACAAGACAGGGGACCGTGAGTGCCGAGGATGTAGGGAAGAAGCAGGCAGGACATGGGGACACGGCGTCCTGTGCTGTTGAGCTCCAGGGTAGTGTTTGCTGGGGACTTGGCGAAAGGACTGTCCTGGTTCCAGGTGCAAGTCACAGCAAAGCCAAAGCCACTGAGGATGCCGAGCTTGGAGGGCCAGCAGCTGCCGTGGGTTTGCGCACTTGTGGGCACACTTGACTGTGATGATGTCATGGACTTCCTGTGGGTTCTCTCTGTCTCTGTTCTAGGGCTGAGGCCTCAGAAATAGAAGCAAGGCTAACAGTGCCGGGGGCCCCTCTTGCTCCAGCCTTGTGCCGAGCTTCGAGCCTCGCCGCTGGTGAGAAAGTAGCAGTTGCCATGCTTACAGCCTGGGGGTGGTCCCTTATGCTGGCACGGCTGTGAGGCGGCAGGACCGGGACTTGAGCCTTGGTCTGTGAGACCCGAAACTCAGGATCCTGACCCACATGAGTCTCTTCTGAAGGATGCCAGCGCTGATGAGGCCACCCAGGTTGTCTGCAGCCTGTACATCTTATCCAGACCCCTCCGCTCCCAGAGTAGGCATCTGGACCCCAGGCCATGGTTGGGCTGCAGAGGAACTTTTGGCTCTGGGGCTCCAAAGTGGGTGCAGTGTGTTGGTGTTCCAGTCTTTGGGTTCACAGGATGATCTTTTGCTGACTGTGGCCCCTGTTTTACTTTGGCTCTGTGGCCAACAGGGCTGGGTCTGGGGTCCATGGAAACAGCTATGACCTTTCCCCTGCATTGACTAGAGACTCCAGGGGAAGATAGTGCGAGAGTGGGGACCTGAGTTCAATGCCCTGTACCCACACAAAAATGCTAGGCATGGTGTCACGTGCCTGTTGATAGTCTCAGAACTGTCTACGCATCCTCCTTTCTCTCTGCTACCTGGGACTCGGAGACTGCCTCCTGACATGGTGATTGAGAATACCTCTAGGCTAAGAGGAACAAGAGCCACCTCAGCCCCCAGCCCACACCTCTGCATACCACCCAAGCCCCCCCCCCCCGGCAGGGCCATTTCTCTCCTCTCCTAAAACCCTGTTCCTGGCCCTCTCTGTCTCTCTGTCTCTCTCTCTGTGTCTGTCAGCTCTCCTGCTCCAGTGTGTGCATATTCTCCTTCCCCCTCCATCCCATTTCTCTCTTTTCATCTGTCTTTCTCTCTCAAGTGTACACATTTTCTGTCTCTCCCTCCCTGTCCCCTTCTCCCCCTCCCCTCCTCCTTTGGAATAAAGTCTTATCTCCAGAAAAGCTGTCCATCTTGGTCCTTCGTTGCAAACCCCAGAATCTAACACCAGTTGATCTCAGCACTGTGAAGGTGGAGACGACAAATTCCTGGGGATTGCCAGCCAGCCTGTTTGGCCTCCTTGGTGAATTCCAGGTTAGTGAGAGACCCCGTCTCAAAAAAAAAAAAAGGTGGAAGTTACTTGTGGAATGACACCTAAGGTTGTCCTTGGCCTCCACAAATACAAGCACGCACACATATGTACAAAACATGCACAGGCACGGGCACACAAAGGTTCCATTGAAGATCCATGTGATGCGGTGAAGTCTCTTCATGCGTTCTGGGATCAGGGCCATCCCCTGCTATCTCTTGGGGGTCCCAGCTACCCCTGAGCAGGCCCAGGTTGACTCCCGTGAGGAGTGAAGGGCGAGGGCTATCCCTGGAGTCTTCATACTCTGAGAAGTGGGGAGAATGGGCAAGGACCCAAAGGAGACCCGAGCTGCCCGTCTTTGCCTTGCCTCCCTGCTCTGAAGAGTACCCTGCCCCTGTCTGCCCAGCCAGGGGTGCTCTAGGAGTCATCTCATCTCCAAGGGCAGCTTGGGAGGGAGGAGAGAGAGGTGGCCACTAGAATGAATGAGCCCCTGTGTGAGAGTTACAGGTGGGCTCAGGATGTGACAACTTGCTCTTTGCACCCCAATACCAGAAGTCCTGGGGTTGGCTTCTGAGCTGGTCCATGCTGGTCCCCCTTCCCTGCTGGACCTTCATCTTCCTCATGAAGGCAGAAAGAAGCAGGCGCCCATGGCTCACCAGGCCTCTGCACACACAGCGTGGCATCTTGTCCTGGGGACCATTCAATCCCCTTCTCAGGCTGCACAGCTGACTCCCCTTGAGGTCAGCCATGGCCTGGTAGAGGGAAGTGATGGACCTGGAGTTCGCTTTGGTGAGATCTCCTGAGTGTATGTTTGTAGGGAAGGGAAGTCCCAAGAGGCCGAAAACTCGCCTTGGTAACAGGAATCTGATACTTGGCAGAAAATCATTCCCCTCCCCTGCAAGGGGTCTGAATCTTAGGATCTCATACCCTTGTGCTTCCTAGCACGGGCTATTTACTTGGTGGTGATTAAATTGTTTTTAAAAGCCAGCTGTTTGCATGCAAATCTCAGTAAAACTGGCCTTCTGTGATTTGCATGTGAACAAACATTTCTTTCCTCATGGGGTTGGCAGGAAGAGTTCAATTGCATCTTCAAGATAGCCCCGCTTACTGGGGAGGTGCTTCCCAAAGTGGGGTCCCTGGACCAGGAATGTGCCAGGCACCGGGACCTGGGCAGAGAGGCTCAGGCCCGTCCTTGGACTTGCTGAGTCAGGAACTTTGGGAGCCAATGGAGAGGTAGCCCATGTTCATGGATGGGAGGACTACCAGGATGTCAGGCCGTTCCAGTTCCATCTGAGGATTCAGCACAACCCCTATGGCGATCCCAGTAAGCTGGTTGATAGTTGTTAAGAAACTCATTCTAAAGTCTGTCTGGCAGAATGTGGGAAGAGAGTAGCTGGCATGATTTTATGAAAGAAGAAATACTGAGTGGGCTCAATGACCTATGTTTGGCCAAGCCCTCAAACCATTGAGAGTGCGAAGAAGTTCTGGCATAGGGGGTTAGCATAGGGGGTTGGCATAGGGGTCAACATCCAGAGGCTCACTCATGAGCACCTCTCTTTGGCTCAGTTTCCCCTTCAGTCTTTTTCCTCGTTTTTTTTTTTTTTTTTTTTTTTTCGAGGTAGGGTCTCACTCTAGTCAAAGCTGACCTGGAATTCACTATGTAGTCTCAGGGCAGCCTTGAACTCACGGCGATCCTTCTACCTCTGCCTCCCAAGTGCTGGGATTAAAGGCATGCACCACCATGCCCGGCTTCCTCATTTTTTTTTAATTTTTTTTTTTTATGGTATCCAATCTCCTTGCTCAGAGATACACAAACCTGAGGATATTCCAGTTCCTCATATAAAATGGTATAGTAGGGCTGGAGAGATGGCTTAGCAGTTAAGGTGCATGCCTGTGAAGCCTAAGGACCCAGATTCGATTCACCAGGTCCCGTGTAAGCCAGATGCACATGGTGGCGCATGCATCTGGAGTTTGTTTGCAGTGGCTGGAGCCCTGGCGCTCCCATTCTCACTCTCTTTCTCTCCCTCTGGCTTTAATAAATAAATTAAAATCAAAATTAAAAAAATGGTACAGTATCTGCATAGAACGTGTACCTCCAGCTTATATCATATCCAGAAGGTTTATAGCTCAGCCTCCTTATGTGTGGTGATACCTCATAATGTGTGTTTGGGGTGGGATCCATGGAAAATTTGGCCATGGTAAAAGGCATCTAAATGCACAAAGCCACAAAATTAATCCACTGTCAATGAATCCCACATATTTCTGGTGGGGTTCACCTATGTTGCACCTCACGGCTTCATGGCCACCTTGGTTCTGAACACATGGCATGTGCACGTGGAGCCATGTGTGCCATCATGTCATGCAACACCAGCAAACATGGCCTGCAACACTGAGGCCCACATTCAACTCTATTGTGTTCTTAATTCCAGTATTTTTTTTTTCTGTAGATGCAGCTTTCTGATCTCACAGAAACATATGGCTTAATTATGGAGAACAAAGACTTCTGGTGTTTTCCAACTATTATTCCTCATCACGTATCAATCAAATTAGCACATGCTGGAATTGCGTTCTGCCACGTTAGACTAACAAGTGTATCAATTTGCTTTCATCATTAACAGACAATGAAATTGTGTGCGTGCGTGCATGTGTGGGGTGTATGCATGTATGTGTGCAGAGGTGGCATCTCATGTGCGCGCATGGAGGCCTGGTTTCAAATAGAATAATGCAGTGGGGATGTAGTCCAGTAGTCGAGTACTTGCTTGGCCTGCATGAGGCTCTGGGTTCAATCCTCAGCACTAGGAAAGAAAGGAAGGAAGGAAGGAACAAAGGAATAGGAAGGGAGGGAGGAGGACGTGCAGGGGGAAGGAGGGAAGGAAGGAAGAAAACGATAGGACATAAACCCAAACTCAGAATCTTGTTGCGATTCAAGGGACAGAATAAATGTATTAATCCTGAAAGCTGTCTGCCAATCATGATAGTAAAGACTTCTTAGAGATTCCCTTTGTTTATTTACTCAGGATTTAATTTATGTTTTCCTTCTCTTTGTTATTTTTTTGTTTTATTTTATTATTTATTTATTTAGTGAGTGTGACCAGACAAGAGAGAGAGAAAGAGAGAGAGAGAGAGAGAGAGAGAGAGAGAGAGAAGAGAGAGAGAGAATGGGGCACATGTCCAGGGGCTTCCAGAACCACTGCAACCCAGAACCTAAATGTGAACAGAGGATTCAGGGGGAGAAGATTCCAAGTGCAAGCCAAGGAGAGAGACCTCAAGGGACGCCGTCCCTGCAACATGTTAATCTTGGACTTCTTACCTCCAAGGTGTGAGTTAAGTTCCTGTTGTTTGAGGCTCCCTGGCCGTGGTACCTCAAGGCATCTAGTTTTATAGTTTCAGTGCAGGCTCATGGGTGGAGAGTTAGTTCCCAGCTGGTGGTGCTGTTTTGAGACCGTGTGGAACTTTGCGAAGGTACGGCTTTCCTGGAGGAAGTAAGTCACTGGAGATGGTTTGTAGGATATCTTGTCCCTGGCCCCTTCCTGTCTCTCACTTTGCTTCCATTTTTAGTTTTCCCAAGGTAGAGTCTCACTCCAGCCTAGGCTGACCTGGAATTCACTATGTAGTCTCAGGGCAGCCTTGAACTCACGGCGATCCTTCTACCTCTGCCTCCCAAGTGCTGGGATTAAAGGTGTGAGCCACCATGCCCAGCTTCGCTTCCTTTCTCACTACAACACGAGCAGCTCCCTCCATGTGCTTTTGCCACCACAATGTTTTGCTCAAGAACATGGACTGAACCCTCTGAAACTGTGAGGTAAAAAAAATCAATCCTTTGCCCCCTTAAGTTGTTTCCTTGGGCATTTTGGTCGAAACATTGCAAAAGTAGATAGAGAAAATTGGTCATCGAGAGGTGCGAGTGTCATTGTGATAAACATGACTGTGTTAGGCACGAACCTTTAGCACTGGTTTTGCTGGTGGGATTTGGGAATCTGGAGCTGCAAGATAGAGAAAAGCTAGAACGCTATAGGCAGAGCTTTGTGAGTGGTCCCGGCAGGAGTTTGGAAGAGCAGAATGGTAAGAGCATGGAGGCCAGGCAGGTGAGGTGTCCGATGGTAACAAGGACTGATTTGGACTTGGAGTAGAGACCACTTATGCTACGTTCTGACAAAGAATCTGTCTATATTTTGTCTGTGTTCTGAGAGGTTTTTTTTTTTTTTTTTTTTTTTTTTTTCAGTGAGCTGAATTTAAACATAATGGACTAATTAATTTTGTGGAGGAGCTTTCAAGATAGCATAGCATTTAAGGCCATGGTATGGTTATCAGTGGCTGCTTTCAGCTAGGTTTCTAGTCAAAATTGGGACAAATAGGATTTGAAAAGATAGGCAGAAAGATTTGAAAAAATAGCAGGTATGAAACCTGTGTGGTTTAATCAGAAAAGAAGCTCAGTTCAAGGTTATGGACAAGCAGGGTGTGGTTGTTAAAGTTATGAGTGTGTACAGTTAAAAGGAAATCAAGTACTTTGCATCAGGACAAAAGGAAAGACGCCTTGAGGGCATCATCGGAATTAGCCGGACTTCTCACCCATCCCATGCTCAAAGATGTAGCAGTTTTTAACTCATCAAGACTTTCCCTTGAGAAGAGTGCACCTCTGGGGCATGTCCACACAAAGCTACGTAGGACGTCGTCTCCCCTGAATTCACTGCGCTGTGTTCCGTTGTCTAAACAACTCAGAGGCTGTGGTAGCTAGGAACTGAGAGGCTCAGGCTAGTATCTGAGCTGCCGTCAGACGGCTTCATCTACGTGCTGCTGGCTATTCAGGCCTGCAGAATGCACGAGTCATGGGGGACATGGAGACTCCCACCCAGTTGCAAAAGAAGGCCAAGGCAAAATGTGACAGGGTCAGGATCCCTGTTAAGCAGCCCTGGGGAAAGCGACGCATCCGTGAGAATGAGCTATGGTGGAGACCACAGGATGTTAGAGATGCCAGGAACACAGAATGTCTGGCAAGCAAAGACATGGGCCAAGTGGGCCAACTCAAGAGAGAAGTCACGTGGACCACAAATGACAAGACCATAGAGAAGGTTTCCCAAGCCCAAGCCTCCTGTGAGGACATCCTGTGCTCCAGATGAAGCTACTATAGGACTTACTGTTTGTTCTGCCGGGTTCCCTTCTTGCTGTGGTCCTATCTCTTCTTTCTATTCCCGTCCCTCCCTTTTGGAATGGAAATGTTTGCTCTGCCATTGTGCATTGGAAGTATGGAATTTGCTCTTTCATGTTTACGGGGGTTTGTGGCTAAGAATTACCTTCAGTCTCCGAGGAGATTTAGGACCTAGACTTTTGAACAATGTCAGAACTAAGACCATGGGGACTCTTGGAGAAGCATTTTTAAAACATATTTTCTGAGATTTATTTTATTTATTTATTAGAGACAGAGAGAAAGGGGGAGAGAGAGAGAGAGAGAGCGAGAGAGAGAGTGAGCACCAGGGCCTCTAGCCACTGCAAATGAACTCCAGATGCATGCATTACCATGTGCATCTGGCTTACGTGGGACATGGAGAATTGAACCTGAGTCCTTAGGCTCTGTAGGCATGTGCATTAACTGCTAAGCCACCTCTCCAGCCCAGAGAAACATTTTATTTATTTATTTGAGATAGAGAGGGAGAGAGAGAATTGTCACACCAGGGCCTCTAGCCAATGCGAACGAACTCCAGACACATGCGCCACCTTGTCCATCTGGCTTACGTGGGTCCTGCGGAATCGAACCTGGGTCCTTTGGCTTTGCAGGCAAGCGCCTTAACTGCTAAGGCGTCTTCTAGCCCGAGAAGCATTTTTATAATAGACCATGAACCTCTGGAACCAAGGGGATGGAATGTTATAGCTTGAACATGAAATGCTCCCCATAGGCTCATGTAACTCAGTCTTTAGCTGATGGTGCTATTTTGGGAGGTTCTAGAAACTTTACGAGGTGGCAGGTACCTGGGGAAAGTAGACTACTGGGGATGCCTTGTTCCTGGCCCCTTTGTCTCGCTCTACTTTCTGCCTCACCACGAGGTGAGCAGCCTCCTCCTCCTCCTCCACAGGCTTTTCTCATGATGATGTTCTTCCCACGCACATGGGGCCAAGAAGCCATGCCAGCGAGAAGCCTCAGAAACCGCGAGGCCAAATGAGTCTGCCTTTTCTTCATTTGTTTCTGTCAGGTGTTTTGTCCCAACGATGAGAAAAATATAACACACGGGGACAATTCCAGGCACAAGACAGGGGACCGTGAGTGCCGAGGATGTAGGGAAGAAGCAGGCAGGACATGGGGACACGGCGTCCTGTGCTGTTGAGCTCCAGGGTAGTGTTTGCTGGGGACTTGGCGAAAGGACTGTCCTGGTTCCAGGTGCAAGTCACAGCAAAGCAAAGCCACTGAGGATGCCGAGCTTGGAGGGCCAGCAGCTGCCGTGGGTTTGTGCACTTGTGGGCACACTTGACTGTGATGATGTCACGGACTTCCTGTGGGTTCTCTCTGTCTCTGTTCTAGGGCTGAGGCCTCAGAAATAGAAGCAAGGCTAACAGTGCCGGGGCCCCTCTTGCTCCAGCCTTGTGCCGAGCTTCGAGCCTCGCCGCTGGTGAGAAAGTAGCAGTTGCCATGCTTACAGCCTGGGGGTGGTCCCTTATGCTGGCACGGCTGTGAGGCGGCAGGACCGTGACTTGAGCCTTGGTCTGTGAGACCCGAAACTCAGGATCCTGACCCACATGAGTCTCTTCTGAAGGATGCCAGCGCTGATGAGGCCACCCAGGTTGTCTGCAGCCTGTACATCTTATCCAGACCCCTCCGCTCCCAGAGTAGGCATCTGGACCCCAGGCCATGGTTGGGCTGCAGAGGAACTTTGGCTCTGGGGCTCCAAAGTGGGTGCAGTGTGTTGGTGTTCCAGTCTTTGGGTTCACAGGATGATCTTTTGCTGACTGTGGCCGCCTGTTTTACTTTGGCTCTGTGGCCAACAGGGCTGGGTCTGGGGTCCATGGAAACAGCTATGACCTTTCCCTGCATTGACTAGAGACTCCAGGGGAAGATAGTGCGAGAGTGGGGACCTGAGTTCAATGCCCTGTACCCACACAAAAATGCTAGGCATGGTGTCACGTGCCTGTTGATAGTCTCAGAACTGTCTACGCATCCTCCTTTCTCTCTGCTACCTGGGACTCGGAGACTGCCTCCTGACATGGTGATTGAGAATACCTCTAGGCTAAGAGGAACAAGAGCCACCTCAGCCCCCAGCCCACACCTCTGCATACCACCCAAGCCCCCCCCCCCCCCCCCCGGCAGGGCCATTTCTCTCCTCTCCTAAAACCTGTTCCTGGCCCTCTCTGTCTCTCTGTCTCTCTCTCTGTGTCTGTCAGCTCTCCTGCTCCAGTGTGTGCATATTCTCCTTCCCCCTCCATCCCATTTCTCTCTTTTCATCTGTCTTTCTCTCTCAAGTGTACACATTTTCTGTCTCTCCCTCCCTGTCCCCTTCTCCCCCTCCCCTCCTCCTTTGGAATAAAGTCTTATCTCCAGAAAAGCTGTCCATCTTGGTCCTTCGTTGCAAACCCCAGAATCTAACACCAGTTGATCTCAGCACTGTGAAGGTGGAGACGACAAATTCCTGGGGATTGCCAGCCAGCCTGTTTGGCCTCCTTGGTGAATTCAGGTTAGTGAGATACCCTCCCACCCCGTCTCAAAAA
Source organism: Dipus sagitta (assembly GCA_036346955.1). NCBI lineage: Eukaryota > Metazoa > Chordata > Mammalia > Rodentia > Dipodidae > Dipus > Dipus sagitta. The sequence goes on along the minus strand of CM070770.1, from coordinate 158,655,794 downwards.
AAAAAAAAAAGGTGGAAGTTACTTGTGGAATGACACCTAAGGTTGTCCTTGGCCTCCACAAATACAAGCACGCACACATATGTACAAAACATGCACAGGCACGGGCACACAAAGGTTCATTGAAGATCCATGTGATGCGG